>OX383253.1:2515000-5015000 GCA_947522985.1 Lithophane socia
CGAACTTGTGCGTCCTCCTTCCAGTTTTGATGGAACCTATTCCAGCTCGTTCCGCCATCTCCTACGTGGTCTGCCGCGACGCCCGCCTCACTGTCTCAGACCCCAGTTATATGCTATTGGTTAATCACCGTTAATCTTGTTTATTGATATATGCAGTGGAAATTTTAGGGTTTACCAGAATTTTATGTAATCTTTTATGAGATGAGAGATTTTATTTAAAAAACGTCGTGACTTCAAGACTTAATTTCTTAACTAATAAAAAGGTGGAGTTTCCTTTAAACATAATTTACTTGCCTTCAACATGACCTTCGTTACATACATTGTGTAAGCACAAAATACTTTTAATGCTACAGTAGTATATATTTCTGGTCCCGTGCCAACACTCGCTACTGTATCCCAAATCCCAATGTTACTTGACCGTTAGCAGTATCTATGTAAATCAAATGCGCCGCCTCTCCAATTTCTTTGAGAACTGTAACCTCTTTGCAGTCAAGTTTATTGGTTGTAAATTTTAGACTAAGCAGTAGGCATTACTGAGTTGGAACACGAACGACGATGTATGGAGAAACGTTGAGTATAAAGTACCAACGGATATATTCACGAAGTACAGAATTCTAGAATGTGTGTTCCGTTTCTTGGTAAAATTCTGGAGATTTATTTCGATTCAAATGTAGCAGAAGGTGAATTTCAAAGAATGAAGTACATACTTAGAGTTTATTGGAAAGGACCATGGGGGATTTTGTATGGACTCCGTCCCCACCCTCCAACAGTCATAGGATACGTGTCAATATGTTTTTAGGGATCCCGAGAAAGACTTACTGTCTTGCTCCATTGCAAAATCAATGGGGTTTTTTTGTAATAACAAAAAACTTTTCTGTTAGCTAACCTAACCTAAGCTATAATTACCTATCCTTGCCAAACATAACCTAACCTCACCTAACCTAACAGTGATAATTTGATCTTGGATTTTGAAGGTCAAATGGAACTCCTCAATGATGAACAGCATTTGTGTATTCTTGTGATTGGATAATTGTACAAAAAACTTAAAAAAAAACGGCTAACCTAACCTATTTTTTTTAAAATCGTCATGGATGACCTCTGCCCTGGGGCGGGCGGAGGGGTCTGTCAGACTCTTACTGACTAAAAACCACCCCAGTGTTCCAGCTCACACCTTCGCCGGGGGTCACGGGAACGTAAAAATCTTCCGCAACCCCAGACTGGTGACCCGTGACCCGAGGAGTGAGGTGTTTGACTGCCCCCGTGACGTCTAAGAGGGGCGCGCGTGGAACACTACGCACCGCCACCTCGGGTCCTGATGTGTAGGGGGCGACGGACGTCCCCGAGTCCGTCGTCCCTGGACCCATTTAGGGGGGCTGGAAGAGTGCGTTTACCGCCCTCCGCCGACGCCCGGTGCGCCTGCTGCGGGCCGGGTGAGTGGAAGAGATCTCCCTCTCCTTTTCCGCAGCCACCTTCTGCGAAACGACTGTCTCACGGAAGGAAACCACCGCGTCCCAGGACTCCTCGCTGCCGACCATCGACTCGACTACGGCCGGCAGCGACAAGTCACTGCCTTCTTCTGAGATGAGGGCACGGCGCGGCCCCTCCTAAGCGGGACACTCTGCCAGCGTAGGCCGCGCCGTGTCCTCCTGGCATTCAACGTAGTGGTGACACCGGGCGTCCGGCTCCCTGTTTATGCGACACAGGTACTTCCCGAAGCAACCATGCCCCGAGAGCACCTGCGTCACCCGAAACGACAGGGAGCCGTGCCTCCTCCCGAGCCAGCGCTCGAGCACCGGCCGGACCGCCTCGATGATGTCGAGGCCGGCGGTAGGGCGTGAAAACCTGTCCCGCCATTCCGCCACCAAGACCTCGCTAAGCTGAGACCGATGCAGCTCTATGTGTCGCTGCATCGGTTGCTCACCCCGCACTCTCGCTTCCTCGCGCCACCGATACGATGACGCGAGTACTTTCGCCTCGAGGTCCCAGGGCGGGGATCCGGCCAGTGCACAAGCCGCCTCGTAGGAGATCGTGCGATACCCCCTGATGACTCTGACGGCCATCGCTCTCTGCGGTTTGCGCAGGACTGCGAACATACCGGCCGTCAGGTCAGCCGCCCAGATCGGGGCCCCGTAAAGGGCCATAGATCGCACGATTCCCACGTAGAGCCGCGTTGACAGCGCACAGAAGCTAACCTAACCTAACCTAAACTTTTCGGTTAGCTAACCTAACCTAAGCTATAATTACCTATCCTTACCAAACATAACCTAACCAAACCTGACTATAAAAAAAGGTATCAGAGAAAAAAAAAATGGTCCCTGATAAAAAGAAAGGTTGTCATGAATGAGAACCATATTTAGGTCGCTATATTCTATGCCTCTTAAGTGCAAACTAAGAAAATATATAAATGTAAAATAATGCTAATATTGAATAAAAAAAGTAATATTCCAGGAAAACCCCACATTTTTGAAAAATGTCGCCATAGTAAAAAAGTATCGAACCCACCAGACGCTTCGAATGACACTAGTCTCAAGCGTGTTGGTGGGTGGGGACGTTTCTTCCCATGGTCCTTTCTTAGCCTCTATTCGGATTCAAATAACTAAGGTGTTTTATAATTTTCCGAAGAGGTACCCAATTTTTTGGATTGTAGATATATTTCCAAAATCATCATCATCTGCCTAACCTTTTCCCAACTATATTGGGTTTCCGGTCTAACCGGATGCAGCTGAATACAAGTTTTTACATGAAGCGACTGCCTATCTGACTTCCACAACCCAGTAACTGTGTAATACGATACCCCTTGGTAGGACTGGTTGTCGGACTTTCGGGCTTCTGACAACCCGTAACGACTATCAAAGATCTACAAATGCCAGCCGGGACCAACGGCTTTACGTGCTTTCCGAGCCACGAGATTATAAGTACAAAATGTAGCCTATAACAGAAACAGAATCGCCGATCGCAGTTAAAAACAAGAAAACATCAACTTGCACTAGGAATGCAGTCTCCATTCCGTTTGTAAACACAATTACCATTACCACAAATATACCCTACTTAAAACTGCAATCATAAATATTGTAGATTAGCTTCATTCTGCAATAACAAAACGACTCGAGCGCATTTAGCGTAGCAGACTAGCAGTTCATGTTAATCGCTTGTAGGAACGTTTGGGGTTTATCACTAGTGTTCGACCAAGGCACCGGGGTATTGGGGGCACGAGCCAATGACGTGTTTCGCATGGCACCGACTGTAACCGCTGCCAAACTACCGGATCGATAGAACATTAGTGGTGTGCCCGCTGAGCCTGCGTGTGTGAGCGTTGAGCGGTAGCGTTCGAATATAATTTGAATACAATGCAGCATGAGAAAGGTTGGACTAACAGCACTCATGTTGAATGAAAGTTTATTATCAACATTCCTGCAACAAACACAAAAAAATCTGTTGTTACTTCTTCAAGATTCTCGACTATGGGCTATTCATGTTGTATGACCCAAAGGTTATACAACATGAATTCGCACATCTACCGCAAAATTATATCCATGAATTTGATTCTGAATCCATCTCTGAATGGTATGAACTCGTAAAATTCTAGGTATATAAAAGATTCTTCTTTAGTTGATGAAATACAGTTTTGTTTATTTACTTGATGTGTTCCAGATCAATTTGCTGTGACGTCTATCTACAAGAACCCGAAGAGCAGAAGAAAATGTCCTCATAATTAATATGGTATAGTGCTTTCAAGGATCACACTTACACAAAGGCATTCAAATCGCTACTCCAGTAAAAGCGCACAGTTTATAAAAGCAATACTTTGGCACAGATGCTATGCCTGATGTCTTGAGCAAACATTCGTACGGAACATTTTCTGCAGCGCTGTATAACTCAGCTTATGCTAGTTTTATGGAATACATTTTGCCATATGAACGTAACGAGGTCCCGCGTCTTTCATGGCCCCGGTAGGGTTGCCAGATCAAAGATCGGAGGGCGGACGGAGCGGTTAATTTGGCTGGACGTTTTTTCGCTACATTACGTGTGAATGACACATTTTCAGACAGTGAAACACATTGGAAATAGGTACATATATTGGAACAAACGAATCTAACTTCATCGTTATATCGTTGTGGTGGTAATTGTATTTATCTACAAAACGAAGCTTTTTCGGTTAACTTAACGCAGACATTTCGGGGAAAATGCTTTTGAAAATCGGACAAAAAAATTCAGGCTGAGTGAAGGGGGTTCTACGATAGACAACGGGTAAAAACCTCCAAAAAGTTAATTTAAAACCAGATGTTTAATATACCAACCCTACTCCCAATAAGGCTGTGCCCCTGGCGACGTATTTCCTAAGGGCGGGTTTATACCGGACTGTTTTTATTACGGCGGACGATACATGAGCTGTCGCTGCAGATCCTTTTTTGTTGCTCTTCTAAAATGATGTAGGGAAATCGGCTTACGACGCGTCGCCAGTCGCCCGCAGCTGTGTGTTAAAAACACAAAGACTAGTTTAAATATGTTTTGCTTGAAATGTAAGTGCGGTAACTGCCGTTATTTTATTTGTCAAGGAGATACAACTATGATTTATTTTTATTTATTTTAATCATTTATGCACACACAAGAAGAAATGAACAGAAAAATGGACAGAAAAACAAGGGCCTTATTTCCGATTGGAATAAGGTAGTTGGTTTTCTTCATATTTGGTCCCCATTTGATGATGACATCATGCATGAAATAAGAGTCCCAAACTTGTTGATTCGATATTTCCGGAGAATATGGGCAAATTAAACATAACCCGCCCATTGTATATATTTTGTAGTGTTTGTTTTATTTTTTGCTATGTATTTTTGTGGTGTAAAATAAAATATTATAATCATCATTTCAGCTGAAAGACGTCCACTGCTGGACATTGGCTTCCCCTAAGCACCGCCACTTCCATCGGTTCTGTGCCTCTCACAACCAGCGGATTCCTGCGATTTTTATAAATATATATGTCGTGGCCAGATCTTAGAATTGTTCATTTCATGAAGTGTTCGACCATTTCATGAAATGGTCCTAAATATTTCATTAAATCAATCAATCAATCAAGTTTATTCGCATAATATGGGTTTACAAAGGTGTTACACAGGTACGATTTTAAATAGAACATCGACCGCTGGTCACACCATGTTGTGGTCTGGCCAGATCAAATAAACTCACTCGCTACTGAAGTTGGCAAAATTAACTCAATATTCCTACATTTTCAACTAATGATAGACCAAAACTTAGTGCAAATAATAACGAACTATAATTTTTTACGAAAAACATTTAGACCGTAGTTACTTTTGGCATTCACGGAAATGCTGTCAACCTAGTTTAACAGTTTGTAGAAATTGAATCCGCAGTGGAATAATATTAAAATGTATGCAGAAAATCATATTATTATCCGTCGCAAGAAATGCAAGGGAAATAAGAGTATTTATTTATTGGATGAAGCTTGCGCAAACACTAATGTTATTTTATTTAAAGGAATAGTATGTTTTTATCAAACAAGTATATTGAAGTTGGACCTAGTATTTATTAAGTTGTAATCTGAACAAGCTTGCTTCAATCCAATCAAGTTTACTTTGTCCCGCATTTGTAAGGAGCAATCTAGAATAATTCAATATGATAGAGATCCTTCGTACAGGACTTGTTTGTTATTTTAAGATTGCAGACTATTTCTCTTCAAGATACGCGTCCCCTATATAAAATATGTTTTATCCTTCCCTATAAACATATGTTTATATTCGGGTGAAAGATTTATTTACCCTTCGTCCCTTACTCAAGATAAAACTTGTCTCCTATAATTAATTATTAATGAACTTACTTATTATTTAATATCCCTGAAGGGAAACGAAATCTTTCCTTTCAAAGCAAATGGAATCAACGTAATTTACATTTGGAGAATCCGAACCCTTTTAAATGGAACCTTTCGTGTCTCCAATCGAAATTAAAACTTAAATTGCCGTAGGGAAGATACAATTTTGTTTAATATCTTTTATTTTGGTGAGAGTGAGAGTGGCAGTGGGCCCGGTGGGCCGAGTGACATGCCTTTTGGCCAGACGTCAGTACAGTTCACCAATTAGCAAGTCTCTCACGGGACTGGCCTTATATTTAATGAATTTCGCAAAGAATGGGACACTCGAGTTCAGGCGGTAATTAAAATTCCATTTATAGAATAGGCGCGAGGGCAGCGCTCAAGTGCTCATTCATCTGTCGCAGAAACAAAAATTTTATATAATAGGAGCCACCAGAGTCAGGCCGGAAGTTCTGCGGATGGAAATTAAATCTGCGACATTGTCTGCAATGTCTTGTGAAAAATGTTGGTCTTTGTTTTACAAATAATGAGGTTCTTCACATATCAAGTAGATTGTAATTCTCTTCCAGCGCGCGTAGCAAGACCACCGTAGAAACGAGTTTTGTGACGGAAGAATAGACAAAATGACAGATTAGAAAATGTTCCTTCTACGAAATTTGAGCATGATGCTGCTGAAATTTAGGGCAAACGGAAACATTCTATGTTTTTTCATCAAAAATCTAACGTCACATAAAATCCTGCATCGTGCAATTAGAGCAATGAACATATGTACAAGATTCCAACATCAATCGTTGGGCAGTTGCCCGCCAGACACAACAACCGCCTAGTTGGAGGATCCTCCCTTTTCTATGGTGGATGAGTGAACTTTACACCCTGTTCCTCATACCTCTAAAAGTCCAACAGCCTTTGTCTAAAACATTTTTATATCGATATACGAGTATTCCGGCCCTACAGCCACACATTCCCACCGGAAACATGGCATGTGTTCCTGAATAGTTACTTACAAATGGAGATGGGTCAAAAGACACGTGTAAACGTAACGTGTCGAGAAACACGTACCCCACTAATAACACGTCCTTTGGTAAAAGGGAAATGTCTCGGCCAAGTTTCCTTCCCGAATTACTAAAAACCTTTCAGAAAAAAAAGGTATTTTTTCCTACCACGCCTTTTAGTAGCAGAAATGCTGATAGCTAATTAAATAATGAAATGTGCTTTGAACAATGAATGGTAAGTTGGTTAATTAATTAGCAGCGATCCGAACCGTGTTAATGGTTATTGGTTACTCAATAGTTACGTGATGAGTTGAGTACATCTTCTCAATTTGCAGATTAAGGAATTGCAGTAGCAAACTTTCGATTTAAGATAGGCATTTTCCAAGTGATTGGTTGGATTTGACACTGAACAGATAAATAGCCTGGAGAAGGACATCAAAAATGATGACATACACGTAGACAAAGTGAGACGGGGACAGGACGCAGACGCGGCAATAGTATGCTGATGGAAAAGCGACGCGCCTGCGTCTTGTTCTTTCTATACGTTTTGTGCCAGATGAAGTCTGCGTCCCGTCTCACGTCTCCTGTGTGACCCGTGCCTTACAGCTAGCTTAGCATAATTATTTAGCGTTACTATTTTCTAGTAGGTATATCGCCAGTGTGGTCTTGGCTACAAATAGACTATTTAATCATTTAGAGTACCTACCTAAACTTCGATATGACAATACATTGCATCATGTTGCCAACTGCATTTATTCATGACATCATGCTTCGACCATTAGTCATGAGTTGTAGCTACTGACCTACCTCAATAAACTATTCGTTGCATCTTTGAGACAAATATGTAACTGTCTGAACTGTCCGTTTGTTTTGTCAGAAGACTACACCTAAAGGTTTCAACACTAATTGCACTTAAGCTCAACACACACGAAAGCGGGTGCGTGTCGGGCACGGGTCGAGACGGGAGTACGGCGGGCTTGTATATATTGTAATTCCTTGTAATAAATGGATGTCGGCATACGAAAAGCGCGCGAGGCTCCCGCTATCTACCCGCTCCGCGCCTTTGCGAATTACAATATACAGGGTTATTGGTTATTATGTCGGCAATCCGTTACGGGGATTTAGGAGGTCATGTGCAAGCAAATGACCCCTGATGATCCCTATGCGATTGTCAACCATTTTCGAGTATCTACCTAATTTGACATTTTATATTTTAAAATATCTATAAATAAAAATATAAAATGTGAAATGACTCGAAATTTTTCGACATTTACATAGGAGTCAAAAGGGTTCATTTGATTGTAAATGACCTCTTCTACATCCCCTTAATGGGTGCCGACAGATAACCAATAAACCTGTATACAAGTCTGCCGTACTGCCGTCACGACACCCGCCCGACACGCACAATAGGTACAGAAATATGAGTAAATGAGATAGTGTTGTTGAAGACGTTGGGCTATTTGTTCCTCAATCACGTAACAGCGACTGAACGAATACGAATAGGCACACAAATAGCCCGTATCCTGGATTACCCAAAGAATCCTTTTTATCCGGGCATCAGCTAGACCTCCATAAATCAACACAATATGAAAACAGCTCACAGAACTTCAAGTAAAAACTAAATGGAGTATGTGACCCGATCGCAGTGTATTGACAAAATACGTTCCGAGGTCGTGAGCTCGGGGAGACGACATTTAAAAGTCGTAAAGTAAAGGTCAAAGTTAGAAAGAGGCAGGTCGGTAGACCCTTTGTGTTCTTACGTCCTCGCTGGGTTTATGGGAAAAGGTTATCTTAGGTAGAAAAGTGTTTTGTTAGTATACTTCGCTGAAAAATCTATTGTTGTCAGTTTATCCAGGTATTGTGACCATACGTCGACTGCTAAACTAAGGCTTACAGAAAAAATATCGATATTGATATTTTTTTTTCAATATCTTAAAGATATACATCGATACTTTTTGGTACTTCTTGCATCCCTATGCTAAACCGAGGTGACGAACTGGTTGTGCATGTCCCGCTTACCCGCTTTCACCGTGTAATTTTATGAGTTTCCTTGAGAAAAGCGGGAAGGAAATAGGGATGGTATTGAGTTATGTAAATTGAAACGTGTTTTGATTTAATTTTTAAACGATTTAGGTTCGCGTTAGAATTAATGGGAATTTTATCATCGCGTGCTATGTGACTTCAATTAGTTTTCTTTTTTTTTTTGTGGAATAAGTACCTATTTTACCTATGCAAATAAATTGAACTTTACTTTAATTGATTTTATATATTTTTAATTTTCCTTACACATGTGTCTTGTGTCTTTTGGTGACCCAGTTGTTATAGATTCGCCTACAATTAAATTAACTTCGTGCGAAACGCCTCAAGAAAAAATAATATCATTTAAAAGTGTCGATTCGCCCGTTTTGGGCGAGTAAATTCGTGCGAATCACGATTACCAAAAAAATACAAAACAAAAGAACGTTTGTAAATTAATAAAGCAGTAGGATGACATTACAAACTGTCAAAGAACTCAATAGACCGCATAAAGCGTGTAGATAAAGGCGAGAGTACACTGCTAACCCTTTCCTAACAACTTTGTTGCGCACTTTTCTGGATGTTACACAGTTTGAACAAGGGTTACCCTTCTAAGGGAACGTTCAGAAAATTATGATTACGCTGGAAACAAGAAGAGGATGAATTTTAAGGAAGACACGATTTAGGCTTTTTTTCGGTTCAAATAATGTTAAGGGTGTCTCATTCATTTTGTTAAAAAGCGACACAAAATATTGCAAGTAATTATCACGTTATTTTGTCTGAAAAAGTACAGTCGACTGAACAGTGAACAGTGAACATACCTACTCTGAACACTGTTCATTCGACTGTACTGTTCGTGTATTTGGCAGTCATATAAATACCTCTCCACTTTGATATCATATACGTAACAAACAGCCACATTTTAAATATTTATTATGAAACCAATATACGGTGATATTGTTAATATTTTATTTCACAAACACTGAGCGTACATTAAAAATGTACCGGGTAAATAAATACCCGTTTAAATTACCCACTCGTTCTCGTTCACCGTTCACAAATGTTTCGTGACTATAATTTAACGTGAGAATGCTAATGTTTTGCCTCATTAGTACAGTAAAAAGGTTTTATAGCTACGTTTTTTATAGAAAGGCGGAGTTTCGAATCGCTAGCTGGCTGAACTGTGTCAATAAACTTAAAAGTTGTTCCGCGAAAAAGGGTTAATAATAAAACGTAGTTCATTTAGTTTGTTATGTATAATGTAGAGTGCGCGCCATGAAAGAAGGCCGGCGGAAAATTGTGGAACTAATTTTTTTTTAATGCAATTTGATGCATTGGCATAGACACTAGCGCCGCGTCAAAAATACTTCAATGGTGGCGCGGACTTAAGAGCGCTATTACAAAATCGAAGTGCAGATTTAGGTAAATTTGACGGGGCGCGGCAAAGATGCGCTTGTGTGAGTCTATTGAAGTACGCTACGCACACATGCAAACCGGGCGTGATCAACTTGATCCTTTCCACTTTACTTTTGAAATAAATTAAGTTACAGTTATTTATAGTTCGTGTTACTGTTATTTTTAGCATTGCATACAACAATTGTTTAAAAATATTATTTTACTTTAAAAAAAGTTAATTTTTTTTTTCAAGCAAGATTAGATAGTAGCCTATGTTATTAAATACTTTTTGTTAAAATTTGGAAAGTAAATTCATAGATAAAAAATAGAATTTCGGACGAAAAATTGTCAATAACTATCTGTGTTACGGAATTATTTTTGGTGTATTACTAAATGAAACATAAAAAAATTGACTTATACATTCCAAAGTTCAAGATACAGTTGTACCATGGACATTTTTATAAATGATTAAATTACTATATCTTTGATGTAACAAAGCATCAAAAGACGCCCAAAAGTTAAATTTTATGAAACATCCTTTACAAAGACAAGATTTTTACTGATTTGTGTAAACAAATTGAAATATTTATTTAAAACACTGTCAAGATATATAATGAGACTTCCTCGGACATATTTTTTTTTTAAGTTTGAGGCTATAACTTAATCATAATCACACATCAAAACTAGCGTCAAACGCTCAAATTCAAGAAAAATTGTAATAGCCCTCTTAAGTCATTTTTTATAATTCAAGACGTGTGCCAATGTGATTACCCATCGACAAAATATAGGGGTGAATTTTCAAAAATCCTTCCTTGGTGCTCGCGTTCGCTATAATAATTATGTATATGGAACTCTTGTACAAAATAGGGAGGATGACTATTTTTTTTTGTCCGTCAATAAAATTATTAAAAAATATTGGACATGTTTTTTTTTTCTTTTTTTACGTAATCAAAAGATTACGGCAATACATTGAATTAAAATGTGGCATGACGTCACTGTTCGGTAGATTTTATACTGAATTGTGACATAGCCCCCACTCTCCAACTTAAATGCGTTTTATTTCAATCATTTGTTATGATAAAGCAAAGAATACGTGGCTAATATTTTTATATTATCTGACTGGCGAACTAAATAGTTTTTTTTTTACCCAGATAATAACCCTAGTTCGTGCTTCTAAACCCAGCGATTTAGGCAGTACATCGACTGTCAGTCAGTGAATGAATGAATGAATTTAAGATTTTTATTTACTGGATCACAAGTAACCCGTTATAGAATTAGTATTAAAAATCTCAGGAAATAATTAGATTTTTATTTTGAACTCACTAATCCTTTGCTTATTTAATTAAAGAGAGTTCCTAAGAAACTAATTGCAATATAATTTCTCCAGGTCGACGTTAATCAGGGCTTAGCTAGAATATTAATGCATAAATTCATTAGAAGCTGGTTGTCATTTTTTTTAAGAGACTAATTTAGTAGAATAGACTCTTCTGCCCGAAAAGAGAAGAAGAAAAGATCAATGCGAATGAGTCTTAAAACAAATTCTTACCTTTCCTCATAGTTGTGTCCTTCTTAAACCTGAAACAAAATAATAAATATTAATATCACAAAAACAATTCACAAACAAACAACGAGTTGAATAAATTATTTGCTTTCGGCTGCCATTTTAGCAAGTCCTGTCAAACTTTCAAGCAAGTTTTCAGAGCAAGATACCAAGTTCGCTCGTAAACATATGAACTTGGAAAAATAGATGAAAACTAGCTACGTATCTCAGGAAATATTTTCATTAACATTTTTCCCTAAAAATTATGTTCGCTATTTGTCTCCTTGGTCCAGACTGTCCAGTCCTCCAGACTGAAACAAGTTTATAACATGTTTAAGGCAAATAAAGACTTACATATCATATGTAAAAACTTTTAACAAATAAAAAAAAACAATCGACTTCCAAACAAAACCCTAAAAAGTGAAAATTACTTATTTTCTGAGGTTTCTTTAGTTTTCAATTTTCGTTTTTTCAACTTTCACGCTAAACGGCTGAACGGATTTGGATGAAAGTTGGCATATGGGTAGACCATGACCTGGAGAAGGACAAAGGCTACTTTTCGTCCTGGTCCGCAGACTAAGTCGCGGGCAACAGCTAGTAGTCACATGAAACACCTAATATCCATTTTCTAGAACATTTTCATGTCTTCGTAACCAAAAAGATTTGGTATGCAATAAAAACAGAAAATTAGCCGACATAATATTCTAAACCTCTTTTATGCCATGTAAATACGGAATACATAAGAAAATCATACATTATTTATGAATGAAAGTTTGCCCCAATTTTCTTTTAACGCATGCCTATGAGCGTAAAGCAAGAGCTGCGCTTTAAATTGAGATGCAAATCCAGCGTCTAGTGGCGTATAGTCGTAGACGATATTGAAAGCGCTGTGAAGTGAGTGGTGAGAGGGAAATTCAGCGCTTTGTGCCTCAAGTTTGCGTTACGAGAACTTCACTGCGACACTTCCCTTATAGAAATTCAGTTTTCGTATATCTGGGTTAAGTTTGTGAAGGTATTTAGCAAGTATATTAAGCTGAAAACATTCCGTCGGGCTCGTAAGACAGTTGGTAACTTTGGACACTGACGAAATGATAAAGGCTGCCGAAGACAGGCGCGACGCGACATTGCGACGCGATTCTGGTAGAACAATTTCCATTAAGTTTTCATAGAAATTGTTCAATTCTAGAATCAAGTCGTGCTGTTGCGTTACGCCTGTCTGCGGGAGCTTTAAGACGGACGAATAATTTATGACTTACCTATGTAGACATTAAAGACCATTAGAAATAATACTTATAAGTTTTGCAATGACTTGCCTATTTCACGACAGCGATCCCAGCATGTGACAGTAAAAAATCGATAAGGCACCTACTTTGTTACCAAGAGACACATTCCGTGGAAGATATTAACACTTACATGGAATTATTTATTTTTAAACGTATCGATATTCCAGTTATAGGCATAATTGATATCATTTCTACTAAATTCGCCGTAACAGCCAGTATCAAATTATATTTAACGAACGATGGGCCGCAATTTGAGTTTCCCAAAATCGAGAATCAATGAACCGATAAAACAGACTGCGTAGCGAATTTCCCCACATTGAGCATATCCCAGTACTTCTAGATTTCTAGAACAATCATTCATGACCAGTTTAAGTGTGCAGTTCACGGTGGCGCTGTGGAAATTAGGTACTCGTACATTAAGTTTTAGTTCTGTGTTTTTCCGACTGCACGCTTTAGATCTGCGTAAAGTTACATTTAGCGCGTTTTCCTTTGTAAGTCTATAATATTATGGATACCTATACCAAAAGAAATAGCTACGAATTTACACTAGACACTTTTCCAATTGAGATTTCCTGTTAGAAAACTCATTTCTGAGTCAAGCTCGCCTTTTGTATATCTACGTAACAGTTGTTTAGTAATCGTGTTCAATAAAGAATAATAATTTCCTCCTGCGAATACGCTTATACTCGTACTTACCGCTGAAGTCTACAATACAAAGGCGTCATGAAATCGGCGACTGTCATTTTTTCCTACACGTTTATGCTATAGGGCGCTATACTCTTGTAGACTGACTAGGTTTTCCTTCTATTTACCATGTAGAATCACTTTGAAGTGTTTTTGCGGCGTGCAGTTGAGTGGCCGTCCACTGGACACTCAACCACCCGCCGCGTCGAACGCAACTCTGTTTTCAGTATGTATGAAAATGCAAAGTATAGTGGGCGATTTTCCATCCTTTAGCGTCGGTGAGTTAGTAAAGTCTGTTATGACATGCTTTGAAACTCCGAAATGTGTAGATAGGTTTACTAGAGCGTTTATGTACTTAGTACTAAATATCTCTTTCTACTTTTAGATTTGAATAGCATAATCAGCCTATATTCCCACTGTTGGGACACAGGCCTCCTCTCGATGAGACGGAGTTGGCCTTAATCCACCACGCGGGCCCAGTGCGGGTTGGTAGATGTCACATGTTTTCGAATTTTTGGTTCTAGGGCATGCCGGTTTCCTCACGATGTTTTCCTTCACCGTTTTGAGGTATTTATCTTCTTCCATTCTTCTTCAAAAGTACTCATCTCACAGTGCCCTGTATAGACGTGCCATATCAAACGTGTCTGTAGCGAGGTACTTCTAACAAGCGACCACCCTACCCACACAGGACGCCAGCCGCACCCCCTGCGAACTACGTTCTAATTGCATACCCCAAATTCAAAGCCTCCCTAAACAGCTTTATTAAAACGTAATAATATTCAATAATCTAATAACGTCTTTATTAATATTCTACAAGCGACTTATAATTACGTCGAGGTTGGATTCAAACCGTTCAATAGACCAGAAGCAATTTCGGTCGATCAGGTGTTTGACATTAGGTTGACGTTTGATTATTTAGAAAGATGGCCGACCTACGGACCTATGTACACAATGGTTGTGCTGATGGACTTTATATTAAACTTGTAAGATGAGGTTGAATATTGATTAGTAAGGATAACCCTTTGTTTTACTGTCAACATGGCGCATTTGATTTTAATTAAGGTTGTAGTAGAGGCACTTTAGAGGAAAATAGGTTTCTAGATCTGACGTGATTACATGACGCATAAACAAACATGTAAGTCATATTATATAAGTACGGGAAGTGGGGTGGAGGGGGGGTGTGTGGTTGGGGTAGTTATGGGATATCAACAGGAACACGTTGTAAAAAGAGATTATGTTTTGTCAAGTCGTAAAAACCGAGGGAAGTAGGGCCGGGTCGCTAGTTTATTCTGAAAGGGTTAAATAAAGTCTTAAACGTCCATAATAATATTGTTGGTGTCGAATTATAACAAGCTGTGAAAACAAAGAGAAAAGTAATCTAATGAGCTTTAATATGGCTTTTTGAGTCAGAGGAGCAAAGATGAGCGGTAAGCGTTTTATTTTCCAAGAATTGTTAATTATTGTAATAGACGAGATTATAGTGATTAATCCTTAATATGAATAGTTAAGATGTAATTAATTTGACTTAGTAGCCATGGATACGGAGAAAACTGGAACATATTAACGTGTGAAGTGTAAAAGTGGTTTATATTCGGCAGTTTAGACACATAATTATGCCAATGAATATTAATAATGGAGATTCTGTGTTATTTATCTATCTTGCTCCTGAATATTCTTGTGTTTTTTAGCACTATGAGCCGCATTTTGTCGTGCAAAATAACCTCTGTGAGAAACATCTGCTAACAGACTATCTTTGCGCATCTTTAAAGGAACTTTTAAGATAAAAATACACGTGATAAGCAGTTTACTTGCAATTTGCAATAGGATAGGCACTCTGTTTATCGTTTTCAGTTGTCAGTTGTCAGAAGTTTTGTCACAGGTGAAAATGCAGCCTTATACTCTGACCATGTAACAATTTAATTTCCGGCTATAGGGCGAAGTGCGGTTGGCTTGGCTCAAGGCAAGTTCCGAAATTTTAATATTCGCCACCACTAGCCATGTCTACCTGGCAAAGGACCAAATTCGTTAGAGTTTCAAGTGAAAATATATGGCTGTGGAAAACTGTAAAATTACTCGAGGTTTTTGAGAAATAACATATTGAATAAAAGTAAAAAAATATGAGCGACACACGCGAACTTAGCAATGGCGGACGTGCAATTTTGATGAAAGAGCATAGCTAGCTCTTTCATCAAAAACCTCGAGTAATTTAACAATTTTCCACAGCCTTATATTTTCACTTGAAACTCTAACGAATTTGGTCGTTGGCCAGTGACCACAGATTAGACAAAAATATTCTAATGTCATGTAACAAGGCTTCAGATTTACAAGTATTTAATCTAACAAACATTTTCGTTAACTGTCAACGCTCGTAACTTGTACCCGACGCCATTTTAATTCCAGGCAATAGTGTGGCTGTGTTCCGTCGGGCTTTCTGTTGGTTGAGTCCGAGAAATTTTAATATTTGCGACTACCCGCTTTTCAGATTAGGCTCTGTTAGTGGTGGCGGTTAGTCGGCACTTTATTCGTTGTTTTACACTTGTAGGCGAAGCTTTTGCAAGGGAATGAGATGTTTTATTGTTTTTACTTTTACGTTGCAAGTTATAATTATATGAATTTTAACATAGACGTTTTATGATTAAAAGATAATAAACTAACTTTATTAACAAAATTCGAACTTCAATTTAACAAATGATAGAAATACTCGAAACTCATTACAGAGATGGATAACAATTTTTAAACATTTTCTTATTATAAATTCGAAAGTAACTCTAAATTCTAAACCACTGAACGGATTTCGACAAAATTTGGCAAGGAGATTGGGGAAGGACATAGGGTACTTTTGATCGACATACCACACGGGCGAAGCCGCGGGCGGAAGCTAGTTACATATAATCCTTCTAATTCAGAATAGAAAGACCGAAACTTAAAACGTCTGGAAGCAGACGAGTTAACTTACAATGAAGGTTTTCGCCGATCCGGCAGCCAAACTATTCAAGTTTAATTTGTCTCACGGGTATACCAACATTAGACAGATGGACTTTAATACGAATCGATCGAACCCACGCATATAGTCACAAGTCACAAGGTCACAAGTCACAACAAAGAGCTCGAACTCAACTACATTTCGTACTAGGCCAAACATAAATTGAGCGTTTTCATAGTACCTATAAACTAAATTCTAATCCTCCTAACATAAAGTCTTATTTCAATAACAATAAGTAGTTTATGTTAGGAGGATTAGAATTTATTGACAGTTAGCAGTTGAAGGAGCGGGGGGTTGATGGAGGAGCTCGTGGCTAAGCAATAACAGCCGCACGGGTCGATCCATCAGGTTAAGCTAACTACTGGTTCGTGGATGGGTGATCATCTTTAGATACCGAGACTCCTCCGTGCCTCGGAAAGCACGTAAAGCTGTTGGTCCCGGCTGTCATTTAAGATCTTTGTCAGATGTCACGGGTCGTCAGAAGTCTGAGAACCAGTCCTACCAAGGGGTATCGTATTACCTAGTTACTGGGTTGTGGAGGTCAGATAGGCAGTCGCTCTTGCGATCGGTATTCAGCTGCATCCGGTTAAACTGAAAGCCGACCCCAACATGGTTGGGAAAAGGCTAGGCAGATTGATTGATTGATTTTTAGCAGTTGAATGTGGAAGTTAGAAGTTAATATATATATAATTCGAATATATAAACGATAATATATAATTCTTCGCAAAGTTTATGTTGTAAGGATCAAACAAGATATATGCCTATATGAAGGGACAGCTTGAAGGAGGAAAAAGCTTACAAAGCCTCACAAAGTTACTCATTAAGCAATAATCAACCTTAACCTATGTCAAATAACGTTTGATTCCCGTCACCATGTTTGAGGGATGGCGTGACCATCTGTTATGATATTATATTGCGAAGGACAAACACGGATGTGGTTACATTGGCGTGCGGTCGATCTTGTGTCAAGACTGTTTTAGCCGTGTTTACCGGGACATTGGTTTTATTGTTACAGGTTATTGTTGTTCCAGTTGATCCTATAAAAGGTGCTTCATAGAGTATCCTTTTGGATTTAAGATACACCTCAAGGTACACCACCATACTTTGTCAGTAGATTTACGATTTCAAGCTGTTTGTCAAGTCTGTTTTTTATTTTAATCTATAATTTGACATTTCAAGTGATTGTTGTTTGTTTTTGTTTTTTTTCAATTTGAATTTTAACGTTTGCACCTGTCAAATTAGTCTACGTCTGCTTATTTTCTTGCAAATAAAGGGGTTGAGAGCCAAAGCTAATCCAGCGATATAGCTATGTATAATCTCCATTTATTCGACCAGCTACACTGCTATATCTACATCGGGCTCCGTGAATGCAGTTCCCGTGAAGATTGCAGGGTGGCAGCCAAAAGCCTTAAGCTACATTATGGGGAATTCATATGTACCTCGAATACAATATTCCGCTATTGCACCAGAATTCTGGCAATGTTCCGAAAAAGCGCAGATATTCCTTAACTGTGTCATAAAATGCAAGCGTGAAAATACATCGCGCGGTCAAACTGACCGCGGATATTGTGCGGTTGGTCCTGCGGCCGGCTTCTTGGTACAATGTAGTATGTACACAAGGACCAATGTTCGACACGATATTACATGTACCTACCTATTACCACACCATTGCCTGTGTGGCTTCGGCTAGTATATTGCCTGTTAGCGGTTTGGTTCGACGGAAATTACCTACGTGGAAGTGCATAATTTTCACCCTTGTGTGTATTGTGTATTGTGCCATTGCTACGAGGGATCGTTTTGCGGTCGTCGCCCTGATTGTCCGTCGTGATGACTCATGTGGGTGAGGGAGCTCTTTGTAGGCTTTTTTGACGTGTTGAAATGCTATAACCAAAGTTAAGATCAATGTAGGTACATTGAAGTTTTAAAACTTCTACTAGCGCAAAGAATATCATGTGCATTACCTACTTTATTATAAGCATAATCAGCCTATAATGTTCCCACTGCTGGGACATAGGCCTCCTCTCAGTGAGAGGGAGTCGGCCGTAATCTACCACGCGGGTCGAGTGCGGGTAGTAAAGCGCCTGTCAGGGTTTGAACCTACGACCTACAACTTGTAAGTCGCGGCCGTCACCATTGGGCCAGCCACCACTGCTCTTCTTTATTATAAGGTACCTACTTTATTATAAGGTTATAAGGTAAGTATTACTTTATTATAAGGTTATAAGGTAAGTATTACTTTACTACTTTATAAGGTAAGTACTTATTAACTAATTTCCATTAAAAAAATTGAAGTACTACTGTTCGTCTTAGTATTGCCTTTTGAGAAACTATCAAGGCCAATATGAACAAAATAATATGTTTAGTTAACTAACTCGAATGTGATTCCCAGTTCATTTAAATACGACACCTTCCACACCTTCCACCACCGACACCAACACACACCACCTTTTTAACTTCTTCAAAAAGGAGGAGGTTCTCAATTCTGTATGTTTTTTTTTGTATGTATGTTACGCGATTACTCCGTCAATTATGAATCGATTTTGATGATTCTTTTTTTGTTTGGTAGGTCATGCTTCAGAGGTGGTCCCATATAAATTTTATTAATTTTGCTTGCGTAGTTTTTGAGTTAGCTTCAGTCATTACGTATTTTTCCCACTTTGCGTATGTAGACGATATAATTATTTCACTCTTTCACTGTTATTTCCATAGCAGGTAGTGGTATTCGAATTTGTGTGGGGTAAGTAGTAACTTTTTTAGTGTTATTTTTTTAAGTCGGTTGTTTTTTTTTTTGTAAATAGTTTTTTTCCTTTCATGAAACAATCCTATTGTATCATAAATAAGGAGTAAGCTGGTATCTTGAATATCTATGGCGGCTGAGAGTTGTCGAATAAGCACTGGAAGGCGTCTAGACAAGATTTAATGAAGCCTACAGGCTTAGATACAATACCTACGCACAGCGATCAATACGAGATTACAGAGCTTTGTAAATTATACTGGCTGTGCGTGTTGGATTGTGTTTTGTTTTTTGTTGTTTTATTTTGATGTTCTGAGTTTGAAATTAAAACCTGCCTGTGTTTCGTCGCAATATCAATTCGATTGTTAAAACAAAATGTTTGTCGAGGTGTTTGGTACCTATCCCGGGTCAGTGACTTTATTAGTACTTGTCGCGTACCCGGAGTCTGAACTTTGCTGACCGGCTAATCTTTCCCACGACATCAGCCATGTTGTCAAATTCGCCCCAACATTAGTGGATAAGTATCTTATCTCTATAGTTACTTCAGGCAAGCGATTTCCCTACATCCAACAATTAATTATTTTCACAGATTGTCTAAAATTACTAAAAGCATTTGTGCCTATTACTAACACGATGGTTCCTTTATAAAACAATGCCTTTGTTCTACGTCATACACACAGTAAAAGTACTTATATAATTTTGTCTCATAGTATCGAAAGCATGCGTGCGTCCAAGGTCTCGATCGTGGCCACTCGTGGCCCATGGGTCAAGCAGCAACGCGGCCATTGGCTACCATTGTGACACGCAATCCTACGCTTACGATATCAACGCCTGTTCAAAGAAATGGAGTAGGCAGTAACCTTTTCATTTACTTAATGATGAATTTTTTTCCTTATTTTATTGCTTTAAGGTTGATGCGCTAGGGTGGCTCACGAAATTCAAATTTTCTTACGTTTTTTGCAATTTGCAGGTCAGTATCAGGTTGTATGTTGATCTAAATATCATAAGCGCTCGTAAATAATATGAATTTACAGAATTATAAACAATAGAATCAGCAATACAACTCTCTAAGCTCATGAAAGTGTATTGAATTAGAGAGTTGTATTGCTGATTCTATTGTTTATAATTCTGTAAATTCATATTATTTACGAGCGCTTATAATATTTAGATTAACATACAACCTGATACTGACCTGCAAATTGCAAAAAACGTAAGAAAATTTGAATTTCGCGGGCCACCCTAGCGCACCCCCCTTAAGTATTTAGTTTTAATGGTAGAGTGAAACGTATAATTTTAGTGGGTTTTGCATTGAATGAATACATAAATCACGAAAAACCACGTTTCGATTCGAAGGACCCATCCACATGGTTTCAAGATATTTATTATTTACCCGACTGCCCCAGAAGGAGGGTAATGCTTTTCGAGAATATGTATGTAGGTATTTTGATCAACACTAATGTCACATTGACATTCATAACCAGCTATACACACAAAACTGCGATTGTCCCTGAAAATCCGATTACCCCAGAAAACTCTCCTAAAATGTAATTCACACAGCCCCCGTTGATTGGCTCGCGCAAAAAGTTGAACAAAAGGAGAAAAAAACAACCAGTAAAAAAGGCCGCACACACACAAGACACCTCTTACAAAAACAAACAGCTGTCGCTGTTCTCCCCCGTGCGGTTGTCCTGTGTATACAAGTCCTAATAAGGGCATCGCTAAAAGCACTTATCTGGTTTAAAACCCTTTAAATGAAGCAATAAATGCGAGAGAAGGCACACACTCGCAGTGTTTATTTACGAGGAAAACATTCGCGTGTTGCTTCAGAGGTGTCGACAATTGTTTTAGCAATCGGGATTTGAGAGTACCGAATTAATGCATACACGGAATAAATATGAATGCGAAATTAGTTTGCGCTGTATGTTTAACTTGTCCGTATGCAAAATTATTAGGTAAAATATATTCATTTAAATTGGGTCTTAATATAATTAACTAAAAACCTAAAGCTAAAAGGACTAACTAACTATAAATATAAAAACAAAGGGACCGAAGGCGTCGAAGTATTCATCGGCATCGCTGTCCTCAGGAAACGTGCCCAGAAGACTGGCAGCATTGCCACGTTGAATGGCAATGCTAATTCCTTGGCCAAAGAACAAGCCAGCCCTCTGGTCACGTGAAGTATCGACCAGTCGGTGAGAAATGCATAATAGGTTTAAAATCTAAATTCAGTATTGTTCGTTTAGTCTTTGCCCGGGATCTTTCAGGTACCTATCCTACATCGATCTTTGAACTTTGAGGTTAACGACCTCATTGAACTGCATCGCCCCGCTCAACCCCCATCTCATTAACCTGGTCGCCGTGATTTGCGACCAAGTATTTTCAGTACCCAGAAAATTCGAAGCCCGCTTTAAAAATACGCAAATAACTCGAGCCGCTTGACGACCCTCGTGAAAACGTTCGTCATCCCTAAATCTGTCACGTACACTGTTGGAAACAATTTAAATTTTTCGAGCCAGAGATCGTGAACAATTTTGACAAGTTTAATGAACATCGCATAATGATATTTGGTTCAATTAGCGACGAAGGCACGCCAGAGGTGTTTATGTTTGGACGCATCCGAGGAGCTAATTGGTAGATAAACACACTAGATTGGATAGTACGGTTTACTGCAGTTTACATACAATATTGTCTTGTGTTAGCTCTAGGGTTTTGCACCATTTGATCTGGAAGCTGTTAATTGCTGATTATTATCGTGTAATATTCAGGTGACTACCAACCAATTCGATTTAATACCGTGAAGCGTATAACACAATTCATAATGGATGTCTATTGCAGTGACAACATATGAGTGGAGTGAAAGCCTGCCTAAACAATCAGCCTATAATGTTCCCACTGCTGGGACACTGGCATCCTCTATGTGGGAGGGACTGGGCCGTAATCCACCACGCGCCCACTACGGGTTGGTAGATGTCAGATATCTTCGAATTTTTGGTTGTAAGACATGCCGGTTTCCTCACGATGTTTTCCTTCACCATTTTGAGAGCAGTGGTTAAATTATTAACACAAAGTAAAGCGCCTATCAGGGTTCGAATCTAAGACCTATAACTCGTAAGTCGCGGCCGTTACCACTGGGCCACCATTGCTCTCCAAAGCCTGCCTAACTACCAATCAATCCTTGTTTTTTTTTCAACTTTTTAATTTTCTACCTCAGATAAAACTTTGTGATCCCTATAATTGTGAGAACAAAGAAGTCTTACTGAACTTACTTAATTAGTTTACCTAATTTATTTATTTACTGAATACTTCAAGCACAGGAATGTACAGACGCGGATTAAATGCCGTAGGAATTTTGTACCAGTCAACCTTTTTGGGTGATGCTTTCAGAGACAAACAGTGATAGATGCAACTACGTTGTCAGGGTTAACACCATTGTCACTCAAACCATGGGTTGATTGTTGGTGACTCATCTGCCTAGCCTTTCCCAACTATGTTGGGGTCGGCTTCCAGTCTAACCGGATGCAGCTGAATACCAGTATTTTGTTGTAGTTGATTGTTAGTGACTATAAAAACAAATGACCGAGTGACAACAAAAAACAATGTTATTTTCATTAAAAGATTTTTAAAAGTTTCTATCCGACACCGTGCTTGCTAGCGAAACAGCTGACTAACTGAGGGAACGGTCGCGCTCGCGGCCGGTCCGGTCACGTCCCGCACTCCCCGCACTCCCCGCCCGTATTGAGACGCAAGTTCGTTGCCCTAGCGCATAGGGCAACGAACTTGCGTCTTTTGTGGTAAAATGTAGTTTTAAAAAAAATAAAAAAATGTTGTAATTTTCCATTGATTTTACGTTCTATAAATGACACCAAACTACTGGTTTAAGGATAACGGTGTTTACCCTAACACCCTGTATAAATAGTTCTAGAAAACATCAACTATCATTTTCTAAAACATCTCTACTTCTGTTGTAGTAGACGCTTATTGTACCTTTTATTTCGTGTTAACTTCTACGAAATTAATTGGACCAGTATCGCGATTCGGTACAAAACAGTAAATCCGCGGGAAAACAGGGAAAATGGCGGCGCCGCGGCGGACGCAATCTACCGAACACTACACCTGTTACCGACTTAATTCTTTCAAGTGTACAATGAGTTCTTTTTACTACATCTTTTCTTTGAGAATTGGCTCTTTTCCTCCTAATGGAGATTACTTACGACCTATTACATGCTCCGTTTGTTTGTTTTGTGGGACTCTATAAAGGTTTCTGTTTGAAAATTCGGAGCGGATAGCTCCAACGACAGTCCTTTTTTTTTTTGAGGGTTGGATATCGTCCAAAGCCTTCTCCCGCTCTGGGCGGAGCGGAAGGGCGTGTCAGACTTTTACTGACTAAAACCCACCCGTGTTCCTTCAGTTGCCTGTTGCCAAGGTCCCGGTATCCCTTTCGGACTTTCCCGCAATCCAACGACAGTCCTGTTTTGTGGATAATGCTTTGTTAATTTGAATTTCCAATTTTTATCTCCTAATAACATAACATCACGCCTTGTTTCCCCAAGGGGTTGGGCAAAGGTGTACCTGTAGCACACCCACATTTCGCCACTTATGTTTTAAGTCCCATCAACCGGGCACGAATTCAGACTCCGGGCTGCTACTGAGCAATTCCAGATGGAAAAACCGAATAAAACTTTGCCCGACCCGGGAGTCGAACCCAGGACCTCATGCTCAGCAGTAGCGCTTGCAACCACTAGATTAATGATCTCGTAATCACCTAATCTACGTAATATATATACCAAAACTAACTATTTATTTACACTAGGTACTAAATTAACTAACTACAAATAAATACAAAAGAAAACGACACGCAGGCGTCGAGGTACTCGTCCGCATCGCTGTGTTCCGGAGACGTGGACCAGAAGACTGGCAGCACTGTCACTTTGAATGGCAATGCTAATTCTTTGGCCAAAGAACGAGCCAGCTTTCTGGTTAAGTAAAGTGCTGACGAGTCAGCGAGTTTCCTTAAAAAGGAGACGCGCACTCGGGCCCCAAGACCCGAACGTTTCGACCCCATCTATGTAATTTTTACCCAGGGCGACATCTTCCCCGTTAATATAAAAAATATGCAGGTACGTCTAACCATCTAACTAATATTATAAACGCGAAAGTTTGTAAGTATGGACGGATGGATGGATGTTTGTTACTCTTTCACATAAAAACTTCTGAATGGATTTGGATGAAATTTGGCAAACAGATAGTTTTAACCTGGATTAACACATGATACTTTTTATCCCGATATACTCACGGGATCGAGACTTACGCTGGTGAAACCGGGGAGCGCAGCTACTGCTCTATAAAAATAACAGACTGCATTACATATTCCAGTCTCGTTTCTGGCAGTGAGCATCTCGAAATGAATAGAAATGGGAGCGTCTACCAGCAACATATCTCGTTGAGGATGCAGCGAACAGCGAATGTTAGTTTTAAAGATTGTGCCCGTGAATGACAAGCAGGCTGGGTACCCACCAGCGCATAAGCCTGCAACTGACTCCGCAAGATAAGCAGCTCATACGGTGTGTATTTCTCTTTAATTTTGGCGGGAACGATGCGGGTTTTAAAACCAACACTGCGAGCTGCGAGGTCGGTTTAGACTGCGGTAACTACATTCCACAGGGTGCTGCCATTTCCTGAAATTATTTCAGGGTTTGTATATGTAGAGAATCGTCCAGTTTTGTTTCGAAATCGAGCTTTTGCAAGTTGGACATATTTTGATATTTTGTTTTCGTTTTATAAATTGGGATTTATCATAAAATAACAGGAAAATACGTGTACTGAATAAATCACGGAAAAACTGAAAAGTTTGCAAGGAAAGAACCATGACTTTATTTTAACAAACTGGTTTTGAATTAGTTAATTGATTCAGGCGAGACTTTGCGGAAATCCATTATAAAATACAATAGACGTAGAGTAGATATATTTAGTAACCTATTCCGCTTGACTATTCTTCAAGAGTCATAAAAACTCTGTAAGAAATCGACACGTGTTTCACCTCTCAACGAGGCATCTTCAGGATGACGATTGACCAATTGCAAACCAGAACGCGACGTGTTACCACACCGAGCGCTGGTGACGCTGACAATTCATATTACGAAATAATTCATCTGTTTGACAGTTTTCTATAGAGATTCGTAAAACGATCACACATTATGAATTGCTTTTGTGTCAATTAGAGGAATTGCTAATGTCGTCGTTTTAGGCCCCCTTCTTCTTCTCGATGTCACACAGCGTCCACAAATGACAAGCTAGTAACAGTCAACCTGCATATTAGCACAGTTCTTTACCACGACACAAAAAAAAACAAAAAGCGGTAAAGGGAACCTCTGAGTTCATAAACTGGATATAATTTGCTTAGCGAAAGACCAAACTGCCATACTTCACAGTTAACTTTAAACTATACTAAGGTAGGTACAGCACAAACAAAATAACCCCAATCCTATGGTAATTTTAATTTGAAAACTAGACAAGTTTCTACCTAATGTTTGAGAGTATAATGATAATGCAGTGGAACAAACATTGGCGGCCAGTTTGTTGGCTTGGGGCAAACATTTTAGCTGCCCGCGATATGAAGTCGTTACTAACTATACCGAGCACTGATTATGTATATTGTGCTTTGTTTTAAAGGTGAGAGGGGTTAGTTTGCCTTTGTTTTTATTCCATATAAGTATTTGAAAAATATGGTGTGTGTCTAGTTATAATTGAAAGTTGAAATGACGCTTAGTAAAATACAACTCACCCTAACTGCAAAATATGTTTAGCGTCACTGAACCAGCATCTTTTATATCTTTATAAGTATGTATGTGTATCCCATAATCCATTCACTTGCAATCTCTATCTTTGCATCCGTATAACATATATCTACGTTGATAACATTGCACTACCTATGTATTGGTAGGTCCCACCCCTCCACAACTTCCGTGAGGTGATAAGGAACCAATGCAAATACGGATGTCGTTTGCTTTCAGCTTCTCTGCAACCAAACCAGCCTCATCATGCAAAATAGTCACCATTATCGCGTCGCCATCGACAGATTCTACCAGGATTATTGGTTATACGTCGGCAATCTGTTAAGGATATGTAGGAGAGATAAAAAAATAATGACCCTTATGCCATTGTCAACCATTTTCGAGAAATTTGACATTTTATATTTCAAATATAAAATGTCAAAAGACTCGATTTTTTTTTTACAGTGACCGCGGTTTATCTTTTGTCAGCGTCAGCTGATTATCACTATACTCGCGACCATCAAAGAAGTCCGTTTTGACGTTTCATTCTCGTACATGTAATAAAATGTTATGCCTTGAGAATCAGTTTTGATCAATGTAGATAAGTCGTCGATTACAAACGCTTTAAGTATGTTCAATCGTTATGTCTCAAGAATCAGTTTATAAGAAACCAATTTTTTTTTTATTCCTACCCAAAGCATTTTTATAGCTGTCAAAAGGTACTTCTTAGATTGTCGCGAGTCTACACCGGCTCATGACCACACCAAGACTCGTTCAGGCACGCATCACTCTTCAATGTTTCCCGCCATTCGGGGTGAACTGACATTAGTGACAGCTACAATGTGCATGAGATAGTGTTTACATCTTTATTTATATCTTCCATAATATAAATTAAAGACACTTTTTCACTTCTTCTAAACCACACAACAGATTTTATGAAAGTTTACATATAAGTAACTAAGAAATCTCCATGTTTTTCAGTCTAATAGCTAATAAATAGATACACTACACTTACGATACTACAAAGCTACGTAGATTCTAATATTCGTACTACGGACACAGTACTATAAACACATTCACAACTACCTTTATCGCAGCACATTTATTATTGAAAAGATAACTGTTCCACCTTCCATAACCGAGTACATAGCAACAAGAAAGTCCTCCTAACACATAAATATTCAAGTCAGTAACATTACCGTGATGCCCCAGGACAAAAGGCAAGTTTTTGTCCCCAACTATAAGTTACTGTTGAACAAAAACTTTTCAATTATGTAAACGGTACGCTAAAGGCGACATCTCCCTTTTGCACTTTGCTTATGAATAAATAGTTGTGTGTACTTAGTTTTTTTTCCTCTATGAGTGCTAAAAGCAAGTGGAATATTTGTATATTTAATCTACGTAAAAGCAAGTATTATTTTAGTGGATATAACGTCTGATACGCGCATACTTGTCGTCTGTCTGCGTGCTAAGAAAAAACAGTCGATCATGACTCATTCATTGCCTTATAAAAAGATTAACAAAGACTCATAGATTGAAGACAACAATTACAGCCTTCACGCGCGCCTCAAAGAGTTGTCAGCACTAACTGAAGTGGTCCGCTAGGGCCGATGTCTGCCGGGGTCGCCGGAAAGTCTGAAAGAGATACCGTGGCCTCTGGCAACTGAAGGAACACGGACCCCCCGTTCCGCCCAGAGCGGGAGAAGTTATTTGATAATTTCCCACCCAAAAAAAATAAACAAAAAGCCTTCAAGAGTTCAACTCCCATAACTAGGGTTCAATGTACGAGTATATTTGCATTAATTCGACCAAAAGTTAGAAAGCAAGCTAAAGTGCTTTCGATACGCTTGGGAACCCGGTATAAAATATTAAAGAGCAGTAATCCATCATAACTTCCTACATCCCTTGAACACCAACGGTGGTGTGTTAAGTAAAAGAAAAGCCGACGAGGCACCGCGGAGTATGGATAAGTGTTCAATTATGTAGAAGGTCCGCTAAGAGCAAGACGGAGTGGACGTCTCCGCTCCGTTTGCGCATTCACTTATGAATAAATCCACCATTTTGTTGATGCTCACAGCCCCGTAAGATGGACGACTGTGCGACACACACATACATTCGTTCACGTGGTCGCCCAGTTCCAAGTTCGCTGGAGTGTTAACATTTTAAGGCTGTAGTGATGTGTATTCGTTCTTGCTCCAGTTTGAAAGGGAACGACAAATTATCGGCTATTTAATGCAGCGACACCATTCAAGTTTTGTTCCTAAAATTTTGCTAAAAAGGTAGGTACTACAGTTACAGTTGAAATAAAAAGTAAATTAAAAAATCAAAAAGACTGCGTAAAAAGTGTACTTCAAAAAAGATGGAAACAATATGACGATTTCTGTCTCCAATCCCACTTTATACTATTAACAAGCTCATGCAGTCGGAGGCATTTTCTTTTTAACAAAAAACCTTTATAATTTTAATTTACCCAGTGACACTCGCGCGATAAAGACGAATCTAACGACATTATCATTCATCAAAATCGGTTCAGCCGTTTCGTAGTTACGAGGAATGTGTATGCATCATAATGAGGATGAAACACATAACCGTCCTTTTTTGGCTTCGCAGTCTGGTAAAAAGAAAAACCACGTAAAGAAAAAATGGCTTGTGATGAACTTATCTAGGGAATTTATATTTGACAGCCATCCGAAGAAAAACAAAGCATTATAATAAAACATTTCTCTGAAATGAATATTTCTTTTTCTTCGAAATGATAATCATAATAAACCCGGGTGACATGTATATAAGGGCACATTCACATTTGAGCGACAACCTCCTGAGACAAGATAAATTGACATTTGATGGAGCGTCTAATTTAACTTGTTTTTTAAATCCGGATAAGCTTGCTTCCCATCAAAAGCAAATCTTAATTTCCTTTCACGGGGATTACTCTCGAGTTTCCAAAACAGTATGACTCATGTTGATAAACGTTATTTTAATAAAAACATTGAAAGCAAAACCGGAGATTATTAATTTGATGAACGTGTCAGTTTATCAAGCGAGCCGCGTCATGCTGTGATTTCTAATATGGCTGTCAAGAATGACAATCGGTCGGTATTTTGAGAAAAAAATACCGTAATAATTTGCCTACACAGAGACACTAAACAATAAACCTACCACAGACAAACTTGTGACGGAGCAAATAAAATAAACCGACAAATAAATGCGTACATATCTTAGCACTAGAAATCGAAAACACAAAAGAAAAACTTCAGAAGACATTCTTCGTTTCGCTTTATTTGTTACTTTTGTCTGTTGCCAGACACATAAGAGAATCATATTGTCCTTTTGAACGTCACTCTCTTCATTAATAAAATACGCAAGTCTCTCTTTTGTCACTTGTTAGAATTTTTCTCTTTGAAATGTGTGCAATGATTTTGTCGTCTCACTTAATGGGAACGTTTGAAGGTTCCAGTACGCAAACAAGTGAAAAAGGTTTTCTTTTCATAAATGGAACAAACATGCTGAATCCCATGAACATTTAAAATATGGAACAGCTGTTACAAATGACACGATTAAATATTGCGACATTTAAAATCCCAGTAGGTAACTAATTCGGATTTTTCCTCTTGTTTAGAAATTCGGCAAAGATAAAAATATGGTCAGCGTATTATGCAAATAAAGAAGAACATATTGCGCCCGAAGAGATTTACCTTAATTTAGGACCAGCTAAACGGGGACCCCGAATTAATTTGCCTAAAATGGCCTAATTTACCCGAAAACACGAAACTCTTGAACAACAGTTAGTACTAAACATTTTATGATGTAATAACATAGCATAATGTATGAAACCTAGTTTCATAACCGAAGCCCGAAGTCTACTTTGCTCCCATAATCGAGGTTCAAAACATAAAATTTAACATTACATAATATTAGTTATTTGTTAGGCAAGGCTGCAAAGTTGTTTTTTGGCGCGAGTACTTGTATTGAAATCTGAGCAAGCGAAGGATAAGCGAATGGTTCAAATATAGAATCTCTGAGCTGAGCGATGCGAAGGTTTCAAAGGTAAGAGACGCAGAATAACTTTGCTGCCGAGCGAAACACACAACTTGTCGCCTCACTACATCGAGGAAAATGGTATCTTCATGCATTGAACAAATATTGTAGATAGGTACGTTTTTATGCACTTTTTGCGCAATTTTCTGGAAGAAAGCTCAATTCGGCATTATGTACAGCTTGCACTAACTCTGCCACTGCTAAACAAACCAAAATGATGAAAAGCGAATTTATTATTTATAGAAGAAAATTAAATAAAGTTGAAATGAAATCTTCTTTAGGCGCTATTTTTTTGGTGCTGGCCAGTGCGATTATTTTAAAAATGAGGTTGGCACACTGACATGAAATAAGTATTCATGCATTATCAGTGGACTCGGCGGTATAAAAATTATTGAATAGAAAGGTTCGAATTTTAATTACTCCACGCTAGCGGATAAAATGCACTTTTGCACTCAGATTTCGAATGATAAACAGACTCTTTCTGAGCTTGTGAGGTGAAAAGTATTTATTTCGGGGTAACGAGAAGAGATTTGAACGCTCACAAGCTCAATCTTAAGTGAATATTGGAGCAGGTAAAATGTGAGTGCCTCATTTAAGTGTAATTTAAAATCCTGCCTTGTTAAAATTCTATAAGAGTAGAAGAGCCCCTTTACTTTCGTAATTATAAACGATACCTATAGAATAGAACACGACAAAAACGCGAAAGGTCGGTAGATACTTATCTACTTTCAAACTCTTCTGAAACGATTTTAAACATTGTAATTTATTCTTAATAGAATATCCTTTTCAATTTCCTTTTCCCATTAAAACGACCCTTAATTTAAATCCTTTACTTCCTTAAAAATTGTTAAAGGTAGGTTCGGGTGTTATCCTCATTTCAGTTCCCCAGATAGTTAGCAGACGAACTTACCCACACGGTTAATTAGCAAAGCTGCCGGAAGGTAATACAATATAAACATTCCCCGACCATCAACGGTATACCATCCCAAGGTTAAAGCCGAAAATTTACAACTAACTTTGATATTTGAGGCATGAGGAACTAAGACGGGTAGGGTAAGCTTAGTAGCGATATGGATATTATAACTAACTGCTGTTATATTCGCAGTTCGTTTTAATTGTAGTACATGCGTATTACATAAGAAATGAGGGTGGGAAATCATCCAATGACTTCTCCCGCTCTGGGCGGAGCGGAAGGGCGTGTCAGACTTTTACTGACTAAAACCCACCCGTGTTCCTTCAGTTGCCTGTTGCCAAGGTCCCGGTATCCCTTTCGGACTAACCCGCAACCCTGGAAGAAATTGGGCCTAAAGTTAGCACCAGTGCTAAGGTACAGACTATGCCCGGTGGTTGCCACATACAGGGCAAAGTACTTCGGTAACCCAGGTACCCTACGTGAGATTTTCAGTAACACCAAGGCGTTGCTGGCCTTCTTGGAAGAGCTGGGGTGCATCGAATAAGCGATTTCCCACCCGTACGCAAAATACGCGTTTTCTCGTGGAGTTGAGGATACCAGCCCGTATTACCTAAGGTACAGACTAATGACAAAGAACCTAAAAATGATAAGTGCTATTATAACTTTTAGTAAACTAAATGCAGTAGTCAGAATGCAGTTAAACGAAGCACTCAGAGCAGACAAAGAAACTTATCATCCACTACTTTATAAGTACATAAACAGTTCCCGCAAGGAAAACCAGGTCATAATAATAAGCTGGAAAACTCAAACAAAGGAAACAACAGTTTAGTTGAGGAAGCTAATTTTGGTAGGATTGGTGTTAAATAAGGTGATTAAACACAAACAAAGCAGAAGGCTAATAGAAGCTTAACCTAAACTGGTTCAAAGAAAACAAAACAGATTCATTGATACAGTAACAAAGAATACTGTTAGATATAATCTTAAGACAATCAAAGGACAAATCCCTGTTTATACAGGCAATCGTCAAGGACTTAAAGATTAAAATGGCCACCGCCGTGATCAGTATTTTTTCTTCGATAAAGATTGCCAATTTGATAAAGCGATGCCGGATTCAAAACGAGGAAATGTCATTAAAGAAATGATAGAAAGGGTGTTCAAGGACACTAGAAATGTGTTACTTGGTGAAGGTTTTTGAGTAATTATCGACTTCTATGTTTGCATATTTTTATAATGCTTCATCACATTCTGCTTTGTACGCCGTTACATAATATTCTTGGCAATACATATCGAAATAAATTCAGCTATATCAAACTTTTCGTAAATATTTCTTCACAAATAAGAAAAGAATCGCTGTCCGCGTATCAGTTGTCCGTCGTCAAATAAAGCTATTTGGCAGTGAGACGGCGTAACTTGCTACTTTAGTGCTCCACTCGCGTCCGCAACCCCAAGAGTTTTAAACTTTACAGAGCGCCACGTTTTATACTAGAGGATTTACTAGCGCGCCACAAAGTGTGTAACTGAACGGTTTTGTGTGACAAATTGTACAAGGATGTTGCTAACTTAAATTGAACAACTCCAGATCTTGGTCGTTTGATAAGTTAATTGCGATGCAGAGGCAAAAGTTATGCATTGGTGACGGAGACGGGGCAAAAGCACCAACATTTAAACTTGCGAGTTGTATCATTACATACGCCTTTGATGTTCCTTTCCTCGTCATGTCGAGACATCCAATTACGAATCTTCTTACAAATATTTTACTTAAAACTTTAGCACAAGAAACTAGAAAGAATTCTCGCGTTGTTCATTAAAGGTCGTTTACATTGGCGCTACACTCGCCCGTCTTTCGAGACGCAACGAGTTTCCAGCACGTAACGGCTGCAGATGTACCTAATTGTCGAACAAATTGTCGACGGCACGTCTACATCGCCTTGTTTTATTGCCGGGAGACTAGATTCATGCAAACAGTGCGAAGATTGGTGTGGCGTCATTACCGTTTGACGTGAGGAATGAGATGTGAAATTGAATTCAAATTGAATGAAGCCAGGTGATTGTTTCACAAGGCTGGGTAGAATGTTTTAGAAAGAACACCAATTTCCGTGTGATTTATATACTTGACTTAGGTATATAATTGATTTGTTTTATATTGATTTATTTATTTATTTAAACTTTTCGCACTAAAAAAGGTACAAAGGCGGACTTAATGCCTGACCAATTTATATAACTACTCTTAGAATGTTGGTCGTATGGTCCACAATTCGTCTGTCAAGATGATAAAACTTTTATCATTTTCGCTTAACAAGACAAATTAATAATGACATAATACAAAAAAGGTATATAAAGAATCATATCCCGGACAACGTTAATCCTAGTCGTAGACCGGACACCACTACGCTGTTTGATTGATGTGAAATGACTAAAATGATTCATGTTGCGAAGGCTTCTACAAATTGCCGTTCCTGCCAACAAACAGAACAACGATGAACTCGAAACAAAAAAACAAAAGCACAAAAAATAAATACAAATTCACGCTCCAATCCAATAAATCATGAGCATGTTTGCGAAATTAAAACAAGTTGGAGATTACCGGGCGAGTTCGTAGTACGGCCGGTCCTTGGCCCGGCAGTGCACTCCAGCCTGCACTTTGAATATATTTATCTGTTGTCTTATTACCGGATGCCGGAGCTAAGAGGCGTTAGAATGTATTCACAATAAAACTTTTAATAACATTTCTTGCGAATTCGTGACTTTCAAACAAATGTGTTTCAAGTTTTAAGCATTGTTGTGTGAATTATGTTTCATTATGCTAAACATTGTTTGAATGAGTATTGCTAAGAGAGAAAGTTTTTGGAATTGTCTCAGGATTCATGGGAGTCTGATGTTGTTGAGTTGGAGTGTAAAACGTAAATGTAAAGTTGAACTTGATAATAATTTTTTGACAGGAAGGACATCCAAATGCGAAAAGAACAAATAATCTTATACTTCAGCAGGCGTAGCATGGCGCTTTCTATCTCTACGAAGAATAGACATAGCTTTTTCTATACAAAGTGACAGTTGGTTTCTTCATTTTCGACATCCACCGTAGAAATCTTTCTACAATCTGTCATTTTGTCTTTCATTTCTAACGATCTTTGTCTAGGTCTTTTTGTATGTAGACTATTTCGGAAGAAAGTTTTCTATCCTTACTGTCAAAATCACACTGACGACCGATAAATCCTATGACAAAACAAAGAATTCCGAGTCGAATTATGTAAAAGAGTGAATTTCGTAAAAAGTGCAGTTGACTCTTTCTACTTTGCTGCCGTCTCGTACTTCATTTTTGTATACTCTTCCGTCGAAAAAAGGGTGCTCATGCTACGCCTGCAGGTGTCCACCCCTTTCCTTGAGTAAAAATAATCAGATTTCATGAAATGGTTTTTAAATTAAAATTCATTTATTTAAAAATATGGGTGTGTTTGCATTTGGTTTGAACTGAACATGTATCATATTAAACCAAGCAACTCTAGCCCCCAATAGAAATCTCAATTTTTAATCATAATCTTATTCTTAATTTACATCAAATTAACAATCATGTCCTGATTATCCCTAACGTGGCAAGATCCAAAATTGAACTTCAAATCTGAGAAGGTCCCATTTAAGCCACCTTCATCATCTTGATATTACGTGTTACGTCATTTTATCATTAAACCCTGGATAATTGAAGTGAAATTATTTGCCAACCGAGATATTAATTTAAATAGATTTAACGTCGTTACACAGAATGTTTCAAATCCAGGCTTAAGTTGAATGTCATGTACGTAAATCAATATAGAGTTAGTTGGGCGTGTGGAGCGCGAGTTTGAGCTAAGCACTTAAGCTCCTCATATATTATCACATGATCATGATATTTAAGCGTCCTGTTGCCTTGGCACTGGCAATTTTATTTGGAGCTTTACGGGAAAGTTTTGTTTATAAAAAAACAAATTGAGAATGCTTCTTTTCTACGCAATATCCATTCTTCATCACGTTTTTCCTTACCATTACTCTTTCCAACCAGCTTTGTAACAGCCATAAATAAGACAAAAAAAAATGAAACAAAGAAATTAAGAACATTAACAGTGACGTTTATTACAGAAATTACCTTAATAAAATTACATTAGGCACACTGGCACGATCGCTTAATTTCAAGGGTGATGGAGCTCGTCCGGCTCACTCGAATAAATGACCAAAACGTCCTCCTGACTGTAGGTAAACACGTGGATCGGTCTGGGCTGACAAATCGTCTTGAATTAGATTGGCTAATAGAGATTGATTGTTTTGTCCATCGATGTCTATTGGCTGCTCATTGGCTGTGACCGTTTCTTCTGTTATTTAGTCCCCTGAACCGCGGGGGTGTCGTTAATTGGAAGTTAGTGAGTCATGTTTTTCTTTTTCTATTACATGTCTTTGCCATTTTGTCCATTAGTGTCCATCAAAAAGACAGCCACTAGGGCAATCCAACTAGTTTTACCGTTTATTATCCTATATGTAATATCATATTTTCAATAACCTTTGTTGGAAAGTTTGTCTTATCCATTTGATCTATTGATTTAAAACAAATGGTTTCAAATAAACCCCAATCTGTGTCTATTTCGTAGCATTAACTTCTGAATTTTTATGCGAACCTGTTAAACATAAAGCACACGAAGCAAAAATGAAACACAAAAGCACAATAAATAATTAAATTAATTATAATGAAACATGAAACTTAATGTCACGTTCGTAAAGGCTGGTATGCATCAGGGGCGCATAAATGTCAATTAAAATTGTTTTATTATGTCAACAATGTTAATGAGTGGATGAAAATAAGCCGACGATGGGACGAACGATATAAAGAGTATGGATGATGGAGGCGGACGAGCAGTCATGCGAAACCTTTTGAGTATGGAGGAGGGCAATAAAACGAAATAATCGGTTGATAAAAAGAGGAATGCAAAAGGTAATTCAATTGGAAGATAGGAGGCAGTGAAAATGGCAGAAGACTTTCTGAATACCTTTTGTTGACTTAAGATTGCATGACAGACAATAATGATAATGGTAAAAGACAATATTGCTGACTCTGGCAGCAAGGAGACGAGTCTTTATGAGCTTGGTAAAGTAATGAACCTCAACTAGCTCTAATTTTCAAACTAAGTATTCGTACGTAGGTTCGTTCAACGTAGAACAAAGGGAGCTTTCCTTTTGTACTATACAGCATGGTGTGTTACCATCTGGCGTACGTGATTAATGTTTGTATTTCTGTTCGTGTCCTGCGTCAGGTGCCATCTATTGTGTCCGCTAGATCGTTAAACATTTATAGACCATTGTGCTAGCTCGCATTTTAATTTGACCTTTCAAAAGTGTTGGAATTGGCGAGGATTTGCTTGAACGCATCATTACTTTTACTAGTAAGTACCACCGGCTGGGAACTATCACATCAAGGATAAAGCTTAGACATTTCGAGAGTTTTTTTTTTTTCAATCAGACCTTCAAAGAATTTCTCGAAATCTAAATGGCAAAACGTTTAAATAGAGCAATTACTATGTTACTAGTTCTGAAAAGTATTTAACGTTATGAATATATTTCTGAGTGGTGATATGGCCCTAAAATAGATCCTTGAGGTACTACTTACATAGTATTTTATGAATAGTTTATTCCATTCTAGAAATATATTCTATGTGAACCAGTGACTCGATTGAAGAAGCAGATCGCCTACAAGGCTATGACGTATGTAATGAATACCTACATTTTATTCACAAAGGAGTAAAGTCAAATTGATAGATTTCGTAGAAGCTAATAATTCACTTCAGTAAATATTTAATAAGTAGCAGCTATGTATCCTTTCTTCAAGATAATTAATATCAAGCGAGTTTGATAACATTTTTTCCCCAGAATATGCCTTAACAAATTGTCAACATTGGAGAATTAAAAAGTAGATATAAAAGCAAAGTAAATTAAAAAAAGCAAAGCAAAGCAAAGTAAATTAATCAACATACGCTTTATAAGATCTATTTCTGAGACCTGTATAATATCTTTTATGTTTCTCGAAAAGTAGGTAGTAAAAGTTATCTTTATGATTTATTCAATTTAGTACACATATTGTCACCATATATCACTTTCAAAGCTTTTAATCGTGTACATTTCAGCGAATTCTATCTATCTATTTTTAATCCATAATACAAAACACACAAAGTTCCAGCAAATAATCGCTTAGTGTCTAATGCAGCCACAGCGTGATGCATCGAGCACGCGACAGCCACATACAAAACGTGATGAAGTTTGCACGCAGTTAGCACTTAATAATTTATAGATTAGGATTTATGGATAACAGACTTTAATAATTTATAGATTAGGGTCTAAATTGAAGGAACAATGGTCTCATGACTGTTGGTGACGCTTATTTATCGGCGTGTGGAAGAACAATGATGGGTTTTGTGAAAGGTAAAATTGGGAGGCATTTTAATGTGGTTTTGTAAGGAATTGTTCGCTTTTTCGTAACGTCATGTTTAGGTATTTTTTCTTCAAAAGGCCGTCAATCACCATTTTAAAAATACATTTTTGGTAAGTACCTACCTATGTCTAAGCATTTTATTGATTCTAATAAAATATGTAGGTACTTCTGAATAATATGACCAATTCAATTACAGAGTTGCGCAGTCAACATCTGCAATTTGAATATTTACGATCAATAACCCATTGTTTAGTGAGCTATGAAATAAAATTTTATCGTACAAGGTCTGAAATGACATACCTACAGTAGCTTAAAGAACCTATGTGGAGCCTGGGACCGCAATAAATTGGATTTTTTGGAGTACACTCGAAGACCTCACTAGACAATGCAATTACGATCTTACTCATTGTTTTATGTCGTTTGGAAAAGATTTGGCCATCTGTGATCGCAGTTTTGTGACCACTCGATGAACTTCTTGGGGTTTTATGTATACCCAATATGGAGATGGAGCTATACGTCCTGTATAGCTTCAGCTCTTTCCCACATTGAAGATTAATATAATACTGCTGTAAAAGGAGGCGGTCGTGGTAAGCCCCTAGTTCGTAAACATTCAAGTTTTTTAAGCTCTTTCACAATCGTAACAGAGTGGTGTGTGTGAGTGTGGGGATAGTTGCAGTAGGTATTGAAATTTTGATCTAATACAATTAAACTTCCTTCTAACATATATTAAAAAAAGATAGAATATTATTTTCTAGTAAAAAATAATACAACATGGCGTAAATTTCAGGATTACATCACCGCGTAGAGCCGAGACGCGTCTCTGGGGCACGCCATGAATGTTGATAAGAGGGCGCTATTCGAAATACTCGTAAAACCCGTATAAATATCCCGCTTATAAGACGGGGAGACGTGCAAACGCATGAACTTATGTTGACTGAACGTAACTTAACCCATTTAATGAACAGTAAAGCAACGCTACGTTTTCCATCTCACATGTTAAATACACAAAGGCTTTCCTGCTGAAAAACGTTAGTTTTTCAAGATAAATAATGCGAAAAACCAACCCTTATGGTTCATTTTCGGATGTTGATTTATGAGTTAACGTAAATAACCTCGCACCGCAGCAAAGGGTTCCCCAGAAATGTATTTAAAACAATGACGTGAAACGCTCTGACACGGAAGCTTTAATTTTAGATGGATTCTGAATTATTCATGTAGTTGTTCACCACTGAGATTGTTGTCAGACCAATTATAAAATGGAGTTCACACCAAAATTGCCCCGAGTGGGAAAATAATATCGCAATAGTTGCAACGAACTGTTTTCTCAAGCGGGAATCTAGATTCTAGACGACAAGAGATCTAATCCTTTCTAAAACGAGTTCAACCAATCTCTTCAAGTTCTCTTTTCCAAACTAATATTGATCCAAAGTTAACAAACAAACCTGTCTCCGTGTCCATAGCGGTAATAAACGTGTACACGTAGGTACCTACACTTTTTTCTCACTTCTTCGTGAACTTTCCAGAAAATGAGTAAGGTGAATTGATTTACGCTCAAAGTTGGACAGTTAGTAAATGAAGAAACGTCTCGAAGGAATGCAGAGGGGGGATCGAACTACTTGGAATTTTCCACATTTTCTTCCGAGAGAGACTTTTGTCGTGGATTTATTTTTGATAAAAGTTTACAATGATATTTTAAATTATACGGGAAGATTGGAGAATGTAGAAGTTTTGTTGGGGTAAGGTAAGATTACAAATCCCTCATACGCCCTAGGGAAGGCGGGTCGTAAAAGGCGACGATCCCTTGCATGGGGTTGAAGGCGGCTATGTATAGTTTCAGCTATCCGGCTCGTATTGGAGATTCGGGAGAAAAACTCATTCAACAAATAACATGTGTATGTTTATTGACGACGTGCTCCCAAATCCACGTACTATGTGTACGCTTATAGGTTGAACATACATATGGAAATAGTAATAAATAAAGATACAAGTTTCAGAGGATGTTTCAAATACGATAGCACAAGTAAATGTATCTTATTTGAAACAAATACATTCCTTTTCATTTATCTTGTAACCTGACAACTTCGCTTTAATACAATAAATTCCTCCCCTTCTTGACAAAATGCTTTCGGATTAAAATCCCCTAACATTAACGTCCAACAAATTCTCGTTTACTTGTCGTTACTAGGCACAAAATGTGATGTACTCTAGCACACACACGCTCGTTCGACCGAAAAACTTTGAAGGATAGATGCTGAAAAACAAGAACTGACGAGGCTATATCTGAAGCTAGAGATATGACCTCGCTAAAGGGTTACGAAACCTAGTGTTTCGGTTAAGAGCCTTTTTTGCCTACGTCACTACTACGGACAGCTTCATTGAGACGGATCAATATAAAAATATGAAAAGTTCAGAGGTAGGAAAAATTGTTCTAAAGAACGTGAGTCAAGAAACATTCAGTTCAAGATTTTCCGAAAAAACAAATAAAAGGAAGTTTTTTGTTGTTTGTTTTTTTATACTGCGCTACTAAGACGCACATTATAAAATAAACATAAAGTAGAGACACTAATCCAAAGTAGCCAAAAGCCTAGTACACACGGCTACACATCAAGCTATACATTTCCAGTTTATGGTGATCTCGCATTGTATAGGATTTCCGTACAATGCGAGGTCAGGTTATACTGGAAATGAATAGCTTGATGTATAGCCGTGTGTACATACACATACTTACATGGGCCGAGAATTGAACCCGGTCATTTTCTTTTAAAAATCACAAGATTGTATTTCAGTAATTGATAGTTAAGATTAATCAATGTAGTTTTTCTCTCAACTCTAAAATAGACAATGGTTCCTTAGAACAATGAATTTCTCTCAATGAATCACCCAGCGAAAAACGAAAAAAAAATAACTGCTGGCAGACGCCGGCCACCTAAAAGCAATTTATATAAGGAATATAGTCGGATTTCAGTTTTAAATCGGTCTGATCTTTTCCTCGGGTTGGCGACCATTATTTACTTAAGATTTATTTTAAAGGTTTTGCGGAAAAGGTCTCTAAGGGTGAAGTAAAATAAAGAGGGGTTTGCGTTAAATCTTTCTCTTTTTATCGTGAACTATCGAACTGATTGAAAAATAAAAACCTCTTCGTAGCATTCGTAGGTATGTAAGGGCCGGCGCACATTTGACAAGGCGCAGCGCAACGCATTCGTCATTGCCAAACAAATATCTACCTTGTTTCACTTGAAATAAAGTTGATAATAAATAAACTTCCATCAGCTCGAGAGCGCGCCGTAAGCGGAAAGAGGCGCGCGTAACAACCGCGCCGCGCTGCGCCTTACCAGGTGTGCGCCGGCCCTTAGATAGTCAAACGAGAAACGAGATATCTAACGAGATATATAAGAAATACTTTTAACCTAACATAAAGCCAGCCTAGTCTACCCAATCATGCTAGGGACTGCAGCTAATTTACTAAAAACAACGTCAATGAGATGGAGTGGAATCGTCGCTCGGTGACGCCCGAGAAAGACATCTAGTGACCATATTGGTGATGTTCTTCAGAGAGGTCAGGTGCGTAGTACTCGCAGCCGGCGTGTGTAGGACCAGCTGTGGCAGAAAATATTGGGTCGGGACCTATGAAATTGGCGTTTTTCACTTCTATGATTTAAAATATTCATCAATTGCTTGTTATTACTACCAATAGTAAAAAAAAACCTTATTACTTATAGTTTTCTTAACATAAAAAATACCTTAAAAATGACTCCCACCACAATTCTTTCTTTAACTTAGCCAAAACTTATTTTTGTCGCTTAATCTAAGTAGCATACGTTATCTTAGTTTTTAAACAGTAGTGCATTGTTATATAAACTAAGAAAACGTTAGTATGAAAAATGCAAAATTCCCCATACAAAACACCAATTTCATAGGTGAATGATCGTAAAATGTCACCCTGACAATTCATAATATGATCTGCGTGCGATTCATATTACGAAATAATTCATCCGTTTGACAGTTTTCTATGGAGATTCGTAAAATGGTCCACAATTACGAATTACTTTAGAGTCAAATTAGAGGAATTGCTAATGGCAGCTGGAAATTCAGGAAATTAATTGCTTTTAGAGGAATTGCTAATGTGGCCGTTCTAGGCCCCCAGATGTATGAACGTAAACGAAGCAAAAGAGGTATGTAATGATCGTAGCAGGTGGCGTTCTGTAGTTTCTGTTTACCTCCATAGGAAGAAAGCGTGAAGCGTGTAACGTCTTTTACACGGCGTAATTAATTTTAGATTAAGTGAGGTACCTACCCTTTATTTGTTCTAGTATAAAAATAAAATGCTGGGCGCTGGCACAAAAATACCTACAATAACCTAGGTACCTACATTTATACTCGTACATACATTGACGTCTCACGTCTCCGTTGATTACGTCTAACTAAGACTTTTAATAAGACTGGCCAAGTGCGAGTCGGTCTCGCGCACGAAGGGTTCCGTAACATTATCTATAAAAATGGTAAAAAAAATCATGTCTGTTGTATGGGAGCCCCCTTAAATATTTGTTTTATTTTAGGTTCCGTAACATTATCTATAAAAATGGTAAAAAAAATCATGTCTGTTGTATGGGAGCCCCCTTAAATATTTGTTTTATTTTAGGTTCCGTAACATTATCTATAAAAATGGTAAAAAAAATCATGTCTGTTGTATGGGAGCCCCCTTAAATATTTGTTTTATTTTAATTTAATTACTTATTTTTAAAGTGAATATATAACTAAATATTCTGTGAATATTTCCAGCGTGTACCTGTTGCCGTTATCAATATCGAGCAAAAAGATATAAACTATTAATTTTATTCGTTTTTTAGTATTTGTTGTTATAGCGGCAACAGAAATACATCATCTGTGATTTCAACTGTCTAACTATAAGGGTTCATGAGATACAGCCTGGTGACAGACGGACGGACAGACAGACAGCGGAGTCTTAGTAATAGGGTCCTATTTTACCCTTTGGGTACGGAACCCTAAAAACGTAAATCCTGAAGTCTTATAAAACTTGTATTAATAACGTCGGGGCCGTAAAACAAAACATTTCCATCAGAAAATATCATAATCCCAGAACTAATTTACATAAAGTAAGGTCGTTGTTTGAACCACTTGGGGACCGAACTTAGGTCCGGCCGCTTTATCACTTTTTTGTTTAAACATTGTGCATTAAGATTAAAAAGAAATGTCAAACTCAAACTCAAACTCAAAGCATTTATTTCAAATAAACCAATTACAGGCACTTTTGAATTGTCAAAGGGTCGGTCAGTCAGAAAATATGAAGCTAGTTGCCCATTCCAAAGCGTAGTAGGTTCCTATGGAGAAGAACGGGCAAGAAACTCCACGGACACTCTTTTAAATCAGAATATTGTTACAATATGTTGTTTACATCATTCATGTTGGAATCATACATGTGAGTACAATGTAGAAAAACGTGCAGGTTAAAAGAGTCCGTAAATAAAAGATAAAACGATACAAAACAATTCAAAAATTAAAATAAATCAAAATAAGCCGTGGCAGCTAATAGATGACCAGTCCCTACTGATGGCGCCCGTTCACGAACATGACGCATGGATCAGCACCATTCAGCTCAACCATTTTGAAGGGAACTTAATGATCCAACACACACGCCACCACCAGCGAGACATTAAAGTGAGCATGACATGCTTTCAGCCGCCAGGGCACATTCAAGTCAATGAAAGACGTACCTAGTAAATGGTAGCTTTAACGTACTTAGGTAAGTACATAGTGCTCACACACATGTGCTATGCAGTTATACAATACTAGGAGATTGAATTTATACAATGTAAAAATAGTTTTTACAATCTTCAGCAGCTCCAACAATATTTTCGTATGCTAATCAATTAGTTGTTGCGCCCTGTGGAGCTGGACCAGCGCTGATGTTTCTGTGTTTGAGTTGATTTCAAAAGAATTTCCGGAAAGTTTTGTGGTATAAAGTCCCTTTAAAGTATAGGAGTTGCTCTAGAGAATATGAAAATTCCATAAAATGCCATTGCCATTTTCCAAGTGATATCCGGAGGGCTAGGAAAACCATGAACCAACCATTCCCGAGGGTATTCAGAAAAGCTACTAGGGATGATAATAAGTACGCAGAAGGGGATGGGATAAAACAAAACAAAACTAAAAACAAAAACTATGTTTTTTGAAGACTATGACTATGGCTACTATGGCTATGACTAATACATACTAAGCTATACATACCTCCATGTTTTAAAAAAAAATGTTTTTAGTGTTTTTTTTGCTATTTTTTTTTTGTATTTGCGCATTTTGCCTGCAATAAGTATTTATTTATTTTATTTTTATAACAGCTTCCGTCAAACTGAATTTGTAAGCAATGTGGTCAACGGGGTGGTAGTATTTATTTTTGAGAGTTTGGAGGCACAGACTACATAATAATGGGAAATTATTATGTAGTCTACATATTCTTCAGCGGCCGAAACAATACAATACAAAATGCAGAAACGACGCATTACTAATGCAAAATGTGGAGTTGCCAATAGAATAACTAAGCTGCAAGCTGCAGTGTAAGCTATTGTGTTTATAGATCCAAGTTTGAGGCGTTCTAATCGGGTCGCAGCCAACCACTCGATATCTGAAGGGGTGTCATCGTCTTATCTACTGTCCCGATTTCCAGATCGGCACTGCGGTCTTATAAAGGGGATATTCAAAGGCACTCTCCAAATTAGCCTACGTCAATAAACGCAACCGAAATGAGAACAAAAATGAATACAACAACCAATTCACACGGAATAAGGAGCTGAATGAGCCGATATTTAGATCCCTTCATACACACTCGATACTTAAGCTGCGGAGTCCTAGTATTAGCAGTTTCCTTGTTAAAAAATGTTGTTTACTCTCCCCCGAAGCCGAACGGTAAATGGACGTATCGGATAAGACCCGAATTAGATTATTATCAAGAAGCGCAAGATCGGAGGGAGCCGGGCGAACGGTAAGTTCATTTTGTAGTAGCTCGGCGAGAAACAGACATTTACGTTCACATACTGATGTTTTGAAAGATACTACGAAAATAATACTAAAATGTTAAGACGTTTTATCATAAAATGCAGAAATATCTTGTATAAAGATATTTCTACACAAGTTACTTTATGGCAGAGTATATTTCAATATGTAGTAAAATAAACATCATCTTTGCAAAGTGAATTTAGTATGTCGGTAGAATTAATTCACGTTACTATCGCACTTGGTAAATTATAATACAAAATACTAATTTTGGTATACAATACGGTTGAATATCGCGTCAGCCTGAAGCCAGATAAAAGCTTTAGTTAATACAGGGTAATTAACAAAATGAACACGTGATTTAAATGCCAAAACACTGGTTGAACGAACCATAAGCCGTCGTTCGTAAATGAACAGTGAAAGCAGTCTAAAACCGCAAATCTCGTTGATCTCTGCCCATCGGAAACTCTCCCTTTGTAATCCCCTCCCCTCCCACACTCATTATTTATTATTTTTTATCTGACATCCGACGCTGCCCTCCTCGAAAATGGTGCGAAAACATCGACATTTTCGTTCAAAATGATATTCCGAAATAGAACTGTTATCTTTCGTATATTTTGGGCATCTTCATGATGTCAAGGAGGTTATCGTGGCAAATGCAATCTTTGGGGCTATGTTGAAATTGCACTTAGATGATGACGTCACAAATGATAAAATAAGTGACGGCTCTAATATTGAAGCTATTACTGGCGATATAAAAAATATTTCATTACGGGAGGCGCTGTAAAAGATAGAGCGCGTGTTTATGTAACACGCTTCATCATGCGTCGTGATATCCCCTAGGATTGTTCATTGTACCGGGCTATGAAACATGCCCATGTGTAATAGTGGACGTGAGCAAGCTTATTTAGACATAATGCACCTTAATAGGTATAGTTACCACAGAACTGTATTATTTATTTTAATATGAACATGGCTGAACAAAAAAAAACCCACTTAATACGCTCTTTTACCAAAAGTTGCCAACGAAGTCACGTCGCATTTTCTATTATAGCATAGAAATCCCTTAACATTACTGTTGAGACTGGAAAACATGTTCCGTGTACAGGGAGGCGTATATTATGGGGAGGGGAAGCCTCCCAATGACGTGTTGCTTATAACCTCGCGTTTAATGTGTATAAGATGTGTCAGCGAATCTTGTTTTTCTAGAACAGTTTTATCAATATTGGAGAAATAATTTGGATAGTAATGACGCTTGAGTAGCTTTTCTTTGTTTTTGGTTCCTTTTTATACACGGCAAGGTTTCTTAACGGAACCGTGCGTGCCGTAAAAATAATGTGTCTGTCAACAAGCTCCTACACACGGCGAATAAACCGTAGTTTTTCACGGCAAGAAAAACATGTGTGTAAAAAGGGATTGCGTCAATCAATAAGTTACAAATTTTGTCTTTGTAAATGTCTTGCGTGCGTTTTGATGATGTCATTATCTAGTTAAAATTTATGTAATAATATTCTTTGAAAACATAGATGAAATAAATGACCTACTTTTACAGAGTCCTCTCACCTCCCAGTCAATATTTACAGAAAATTCATTTAAATATTTATATCCAACGCCCAGCAGTGGACAGCTATCAACTGAGTTGATTGATTGATTCATTTAAATATTTTCCATACGGTTACGAAATTAAAACTGGCATAGTAATTTTGAGTTTCAATCTGAATTCATGGGGTTTTTTTTAAATCAATTCAGAATCGACCATACCACATTGGAATAATTTCCAATTTTAGACCTAGATCATAAATTCTTTTTTTTTTTTTCAATTTGAGTCCACGCTTGTTTATTTGTATTTTGGCCATCTTTTATTTCTCGTCTTTTCAGGTTTTCATCTATAAAAACTCAAAGCGTGAATTTCAAATAAACCAATTACAGGGAATTTTGAATTGTCAAGGGGTCGGTTAGTCGGAAAGATGAAGCTAGTTGCCCATTCCAAAGCGTAGTAGGTACCTATGGAGAAGAACGGGCTAGAAACTCCACGGAAACTCTTTTAAATCAAACTCTATCTGCCTAGCCTTTTCCCAACTATGTTGGGGTCGGCTTCCAGTCTAACCGGATGCAGCTGAATACCTGTAGATTTTACATGGAGCGACTGCCTATGTGACCTCCACAACCCAGTAACCGGGTAATACGATACCTCTTGGTAAGACTGGTTGTCAGACTTTCGGGCTTCGGATGACCCGTAACGACTGTCAAAGATACACGATGACAGCCTACCGGGATCAACGGCTTAACGTGCTTTCCGAGGCACGGACGGAAGAGTCTCAGAATGTAAATATGGGCACCCATCCACGGAGGAACCCCGGCAACCGTAGCTTAACCCTATCGGTCGACCCTCTTTTAAATCAAAATATGGTTACAAAATATCGGTTACATCATTCATGTTTAAATTATACATGTGAGAACGATGCAGCAACACAATTCAAAAATTAAATTAACTGATAATTAATAACCTGTGGCAGCTAAGAGATGACCATGCACTGCCATGCAGTCACCTTCTGACGGAGCCCGTTCACGAACTCGACGCATGGGTTTGCTCAAGCTCAGCTTCATTTTTGTTTAAATTCTATTGAAGCCATTTTCCTATATATTATATTTATATTAAATGTTATTCTTTCTTTATACAATGTGGAGACGACAATACAACAATAAATGAAAACACTGGCAATACTAATGCATAATAGTATTTTGGAACTGCCAAATAAATCCTAACATCGAAATTAAAAAAGTCATTTTTTCAAACAAACTAAATAGTAGTGATGGTTCGACTATGGGGTTTGCCGATCTTTGACTAGCTATCATAACTAAACTATTGGATATATTTGATTGATCTTTTGTATGTAGACCGAGAACGTCATTAGATAATATCTAATGACAAAAAATTAAACTCCGTATATTATACGGAGTTTAATTTTTTGTTGTATTGTCGTCTCCATCTTGTATAATATTGATTACAGGTACCACTCTTAACTTCCAGGGTTATCGCTTTGTTCTCGACAGTTATTGTTGCAGTCAGGTTACATAAACTCCGGACTTCGGGGCAGTCGTTGAGTTACGTAAGGTAGTTTGTTTGATACTATTTCTGTCTGTTTCTTGTTTTCATCATCGTTTTGTTTCACATCTGGACTGTGCCTACACAGCACAGTCCAGTTGTAGGGATTTTTTTTTGCGTAACTATTTGTATTTCCATCTATTTATGCTGTACTAGCTGCACCCTGCGGTTTCACCCGCGTAAGTCTCCATGCCGTGGGAATATCAGGATAAAAGTATGCTATGTCCTATTCCAGGCCATGGTCTACCCATGTGCCAAATTGCATCTAAATCTGTTCAGCCGTTTTAGCGTGAAAGCGTAACCAACAAACAAACTCACTTTCGCATTTATTAGGACTCAGGATTCACAACTAAATATCTAGGCAGTTTTCAGTTATCACTTCCAGGTGCCGTATTATGAAGTATTAATGCCACCATTTTTCCAGTGCTAGAGAGAGACGGAGCTATACAAGGCCGCTAGCACCACCCCGTTTTCGCAGTGGAATAATGATGGAATTAATCCATACTAACATTATAAATTCGAAAGTAACTGTCTGTCTGTCGGTCTGTCTGTCTGTATGTATGTATGTTACCTTTTAACGCCTAAGGAGATAGATGGCATCCCGGGGAAGGACATAGGCTACTTTTTATCGACATACTGCGCAGGCAAAGCCGCGGGCGGAAGCTAGAACTTCATAATACTACCCCAGTACCTATTGCTAATTATACCTCAAGGATAAAAGGAGAATATTGAGCACCGCTGCCGCGCTGTTCTATTACTTGAAGTACACCATAAACCTTCAGTCCCAATTGGGAATTTCCCAATCTCTAAATGTAATGCCTCCCTTTTATTCCAAACACAGGTTGCGAACAGCTATAATTGAGAGCCGAATATTTACCGTTCCGGAGTCGTATATAGAGTAAATTGGCATTGCTTACCTGTAACAAAAACGACACAATAATTAATCAGGGAAAGTAGGCATTACCATTTTAATGAACTCTGTACTGAGTTTGAGTTGTAATACGATTGGATGTAATTGATATGTATGGTAGGTACGAGTTGTGTTGTGAGGGGGAGAGAATTACGTTAGGGTTCCTGTCACCTGCACGCGGTGAGTCCTGCCAAGTAATCAGTGGGAACGGTGAATGACAGTTGTTGGAGTAAGCTACTAACTCACAGCCGTATTTCTGTGTTCGTAGGGAGATTACAACTTTCTTTCCAAGAGCTAGGTCCGGTTGGGGACTACAATAGGGCCTCTACTACAATGGTTAAAATCTTTTCATGAGTCTATCATAGCATTAAAAAAGACTCCACGAGTAGCGGTGTTTGCTGTCTGGGCCGTCGGACCCGCAACCAGGGCTTGAAAACGATACCAATTCACATTAAAAGTAACGTTAAGTAACGGTATTTCCGTAGAGATACTTCGATATCGGTACAATTTGGTAGCGTTACTTAGTAGCATAACATAATAATAACGTTAAAATTTTTGGTAAACATTACCGGTATTTTTAATGTTATTGTAAAAATAGCGGTAAAAAATTATCGGTATTATTTTGTTATTTTATGCGACGTTGCCAGCCCGTCTCAAAGGCGGCCGCGGCCGGCGTGCGCGCGCGCCCCTTTCACTCTCACACGCTGTCGGCGCTGTTGCCATTTCGTTTGTCGTCTTCATTTATCTCTCACCGCTCACGGCAGTCGTCGTACGCGCGTACACAACACGGTGGACCAACCAACCAAGTATATTCTCAAGTACAAGCACAACACAGAATAGCAATGATAAGATAATATCTATTAAACGCGCAAATAGTCGTACGGCAGTCTTAGCGTCGATGCAATCTGACATTCTTTTGCGATTGGACGAGAGCGACGGTAACAAAACTAATTATAACGATAAAATTATCGTTACCTTAGATTTTAACGTTACGTATGTTTAACGGTAAAATGTGCCAGATATAACGTTAAATAATATAACGTTATTTATTAGTTAACGATACCTGCATCAGAAGGCTGTAACGATACCATATTTTTAACGGTATTTCAAGCCCTGCCCGCAACCATCTGGCTGACTGGCTAATAATTTTACAGCTCTATCCTTTACCCGGGGATTCACCCCCATGGAGATAGGAAATTATCCAACGGAAACATACTACCGGGATAAAAATGGGATTCCCTATATCCTAAACAGGTCACGGTCTACCCATGTGGCAAATTTTATCCAAATCGGTTCAGCCGTTTTAGTGTGAAAGTGTAACAAACGAACTCGCTTTCGTATTTATAATTGTAATACTAGCTTCCGCCCGCGCGGTATGTCGATATAAAATAACCTATGTCCTTCCCCCAGGGTGCCATCTATCTCCTTGCCAAATATTGTCGAAATCCGTTCAGTGTTTTAGGCGGGAAAAGGTAACAAACAGACAGACAGACAGAGTTACTTTCGAATCCCAATCCTAACTTGATATTCAAAACTGTGAAAGAGAGTTTGTTTGTTTGTTACGCATCCAAATCCGTTCAGTCATTTTAGCGTGAAAACGCTAAAATGACTGAACGGATTTGGATGAAATTTGGCACAGAGGTAGACCATAACCTGGAATAGGAAATAGGATACATTTTATCCCGATATTCCCACCCATAAACCGCGGGGCGCAGCTAGTTTATAATATTAGTATGGATAGTTAGGATGACCATAAGAGACCAGAAGAAGTTTGTTACTACTGACTATTTGGTATTGCTTAATACAGTCATCAAGCCACGCTCATAAAGCCATCCCTAGCAATAATGATGTCAATGACTCACGTATTTGATCAAAAATGCAAGCTATAATAAGTTTCAGTGAATAAAGTCGTAAGTGCAACGAACGAACTCGATTATCATAATTACTGGGTCGGTAACGGGTGGTCGGATCGCGTGTTATACAATACAGTTTTCCGAAGTCTTTAAACTTTAATGTGCTTTGTTTTTCACATTTTCTATAAGATTGGTAATGGGTGTGGTGATTAATATAAGACTTGACGTTGTCACGAGACTTTTAGGGCCGGCGCACACCTGCCTAGGCTGCCGCGGTTAGCACTGTTAAACAAATATCAACGTAGCGTGCCTAAAAATAAAGTTGAGAATAAATAACCTGAGACGCGTACCTCTTTCCGCTCGATGCGCTCTCGAGCTGATAGAAGTTTATTTATTTTCAACTTTATTTCAAGTGAAGCAATGTCGATATTTGTTTGGCAGTGACGAATGCGCTGCGCTGCGCCATGCCAAATGTGGGCCGACCCTTATACTAAAAGTAGCGCCATAAATAATTTAGAACATTTTATTTGTAGTTATTTATTTTTGCCCTTTTTTTTTTCAGAAACCTTTTGTCATTTTGCTACATAACTACGAGCATTTACCACGAAACAAAACCACACAGCCAGTCAATCCAACGTGTCGGACTGTTAATTCAATTCACCCACACGCGAAATTGATTAAACAAAAACACTACATGCTTAATTGATTTTGTCGCAACAAAAACACGTGGACCAGTTAAAGGAATCCCATCCATTAGCGAAACGCCGAGTCACCAGCACTAATAGGGCGGAAGTCGGCACACGTTTATGCGGATAAGAAGGGCACAATCGAAATAGGTAGGTTGTATACAGTCCCGCATTGTGAGACTGGGAGTCAACGACCGTACTAACGATCGTGGTGTTACACGCAGTGTGGGACACACGGACTTGGAGAGTTCGAGGATTTGGGCTGTCTTAAAGTAAAGTCACTTTGGCAATGGGCCGAGGAAGCAGTGGAGGGAGGAGAAGAAAGAAGGTCAGAGGCAAAAGGACTGTTAAAAGTTAAGAGCAAGTTAAATTAAGAAAGAATAATGATCGGTGAAGGTTTTAAAGCATCCGTTAACATAATGAAATCGGTAAAACGACATTACCGTGTGCTAGTACTGCCTATACTACTTTTAATCTGTACGTTTATAGCACTCTATGAAGACGTGCAAGTGTTTATTATTTTCCAAAAATCCCTAAAAACGCCTTCCAGGATCAAAATCTGTCACTTGTCCTTCTAAAAACACTTGTAGTGTATAATTTAATTTTGTCCGGTGGCCGTTAATAATAAAGTATTTAATGGAATACCGCCGCTGGTACCCAGCGGGGATATTAGTAGTCGTGAGATATGTTTTAATTATGAAAACTCAAGAATCCCAAGTTTTAACGATATTCCAATTCGTCAAACACTCTAAAAATATCAAATTCGATCACTTTTCGCTCCACAAACACTTGTAGATCACCAATGACAAGTTGGCCAACTTGTCGCCTTAACAAATGGTAGCTATGTATCATTTGTCCGGCGGCCGTCCTGACGCAATAATAAAGTATGGACTACCGCTGGCGCCCAGCGGGGACATTAGTAGTCGTGAGATATATATCGCTTGACCCTATATCATAATAGAGAGATAAATCGAACAGAACAGGAAGTGAAATGAGCAATTTTATACGGGGGTGAATTTATGAATACATTGAGTGTAAGTTTGAGCAGTTCTTTGTCTAATCTAAACTTTCTAGACACGAATATTTCTGTTATTATGAATATTATTATTCAGGCAAGTACTACATTACACACAGCCCCTAAACAAACAACTTCTCTTTATATTGGGTCCCCACCTATAAAATTGGCGTTTTTTTCTCACAAATAACGCACCTCGTCCTTTCTATGATTTAAAATATTCATCAATTGCTTGGTATTATATCGAATAATGACCATCATTGACAACTACCAATAGTAACAAAACCTTATTACTTATAGTTTTCTACTCATAAAAAATACCATAAAAATTACTCCTCATTTTGTTAGCAGAAATGACTATTTTTTTTTTTAACTTAGCCAAATCTTATTTTTGTCGCTTAATCTAAGTGGCATACTTCGTTTTTAAACATTAGTGCATAATTTTTTTTAAAACATTAGTGTTCATGGTTGTTATATACTTAAATTAACAAAATGTTGAAAAATGCAACTTCTTTAAAATTCCCCATACAAAACGCTGATTTCATAGGTGGTAACCTAATATATTTTCCGTCAGAAAGTTGCTGGAATTATTTCGTTCATCCATTTTACCGATGTAATTTGCTCTTTGCCGGCTGAAAACCTCTTTACTTAAACTCAATTAAAACCTCTCGAACTGTACCATATTATGACGCCAGCTGAGGTTCCGCACTTTAATTATGAACGAGCACCCCCCTCAACCCTAAATAGACTCGGTTCACACACGCGGTGCAACAATGACATGGCGATACACTCTAAGCTAGACTAATACTGAAAGCAAGCACATTTGACTGTGCACATGTGCGCACTACACTACTATACGACGCAAGAACGTTGACTCTGTACTATGCAGTGTGCGCGCGACTGCCTCGATATGAATTCTTTAAGGAGAATATTCACCGAAAGCATTTGAATGCAATCCCAAGTTTGATGGTGGCCTTTTGACAGAGGAGCATTAGCTTTTATATTCGCTCAATTTTGAGCATCTTGTTACAAACTACAAACATTCAGAGTCCACTGAGACTTGTGTACAGCTGTCTCACAGTTATTTTACCTCTAATAGCAATCCATCTGCAACCTTATTCCAACTAGAATAAAGATGACTCTGATTTTGACAATGATGCACAATCAGACGTAAAGTAACATTGAAATGACTGTAATATTGTGTCGTGTTACAAGTGTTGAACCAGTAAAGCTCGTCTTAACGTACTCTTTGATTCTCACAGTCATTTCAAGACAGGCGCACTGTAATGCTCGCTTTGACGTATTGACTGACTGATGTAATGCTCGAATTCGAGCTGTTACATTATACGCGAATGCTTCCTGTGAGTACTCTCCTTAATACATAGCAAGGATATTTGACTGCACAGTGCGCACAGCTGCCTCAATGCATTCCTTATACGTACGCTGAACGCTTCATTAAGCAAGCCATGTCGTATTTATCACTGAAACTAGGCGACTCCTAAACAGCGCGTTTGGTTTTTCAACCTTCGTCGCAGAGCTGAACGTTGAAAATCCAACGTGCAATAATTAGGCATTACATTTAAGTATTTCCTTAGTGAAAACGGGGATAAGTTTTACTTGCATGTTGCATAATTAACTAACATTATTATGTTAGCTTCATTGGTTTCTGAGAAATTCTAACTATCAACTTACCTCTACATTAGGCCAAGGTTGAAAAGAAGTTTTAATTTATTCAAGACTTTCTACGGGATAGTTTTTGGTAGGTAATAACAGGCCATAGAAGCTGTTTCCAAGGTTTTAAGAATAGGTTTTTATCAAGAATGGCCAGAAAAATTAAACCAAATTGGGATCACTTAAAACCACTGGCTCTCTCAATCCATATTTATTAAATACTGGAGCCAGAAACTTATTTTATAAGTAGGTAAAGTCTTATATTTTCAATAAATATTTCTTCTGTCGATTTTTGAATTCCGTTTTAGGAATTAAATAGAAAGCCCCTATACACTTAAGTAAGTAAGCACTCATTCTACGAAATCTGTTGTAGTTCGGAATTGGAATTGTACACAATAGGGATTTAGGATCCTTCGTCGCCCCCAAACTCCTAAAACTGTCAAGGGTGTAGTGTGTCGTACCGTATACGCTACGTACAGGTACGGACAGAGGTCTGAAGGCATTCGTTTCTAATTCATCCTCATCAGGTTCGACAGGACCCCAACCCTAAAATAATTGCAAATAGCTATCTACTGATTATAATTTCTTTATCGAAAGTCTAAATATAAAAGGCATGTATCTAATCAAACCTCTAATTATTAGAGGTACGATCCAATTCTGCGCTTCTATATTATTGAACATTCTAATTTAATGATTGCGCCTCTGTTGGTGAACCTCAAATAATTCCTATTGTGGGGTCCTAAAACACTAAATAGTTAAGTAACTGCGACAAACTTAGATGTAGCGCTTCCCCCGGCCGCTACTGCACCGCTCGCTTCGCTCGCCCGGCTCGCACGCGGCTGGCCACCGTTCTAATTCTAACCTAACCCATTTGGTCGGGGTGCCCTAGCTTAGTTACTGCGACCAACTGTGAGAAGAGGCTAGAAAGTTGAAATGAGGCTCAAATATTTAAAAAAAACGTGTGCATTAGAAGCTCAATAAGGATCAGTTAAATATTTCCCAATAAAAAGGTCATTTAAAATGTTCTCACTTAGAGCACATTCCATAAACCAAGCCATTAACTTCAATTAGTGATCACATCACACACAGTTAGGCACAAACAGCCCATTTTAATTGCTCACAATATTTTGAAACGGTAACTGCGTGCATTCAATCATGCCTAATTAACCATTGCAAAGGAAAAATCAACAATATGGAACAAAAGGCAATATTCGTATATTGCGCCGGTATAAATTTAAAACGGGAATTTTCAACTGCTAAAGCAATATTTCGCTCGAACATATTACGGGCAACGAATGGCTGGAGGCAAGGGCCGAGTCCGGCGGAGCTATTTAAAAAATAATAGAAATGAACGTTACATTTCTTCGCACTCTTTTCCCCTGACGGGGTTAATAGAATTCCCAGCCAAGCACTTAAGGCAGGACCAGCTGTGTTTGTACCGTAAGTATGGCATCAAATGAGGTTAATTAATATTAAATTGGAATTATATTTAAAAAAAGAAGAAGGAAAAGAAAGAAAAATTGTTTATTCTGCACAAACAAAACTCACATTCAACAAAAAAACATGAAATACAATACAAGTATTGAACAGATGTATAAACGTAAACGAATCAAAAGGAGTATGTAAGGATCGTAGCAGGTGGCGTTCTTTAGTTTCTGCCTACCACCATGGGAAGAGGGCGTGAGTATATGTACGTAAACTGGATTTATCTTTTTTAGGGTCAAAGGAGAAATATCTTTCAAAGATATGGTATCTCGAAAATTGAAACGAAAATAGCAATCTTTTTTCACGATACTGAAAAACTGTATCAAATATCCGAACAAAACATTTCAGCTATGGGAGTTTAGTTTCTCTCATAACCGTCGACGTCAAAACCAGAGCCAGAACATTTTATTTTACGTTGTTTTATACAAATAAAATATTCTAGTAAAGTATAGTTTTGCAGTGATTTTAATCGAATTGTGACCGAGGAACGAAAATCGTACTGCGATACACGCAACCTGCTTCTACTAAAAAGTCCCTATACCTTAAAATTGCCCTTGTTATAATCATGCAACTCACGTTTCTCAAAATCAAAAAGTCATCTACCTAATCAAACAAGGCTAAGAATCAGCACCTTTTGAGTGTGCGTCAGAATGGCTGGTTGCCTGTGGCTTTGGTCTATGAGAGTTGATTAGAAAATTGCTACATAATTGCTTATATTTGCTACATTTAATAAATAATTGCTACATACTATATATATTTAGAAATAACATATTTTTTTTGTACAGCCATCCTGACGTTTGGTTGGCTGGTCGCCTCCTAGTTTAAAGCCAAGCATGCAGAGTTTCCCGAAATGTATTGCGTCAATAATTGCTACATATTTGCTTCATTTATCTAATTTAGTTGTATCTTCAAACATATGTTAAATAAAGGATGTAGCAATTATTTTAATTATCCCAAGGAAAAGTGCCTGATAAAACAATAAAGCGTCAAAATTACAAGACAGTCCCCCAATACGGCCGCCCTTCACCACTTCCTACTCTAGCACTTTAGCTGGGAAGAAGAAGTGGCGCAACGAACTCCCCAGCAGCACAGCTGTCTTGTGGCGGCATCTACATCGAACAACACATCTAAATCACTACATGCGAACTACGCATCAAAGACAAAGCAATTAGAGTTTACCGCGCGATGGAAATATATACAAGGTTCCAACATCTATCGTTTGGCAATTGCCCGCCAGACACAACACCCGTCTGGTCGGAGGATCCTCCCTTTTCTATAGAGGATGAGTGAACTTTACACCCTGTTCCTCATACCCCTAAAGTCTATTTAGTTAGAAGAACTTCTTTCTGCTTTAAGTACAAATATTATTAGAGAACTTTGAACATCGTCACGCACATTGTTTGATAAGGATTCTCGATATCGATCAAGTTACATCACTACATACATTGTGGGACTCAGTCTCAACAGCTGGGCTCGGAGCTCCAAGGCTGTTGCTATGCCGCATACAACGCCAACCTCAAGGCCAGAGACTAAAGATGTTCCAGTTTCGTACTCATTTGTGGAAGGCTGGAATATAAGTTTTTAGTTTATGAGCATCTTTTTATTTCTACAGAATTCTGCCTACATTTGCAAGTCTCACCTTCAAAGATAGAAATAAACTATTGTATCATTTTATCCTTTCTGGCCAATATGGCAAAGTGCACAAAACAGAGAGATTTGGAAGGAAAAGGGGGAGGACTTTGCCCAGCAGTGGGAAACAATATAGGCTAATTAAAAAATCAATACCTACAAATCTTAAGTTCAATATTTGCCTAGACTTTTCCCAACTTTGTCGGTTTCAAGTGTAACCGGATGCAGCTGAATAGCAGTATTTTTAGACCACCACAATCCAGTTACTGGGAAACACGATAACCCTCGGTAAATTGGTTTTTAGACTTTTCAGCTTCTGGAGGAGGGTCTCGATATGTGCCCAATGGATGGTCATCCATCCACGAACAAACCGTGACCAGCGCCACTTAACCTTCGATCGTGCGACTGTTATCATTTAGCCACGAGTCCCTCTAAAATCTAAAGAATCAGTAGGAAAATCCACAACGATAGAAAAAGATAAGAGAGTTGGAGTGAAGAGAGATTCTACTCAGAATAATGTAAACGAAGACGCAATTAAATACATCAAAGCACCGGAAAACTACAAGACATCCCGAAATAGCAATCAAACCCTTGAGACTCCTACTCAAACCCAAGAAAGCGAACGAGAAAAGGGTTTCGCCATACACAAATAGGTCATCAAACAACAGCAAATCACAACACTACCTATCTACCTACACACAAATATGAAATATACGCAGACCCAGTTGGTAATTGATTTATTACATCCCCCTTTGTGTACAGAAACACGGCACGTCGACGAAATTAAGGCTTTTATGCGTAGAGCCAAACGTACTGGATACGACATTGAACGACCTTGATCCAACAATTACCGAGTTATTTTCGGTAATGTTGCCCACATACATCAATTCGACTTTTGTTTGGTAGTAAGTAGCAAATGCGTGCTTGACAAAAAGTTGGGTAATTTCAGTTATTGGTTGTTGTTTTGGGCGAAAGGTTTTTATATTCTGAATCGAATCAGGCTTTTTCCAATACTTAATGGTTAGAGCTACGTAATCCAGACGGTTAGTCTGTGACTGCCAATGTTTGTGGATAAGAGCGGGTCCAGTACAATAGCTCGGGTCAAACTTTGTTCGAGTTTAAAACCAAAAGTACAAAAGTGGTAACACTTTTGTAGGTAATCTTTAGAATAAAAGAGTAAAACATATTCAAAGCCTTTGTAGCGTTGAATAAATAAAAAAAAAAACTAATTTACAGACAGTTCAATGCCTCGGTGACCCTAAACTAAAACGAAACTTCAATCAATATTTATATTTCATCGCACAATAAAAATGTCTCATCTAGCGAACAGTTTATCATGTTTACGTCACAAGGGTCGCTCCACCCCACACATCCCATTCATGATCTCACGACAGATTACTCCCCCGTGAGGGGGTGGATTATTTGAACTAATTATCGAATTGTCCCCGGCACGCATGATTCATCCCCTTGCAATTTTATACCAATTCGTTCAGGGGTAGAAAACGTTCTGGGAATAAGATGACTCATCGCTTTAGTGTTTTTCGATAGTTGGGTCGGATATGGTCTGGGTTTCCATCAATATCCAATGAGATTTAAATGGGATTTTCCGAATTTTTTTGCGTGATTCTTTGTTACTGCGGCATTAGAATGAAAAAACGTACTTTGTAATTTAAAATTAAAACTATGTTTATTATTTAAGTAAAGCTACTAGTGAAACTTAGCATGATTTCATGTTGAATGTTCATGTGCTATAAATATAAATAAATAATTACCCAGCATAATAAACTTAGAACACGTAATAACTGAATAATGATCCCGGTCCGGTTAACCCTCGCATGGTGGCGTCGCTAAATATCACAGGTGAAATAAAAACGTTACAAAGTTTCTCGGCCGGTTAAAAATATCGCCGCAGTAAGTTTTCATCGCTCCAGCGCGGACGTCAACGCTCGACCACTGCAGTGTTTTGTGAGCGTCATTTTATTTTTCTTTAAGAATTTCTATATTCTCGTAGTCTTTTCTGCAAAAATTTCTTTGCAACATTATGTAGAACAAAAGTTTTTGTACGAACAAAGGTATTACGCAAAATGGCTTATATGAAATATAAGGGAAGTCTGAAAAGAAAAGGCCTTTTTACGTAATCCTGGACGTAATTCTGAATGAATGAATGAACAGACATACATATATCCCAGTGAACTTAAAACCCTACTTTGTTACAGAACATTTAAATTCTCTTGAATATGTAATCCGTTCTAATCCTAAACATTGTACGCAGTATTCCTTACCATTTGCTTGAATATTTTAACAATTACGAGTACTTCTGTCGCTTATATAACATTTTATTATTACAAACAGAAAGGGAAAGTAACAAAGAAAAGTCATAAAGACGTCACGGCTCGTTATCGTATACATATCGATTATTCATAACATTTGAATATTTACAGGTATAACAGTTATAGAAGTTTTAAACATTTAAAAAACTAAAAATAAGTAGTGAAAGAATGAATGAACTTTTAAAGAACAAAAGTGTTCAGAACGCAAAGAGGAAATTATCTGTAAACAAAGAACAACCACTTGTATCTAATTAAAGTATAAACTTACATCACAAACGAACAGCGACAGTGAAATCCCGAGCTTATCTGACAATCACAGGTAGCCAAATAGCCAAAGCCAGTCACCACAATACGTAAATCATTGCACTATGTCAATATGTTGATAACACTGCTACTTAACACGCTGTTATTCACACGCAATATTTCATTTACGTTATCGGCAACGCTACGAAACGTCACTGCAGGTGCGGGGTTAAGCTACACGCTACGCAAGCGCTACGGTGCTACGCGCGTAGCTCGGTGCTACGGGCAGCGGTGACGACGCCTGAGGACGAACTGCGTCGGGTGGCGCGCCGATGTCTCGCGCATGCGCCTCACTCTGCGTAGGGGATGGATTCGCATAGTCGTATTCGTATCATTCTCGTTTTCCGATAGGTAAGTTATAATATTCGTAACGGGAAATAGTGTCCGGAAAAATGTAACGCGGTTTTCGAGAACATTGGGGTGAGGAGACCGGTTCAGGTAAATACCCAGCGCTACGCCGTGTTATTCACAAGTTTAGTTTTACTTAAGGGGGATGCCGTAAGGTAGCCCGCGAAATTCAATTTATCCTACGTTCAGTGTCAGGTTGTATGTTGATTAAAATATGGCTTTACAGGATTAAAACCATTAGAATCAGCAAAACCATTAGAATTATCCTCAAATGTCATGATTTCATGAAATAGTCATTCAATAGACATGAACTTAGAGAGTTGTATTAATGATTTTTATGATTATAATTCAATAAATAAATGTTTCATAAGGCCGTAATTCATAATTAGATCAACATACAATCTGATACTGACCTGCAAATGGCAAAAAACAATGGAAAATTTGAATTTCGCGGGCTAAACTAACGCTTTCCCCTTAATAATCAGATAGCCTTCTTGGTGAAGCTGTCAAAAATAATCCCCAAAGTTTTCACAGACTAGAATGTTCTAAAAGTACATTACTACTGCCTGGATTAGTCTGCCTCAATTTTCTTTGTCAACTTTGATATCTTCAACTTTATAAAAAAGTTCTATTACAAACCCATAATAATAACGATCTCGTCAACGTTCTCACGAGTGACGTCACTAAAGTCGCTGTCATTTTGACGTCAGCTTCCAGACATGTGGTAATTAAGTTGATGCGTAATTTAATTAATCAAATTATGGTATGTACAAGTTCAAGGGTATTTCAGAGATCTTGAACATTCAAATTGCTTATACATATTTGACTTAAATAACTGAAGATGTCGGTTCAAAATGTAATTTTCTTGGTGTACCTACTCGTATGTAACTATGTTTAAATGAACCAGTTTGTCAACCGAGTCGGAATTTTTATCGTAAAAATTGTAGTATTGTAGAAATATATATATTTTTTTAATGTAGTTTTGTTGTTGTTTTCAATTTTGCTGATTACCTTATGGTATATTGTTGTATACACGAGTGTCTGTGACAAATAAACCTGTTTCTAACTTACTTTCTTTCTTAATATCGTAAGTCAACACTTCGTCGCGTACTCTGTTCAGGGCATATTTACCTAACGTTAAAAGATGAACCCAATTTTATGTCGATTGAAATGAGTTAGAGAAAACGTGGAGCCTACTCGTGAGGCCTATTATTAAAGAGTTATTTGAGTACTCAAAGAGAGACTTAGAAGAGGTCTAAAAAGCAGGCCACACTTGGAACGAAGCTAAGTTTGTTTAGCTTCGCTCATGTAGCTACCGCGTGTTTGCATACAGTACGACAAAACTTAGATGTAGCATAAATTTGAAAATATGCATTCATTCATTTCAATTTTACGAATATATTTGCTTGTATGACTTTAGAAGTAATTGCGTTTCCGTAAAGATCATTTTCACCTAAAGCAGTAATTAAGATTGGAGATATGGAAGGCGCACTCAGTTCGTATGGTGATCTGTTTTACGAATTTTGTCGATGCTACATCTAAGTTGTGTAGCCGGTTTACGAAGCGAAGTTTAGCGAAACAAAACGAACTTAGCTTCGTTCCTAGTTGTGGCCTGCGCTTTAGAGGTGGTTTTGTCCAATTACGATGAGCTTAGTTGATTGATTTTACGAGTCATAAACATTATTTAAAAGTTCGATCACTTATCAGCGTCCTCTAAATTGATATCAACATTCTGTTATCACCAATCAGCCAGGAAGGTACTAAGGACCAATTCATACCAAGATCAGTTTAAGAAAGAAAAAGAAAAGTTTAATCACTGTGCATCTTTCAAATTGCGCCACAGAACATAGTTACGTGGGTGACATGAGTTAGTAGCTACATACGTGTACACCCGCGTTTATACGGAATTTCGTGCGACAGTTTAAACGTTTTTGGCGCAGGTAACAATGTGTCGCGGAATCCTAAACTATATGAATGTGTTGCTTTAAAATGTTTGCCAGTGCAAGAGCGATATACGAAAAAAAAATTATAACGCATCCCGTTCATAGTGTGATCAATGCTATGAAATCTGTTCGTTTCAAAACTGCCTGTATTGTTAAAAATATTTTATGGATGCGTGTTCGATACACATGAATGCTTTGATATATTTCGCTGTTTTCAGTTTGCAACATATTATTTTTGTTGAATATTACTTTTTTTTTTATTGATGTATTTTTTACAGGTCTGATAAAAATGCTTGAAAACTGCATGCGAATAAAACACGCACTGTAACATAAACGTAGTAAGGACAAAATACAATACTATCGTAAATCATTTATATTTTAATATTTAAATAGGTACGTCGAGTTTCCATTTTCCAGTAAATTTTACTAAGGTACTGTAAAAGGACCCCATTATTATTAACTTGTAGCTGTAGGTAAATAAACAATTTCCAGTCTTCAACAAAAACAAACTAATTCTTGCACATCTGCTCGACTTTCGGCTATCACAAACTTTCCAGACTAAATTGTGATTATGGTATACAAGATCACAGACGGTATATATATCTACACAATACAAAAAAAAACATATCTACAACAGACTCGACTGACATAGAAATCGACTCGAAGCTTCTGAAGGTTTTATTTACCGGTCCTTCGAGCCGTATCCTTTATCTACTTGACATTTCTAGGTCGTAATACAGCTTTTAATTTTCAAATGTCCTTTGTCTGTTGGATTTTTGCAGCTGCTCTCCCATAATAATGAGCTGCAGTAGGTCGCAGCAGTCTTTTGAAATGTTTCATTTTCAGAGAAAAAACGAGCTCTTCGTCACTACGGCTTAATGATAGCACTTTATTGAATGATATTTTAATCTTATTACTGCTGCTTTTCAATTTCGTTTTAAATTGCTCGAGGGATGTTAAATATCTGGTTTATGTGTAGGTACAAAATGTCATGTATATCAGATGATTAATACGCAGATTAACTTCTGATTTATTTATCACTAGCTTCCGCCCGCGGCTTCGCCCGCGTGGTATGTCGATAAATAGTAATTTGTGTCCTTCCCCAGGATGCCATCTATTTCCTTGCCAAATTTTGACGAAATGCGTTCAGTGGTTTACGCGTGAAAGGTAACATAAAGATAGACAGAGTTACTTTAGAATTTATAATATTAGTATGGAAGTATGGATTCGGATATTTTTCTACGTTTACAGATTTTGCTGCTTAGTACCAGAAATCTATTTCAGGTATATCATATCAAACTACATTTCGACTGAGTTTCAGCAGACATACAAAATACACAGTATTTCAGATGCGGTTTAATTCCTGTATAATTTACGGTTTGCCAAAAACTAATGTTTTGCGTAATTTTAATACCTTTAAAAAACCGCAGGCACAAGCTAGTTGATAAAATCCGTTTTTGTGAAGATAATGACGAATGAGTTATGGTCGGTCGCCGGCTACCGGTGTTGTGGCGTTGTACGGTTTATTTCACATTTTATCTTCGCTTTAGTGCTCTCATATTTCTAGATTTTAAAATGTTTCAGCCGGCAAACATAGCTGTCATTTGTTTTACGATAACGAACTTGGGTTTTAAAGTAGGGGGCAGGAGGGGACACTTGACTCTAACAAAAATAAGCCCTTTAAAGCTTAATATTTCGCAAATGGATCCCTGAATCCAAAAATGATTTTCACACACACAATTTTTTTTTCCTTATTTCATTGGACCACTTTGTCCGCGTTGTTAATATGTACAACCATGCCAAATTACAGCTTTATAGTACTAAGAGATGAGCTAAGCTGCGGACAGACAGACAGACATGGCGAAACTATAAGGGTTCCTTGTTGACTACGGAACCCTAAAAAATGAGTGCAAGTTCGTATTAGTACCTATATAAGTACCTAGGCGTTCATGAAATACTAGCTGCGCCCCGCAGTTTCACCCGAATAAGTCTCAATCCCGTGGGAATATCGGGATCAAAATTGCTATACCAAGTCATGATCTACCCATGTGTCAAATTTCATCCAAATTCTTAAAGCCGTTTCAGCGTGACAGCTTAACAAACAAACAAACTCACTTTCGCATTTTAATATTAGTTAGGATTAATATGGAAATTGCTTCTACTATAAAATATCTAAAGCCCAAAATACTGGACTCACACTAGCGCAAAAACCCTCGTCTCAGAACGAAAGATAAAGAAACTCCAAGGTAACATAATCGTTAATAAGTAAGGATATTTTACGGCTCGTCATATTTCAACGAGTTTTCAGGGTTCCGTACCCAAAGGGTATAAGCCGGACCTTCTTGTTGTGGCAGATTGATCACTCTGTCCAATAAAATGTTTTCGTAAGCAAACAGAACGGAAACTGATAGATACGCAATGATACTGATAGATATGTACAACAATTTGGAACGAAAACAAATATATACAGTATGTTAACTAACAAAGGGCGTTCCCGTTAACCTGCAATAGTATAGCGTCTATACCTACATGCAAAAAAAAATATTACCATTAAAAAAATATGTTATTTTTTGTTTTTGTATAGTAAAATATTCACAGAAATATTAAATTGTTACGGAAAATAAACTCTCTGTACACGCCCACTTGTCATACTTGTTTTTCTACGTTGAAATAAAAGTGTGCGTGTACAGAGTGTTCCTTTTACGTTTAAATTTAATCGTTTTGTGAAAATTTCACGACAAAAAAAAAAAAGTTTTTTTTTTAGTTATAATAATTTTTTTTGCATGTGTACACGCTATACTATTGCAGGATAACGGGAACGCCCTTTGTTAGTTAACATACTGTATATTTATATTTTGGTAATTTTTAAATTAATAAAAATTACCACAAAAAATATAAATTACTAGCTCCTGCCCACGACTTTCGTTCGCGTGTAAAAAAATTCCCGTTCCCTAAATTTTGACGAGATATGCGAATATAAATGTAGGAAAAAGCTGAAATTTCACGATTTCAGGATTGGTGCGATAGTGAAAGTTGTTCACAATGATGAGTATAATGACCTAAGACCTGGGGGCCATATTACTTCAGTGTAGGAAAGAGATAAGCTCTACAGGACGTATAGCTCCATCTCTTTCCCCCACTGAAGAAAGATTAAAATAATACTGCTGTAAGCGGTGGTGGTAGGCCCCTGATATTATTCTATACCACTCGGCTATAGTCTAGGTTTCTATCATTGAAATAATTTTTGTAATCGGATTAGTAGTTCCAGAGATTACCTCTTAAAAATGATAAACAATTTCCCCCTTTTTTTGTTGAAAACTTTATGTGTGTGTAAGGATCGTAGCAGGTGGCATTTTACAGTTGCTACCTCCATATGAGAAGAAGGAAACCCATATTTATGTTAAATAGGTACCTATTCAAATTAAAATTAAAAATTCATTTATTTCAATCCATACAAGATCACAAAAATTTAAGAAAACATAATAAATAAAATAATAACACCTAAGGAGGCTCTCGTTGGGCAGCTGGATTAAGGTTTTGTTTCAGAAAGCTGTACTCCTGGACACAGCTCGCATTGTTAGGAGGTTCCTCTCTCTGGGGCCCTGACCGCCGGTAGCTTGGACCCTGTTCCCGATACCGGTGGGCTACTATTTTTTATATTTTTAAATGTTTTATATAATTTTTTAGTCTAATATTTAAAAATATAATTTATAAGTATTAAAAATGAAATAAAGAGATAATAAAATAATAAAAATAAAATTAAGAATATAAAATTAAAATCATAAAATGAAATAACGTGTTGCCATTACGGAACCTTTGGTACAAAATCTGAAGCATATTTGCTTGTTTTATTTATAGCCGCCGGAAAAGTTAGCCTTTGAGATTGACGTTTAAATGAATACTTAATTTTCAACTGAATCCTTGGTCTGGAAGCAATTTTCCGATAGCTTTTCCCTCTTCAAGCGAAAGATAGAGCTTACTTCTTGTTTTACCTTACTGTACTTTAGTTATTTATTTATTTAAACTTCTGCTAAAATAAAGGTACAAAGGCGGACTTAATGCCTTAGGCATTCTCTACCAGTCAACTAAATGTGGAGAAAATATAAAATGGCAGGTGACCTGTTCGAGAGGAACATAATAATAAAAAATATATGTAGGTACAGTATATTAATTATCAAAGGGCGTTCCCGTTAATAAGCAATAGTATAGCGTCCATACAGGTTAAAAAAATATTACCTCTAAAATTTTAATTTTTTATTATTATTGTGCTTGTGAAAATATTCACAAATCTACAAATATTTTACAAAAAAAAACTTTTCTTTTTTAAATGGTATGGTATGGTCGTGTATAGACGCTATACTATTGCAGGTTAACAGGGACGCCCATCGATAGAAAACATACTCATACTGTATATAAGTAATAATGAATTATAAATAAAATAGGTAGTCAAGTACATAAATAGGTGACATTAAAGTAATAGTACAAATTGGCTACAAAATAACATTTTCTAGTCTTTGTTCTCAACTGTACGGCAACGTCTGTGACTGTACTGAAGACATAAAGAGTCGACTAAGCGAATAATCGAGTCTATCGCCGGAATCGATACAATCATTCCAGTCACGAATACGGTTCTTGAAAGTTCCGAACACGAAGTTCCGTTTCACGTTCCATAACGGTTTTTCAACATTATTAACGTTTTGAATCGAGTTGTGGAAGTCGGACGATTGTAGTGAAATGCAAATTTTGATTTAACTCGACTAGATTTCAGTTCAATAATCAGCTTAATTTTAACGTAATTACTGCATCCGATATTAGTTCACATGAAACCTAATAATTCGGAAAGCTATACTGAAATTCGACCAATTAATGCGTAATGTGTGTGTTTATTTCCACACCAAATGAATTTCATGCAATATGTATTCAGATTCGTACTTTGTATTATTGGTATCCAAAGGCAAACCAATTAAGTCAGTCCTTGCCCGCGAAGTCACGGTATCGCGTAAATTAATATTGTAATTTTATTCTGTACTTACTGCATACGTTTCCAGGCAGTATGTATTTCTCAATTTCAGATGTAGCAAAACGTAGATAAATCATTTATTCAACATCCTCGTTACATACTTCACATTAAGCAAGCGTAAAATAATATATTGCATATTTCTTTGATCTTCCTGATTCGTATGGCCGTATCGAGTGAGCATTAGAGCAATGTAAGCGCTAAAATCTATCGCCTTATAGTGTGCTGAGACCCCAGACCACGGAAACGCTTCAGCGGCCGCTGGTAGAGGCGGCATTATTAAGTGCCTATACAACCTCAAATTGCTTAGCTTGATCCTCCGTTATGTCGAAAATACTGCAGCATTAATTTTGAAATAAATATATGTTAAAGTTGAGGATTGATGCTTGACGAAAATGCTACTATGTTTGACGAAAACACGATTAACTATAAAGCAAGTATTATGTTTTTTAATATTTTTTTCATTACCATTATTTTTACCGTAAAAAGCAATTAAGTACCTAAACTTTCGAGCCTTGGAGCCGCCAGCACCCCTCTACGACCCGCTCTCACAGTGAATTTAAGCTGAAGTAGTATAGGCTCTTAATATTTTCTAAACAAACCAAGGGTTTAACCGTTTACTCGCGCTATGACACAAATGACGTGTACGTTGTGCGCTCAAAGCACTTTCGGCACCACGAATTTTATAAGGACTGCGATATCTAGTCGTTGCCGGCGCGGTGATTCCGTGTTCTTTGGCTCCGACGGTTCGCGGGCGTCGGACGATGAAATTACATGAGACTTGGCTGAGAATCCTATACATCTAGCACTGTTTACAATTATATATAGATATCTTGTTGCAGTTAGGACTGTAAGCGGATTTTGTGTGGCTTAGAAAATAAGTAGTTTGAAACTGTTTGGTTGGTGAGAGCAATTCCTGAAGGATTTGTTGAGGTAGAAAACGAAAATCAAATGAAAATCATAATAGAGTTTTAAAAATATCACACGACGAAATAAATAACCCATTTTATGCAGACCAATCAATCTGCCTAGCCTTTTCCCAACTATGTTGGGGTCGGCTTCCAGTCTCACCGGATGCAGCTATTAAAATAACTATCTATTACTAACTCCATGTAAATAATTACCAGTATTTTACATGGAGCGACTGCCTATCTGACCTCCACAACCCAGTAACTGGGCAATACGATACCCCTTGGTAAGACTGGTTGTCAGACTTTCGGGCTTCTGACGACCCGTAACGACTGTCAAAGATCCACGAATGACAGCCGGGACCAACGGCTTATGCAGACCAACTCTATAAAAATACTAATTACCCGAAATCCACACAATGCCTGGCTGTGTTCTTTTTCTCTCTACACTTTAGTATAAAAAGTTACCCAAACGCCTTTATTTCTCTAAACAACTTAATAATACGACAAATAATAATAAAGACGCATCTACAAAGTTTACGCGTTTTAATCGCGAATGCACTCATTTGCGAACTAAATTGCATTATATCTTCGGTGTTTATTCCATAATTTGTTATTCATAACAGACTACGAAACGACGATATTGGCGAAACTTGCGTAGTTGCGACTACTTGCGACTTGTGCACGACTTGCCAGTTTAGATACAAACTCTGCTAGAATAAGGAGTTCCCAGTTTGCGCTCTGTATGACTTTAATTGAGTCCTAATTTATTGTTTTTGTTAGTTAATAAACGGTCTGAAATGTCTGTTTATTAACTAACTATGAATTTGTCTGAGGGTGAAAATGTCACAAGCTATACTTATTTGAACTATTAATAGTGCTTCGGTTTATTTTTCCGCTATGACGTGTTGGAGGAAATTACTGGTCACAGTTAAAATAAAGTACCCTTGAAAATAATCGTGTATTCCCGTTCGTCCCACTGCTGTCGTTCCACTGGTGGGACGGGAACGGCAATTTAATAAATAATATTAAGTTCAGTTTCTTTTCTAGAGCATAATAATTTACTGAATAGCCTTTGATTGAATGCAATGCCATTCATCTTATTTCAGTAAACCCAGCAATTCAGATTTTATACTTTGTAAACTATTCTAATGTTAACATGCTAGCTGTGTTAAAACTTCAAATAATCCTCCTCGTTTTTCCAATACATTCCAGATAGCCAGACACTACTTATCCGTTGAATCTAAACAACAGTGTACGCGGAATCGCTGTCAGGCGCCGACCGGCCGCGGCCTGCTGCGAACCGCTGCGCGATCGCGATGTTATCATCCACTACTTCATTTGCATTTAGAAATGTGCAATACAAAGATAACACCCTCCATTTATTTAACGATTCCTCTTGAATTCAGATCTTCAAAGGAATCGATGTATCTTTTGAAAGCATTCAACATAAACTGCTTGGAAATCGATTGGATGGGCGCTGCGGTCGGGGTGCCGCTGTCGTTGATCGCAACTTTAGTGGTATTAACGACTAGCCTAGCTAAGGCCCGATTACCATATAGAAATGCAATTTCTCTTGCTTATTATTCTCCCCTTCCTCTGTGCTCAAAGAGCAATGCACCAAGTATTTAGAAAAATAAACATTGAGGCAGGAATCGATGGCCGCGGCGCCCGCCGGGCCGTCGACCGTTAGGAACGCTACTGCACTGATGTTATCCGATACAGTATATGATATTTTGAAATTTAATGGAATACTGTTTTATTTGATCGTAAATACTTGAAATATTATTTTTATAATATTCGTTTCGTATGTTGCATGCACACTATATTTCGAGTTGCGAGAGTTTTTTATGGCTTCGACTCCCAAATGTACTTAGGTTGATTTAACTAAGTAGATATTTCAAAGTATACGATTTTAAAAGCACTAGAATATGTATACGCAGTTATTATTTTCTAAGAAATATTAAAAGTCAGAGATTTATCAAACACTTTTTGGAAAAAGTTTAGTCAGTTTTAAGGCCCCGTTAGTGTTATTAACAACAGGTAGTGGTGTTCGAATTTGTGTGAAGTAGGTACCTACACAACTAAAAAGCGAAAAATAAAAACTTTTTACAAAAAAAAAACTTTCAAAAAAACACAAAAAAGTTAAAAATTACTTTTTCTATTTCGGAAGTAGTTTTTTTTTTTTTTTAAGTTTTTATAATTATATTTATTATAAGTGTTTATATGTTCTTGTCATTGGTTAACTAAAATAACAGCAATCAATCATTTTAGTTGAGATTTTAAAACAGATTATAATGGATAGGAACTCAGGCCCCACCTGGTTTACTAACGAAAACTTCCTGGAAGGAATCAAATTGAATTGTAGTAGCTTACTCAAAATAATTAATTTTACTACAATTTGTATAGAATTTATGTCAATTAAACATTCATTACATATCTAATACAATTCGATTGAAAGATGTCGTAAGAAAGCCGACAGTGGTTTAATCCTAACTAATCTATACTAATATTATAAATCTGAAAGTAACTCTGTCTGTCTGTATATCTGTCGGTCTGTCTGTCTGTATGTTACCTTTTCACGCCTAAACCACTGAACGAATTTCGATAAAATTTGGCGGAAGCTAGTATTATATATATTATGCGAAAGTGAGTTTGTTTGTTACGCTTTCACGCTAAAACAGCGGAACGCATTTGGATGATTGGCACAGGGATAGACCATGACCTGGAAAAGGACACAGGCTCGTCGCGGGCAACAGCAAGTTGCTTAATAAATTTCGTGCCGAATAACACCCTTTTGCTTAATCAGTGCGTCCACTATTTATACCAAAATGGTATTTCCCTACATGTGTCTGACGTCACAACCATTGTGTAGTCTAGCCTCATAACGTGCCCTAGTAATATCTGCGAGCTTCTGACATGACCTAATAACGAAGTATTACAAGCGACACAGAATGAACAATATGTTTCATGAAAATATAGCTACTTTAATACTTCATGCTGTTCAGGGTAAGATATAGTGTGGTAGGTAATAACCCGTCATTAAGCCACTTAGAATACTTTTTCTATTTCTTTTACATAGTACTTGACGTAAAAGGACGTTTTTAAATTGTGTTTGCTTTTTCTTAGCTCGCATTTCATAAACGTTATCGTCTGTTTCCCTTTAAGTACCGATCAACATAAGTTGATCCGAAAAATAGTACCTACACGTAATAGTGGTACCTAGTAATATTTTTTCGTTCTTCAATGGGGTGAAAACTTGTATTTTGAATTCAAGCCAATGAGACAAAAAGAAGAATAGAAAAAATTAAAGTAATAAAAACTAAAACCCAACTACGACTAAAAATGTATAAACAAGACACCACAGACAGACAAATTGAAAATCCGGAGTCACACGTGTTAGGGCATAAATCGAACAGATTACGTGTGACTCCGGATTTTTAATTTGTCTGTCTGTGGTGTCTTGTTTATACCTTTTTTTCAGTTTTTTTTCAGTTCAGTTTTAGTTTTTATTACTTTTTTTTTTTTAATTCTTTTGGGGTTATAATATACTATATATTTTTGAAATGTGCTCATTAAGCCCTTTTATTTGATTAACCTAACCCAACATGGTACGCTTAAACGATTTTTTTTTGTTAGTTCCTTACTTCCTCTAGAGGGCGCAATTTTTATGTATTTATATTTAATGTGACGTCACTTAGTCTATAACCAGCGGACAATCAAGACGCTTCCAACGATATCTCATTTGTCAAATTGTGATGAGTGGTTTAGAAGATAGGAGGGAACAGGTGAACATACATACATACATACACACATACCGGTCAACATCATAACCCTCCTTTTTTTTCGCCGTAGTCGGGTAAAAATGACAGATTGTGATTGTTTATCTGTCATTTTGGCTATTCCTCCGTCAACAAAAGCCTTTTCTACGGTTGTCATGCTACGCGTGTTGAAATATATTCTCTCGATGTTCCAGATGTCACATAACCAAGTCAAGCCAACTTACGAAGCGAGCCCAAAACAAGACGCAGATTCCCTCATCCTCATCAAAAAATCTCAACATCGGCAGCCCTAGTTCCAATTACTCCTCATTAGACACTCCGTCACACAGACGCGTAGCATCACGACGTTCGCCTGCTCTGTAATTACACCGTGTTCGCAGCCTAACCGCGTGTTAGAGTGCATTAATCCTGCGATAATTAAATGAGGTTTTTATAACGGTGTCATACGCGGCCTTCGACGCGTGTTATTTCCATTCAGCTTGAGACTATAATTGTAATTGAATTTGTAGTCGAGAAGAATGACGTTCAAACATGATTGACACTAGAGTTGGGGGAAAAATTGTACAAAGACTGTGAAAGAGAAAAAAATAATGTTAAACTGAAAAACTACCAACCTATAGATATATACATAGATCTACATAACATCACGCCTGTATTCCCCGAAGGGTTATGCAGAGGTGCAGCTATTAGTACACCAACATTTCGCCAGTTTTATTTAACTCCCATGTAACGGGGCGAGATCTATGGGTACCTATAGACCTACATATCGCACCCCTAGATAAAAACCCCACTAACTCAAAAAATAGTTGCCGGAGTTTTCATCTAAGGGTGCGATATGTCATGAAGACGTTGTGAGACTTTAGTACACGTAGGTATGGGAGGGAAACAAGATGGTGGACCATCTCCGATGGTGTGGCGGCCGATTTACATCGCCACATGCGAACTACGCATCAAAGACCTGACGTCACACAAAAATCCTAACGTCACATGAATCCTGCATCGCGCAATTAGAGTTTACCGCGCGATGGACAGACACAATACCGTCTGGTCGGAGGATCCTCCCTTTTCTATAGAGTATGAGTGAACTTTACACCCTGTTCCTCATACCTACCTCTAAAATGGTAAGTGCCATCCAGAGATATCAGTAGTGCGATATTATCCCAGAGTCAAACCTCAAATGTCTTGCTGCAAATTGCCTGTTATAACACCTGGCACCCATACCCCTCCAACCGGTAAATATCGCAGCAAAAAGTTTTGATATTTTGTTCGCGTAAACACGTTAATTAAGTCTTCAATGAACAAGAAGTATCAAGTATCAAGATAGTGATTGAAACTCCTAGTCATTATCTAGAGCCAATCTACGATACTTTAATGAACTCAAAGATACTGTATTTTAAGTTCACGGCGAAACTTTAAATTATCTCTGAGAGACTGAGCTGGGAATTTCGCACGAGAATAAGCTGGAATATTTGAAGAAGACTGTTTAAATAAAAAAATTACAAAGAAAAACCGGCCAAGTGCGAGTCAGACTCGCGCACGAAGGGTTCCGTACCATTCTCTATAAAAACCGCAAAAAAATCACGTTTGTTATACGGGAGCCCCTTAAATATTTATTTTATTGTGTTTTTTAGTATTTGTTGTTATAGAAACAGAAATACATCATCTGTGAATTTCAACTGTCTAACTATCACGGTTCATGAGATACAGCCTGGTGACAGACAGCGGAGTCTTAGTAATAGGGTCCCGTTTTACCCTTTGGGTACGGAACCCTAAATATGTGATCAAGTTTATCGAAATCGTGACCCTTCGGAACGTGTACCTCCGGGATTGGGGCCCTCAGGGACGACCCTGTTTAACATTTTTAAATAGTACCTAGGTACAGAAAAGAATGCCTTATGATAATATTTGAACTGACTGACAGTTCAAATATTTATCGCCCTTATCCCAAGCAGGCGCGGTCCGAGGGAGGGGGGGGGGTCCTGGGGGTCATGACCCCCCCAAAATCATTCAAGCTGTCGAGAGACTGAATGATTTACGTGCTTTACTAACTAAAAACTGTAGGTACTTGAGCCACAGTGACCCCGATGGGCATATACAAAAAAAAGTTTTTAGAGTACTTATCAATTAGGTAAAAATTTCCCTAAAAATATTCCTCGGCACCAATAGTGACCCCCACCAAAATCTCGGGCTGCGACCGCGCCTGATCACAAGTTATTTGGGGTGGGCGCAACATGTCCCTTTCCTCCATACTTCTCTATTACCTCGGTAGTCACCCCCTTTCTAGCTATATCATCTTTCACACAGTCCATCCATTGTTTCTTTGGTCTCCCCCTACTCTTATAGCCATCGACATTCATACTCAAAACTTTCCTCACGACATTTTTCTCATTAAACAGTGAAAAAAAACAAAACTTACTGTAAAATTATGTTCTGGAAATCGTCTAATAACTAGCTGTTATGATGCTATAAATAAATAATTATTGTCATTTACCGTGTATATCAACTGCCGTATAAGGGGCAACAACAACCTATAAACCGAACCATTAACAATCCTTTAGGGGACAATATGGCGACAATCAAAACATTTGACAATCGCCAATAAGATTGTTTTATCGCAGTACCTACCTATCTACCTTTGATAATTATCGCAGCGCAGGAGCTTTGTTGTTAACGATTTGGGATCCACTCATTGAATTGGTTAATGAAAGTTAATCAATTAGTATTTTGTCTTTAACGCACAAATACTCCTTACACTATCACTATACTATACTCATTAACCTACCACCTAAGTTCTCATGTGGAAGCAATAAATGTATTGAGTATTGTATTCAAAAAAAGTTCATACTACTTCCATGCATTTTTTCCATTTTAGACCTACTATTGCTAGCTCGAAAAAAAATTGAATAAGTAGGTTTCCTGCCTGATTCATTAACATTTGACATTTCTAATCGCTTTATAAATAGCCCTCGTCCTTGTTATTTTCATGTCAATGGAGTGAAAGGGCAATACACTACGCCACCATTTATGGAATATCGAAAATTTCTTGGTAAGAAACCCTTGCTCGTAACACACATTCATCGAACTGCGCCCACGCTAATATCAAATGACCTAACAAAAATAAACTCTATGCCAACGTACTAAGATTACGAACTTCGATTAAGATCGGACGGATTCGGTCGTTATCGTACGTGGTTCGCCCCCTTTAAGGGTAGGCATAAAGCGGCACCCCACTTCATTAAGTGTTCGCCGACCTGAACGATTAACGTAGGAGATTTACTTTTATATGGACGCAAAGCCACACACGTTACGGTGACCTTATGAAATTGTTTCGGCAGATGTTAAAATAAATTGTTATGACGACACTAAAGTGTTTTTTTAGTAACATTTTTAGGCTGTTTTTTATACTGAAATAAAGTTTATGTTGTGGCAGAAAAAATAATAAAATTAGCTGTAAAAGATTTCGGGATACATTTTCTAACAGATTTTCTGTTTAGGTTTATGACATAACTATTATCGAGTGAATCGGTCTATAAATTCGTGACGTGCAAAAGATAGTATCAAACAATTGTATAATAAATTCTGCTCATAAACTTGAAGAAACTATTTGCTTTTACATAGAATCTTATCTTCACGCTCATCGTCACAATTGTGCAGAAGTTGTGACGGATTCTTGTCATAATTTACATGAGATTGAATAACATTGTAATAACTCGGTCTGGGCTATTCATTTTAGATCTCTTAAGGCTCAAGAAAGTAATAGTTAAGCAATAGGTATTGTAGGAATTAACAAAAAAATTCACTGTTCGGCATCCCAACTACTAATCAGTGTTAATCCATTGCTTCATATAGTTGAAAAGTTCGTCTACTGGACAACGTAAATAATTCAATGAATGTTGTCGAATTGTCGAAATTAAATACATTGCAACTGTTAGTGTATAAAACAAGCCCTCTCCATGTTCCATCTCCATACCTATATATCTGTGTTTTTCGTTTCTGATTTTCGGCTCATACGTGCAAACAACACGATATTTAATATTAAAACAACAAAACCATCTCACCGTCTCAATTTTACTTACACCGCAGCGGTTACAAGCGAATACAAATACACCAATAAACATTTTAACGATAAGAGATGTAGATAGTAAAATATTCATAGGACGCGTTTAAAGATTTAGGACCAGCTTAAAAGAGGCACGCAGGGGAATATATTGAGTACCCTCAACCACACCTTAGGAACTACGAAAACCACCGTTACTGCTTTCAGATAAAGGCGCTATGAAAGTCGAAATGTAACCATGGCGGGTGACTGTACAGCTACGCCTCGTTACAAGGTCAAAGAACCAGACAGTGGGGGAAAATGTCTGGTAGAGGTAACTAACACTAAACGTACTTGGTAAACACGACTGGGTGTGAAATGGTCTGTATGTATGACTGTGCGTGAAGATGTGAGCGATCGAAATAATTCAAGGAGTTCAAAGAATCATGTAAGGTCTAAGGACGTATCAAAACATGGTTTGTGTAGCAAGATAAGATACAGCGCTGAGGTAGCTCGCGAAATTCAATTTTTCTTACGTTTTTTGCATTTTGCAGGACAGTGACAGGTTGTTTATTGATCAAAACACGATTCGCGACAGTAACAAATGTGTATTTATAGAATTAAGATCATTCAACTCATCGATACAACTCTGTAAGTAAGAATTGTCCTAAAATGTCACGATTTAATGAAATACAACTAAGAGAATTGTATTGATGAGTTTAATAGTTATAATTCTGTAAATACATATTTGTTACGGTCGAATCATCTTTTAATCAACATATAACCTGAGTTTGAATTGAAGATTTATTCTGTTCTTTTATCAACAACTATTACCGACCCGCAAATTGCAAAAAACGTAAGACGGGTGCTACCTTTGTTAAGTCAGACAGGTATTAGCTTCATGTAAAATACTGCTATTCAGCTGGATGCGATTATACCGGCCCCAATTTTGTAAGAAACAGTCACTATTTTCAGGAAAGCTTGCACTAGCTACAGTATAGAATATTCTTCCAACAATACCAAACAATTTTCCGAACTTCGTTTGTCTCGCATCCAAACGTTTTAATAACTACGGGCCACCGAGACCTTTAATAACTACTGCAGCTTTAATTTCCCAGCGGGTGGACCATACGAGCGATTCTTCCAAGTCTAACTGCTGAAACTTGGGACATTCATACACTGCATTCAAATTGCAATAACAACCAACTTTTGTTTTGTCTCAAGAGGTCCACACGACGTTCTTGAGTAAGACCGGGAGAATGTTAAAACTATTTTAATTTAATATTTTAAAATTCTTGGAGTTAGTTTTTAAATTCTCATTGTTGTCTCTTCTGACAGTTTAATGTTAAGGTTGATGCGCTAGGGTAGCCCGCGAAATTCAAATTTTCTTAGGTTTTTTGCAATTTGCAGGTCAGTATCAGGTTGTATGTTGATCTAAATATTATTAGCGCTCGTAACAAATATGGATTTACAGAATTATAAACATAAGAATCAGCAATACAACTCTCTAAGTTCATGAAAGTGCCAAATGTCATGATTTCATGAAATAGTCATTCAATACACTTTCATGAGCTTAGAGAGTTGTATTGCTGATTCTAATGTTTATAATTCAGTAAATCCATTTTTGCTACGAGCGCTAATAATATTTAGATCAACATACAACCTGATACTGACCTGCAAATTGCAAAAAACGTAAGAAAATTTGAATTTCGCGGGCCACCATAGCGCATCCCCCTTAAGTAAATTCATTTCATTTTATATAGTTTGTTAAAGAGAAATGTTGAATTGACAATTTGCAGCGGCCTTTCATAATATTAAAGGGTCAGGCCCGAGGAAATAGGTCAGGTGGGCATAATGTGTATGCAGCTATAGGCTCTGAAAGTTATTATATCATGTTAAGTTTGCGTATCTCTTAGAGTTTAGTCACGTTTTTAATATATACATACATAATGAATAAATAAATAAATAATGTATCGTATGTTAATGCTTAATCCTTTTTATTAAGGCCCTATGCTACCTCAAATTTTATCTCGCTCGTACCATACTCGCGGCCGGCCTGAGTGAGAGTTAGACGGAGTGGGGTGCTGGCGGCTCTCAAGCCTCGAACAGTTTAAGTAATTGCTTTTCACGGTGAAAATAATGTTAATAAAAAAAAACATAAGACCTGCTTTCTAGTTAGTTCAGTTATTATGCAAAGTTTCATGATCTAATTTGAAGTATTTTTTTAATACCAGCGGTTTATAATTCGGTTTAGAGGTAACTTTGGTTTTTTTTTCTACTGAGATTTTTTTTATGTTAACGTGTTTTCGCCAAACATAACACCAATCTTAAACTTTAACATAATATATTTATTTCAAAATTAATGCTGTAGTAATTTCGGCATAAAGGAGGATCATGCTAAGCAATTTGGGTAGGGCCTTAACAACTCGTCTTTAAGGACTGCCCCAGTTTCATATTTGCGTCTTGCGCTTTCTGCTTTTGCTCATATTTATGATGCTCGACCGGCAGTAAACATTAACACGGAACAAGCATTGAACACTCTTGAGCACTGCACAAGAACTAAACGATATATCAACAACAATAGACATCGTAGTGCGATAAATAAAAACTATTAAAAAACTTCCTTGCTTTTCCTAATAATGGCGTGTCCAGGGGTCAGAAATCACGTGGCTGACACTATGAACATAATGGAATTTAATTTGAGTGATCCCCATCGTGTCTGCTTACCAAAAGGGTCGATTACACGGGCAGCTTAATTGTTCCGGGCAATATTGGTCAAATATGACGTAACAAGCAATTTACTGCAATGCCAAGATACAGCAATTGCTGCTAGAGATAATACTGCCACACCATACTGGTTGGGCGATATGAAGCAATTTAATAAATAAGATTGCTCCGCTAACTCAGGCAACAGTTGCTGGAAAAATTGCCCGTGAAAATGCAGCTAAGGTTATTGAACAGGTGGCTGTCATGTCGTGATTTCCCGCGGGAGCCCACGCACATATCATGCGAAACAAAACGTTAACTGCGCGTGTTTGACCCAAAACGCAATAAGTGTCGGGAGTGATTCGGCAATAATTTGATTGCCATTAGTTTGCTGTTTGCAAGATAAAGATTGGGGGTCGGATTTTGCCCATTTTTTTTTGGCTCAATTTAAAGTTTGTTGTAATCAAGCCTCTGTCGGCAGGAGTACCAATAGTACAATATGGCCGATATAAATTGGCAGGTCTGAACATAGGCTCTGCGAACTTTTGCGCATGTTCTCTCACTCACACTCGCCTCATGTCAACATTTGGTTCCTAAAAAATGTTATTACGCAGCTCTCTGCACGAAGTTCGGAACTGCCAAGTTATGTCGGTCGTATTAGTAAAATGTTGATACACGGCGAAGACGTAGATATAGATTTCATCAGCACATTTTAGGAAGAAAGCTCATTTAAAATTAGTAATGGAAATGGTATTAAAGCACCTTTCGCAAACAACTATAAAAAATTGCAAATACATACAATTAGGTATCATTCAGTTACAAGCTACAACAACGGTAATCGCATTGTACGACAGGTAACACAATTACACAAGCATATCCATACCCAATTATTATCAGATGCCTGGGTGTCGTAATATAATAGCATTGTAATACAATGCAATACTTCCGCAGTGACTATTATCTAATCTGTGGCAATACGGTCTGTATTACAGATTGCTACCGACATAATATGCAAGGTATTGGGAAATTGCTGTTGCTAGGTACAGTGCGATCAAGACTAGGTAGGTAAGGTAGGTATACCATCTGGTATTCTCTATGTTAATGCAAGAAAGGACCATTAACATACACCTATAGGGTAATTTAGAAGTAATATCGGACGCTAAGCGGCGTGCGTGTATGACCAGATGTATGACCGTAAATAAGCAAAAGGAGTATGTAAGGATCGTAGCAGGTGGCGTTCCGTAGTTTCTGCCTACCACCATGGGAAGAAAGTGTGAGTTTATGTATATATCTGACGCTAACTATGAATGCTGGACTTTAAAGGAGACGGTGACCTCTGAGTTTGTTTCGGCCTTTCTTCTCAGAGTAGTCAGATAGGATACGCCGACCTCGTCTAGCTTATTTTTACAACTTTTTAATATGACGTGTAAAAGTGATTCCAATATCCTATTTATAGAATAAACAATTTCATTTCATTTCAATGAGAATTTCCAATTTTTTTAATGAAACTTAGTGAACTATACGTGGATTTATCAAAGCTAAATGTCAAAGACTCCACGTTTACCAATTTCGCGTATAAAATGTATGATGATAACGCTCGAGTGGCCAATTCGATACGACAAAAGCTGCGGAACGCCCTTTGTGTCCGCGTTTAGATACGATAAGATATAACCACGAGTCAATACCATGCAATCGAGACACTTCACATGGCGAGGTTTAAGGGTTTTAGAAAATCTGAAATACAGCATTCGTCAGCATGTAATCTAACTTCAAATAATTCCATTTTGTTTTCCTGATAGTTATTTAAGCAACTTTTATAATAAGGGGTATTAAAACACGAATGTGTGTGATGTTATAATAGTATCACATGAGTGTTTTAATACCTAATTATTTACAGTTGCATACAAGACTTTACCTGCACCCATGATATGAATCCTCTATAAAAGGTTTGCAATACTAATATCGAACAAAAATGGAGGGATACGAAGCACGTGAATTCGAAGAAAAGTTTGAAGTTCTATTTTTAAATGAGTTGCATTATGAAATTTAGTACAACATTATAGAACCCGTTTGGATGATATTATGGTTACTATGACACTGGTTGTTTTAATGTTGGCAATAATAAATAAATAATAATAATAAATAAATGTTTGTCGCATCAAGGGTGGCCGGGATGCGAAGCATCGGGTCTTCTTCACGATCCGACATAGTTTTAAGTAAATGTGGGCCTGTCGTGGGCACTCGAACAAAAGATAATTCTTATTAAAATAACTTTATTTACTAATGGCAAGAAACAAACACGTGCGTTGGTACTGAGCGTCTGCCTAGGCTGTCGGAGTTCAACTGTCGCAACACTCCGTTCCTTCTCCAGTCCTCCCTGCATCCCCTCTACCGACGATCGTGTCCAAGCGGTAGGGCGCGCTTGCGTTTCCGGTAATGATATTATTAATTCGCAATAATAATTGTAAGATGGCGCTGCTTATTGCGCTATGGCGCCATCAATCCACGACACGGCCATCCCTGACTAGCACCCGTCCTCGGGTGTAGTACCTGTGGACCAAATGTGCTCAGAGAGTAATCTAGCTCGGCTATCCTGCCAGTAGAAACAAAGGTTGATTCTTAATGGTACTTTATTTCTTCTAAATCTAAGTACAATAATCAAATTGTCATGATTGAAACTGCCACGGTATTAAGGCTTCACACACATTGCTTTCTACACAACATCATTCATTGGAAAAGGTCCGATCAACAAGTTGCAACATAGTAATTCTAACAATTCTGTCTCTTTACCATAATTCATAAGCAATGCATACTCAACTCATGAAACTTTCATTTTAATCTGTGCACCAACACAGGCCAGAATCGCACCAACGATTCTTTACATATCTGCCGCCACATATGCTACAACACATGAGGGGCTCTGTGCACCAACACAGACAAGAATCGCACCAACGATTCACAAAAATCTAGCGCAATATGTGCTACAACACATAGAGCGCTCTGTGCACCAACACAGACAGAAATCGCACCAACGATTTCCTTGTAGACCCATCGCCACATGTTACTCATGAGGTGTGGTCCAAAGTTTCGAGTATGAGTATACAAGCCATTCTTAGTCAGATTTGGTCTCACTACCACTGTCATCAACTATGACATCTAATTCTCGAGGAACTTGGTGATCGGGGATCTTCCTCACACGATCATGGGGGTATTTGTAGGTTCGCTTAGAGTCAAGCGCCTTAAGTAGGTATCTATCCCCGTCTAAGACATCAATAATCTTAAAAGGGCCTTTGAACTTAGGATCTAATTTCGTTTGATTCCTTTCCTCATTTTCAATTAAAACAAAGTCATTAATAGCTAATTTAGATACCTGAGCCTTATTTTGGTCAAATCGATTTTTATCGTATTTGGCGTTCTTTTCAATGTTCTGTGTCGCGTGCTCTCTAATCTCATCCAAATTAACGTCAGTCACATCCTCATCATCAGCGGTCACTAAACTAAGCGGTCGTGCTACCTTTCCTATCATCAACTCTAGAGGGCTAGATTTAGTCACCCTATTAACAGTAGAGTTCATAGCCAGCTGAACCTCTCCTAATGCGTCCTGCCAAGAGCGGTCACGACTAGTCTCTACAGCTGTCAACATACTCTTGAGGGTACTCATTACCCTTTCGACCTGACCGTTTGCGCGACTGCCTCCGGTAGCTATCAAGTGCAACTCGATGTTATGAGAAGTGCAGAAACTAGAAAAATCCTTGCTAGCGAAACAACGACCTTGATCTGCTATTATGCGTTTCGGTGCACCAAACAAAGCTATACAGAAGTTAATAGCACAAATACTACTGTTAGTGTCGATGTTTAGCGAATGACGAAGTAGCACAAATTTGGTAAACGCATCTATGATGACAAACACGTACTCCTTGATGTCGTTCTTACCAGACAGTTTACCAGACGCGTCAATATGAATTGTGTGCCATGGGATATTGAATTTAGGAATTGGGTGAAGTTCTGCTTGAATTTTACCCGAGTGGGGCTTCGCTACTTTACAAGTGATACAATTGTCCACAAATTTTCTTACATATTTCGACATGCCTTCGAACCAATAGTGCTCGTAAATCTTTTCGAGAGTTTTCTCCCATCCCAAATGCATGACGGACTCATGGACATTATTAATTACAGACCACCTAAGCGACCTAGGTACAATAGGCAGACATCGAGTGCGACCGTTTCGCTGTATTTTGCGATACAGAATGTTCTTACGAATTTCGTAAGTTTTCCGAGTTTCCTCAGGAAAAACTTCATTACGAAGATCAGACACAATCTTACTGATCTCTTCGTCCTTTTCCTGTTCAGCTTGTAACCAGTTACTGGAAAGCTCAGCTAAATCGACACGCTTTAGTTCTACACGAGTGAAAGCTACTCTAGGTGTAGGGAGGGGATTTCTAGAAAGAAAGTCTACATGGCTCATCCTACTGCCTTCACGGTAGACAATGTCAAACTCAAATGACTGCATGTAGGCCCACCAACGATGAACTCGTGGAGACAAGTCTGTTTTGCTTTTAGAAGCTTTAACAGAACTGCAGTCAGTCACAACGGTAAACTTACGACCTAGCAAATAGTGTCGAAAATGCTTTATAGCGTTGAAGACGGCTAACGTTTCTAATTCAAACGAATGAAACTTCGATTCGGCTGGGGACGTACGACGACTATAATAAGCAACCACATGTTGTTTCCCATTGATCTTTTGAATAAAAATGGCACCATATCCTTCAGCACTGGCATCGGTATGTAACTCGATTGGATGTGCAGGGTCAAATATTGTCAGAACAGGCTCACTGGTTAAGTAAGAAATTATTTTCTGACGAATAGCCTCATGGCTCGGTTCCCAACCAATGGACCTATTCTTGCCACTCGTTAAACGAAACAGAGGAGCCATCGTTTTTGAGAACTGTGGCACAAATTGTCTGAAATAGGTGGCCAGCCCTATGAACTGTCTCAACTGAGTGATGGTTTCAGGTGGGGGAAGTCTAGATAAAGCTACAATTTTATTTGGGTTGGGTCTGATTTGGCCGTTCTCAACAACAAAGCCTAAATATTCAACCCGTCGCTTAAGAAAAGAACACTTAACAAAGTTAAGGGAAAACCCTGCTTTTGTTAATTTATCGAGTACAGTGCGAAGACGAGCTAAACTCTCCTCTACAGATGATCCTATCACTAAAATGTCGTCGACGTATGTCACAGCATAGCTATAAGCAAGATCACCCAATGCTTTCATCACCGCACGTTGATAAACTGAGCTTGCGTTCTTCAAACCGAACGGCATGGTCAAATATTCCCACTGACCGTCAGGTGTGACGAATGCAGTGCGCTCTATTGATTCAGGATGTACTGGAATTTGATGATAGCCTGATAACATGTCAAGACACGTGAACCATGTAGCACCACCTAACCTGGATACCAGGTCCTCTATCAAAGGCAGTGGAAACCTATCCGACACAGTGTTATAGTTCAGTTCCCTGTAGTCGACACACATACGATCTGAACCGTCCTTCTTCTTAACAAGCAACACTGGACTAGAAAAAGGTGAACAACTTGGCCTAATAATACCTGCTTCCTCTAACTCACGAACTTTAGCAGTAACAACTTCGCGTTCACTAGCACTAAGCCTATAAGGGCGACGATTAACAGTTAAACTAGGATCTACCAGCCTAACTTGCAATTGTCCTGTCGTAACACGGGATCTAGATACACCAGTAGAAAACGAAGATGAATATTCTGACAAAAGATCAATTAATTGGGAACGAAATTCTGGCGGAACATCTGTGTCAACTTTGTCTAAATCAATTTGATAATTAGAATCATTCTTGAGCGTATTTGAAACATCACATAATCTAACAACCTTATCACGACACAAAACAACACTATCGGAAGTCATACTAACGTTAAATCCCTGATCTAAAATCTCACGTCCAATTAAAATATCATTTTTAAGACAACTATCTGGTATAACATGAAATAATATCTCCAATCGTAAATTGTTAATCATAACCTCAGATAAAATTTGTAGGGTACTTTGCACACTACCATGACCGATTCCGGTTAAATTTACACTGTTATTTACACGCTTGCCACTAAACTTTGACGCAACACAATCTTTGATGAGAGAGCACTCGGCACCAGAATCATAATAAAATGGGTATGACTCACCAGTATTCATCAGCACACCGCTGGGATTGCTGACATAGCAAACGTCAACGCGTCGCTCACTGCTCGTCGCTGCTCCAGGCGCTGCTCCGGAACTGCTTGGTCCGCCTGCCGCGCTGGTGCCTCCACCATTGCTTCGTGGACATTTTGTTGCAAAATGTCCGGCGTTGCCGCATCGGAAACAGATGATGTCCGAACGCTGCTTTGGTCCTGCAGAACTTGACGCAGAGGCAGAGGTGGCAGCCTTGCCTTTCACCTCACTTCTTGATCGGCAGTCAGGTGCTCGGTGACCTGGTTTACCGCAGTTATAACACTTCAGCGTTGTCGACTGAAACTTGGATCGCTTGAACTCTGGAACGGCGTCGGTTGAGTTACCCGTCGAAGCTTTCCTTTTCAAGAACGAGAACGCTTGTAGTTCACACTGCAGCTTGTTTCTGTTGTTCACTTCGGTAGTAAACGCCAACCTCTGAATACGCCCATCAAATTGTGTCATATGAGCAAGCACCGTAGATATGGCTATCTGCTCAGCGCTCATGTTTTGCCAGCGTGATGTGAGCGTAGATAACAATCGGGCGGCGTACGCAGCATAACATTCACCTTCCTTAGGCTTGCTACTCATCATTTTGACAAGAGTAGCAGCCGGTGTGTCCACGCAATCGTACCGGGATAAAAACAGGCTTTTGAAGTCGCACCATGTCATACCCGCAAACGATACTTGCGCAAGCCAACGTGAAGCACTTCCTTTCAGAGCCTTGCTTAAGGTGATGATCAAAGCACTTCCTTGAAGTGGTACCTCCGATAAGCACAGATCCGCTGTAGTACACCAGGCACGTGCGTCTACATCCGGCTTATCCGGGTCAAATTCAGGCAAAGAAATATGCTTGGTACCTGCCGGGTCCTTGATGGCTTCTATTAGAGACATCATGTTCTGATTTTGAGCAGCCAGCAGCGTACGAAGTAAATTCTCATCGCACCGTGACGTCATCGCTCCATTCTGCATATTTTCTTCAGCTCGAGTGAATCCCAGTTCTGATGTCGCATCAAGGGTGGCCGGGATGCGAAGCATCGGGTCTTCTTCACGATCCGACATAGTTTTAAGTAAATGTGGGCCTGTCGTGGGCACTCGAACAAAAGATAATTCTTATTAAAATAACTTTATTTACTAATGGCAAGAAACAAACACGTGCGTTGGTACTGAGCGTCTGCCTAGGCTGTCGGAGTTCAACTGTCGCAACACTCCGTTCCTTCTCCAGTCCTCCCTGCATCCCCTCTACCGACGATCGTGTCCAAGCGGTAGGGCGCGCTTGCGTTTCCGGTAATGATATTATTAATTCGCAATAATAATTGTAAGATGGCGCTGCTTATTGCGCTATGGCGCCATCAATCCACGACATGTTTATTTCTCAAACAACTTAATACTAGGTTACATAACAACTTGGCAACAATATTATTATAACAAAAAAGAGTTTAGCATCTGTAGCCGAAATAAGCTAACTGTTTCAGAAACTTTTATAGAGGCTTAATAGATAGCATGGGTGTAGATACAAATATTAAGTATTCAACACTAATACTTATAATGGAAGCGCTAAGTATGAGTATTCTTTCTCTTGAAGAATTTATTGGTTCACTACCGAGATTTCAAGGAGTGAAGTTTCTTAGCCATGAAGAATACAAGAGACGTCCATATCTTTGTACTGCAAATATCCGAGGTTTCGATCTCAGTGAAGATTCAATTACGGTGCCTTTCAAGAAACCTGCCTTGAAAGAAAATGCAGCGCAGAGTTATTTCTCCTGAAGATTTCATAGAATCAGAATTTAATCATATTTCTTTATACTTTAGAAGTAATAGGATAGAAAGGAACGAAACCCGCCTCTGTGGTCTAGTGATTAGACCACCTGTCTCATACACACAGGTCCCGGGTTTGATTCCCAGTGATGACAAAATTTTCTGCTCGGTTTGGTTATTTGGTTATAGGTGGTAGGGCTTGTTCTAAGTCCGCCTGGCTAGCTACCTCCATCTTATCTAAGTCTGTCGCCATAACAACAATGTTAGCAGCATTGTTGTGTTTCGGCAGTTAGTGGTAAGATAGTCAGTTCCACTGTGGTTGGGGTTTCCGGGTTTGTCGGGGGAAGTTCGCTTCCACCTTCGGCCCGATCATCACTTACCATCAAGTGAGATGCAGGCCAAAAAGATCCCCGTAGTGCTATAAAAATAACTAAACTTCGATCAATAATGCACGCCTGGTAATGATGAAAGGGCCTAGACAAGTGACAATCGCTTCGAAAGCGTTTCGTATTTCTACAACGACTTTCAACAGGATTGACATAAGCTTTTCGATAGCTTATGTCAGTTCTATACATTTTTGCCTTTTCCATCATCGTTAGCGCTGATAGAATGTCACTTTGTCTAGGGCCACAGAACTAGATTTAAAAAAACCGGCCAAGTGCGAGTCGGACTCGAGCACGAATGGTTCCGTACCATTATCTATAATAAAATATAAGTAAAAATCTTTTTAAAAACAAGCTTTTAGGCTTCTCTTCAAGTTTAGTGTAAGAAGGATATTTACGCCTCAAGCTTTTAAGAAAATATTAAAGTTCTATGTTTACGTAATTTTTATTTAGTAAGTACTTTTTAGTTAATTAAAAGCTTGTTTTTAAAAAGATTTTTACTTACATTTTATTTTCTACTTTTTAGCATTAAGATTTGTTTAAATATCTGTTCTATCACAAATCCAACGAATTAGGTTTTCCCATGGCCACCTTCCGGCTCCATCATCAGGCCCTGAAGACCACCTAGTATCAAAGCACTTGTCAATACATAACCAATGAGTCCAAACACGATGGTGCTATCTTGTTTGATTGAGGTTTTCCCATGGTTACCTTCCGGCTCCATCATCAGACCCTGAACACCACCTAATGTCAAACCACTTTTTAATACATAACCAATGAATCCAAACACTATGGTGCTATCTTGTTTGATTGAGGAGTTCCTCTGGCCAACTCCCGGCTCCATCATCAGATCAGCAACATGGTATCATTTTTTCAAAATGTCTCGGTCGTTGTATAAGTATGCCAAGTAACAGCACAATCAGATGCCAGGAAGTGCTTGAAAAATGGATGACAATTGGAGTAACTAGAAACACATATGGCCACCTCCCGGCTTCATCATCAGACCTTGAACACCACCCAATGTCAAAGTACTTGTTAATACGTAACCTTGAGTCCAAACACGATGGTGCTATCTTGTTCGATTGAGGAGTTCCTATGCCCAACTTCCGGCTCCATCATCAGACCAGCTCCATGGTATTATTTTTTCAAAATGTCAAGAGTATGCCAAGTTACAGCACAATCAGATGCCAGGACGTGTTTGAAAAATTGATGACAAAAGGAGTAACCGGAAACACGTGTTCGTATAACAGACCAAGCTTGTAAAAACGGCAAAAAAATCACGTTTGTTGTATGGGAGCACCCTTAAAAATTTATTTTATTCTATTTTTTTGTATTTGTTGTTAAAGCGGCAACAGAAATACACTATCTATGAAAATTTCAACTGTCTAACTATCACGGTTCATGAGATACAGACTGGTAACAGACGGACGGATAGCGGAGTCTTAGTAATAGGGTCCCGTTTTATACCCAACCCTAAAAAATAACAGCAGGCCAACTAAATCTTTTGAAAACAAACCCTTTTACCATTGGAAGTTACAAGAACAACACAAACCTAATATTATCTGCTATAGACACGCTACTTAAATCTGCAACTCAAACAGAATTCAATTTAATCGAATTTTGATCTCAAGATACGGTGCAATTGAAATCTGTGGTCCGTGTTTGAAGCGAAGGAAACGACTAATGGAATTATCCGTGTGATCGCTTACAGGGAAATCATTTAATTCCTCTCTCTGCATTCCCACAAAAGCTGCAGTGAAACCGTGGCGGGTATTGATAACCACATTCTGATATCTGTGTCCGACACTGACATCCCACTGTTTGGTCATTTGTTGGTCAACGAAATATGGATCAACCTGTATATTCATGCCACGAAGTGTGGATTTTTCATCTATATCTATATCATTTTATAAATTAAAGTAGCTTTTCATCTAAATCTATGTTATTTACCTACGACAGCCCCATTTTATGTCCAGGGAAAATCACTGTCCATTCCAAGGATGCCTGGAAGAGATCGCGAAAAGCGATAAGGCCGCCCATTGTATATTTTGTAGTGTTTGTTTTTTCCTTTCGTTATATATTTTTGTGGTGTACAATAAAGTATATATAAATAAATAAATATTTTATAAATTAAAGTCGCTTTTCGTGTTTGTCTGTATGTCTGACAGATTTTCATGAGGTTTTCACCATCGTTTAGAGAATTTATTCCGGAAAGTTTATGTGTATAATACGTTACTCGTTACTATTAAAGTTACATTAACTTATCAAATCTCGATGTTTTGTTAAGTCGTAAGAACCGTGCGAAGCAGGAGCGAGTCGCTAGTTGTTCATAAAAGATTATTTATTTTTACTGATTTGGGATTAATTTGGCTACAAAATTATCTTATCAATCAGCAGGCGTAGCATGGCGCTTTCTATCTCTACGAAGAATAGACATAGCTTTTTCTATTCAAAGTGACAGTTCGTTTCTTCATTTTTGACATCCACCGTAGAAATCTTTCCACAATCTGTCATTTTGTCTTTCATTTCCAACGATCTTTGTCTAGGTCTTTTTATATGTAGACTATTTCGGAAGAAAGTTTTCTATCCTTACTGTCAAAATCACACTGACAACCGATAAATCCTATGATATCTCTTCACCACCCTTGGTTGACTGGTAGAGAATGCCTCAGGCATTAAGTCCGCCTTTGTACCTTTTTTAGTGCGAAAAGTTTAAATAAATAAATAAATAAATAAATAAAACAAAGAATTCTGAGTCGAATTATGTAAAAGAGTGAATTTCGTAAAAAGTGCAGTTAACTCTTTCTATTTTGCTGCCGTCTCTACTGTCTACAGGAAACGTCATTTTTGTCTACTCTTCCATCGACAAAACGGTGCTCATGCTACGCCTGCAGGGGTAAAATATTTAATTTCACTTTTATCGAATTGTGTTTCAGTCATCGAGATAGTTTCAGTCAAGTCATAATCATAACTCATAACCGTATTTTATTTTGTGTCGGTCGCAATACAATTCGTTTTTCGCATGCTGGGTTTACTTACTGTGGAATACCTACATAAAAATCAATAGGTCAATGGTATTCAGGTGAGGTTTACAAAGGCTATTGTCCAAACTACGTAGATTCAAGCACAGGTTTGAATGGGACTAAAAAGCCCCGATGTTGATTATTTCAACTTATACATATAGGTATATAGTATACCTCAAGCATCGGAACCGGTTTAAAAAAGCCGGTTAATACCGGTTTATTTCGGTTTTCCTCCGAACTTTTCTAAAGAACGCGAACGTTTAGAGAACTTTATTTTAACCGGTTTTTTCGGCGAGCGGCATTTCGGTAAAAGCTTTGCAACTTGTGACTACTTGTGAGGATGACACGCTGAATAAAAACGGAAGTATTAACCGGTTTTTAATGCTCTAAACCGGTAAATGCGAAAAAATAATGTATAATACTCTTCCAAATACCGATTTGAAGAAACCGGTATCCGAGCCTTGGTATACCTACACAAGTATGCCTAAACTGCACACTATTCGTGATAGTATATGCAAATTGTACAACAATATCGCTTTCTCGCAGTTCACGGGTTAGCTTTGACTCGTGCTTGTAACGAAAGGGTCATAATTTCTGAATTTTATTTATTTGGGCCCATTTATTATTATGAAACAGATTTATTTACCTTCCAGTGTTTACGAAAATTGCTGTGGCATGGCAGTGTAAACTATGATTAGAATTTTCGTAAACAACAAATCCGCCATTTATGTTTTTTGTTTATTTTAGTATTAAATATGGCCCCGTTGGTCTAGTGATCGCAAGCGCTAATGCTAAGCTTGAGGTCCTGAGTTTGATTCCCGGGTCGGGCTAAGTGATATTGGGTTTTCTATCTGGAATTTCTCAATAGTATCCCGGAGTATAGATTTGTGCCCGGTTGATGGCAAAAGGCTCGCCCCCCTTTTACATGGGACTTAAAACATAACTGGTGAAATTTGAGTGTACTATAGGTACATCTCTGCCCAACCATTCGAGGAAACAAGGCGTGATGTTATGTTGTTAATATTGTTTACGAGTCTATGACAGGCCCTAGCCTTATCTAGTCACGCACCAATGATTAACGCGCGCTATTCTATTGATTTTCATAACCTTTCCAGTATTTCCTTTCCTATCCGCCAACATCAACACTGAAACAACTAACTTCAATAATTAATGGTTCGTCGAAGTACTAACTTCACCTGACTTCGTTTGCTTGGCTTTAAACTGTCGAACAGCATTTCCTAGTTTTCACTTAATTACCGTGGGTCGTCTGACCATTTTTGACACTGATTTATTTATTAAATCAAGCCTAGCCTTTTCACAACTCTGTTTGGTACTAGTAGACTGGTAGACTGGTTGTCAGACTTTCGGGCTTCTGACGACCCGTAACGACTGTCAAAGATTCATGAACAGCTGGGACCGACGGCTTAACGTGCTTTCCTATCAACGGAGGAGTCTCGGTATGTAAAGATGGTCACCCATCCCATCCACGGACCAGCCCCGGCGAGCGTAGCTTAACCTGATGGTTCGATCCGTGCGGCTGTTATTACTTAGCCACGAGCTCCACCATTGATTTATTTATTGGCTTTATAAAATGTTCTAGCAGCAAGGCTGAAAGGCAGCGAGGCAGCGCGTTAGCATGCCCCTCACGCAACACGTCGGTGTCCCAGCTCGCCAGCTCCCGCTAAGATGGCGGCAGACGGACGCCATATTTATTTATGAATTGAATTCTCTACGGACGATATCGCGATCCAATCGAAAAAGCGTTGAGTGTGTGGAATTTTGCAACGTCAGAAACAAAATGGCTGAATTTTATACGTAGGTACGCTTTGGTATTATTGAATCCGTTTTACTTTTGCCGCAACCCACGATACCTTATTACTTTAGGAAATTAGAGTAAAAGTCAAGTAATTTGTACTCACAGTTCACTGCGTCTTTGTACAGTTCTAAGCAAATGAAACCGAATATTAATTCAGGCGTGAACTTATAAAATAGGAATAATTTTCATTAATTTTCTTCGCATGAGGAAACTTCCCTCGTATTTGACCTGCGGAATTAATAAGGTATTTGAATCAAGGTCATGTGCGAAATTATGCATTGTTCGCACAAAGGCACAAAAGTAGTACATAAACAGTAGATACAGAGCCGGTACTAAAAAAAATCGGGCATTATCATAATAAATCACTACAATGTGTCCAAGTATTTGAAACAGGAAAGCTTAATTAATTAATTAACATCATGGGCACAATATCTACGAAATAAAAAGGCGGAATATTTTCAAGTCGCACCTTATTAAATTCCGTATTAGGGCGATGGGGGCGATGCAATAAATTAGCGGCGGCCGGCCCACCACTCGACTCCCGCGTAATGAAAATATATCGAGGGAACACTGACATCTTTTGAAAAAGTCTCGAGGTAATTTTATATTGGCAGAATATGAAGGAATTCTTTAAAATATACCCTTGTTTCGGAGGTCTAATTAAAATGCTGAGAATTGTGGTCTCCTTGCTTTTGCGAGAAAAAACAATGAGGACGAGATTTATTGAGCGTCATTTGTTTCACAATGTTAATGATTATAATCCTACTCAAAATATTTGTTGCCCGAAAGGTACATACCTAATAACATTTATTTTCTCCACTAAGTCTAATCAAAATGCAAGAACTTGCCGAAAATTGTACATCTGAGCTTATTCTAGTAAACATCTACCACTTTGATAAGGAAAAAATATGATGATTAACGAAAATCTAGGATCTCTAATGTTGAATGCAAGATGTTCTTATAAAATGTTCATAGTGCGTACAATATGGATGGTTGTTCATCAAGGTGTATAGCTGTCGGCTATTATCCATAATGACGTAGCGATTGCCCGTTGATAAGGCTATCGGATGAAACGCAATCATTACTCGGAGCATGCAGAATTTATCTCACTAAGTGCTTCCACTTTACAGGACGGGATATATTGTGTGTCTGAGTTTTCTCTGCGTTGATTCTCATTGACGTCAATAGGAATTGCAGTCTGTCTATCGAATTATTTCTCATCCCAATACTTGTTTAGGATGAAAATCTCGAGAACTGTAAGCACTAAACAGGTAGGTACTATACATAATAATTATATACAGGGTGTTTGGTAGAAGGACCGACACAATTTTTTTAAGGATAAACATAGCAGGATCATTCGAACGCTGTCTACTGCCTGAAGCTTGACACAAGCCCACCCAAAGCATGTTCATATTGACTGGTTATGCGCGGCTGCCCAGACTTTATTTTAGATACCTAGTTTGGAACGAAACGACTGATGATGACAATAGGCTCGCCCCTATTACATGGGACTTAAGCATATCTGGCGAAATGTGGGTGTAAACAGGTCCACCTCTGCCTAACCCTTCAAGCATTACAAGTGTTATGTTATGTGGACAAACGACAACTACATTATTCAAGAAGAAAAGAAAAGCAAATATTGTAAGTATATCTAAGTCTAAAGTCTAAAAATCCTCCACTTTCGCATACGTAGTTTCATTTCAGTACACCGGCGAAGAAGCTCCAATGACGTGGAAAACACATTTTGATCGAAACTTTCCGAGCCTTAAATGATTTCTTATGGTTCAAGAGTCGCTTGAAAAGCGAACACGTTTCGGAATCGTATAGCGGAATGGTGATAAGAAAGGATTTTTATATTTTTTGTTTCCATACTAAGCTATAAAATATTTTATTTATTTGTTGTTATTTGGTAAAGGCAGCAAGCAACATTATTGTGAGTAATATGTACTTAGCTACCTGAAATCAATTACCATCAAAAAGTTGGCTTTTCCAGATTGAAAAAGCCAGTAACACCGACCTGGGAATCAAACCCTGAACCTCATGCTCAGTAGTCAATTGCGACCACTAGACCAACAAGGTGAGACTGTTTTTATGAAATCTCAAGTAAATTCTTTGAAAGGTAATTGTTTGTATATTAACCTGTCAGCAAACATACGGTTTTCGCGCCATCCAACAAAATCACTACCGTGAGGGACCGATATGGTACGCCGGGTAATCCACCTATATCTTATATTTTATAGGTCTATAGCACATATTTATCCAGGATTTAATTTAGCCTCCCCGATAAACCGATTTGATGTACCGCGAAACGTGGCGTAAGAGAAAAGGGCCATAATCTCCACACACAGGCTGATTGGATTTAGTTAAAAGGATTCATGATTATTCATGCAGCATCTATTTTTACCGGAACCTCCATATATATCAGATCTTTTTACGTTTCTGGCCGTCTCTAAATCACCGTTTTACGTACGGTCACTAAAAGAGTTATGGATAAAGATCTGCCACTCATCATCTGCCTAGCTCCAGTCTAACCGGATGCAGCTGAATACCAGTATTTTACATGGAGCGACTGCCTATCTGACCTCCACAACCCTGGGTAATACGATACCGCTTGGTAAGACTGGTTTTCAGACTTTCGGGCTTCTGACGACCCGTAACGACTGTCAAATATCCACGAATGCCAGCCGAGACTTACGGCTTAACGTGCTTTCCGAGGCACGGAGGAGTCGCGATATGTAAAGATGGTCAACCATCCACGGACCAACCCCGGCAAGCGTAGCTTAACCTGATGGATCTACCCGTGCGGCTGTTATTACTTAGCCACGAGCTCCTACCCACCGGATAAAGATCTGCCACTACGCTACCAATAGTCAATGTCTTAGTATGTGTGTATAATAAGTTCAAAGATGAAGAGCGATGTCGAAGACTTGACAGCCCAGAATTTGCTGCACATTGATTGTAAGACTTGCCCGGTTCACTTTATTCCAGTAGCATTCCAGTCGAGCATCCCAGTCCACTGCTGGAATGCCACTGGAATAATGTGAACCGTCACTGGAATGTCACTGGAATGGGTCCAGTGATCATTCCAGTCTAGTAGACTGGAATGACGGTCTATTTTTCATTTCAGTGCTGGAATATACGTTGAAGAGTCAACACACATTGTTGTTTATAGAGTTACCGATACATATAACAGCTTTTGAATGACTCGAATAATGTGGACGGTATGATCCAGTCCAGCTCTGGACTGGAATGCTGAATCAAAAAAAAAAAAAAAATATTTTATTTCACATAAACCTACATGGGCACTTATGAAACGTCAGAAGCTAGGTGCACGGTTCCAATTGGTCGTTTCCTATGGAGAAGAGCCGGCAAGAAACTCCATGGTTACTCTTTTAAAAATAATTGGCTTTTACAATACTTTCAAATTACAGTGTTGGTAGGCATGGGAGGACAATGTAGGCCTTTCAACAAGTAAGTACCAGGAGGAAGTAGTAAGTACCAGCTGGACTGGATTACTGGACTGGAATAATGTGAACCGGGCATTGGGCCGTAATCATAAACGTTACTAGAGCACGTACTTTGGGTAAGCGATATTCCTGTCCCTGTCGCACAGCTGACAAACTAGAAGTACAAGATAGAGACGGAAAAAAATATCTCGGCCTTAGTTGCAAATTACCTGCGTGGATTATTACTATGTAAGTATTTATCTCTTTTATAGGCTGAGTTTCACGATGTCCAGACATAAATAGTGTAGCACGTTCACGTAAGCAATATTCAATGATTCCATAATAAAAATACCGAGTCAAATATTCTGGGTACATTACGAAATTGTCGGGAAATAACGCGGAGTAACAAATTTGGCGAGTTTCAAACTGTCGACGCGACGTCAACGATTGGCTTCGTTTGCCGGCGTCAGGCGTCAGGGCGGCAGACACCGTGCGATTGAAATAAAGCATTGTGTACTCACAGTTTTGCTATGTACGACTTAGTTTACTACATAGGGCTAGAGAGAACAGGTGTATCTGTACAAAGCCGGACTTTGTGGGAAAATTAAGGAAAATTTAAATGTTATAGTCATAAAATTTTACGGAAAACCCTTGCCATTCTAAACACGTATTTTAAACCTGCAAATTAGTCCATTCAACGACGACAATAAATAATGCATGCCATATATACGGTACTTCAAGAGGCGTGAATCACCAAGCTGCTTTACATAAAAATCCAATTCATCTAGATTACTTGAAAAAGATTAACGACAGACGTTTGGGTGCGAACGCTTGCACGCCACTGTATTGCCAATAGGCCGAATATTAGTTTAATTTTGCGTGTGATAATATGCAAATTAGTTTCCATTAGTTGTACACGAAACGGTATTATTGATATGACAAATGTTTGCTATGAAACGAGTGCTCGGTGCACAGCAATAAGGAATAACGCTCTACAGTTGCATGTTTACATGCACCTTCAAGTAAAACTGAATTAGGAAATTATTGTTATCATATTATTATTGAAAAAATCTACCTATCAATGTTCAATCACGGTGCTCGCTGGAAGATCAGCTAAAATATTGCTAGGCTGAGAATTAGCACTTTTTGAACGTCATAATTCCCAAAAACGCCCGCCCTTCACCACTTCCTTGTGCTTCAGCTGGGAAGAAGTAGCGCAAAAAACTCCCCAGCCTAGCAAAAAAGCATACAAAGAAGCGAAGGCATCTAGAATCCCGCTAGTTAGATTACAAGCCATTGCAAAACAGATTTCCATGTCTATAAATGTGAATCGAGAGCCCAATTCGAATTGCATTGCCAAAAACAAAAGCAGACTATTCACAAAATCATGAAAATTTCAGGCCAGCAACAACTACGCATCGTCAATCAAACAATTATGCAATAAACGGGAGTATATAGCTCACAGCCGAATGGTAGCGTTATAGCGAATGGTTCCAAATGACGCGCCTGGCGTTTGATGGGCGGCCACTAATAAAGTTACTACAATTGAATACAAATATAGCAGTGCGTTGTCAATCCTAGTGCGGTGTTTGGAAGTACGTGCCTTATTAGTGAGGATAATCTAATACAGGATTTATGTTATCGATTATATTTGAATGTTGATGGGTTTAGAATAGAAATAGGAGCAACTGAAGGAAAACATATTATGTAGACAGCTCAAGGAATGAAGATCCCGTCCGAAAGTAGTTGATCCGTCACAACAAATGACAAATGAAATTTTTCGAATGGGCAATAGCGAGTAAGGACAGCTGTCAAATCGTGTTGTCATTCGTTCTTAGTTCGGGCATCGAATTAATGTCCGTAGGTGATACGGAGTGGGAAATGTCCGTAACTTCGGTCGAAATTATTGATTTCGTGATTAAGGTGTAGACCCCTAGAACACAAAACACAATTGTACCTATTATATACCTAAATTTAGCATATTCTAGTGCACAAATTGACACTGTTATCTGTTCTCTAATTGCACACGGAAACGGGACACATGTTGACCCATTTAACTATACCTAAAACATAAAATATTAGATACACAATCGCAGAAAAATCTAGCTCACCAATTTGTGAACAAATATCGCTATACATTCTTTTGTTTTTTGTCACGAACTCGATTCTTATTTTCTTTTTTCAGTGCTAAATGTCAGGAGACTGGAGAACAATCAATAGTGCATTAGAGAGAAAATAGTGCTTCGCTGTTGTCCACAAGAGCCTTTCTCTCTCCCACTCGAAATCAAAGAAAGGAAATCTCTTTTTTTCCATTTTCCTTTTAACGATAATTAAAATTTTGAGAGAAAAGCCTTCAAGATTTTCCAAGACCTACGTGGAAACTATTACAACTAAGAGGGATTTGTCCAGACCTAACTTATGCGAAGAAAGCTTACGGCAAGTTTAACCACCTCCCGATAAGTTCTGGGTAAGTTATCTATATCTAACCTGGCAGATATACATACAAATCCTGTTAATATATCAATATTTCTGGACCGACACTGAAACACTGACTTCTGACTGCTTTTTCACCAACGAGTTGCACTACTGTGCTCCTACGTATGTATTTGCGTCATTAGGTACTAATACTACCAATCGTAACTTAATGTCATCCGCATATGCCACTAGAGCAAGCAACACGTACAGACATGACACGACACAACAATCAAGGCCACTTAGCGACATGAGTTAGTGGCCCTGCTTCGCACAGACGTACTTTACATACAAATTGTACTGACATTGTTTAGCAGACGGATTCAATTATGTTTCTAATAGATGTTTGGGAATGCATTATACTTGATATATGGAGAGGCGACTCGCTGATAAGATGATTCAGACAGATAAACGATAATTATCTTGGATTAAGCTGAATGAAAGCAAGGAATCTGCAACAATTGTAGCAACAGTGATAGAAATAAATTTGCGTGAGTACCGCCACGGAATTCACTTCAAACAACTCCTTAATCAAATTGTATCACGAACACGAACGAAGCTCTAATTTAAAGTTAACATACTTATGTGTAGAAGTTTTGCATAACCTCGTGTCGTGTCGCCACGCCAACGCCCCACTTCGCAGCCACTTGAGTAGCGGCGAGGCCTGCGACCTATTTGGTGGCTCAGCATCCATTGCGACCTAAATTCCCGTACTGATATCTGTCAGTCCCAGCCAGCGACGCATCTGTAGCGGGCAACTCGATTTGTACGTTTACACCCCATTTGGCACTGTCTGCTAGTACGACTGCATGAGATCTGAAATTGCCCTGTGAAAGGCATTTGTGAATATTTTTGTGTTTTTGTTTATCTTATTTTCGGTTGTTTGAAACTTTTTTGAAAACTCATAATTCAACTGAGGCACTTTCGCGCAACAATTTGGCGGATGTCGAAAATTGTTGTTAGAAATTGGACATCTAAAATGTTTTGTGTCTAAAGAATTCAAGTTAGAGCACTATTCCAGTGCTGTCTGAAGTTAGCTTAATCGTTAGTTTTGTGCACAGAATTCTTGACATCTAGATTTTGCGGTCAACGATTCGGTCAACGGCGATGTCAACTTCGGTATTGCAAAATTTCGTTACAAATATTTCGTACAATATCCGGAACTGCATCGTTGGTACAGTAAATAATTTCAGTAAATGCGGCACAACTTCACTAGTCACGTAACTAGCAGAACTATCTAACTAATATTATAAACGCGAAAGTTTATAAGTATGGATGGATGGATATTTGTTACTCTTTCAGGTAAAAACTAGGTACTTCACGTAAAAACTAGGTACTGAATGGATTTGGATGAAATTTGGCAAACAGATGGTTTATAACCTGGATTAACACATAGGATACTTTTTATCCCGATATTCCCACGGGATCGAGATTTACGCGGGTGACACCGCGGGTCGCAGCTAGTAGCTCCATAAATAAAGAGAAATGTCTTATCACTTTACTGACGTTGGGAAACTGCATCCTTGATCTCTATGCTCAATGTCTTATTGACACGCCCGTGAGACATTGTGGTAACATAAATATAACATGAAACATGATTAAACCAATTTTAACCCTTAACTCTTTAAGCTCGTTCAAAATTAACTTTAAACGACGTAATTATTGATTTAACACAATGAGAAAACTTATAATTTAACGATAAAGTAAGTATAAAAATAACAATATTAATATCCCAAAATTACTTGCTTTATTAAGTTTATTTCCTATTTAAGTTGTAAGTAAGTACTTCCGAAACTTACTTAATAAGAGGAAAATGGAAGCGCCTAAGAAAATTTAGGAATAAGTGAGTTAGGTACTATTGTAAAAGAAAATGTTAAACAGCCAGTTCGTTTTAAGAACGTAAATAAGGAAGTAATTATAAAATTCGAATACAGAATGCGGCTTCCATTAATAAAAAAATTGACATCGATGAAAGAATTTTCCTATGAATTGGATACTTTAATCCGACCTTAATTTCCCCCGCTAAAAGCTCAGCAGAAAATAATATGCGTGGTCTGTGTGTACCGTCACGAATACGTACAGTCACGGACTTTAATTGATGAGCCACCTTCAAACTTTTCAATTTTTTAGTTTCATACATTCACGAGATTACACGATTATACACGAACTCAAATCGCACGCTCGTAAACAAGATGACAAATAGATTACTTTTAATCAGAAATAGTTTTATAGAGGTTGACTAATAAGTTCTCAATAATAAAAAATTAAAAATAAATACAATGTTGCATTAAGATTGTCAAATCTATTTGATACCGACCTCCTTTGTATCATAGCTCATTAGCTCGTTATTTCTCAAATCTTAACTGAAGACAGTGACAGTTGAAATATCAATGTCAGAGACGTTACTTTCGAACTTGTCGAAATGACTATTATTATTTCTCCGTACGCTAACGTTACTATCGCAACAGTAACCTAGCAACGATTGTTTATCGTTGCTAGGTTACTGTTGCTAGACCTGCAATTGGTTGACTTTGGGCAGTCACTCTGCTGTCAAGTTTGTAGTTCTGGCTCTCAGGTTAGCCAACCGGTAAAGATATGAAATATAATTTTCTTCTTCTAATACGAAGACATATGACTCGGACTGGCATGTCGGGAACCGAATACACCCGATTTGCATTACACGGCTAAAATACGAATAGTGCCAGGTGGCTCATCAATTAAAGTCCGTGACTGTACCTACCATGACAGATTTTTATATTTCATCATATTGAACCAATAAATCCCATTCAAATACCTAAGTAACGACTGACAGGCTTCTATCAATATCAGGGGCCTTCGTGCGAGTTTTTAATGTGATTCAATAACGTTAACATAAACTTTCAACTTGTACTGAAACTGAATAAACACCGTCTGGTGACAATGGTGGGAAGACAGAAGGCGCTTATTAAGTTACAATTAACGAATTATTCCTTCAAATTGATGTAAATGAACGTTACCGCGATCGAGTCCGTATAAAACGCACTAGGCCCTTAGAAGTACACACCAATTAAGGTTCTAACTTCAGCAGTAGAATTAAAACAAGATCACTAAAACAGTTGTAAGCACACCAGCCAGTGATCATGGACCAACGTACGCAAAAGTTACCGAGCTAAACTAAAGAACGGCTGCAGCAACTTCTTCCTCCCATACAAAGTTTACCTACCTACTTAATTAACCAATTCGTCTATCAACAGCAAGACATGTAAAAGTTTGATTAACACGGCCATTACGTAGTCGACCGCAGTTTACCCGTCAGCTCTGAAGTACGGAGTATTGGCCGCCAGGATTTATGGGCTCAATACAATTTATCGACTAAGATGGGGCACTAGGGACGAGCGGGAATGTCTCGACGTGACGGCAAACGGAGCAATAAAAGTGGTGCATTCTAGGTATATGGTGCTGTTTCTTTGTTGCTGTCTTTATGTCTTGGTTTTCATGGTGACAGTAATGGAATAATAAAAGAATAACCTAATCCTTTCGAATTTGAAGTCAGTGTGGAGATATAACAAGCCGCACTGGGCCCGAGTGGTGGATTACGGCCCACTACTTCTCACCGAGAGGAAGCCTCTGTCCCAGCAGTGGGAACATTATAGGCTGATTATTTATGTGGACAAATAAAGAAAAGGGAAATTACTAAGCCAAGATCTACCAAGTCATGAGTTTATTGGAAACCTAGGTTGCTACGGAACAAAACGCTTACTGCTGCTGCGTACAAAATTACAGCTCTGATTTTCTTCACCAGGGGGCTTAAAACGGCCACACTGGCAGAATCATAATAGGAAAATATTATGAATCATCGTAAAATTTCACGAACTGACAATTCATAATAAGATCTGCGTGCAATTCATATTACGAAATAATTCATCTGTTTGACAGTTTTCTATGGAGATTCGTAAAATGGTTCACAAATTATGAATCGCTTTTGTGTCAAAAAGAGGAATTGCTAATGACAGCTGAGAATTCAGGAAATGAATTGCGTTTAGAGGAATTGCTAATGTGGCGGTTTTAGGTGTCCAGGTAAGCAAAGCTAGTTTAGTTTTGCCCTCTCAAGAAAACCTAGGGCAGGTACACACACTTGAGTAATTAGACTGTCGACTACATACGAGCTCAGGTAGAAAGTTCTACAGGCACTTCCTGCCTGTGATAGGCTTTCATTAAAAGGTATACATTGAAAGTGGTTCCGCTGTTCTACTTCCAATTTCCTTAGCCTAGATTGAATTTCTTCACGCTCATCAGGAATAATATTACGCAGATATATATATGTATGTGTATATGAGAGACGACAAAGTAAAAGGTGAAGGTCATGTCAAACACATGCAAGTTGCAATCAGCTTTTAAATAGCTGATCATCTAAAGGAAATAGAGTAAGCATCCATAAACGACACAGTAAACCCAACGATTTGTCTAATTTAAAGTATCTAGACTGCCAAGAACAGCGAAGTAAGCTATCTTTCCAGAATAAAATCAAAATTCTCCAGCCAAACGTTATAAAATGGCGGAGGGTGTAGACGGCCAGTTTTTATCTGTTATTAATGCGACAAGTTACGAAGTGACCAGCCAGGGAGGGATTAAACTTAAATCAAATCTTTGTGGTGCTACTCCTGAGACCACTCGACGGCGAAGTAGGGCTGCCGAATGACTTTAGGATTATTTAGATCCAATTTGATCCTTAATTTGGTCTTAAAAGAGTCCACTTACTTTAAAATAAACCGACGGTCGCAAAATCTTGACGACGTGAATAGCGCTATTCTTCAGGTCCAAGATTGGTTTACGGTAAATAATTTGGTACTAAATAAAAAAAAAACCAAATGCATTCGATTTAAATTACCTAATGTTAGAAGTAGCGAATGTGACATCATATTGAATGGAGAAAAACTGGAATTTATTAATCAAACAGTTTTCCTGGGAATCACGCTAGACGAGAAATTACAATGGGGACCCCATATAACATCTCTTGCGGGGCGGCTAAGCTCGGCCGCTTATGCTGTTAGAAAGATAAGACAGTTAACAGATGTAGAAACCGCTCGTTTGGTCTATTTCAGTTACTTCCACAGCATTATGTCATATGGCATTTTACTGTGGGGTCGGGCGGCTGACATTGAATCCATCTTTGTTTTGCAAAAGAGAGCTGTCAGAGCCATTTATAATATATGTCGCCGCGAATCTCTCAGGGAACTATTTAAAACGATTAATATTATGACGGTACCTTGCCAATTCATTTATGAGAATATTATGTATGTAAGAAAAAATCTAAATCTTTTTAATAAAATAAGTGATAGACATAATTTTAACACTAGAAATAAAGATAAAATAGATCAACCATTTTTCAGACTAGCTAAAGTACAAACATCTTTTATGGGGTACTGCGTTAAATGCTATAATAAAATACCTAGTCATATATTGCAATTAAATGAAAGAAAATTTAAAACTCATATTAAAAGTACACTTTGTAAACAAGCATATTACAAATTACAGGATTATATCCAAGATAAGAATGCTTGGAAACATGCTGGTCTTGCTCCATAGGACAAATTCGAGGCTGGACAAAATCAAACTGGTTGCTAATCTAGTTGTAAAATTTATTATTTTTATATCTTCGATTTTTTTTACATTTTATGATAATTAATCTCACACACTGTCCTATTAGTATTACTTGCAAGTTTGTAGAAATATTGTGTTATCGTACGTATACTTTAATGTTTGTAAATATGTGAGCACCATGTACCTATCACATACTTAATTTATTTATTTGTCATTGCTCCATTTTTAATTTTTAATTCTTTTTACCTATTGTAATTGTATTCTCGGTGCATCGTCTTCACATGTAATTATATAATTGATGTACCTATACCAAATATTGTATAACATTATTTTTTTTTTAAAAAGAGTAACGGTGGAGTTTCTTGCCCATTCTTCTCCATACGAAAACTACCTTTTGGAAGGGGCAACTAGAATCAGTTCTATTTCTATGTATTTGACGTTCAAAAGTGCCTTTAATGTGCCTACTTGAAATAAATTATTTGACTTTTGACTTTTTTGACACTTCAAATGCACAGATAGCTTTTTATTGCCCTACCAATAATCAAAAAGATGCTCTATAGTCCCATTGCTAGACAAATAGAAATCTGTTTAATTGAAAAAGCATGGCGTGAGAATCTTCTCATAACAATCACAACTTAAATTAAGATAACAACATGGATGGGTGACCATCTTTACATACCGAGACTCCTCCGTGCCTCGGAAAATACGTTAAGCCGTTGGTCCCGGCTGTCATTTGTGGATCTTTGACAGTCGTTACGGGTCGTCAGAAGCCCGAAAGTCTGACAACCAGTCTTGCCAAGGGGTATCGTATTACTCAGTTACTGGGTTGTGGAGGTCAGATAGGCAGTCGCTCTATGTAAAATACTGGTATTCAGCTGCATCCGGTTAAACTGGAAGCCGACCCCAACATAGTTGGGAAAAGGCTAGGCAGATGATGATGAAATTAAGATGACAACATGAGAATTGCTTTGAAACTGGGCATTGCAATTCAATGTTCGGTTAGATCCGGAGCACCAAGCAATCCTTTGGAGCAACCCTATAGAATGACAATACCCCAGGCGGAATCCTCTTACAGCTACAGATTTCAAGTTATCGTCGACTCCTCCGTTTGGATTGGGATGCAGTTTCTTAGTGTAAATATCTTGTTCACTGACATGCCTGTTTTACTGCTACTGCAAAGGAGGATCAAAGCAAACAATGTTGAAGATTTCCTTATCTTATAATTTCCTGTTTAATTGGAGTTAACTAGTGAGTGAGCTATGTAAAGCAAGATATAAAATTACCCTCGAATACTCAAAAACTAAACGTTCTTAATAGTTTTTCTAATACACCTTATGCGGCATGAGATTTAATGGCTACTACAAATTGAGTTGCGCTTCAGCCGTTAGAAAACAAAATAATAAAAGTAAATAGAAACGTTTGAACAGATTGAAAAGCTTTTCATATTTATCAACGCGCTTCGGCTGCAGTGCACCACGTGTAGGTTTATTTATAGAAAATTGTATCGCAAGAGTTGATGACATAATCGCTAGCAATATGACGCACACAAACGCAACTGGTGCATATATTAGGTCATAGAGAGCTTATTCCCATCCGGACACAATCGCTGCTCCATTTGAAACCGGATTGCCGGACATCGCCATTCTGCGGTTATATTCCGGCGCGAGCGACAAAATGTCCTCCCAAATCCTCTAAACGTAGGTATAGTTACTAGTGCAAATAAAATTTTGGATTCTAAAACTCGTTGGATATTTTTTTAGAGCTGTCACCGGCAGGCATCTCTTGGTGTCTGGTTGCGCGCCAAACCGGTTAACCGGATTACAACAACGCTTTTGTGGTTTCATCCAGGTTTGCATGACAAATATAAATGTGTGTGTGTGTGTGTGTGTGTTTATTCAAATTTCGTATTTATGTTCTGAGTGGGCCGGAGAGTAGAATTTTAAACAGCCCGGCAAAGGGATCAACAACGAGCGTCCCATGATATTTTGTTTTGTTTTTGATTACTTCAGGCGCGGGACCCTAATTAGGGATACACTTTTTACATTTCAATCCATCTCTTTTGATAAAGGTATATCAGCTGCCGTGTTATTTGCACAGAGCTTTTGAAATTACTTTTTTACAAAGGGCACTGAGCCTTCTCCTACAGGGAAAGGAGGACTTCACTATACTGTTACTTTAGGGAAATGTTAACTTATGAAAATTCACAGAGGCTGCTGCATCCGGTTATACTGGAAGCCGACCCCAATATAGTTGGGAAAAGGCTAGGCAGATTGATTGATATGAAAATTCACATATCTATACTAATATTATAAAGAGGAAAGATTTGATTGTTTGCATTGAATAGGCTCCGAAATTACTGAACCGATTTGAAAAATTCTTTCACCATTAGAAAGCTACATTCACCCTGAGTAACATAGGCTATAATTTATAAAGATTACACGCGGGCGAAGCCGCTGGCGGCAGCTAGTATTAATATAATTTCAAGAGAACTTTCTAACAAAAAAGAGGGTCGAATATGATGCGGTTAGAGACAGAAAATCCAAATACGAATGCTTCTCTAATATACAGCCCTATAATGACTATAAACCTTTGGCTTCTCGTTCGAACACCATTTTACGGGGTGTAGTAAATAAAGCCCGGTGGCTGCATCCGTCTTCCCCGGGGCAGTTTGGACACATTGGCGTCCAAGCTAGTGCTCTCCTATATTTTAGACAAAGAGGAGGACCCAGTAATAGAACATAACTCCAATAGTAGGTGTTCAAACAAAGACTGAGAGGGACTAAGTAAAACTACTTACAAAGTGTTATCGAAAGAACTGTAGAAAAAATTGAAAACGCAGAAAATTGAGGTTATCTCTCCTTTTATCCATACAAATATTATTAATGTGAAAGTAATCTTTGTCTGTCTGCCTGTTACGTTTTGATGAAAGACACCCGGATATACCTGGGTTTGGTCACTTTGGTCATAGATACTTTTTATCCCGGTTGTATAATTATCACTTGCTTTAAAAACGGTGAAGGAAAACATCGTGAGGAAAGATTGAGATTGGCTTGAGAGATTTTTCTCAACGGCATGTGAAGCCAAATCAGAGGCCAATGGGCGGCTTTAAAACTCTGACATCAGGTTAGTCACTAACCACACGGAAAGAAGAAGAAGATGAGTTTGTTTCGCGATTTCACGGGTAGTCAGATAGGAAATGTCAACTCCTTCTAGCATTTTTTTTATAATACAGGCTGTAAGGGTAAACACTCTTGTCATTCAAACCATGGGTAGTTGACCTAAATATAAAAATAAATGACTGAACACAACAAAAAAAAAACGTCATTTTCATTAAAAGATTTTAAAAAGTTTCTATCCGACACCGTGCTCTCTAGCGAAACAGCTGACTGACTGAGGATGGGGTCGCGCTCGCGGACGGTCAGGTCACATCCCGCACCCCCCGCCCGTGTTGAGACGCAAGTTCATTGCCCTAGCGCATAGGGCAACGAACTTGCGTCTCTTGTGGTAAAATGTTGCTATAAAAAAAGAAAAAAAAGTTGTAATTTTCCATTGATTTTACGTTCTATAAATGAAACCAAACCACTGGTTGCAAGGATAACGGTGTTTACCCTAACACCCTGTATAAAAGAATAATAAGCTAGAAGGAGTTGACTTATGTCGACAGTTGACATAGGTCATATTATGACCTTAAAAAGTGATTTCTATAAATCCTGTTTACAGAATAAACAATTTCATTTCATTTCCGTGCCAAGGGATAATATCTGGCCTCCACGCGAGCGAAGCCGCAGTCAAAAGCTCGTATTCTGTATATAGTAATTCGGACATAAAACAAAGCTATACAATATATCAACCGATCGTAGATAAGCCCTACATTTCACATAGATAACAGAACAAAGTTTTATAACGCTCCAAACGAAATGTCCCAATAGTACAGTATTTCTAAAACCCGTAGAAATCTGTATGTCGCACTAAAATAATGACGTACAAAAACACTAGTCCCATGGCGAGGATAAAATGTATTGTCGATAGGAACTGACTGGAACGGGGCGAATCGTAAAAGGATTACTAACACATGTATCTTTGTTTGGGATGAAAGAAAGGCGATTGACTTAGGCGAGATCGAGCTATATAGCCTGAGAAAATGTATTGCCAATGTTTAATTGCAAGCTTTTATTGAAAAAGGTTCGATGGTAATGGTACTTTCAATTTACTTAACGGATTGCAATGATCGTGAACATCTGTAATGATACAGATAAGTTCCCTCTGAAGATAGGTCGATTGGGTTCACAGAAGTCGTAAAGATTACGGTATCTGCAGGGTGTCAAGTTATAGCAGACATGATAATGAACGAATATAATTATGTTAAGGTACATTGTATCCTTATTAGGATTATAAAAAAAAACATAATTATAATATTCAAAACAATTTATATAATTGCTCATATTATGTATTCCAAATTACCAGCTAACCTTGAATACCAATAACCTCGACGAATAATGGCTTACCATTTCGGTGGAAAATAAATAAACAATAAATTATGTTCTTACGTAAGACAATGCCTTTGAGAAAGACCGATGTAAATAAAATTACAAACAAAAAACTTAAATGAATATGTATGCCGTTTAAGACTCTCGTCAGGTGATTACAATTCATCATGTCGGCGGAAACTGAGAGGCTGGCGTTGAATTTGCACGGGTACCAAAAGTTGACGACGAGTTTCCCGCGTGTTACTGAGACGAACGTGTGAGCTGATTTAGTGGTTGTGGTACCAGTGAGAAACGACGAGCGATTCTTCTATAGAGGTATGAGGAACAGGGTGTAGGTAAAGTTCACTCATCCTCCATAGAAATAAAAGGATCTCCGACCAGACGAGTGTTGTGTCTGGTGGGCTACTCTCCGACGATAGATGTCGGGAGGATGTATACTTGTGTATATGCTAGTCGCGCCATAAACTCTGCTTGCGCGATGCAGGTTTTACGTAACGTCAGTGTATGCGTAGTTCGCATGTGACAATGTAGAAGCCGCCACACATCCATGGCGCCAGCATAATATATGAGAATAACTCACGTCACTGTGGTAAACATTATATGAGCCAGTCAGCAAGTCGGTAGCGGCCTGACTGTCCATTTCCAGGGCTAGGCATCGGTACTCATATTTTCATGCACCCCACGAGGCACGGCGAACGCAGTAATTTAGGTAATTTTACTATTTGTTACGTTATAATACAAATAATCATCATTGTCAACAATGAGAATAGGAAACAATATAAATGGGAGTAAAACAAATCAATAGTTTGCCACCACCATGGTTAATACAACATTTTTGTACACGCAGTAAGTACGGACAAAATTATTACAAACATAGTGTGATAATTTAATACGAAATAAATAAAAACAATGGTGCTATGGGATCATAAATCACCCGGAGACCGTCGTCATACGAAACCGGTAGCAGTTTTGAATTTGCAATTGTACAAACCTGGGAAGGCGAATATCTGTCGTGAAGTGTCGTGTTACGAATGTGTTACGACAAGCGTATGAACTGGCGATTTATTATACGGAGACGGGCTTTAAGCAAGAAGCGGCAGAAGAAAAGATGAGCTGGGAATGTTATGTAGTTTGAATTGTTTATTTATAACACTCTCGCATATATTGCATATGTTGCAGCATTTGTTATTAACAGTTTTTAAGTAGTTGTTACTAATATATGGATTGTGTGGATTTTTATGTGTGATTCACAATAAATGAGAATACATAGGTACTTACACATATATCAAAGAGTATATTTTTGGATTCTAATGCAATAAAAAGTGGTTATATTGCAACAGTTTTTCGAAGACTTTCAGGAACACAAAAACTGAATTAACCCTTTACCCTGAAATAGGAACAGTACGAAATTTTATCCATATATAACTAGAACAAACGACAGTACCCAACAGTTTCCAAACTCGTACACCCCTTCGCCCACAACTTGGACCATAAAGTAAGGCTGGCGACGCATACTTATGAATTTAATAAGACTCCAGGAACAAATTACGTCAGAAACGAGTCAACTACAAGCGATAGGGAGCGACTTTATTAAGTGTGTCGTACCGCTTGTCTTCTAATCAGATTACGCAGTATTTTCGCGTCACACGACACACTAGAACTTTAATTTGAAAGTATATTGTCAAAAGGGTGGTTTTCGTATGAAAGTTTGTCGGCAATGTCAACGTACGTTACGCTCGTGTTTGGTTATGGTTTGAAACTAATTTAGTAACTAAACATACATCGGTGCTATATTTGAGTATGTATGTTTCACGGAATTTAATCTCGCATATCGTGCTTCATCATCGTCTCTGACATGAAAGCGAAGGCTCTACTAGATTTTATTACTATGTCAAGTCCTGCGCTAAATGTAATTATCTTAGGTTCAATTCCTCCTACCCTGATGTCGGTCGCGTACTTCGGTCGCGTGTACGTATATAGCACCATACTGCGACGTTGACGTCTGCGACGCGTACTACGTTGATACGCGTACGCGACCGACCGTACGCGACTGACATCAGCGTAGAAGGACATCAAAGCCTTAGAATGGTCTACTTCAGCTACATCCTCCTTAATACACGTACTCCCTGATGCTACTTTATGTCTCCATTCATCCTAGCGGTGACCATTCCACAAAAAATAGCATAAAAATATTATTCTCCCAAAAAAACGTCAATATTTAAATTCAACCCTTTGGGCAGCTGTTGGGCGCCATTAGATCTCACTTACTTTTAATAACTGAACTACTTAACTCTAGCTACAGGTGCAGCTAAAAGAAACAATTAATTTCGCGCTTTATGCTAAGTAAAACTAAGTTGAAGTAATAAAGATGTCGTTTAGGATTAAAATGGTAAGTAGACTAGCCGTAGTTCCCGTGAGAAAAGTTAGAAAGAACTTGAGACAGATATGGTAAGTAACTAATGAGCTACTAACTGGTGTTATTAGAATGTGTGAACAGTAACTTACATAGCTAGGCACAGTCACATATTCTATGAAGAATAAGAGATGTGAAAAAAAGTTTACCGCTGCTTACTGTTGAAGGAAATGAAATTCCGAGAGAATAAGGAAATAATGTGAAACTTTTAGCTTTGCGATCAATTTGTGAGAATTGCATACACATTATTATGAGTAATACGTAAAGAATAAATGTGCATATTTTATACTAGGCATGAATTTTGTGAGAATTACTGACACCTGAGTGATATATGACAATTATGTGATGTTTAAAGATTTAGGTTCTTGTGCAGATAAACTAAACACCTTCTTTGGCAAAAGAGCAGCATATACATCGTTCTGAGACTGGTAACTCAGCACTTGCCGCACCGTAAATGTTGCAAAACAATTTTGGACAGTAGGAAGTAATATCAAATACGAATATGCACAAAATGAATTACAGCAAAAATAGCGTATAACAAGTCTGGATGGAACGAATTTGGTTTCATTTGACGTTTTCGTTATCAGCATAGTAATGGAACTGAAGTTAAATTAATCTGATTGCGTTGCGAGTCAAATACATCGGTTGCTGTTCGTAACAAATTAAAATTAACGATCAATATTGTGATCAATGTAAACTACAATAAATTCTCTACTGTCCAAAATACTTGGAAAATTAATACATTTTATGATTACAAAAGCATAACAAACGTAGGAAGTTGGTGACAGTGTAGGTGTTAGATAATTCAGATATAACGCAGAATTCCATCCAATCAATTCAATGCCGCCTACTCAATAAAACAAGTCAATTATCTAACTTATTTAAGGAGATAAACTAAAAACGACATAAAATTTACTTTCAAAAACAAATAAGTACCGAGTATTGTCGGAAGACTCTTTTCACAGTCGACAATAGCAACGTTAAATTCAAAGTCATGTCCGTTTTCATGAACACTAGGTGACAGCATAACTTTAAACTTTCGGCGCTGAGCAGAGCGCTGAAATTACAACAGCATTCAGGCATTCATTTAGGTGTCGCCTAGTGCTACACTACGGACATAAGGGAGCTCGGAAGCTTAACTGGGACAATGCGTATGCGAAAAATAGTAAAAGAGGCGAGTTATCTGTAGCAGCCAGATGTGGGAATCCGATTTTGTATCACGCTAGGACAGGCTTAGTGTTGAACGATACAAAAGCAGAGACAGACGAACTAAGAGCAGTCTGGATTTTACAAGTAACTGTACTGGATTAAGTTTTGTTAACACAGTAGGGCGAAATTGTGAAGTTTGCAGTAATTCAGATACTTACATTCATCCAGGATGGTGGCAGTATTCTTTGTGAATAATCACAAGTTCTAATAATGCCTAGAATGGAACTGGTACCTGGTAATTTCGGAGCGGGAGTCAGAAAGCGCTGACAATAAGTACGGACAGAAAAAACTTACTAGTAACCTTTGTGATTCAATACACGCATGTCATATTACACAAAGTGATTCTGAAGATTTTACAAAGTTTTATATGACGAACGATGGGACCCTACTTTTGAAATTGGAGTCCTGGCTGGACTAAGGGTTGAACTCAACAAAGGCCAAAGGCCACTATGAAACTAAATACTTCTACAAATAACCGTAGTCCTATAAAAGCTTTGATTCTCGTGAACCGGAGCTTAAAGAAAGAAAGAAAGAAAGAAAGAATAACACACACGTATTCTCCTAACACAGGCATTCTTTGCCTAAAAGGAGGCTCCAAACACAAGTCATTGTTTATGAAGCATTAGCTGTTAAATAAATATTTTTCAGTTTTTTTTCAATTTTTTCAATAACGTTTATTTGGACACAGTTCGTGAAACACAAAATACAAATAACAAATTAAAAAAATGTTTTGACAACAATAGTGTGCGCCTCACGGCTGCGCCAAAAAGGTTCATTTCAGCATTAATGCCAGACAGGTACTGTCTGACGCTGGTTTTCTAATGAACCTTTAGTGACAAGTGACGGGAAGTACAAACAGCTTCAACATACCCAATAAATATTTTAACCATTAGGTACCTATTAATAAATAAGCTAGTAAAAAAAAAAGATAAAAAATAAATAATATAAGTAAATACAACAAGAACCGTCTCAGCAAACCCTGTTTAGCGATTAGATCAATCAATGCGTGCTTAATAGGTGCTCATCAAACGCAAGTTGCTTCGTGCAATAAAAACTACAGAAGTAAAATACCGACAAAAATGTGTCCGAAATTTAAACATTCAAACCTCAAAATGGCCGCGGTGTTGCTATACCAAAATTTACCGAACAGCTTCATCAAATGCCGAGCTACAAATGTGTCCAGCCAAAACCGATCGATAAATTAACGCAACAATCTATCTACGGTGATAGAAATGCACAAAGTACGAACCGATGACCTGACACGCGTGCCCTCGTAGGCATAAAAGCAAGACCTGGACATACGGAAATGTACCTTATTTAGCTTGATTTTAGACTAGTTTTGGAGTATAGGTTTCGCATCTGAATGCCTTGGATGCGTGAAACGGACATTACCTTAATGATGTTCTGTCAGTGGTTGGGCATTGCATACAATGTATTTTAGCTTTAGTTGATAAAATTGAAGTATTAGAAGCAATATTTAGCTATGGAGCTAGGGAAACGAGACGGATTTCACTATTTAGGAAGCCAGCTTAATAAAAACAGCTTTTTGCCTTTAGTTTTTTCTTAACTCGCTGGTAACATGTGTTAACATATATATTCTCGATCTAAAAGCCAGCTTAATAAAAACAGCTTTTTGCCTTTAGTTTTTTCTTAACTCACTGGTAACATGTGTTAACATACATATTCTCGATCTAAAAGCCAGCTTAATAATAACAGCTTTTTGCCTTTAGTTTTTTACATATTCTCGATCTATCATAGCCAAATAATCAAATTTTAATTTTATTTTATGATTTTAATCAAACAATTTTATATTCTTAATTCTATTTTTATTAATTATGTTTACTTATATGTTTTTATTTATTGTGATTGAAAACTTAAATTTTTTATGATCTTATATGGATTGAAAAAAAAAAGATTTTTGAATTTGAATTTATAGCACACTTTTTAACAAACGAACTTTTTTCCTCGCATTTTCCACACACATGTTATTTAAATTACCATGAAACTGATATATTCTAACCGTTGTGAAAAATCGGTTCCATAACACGAATCATTTCCGAACTTTATACTCAAAAGCACACGTAATTTTCATCTGAGCAACTCTTACCTCAATATAAATCCACTCCGTATATCAATCACTTAAAACGATCCATAAAACGTTGGTAACAACTCACAACAGTAAATAAACCCAGGGGCACACAATCACAACGTTTGTACAGCGGTTAACTGTGCTTAACCAGCCGTGCACCATACACTCAGTGCTGCAATATCGATATGCGAACTCGCTAACCGGTTTATCGTCAAGAATCGATTGAATTCCTTCGCACACTTGACAGCTTCGAATGTCTTGCAACTGTGAGTGACAGCAGAAAAAGAGGATGAAGTGAAAAACAAATCTGGATCGTTGCAAAATTGCGTTTCGATTCGATCAGATAATGGCGACAGTTCTGAAAAAGGAGAAGTATATTTTACTATAAAAAATTCCTTTACGCGCTAATGTGCGGATCGATCATTAATAACAATACATTAAGTGCGGCTCAGATAACTAAACATAAAACTATTTCCACGAATAACCTATTGAAGTGGAGTGGAGAGTGGTTTGGTGTTAATTATTAACTAAGTAGGTACAGGGGTATCCGACAACGAACAAGAAATCCCCAACAGTAACAAAGCATTTGGAAGTCTGTCATTGTAATCAATTAAAAGTTCAAGTGTATATACAATAATATAATATTTCTACCGATAAAATTAAATTACGGTATCATAACGGAAACTGTGAACAAAGCAGCACTATGTCATTATTATTCTTGCGTTTAATTGAACTGATTGCATAATTAATAGTTATTAAATCGGTAACCAGTTCATAACAGGATAATTTATGTGAGCTTTAAAACGTGACCTTCAATCGAGAACCCACTTTATACTGTAGAAGTACGTACAATATTTATCCATAAAAATCTCGTTTTAGCATAAAAATACGTTAAAAAGTAGGTACTGCTTGCATAAAAATACGTTAAAAAGTACTTCCGGTTATGGAAAAAACAAAATTGTTAGATGGATAGTATTTTATGAAAGAACACGATACTTCAACAGGTTTTATGTTTAAACTTTCATGTTTAAATAAATTGAGTATCTTTGAAAACCCCTGGGAAGGAGGAAACACAAGATTACGGTCTGCACATGCAGCACAATGGAAACTTTTTACAATCTCGCTTCATGTAGCCATAAAATAAAAAGTTATTCAAATTAAAAACAAAAAAAGAGAGAAAACAACGAAATAAAAAGTTTACCGAGCAGCGGTTAAAAGGAAAATAAAAGTACTTAACAAAACGATGGTTTGGGACACAGAAACAGGGCCGCAATAATTCCAGCGAGTCCTTATTGCGAAACGTAACGTTAACTTGATAGCAGATAATGCAAATTGGACTTTGATAACTAAGAAATACGCCTCGGATTGCAATTAAAACAATTGTAAATTTGTTGAGGAGCAAAAAGCGGGGGAGGTAAATGGAGGGGCCCTCGAAATAAATGACGAAAGGCGGCCGTGGACAGCGCTCCGCGTCCAAACTAAATTACTTTACACAATTAGCTTTTGGAAATGTTTCGCTCAGAAATAAAGCAGTGGAAACGAAAATTTTAGATTTGAACACCGCTCTAAATCCTCGTTATTGTGGGAGTTTTTGCGTTTTCACAAATGCAACACTCCATTAATTAACGCCAATTGCTAAGAATATCTCACGAATTCTGAACTGCAGTGACATAATGTTACTAAATAAACTTACTCCATGAAACACAACTGTAAAACAAAATAAAAAAGTCATGCCCTTTGAGAATTCCAATGTTAAACACAATGCAAAACTAATTTCTGTAAAATCTGAACGTTGCCAAAGTAATAAACGAAAAATAGGATGTAAATAAAACAAAATATAAGAACAAAAAGGCTTCGAAGGAGCGAAAATTAGATTCGAAAGCTATACACCGCGAGCGTTCGTTGTCGCTTAGACAAAATGAAGTTTGATCCTGTTTTTATTAGGACTTGAGATGCGGGAGAATCTGATCAAGGGTATATTGACCGGATCAGAAACTTTATATTGTATAACTTTTTATGCTGTTCAATATACTTAGCCACTTATGAGCCTCTAAAGATTGAAAACCTGACGATTTTTACTGAGATACATTATTATTTTCAAATACAAATCAGATGATAAATTAAATAATCATGAAGTCATGTATTTAATTAATCAAAACAAAAGTATCTTCGTTTAAAATTTGATTATTGATCAAATGGAGTTTGCAATAAGATAAATGAATCAAGTTGACTGCGATAACTTTCAAATAAATTTCAAAATTTCGCTCGTTTTGTTCCAATTGTTGGACGAGTCCCAGACAAATCGATAACATCTTAGAATTTTGAATGGAAAAATAACAGATCCTTTGAGTAAAGTTATGATTCAAAATGTTTTTTATCATCATTGCTTTCAAGTACCTACATTGTTCTGTTTGAAAGCAGATACATGCAGGCAGATAATTTGATGAAGAATTCATGTTAACAAGCTTCAAGCTAACAAGCCTACCCACATAAAATTTGTCTTAAAAATTTCAGTCAGACTAAAAATTTGTACTATTTTGATGATATACAATTTGTTTGAAAGCTATTGTTAGTATCGTCACGTTCAGTGAAGCCGTCAAAACTATTTGATGACCGTTATCAATCGAAAGCATATGACAGATCTCTATTAGAATATAATTTAATATTGAAACTTTGAAATGAAACTGCAGTCTTCGCCTAGTTCATTCCAAGCTTTATGCAGCATGAAATGTAGTAGCAAATTGACTTAAAGGTGTTCTATTTCAGATTTTTCTTCTAAGATATTACTGAGCGTCGACATTTCACTTCTTCCAGTCCATTAGTGACACCTCGGCTCTATCAAGTAGCTAGGATCCGTGATAAATGAATTTTGCATCGCAATGGCTTCTCGTTTCTTGGAAGTGCAGCTGCGAAGGTATTGAATTACATTTTTCATGAACAAATTTAACGCTAATCGAAAGAACTTTTCATCTAGCAATGAACTGAAGAGTTCAATCAGGAACTTGAGCGGCTTAGAGATTTTATTTGTGTGCTTCTCTGATGAATCATAAAAAGTTAAGCTATATAATGGAGACGCGGTTGTTACAAGTTTTTGTGATCTTTCGTTATGGTCTTTCATTCCATGACCTAAAGAGAGAGCTATGAAGTAAATTCAAGGAATGGTCAGCAATTGGCTCAACCCCTATTACATGGGACTTAAACATAATTGACGAAATGTGGGTGTAGTATAGTACACGCCTGGTTAGGCAGAGGTGTACACCCACATTTCGCCACATCACTCCACCCCTCGGGAAAATACAGGCGTGATGTTATGTTATGGTCAGCAAATATCCTGAGAAAGATGCCATACAACATAAAACAAATCATCATCATTCTGTTATATTCTAACTATGATGGTTATTATTACAAATCATAGATGACAAATCTTGACAAACTAACACAAATTTAAAAATATAAATGTACATAATAATATTTATTTAATTATTTATTTACACACAGCAAGAAGAAGTATTTATGATTTGGTTTCTCACAAATAGAGAACCTCGTCACTTCTATGACTTCAAATATTCATATTGCTTGGTATTATATCGAATAATGACCATCATAGACAACTACCAATAGTAAAAAAAACCTTATTACTCATAGTTTTCTAAACATAAAAAAAATTGATGACAAAAGGAGTAACCGGAAACACATACGAACAGAGCAAGCTAATATAAAGCTTGTAAAAATACCTTAAAAATGACTCCTCATTTTAATAGCAGAAATGACCACTATTTTTTTTAACTTAGTCAAAACTTATTTTTGTTGCTTAATTGTGGCTAAAACTAAGATAACCTAATAACGTTATCTTAGTTTTTAAATATTAGTGCATAAAAGTCTTAAAACATTAGTGTTCATGATTGTTATATAAATTAAGAAAATGTTAGTATGAAAAATGCAACTTCTTTAAAATTCCCCATACAAAACGCTGATTTCATAGGTATATAATATAACTAATATAACTTCGCAACAAAAACAAACCAGATAATTATCGTACTTAGCAGTAAAGCTTGCTGTAACCACTGTTTATCCGTTAATTACACTTTCCGCACTGCAGCCACAAAATCCACTCACTCCAGCATCCTCGAAGTTTATACAAGTTCTCATCAGGCTCTTTAACATCCGCTGTGTAACTCTTTCAAAGCATTGAGGTAGTTAACCGACACTTCATAAAGTGTTAAAAAAATTCCGCATTAAAACCTGGAAATTACGGACGAGAAGAGACGTTCGTCAAAAAAATGTTGGAAAAACAAGATTTCTAGCCAGTCTTTATTTCAAAGTAATATTTTGCATGGGTATTTTTTAAATCTAGCCAGCGCAGTTATTTTCGCTAGCCATTTTAAAGTAAATTGGGTTTTAGATGTAATGTCTTCGCGTACCTGTGGCGCTGGCTTCTTTATGCACGGAAAAATATGTTCTGGAAAATTCTAGAACGTTTTCCTTTTTGTTTTGGAGCATTTTAATTATTCGCTGCAAGCGCAATGGTGGCGGTATAATTCTTTGGAAACGTAGGTACGAAGTATGTTTTCTAAAAAAACAGTTTTTACTATACTAATACACAATAAACCCTACATTTTGACGAGCTATACGGACATACTTAAATGTAGGGACCAGCTGATTTCTTTCGCGATTTCAGGGTTGGTCATACTTTACGGGGAGTATAATCATATTTTAATTATGTTTATTTTGCAGTTTCTAATCTTACCTAACTAACTAACAATACCTAAGTCATGACCTCTGAAACCTAATTAGAAAACCAGTACCAAAGGTTTATTTTCGTAATGAAATCAGACTCCAATACCTAAATAAACACGCATATCTCATGAATAATAAATTAATAATATTAATGAATGCTTTATAAAAGGTCAAGTTTAATTTTAGTACGCCATACGATCAACCGCATGTCAGTAATGACAACAAACTTCAAAAATGGCGCTTACCGCTACAAAATAAAGACACTGTCAAAGTTATTATTCCCATGGACTTGCGGTTGATTGTCCCTCCGTCCGTATAATAATCGAAATGCGTGGGGGTGAATACAGGAGGGGTGTATCTATCGTTAGTCAGCTGTCGGGGGTGACTCACACTCGCCCCGCTACGGTTTTATTTGTTTTTATACGACGCACCGCCAAATCTTTAGTCATTCGTATGGGCATTATGTTACGAAATGAAGGAATAGGAATTGTATTGGAAACATAAACGTAAAAGATACGTTTGTTTCTGTCACACAGGAACACTGTTATCTTTTATTCTTGGAAGCCGATACTTTTCTCGAAGGTTGAGAGTTGAAACAGAAGCACATTTTTCACTTGCCTCAGAATCGACACGATTTTCGGAATTCAAACGATTTAGAATTTAGTTTTATCATTTTCTTAGTTTTAAAATATTGCACGAGGTAAGCCAGCTTTACCGTGTAACATTTTGAAATATATTTTATTTCGATCCAGATATTACGTAGGTAGGTAAGCACCAAGGTACGGTAGGTAGGTAACTTAGGTAGGACGACCTCACGCTAGGTGGAGCGAGGATCTTCGCAGGGTGGCTGGTAGCAGCTGGATGAGAGTAGCCGAGAATCGAGCTGAATGGCGTGTAATTGGAGAGGTCTATGTCCAGCAGTGGACTGCTATAGGTTGATGATGATGATGAGGTAAGTACCTACCTACCTACCATAGGTAAGTAGTATCTATGTAGGTAAAATGGTATGAAAACCGTCAAAAAAAAGTAGTCCCATAATGACTAAAATATTGGATTGTGATTATTTTTCGCGTAGGTTCTGCGGTTAATTCGAGTCATTGGTAAGATCAAAACAAAAACAAATGCAGTCAGCCAAATTGTCTGTAATAAATATACCATAGACGTAAAAGTGAGCACATAAACCATAAATCACAGTGACCGAACGAAAAGAAGCAACGATGCCGACGTGAAGAAGGTAACCTCACGTGAGACAAAAGGTTCGTGACAATCGCCCCCAAGAATAGGCTGATAAATGGCACAGCCACATATACTTAACTATAGACAGAACAATGGGGAAGGAAGGATCTATCGAAAGCAATTTCGCCCAAAAATAGCACTAAGTTGGAGTGCTCTTAAAAGGTGTCTTTAAAATTGCTAAGACGTGGCTGTTATAATGAACGGAATCGCCCCTTTTCGTGGGTGGGGCGAATTTGGTAGACACTCCTTTTTTGCGACGCAGAGGGCAAGTGGCGAGCGAGTTTAATCTTAACTTCATTAGGGCGCGACACGATTTCATTGGGGAATTCTCCGGGAATTATTTATCCGAAAAATGTAATAAAATTCTCATTTCAGCATTGTCTTGGTTTGTTTAGCGTTCGCAAACAAATTGGAATTGTGAAGATTACGATTGTTCCTGTAGCTCGAGGTTTTTATTTTCGCTTTAGATTACTGTTCAAGTATTTCCTTCATCGTTTAATTTAGCGAACGTTCCAGGAGAACAATACAATTGCTTGAATCCTCGTTTTATTGATCGACTGAAATTCTATTTACTTTTATCACGTTTGTGTGCTTAAAATCTTTAATAAATACCCTTGTACCTTTCACTCCAAATTAAGGGCTGGCCTGTCAAGCCGCCATTGTGCCCGCCGCAACTTGTTCCAATAATTTTAAAGACTGAGATAAGGCTGCCGACACGCACGCCACATAATTACCCCGATTCAAGTCGCCCCCACCTGACCTAAAAATTACCGCTCTATAGACGAGATTCCGCCTTTTGTACTTATTCAATCAATTGGTTAATTTTTGACGACAATTTAATAGGTGACTGCAAATTTAGGTGAGTGTGAAAAGACAAAAGGTTTTTTTTTTGTTCTGTTTCCTTTCAATCTGTCACTATTTATTAGGACATTCAGTAATTTATAAGAAGTTTTATATGTCATGCTTAGTATGCGTCCAATGACACATCCATCCCCCTATTACTGAGGCCTGAATTCCTCTTACGCTGATGTCGGTCGCGAGTGCGTTTATGTAATTAGGTGTATCTATTCAAACACGAAATTTCTTAAGGGGCCATTGTAATCATCATTATAAACAACTTTCACTATGGGACCAGAATTGAAATCGCGAAAAAAAAATCTCCTGTTCCATACATTTTGACGAACTATGCGATGTGCTTATACATTGTGTTCTTTAAAGCACCATACTGCGACGCTGACGTCCGCAGCGCGTACTACGTTGCTACACGTACGCGCCCGACATCGACATCAGCGTAAGAGGAATTCAGACCTTATTATACTCTTTTTACTATGACAATAAGTATCTACTTAATTTTATTATGGGTGCCATGAAAACAATAATTGTATTTTCCGAGGACAGAACCAAATAAAATCACAAAAAAAATGGTCTACCTAAATCTAGGACAATGTAAGAAAATAAAAAATCGCCAAACATGATTACAGTAGCTATCATAAAACCCGAATATTTTAAGTAATAAACACGGCTTACTAATTATCCCTCGAAATTGGGAAAATGCCCAAAAACCTGAGCGGACCTAAAGAGCTCATTACAAAGGAGGGGAGATAATGTAAGACAGTGCTGAAACACTCATTCCGTGGTATGCCCTGGGGAAGTATTTTTTTCCGTAAAGGTACGACTTTAAGCTAATAGCTTCTCGCCTGACAAATGGAATTAGTCACACGATCCTGCAGAACTTGGAACACAACGCCTGGCTAGAAGGGAATGAATTTAAATAAAAATAGTAGACAGAGTAGTACTTAACCCGTTAGTACCGGCTGTCAATTGGAGATCTTTGACAGTTATTGCGGGTCGTCAGAAACCCGATAGTCTGACAAGCAGTCTTACCAAGGGGCATCGTGTTACCCAGTAACTAGGTTGTGGAGGTTAGGGGGCCTAAAACAGTCACATTAGCAATTCCTCTAAAAGCAATTCATTTCCTGAATTCCCAGCTGTCATTAGCAATTTCTCTAATTTAACATAAAAGCATTTCATAATTTGTGGACCATTTTACGAATCTCCATAGAAAACTGTCAAACAGATGAATTATTGCGTACCAAAGTCGAATAACGCAGATAAAACAATAACAGTGTTTGAAATTGCGCTTGATGTTTGTATTCACATAAAGGATAAACACGTGAAAACACTTTTTTTTTCTCTCCCTTCTATATTTCATGCAAAAATAATAGCGTTGTAGTGCATCGTTAAAATGCACACTCACAGTTCGACAGCGGCTAATAGTCGAGTTGTTTGTAGAATTACCAGAAAATTGTTGGCATACACTTTTATGTAAGGACTTTTATACACGCGATTCTTTTAATCGATATTTAGTCCAGATCTTTTTGTTTTCTCGGAGCCGTTTTCGTACATCAAATAATCCAAATTGTGACCATGTTTTTGTCATTTAGTCATTTATTTATAGGTAGTTTACTATACGGTATACGATTAAGCTAGATAAGTCAAGTAGCATAACAATCAACTGATTCGTTCGTTGCGATCAATAATCCGTGATCCAGGCTATCTATGTTAATAAACACTTGACACAGATAAAGAGTAAAATATTAATAACTACGAAAAAGCAGAAAATAAGCACTTACATCCATACAATGAAGAATTTAACTTGACGAAGCGAAGCAGGTAATCTGAAAAAGAAAGGAAGCGTTTACATATAAAGCCAAGCGAAGGCGATATCAAAGGGCACATAATACTGAAGAAGCACACTATAGCATAAAAGTTCTTCTTCATAAAAAGCTTCCATAAATATCTCGTATCATTTAATGATACAAGTGTTGTAGATCAAATAATGATATTTGGACTAATGGAGCGTTACCAACAATTTATATTTCCAATATTTTTTCATATTTCGATTCGATCAGCAAAAGCCTGTTTCTTCCGTGACTCATATGTTTGTAATGAGCACGACAGTGTAAGCAGCTGATTCAATAAACTTGTATAAACATCAAAATACAATCGCAAAAAACACAGCGTTACATAATTGATAAGCAGAAAGAGAAGCACTACAAGTAGGAACTGCTCAAACGCAGTTTTGTCCCATAAATATTGATAAAGGAAACCCAAAAAATTCAACGGCACAGCAGTCTTCGCTTCATATCAGCTCAAAGCAGTAAAAAGTTCCGTTTCTCAATACCAACATTTATTTGGTGAAATTCAAAAAGAAGAGCACAAACGATATCTCGGGGACGACAAACCTAAAGAGCCGGATGTTTCGCGCCTCGCAATTAAGATAGCTTTGCAATGACGCCAGATTTTGGCGGCCGCGTTACCAAATGGACAATATGGGCACATACAAGGGGAATAGTGTGTTAGGATACGTATCGTACCTTTTTAGGCTTTGTAATTCTATAACTGGTCTCGTTTCACATTTACAACATGGCCTTTGCTAGTTTCTTTTTTTTTCAATGATTTGCTTAGACCATTTTTTTATCAGCCTATTCTGTGCCCATACTTGTGCCCTCATTATTTCCACTTTTCTCGATGTTATGTCTCTTCTTCTCTAATTCTTCCTAATACCGTTTAAAATTTTCATATAACTTATGAAATTGAAGTATGACTCTCGTTATACTTATTCCAATTCGAATATTAATCGGTAACAAGCATAAACTCTGGGTGTAGCGAACCATTTGTCAAATCAAGTCGTTATTACTTGAATTTGAAACGTCTTTGAAATCACGTAAATTGAAATAATTTATGGTTGCTGCATCAATATTAATGGCGCTAATTGTGTGTCGAGTTCGATAATATTTTTTTAAGTATATGAAGTTTTTGGTGATCGTAGCATTATCCGTGTACGAAGCTACGTGATGTGAGATATTCAAAACGCTCTAAGCTTTGTTAACTGAAAGAATAATTTGAAAGTTCTTTTGGTTAGGTAGGTACCTACTGTACCTAACTAACTTACTTACTACTTATTACTACCATATATCGGGCAAAAAAGTATAACTATCTTAAATCTGGCAAAACAAAACATAACATGGCTCGGCATTAAGTAATTGTGTGTAATAAATAATTGGAAGCGACGAAGACTTTTTTTTATTTAGACTTTACTAGGGAAACGTGGCGAAAAAACGAACTAAAACCTAAACATAGGTTCTACGGTCGGCCATTCACATACGTGTGTACTCCGATGTTGAAACATCAAAACTTTGGTACTAAAGTTTCGTTTTATCTTTATTCCACAGGCAGAGGGCCGTTTTACATTCCCAACGAGCGCGTTTCAATTGCCTTTCACAGTTTGTGAGCACTTTTTGTTTTTACACTTTCAGCGCGTTACTTTTTGAGCGATTGACATTTTCATGACTTCATATCGGTAATCGATACTCAAAGTTGAGCGAATGCAATGACACAAAAAGATGCATATATGCAATAGGCGATATCATACGTACCAATGCGGAAAAAGCGAATATTGCATCTCTGGATGAGCCGCTCGGAAAAAAATTAAAATGTTTTTACTTTTTACAGGATCGCAGCAGATGGAGCTTGACGAGTGGCGACTACGTTGTTCGCTTTAATGCTATCTAGCGCCTAGGGTGTAGATACGTATCTTTCTGAGTGGCGTTGTACAATACGGATAAGCATGTACCTACATCAGTGATCCACGTTTATAAACCGAAACCTTTGTGTTCCGGAGTACCTACCTACCTACGAATAAATAAATCTTTCAATCTTTTATTTGAGAGCTCCACATGTACCTAAGTACCTAATCTGTAAGTCCCATTTGGTAATCCGTACATAACATAATTTTATAATGCAATACGATATTATTATGTATTTGTTCTCTTTGTTCCTCTCAATTAGAGCACCTGCCATCTAATCTTTTCACCACCCTTGGCTGACTGGAAGAGAATGCCTCAGGCATTAAGTCCGCCTTTGTACCTTTTTATATTGCGAAAAGGCGAAAAGTTTAAATAAATAAATATTTTTACCAAATCGGAGTTTCTGTCTTTTGGGACCATGTTAGATTAGTTGGGTCAGTGACAGCTCGGCCCGAGTCAACTTAATCCGAATAATAATACCAGATATTTCACTCCGTACTTATACCAATTAATTAATAACGCAAACACATACAATCTGTTCTTAGTAAACCAATACAACATGGCTTCCTTTAATAGTCACGAACATATGTCCAAAAAGAGTAGGTAAGTACTTGTGTTATCTAAAAACAACGAAATAGAACTAAAACTACTATCTAGCAAAAAATAGAAAACCACCGCAACAAAACGCATTGTTCAAAACAGAAGTCCACCATAAAAATAAAACAAAGACCCATCGAACCAAAATCACAAAGTTGAAACAATGTTATTGCCAAAAACATTGAAAATAGTAGACATGAGCTGTACTGTAGGTATGTGAATCCAGTCCCTGACCCACTTCCATTTTAGATAAACGAACTATAACGAACAAAAAGGCAACACAATATTTTAAAGGCAGTATTTTGAAGTGTGATTTGTAAGTCCCAGGAGCAATTTATTCTATTGAAAACGTCGGATGATTTATAATTTTAAATGCGAGTCTGTACCTATTGTACAGATTCACTTCTTTTCTTTCATTATTACAATGTAAAATCAACATCATCGCAGCTGCTGTCATTATCTCTCCCCCTAGACTCTATTGTCAAGTCGGCTCTTAGTCTAGCCAGCCACATGCATTTGTATCACTATTGTGCTTAGAATAAGCCTCTGTTTAACAGAGATCACATTTTTTTCTACTTAGTAAAGTCTACAAATGGGATACGGTACGAAAATAAAAGGTGAAATGTTCTTTAAATCGAGATTTGGGATACAAACTATTACCTACTAAATGTAAAGTAATTATCTGCATTGTGTAATAAATAATAGAAAAAGCTTTTTGAAAAGTACAAGAAAATGAAACATAGCTAACAGAACCACAGCCAAAATTATGTCAAACATAAATCAAAAAAGAAAGAATGGGTTTAAAACTGAATTTACGAAGACAGAGTTTGGAAAATCAACATAAAGCTCTGTAGTTACTTTGGTAATTGAGATCAATAATTAGCATCAAAAACCCGCTACTAAACAACAAAATAGTAAGCCATTTTAAAATAATACTTTTCCAACTCGCCGGGCCTGAGCTCGTGAGATAATTGCTTTAAAATGTTCAGAGCAAAGTTTTAGGTGACAGCAACGACATTACATGACTATTTCAGAGTGCTTTACCACCGCGTTTAAATCATTTAATATTAATATTGGACTAGGGGCTCGTAATTTGGCTCGCATATACGTATATTGTACCCAGCAAAAAATAGCGTTGTATTGTAGTGTTAAAAGCCTGTCAAAGTCCACCATATAATTTTAGACATGCTGATCAGTCAGTTGCACTTTAGAAATGTTTTTTCAATCGATTACTGTTTTAGAAAAAGGGGGAAACTGCGATACTTAAAAGGAATATCTACATCCAACAGCGGACGGTTATAATATTTCACTAAACTCACTTCATTTTCGTACAGGTGCACATGCAATTGTGTAATGCAACACATTCCATTAAGATTAACAAGTGAATAACTCCATTCGTGCATCGTAATTCTTTTAAAAGCCTCTCATACCTCGGTAATCTCACGTATCTTCAGTTGTATGAATAAATTCTCGCGTGCGCGGTTTTAAACCGTTTTATAACAGCCGTACTTGCATTGCATCATAAAGAGTGAGCGAGGTAAAGCTCCTGTGAGCCCTCACATACTACTTATGCCACGGGAATGCAATGTGTAAATGTGGACTAACTTTTATTACTCGTAAACCTGATTACGAACAACTTTTAGCAAAGTTTATTACGTTTTGGTGGGATTGCCGTGTAATTTCGAATTCCTTGGATTTGAAAGTCATATTTACGTGTGTAAAGTTGACGTAGAGATGTCTTCTTCCAAAAGAAACGACGTAATGTTTTGTATTTCTTTATGTAAGTATTACTCTTTTTCAGAAAAAGCGTCTTTTAGATAATTGAAGGATGTGAACGTAAAACTCTTTACCGAAAGCAACTTATGCCCTTGCACCCATAACATCTAAACATAATAAGATAGCACATTATAATTAACGTTTCCATTTAATTTTCTTTATCTGCAATCCCTTAGTAATTAACAGATAACATAGAAAGCATGTTTGTAACCCGTTCAGCTAACAAACTTAATATCAATGCACCGGTTAATGCCGGCTAATTCCGGTGAGCGGCTTATAAGCTGCAGCATCGAGCTTCAAAGAGCTCGATATCTGTTGGTGTTGGTACACGGTGGTTCCCGTTTGGATTACCGCAATGTGCATTAGCGCTTTCCAATAAGTTTGAGTAGTGAAGTTAGCTGTGTTTGAGATCTACTTGGGCAAATGGTATTTTTGTTAGTCTCGAGTTGGAAAAATTAGACTCCATTCGTTAATTAATGGTGCTACTATCGGCCTTCCGCGTAACTGAGACGATTCCTGAGGTAGCAGTGCCGTGCAGGAGGGTGCCCTGATGTGTCAGCACATGATTCGTCAACTTGTGACAGCTGTCACCGCTTCACCAACGCACTGCTACCTCAGGAACCGCCTCAGATATGGCGGTAGGCCTAGACAATTTTATTGTAGGAAAACGGTGGTGACAGAATTGACGGAACTTTTCGCGACATAAGGACCACTTTTACTTTTTATCATCGATTTGATAGTTTTCGGAAAAACAATGTCATTACGGAAAACTGCTTAGGGAATAATAACGAATTATCATTATGATATACACGTTTGGCAGAAGATTAATACAAAGGCACAGTTTCCACCTACGTACCTATAATCTCCGGAATTTGATCCAGTCGTGTCTTAGACATTCTGTTTGTGTAAGGAACTCTTGTTTGTATGTTACATACATTCCTGTATTACGAGTTCCTATGCTTACATTATAAGCGTGAGGTAAGAATTATTGAATGAGCGTCATGAGGCGTGCACTTTTGAATTTCCAAATTTTTTAACTAAGATATTTCAGTAGTAGGTAAATGATACCTAAGTACCTACTTGTTACGTCGTGCCTTGTTTGTGCATACAAATGTTGAATTAAAAGAAAACTAAAAGAAGCATTGAATGCATGAGGAAGCATGAATTAATGTTCACGTCGAATATCACTATCATACCAATCCACTGTCGAACATAAGGCCTCCTTATGTTCAACAGTAGATTGATACCCTGATATCTCATAGTTCATTATTTATTCACCTTGAAATACTTTCCTAATACTCCGTCTACTCCCGTCCTACTAATAATTTACAAAGTATAATGATGACAGAAGCAGAGTGAAAATTATGATAAACAGTCGAATACCAATTAGGATTGAACATCCTTTTCTAACCTTTCTAACATTCTTTTTAGGATAATTCTGAAAGACACTGCCCGAAATTTATGAAGACCAGGCAAAATACCACTTAAGATAGGATTTTCATCCTACAAAAACCTGGAAATAGGACGAAAATCACTAAAGTAATGGGCAATTATCTACCGCTCCATAATAATTGCAATTTGTATCGTCGTCGAGCCAAATTGCTTTAAATCCCGTTATTGCAGGTCATAACGATAAAAATAAATTACCTTCTTGAATTTCGCTACTACTTACTTTTAAAAACGGGAATATTTCTGCTCCGAATTTTACACAGGGAAAATAAATATTGTGGGCGTGGAAATTATGAGGTTATGTAAAAAGAAGGTATACATTTCAAAGACGCTTTTTTATTGGAAAATACCTAAAAGTCATGCTCGTTAGCAACCGCACAACCACGTTCCGTATCTGTAAGTACTTATTTTACCTACTGATTTGATTGCTTGACCTCCGCACTATTTATTTAGGTAAGTACCTACCTACTTGGCTACCTATTTGTTGATAAATAAATAAGTACTTTAAGAACAACAACAGTAGGCAGTTAGGCCTTACCTCGTCTGTGTGCGTATGTAAATATTATTTGTAATGACCAGAAACCCTAAAACTACCAGAAGACGACTTATTCTCAGCCAATAACCACAATATAAAATTTCCATGACGTATCGATAGAAATAGTGGATGCCACCATGGTTCTGCATTTAAAAACATTAAAAAAAAGGAAAAAAAATACAACGGCACGACGTAGTAGGTAGACTAGAAGTGTGGGGTAGGCTTGCAGAAAAAATATCGATATATCGAAATATCGATATTTTTTGTTCGATATATCGATATTTTCAGGCGATATTTATTATTTTGATATATCGATGTATCTATATAAAATATCAAGTATCGAAAATGTATCAAACACGATATATTTTCAATAGCAACACCGTTGTCGCCGCTGACTAAAACCACTGGAATTCAGAGCCGTAAAAAATATTTGTAAGTACTTTTTTTCCTAGTTAGTTACTTTTTGTCCTAGGTATTTTCCTACTAAAAATCCATTTTTTTTTTTAAATTTCACCGATATATCGATACTTTTTTACACTTCTTGCATCCCTAGTGTGGGGACACTACTAGTCTACTACGTCGTGTATTTTTTTTTCATCACAACCCTCGGAAAAGTTGCAGGCCCAACTTGCTCGTAGTCGCACTCTAGCTCCGCGACTCCGTATATTTTACTAGTCCACAAACTTGCTAACTAAGCAGGAACAGTTTCAGTAAACAATGTGCTCTTTAATTTCTAGTAAAGTTGGCAAGTGAAGGTAATACGTTACTTGCTGCGAAGTTCTCCGTGAAATATTGTTCAGACTTCGCGTTGAGCGAATCAAGATTTGTTTTGGATGAGTTGAGCTAAATTGTTTTGACTGAGCCGACTAAAGGCGGGTCGGGTGTAAATATTGTAAGTGGCGGAAAATCGATACTCATAGATTAGTTTTCAATATGAATTTATTATGAAGTTGGTATGTGTGGCATTCAGAAATTGGAGAAAGATAAATAACTGAGTTGATTTTTTTTTGTTCTTCAAAACATATCAGTCATAATGTCACTGCTGACAACATGTAGGTTCCGAAGTAGGTAAGGACCAACAGGTTAACAACCGATATTTAATTCAGAATAATGTTCCATCCCACGATCTGTAGGTAAAAGCTTGCTTTAGGGAACATCCTTAAGGAAATCATTAAGCTCCATTACACGTTCCATCATTTACAAGCTCTAATGAGGACGTAGGTATCAAACATCTTACGTAGGTACCTACTCCCAAACTGATTATGAAAAGCGTACCTTCAACAAAATGTATCGAGTTCCTAGCAATTTACCAAATTAACAGTTCTCTAGGAGGAACGCGTAATATAAAGAAAAGAAAGAAAATAGGTGATTAGTTGTCATAATATCAATAACAACTAAGTACCTAGGCTAGGAACACCCATGATGACGATGATTAAAGGACATACTTAGGTAATTGAATAAACCATGAATGGTATTTTATATGAACTTTGAATACTTACATGTAAACACTATTTACTTACTTACTAACTTATCATATCGAGATCTTCTAAATTACTTTTAAAAAAAAAAACTAACGGAAAAATAAAACTAATTGAATCTATTAATTCGTGGATATAAGCATAAATTAGGTGAAATCTAGAAATTAATTTTGATAGCCTGTAATTATATTGCACTGCAACAGCCTTCATCATCGTAATTTCGTAATAATAAGCGGTTGTCGGTACCTATCTAGACAATTTAGTTTGTGGGTATAGATTCCTACTTACGAAGGTACGGGTATCTAATAAAGGCTATGCAACGGTAGACCACGATCAGAAAAAAGGGGTAAACGAAACAGTGCTTGAAATGTTTCCTTATATAACACTTGAACAAATAGTCTTAAAACCCATGGAGCTTGTTACTTTTCACTGAAATCAGTAGGTAGTAACTCTAACAAAATCAGTTCAGTTACTCAGTGTAAAGCAGTTCCATAAACGTAAGTGCGCCTTACTTTGACAAATTGGGCCGAGTCGCAGTCGATGCTATCGTGCAGCTAGCAAATGGACCATGAACGGTTTCTCCTGTGTAACCTGTCTGAATGAATCACCTATGTATCTGGCACTCCTGCCTCTTTATTTATTAGATGCACGGAGTCCCGCCCTCAAGCGTTATGGGTTTCATTAATATAAAGGAATGCTTAGTTCATCTTTACAGTTTTACTTCATTCATGATTGAGTTATGATTATAAATCCGAAAGGCAAATTCAGAATACGAAAACTAATAATGATGTAGCATTAGTTTATCATAAAACAAATTCAATATATCAAAATTTAAATCCAATTTCGATAGTAATACAATTCCAATATGGCGGGCGCCATCAATCAACCGAACGTTTCGTTACATTCAAAAATTACTCGCGAACGATTGAATCGCGTATTCGATTCAAATACTTCGCAGTTTATCGAATAAAATGAGAGTAATCCTACGAAGTCGCGACACAATAGAGACGGGGAGGCTTTCAATGTATTCAGTAAATCTTCGTATAGCGTGCGGTGTCAGATGCAAAGCGCTGTGCATCGATGTTTAGCAAAAGCAGTATTCGATTATTGAAATGGGAATCGAGGATTAATACCATTGTGATTGTTGGGTCCTGTGAAAGCTGTTTGCAATGAACGATCAACTGGTTTATGAATAGAATAGCGGTCAGATAGGTATTGATGTGGTCAGGACATAAACACAGCAGGCAATTTACCATTTCGAAGCTTATTTTGGAAAGCCGAGATGAAAACGGTTTTATGGAAATGAATTTATTATGATTATTTTTCACCAATTTCGAAAAAAAAAACTGAATTGCGACGATTTCCGATACGGAAGCGTTAACTGTAGGTACCTAATCAAGTTTCAACTCAACTTCATAGGTAAGTTGGCACCTACGCTGACTATATTAGATTCAAAGCTAACGTAGCGGGTGTGCTGTACTTACCTAACCTAACTCACTTAAGAACGACAGGGTTTTGCACTCAAGAAAGAATGATTAATACGAGTCGCGGTCGAAATGAGAGGAATAACCCGCCCAAGCCCTCCAGAGGGGAAAAATGTATTTGTTTAAACGGCCATCTATCATACTCCCCACAGTTCCTGTGTCCTTCCCTACAAATATATTGAGTAAGGTTCACTAAGTTTTAAGTTTACGACTATATTTGTATTTTCGAATGTTGTACTCAAATGTTATTGCCACGTCTACAGAAATAATGACAGAATTTGCAAGCGAAGTAGCTTAATAGAGTAGTTTCTACGAGGCATTAAAAAAAAAGTACCTTTTAGTTTCATTATATTGGAATTACGCTCGATTATTGTCTTACGTACCTACTTTGAATGTTATAAAGCTGTAAGACGAAGGAGTGTTAATTGAATTTGTACCTCTCTCTCTCTTCTCTCTCTCTTGTGTGCTTTTGTTTTTTTTTTTTTTAATTTTTGTGTATAAGAGGTTAATATAAAATACAATAGACGCTGATATATTTAGTAACCTATTCCGCTTGAAAAGCAAGCGGAATAGGTTACTAAATATATCAGCGTCTATTGTATTTTATAATGGATTTCCGCAAAGTCACGCCTGAATCATTTAACTAGGTTAATATACCTAAATAAAATCATAATACATAATTTACCTGCTAATCTTGAGACCCAAAAGTTTCTAACATGCATGTCGTATGTGAAGATACAGAAGAAGGTAACGTAAGTACCTACCTATTCAATAAATTCACATTTAATCTGTAAATCGCTTTAAATTCTCATAATATTGCAGCTGCCGTAGAACAACCACAAATACACGATCATGTAACTTTACAAGTTATAATATTACCTATTACATTGAGGTTGTCTAGAGGTTGCGAAGCACAATGACTGTTGATAACTCTTCCAAATTAAATTTAATATTCACGTATCATGAATCTCAACTCAAATTACCGTAATATGACAAATATTAGGCACAACTTAATGGTGAAAACTCTCGGAACTTCAAACATTAAATAATTTAATTATATATATATAGTCCTCCAGACCGTATTTCGGCCATGGCGGCTAATCTCAACGGAAACTAGCCTTCGGCGCGGGAGACATTATAGTGCAAAAGGGTGTGCGCAAACACAGGTGCACTCTCTCTTCCCATCACTTTCATACAAATAAATAAAATACTACTCAGCTACTGAATGGAATTTTCAAAGCAACGTTAGTAATTTATCTGAAAGTAACTAGCATAGACTCCACAAATTGGATCAAGAAGTTATGCCTAGATTAAAGCAATCAGCCAAACTGGAATTATCAAGTCAGCGCACTGCATGTTGGATGAACAAATTTGCTAATTGGTCCTGATTCGGCTCAATGCGATAGATGAAATTGAAGCCGACCCGAATAAGTAGTCATAGTAGAACGATGAAATATAAATAAAATAAAAATCGTTTATTTCGACCAACAAAAGGGTCATAGACACAGAGATGACAACATTAACACACAATTAAAAGAAATTAAAATACACAACTATACAGAACATAATTAACGAGTTCGATTGCTCAGTATGTGAACCATACAGCAATGGTTCAGGTACCTACAATCGCACCTCTCCGCAAATGCCCTCAGGATGCCGCTGGAGTTAGCCCAAACCCTGCGAAAAATGGTTGGAAGAACACTAAACTGTGAGAAAGGAGAAAGGGATACCAACAATAAAAAAGGGATGGAAAAACTTTCGGTCCAAGAATTGAATGTAAGTAAATAACTTAAACAATTTAATGGTTCCAAGAGAGAGAGATTTAGACATTAAGCCACTAATAAAGGCAAACCTGAAGATCGCTTCGACTCTTCAAGAGTTCGAAACATGTTAGATACCTAGATAGGTATTAAGTTACTCCTCGTCGAAGTTTCAGTTTCAGAGCTACCACAAATTTTCCGCTACTAAAGTCTACCCGCGTCCGGCGAATATTAAACATTTATCTCAAGAAACCCTCAAGTACTTACCTACTCTATATTCCACGCTAAAGATAACTACACAAATCGTCCATTGTCACACATGACGACACACAAACAGAACTGTTAACTTACGCACCCATTTGCTAAAGTATCTAAGAAAATTGGTGCTGATGTCGACTGTCAGATCCAGGCCCGTGTACTTATCTAATACCTTGTTAAGTTGAGAAGGAACACACTGATATATCTTGTGTGAATTAAGCTTTCTGAGGTAACTGCGTGTCAGGGCAGCCTTGACACTGGGATTAAGAGGGAGGTTAATCGTTGGACAACTAGCTTCATCTTTCTGACTAACTGACCCCTTGACAAATTCAAAATCGCCTGTAATTGGTTTATTTGAAATAAATGCTTTGAGTTTGAGTTGAAAAGTAAAATAAATAATGGAGCAACAGAGTAGCATATTAATTGCAAATAAGAACCTATTGTATCACACATATTGTCCTAATTACGTTCCGTTCTAAGATTGAATTTTGAGACCTTATAACGAATGGAATATGAAGAAGGGAAAATGTCAGAAATTATACTGTATCTTCAATCTTACTTCACATACAACTGTATTCGTTTAGTGTTTTAATGAAAATAAACAGTGCCTACACAATTCAGGCACAATACAAGTCTAGAATAGGAACCCCTTCATCACAGAGCTTGTCATCAGAGTTCAAATTACACGTTATCGTATTCGCAATACGAGTATACAACCACTAATGACGCAGACGCCTGTTTATTTCCTCCCAGCGAAACAATGTTCTAACCATTGCCATTAGGTAGGAAGGTACAATCGAACAAAACGTATGGTATACAGGCAAAAATATTCATTTTTTCACTACACTGCCAATTTTCATCTTTGCTTGGGTGTGCGTAGGTAAAAGACTTCTCTACTATGACCTGAATGGCCTAAAAGACTTGTCTACTACACACTCACAACATTGTTTAAAAGTAGTTGCAAGTTAGCTGCCTGTGCACCAATCTCTTTGTTCGACTGTACATGAGATACGTGATCACATCCCTATGAATATAAACTAGTACGCAAAACGTTCAGTATTCGGGTCGTGTACACGTTAATAAACAAGACATTTGTTTGATACGGTACACATGCAAATAAGGAGACTGTATAATAATATTTCTTGGTATCTCTTAGGACCGAATATGAATGACGTTGTTTCGATTATGTTAATTCTACGTTCATTATATTTTTTTCGCTGTTTAAAAAATTACATGATGTGTCATTCAGTGCAATCAATCTACGGAATATACAGGGTGTTTGGTGCATCGTTTGCCAAATGGAAATGGCGGATAGGAGGCGTCACGTGCTATCTCGTCAGGGCCCAAAAAAAAGTTTTTTATATTAAAATTACCTATCTAAAAATCCCAAAAGTCAGCCTTTGAACTTGAATATAAAATAAAAGGTATACTAAGCCTTCCATTTTTTTTAATTGTAATAATGTCATGTTGTACGGTTCTGTCAAAATTACTTGCAAGTAAAATCTAGCCTTTTTACTCATCTGGCATTTAAAAGATTCCGTGGGGCCAAGAATTTTTTTGGGGTCTGAGAAGATAGCATATTATCATGACCGGAGGGGTCATGTAACGTGGATCGGCTATTTTCATTTGGCAAACGATGCGCCAAACACCCTGTATAACAATAGATACATTTACCTAAAATGTAATGTTTACCTAAAGTGTAATGTAATGTTATTCTGTGTATTTAATGTTGCTATTAGTACCTAATATATTAATTTGCACACCTCATTAGGTTATAATACAATGTACCTTATATACCTGTAACACCTTTTTGACATGTATTATGCAAATAAATGATTTGATTTGATTTGATTGATTTGATTTGATTTGACCTATACATTTATTTATGGTTGCTGAATTAGTTGAGGTACATATTGCAGACGCGACAGGTAAAAATAAATTATAATATTATTTATTTTTGAATTCTACAAAGTCAGTTTATTAGATCCAGATATGAGGGGCAGTGACTTGTTCGCTGCCAATGTTGTCGTCTATAATCAAATCCAACAACAATTCCAAGTCCTTTTCCGACTTCAGCGGACCGTGGACTCAATCCCGTCAAAGCGTTCGTTAGTTCAGGCGCCTGTGAAAAGGGTTAAAAAACCTGAACAATTCATTTGGGAAGGTTGTTTTGGCGAATCTCTTTTAAACCAACCATTGCCACTCAACTGAGTCCTTTTCAAAATTGCAGTTGAAAAGCAAATCCCTTAAGTTTTCCTACTAAACTAGACGAAAAGTGTGAAAATGGAAATGAGGCACGTTGGAAATCGATTACCCATAAGCTTAGAGTACTTTTTTGTAATGAAATTTAATAGGAAGTTTGCATGGAACACGCTTGTTGACGCTCAAGCTTTCAATACGCCTTTCCCAGAGCTGCGGGGATTTGTGCTGCTATCATTATCCTTTTTTTATACAACGAGTAAGTTTTCCATTTCTTTTGTCTTTTAAAACGAGGTTTATAATGGATTTATGGTATGGAAAATTGCAATCACAAGAAGATAAGCGTAAAATATTGTCCCTTCACTTAGGTTGGGACCTCAGTAATCCTTTATCCCTTTCAGGCAGTTTGTTTTAAACAAATAACGCCTTAATAATCGTTCAAACAAACGTTATGAATGACCCTTTTGTGCCGTGAGTTTAAGAATATTGTTTTAAGGAATTCGTAGTCTGTTTTCTGGAGGGGGCTTTTCAAGGGGTGTCAATTTGGAATGCGTCTAGTTGGTTGATAAAACTTTCATTAATAAAAATCTGCTTTTCATAATTTCACGTCATCGGGAACTGTCCGTTTATCACTAACTTACCGCTCAACTATTGGATTGGCCTATAGAACGCCGATAACAATTAAAATTCTATTTTTTTTTTTGCAGTAATGACTCACAGCCTATTTCGGAGGACCTTACCTATATATTTACCCGACTACGGCGAAGAAAAAAGGAGGGTTATGATTATCCTTTGGCAATGGCAACCCTATTTGGAGTGTCATATTATTTTGTGTAAGTATGTCTGCGTTTATTTAGACGTTATTTATCGTACACGCCCGGAGCATCACCTGCTTACATTTACTTTGTATTAGTAGGTACTTATTTGAAGTAGGTAAATAGCCTGGAAGAGAAATGTTAGTCCAAATTATCTCCCCCGAGTACCTACTAAGAAAATAATACACTGAAACAGCGAGAGAAATGTATTAAAGTTGAATATTATTTTGTTTTGTTATGTATATTTTGAATTACTTATCATGTCTGACAGCGGAGCATTCAGAATTCTAGAGTTGGTATGTGTAAAGAAATATGGCGACTAAGCGATAAGTTACAAAGAAGGCTGCTAGCTAAGTCCGAACGTGAACAATGTCCGACCAGCATGTTGTTGAAATAGTTCAGTTGAGGGTCAAATACTACCGTAAGTTGCCTGTCTAAGTTCTTTATAAAGTCCATTTACCACATTTAAGTTTCATTTATTTTTCCAACAATGATTTTCTAGTTCAATGTTGAATCGAAATCCTGTAAAGAAAAGTCCTTTCCGTAATCAGGTTGCAAAATCCAATACCCGCAAACCGAAAGAATATTTTTCAAAAGATTCTTTATCGAGATCTGTGTCCAATTTGCAGTATTCCGCAGATTGCGACTTTTGAAGCTCATCAATGGTTTTTTTATTCCGTAGCCTCAGTATTAGGTACCTCTCGTTGGATTTGAAAAGATGGAAAAGGAATTTGATCTGGAAAGCAAGAACGTCTGGAACTGGAAAGCAAGTTTGGATTGTCCTACAGGACGTACCTACGTACGTCCTGTAGGACAATCCAAACACTTCGATAAGTATCTTGCATTAGAAAAAAACTTTAGAAATTTTCAATGAGTGAATGAATTTTACTCCATAACTTTAGCTTCAAGTTGCAGAATACCGTTTTATTTACACCATTAACACGCTTCATCTATACAACGCACTTATCTTACGCAAGACTGCGAACAACGTTGATAATTTATGCGACGAGTTCCGTTCAGAAGTCGTTGTCCGGAAAACATAAAAGCTTTTAACGTCATTACAACATGGCCCAAGTAATTTCTGCTGCGGTTCAAACGACATTACAATGAATTCTGATACTACATAAGAAATATTACGACTGTAAGCGCAAGATAGAACGATAAAATGTACCCATTAATAGGGGTTTTAAAAGAACTCGCAAATAAGAAAAATAAAGGAAGAACTTATCTAGTTTTTGTTTTGATTCATGCAAAGCGCCAAATTTCGCTTACTTTCATCCGGAATCAAATTAAAATCCTGACTACGACTAAAATATTGTTTTCAGCAAACACAACTAGGACAGAACGCCAAAATAAATCTCCAATAAAAATAGCTTTTGTACAATGACGGTCGAAAACTTCCGTTTAATTTAGCAGAGAACTTAAAAGCGGCTTTCACTTAGCACGCGTCAAGAGCTTCAGAACTATTAATCTTGGGGATGTTTCCCAAAACAATTTATTACTGTGGCACGTTAACCGTGGGCCCTGCAAATTGGGACGTGGAGATTAGGTGGGTCAGAAACTCTGAATATTCTAAACAAACGATCGAATAGTATTATGTAGAGTACGTGAGAGGCTCGTATTGTTCTAAGGATTCCTAACAAAGGCTTGTATGACGGACAGGTTGGGCGCAGATATGTGAAGAACTTGCCTTGTACGCTCTCTAGTTCTGCGAGTCATGTACCCGTAATTAAAGTTGTGTAATAAAACTTTTAGGTTACCGTTTTCGGCAGTCATGGTATAGTTTTGTGGTTGTACACTTCATTAAGCGTAGATCTATGACGTCAACAGTTTTAGATTGTCCACACCCATCTGTGCCTGACAGTGACAAGCCCATTATTAATGCACGCTAAACCGTTTAGCTGACGTATCAAACAGTGTTACCTTCGAATTGTTAGAACGATTTCTCTTTGTTCGTTAATATTCTTACTAAGGTACATTAAAGGCATGTCTCTACCTAAAATTCTTAATTTAACGGACTAATAAATTGCGAGAACCTTGGATTAAATTCACAGTACGCCGCGGGAGATGAAGAATTCAGGTAATATTATGAGGTAACTTAATTAATTTATGAGTAAAAGATTACAAGGGGCTGTGGCGTGATATTGTGAAATATTTATTTTTCTTAATACCTAAATCGTGTACCTACCCACTACAATTTTCTCTTTTGGAATTCACGACCTTGGAAGCTGGCCGCTCGAAGCTTTACGTAATCGAACCTACCAGAGCCTGTTACATATAAAAGCTTTCGGATTTCACTCAAACGGACATAAAGGTACGACTGGTAGAAATAAACCGTTGCGGAAAAGATCGAATAATCTTTTACAGGATTATTTGCTTGATAATTTTGTATGTTTACAAAACTGGTTATTTGACTGTAGTGAACTACAAAAACGATAAAGAATTAATAATACCTAATGGTTGTAAAAAGGCTCTTAAAATAATTAACACCGAAAACCGAGCAGCCTTTTTTATTTATGTCTTTAAATTACTATCATAACTTTCGAGAAGTAGTATTAGTAGGTACTCACTACCCGGTAAATACTATAATTTTCGTCAATCAACTTGTAACAGTATAAGTACGAAAATAACCTACGGCCTCCTACATACGCATACAGAATCAAATTATTTTGACACGAAATAAAATGCCAACACAAGTCGCTCCAGACGGTTGAAAATTAATCAAAGGAACAATCTTCCGGCTCATGGCGTCAAAATTAGAAACACTTTGTATCTATTACAAAAGAAAACTTCAAAGGGAAATTGAGGAACAATGGAGGAATTTTTATAAACAAAATTGCTAGTTTATTAACTTGATTACACCCTCAATGGCGGCAATCTATTGGGTTTTAAATGGGCGAGAAATAAGCCGCTATCTTAAATTGTTTTCTTGGAAGTCTTTAAATGACTTAAGTTTTGTTTAGGTACTGATAAATTGCAAGTTCGTGAAGTTTTATTCTAGCTTGGCAATCTTCTGTGTTCATTGGCAGACGTGGAACAGTTATTATCTATTATTACTATCTTCTATGTAAATAATAATTATATAAGTAAGTAGGTAGGTACTTACTGTTCGTTCGTAAGCGCATCACTTGAAAACGCTGGACTGATTTGGTTATTTTTTGTAATCACTTGAGAACACCTGGACTGATTTGGTTATTTTTTGTCTATGTAATAGTACGAATAAGGTTTTTACGCAAATAAAGAAAAAAATGAAAAGTTGCTTGGAAAGCCACTCTGCACTTTTATGTAAATAAAGAATTATAAAAAAATTAAATGGTCGCGGATTCTAATTCAGAACAATGATGATATCAAATTGAAGGCCAGTATGTTGGCTTCAAAACTAAATAAAAACTTTTTCATTTACTTTTCATTATTTTGACGTTTTAAGCCTTTAAACCTTAGAAAATGCACGGTGGTTAGATTTAGGGATTCGGGAGTTTGCCCAACTAGCTTTCATGTCCTAACCCAGGTCATGGTCTACTTTTATGCCAAATTGAATCGAAATCCATTCAGCCGTGAAAAGGTTACAGACAGAGAGAGTTACTTTGGCATTTCTAATATTAGTATCTTAGGTATCAGTTTATAGTACGAACTGAAAACAAGAACGAGAAGAACCTTTAGATACCTGGTTGCGTAGATAAGTAAGTAGGTATGTTCTAGCAAATATTCACAGCATCATTTGGTACGGAGAAAAACCATTTTTTCACTGGGGACCAACCACCACCTCTTACAGCCGTATTATTTTAATGTTATTTTAGCGTGACGTCTAGCTCCATCTCTTTTCCACACTCAAGTAAGATTAGAATAAAACTGTTCTTCACTTCCTCGATCAAATCACAATAATAATTTATAGTCTGGTGATCACTGACAAAATAAATGTATCAATGAAAACAAACTTTATTCAGCCACGAATTCATTAACCTCTCTGCTCGACAAGACTTTGACACGTGACACATCAGCTAACTCGACAGGATGTTGCGAATTCCGTCATGAAAATCAGGAATTTACATGAACTTTCAGCATTTGAATTTATTAAAAAAAGTATGTTACCGCATCTATTTTATACAATAAGTTTGTGGCAAATATCATAAATTATATGTCGAGGTCGGTCAAACCGCGTCAGTCGACTGCGTAAGTTGTTTAAAATAGGTATAAATACACCTATTCAAAAGGTAGGCAACTCAGATTCCCTGAAAATATGTACATAAACAATCTTCTCTCTTGCTGAAAATATGCAAAAGGACCAAATAAAGATATTATTATTCTTTCTACATTCTTACTTTTACCATTATTCATACTTAAACTAGATAAAAAACACGATCAAATATGAACAAAAATTAACAAAAATTGTGGTGCGACGTAACACTTCTTAGTGCTTACCGTCACCCAATTTTTCGATTTCGATTCAAATGTTGCACTCAGCCTAATCGATATTCGATATAATCAAACTTGATTAAAAATTGTAGAAACTGAATAAAAACTCTTTGGTATATTTTTCATTAATTATTTTATTTTGAAAATTAATTTTAGTAATAAGTACACATAGGTACACTGTGGATAGTGGTGTAACGTTTTAGGGTTCCGTACGACCGAATGAAAAACTGAACCCATATAGGATCACTTGTGTCACACGAGTCTTGTGTCTGTTCTGCATTGCTGCAATTTGCTTCGAATCTACTGGACCGATTAGGTTGATATTTGGTACACATATACATTTTGGTGACCCAAACATGGAAATGTAACGTAAATAAATGGATTTAGCAAATAGCCACTTTTGGGGGGCCAAACCAGAAAAAAAAAAAAAAAACAGTTTTCGAAAAAGCGTTCATACCTGCGACGGTCTTCTTCTTATTTGATAGCAAGAGAGAAAGAGAGGGAAAGTGGGAATTTAGTCAAAATGAAAATCCAAGATGGTGGGTACAATTTTTTTTAAATTTTTCCTCTTATCTTAAGTTTTCATAGTTTGCGATAATGCTAAAGTCAATAGTGAGGTCAAAATTTAAATCCAAGATGGCGGCTGCGACAAGTTTTTGTCATGTGTGTCGTGTGGTTTTCGGGTGATAGTGTCGATACCCAATAAGATGAAATTATAATTATATTGTAAATAAATTATCATAGACATCAGTCGCTGTCGATTGTAAACTTGATAGTTTGGCTATCAAGTTTACAATCGACAGTTTACAAGCGACTGATGTAAAAAAAGGACCTCTTAATTATTTCGTCACGTCCGTTCGTCCATTGGTTCGGATGTCATACAGGCATTTTACTCGGACACCTATTTATACTATACCTACCGTTGAAAATTTGGAAGAAGGTGTATTCTTTACACCGCCTAAAATCGTATAATAAAATTACCATAAACATAATTAGGGGTGTCATTCCCCATACATGCAATCCAGGGATGAAAAAAAGATGTATGTAAAGATGTATGACTCATAAGCAAGCATGTAGCATTGTTGGATCTTATAATTAAAATGATAAGATGCTTCTAAGTGACTGCTTTTTGAAGTGAATAACCCATTGTAACCGAAAATAACCCGTATTTCAACAATGAGTTACGGGTTATTTTCGGTTACAACTGCAGAATTAACTTTGTTTTTCGTAGTTTTTTCTAGAAATACAAACTTATTTTTGCAGTCGAAGAATTAATGCTGTGCAATGTGCATGCGTATATGTTCATCCCAACTACGGAACCCTTTTGTGCGTGGTCCATGGACTTGGTCAGTTTCTTGGGAAACTACCACAAAAAAAAAACAATTTCTAGTACCTACTCACGTAACTTAATAAAAACAAAAACTAGCAAGCTCATACAACTAACAAAACATATTGACGTTATGTAAAATTAATTTCTCACCATTATCAAACAAAATTTTGTTACGCCTACCTAAAAAGTATAAGTACTGGGTATTCTGTAGCAAACTATCAGAAAAGTTTAAAAAATAAAATCCACATTAAAATAATTTTGTCCAATATATTAAAATAATTTAGAACAGCGAGCGCATTCCATTTTTAAATTCAATTACCTATAGAATCATTTCGGCGCGAAATTCAAAAGATGAGGTAGCCCGGCCATAAGGTCCTGTCTATTGAGTTAATAGAATGTATTAGGTTTCAATATAATGTCCGAAAAACGATTAAAATAACATTAGAAAAGTATAAATTATTAATGTATCCAATGCTTAATGTATTTATTGTATAAAACAATTTTATTTCAATTTCCAAGTATCGATTTCTTATATTCGACATATTAATTAATCGAGAACGAAATTTAAAAAATAATCGTTTGGCATAATCGTTTTCGGACATCATTACAATAAAAAAAAGTATAATGGACGGCGATTTTGAAAACAAATTCAGTAGTGGTAATGAATAATACGTGTTATTGGACCCGTGTTCGTATATTATGTTAAGATTTGGACATTTTCTAGTTGTATATAATATTTTGAATAATATTTGTCACATTTTAAATCGTATCTACATGTGTATGAGTTATATTCGTGAAAAGTAAAAATGAAAACACGCACGATTGGCGCGAAACTTCGTCTTTGGATAACACAAAACTTCATTACCACTATTTATTTAACTTGAACAATGGATGAATTCGTCAAATAATTAAATGATGTATTATTCACTGCCCCTGAGGTGGGGTTTGGATGTTCAAAATCACAAATTTTTATGTTTTTTAGCCTCGACCACCACTGTCATCAAAATGGCGATTATGGTATTTACAGTCTTGAATTTTATATAGGTGAATTAATGAACTTGCGCGCTGAATATGAAAGATTTAATGGCGTAAACATAATGAGTTTTTATCCAACTCTCATAATTAACGCACATTCATAAGATTTGATGGGTAGCATATTAAATATTTCCATAATCGAGACAGGGTGTCGTATGTGGTAATTCTGGGGTCCAATTGGATCCGCTACCGAGCCGGCGGAGGTTTTTGTGTTGGGGTCCAATTGGGGGCGCTTCCGAACTATACGGTTAAATGACAAATCACGTGTTAATTGATCAATTCATGCAATAATACCTACTTGTGGTTATCATTAATTTTCCAATTATAATGAACTGATTTATTATTACGTTAATGCTTTGGTTAACTTATGAAGGTACGGGCGCGTCGGCGGCGCCGAAGTGATGGGCTGCAAATACACGCGAATTCAGGCAGTTGCATTCGGCATTGAGCGTTTTCCACGATCCCATCCCATATGCATATAGGCACTCTTGCAGTGTCTGCTGCGAGCATTGGACTACTGTTTCCATCATAATATGAACAATTTCTTTTAATAATTGCAAAATGATTTGGGGGTTGAGACGTTCAAACGCCAAAAATGTATGGTTAAACAGTCGCTAATTATTACTTTATCTGCTTTGCTTACAGAATAAGGTCCGACATTTTCCTTCTCGCGCCATGTATCCCTCGGTGTGACAAAACAACAAAATCAAGGCCTTCAATATTTCTAGCCAGTGTTTGTAGTTGTTAGTAATTAATTCACGGGATATTGTTACAGTCGGATTATACTATACGTAAAGTAAATCCTGCGCCCACGCCGCCCACTAATAGTGTCCACGTTTATTTACTCGCCTGATGAGTGAGCCACAGACTAAGCCGAGGTTTTAATTACAGCAGCACGGTGCGTTCCACAGATAAAACAATGTCGCCCCGTGATCCAGGTCAGCCCGCTGCCCTAATGTACTGCTCTATATTTAACGCTCGTATAATAAATTAAAGCTTTACTTTGGGCTCGTAATTTTAATCGTAAGTGAAAACTTCCAATGATGTTTTTAATTACTTGCAGTAGTGGAGACTTGTCAGTTAAAACAGAAAAGTTTCTAAATACCTATTGGTCAAATTGTTACCTCATCATCTGCCTTTTCCCAAGTATGTTGGGGTCGGCTTCTAGTCTAACCGGATACAGCTGAACCAGTATTTTACATGGAGCGATTGCCTATCAGACCTTCACAACCCAGTTACTGGGTAATACGATAACCCTTGGTGAGACTGGTTGTCAGGCTGACGACTCGTTACAATTGTCAATGATATACAAGTGTGATGTGCCAGTTGTGACTTCCGAGGCACGAAGGGGGTATTGGTATATAAAGATGGTCACCCATCCACGGACCAACGGCGGCAAGCGATTGACCCGTGCGGCTGTTATTACTTAGCCAAATCAAATTGTAGTCTTATTTGTTCTACTGTACTGAATGAGGTGAGAGTTCTCATGATTATCTCATCATCTTCATAATCAAGAATGTTACGTGATAGCATTAGTACGGTAGTCAAGTAGTAATATTGTCCTTCTTACTTTTGATATCAAATGCAACCTCACTATAATATGAAATTCCCTTTATGGCAAATATACAAATTATAGACTAAGCTCTCTGGCTCTATCTGGCTTACCTACAGCTCAAACTCGATCAGTGTCTGTGCTCGCAGCTTCTAGCTAGGTCAATGGCCAAGTAGGTATTAACAATTTGCCACTGGCTGTATTGCTGAACCGACAAGTGATAAATGGAACGAAGGATTTTTAATTACGCTGCCTTTTTTATCACGCCACTCGGGAGCGTTGATTAACGCAAAAAATCTCGAACATACAGTAACAAATGAGCTAATCTTATTTTAAATTAAAAACAACATTAAAATAGATTTAAACTTTAAAGCGTTAATTTCAAAATTTAAATGAAAGTTTAAAGTTTTACGAAGAACAAACATTTTAATGTTACAATTTTCATAAACAAAGTTTTGCTGAAACTTTCGATCTCGTCTGATTAAATAAGTTGCATAATTTTAGTTTAATATTTTGTGAAAACTCAACGTGATTAAAGAAAGTAAACCTATTTGATTTAATTATGATGTGATTAACGAAAGTGTATTTTATTTAAGTAATTATTCTTCATAAGATGATAATTAAAACAAACAAAGGGTTTTGCTTAGCCTCGTCTGATAGAAACTCAATAAATACTTGGAACAGGATCGTGAAAACTTATAAAGGTGGATTTACAGGAAAGAAAGCAGGCGTCCAATAAGAGTCGGGGCAGAATAATGGCTTATTCAACTTTAACTGTGGAAAAACCGCAGTTTGGAAACCGATAAGGGGTGGGCACACACCTGCGCTCACTGAACCTTTTTAACTTAACCCGGTGTACGGGTATTACAATTCCCTGGGGTATATAAAATGTACTTACGCTACATTTTTACACCAATCGATAAATGAGTAATGAAGTCCATGGAGTTTCTTGCCCGTTCTTCTCCATAGGAACCTACTACGCTTTGGAATGGGCAACTAGCTGGTTCATCGTTCTGAATGACCGACTCCTTTGACTTTTCAAAAGTGCCAGTATTATGGTTTAATTGAAATAAATACCTACGTTTAAAAAAAGCAACATTTCGCAATATTAATAAGACTGTTAATCCGCAATTTCGCACACAAGACCGTAAACCAATTATCAAATCATTCTCACGCAACGCATTCGGACCCGGGCGGTCATTTAATCAATTAATTTAATTAAAAACATAAACATACCTCACTTAAGATCCAATTTAAACTGGGACAAAATGTATATTGGCCGCAATAAAGTAACACACGGCAGCAAAAAGGCCGGGATTGGGGCGGGATGCGGGACTGTGTGGCTGTGTGGCACATCCCGCACATCCTAGCAAATTACACTGATACGCCGTGAAAAGAATTTTAATGACATTAGAGGTGCCGGGGCATTATGCGCGAGGTGACAGATACAGCGGCCTTGAGGTCCGCTGTGAAATGTTCCGCACGTGTTCTTGGAGAAAATAGATCCTACCTATAGTCTGTTTCAAAAGTATCTGATGAACATGTAAACAAATGCATCAGAAAACGTACCTGTTGATGTCATTTTGTAGTGCCACAAGTGTTTTGATTTGATTGTTTGAATACTTAAACCCGAAAATCCAATTTTAAATCACCTTAGATGTTTTCATTTGATACAATTTTACTTAGTTATCCAATACTAGCTTCCGCCCGCGGCTTCGCCCGCGTCGTATGTCGATAAAAAGTAGCCTTTCTCAGGCTCTAGACTATATGTGTACTAAATTTCATTTAAATCGGTTTAGTAGTTTTGGCGTGAAAGCGCGACAGACAGACAGTTACTTTCGAATTTATAATATTAGTATGGTAAGTATATACAAGGATTATTGAAAAAATCATAGAAAAAAATACTTAATTGTTGGGAAAAGTGGTAAGTAAGTTGAAACCTTCTCAATAAAGATGAATGTGTTACTAATTCCCTTTAGTGAGTGCTGTGTGAGTGTAAAATTCAATCTGAACAGGGTTTGTTTTCACTTTCATCACACACTTTTGGAAGAGACCATAGGTACCCACTAGGTACCTATGTCTCGGTAATGCAATCAGTGTATCGCACGCTATGCTGCCAAAGCTTTTTGGTGTGATGTTGATGGTAAGAGGATTCAGAAGTTTCGCAAGATGTGTGTATTACGTACCTACCTACCGTATGTTGCGATGTTGTAAGTCGCTCTACGCCTCAGCGATTTTAGCAGTAATTAATTATCTATGTCGATCATCGACTCGATTGTTTGTTATTGAAGGAGCGAAATATTTAGGGACTCACAATTAATTACATATCGAAATATGGACGAATAGGTAATACTATATGTTGACGTTTTCTGATGTTGACTTTCAGAAACTTTTACTTAATCATCATGAATATGGGTTTTATCTAAAAACGTTGATTAAACATAAGTAATGATTAGCGACTCTTAAACCATACATTTTTGACGTTTGAACTTCATTTAACTTTAAGCAACGTTTAGAAATGTTTATTTTTAAACGTTGCCTAAAGTTAAATGACGTATGTTTCCCTTAAATTATAATTGGGTAGATAACTAAGTATAGGTACCTACTTAATTTGTGGCTCTCTGAAAATTACATTATTACGCTTACTTCTTATTGCCTCGGCCTCGGCTTACGGGTTTGCAAACATTTTGAAAATAATGCTACCCAGCTTGCATGCCGAATGAATGGGCGATGTTTTTTCATCCTGCAATTTGTTAGCCAAGATTGCGATTTTAGAACTCTTCTAATCGAATCTCAATGGAGAATTGAAAACCTTTAGCAAGGCCGCGTTCACACATAGTTAAAATATAGTTTAAATTCTTCCTCATTTAATCTGAAATCGATAATTTTAATAGGTACAGATTACGGACTAATCGAAGCAGAATAATGCCAAATGCATGCATAATTGAGTCGATCATTCATTTTTCCGATAAATAAGATCAAATCGACGGGTAGCGAATAAATTACGCTCCCTAATGCTTTGTGTCATTAGGGAGCAATTAATCAAAAAACTCGAAATGAATGCGCCAAAAAATTACGACATTCGGACGGCGATAAACGTCATTATGAGCTATCATTTTTTTATTTACTCAAATCTTTGGTACCTACGAGAAAAATATATAGCGCTTTCTTTGAATAATTGCTACAATAAGCAGTCGTAAGTAGTAGTCGAACGAGTACGTAGCTACTTAGATCGATTGAATCAAGTTCCCAAAGTAAACGCGGACCATGATCGTGCTGAAAACCTGAAAAACTCTTTGTTACTTTAATCTCAAAGGGTGTGTACACATTTACTAATTTTACGAACCGTGGTAGGTAGTGGCGCCTAATATCTTGAAGTTTTATCGCCCCGCGCCCCTGAAGAACAAGTCTACCAGGGAATAGTCGACACCGGCTCAATTGCCAAGAAGAGAAAAAAAAAAAAGTCTACCAGGCACCTGTCATCAAGTTTGGCGTGAAGCCGTGAAATGCCAGTGCTGTGAAAACAGCAACATCCAAACAATTATGCACATTGTCCCTTCTTACTCCACATGGCAAGTGGAGCATGAGGCTAATGATAGACACATATTTATAAGGCACATTGATGAAAGTCAAGTGTTGATTTGTAGATGGATATGTATATTAATTACTGTAATTACCTACTTACATAAAAGAAGGCAATTACGAGAAAGGATTTTAATGTAGGTAGAATAGAAAACACTGATACTACACTATCTTAAGTCTACTTGGACATTAACTAATTATAATCTCCTTAGGGCGAATTCGACCAAACTTTTATCCCTGGTATAAGTCTAATCCAGTGAATAAATATAAATTTGACAGATTTTGGTTAAATCGGCCCTTATCAAATATAAAAATACTTTACCTATTCAAGTCGACAACATGAAAAAATAGAATAAGATATATTAAGTAATATGCATACCAATGCTAGTTTATATACTGGATTTTGAATGTCAAAAGGTGAAGCTAAATACTTGTATGTCATGTTACAATGTATTGTTAAAACAAAGTAGGTACCTACATACATAACATAATTATTTTAATAACTTAGTAAAAATATTAATAATCAATTTATGAATACCAGCCTATTACGCTGAAAGGATTGATCGCTTTTGGCCACCAATCATGGCACCCCCTATACCTTTTTAGCTGAGCTCTCCATCATAATTGTGACACCCTTTCAGCTGAGCCATTTTCCCCAAAGGCCCTGTCTTAACCAGGTAAGGCACAAACATTGCATTAACATGCTGGCTCAGTATGAGTATCAGGGGGCTGACTATTCCTGGCAGGGTTGCGGGAAAATCCGAAAGGGATACCGGAACACGAGTGGGTTTTAGTCAGTAAAAGTCTGAGACGCCCAGAGCGGGAGAAGTGATTTGATGATGTCCCATGCTAAAAAAAAAAATTGCTCACTAAGAAGTATTAATGCCATCATTATTCCACTGCGAAAAAAGGATGGTGCTAGCAGCCTTGTATAGCTCCGTCTCTCACTAATACTGGAAAAATGGTGGCATTAATACATAGTGGTATAGGTGCAGACAGCTGTTATTAAAGGTAATTAGCAGTGTGATCATTCCCTGAAACTCAGAATGTGTTCTGTTTCTTTTGGATATTGGTATTTGGGTCAAGACATTTTAATATTACTTATTTGCAGAGTTACAACTGTTTGGACTGAAACATACTTGGGTTAACTACGCAGATGAATTATGATTTTATTGCAAGATACTATACATATTATATGATTATTGATTTTAGTAACTACATCATCAGATCCCACTTTGGACTTAATCATTGTTACTTGTATGAAAGTAGCAACATAAATAAAATATTGACTTTTTACAGGTTCCATAATCTATTCATATCTTAGTAACAAAACAAGCTGTTGTTTGATTGCCTTTTATACCATATAAGAATAGATACATTAAAGTCCTACAAATAAAGAACTACAAAAGAAATATTTTCTACCTTATTTATTAAGTATTATTTTTCTACCTTCATGTAGGTGTTCTGCTGGATGAAAAAGAAATGAAATATATGGGAGTGTATGGTTAAGGTCCATGCAAACCAAAACCAATTAGCATTTCTTCATTCTTATTTGAATATGCTCAAGTCTATCTTGCGTAGGTCTGTAATAAATAGCCTTTTAGAAAGTTGCCCCTCAAGCGCAAACAATAAATGGGTCGTTACGTTTTAATAGTCTTCTAATATAGATAATACATATAGCTAGTGAAATATTACCGAATCGTGACCGATTTAACCAATAAAACATAAGTTTTCTAATATCGATCGGCTGTTGGTGTCAGTCTGCGATAGAATTCAAGCTCCGTTGAACTTACCTAACGATGTGTCGCCACACCGAACACTATATTTTTCTTTTGTTTAGCAGTCCTCAATATGAATCAAGAGTTCCACTTAAAAACAACTGCACAACGCACAATTAAATTTGCCGATTTTTTTTTTGTTTTTATCAAACGCAAATCACAGAAACTAGTTGCGAAAACGAAAAATGTTTAAGATGGCGCCACAATGCAAATATTCTAGTGACATTAGACTTCGTGTTGCCATTGTGAAAATAAATTTTGTTGGTAGTTCTTTTTTAGCGTAGATTATTGTGCATAGATTATTTTCATTCTTTTCCCTTGGTAATAAAAAATATTGCAAATAAGACACATTTTAGAAAAAATATCGATTTAATTAAAACAATCTAAGATTGTAAATTCTTTGGCTTTACAAAAGTTCATTTCAAATTTCAAATTAGACAAAATAATATTAACGGAATAATAATGTAAGTACTTACAACATGCATAGCATCTACTTAATTTATAACAACAGTGTTTACAACATTTCAGTGCCTACTCAGCTGAGCCATTACCTACTACTTCTTCGTGATGTTAATGTTATAAAATTATTTTTTGTATTTAAATTAGCAAACTAGTGTACCATATAAGACTCTTAATTATTTGAGCAAATATATTTTATCAAACCACTGAAATGAATACAAAATTAATTAAATGCAAGTATTTTGAACTGTATAAATAATTGTTTACGTAAAAACGCTAAAATAATCATGAAGAGCTTACTAATTTTCATTTCCAAACTAGTCTAGTTCAAAAAGACGAATATAAATTTCTAATCAGTTCTAAACCAAATGAACACATTTATCATGCTGTTAATATAAAAAAAACCCTGAATTAAGGTATGATAATAAATTATGTAGATACTTATTACTAACAATACATCTAATAACTAAAGTCTTTTGCAAAGTATGTATTCAGTACTAGCTATATGGCTAAATGGTCCCATTAGTTGGCAGCGCTCTCGGCTTCCTAGGATTAAATCTTTAGAAAAATATGGAAAACCTCTAATGCCATGGTTGCGCTCTATAAATAATACTTATAAAAACTAAATATTCTAGGCTACAATCAATGCACTATCATTGTGACCATAAGCCACACAGTATAGATTAAAAAAATTGATTATGAAATGCGTCATGCAAAGTCCACTCCAGTATCTAGTAGATCCCTGATAAGCACTGTAGCCTTTCGTGGCAAGATACGCAAGAGGTGACCAAGGTACAGCAGATGCTTGGGCACCGATGCCTCGAAGTAGTTTCGGCGAACGCTCTCGAGGATCGACGTAGCTGCTTTTTTCGGAGTTATTGTGCCGAAGTAACTTGGTATTCTGAAAACATAATTGTTTGAAAAATATTATTACGAAACTGCACCCTTTCATGTTCTAGGATTTAAAAAAGTTAAATAGCTATTAGCTACGGTAAAATTAAAGAAAGCAGGAGTTTATAAATAATTGAGTTTTGAAATTTAGTCACAACACTTTTAAAATAAACTATTGATTATGAAGTACATAATCAGATTACATTATCATTAATGCTAAGTACCTACTGAATAATTTATGATTAATTAGTTTTTATTCTATAGAATTTTCTGTTAAATTGATGACTAACCTTAATCTTATATCTGCACTTTCATCGCTGACAATAAAGGGATAGATATGAGTGAGTGTCACATGGACTCCATCAATCTTGTTTACTCTAAGATCTTCTGTAAGAGATTCTGCCAGACCCTGGACAGCAAACTGTGCCACACTTAATGGCATTTGGTCCTTGATGTAGCTGAGTCCAGCCACTGATGTTAAAGCCACAATGTGACCATGGTTCTTAGCCTTCATATCGGGCAAGAAGTGGTCAATCAACTGAAATGCAATAATTAAAACAGTTACTATTAGCAACATAATACCTTACTGTTTTCATTTTGTAAACTGTTTGTGGACATTATCTTAATGACCGTAGCCTCTTGACCTTTTCATTTTGATTCAGAATTTAAGATTGCAGAACACCAATGAATGTTTTGGTCAAATAATATTTAATAAGAGTTTGTTTGTCAATAATTACACATAGCTGTTCATTAGTAATATATGTAATTCTGTAATAAATAAAATGGTGGGTATTTTAAATCTTTAAAAAATAAGTTTAGTGTAATGTTTTTTTGTAGTAACTTGTTGCACCGACCCTCACTTACCCAAAAATATGATGTCAGTGTTAGATCCAGAGTATCATGAATATCTTGAGGGGGCTGAGTCAGCAAGGACCTAGGGCTTGGTATTCCACAACAGTAGAACAACATACTGACAAATCCTAGATCCTTCTTCAGCTGAGAAGCTAAAGCCTGGACATTCTCCCTCTTAGTAACATCACAAGTGTAGTTTATAGCGGAACCACCTCTTTTTTTTATGTGTTCAACAGTGTCCTCATTAGAAGAACTGTTTTTATCTACACACAGGACTATTGCCCCTAGGTTAGCTAGCTGTAAGGACAGTTCACGGCCTACGCCCCTGCCTGCACCGATTACCTGAAAATATAAATGTTTAGATTTTTAATTATTTTATTTCTGTGACTGTTGCTAGGGTCACATTTTGTGTTTATCAGTATGAGTAGAAGTTTCAAAGAAAGTGATTACGCAATTTATCTGGTTCAATAAAATAATTCTTATCATAAAAAAATAAAAACAAATTCAGCTCTTATAAGATTTAGATAACAATATTCACTTACCAAAACCGTTTCTAGTCTGACTGATTTCAATGGTGGTGGTCTAAAGAGTTCATAAACAGCCTGTAGAACTGCACAGATGGCATTCAGCACGACCCATCCAATATCCACCATTAGAATGCATAAAGAATATATTCTCAGCAACATTCTGAATGGGAAGAAGATATTCAAGAGAATTCCCAAGATATTGTCAGAGATCTTGGTTTCCTGAAAATTTTAAATTATGCATGATTTAGTATTTTTCATTCATACTCATTTATGTGTCACATTTAATCTGAGTAGGTAGATATAAAAAGCTCTTAGCACCCGTACAGATAAGTACCTGCAATTTATTGTCTTATTATTATGTATAATTAAGTAATCACTTTGCACACACCTTTTCATTGAAATAGTCCTCGGAACTCATAGCAAACACATGTATTTTTAACTAAGTTATTCAAGTTGTAAATGTAAACACTAATAAGAAACTAAAAGTTGGGCTTCTTAAACAGGATACTGAGCGATAAATAGTAAAAGTGAAATGATAATGACCGGCAGTAGATAACAATTATGAAATGCAAAGCGATAACAAGAAATGTTTGACGTTATTACGATAATCTACACTATTGTTTGTCTTGTCCACACTTGACTGGACTGACAACATCTTTGCTGTTTAATGGGTTTTCAGACACGCTTTTTAGCGTAAAAAAATGGGGTATTCCATCATTATTGATTAATTAAAATCTAAAATAATGAACATAACAATTATTTAGTTGCGTAAAATTAAAAAATGTTTTCTGTTCCTCTTTTTTTTAGTAGGAAGTTCGATGTAGAACATTGCAACATTGTGTTCGTTTAGAAAACGAAATTAAAAAAAAACACTAACAAAAAAAAATTGGTAGACATTTTAGAAACAGACTGTACACACGGCTACACATCAAGCTATACATTTCCAGTTTATGATGATCTCGCATTGTATTAGGGTTTCCATACGATGCGAGGTCAGCTTATACTGGAAATGAATAGCTTGATGTGTAGCCATGTGTACAGTCACGGACTTTAATTGATGAGCCACCTTCAAACTTTTCAATTTTGCAGTTTCATACATTCACGAGATTACCCGATTAAACACGAACTCAAAACGCATGCTCGAAAACAAGAAAACAAATAAATTACTTTTAATCGGAAATGGTCTTATCCATAGAGGTTGACTAATAAGTTTTCAACGATAAAAATAAATACTATGTTGCAATAAGTTTATCCAATCTATTTGATACCTACCTCCTTTGAAACATAGCTCATTAACTCGATAATTCTGAAAACTTATCTGAAGACAGTAAAAGTTGAAATATCAATGTCAGAGACGTTACTTTCGAACTTGTCGAAATGACTATTAATGTTTCTCCGTACGCTAACGTTACTATCGCAACAGTAATCTAGCAACGATTGTTTATCGTTGCTAGGTTACTGTCGCTAGACCTGCAATTGGTTGACTTTGGGTAGTCACTCTGCTGTCAAGTTTGTAGTTCTGGCTGTCAGGCTAGCCAACCGGGAAAGATATGAAATACAATTTTCTTCTCTAATATGAAGACATTATGACTTTGCGTGTCGGGAACCGAATAAACCCGATTTGCATTACACGGCTAAAATACGAACGGTGCCAGGTGGCTCATCAATTAAAGTCCGTGTCTGTACATAGATTTGTTTTTCGAGTTTCGAGTAGATCTAAAAAAATATTAGCATAAAATGTCGCAGTTTCGGGCAAAATCTCTATTGTATTGCACTGTTACCCCTTTATAATTATCACAGATTAGATAGCTACTTTACGTTTAACGTGGTTTCTGAACGATATCTAGATGTCAAAGTTGGATTGTGCAAAGTTGTCAAACTCACTCAAACAAACAAGGAAAACTAAACAAAGCAAAATATTTTCAACAAAACAACGTTATTTGATAGCTCAAGAAGCAAATCCCAAGATAATTCACCCAATAGAAAACTCAATTATGGCTTTTGTATACCAAGGAGACCCTGAACTAGAATCTAAGTCGAAAAAAGGTTTGTAGAATTCAACCCACTTTTAATATTTGCGTTAATCCTATTGCGTACCGGTGTACTTATTTATTATTTTAGCTGCGGAGCGTATATCTGAGAATATGCACATAGTAGCGAACGAACCTTCTTTGGCTTTGTACCGACTGCAGGAGCACGTAAGGAAAGCATTACCGCCTATGGTAGAAAGAAGAGTAGAGGTGACCAAACTGCAACACGAGCTACAGGGAAGGTGCTATGATGTGGAGTATGCTCTCAGGTAATATAAGCTGTATTTGTTAAGAAGCCGTATATTAAATATTGCCAATTTTGCTACTTAATTCTAAGTGATTTTACAGTTAAAATACTGTGTTTTTATAAGTTTTAATGCACAACATGAAAGATCATTTCAATTATGACCTAATGAATGAAAGACAAACGGCAAAGTTTCGTTTAATAACTATTTAGAAAAAATTGTAACCTTTGGCAAACTCCAACAAATTTTCTAATATATTGACTGTGAATCTTTTGTATTATTATAGTAGCAAGTTTTTATTGTGCATGGAAATTGGACTTGTGAATTGATTATGATGGATTATGAAGGAAGCAATTACTGTTATAAATGGGAATGTTACATTTTCTGAAAACGACTTTGTTTTCCAACTTTTGAGCTCATACTAATAATTCTTTCATTTCTCAATTCAAGTGCAGTGAAATCAATGGACGGTGCCGCAACCAGTTTCAAGAACATCCAAGAAATGTTGAAGCAGTCAATATTTTTAAAACAACAATTAAAATATGAGGAAGCTAGGAGAAATAAAAAAGATTCTAATTCTGTTTACAAACGTCTCTCTGCTCATATTGTTCTTGACCTACCGGACCTGTCGGAGTTCTCTATGGTTAGGGAGACAACCAATAGGATTGAGAACATGATGGCACAGGCTAGGGGTTCATCAGCTGAGCTGCATAGGTCCCACACAACTTTGCATTAAAACAGCAATGTTATACATGCTGATCTCATAACAGTGTGTGCTTTCCATGTAGAGCAATCTGCTTAGCCTACGTAGCTTCTGCTAAATTAAGGCTTATCCCAAATTGTGCCACAACAGAAATCTTCTGCTTTTCACATCACCACTGACAAATCTTTTTTTTATTGATGTTGAAGACATTTACACTTGCACTGCACACACTTATTTTAAAGTCACACAGTTCTGTGATTATTATGTAAGATAAAGGAGTACTGAGTAGGTATTTTGAATCAGTATTAACGGTTTATTGTAGTGGTTTAAGATCTGAAACAAATTAGGTTTGTAAAAGGTTTTAAAAGATCTGAAACAATTTGGGTTTGTAAAAGGTTGGGTACCTATGTGTGGCTTGTTTAGGAATTCCCGAACTTTTTACTAAGTTTCCTCCATTAAGTTGAATTATTATAATGGTATGATTTCATCATCATCATCATTTCAGCCGAAAGACGTCCACTGCTGGACATAGGCCTCCCCCAAGCCCCGGCAACTCGACCGGTTTTGTGCTTCTCGCATCCAGCGGATTCCTGCGGCTTTCAGAAGGTCATCGGTCCACCTTGTGGGAGGCCTTTCAACACTACGTCTTCCGGTACGCGGTCGCCACTCCAGAACCTTTCGGCTTCATCGGCCATCAGAGGGCCTAGACAAGTGACAATCGCTTCGAAAGCGTTTCGTATTTCTACAACGACTTTCAACACGATTGACACTGATTGACATAAGCTTTTCGATAGCTTATGTCAGTCAGCGATAACGATGATGGAAAAGGCACAAATGTATAGACATCTGTGCCTTTTCCATCATTGTTATCGCTGATAGAATGTCACTTTGTGTAGGGCCTCTGTCCTGCGAGCAATGTGCCCTACCCACTGCCACTTAAGATTGAATTAAGATAGATCAATTTATTAAATCTAAAATAACTTGTAAGTAGGCTCTCTTTATAACACTAGAAACTAACTTTTATCACATTGTCATAAATTGATGCACTGTGCAAGTTAATATTAACACAAGCTCTTTTAGTTTCACTTGCTTTATAAAATTAATAAATAGTATTCTGTTTTCAGCTTCAAAATTATTTTCTTGCACTGTGTTATTAAAGCTCTCATTTATATTAACATGGTCACAGTCAGCCTATTATAATTTTAACTAACAATACCATTACTTAACTGTGTGTGTTGGGTATTTGCATACTATCGTTAGTTGGTTAACAAATAAATGTGACGTCATAATATATTTTCGTGTCTGATTCTGCAAAATAAATTTTGAAGCCTGCTTAGCTTTCATGCAAGCACCTTTCAACACGCAAATTGATAGCCCTTGAGCGTTCCATAGATGGCCCGGGGGAGAGCTCCGGATCATCTATCGAACGCTCAAGTGCAGTCATTACAATTTTTGCTGTATCTTGTGTATGTTGGAGAAAATGTGATGGAGTGTGTTACCACCTCCAAATAGGCACTTTCTGTCAAATCATTTAACCGCAGTTTATTCGAAAGTGGTGAAAACTCGCTTGCTGGTGTTGGAATGGTCATCAACTTTCATTGCTTGGTGTCAGTACCTATGTATTTATCTGCTAACATTGTAAATAATTACGCTCATCAAAACACTTCACACATAAACTGTAACACTAACTTTTATTATAATAAATGATTAGTTATAAACTGCTTGCTTTTTGGTGCATATATAACATTCTAACAGAATCGCAATTCACTATTATTTTGCAGTAGCTGCACGAATCAAAACAACTGTTTTTATACAGTGGGAAGTTTCATGGTTTGGTAAGATGATAACTACTATATCCATATACGACCTTGACGGCATTTAAAAAATAAAATAAACACTATTTCCGTCGGCTTTTCTATGACATCTTAGTTATAGTTTGTCAGCGCAGCGTAAGGAAATTTTAACTATGGAAATAATAACTAAATACCTGCATATTTATGTGACTATGTAATTGGTTGATTAAATGTTGGCAAACAAGGCCCTTAGCACAATATAAATATGGACACTTAGGTAGGTACAAATTTTTTGAGGCTTCTTCGTTTCTATAATTATTTTTATTTCGCTTTGTATATAATTTTAGTGGTGGGTACTTAGGTATTACATAATGTCAATATGAAGTTGCAGGTCCCAATTTCCTATCAGGGGCTGTACCTACTATGAAGTACCTAATGCCATCATTATTCCACTGCGAAAAAAGGATGGTGCTAGCGGCCTTGTATAGCTCCGTCTCTCACTAACACTGGAAAAATGGTGGCATTAATACGTCGTAGTAGGCCCCCAGATTACAGAATTAAATTTGGCTACCTTACCGACCTTAGGCAATCTGGTCAAAAAATAAAAGTACTTCAATAAAAATTAAAACGTTTTATTGAGCTTTCAAGTTGTCAACATCAATCAAAAACGTAAATTGCTTAGAAGTTAAGTATTAAATCATTTGCTAGCACTAACGACAAAACGAAATATAATAAATTAAAATAAAAGTGGCAATATAGTCTAACGGTTACCTACGGAGGGCTGGCGAACGGGGTAGGTCGGGGTTCGTTTCTCTTACCCGTTGTTTTCGCACTACTTAACATTATATTAGGGGAGAATATCTACTAGAAATGTACACTAATAATTAAAACAACAAAAACTGCCTACCGATCAGTTACCCTTAGCATATGACGAACAATACGAACATGATCTAGGCAACGAACCGCTACGAAATAAAGTTGCTGATGTTCAATTCAAGACTTTATAGGTACAGTCACGGACTTTAATTGATGAGCCACCTTCAAACTTTTCAATTTTGCAGTTTCATACATTCACGAGATTACACGATTATACACGAACTCAAATCGCAAGCTCGTAAACAAGATGACAAATAAATTACTTTTAATCGGAAATATCCATAGAGGTTGACTAATAAGTTCTCAATGATAAAAATAAATACAATGTTGCATTAAGTTTATCCAATCTATTTGATACCGACCTCCTTTGAATCATAGCTCATTAACTCGATAATTATGAAAACATAACTGAAGACAGTGACAGTTGAAATATCGATGTCAGAGAATTTCTCCGTACGCTAACGTTACTATGCAACAGTAACCTAGCAACAATTGTTTATCGTTGCTAGGTTACTGTTGCTAGACCTGCAATTGGTTGACTTTGAGTAGTCACTGCTGTCAAGTTTGTAGTTCTGCGCTCAGGTTAGCCAACCGGTATAGATATGACATATAAGTTTCTTCTTTTATTACGAAGACATATGACTTTGCGTGTCGGGAACCGAATAAACCTGATTTGCATTACACGGCTAAAATGCGAACAGTGCCAGGTGGCTCATCAATTAAAGTCCGTGACTGTACCTACCTACTTGCCTATTCAAGTAATAGTACCTACCTAAATGGCAATATGTAGGTACCTACCTAATTACTATAATAATTTCATGTCAATAAGTCTTATCTAAGCTTTCTTCCTTCTGCAAACTTCGAAACGAAAACAACTTATTAAAAACATTAAGTACCCTCCTTTTGGCCTTCGCCACAGTCGGGTAAAAACAGAAAACGAAACCAAAACAAACAAAGCGTGTCTATCTATGAAATATGACAGACCACGGCAGCTCCTTCAGCTTGGTGATATCATACTTCCGTTCTAACGGTACCAGTTTCTCCAAGGCCTGCGCCTCTGGCATGATCTCTGGTTTGATGAACAAGAGCTTCCTCAACCACTTCCACGAGAACAGGCCCTTCGCCGGGAACACGCCGGGCCCTTTCTTTAGAACAGAGTTGTAAATGTAGTCTATAGGTAACCCGGTGACTATGTAAGAGTAAACTTCCTGATTCTCTGCTTTAACAGCCTCCATTTTCTTGAATATGTCCGCCCAAGTTAAATCTTCATCCTTTACTTGGACGTTTACAAGTACCTGGAAATTAACGTTTTTATTTTTAGGAGTGGCCAATTTCTCCCAGTCGGCGTACCAGGATTACAGAGACCGGCAGTTAATCTATACATATAATAAAATCGTAAACGGTCCGTGTCTGTACATTAAATTTTTTTGTAAAAATAGTACTGGTAGCCGCGAGAAATTAGGAATAGAAAGTAAAAAAACATTTTTTGACATTTTTGTATGTTTGTTTGTGAGCGCCTCACGTAAAAGCCACTCATTGGATTCCAAATTGAATTACTGAACAATAAGAAGCTTTATTGTGAGTAACATTTAGTCTTTATTTCATCAAAATCGACCTGCAGAATCCAAAGATATATGGATTTAACACTTTTTTTTAAGTCAAAATTACACCCGTCAGTCAGAAAAGTCAGAATTACACCCGGGCGACGCCGGGCACGAACAGCTAGTACTAAATAAGTATAATGCAGGTAGGGCAGTTAACCTAGCGCAGCGACCGGAAACCTAAGGTAGTTCTTTCGCACTGTTGCCACTGCCGTGATGCCTTTTGAGACTCTGAGACATTATTATCTAATGAGACAGTCGTTCACACTTTTTTTGCACGTCAGGTAGAAGGAAAGTTTGCGACAAAGTTCGAAAGGGATACCGGGGGCCTTGGTAACAGGCAACTGAAGGAACACGGGTGAATTTTAGTCAGTAAAAGTCTGACACGCCCTCGCGCTCCGCCCAGCGGGAGAAGTCATTTGATGATTTCGGAACCTCAAAAAAAAAATAAAGAAGGAAAGTTGGTTGTTCTGAGCGAACGTCCTCTGCATCTTTCCTACAATATACGGGATATTGTAGGAAAGATGCAGAGGACGGACATCGGACAAGCTAACACTACTTACAAGAAAAGGTACTTACCTAATGACATTATATGACAAAGAAAAAAAAATCAAAATTAAAGTATGTTCAGCACATATCCGCTGCTAAAAGGCATATTATGGCTTTTCCATTACGATTTTTTCCGTAGCAACTGGATTTGTGTCTTGTTGTTAGGGAGGTGTAGATAACTATAATTTGGTACAATCAATCAACACAAAAACTGCTGGTGTAACTGGGTTTGAGCCCGTTAGTCTGACAACCAGTCCAAGGGGTATCCCCCTTGGACTGGTTGTCAGGCTTCGGACACCCCTTAACGACTGTCATAGATCCACGAATGACAGCCATGACCAACGGCTTATCGTGTTTTCTGAGACACGGAGGAGTCTCGGTATGTAAAGTTGGTCACACATCCACAATGACACCTGATGGATCGACCCGTGCGGCTGTTATTACTTAGCCACAAGCTCCATATGTTACCTCATAGGTACTAAAATAGCTAGTCAGCAAGGTCACTTACCTCTGTGGTATCATTGATTTCAAAGTTCTTGAAGTATTTCGCGAAAATCACGTTGATATCCACGTCGTCCTTTAGATGTACCACGACGGTGTAGCCCCTCTCACTGTACCGTTCTACCAGCTTGTCCACAGTGTCTACGTCGAAAATAGTACCGTCTACCATGATGGCTAGGCGGTTCGAAACTGGCATGTGACTTTCTATGCTGTGAGAGTAAATGAGGAATAGCAGATTATTCTTGCATGAAGGCTCAAAGCTTTTCATTGTATTCGATCGCTATATAGGAGGCCCAATTACGCCAGATAATGTTTTTGAGATAAATACCACGTGACAGACGGTTTACCTATAGGCAATACGAAGTCTAGCATCCATGTCAGAGCAAAGACGAATCTAACCTGCCAGAGCACATCAAGATAGCGTGCCCTCTCTTCTTGAGCATGGTCAGTATGAAGTACATGGCTCGTCTGACGGAGAACCTCTGGTAGGCGGTGCAGTCGTCCAGGACGATGACCGGTGGCGCGCCGATCACTGCCGCCGCGAACTGCAGCCGAGTGCGACACTTCCGCGGCATTTCGCTGATCAAGCGATTACGTTCCGAGTGCAGTTCTTGAGTCAGAAAAAGTTTGACAAATCAGTAAGTTTCTAAAGATATATTAAACTACTAGCTTTTGCCAGCGGCTTCGCTCGCGTGCATGTCGGAAATTATCACAAGAGAACGTAGTACCGGGATAAAAGTATCCTATTTCCTAATCCAGGGCATAATCTACCTGTGCCTAACATGTTCACCTATAATTTGTCTGGACTCTTAGTGATGCGAGCATTCTCCGAAGTAGGTACAGAACAGTGAGGATGGAACTAGGTACCTTAGCAATTTAGCTTAGGTAGGTGCTCTAAAGGGACCCATGATAGGGTTCGAGTCTGCGTAGGCAGTTCTTGTCATGGATGGGTGACGGCTTTGGGCCGCGAGCTTTAGAGCGAGAGCTTTGCTTGCTTAGGCCGGGAAAAGTTTCGATTCCGATGAATAACCATCACCATCACCGTAGGTAGACCTAGAATAATAGACTGGTGGACTAACCGAGGGCTTCAATGTGATTGCGGACCTCCTCAGGAATGTAGCCATGCGGTACTCCGCGCAACGTTGCGATCAGGGCCAGCGCCTCCCGGAGCCGCAACCACGGCGGCAGCAGCTCTTTGTCACAGCTGATCGAAACTTGTTGACTGTACTGCATCAAGTATTTTGGGCATATGGTTACCGAAAACCTTGGAGATGATATAGACATGGAGAGGGAGCGCAGGGCATTGTCAGTTCGGGCGAACATGCTGACCCGCAGGTTCGCTCGATTTACAGACGCGGTACAGTAACTTCATTCAAAGCGTATTGTACTGCGAGCCTGTGGTTCAGATATACCCAAAAGGCTTACAATTCTCTGCGTATCCAGTTTAGTAATGCCTACAGGGCGCTGTTACGTCTGCCGCGCTTCTGCAGTGCGTCAAAAATGTTCGCTGAGTCGCACACAGACGTCTTTGATGCCACCTGGCGCAAAAGGACAGCCTCACTGCTAAGCAGTTGCGTGGGAGCAATAACAGCATCCTGAAGGTATTATGCAATAAGATATAGACAGCCCAATGGTGTAGAGCCTCACCCAGAGGACTTACGGCCAGTTTCTTCATCAAAAGTAACAGTCAACTGTTCTGCCGCGCTGTTGGATTTACAACCCTCGCCTTAGCGCTGAAGATTGAAAATACAACAGTGCAAAAGAACAGTTGACGGTTACTTTGGCTGTTACTTTTGATGAAGAAACAGGCCGTCAGTCTCACTTAGTTATTAGCTACTAACATAGTTTTTTAAGTTCATACTAACAATATAAATGTTAATGTTAATTTAGTGTAATGGATCAATGGTTATCTGAATAAATATAATTCACATTTATAATATTAGTAGGATTAAATTAAATTGGTAAAACAGTATGAAAATCCGTTCGGTATAGTTTTTGAGTTTATTGCGTTCAGACAGACAGACGCGGCGGGGGAACTTTGTTTTATAATACGTAACTATTTATGAGGAAGCTACCAATCATGATAAAATAACATTAATTTGACCCCATTTATTAAAAAAGCGGGTCACAGAACTTCAGAGGACTTAAAATGCATATTAAAAATAGAGTAGATATACGTTCACCACTGTCCCCTCACCTGATGCGGTTGCGACCTGAGTTTGTTCTTGGACATGGACCACACATTACCGAGGCACGGCATTTGGTACCCCGCCAGTATCTCGCACAGCATACTGCGCCCGTGTCGTTTGAGGCCCGACACCGCCACAACCTGGCCCTTCTCAATGCCCAAGTACACGTTATGAACCATGTACACATCGTCGTGTCTCTTCGTCAAGTTTGTTAGTAGGAGGTACTCTCCAAATGGGCTTACTGCGTCTAAAAGATAAGTGTATAAATGATAAGTGCCAATTTTTTTTTATTGAGTGTGGTTTTTACTGTTTCATAGGCTATAACTCTCTTCAAGAGTTATCTTACTGATTTAACTTTTTTAACTTATTTTAATGAGTTGCCGAAGAAAAAGAAGTCATCATTATGGAGTATGTATTCTATACACCGTAGTGTACTATAAAAACAACGCATAACATTGACATAACAACATACTCGAACTTGCAAGTTCTTTTTCTCGTAGTCATGGTATAAAGTATAGTATGCAACTCTTGAATAAAACGGATTTATATCGAGGGCCATGAATCACTCACGTCACTCAGGATTCTAACACTTGAATCACTCGCTATGCTCGTGATTCAATTATCATGAATCAAGAATCCCTCATTTGCTCGTGATTAATCTATGGCCCTCGCTTTAAATCCGTCCTTTATTCACTAATTGCATAATATACTATTTTCAATTTTTATTTTGTTATTTCCTCGCACAATGCATTGTAAAACGTTGTATGGTACGCGTGTAAAAATTAAAATCACCTACTTTCCGCACTCATCTTTATCATAAATAACTATTCTGCCACGAGTACAACTTTCCTAAAAAGCTATACCTACTATTCTAACTTTTTTTTTGTTCCGGGTTGGAAAATCCTCCTAAAACTTTACCTAATCCAACTTACCATGTGTATGTGGGTTATAAAGCTCTATTCTCTTGTCTCGCACACTTTTCTTTTCTTTTATCCATCCGGGCGATGGTGTCGTGGGCGAGGGTTTGTCTCTATTTGCCACTGTTATAGTGGTAAAATTCCACAGTCTATGGAATATCTTGTACTCTATAAGTAGTAGTAGTATCGAGAAGCAAGTGGCAATAATGAACATTGCTACAATTTGCCCGAAAATACCCGAACTACTGGTGAAATAATTTTTTCTCGAGAAACATTCTTGCAATACACCGCATTTTTCTGCAAGGTTGTAAAACATATTAGTACCTATGACTATATCTTTGATTTTGAGGAAGTGAGTAATTTATATTATTAATTAATATTATTGATTGTTTGAATGTGAGAGGGGAACGAAAAGTTGGGCCAATGATTGTGAAAGTCATGTTGCGCCTCTCCCTAGTCACAGGAAGAAGAAAGTTTGGCTTGGCAAGGACGTAGTATTATAATATCTGTGGCAAGGATCTGTTTCTTTAAATCATGAATGATTGCTCACACTTACCGCAACATTTATGAAATATTTGCACTGAACAAAGGTTCTTTGCTTCGAATATATAGCATTCGTTGTTGTACATGAATGTATGTTCGACTTTCACGTAAGCGTACGCCATATTGAATTGAGGAGACAGTGTCATTAAACCCATGATGTGCCTGAGAGCATCACCATAGAAAATTTTTGCTAGTACTGTGGCTTCACCTGTGTGGCAAGAAACCATGAAATTTTGATACCAAGCTGCATAGAAATTAGAAAGCATATCTAACCCTGACGCAGAGCAGACCCTCGATGACAATATTAACGGTATTGGTTGCTTACACACACTTACTTTTTTAATTTTTACCGGCTACGGCGAAACAAAAAGGAGGGTTGTATCGGCTCATCACAATTTGACAAATAAGGTATCGTTGGAAGCGTCTTGACTTGCTCGTCCTTGCTCGCTGGTTAAAGGCTATGTGACGTCACATTAAATGGAACACAGAAACACAGAAAATGGCGTCCTCTAGATGACATAAAGTCATGAACTAAAAAAAATATTTTTTAGAAAAGAAGAAGAAAGAAGAACGGTATCGAAATATTTTGGGTACTCTATTAAACGGTATGACGTCATACTGAAATTTAAAGGTACCTTAATTTTTGGGTAATTCAGTCCCGGGCCAAAGGCCCAGACGAAGCAGGTAGACAAGTATTACTACTAATATCATGACTTACCAAAAACAAGGTTGACGATGATAAAAGTCATAGTGTTGAGAGCCATTTGCGGCCCCAAACTGAAGATGTACGCCTGCGGTATACAGCTTATCCCGTACACACTTAACATTAGCGGGATTATAACTGTAACAAGAAACGTTGGAAAGTCGCTAATACGATGCTATAAAACAGAATCTTCGTTAATGTGAGTTTTGTAATTAGCAAAAATGTATGTAAGTAGGTACTGTTGGCGGTTTTTTCATATATTAGTTTCTAGGGTTTCCTGCAGTGGATAGTTTGGAATGAGAACCTCTCGTTTTGTTTCGGGCAGCAGTCTCAAAAGCTACGGGAAAATCTCTTAACACGCTTTGAAATTTTGACAGTTCAACAACATTCATTGCGTTATTTACGTTGTTGAGTAGACAATTTTTTTAAACGGATTACATAGCAATATCCTTCAAAATCATACAGACTGTTATTGAAAGTGTGTTACGCAATTAAGGTACTGCGCGCCGTAAAGGTGCAACTAGATTGCGCTCGAACCACTTGAATCGTCGTCGCCGTCGGCTTAAAATATGAATACACCTCACCTCATGAATAAATACCTACTTAGATATGTCTTAAAATATGTCACATGTCGTCAATCGACCGCGGTGCTAAGGGTGCACCGCCGTCGATTGACGACATGTCCAATTCGTATTATTAAAATAATAGATATCTTCTATAAAGTACCAGAGGAGTTAAATATATACTAACTAAGATCAATCCACACGAACTGAGACGTCTGTACAGTGAGGAACATGATGAGGATCATGACGAAGCTTATGACGGCGACCAGTAACCAGTACAGCAGGAGGTCACAGACGTATAACGTGAACCAGTAGCGAAACGGAGAGAAGTTAATTGCGTGTTTCTGAAAAATTCCTGAAGGGTTTAGAGAAAGCATGTTCGGCCTATATATGAGATCAAAACCGTCAATGTATCTACTTTTGGAGGCTTCATTGGTATCACTACTGCAAAATATATTTGAAAATTGGATGCCTTAAATGTCCTTAACTGCGGAATGTTTGTTACGTTCCTTATAGAGTTTCGATTTCGTATTTCAATGCGTAAGTTCAATATTGAAAAATAGTGGAATGTAATCGGTGAAAAGAGAGTCGAACATTACATCATGATCAAGATCTTTAACTTTACATCATGATCAAGACAGTTTAGTAGGTAAGTGAGTTGGGAGAAGATGCGCAGGCAGTAGACCATGGGATGCTAGATTGTTAATTAAGATAGTCTTCACAATTTGTATCGGTAGGTACTGTTTGGAGATATATTATTATTAATATCTCAGACTATGGCGACTGTGTTAAGGGCTGACAGTGACACAAACGGTGTCGTATTTTGAATGGATGTGAATGGAATGGATGAATTGCGAGTAATGCAAATTCTGTGCAACACTTTGCTTCACATAGATCCATTTCAGAGATAGTCCAATAGTGATAGTCAATGTTATGTCGAGCATTTTGATTTTTGGGACTACCTGCTTTTAAAAATCCTTCAGATGTGGGCATTAATAGGTGACTTTGCTTAGCCAGCACTGGGTTAACATTATTAGATCACATTTAACATAAATTATCTTAAATACTTTTGAAAGAAGAAGACAAAGCGTTGTGTAACTATACAGGCGCTATACAACGTTTATTAGTAGGTAAGGCGGTAAGAGTATAGAAATTACGATTACTTACACTACGTTCATTGACGTGTAATATTCTCAAGCAGTATGTCTCTGATGTTCCCGTTGCATACATAGATTTATAGTTACCTGAACATGTCTAATAAATCCATGCTCTTGGGAGGGTATAAGAGTGATGTGCGAATTGGTGAGTATTAACAGAAACTGTATGAAGAGAGGCGGAGTGTCCACTCCTTTCATCCACTGAAATCATAAAGACACATTTTACAACCTATTGAAATTGAATAAACAAATCTGTTTATTTGACATTGTCTTATTTTTCGTTTTCTTTCCTGTACCACCATGGCTCGGTTCGCTAGAAATTACTAGCACGAAGGAAAACAAATAGCACTCATATACAACTGTCTAGACTACTCTAGCGTAAATTCGCATCCAGGACATGCCTATAACGTTGGAAACAAAATAGTTTCAAACCTTTTTCCTTCCTTACGGCCAGTTTCTTCATCAAAAGTAGCAGTCAATTCTTTTGCACTGTTCTATTTTCAATCCTCGGCGCTGAGGCGAGGGTTGGAAATCTAACAGCGCGGAAGAATAGTTGACTGATGTTACTTTGGCTGTTACTTTAGATGATGAAACTGGCCGTTAGTGTTTGCAAGACTAAGTTTTATGAGATGATTCGAGGTTTTGAGGGATGATTTTTTCCAACATACTTACAGAAAAATGTCAGACAAACTATGCGCTTCGGCAGTGATCGTCTATCTTCGGAAGTAGGAACGCTTGATGATGAAATCCGTTATAAAGCTATTACAATAATGGAGTAACTTACATATTTTGTATTACATACATAAACTCACGCCCTCTTCCCATGGGGAGAGAACGCCTCCAGCTGCGATATTATATTTCTATAGAACACAATTAGAAATTAACAACTCTATGCAATTCCTAAAAACATTTCAAAAAGGAGTTACAGATGAGGTAGTGCGACCAGACTAAGTAACCCAGCAGATCGAAAGCTTTATACAAATGCGAAATGATGAGTGCACTACTTCAAAGCACGGCAGTACCTGCGAAACATAGAAGCTTTGCCATTGGTTACTCTATGACGCGACGTTCAAACCTACTAATTCGGAAAAACGAAGATTACCGAAGCGCATACCTTTTCCGTTATAGCTGTATGTTATGTAATAGTACCAGAGAAATATCCAACACGAGGGGGTCGTCGACGATTTTTATGGTAGCGTCCAATTGGCCGGTGTAGTGACGTATCAGCGCCATGTACACACGCGCGAAGGATCGCGCCGCCGCACCTTGGTCGTGGTGGATCGGACTATATAGAGCTTGTACCTGCAGCAATGAAACAAGGGCTTGCTCATACTTCTTCACCAGTGTAACTGTAATACACAAATTTCCAAGAGCCTGTACAGTACTGTAGAGGTTTTATGCGATATGCAACCGCACGTTGGGCTGGCTGGTAGAACCGCAGCCTTGACTTGTGAACGCTCCAGCAGTCATTGCTTAAATAGTGACAGATAGGTTTTTATGTCGAGTCGGAGAGCAGCCCGGACCCTCCATATGTATAAACGTGTCGTATAATTAATAAATCCTTGGAAAACCTCCTCCTCTTTGGAATTCCCTCCTCACACACCCCCACACATATAGTTAATGCCCTTCAGGCGTTACAGTACCTATCTACGAGTATGCCCGCAAACAGCTCACTGTCTTTCAGTTGGTTAACTACCCCTCAAACTGTCCGAAGTGTGTGCTTTCCTTCAACTTCTTGTTTATCTTTCGCTCAAAAAGGAACCTTATTGCTATTTGTGTTCCTTCTCTTCTTCAATCAACTTCAACTTTTTCCAGCTTTTAGGCATTTGTGAATCAAGTAAGTAATCGTATTATTAGGTATGTCGCTTTTTTGTCCTCTCAATTGTTGATGCAATTGACTAGCATTTAGAGAATTTATTCCGGAAGGTTCATTGTGTATAATACATTAATATTTATTTTAACGTATATAAGGTATCTTTTCATACACGAAATCTTTCACTATATATTTCCTAAAAGCATTGGTTATACAAAGTCTGAGTTGATTGTATGTCTTTATTAACTGCTTGTCTATATTAAGTTTATTTTGATAAGTGGTAGTGTTGTGTTTATCAAAATATCTAGCATGTCGCCACCTAGTGGTAGAAATGTGTACTTGTGTTTCTATTTTCAAATTAATACAGTCCTTCTGTTGCCATGTTACGTTGCTGTTTCATTTTATATACAAAAATCTCTATGTTATGACATGTCACCACATCAGTAGAGTGTGCCCGTGCGAAGCAGGGGCGTGACGCTAGTTTGTTATGTGACAGGTTATTAAGCACCTTTGTAATATTCACCTGAACTGTTCCTTTACTGTTAGTTAATACGTCCATACCATACGCATACATGTACACGTATATTTGAGGCGAGTCTATTGCACGAATGACCAGGTATTCCGTCAGACTCTGGAACAAACAAAGGGATAATCATACGTTCATAGCTAAGGACCAACATTACACATAAAGTGAAGTGATATGCGAAGTGTTAAACGATTCTGTACCCTGTGTAGTGTAATTATCGGCCACCTTGACTTACCCTGAAGTTTGAACTTAAACTGTCCTGCAAATGATTATGGTAGAGTAGAGAGGCGGGAGGGCTGTTTGGTGTAATCCTGGCAGCAGGATCATTTATTTGTCATTTTTACCAAATAAATGTATTGTCATTGGCAAGAAATGAGTATACCGAGTTTAACTTGATAGGCTAATGCCGGGACCGCATCTGCCTGGTCTCTGTCATCGTTACGAAGCAAAGCATGCTAAAGGGTTCCCATGTTTTGTTTTGTTCCTCAAAAAGTTATCGAGCCTATGCGGTGGTTACATTAGCAGATTCGTCATTCCTTTTATATGTAACGCCTCCAGTTCATCTTTCGCTGCGATAGTGGTCACATTTCGTGTATCGTGTCGATATCGTCGCGCGGTTGCGGCCCCAGCTTAAGAGAAAGGTACTTTTCTAAAGGTAGTCAAATAGTTAAACTATATAAAATCAAATGCGTTTAAGTTCGGGATTATTTCAAGATTATTCGGATTCTTATCTCGCAGTTGCAATAAAGGAGGATCGGCAAGAATATATGGAAGCTGGTCTCAGCACCACCATCACCACACATATGCCATTAGATAGGTATTTTAATATAATACAATAACTACTATGGCGGCTCATTCCAAATCGCTGTGTGAAAAAAGTTGTGACGATGTTTCGCAGGACTGACCTGAACGCTGAATAATTGAAACCTTTGAATAGTCAATCACTTCTGGTGATCATAGTTGGAATGTTTGCAAATGTATGCATTCCGATGATAATATGGAACCACTGAGCTGGTCTGATTATGGAACTGGACGCTTCGATAACGGAACTCTTGAATAGCTACTAGTAAACCCATCGAGTTTGGGCTTATTAGATGTGTCTCAGCAAGTTCTATCCATTTTACATGATGACGAGGACCTGATGACTGACCTGGACGCTAGATAACGGAACTCTTGAATAGCTACTAGTAAACCCATCTAGTTTGGGCTCGTTAGATGTGTATCAACGAGTCCTGTTTATTTTACCTGATGAATGACCTAGACACCTACATGGTCCCATTGAGTTGGTGTGATTATGAACCTGGACGCTAAATAACGGAACTCTTGAATAGCTACCAGTAAACCCATCGAGTGTGGGCTCATTAGATGTGTCTCAACGAGTCCTGATCATTTTACCTGATGACTGACCGAGACACCTACATGGTCCCATTGAGTTGGTGTGATTATGAACCTGGACGCTAGATAACGGAACTCTTGAATAGCTACCAGTAAACCCATCGAGTGTGGGCTCATTAGATGTGTCTCAACGAGTCCTGTTCATTTTATCTGATGACTGACCTGGAACCTTTAAATGACTACTAGTAAAGCCACCAAGTGTCGGCTCATTAGACGTGTCATAACGAGTCCTGTTCATTGTATCAGATGTAGAGCACCTGATTGGCCTGGAAGGTGGATAATGAAGTTCTGAAATTCCATCCAAACTCAGTGTTTGTTTTTTACATTTAGCACATACACAAGTACGTTTTTGCGATTATTATGGATGAGGGTATGTAATTATAAAACTGTTTACCATTCCATTTCTTTTTTTACTATAAATACTATGTTTAACCAACAGCGCGAAACGCAAAGTAGGTAGACATAGGGGTGAGAAGGTTGAACTTGTCCATGAGTATATAATTATGCCTCGGCCAAATAATCTCCTTTCAGGCGACACAAGATAAAGATGTCCCTCGACGCACTGAGAACGCCTGGAAGAGCTATTGGTCAATGAAACACCTAATGAAAGGACGAAACTGATGGACATGAGCATGAGCATGCTTTCCACCCTCACCTATAATATGGAGCGCAAACGTGGTCATTAACAAAGCGTCAAAAGTCCGCACTCACGGGTTCAGCCAGCGAGCAATGGGACGAAGTATATGTATTCTGGGAGTCGAAACTTACTGACCGTATAAGAAGCAGGTCATCGTCATCAGGTAAAATGAACAGGACTCGTTGAGACACATCTGATGAGCCCACACTCGATGCGTATACTAGTAGCTGTTCAAGAGTTCCATTACCTATCTAGCGTCCAGGTCCATCATCAGATCAGCTCGATGGTACCATATTATTGAAATTATTGTATTATAATCGCCCACATTTGAAAATATTCAAAGTAGACCACTAGAAATTATTAATATTCAAGTGTTCCGATAGCATAGTGTGTAGGTCCGTCCTGCGAAACATCGCCACAACTTTTTTCACACAGCGATTTCAAAAGAGCTGCCATAGTAGTTGTTGCGCTATATTAAAATGCCTATCTAATGACAGGTCTGGTTGTTATTGGTCGTGGGGACCATTTTGTCCGGCCCTCCTTTAAGTATATGTATTTTTCCAACAATAAGTTTTCAATCCTTAATTTAATTGTGATTATAAAACTTACCTCGGTATGTGGGAGAGCTGTATACTTCATGAATGCTATTTCATCCTTAGTTGCTTTTGTGTCCGACATTATGTATCTGAAAAGAAAACTAATTGGACTAATTTGATAATAATAAAAACGTATGGTACGATGGTTTTACCCGTAAGTAAATGTTTTTAATATCAACAGCGTGTTATCCTTACATTATAGTGTAAAATATAATATAGAACATACAAGCATGTGTGAAAGCTTAATATGAACTAACCCGGTCGCGATAGAACGACTGATTGGAGAATTATCGGCACGCAAAACCAAAGTAGTATGAATCTCCAAATCCTCCACTGTCAATGTCTGAAACTAAAATATCAGGCTTTAAGAAAAGATACAAATCCATCATTAAAATAAAATGACGGTTCATTTCGCTTCTGAATAAGCTGCCCGTAGGTACAGTCATGAGCACTGATAAACAAAATTCAAAAGTGGTTTCCTCGTGGATTGCAACTTTTAGATAAGACCTATTTTATTATAGAACCTGGTTCTAAAAGAAGTTAGTACACTATGATCGTAGCAACATAAAATTACAATCAATACAGTAGGAGAATATACCTAGGAAGAATATTATTATAGGGGTTAATACAATAAAGCGTACACTAAACTGCGCCGTATGATGAACCACTTGTCACAATCGTGCATTTTCGCTATCGAAGTTATAGGTAAAGAGGAGGTATCAAAGAAATCGGACGACCCTGTGCGCTTCGATTTGAAACAAGATATCTCAAGAAGCTTACTTCTTGAGATATCTTGAAATGAAACAATGAAAAAATAAATCTTAATACCATTTAAAAGATACCAACTTGCCAGGCTTAAAACAAAAATCTATCCGGATAAAAGTATGTCCTAATCTAGTTATATAGGTAATCCTAATAGTAACGATATAACCGTGTGCAAAATCACAACCAAATCCGTTTAGCCGCTAAGCCGTGATTGACTAACAAACATTCAAATTCACAAACTTATAGCGACATCTATACCGCCACATGCGAACTACGTGAGACAATTGTCATCACAGACGTCCTACATCGCGCAAGCAAAGTTTATCGCGAAATCTGAATATTTTAACCAACAACCATCGGATTAGTCTACCGGGGTTATCGGAGGATCCTTCGTTTTCGATGTAGGATGGAGGAACTTTCCACCCTGTTCCTCGATACCTCCAAAAACAGATAAACGTACGTTTTCACATTTATGATAAGTTGGTTATGATTAGTAAGATAGGATATAGACTTGTACCTACCTAACAAACAAAGGCAACTTATAGCGACATCTATACCGCCCCATGCGAACTACGTGAGACAATTGTCATCACAGACGTCCTACATCGCGCAAGCAAAGTTTATCGCGAAATCTGAATATTTTAACCAACAGCCCGACAACAACCATCGGATTAGTCTACCGGGGTTGTCGGAGGATCCTTCATTTTCAATGTAGGATGGAGGAACTTTCCACCCTGTTCCTCGATACCTCCAAAAACAGATAAACGTACGTTTTCACATTTATGATAAGTTGGTTATGATTAGTAAGATAGGATATAGACTTGTACCTAACAAACAAAGGCAACTAACCCACAACTCGTATATATATTTAAAAAAAACTTACTTCACCGCGTGGTATTTTTGCTTCATTCATAGTTAGCAGTGCAGATGACAGTGAATTTCCTAGGAATAGCCCTGATAACACCGCCGCTATAAACTGCAAATATTAATAAATGACTGAGTAAGTATTTATGATTAATGTCAATAATAACTTTTTATTTGCTAAACCAAAATAATCTTTGTTGTGGAACCTAAGAAGAATTTCCCAAGATTTTCTCAGCTAGGAATTTTGGGTAGAGTACCTAAACTCATTCTGAATCTAAGAGCTAGCGCGCACGAGTGACAAGAAAATGTTACTATCACGTCATGAAAGAGTGCACTAACGAAGAATGACACTGACCAATTTTTTTCTAAATCCAGGCGTCATTTGTTGACATAAATTTGGAAGAAACGGTCAGACGTCAAAGGAAATAATTATCGTAAAAAAGAATACTGGGTGCACCCGAGAGAGTTTTACACTATGTTTCATAAACATTGTCAATTTTTTTTTTCATTATTTTCCCTTTCCTGCATTGATTGATTGATTGATTGATCTATCAACACATTATTACATACATCGTCCTCGTGCACAGTCACGCTGTGCAAAGACGCTGACGCCATGTTTTCGTGTTACCTGGTCGATTGTCGCTAGTTGGAAAGCGAATGTGGAGCGGGAACGCAAGGGAGTGACAATCTTGAAATCTGTGCACGCGCATCTATTAAAAGTTAGGGGGCGGCGACAGTTTTGTCAGGGCCTTATTCTTCGCGGGTCATACAGGGTAATACAGGGTGTAAGGGAAAGCCCTCCGCAAATTAACAGGGGGCATTCAGCTCCTTATTTTGAATCATATTCCACCGGAAATTTTCTCAGGAAAATGAAAAAAAAAATGTTTGTTTTGTTTTTTTATTTTTTTTATTTTAGTTGTTTTATTTATGTAAGTAATAAATGGAGTGCAGGGTTCAGATAATGTAATTTTACATTGAAATAAAGGAATAGTAACTTTTTTTCGTTTTCTTGCGAAAAATTCCTGTGGAATATGATTCAAAATAAGGAGGTGAATGCCTCCTGTTAATTTGCGGAAGGCTTTCCCTTACACCCTGTAATAATTTCTAACAATAGAAGATACATTTGAAAAGACATGAATTTAAAGAAGAACGTTGCTTGCGAAGATTTATGCAACTTACCGTGACACATAACAGTTGCATGTGACTCATATGGAACTTAAAGAACTTCCTCAAGATGACGCCAAGATGTATATTCCAAGAACTAGTTCGTCGCTGCCATTTAACACGTTCTAAAATGGAGAAAAAATATAAATTAAAGAAAAACAAATTGGAGAAAGATTATAGATTAAAGATATATATGCATAATAAATAGAAAGGATAAAAAATATTAAATTGGGAAATGTCCTTCATACTTACCGGGAAATTTTTTTAAAGCCTCAGTAGATCTGATGGCATCAAGAGGATTGTGGAGTGTACTAAATTGCGCTATTGCTCTGAAAATATAAAACATTATCTTTAACTGGCAGCGCCCCGCGGTTTCACCCGCATAAGTCTCGATCCCGAGGGAATATCCGGATAAAAAGTATCCTATGTGTTAATCCAGGTTATAAACTATCTGTGTCATCCAAATCCGTTCAGCAGTTTTTGCGCGAAAGAGTAACAAACATCCATCCTCACACTTTCTAAGTTATATCCTCTAACTTTCGCGTTTATAATATTCGCAGGGTTAATAGGATTTACAGGTGCCTCTTATTTTTTCATAATATTTTAGAAAAGCATAAAACTATTAAATGCGGAGGCCTTTGCAATAAATAACTAAATTGACTGCACGGACTGCAAGAAACTTAAAACGATAATATGTGTTGTAGTTGAAACTTACCGTTGGCATACCTCCTCGGAATCTGCTACGCTGATATCAAACGACGTTAGTCCATACACATTGGAGTTATCATTAAGATCCTGCACTAGTTCGGCCACATGCTCAGAAGGACTGGCAGGTAGTCGCAAAATTATCAGAGAGCCGAGATGTGCTCTCACTTTGGCCCCAGCGAGTTCCACCCGATCAAGAAGTTTTTTTACCTGATCTTCAGATGTTTCACTGGTTCTTAAAGTCATACGGGCTCGGTACTCGCGACCTTGGGAAATGAAAAGAACAAAGGCATAGGAAAATAATGACAATAGCAACACATTTTCATTTTTGTACTCGCTGACAGTGGTATTAAATACGGAGTTCTGCTTGTAGTCCAGTAAATTGGTAGTTTCACTTGGAAAGTTTTGAAAATGGTTGATTTTCTTTCTTTTTGAATTTTTTCTTTGCCACCTCGTATCTATGCCGCTCGCGCCGCCATATTGGAAAACCCGGCAAATTGCGTGTCGGACCCAGCACAATGAACGGGTCCGTAATTGGGTTGAAAAAATAAGCTAGAGAAAATTGCAGCTTGCGAAACTGAAGACCGATGATGGCAAAATCGTATCCACTAAACCTGATCTACTGAGGGAGATCGAGCAGTTATATGAACAGGTATACAGTATACACGTCAACCAGTAACTCCGTTACAAATCTAGCAAGCTACCGAACAGCTAGATTGGCCCGGCACTATACCGAAAACATCCCGGGCGTCAGCTTGTACGAGATTAGGATGGCTATGAAGCAGTTTAAAAACAACAAGGCAAGGTGATGACGCAATGAAGGCCGCACTCCTGAAGGTCAGTGGAAAACCCGTTCAAAGTGGTCTGTCCTGGCCTGCAACATGGGCATTGATGGACGATCGTGAAAATGTGGACCGAGTCGAAGCAGAGGCATACATAACGTGAGTCTGGTTGCGGCCAAGGCTTGTATAGTACTTTTCTCAAATAATGCGCAGAAATTCAAAATAAGTAAATTAAAAATTCCAGAATGTATCACGCGTTGTTCGTATTATTTAAAACAGTGCAGTAAAGTTGTATAAAATTTCATTGTTGCACTGTTTTGCAGTTTTGGTTCTAAGCAAAAAATACGTCCTTTGTGATTAATGATAACATTACAATAGTATGTAGTTAGTTGAATAGAAAAAATCTTTGATGAGTTACTTCCGTGGTTTCCATGTGTCTAAGTAAAAAGGTCGATCTATTTTTAAATAACACGACGTTATGAGTTTTCATAGTAATTTATTCGGCCGCTAAACACGACAATATAAGGATTTTCGGGGGCTCCAAAAAGCATGAAGTAAAAAAATCAAATAGTAGTACTTACCATACCTAAAGAACATAAATGCAGGCGTGCCTCCAAAGATCAGTTTCTTGTTATCGAACAAAAACACCCGGTCAGCGTATTCAAATTCCTGGCTCGTGAAATGGAACGATATTATTGTTTTGTACGTTTTATATTGCTGGAAATCATAGCATAACACTTAACTTACTTAACACATAACAATCGTATTGTTATACATTCTGTTCTTGCATAATACGAGTAGTTCAATTTTGAATAAAAATTCTCCGAACTTCAAACTTACACAAACGAAACGAAAATCGTATTTACCACTATTTTGTCTTTGATAACTTTGGTGTATCTGTTGAGATCAATAACTTCTGGTATAACTATGATCTGGAAATTCAGTGTATAATATTTAGTATAATAATTCAAAGAGCCAATTTTCTTGTACTTCATACGTACATAATCAGCGTAATATTCCTACTGCTGGGACACAGGCCTCCTCTCAGTGAGAGAGACTGGGCCGTTAATCCCCCACATGGGCCCAATGCGGGTTAGTAGATGTCACAGGTCTTTTCTTCATTTTTGGTTTTAGGACATGCCAGTTTCCTCACGATGTTTTCCTTCATAGTTTTGAGGGAGTGGTGATGAAATAATACAAAATTAATTATACACAAAGTAAAGCGCGTTCGTAAGTCGCGGCCGGTACCACTTGGACATCACTGCTCTCCACTGTACTTCATAGATTCATATTAAATATGAAAATTTAAATTCTCGCTATAAACATAACATCACGCCTGTATTCCTCGAAGGGTTGGACAGAGGTGTACCTATAGTACACACACCCACATTAGTCCTATGTAATAGAATTCTCGCTATATGTGCCCAGAATATCAACTTTTAAATTGTAGGTAAGTAAACTTTCAAGTCACACATAGAGTAACATTTTATAATGACTTCTATCAATCAACAGTTTGAGAAATCTGGAAGGAATGTAGGTTATATGTTGTTAAAAACATTGGTTCTTATAATCGCAGTGTTCTCCACATTCGGAATAAATATATCGGGCCGCCATGAGTTTCACTGTGTCCCGTCACCACAGTCGGTCTCTCCTGCGCATTCTCATACCTTTACTTACCCTAGGCTCCAGAAAAATAGCGATGGCCCAGCACAGCTGCGCCTTGTAGTATAAGTTCAGGCTCCTCACTTGCTCGTGCTTCACTGACTCCAGGTCACACTCCTTTAACAAACGCTTGGACCTGACGTAACTGTACTCCCCTATGTATCTATTCGATTGTTTCCACAGGCAAATCTGATGAAAATACGAATTCTTCTTGTAGAATAACACAATTTTCGAGAACCTTCGACATTGCATTTGTGTTAGTATGTGTGCCGACTACTAAAATTATAGATTACGCCTCGTGTTTGTCAAAGGACTCGAAGGCGACTAAGACGAGATCCTCTTCCAGTAGGTGAATCAGAGATCTTCCAGTAGGTGAATCAGTTTCGGAAGACGGCGGCAATCTTTTTGAAGGGATTATTTCCTCATAAAACTTATAAATCCTTGTAAACTAAAATGTCGTCTCTTCTTTCAGTTGTTTGAGGCGGTTTATACTTTGATTCTTATCTTCACAATCGGTGCTAATGAACTTACCGTGCTGTACAAATTCAAATGCTCCTGCACGGTGAGGTCTTCGATCAGGGCTTCTGAGCGGTGACAGTAGCCCATCATCTGAGGTGTCGTCATCACACCCGTGGCTGGCTTCAATATCTTGCCTAGCACGGTAACGGTTCCGGCGTCCGCTGCCATTAAACCTGGGTGAATGGAACTTCCTTACTGATTACTTAAATTCATATATTATATAGAAATTCTGGAGCGGTTACTTACTAGCCGAGTTTCTCATTTTGCATGAAACAAAAGATTGATTAGAGGTGTAACTGTAGTACAGTTGCTGTTTGATAATTATGTTATTCGCAAAGCTTCAGCACACATGCAGTTTCTTGATGTTTGAATGCATTTTCAAAATGTAATCAATAAATAAATAAATATAAATAAATGGACTTCCAGGTAGCAATGTTATTAATATTCAAAATAAAGAACTGTAAATAGCTAGTTCGTGTTGGTTAGTATTTACTTTATATTATTACTAGCTGATGCCCGCGACTTCACCCGCGTGGATGTCGGTTATTATAAAACCGACCTAAAACCTTTCTCGAGAACCACTCTATCCATTGGTGAAAACAGCTTGAAAATCGGTACAGTAGTTTTTGAGTTTATCGCGAACAGACAGACAGACAGACGCGGCCATGGACTTTGTTTTATAATGTGTAAGGATAGCTGTCAATCAAACTTACCGGTAAGCAAGTCCTCAACAGCGTTCATCATGGTTTCTTGTATCTTTGAAGCCAACAGTATGGTGAACTCGCCACGGTATATGTCAAAAGTGGCGTTTCTAAGTACAGAGACTCCCATGATGCTCTAGAAATATTGAAACCTCCACTGATTTATTTTATAATCATAAGTTATATCTAAATCTGTAGGTCTAAGTCTGTAGTGGTAGGGCAAAATTTTCTGCTTAGTTTGTTGGTCTAAGTGGGGCTTGTTCTAAGTCCACCTGGCTAGCTACCACAATATTTTCTAAATCTGGCGCCATAACAACAATGTTAACAGCATTGTTGTGTTTCGGCAGTTAGAGGTAAGATAGCCAGTTCCTCTGTGGTTAAACATTCCGGGTGAAGCTCGCTTCCTCTTTCGGCTTGATCATCACTTACCTTCAGGTAAGATGAAGGCTCAGTTTCCCCGCTGAGGTTAAAAAAATAGTATAGCTGCTTTTCTAATAGCAGTGAGAATGCGAACTCATTAAAAAACAAAAGAAAATGTTTATACCAATGGATTGACTTGCCTTGCTAACATCTCGGAAGCTAATAGCCTTTGCCACAAACTCATCCACTTCCTGCACCTTGCCAACCTCACTCCTTGAGGGGGCCTGGATGTGATGTAGCTTGTTGGGATCCTGCACAATAATATTTTAAAATATACAAAGAAGACTTCATTGCTGGCTGTTATTTGTGGATCTTTGACAGTCGTTACGTGTCGTCAGAAGCCCGAATGTCTGACAACCAGTCTTACCAAGGGGTATCGTTACCCAGTTACTGGGTTGTGGAGGACAGATAGGCACTCGCTCCATGTAAAATACTGGTATTCAGCTGCATCCAATTAGACTGGAGGCCGACCCCAACATAGTTGGGAAAAGGCTAGGCAGATGATGATACAAAAAACAAACAAAAATTAAAGTTAAAAACTAAAACAAAACTACGATAAAAATATTAACTAAAAAGGTATTATCAAGACATCACAGACAGACAAATTAAAAATACGGAGTCACACGTTGGTTTATGTGTATAAAATATAGAAATTTCGATGTTTTGTCAAGTCGTAAAAACCGTGCGACACAGGTGCTGGTCGCTAATTATTTATAATGAATTTAATTTTGGGAATTGTAAATAGTTACTTCACGTTTTTGCCGCCATGACCGACTTGAGTCAATACTCAGAAATCGTTCAGAACAGTTATGAGGACATTAGCGGGCTTTAAATACTCGCTAAATCGCGCGTGGACCAACAATCGTGCGTTAAAGAGTGTTTTAAAGATGTTGAAGAGGAAGGGAAAGCCTGCGGAAGCCTTACTCACGGCCAAAAGTACTCGCGAAAGAACTTATGTGTAAAAGGGGCCTTAAAAACCATGCCACTTACATAATGCCTTAGAAACCACGTTTCGCTGCAGAGTTGCTGATCGCATTTTATTGTTAACTGCTTTATAACTGCTATGCCTCCGACTCTTCAGTCCCGGACAAGAAATAATTTTGAAAAAATAATACAATGGACGTGGATATATTTAGTAACCTATTCCGCTTAGCTATTCTTCAGGAGTCTTAGAAAACCCTGTAAGAAATCGACACGTGCTTCACCTTTCAACGAGGTATCCTCAGGATGACGATTGACCAATTACAAACCAGAACACGACGTGTTGCCATATAATAAAAAAAAAATTTTTTTTTTTGGCATATTTTGATCAGGAATTGTAAGTACCTCAACTTCCTTGAATATGATGGACTTCCAGGACACCTGCCCGCCGATGGCGCGGTCCTGTCCGATGGTTCTCTGCAGCATCATCAGCAAGCCAAAGTACAATACATTCATGAGGGTCCACGATGCCACCATATACAATAAGGAACTGCTACTTTCTTCTGCTGCTTTATCTGGTTTCAAAAGGCACAAGACATGATAAGCTTTGTGATAAGGGTGGTACGAAGAGTCGAATTCCGAATTAAGTGACGGCATGGGTTAGAATACACTACCATCTGCCAAACAGAGGACTGTGAAAGGTTGAGATGTTGATACCGCTCAACTGTCGATTGGCCTTCTGATGGCCGATAACAATTAAAATTCTATTGTGTCTCGTTAATGACAGTTGGAGGTATAATAATAATCTCATCATCATCTCAACATACTGTTGAGCGTAAACCCTCTCCCAAAATTGCGCCACAACAACAGAGGGGCCATTCCCGTAATTTTAACAAACTAAGCTAACGTATCTGTCAAAAATACAATCAATTTACCAACATTTTTGACAAGTTTGACAGATTGCGATATTGAATTTGAATTTTGGATTGCATGTGAACATTTTTCAAGTACGTGAATTGGCCTTCATATTCTTCACCTTCCTAATTATCAGTTTCATAAAAAACAAAGCACCTACTTGTAAAAAAAAATGCGGCGGCGGAAGTTATTCGACTAAAATCTGTAAATTTTTATTCCGCTCACTTGTATGTATAACTTACGTTCAATTTGCAGCAGAGAAAATTTGTCAAAAGCATGCACTAGTCCCATTGGTGGTAATATTAGGTGCAAGAAGAACGTCAGAGCGGGATGCTGGCGGTCGTACCGATGGTGGACCAGCAGCTCAGCGAGGTAGGTCTGCAGGAGAGTGAATAGAGTGGTCCAAATGCAAGCGATGTAGCCTGGAAATATAAGGATGTTAGAGTTAGATAAGACGAGCTATGCTTGGAATACCTCTGAGAGATAGAATCCGGAATGAGGTAATTCGGCAGAGAACCAACGTTGTTGACATAGCTCACAGAATAAGCAAGCTGAAGTGGCAATGGGCCGGCCATATTAGCCGTAGAACCGATGACCGTTGGGGTAGACGTGTTCTTGAATGGAGACCGCGAATCAACAAACGTAACGTAGGAAGCCCTCAGGCTAGGTGGAGCGACGATCTTCGCAGGGTGGCTGGTAGCAGCTGTATGAGAGTTGCCGAGAATCGAGCTGAATGGCGTGCAATTGGAGAGGTCTATGTCCAGCAGTGGACTGCTATAGGCTGATGACGATGATGAAAGTTAGCCGCGTTGCATCCATGCAATAATAGCCTGTACTACTTACAGCGCCAGTAAAGAAAATATTTTGCAAATGGCGGCCAGTAATAATGTTTTTCCAAATGTATAATTGTATAATTTTAGTGTCCAACTTGTTGGACAATAATTACAGACTGGTCCCGAAAGTGATCAGGTGATGCTTACTCGGGTTATCATACGCGGTTTTACTTAGTATCGTTAACATGAAAAAGTAGTTAAAGCTAATAATGAAGGCTAGATAACCTCTTAGTTTCAAGGACAGCGTACAAACCTTTTTTAATAAACATGCCCATAAGCAGGGCGAGCATTATCATAACGGACTCATAGGCGAGCACAACTATTAGAGCTTCGACGACATGGATCCATCTGAAGATCAGGATGAGAGTGATGGACGCCAGCACGCAGATAGGAAAGCAGGTGAGGTAGGCATACACCAGCCAGGCGATATACATTGATGAGTACTGGACGTTACGCAGCCGAAGAGCACGCTGATGACAAGAAAAAACTTTAACATTATCACGCTTTTATTTGTCAAGCGGGCGTGTGTATTGTGTAGTGCGACATTTAATATCCCTTTGCTGTTCCACTGCTGGGCAAAGGCCGTCCTTACAGACTTTCTCGTCTCTCTCTCCGTTGCCTTCACTGGCTCTTTCAAACAAGTAAACCTAAGTCATCACACCAGCACTTCCTCGAAGGCTCTATGACGAATTAACAACATATGGAACCATTTCACATGTCAGGCATCAAATGCGTGACTAATGCCCTGATGCATTGGACAGATATGACCAAAAATTACATCCCTTTCCCAATCCTTCAACCTGATAGACTTATCATCAGGGTTATAACGGTTTTCGTATGACGGATGAGGATGCAAATATAAATATAAGAATATCGAAGAAATTGGGTTTTAAAGATGAGGATGAAGCTACGGACATTGGAAAATTCCTTATTGAGGATGCGGACGAGAGTGCGGATACGGATGTCACCCATCCACGAATTGATCGCGGCAAGCGTAGCTTAACCTTTGATCGAGCCGAGCGGCTGTTATTTTTTATTTTTATTGACCCACCCCTTTCCCTATTGAATTTATTAGTAATACCTATTGTAAGTTTACACAATGTTCTTTCAAGCTTAAGATAGGTATTAATTGGAGAGATTTGATCCTTTAGAATAGAAACTAGAATTATCTTTATTCAAGTATTATGACTCAAAAATGATTTGTACACTTACAACCATATTAGTAAGAAATCACACTTCTCAAAAACAAACAGAAAGTAGTGGATTACCGTACCATACCTTTAGGTTAAAGATTCAAATCTCTCCAATAAATAAACCTAAACTTTAGGTTGACCCTTTCGAATGGTGTCCTAAAAATACAGGATATTCTTGTTTCGAATTTGATTTAGTTAGATTCCCGGTTCAGGCAAGCGAGAGTATAGAATTAAGCACGCCACCAGTGTGGTGCCCGCTTCAACTTTTCACCCTGAATAATTTGTTGTAGTATGTTTAAGTACATCACCACAGAACAATTGTTTCAAATAAGCAACTTACCTTAAACCTACTCATAGTTTCAGTAACAACCAGTGCTTCGGTCTCCAACACGGGAGGCATGAGAGCCAGGGTGAAGCACAGCAGTATTCCAGACATCGCCCTTATTACTCTCTGTTCTTCCATCAGCGGAGATACTGGCATTGCGACTAGTGTTACCTGAAAAAAGAAGATATACTAAACAATATTATAAAGGCGTATGTGAGTTTGTGTGATTTTTTGTTTGTTACGCTTTCACGCTAAAACGGCTGAACGGATTTGGATGAAATTGGTCTGATAGGTAGCCTGGAACCAGGAGAAGGGCATAGGCTACTTTTTATCCTGGATCGCAGACGATGTCGTGGGCGACAGCTAGTTTGAAATAAGAATTAGTGAACTAGCCTATTATATCCTGAAAAATATCTATCATACAATATTCTGAATTTGTTTACTGCAGTGGATCTTATACATTTAGACATTAGAAAACTTGCGTTTATGTCCTGTAGTATCAAGAGTGTTTGGAAGGAGGCGAATGAACCATTTATAGAGATTTTTTTTTAAATAATGCACCATTACTCTTACTTTTATCTACTAAATTTTTTAATGAGCATCAAAAACACACTTTTACATTAGTTAGCATCAAGAATAAACGATTTGATGAAGCCGTTGAAAATGAAATATAAGTAGTAAAGAGAGCCCTTGTAAAAAGCTTCGCCCGGGGAATAGTACCCTTCGTATTCGACCGACATTGAAAATGCGAAACAGCTGGGTACGAAAAGCTATGAGTTATTTAAAACTATAAGCTGTAAAGGCTATATTATATACTAGCTTCCGCCCGCGGCATCGCCCGCGTGGTATGTCGATAAAAAGTAGCCTATGTCCTTTCTCAGGCTATAGACTACCTGCGTACCAAGTTCCATTTAAATCGGTTCTGTAGTTTTGGCGTGAAAGCGCGACAGACAGACAGATAGACAGACTGACAGACAGACAGAGTTACTTTCTGCATTTATAATATTAGTAAGGATATAATTATGCTATAAAGGCTTTATAAGCAGAAAAGTAGAAATAACTTATAGCTTATAGTTAAGGCTTTATAACTATAAGCTATAAGTTATTTCTACTTTTCTGTTAGATTTCCATGATAATTTTTCATTATTATCTGTAAGATTCATATTTCAACTTTCAACTATCGTGATCATCAGTTTTGTTATACACGTATATAATGTCACATTTTTGTTGATATCAGCGCACGCTACAGATTGCAATATTGCACCATATGTTGCATCAGATTTTATTTTCACTTTGCAACTGAAGTAAATAGGTAAGCGAAAAGATAACTATATGGCATGTAAATAATGCGAGTCGTTTAAATTAACTAACACTTTTGGAAATACCTAAATAGATTATCCGTTTATTGTGTTTGCGATGCATTTAAATTGCATTTACGATGTTGTGATCGAGAATTGTGCCCTATTTCTCCACAGCCGAAATAGCTCAGTTGGGAGAGCGTTAGACTGAAGATCTAGAGGTCCCCGGTTCGATCCCGGGTTTCGGCAGGTATCATTTTTTGAAATTGCATTAATGTAAATTACTCTATGTATAGCCAAATTATTTTTGTCACCGGTTTAAACCGTTTACCTCCTTTTTCTTGAGTGCAATCATATTATGCTCTGGTACATTAGCACACTTTAGGCCTTGTAGACTCACAGATGTTTCAATTTGTCTACCAATTTCTATTTTGTTAAGTACCTGGTACTTCTTGACAGGCCTACACTGTCCTCCCATACCTATTAACAGTGTAGTTTGAAAACATTGTAAAAGCCATTTTTAATAGTTACCGTGGAGTTTATTGCCGTCTTTTCTCCATAGACAACGACCATTTGGAACCGTGCACCTAGCTTCTGAAGTTTCATAAGTATCAATGTAAGTTAATGTGAAATAAAATATTTTGAATTTATATTTTCATTTTCTTAAATAAACTCTAGTTTTATTTAGTTTAAGAACAATGGACCGATATTACATTACAGGTTTCAGCAATAAGAGCCGAAATAGCTCAGTTGGGAGAGCGTTAGACTGAAGATCTAGAGGTCCCCGGTTCGATCCCGGGTTTCGGCAGTTATCATTTTTGGTACACTCCTTTGATTTATTTATTTATTTATAGCCTTTATTCAGATTTACAGTTGTATTACAATTGCATTAATTTTTTTTTTTTTTATCTCATTTCTGATTCTCTTTGTGCCCTTTGGCAAAGGCCTCCTCCAACCCCTTCCAATTCTCCCTGTTCCTTGCCTGTCTGGTCCATGTCTTTGGTACCCTAGAGAGGGGAAGAGAAAGAAAGGGAAACCTTTTAAAAGATGGCAGGATGACTCCTTTGATTTAGACGAAGTTAATTTATTTGTAGGCGAATCGCTTTCAGGAGTTTTTGTCGCCTTCAAAATAAATTAACTTAATGCGAATTTGTGAAGAAAAAATAATATTATTTAAAAGTGTCGATTCGCCCGTTTCGGGCGGGTAAATTCATGCGAATCAACAATAAGCCCAAAAAACTTGGTAATGCAAAACATCCGATGCAAAAAAGACGTCAATTGAGAGAAGTCAATAAATTGTTATAGCCATTATTAGCCATGTATAATTAGGTGCATATTTAAAATTCATCCAGTGTAGTAGCATCTGAATATTTGTGCGCAGACTATCGGTCGATCTAACACCTGCGCTGATCACGTGTAGATAGCGCATACGTGAAGGACCGCACTATTGTGCTAATCAAAAATATATCTGATTATTATCTTTCTTTGAATATTTTAAGGCGATGGGCGGGAATCGGGGATCCTAGGAGTATTGGGGCTTTTGTTGGGCAGTTTATTAGGGAAAATACGCGCTTCAACAAGTATTTATAACCTTCAGATAAACCAACATTTTTAGAAGATTTTCAATTAAGCATAAAACTTAACTCCGCGGGTTTAATAAAACTTGAGGGACAAACGCAAAATGTTTCCATACAAAAACTGTCAGACGACAATTTTATTCCACGGTTGTAAGATATATCTGACTTTGATAAAATCATGTCTTAGAGATCAGTCAATTATTGCTTAGGAATGTAATAAAGATTATAGGAGTTCGAGCATGTTTTTTGATTTGTGTTACTATCAGTATAAAGTTCTTTATTCTTAACTATATCAGACATAAAACAATCTATTTATAGGCAAGACAAGTTCTAAGGAAGACAGTCTTCCCTCCCTCTGCACTAGTAAATAAATGTTACTTTGTTTTATGCTCACCTTATAATCCGGCGGGCTATCACTGACGTGTTCAATGATGGCCTGGCTGATAGCCAGCTGGACAGCCAGGAAGCCAGCCTCCAGGTGAGGGTTGTAAACCCGCCTGATCTTTTCGTTGGCAATGTAATTGCGAGCCCGCTCCGTACTGCGGATGGTCAACGACCATATGTTGCCCTCCTAAAATATTATAATTATCGAGTGAAACTTTTTATTATGTATGGCAGGGGTCTACATAAACATAAAAATAATGATTATGCCTTGCAGCGATGCCTGCACATAAGTTGTAATATCCTCAGAAAATTCCACAGAAAGCTGTAGTGGTTAAGCTGTTAAAGCAAAGTTGTAAATAAACTAAATCTAGACTTTGTTCAGTACTTTTTTAATTTTCGGACTACTATTTCACCTTCTTGAGCACAGCCGAAATAGCTCAGTTGGGAGAGCGTTAGACTGAAGATCTAGAGGTCCCCGGTTCGATCCCGGGTTTCGGCAGCAAAATCTTTTTGAACCAAAGTATATTCGTGGCTCCTCTTCGCCTCACCCAGATGTTTATTACCTTATTAATGACTGAAACTGGTTTTAAATCAAACGCTACAGTTATGGTTCCCGAAATAGCTCAGACGAGTCTTTTTTGGGACTGATTTAAACGGTGCGATTTAATATTAGTGTAAATTAGAAAAAAGGAAGAAAGAAAAGTTGTTTATTCTGAACAAACAAAACACAAAAAAAAAATGCGAATGATACATGGCAGGTAATGGTAATGGTCAATGGCATACAACATCACCAAGCGGCTATCTACAATATGCCAGGAACGTGCCCGCAGCTTTTTCGGACATATTATGCGTTCACCTAAGCATGGTCTGGAACTGGGCCGGGTGGAAGGAAAACACGCTCAAGGCAGACCACCGGCAAGATGGTCAGAGGCGATCAAAAAGGCTGTACGAGGCAGCATCTACCGAGCGGTCCACACTGCAGAAGACCGCATACCATGGAGACGCGTCATACGCGAGCCTCAGCATTGAGGGAACGACGAACAAGAAGAAGAAATGGCATACCATTTGGTTGGCACTATCTTAAAAAAGTAGTGCACCGTCATAATAGTTTTTATGATGAAAATAATTTGTTGTTTCAATTTTATTGTTTGCGACAAGCAAGAATAAGAAACATGCATCGTGTAAATGGGGCTTTCGACTGAAGATCTATTTTGAATCATTATCTTAACATGTCATGGTAAAATTAAACTATGATGGTGTAAATAAATAGTAGAAGGATATTTAAATTGCATTAAATACGAACCCTTGGTTTCCAAATCACCCATATGATGGGTTTCTTGAAGGGAACACCCTTGGATTGAATGTATAAAAATTGATTCAGGTTATCCTCAGACGATGCACTCCATACATCAGCTGGAATATTAATTGCAAATTAGCTGCCTGTATACTAAATCACCGAGGGGAGCCTGGGAAACGCTGGCGTGATGACTTAAGAGGCGAGATTGGCCGGAGAGGGCAGAAACAGTGAAGAGTGGAAAGCTGTGGGGAGGCCTTTTTCCAACTACGTTGGGGTCGGCTTCCAATCGTCGTCTAACCGGGTGCAGCTGAATACCAGTATTTTACATGAAGCGACTGCCTATTTGACCTCCACAACCCAGTAACTGGGCAATACGATACCCCTTAGCAAGACTGGTTGTCAGATTTTCGGACTTCTGACGACCCGTAAGGACTGTCAAAGATCCACGAATGATAGCCAAGACCAACGGCTTAACGTGCTTTCCGAGGCACGGAGGAGTCTCGGTATGTAAAGATGGTCACCCATCCACAGACCAACCCCGGCAAGCGTAGCTTAACCTGATGGTTGGACCCGTGTGGCTGTTATTACCTAGCCACGAGCGGCTCCAGCAGTTTCCCAGCAGAGGGATACAGGTTGAAAATAAACTGACTAGCTTGTTCGACTTGTTACGTCATGTCGATGTTACCGGCCGGGCGGGCCAAAGAAAAAAACACTATAACTTCACTTACTAATGCGCAAAAGTTCCGCAGCTCTTGTCATAATAGCTGTGACATCAGGAACGTTATCCGGCGCGTAGCCCACTACGTCGTCCTTCCGAAATAAATTCAGGACGTCGTCGACCGTCAGGGGAGGTGTCGGCTCGGCCTGTAGAGGTGTCAGGAATACTGGCTTCGCTATTAAGATGGCGGCTAAGAATAGCAGTAAGGCAAATACTGCTTCCGCTACTAGTATACCCCATCTTCGTCTGAAATATTACAATTAAAACTATTTTATTAAACATAAACATACAAGGGCATTTATGAAACGTCAGAACAGGTGCACAGTTCAAATTGGTCGTTCCTGGAGAATAGTTTTTTAAGGCTTGAAGTAGTTACACTCGTATGGGACGCACCACACACGACCTGCGTTTCTGTGACCTGGTTGTGGCCGTGGTCATCAGAGCGCGTTTAGCCTACATGCGAAACTGTTTGGTTTAATTTTGAGACAGACTGAATGACTGTACGTAATATCTACCCCCGCTAGGGATATTCAAACAAACAAACTATTCACGAACTAAAATATCTTACAACCCAAGGATACCTACTGTCTTTGTAAATAACATTTCCAAATGAGAATGTTTGAATGTCTTAGAAATCGGTTATAAGGTAGTTTCTTTTTTGTTCTCTTTTTATGAGTATCTGGTATATAATGCATAATAAGTGCGTTAAATAGAATATATCTGCTAAATAATTAAAATCAATTGTTCGCTTATTTATTAATCATTAAAACTATTCACGTTCTTATAAAATTGTGACAGGACGATTGTTACACTTGTTAATGACATTTTAAAATGGATTATCTATGGATTACCTAAGATAGCCTCCTTACTGGTCTTGAAGGATTGTTTCTAAATTCCTAATATTCTAAAATTAACTAAAGAAACCAAAAGCCAAAAGTCAGTATATACCTACATTCCATACGAATATAAAGGCTTTTACATACTGGCGTGATTCGTCACGGGACGTGACGCCGCCGCATTGTTCGCCGTGAAGTTTTAAATTCGCGTCGCGCGGCGAATCGCGCCAGTATGTAAGAGCCTTAATACTCTAACTAAAGCACCGCTTAAGAGTTTGTAAAGTTAATTTTGTAACACCTTATATAGACACTAACTAATTCGTATTGCAATTATTATTTACCTAATCCTTACCGTGCTCAGAAACAAATCATGGTTTCTTTTAGGTTGCCCTCGTTTTTAACCGACGAAAAAAAAAGGAGGAGGTTCTCTCGCGTTCGGGTGCAGGAAAAAACGAAAACATCACTGGTTTCCAGTATAGTTTTTCCTTGCAGTCTACTTTAAAGCGTTATTCCTAACATCACAATACATTTTAAAACTATAAAAAGCTAAATTAATCGAAAACAAATTAAGTATGGAAAATTATTATTTTTATTCGTTTCTAGCCTTCTGCTTCCCGCTATTTTCACGCAACTTTTTTTCCTTTTTTTTTTTTTACCTATAAGGTTTTCTTAGCTGCCAGGCTTATTTTCATCCACATAGGTTTAAAAACCAGCACCTTTATTCTTTTTTCAAGGCCAGATGAGGTACATTGTATGTTTATTATTTTATTTTAGGCATATGGAATGAAGAAGGTTTGTTAAAGTAGGGAAATACGTTTACGTAATAGCTATTATTTACATTCTTAATAAATACATGCGGGTGACTCCCCTTATCCCCGGAAATCTAAAATACAAACATAGATTTCATAGAGATATTTGTTGGCGTTTGGCAAGCATACAAATTACAATTCAAGCTCTATATCAGATGGAACAGAGTTCAAACTTCATATTCCGTAGAACAGTTATTGAAATACGTGCCTTAAAATACCAATGTAGTGTTTAAAGGTATTATCATATGGTTGAAAATGCAAAATCTTTTCCAAAACCACAAGAAAATCTTCTAATGAGTAAAATCAATGGTTTGTTTTTCTCACTTAAGTTCAAATTAAGCGATTTAGTATTGAAATATAAAGTGGTGTTTAATGTGTTTTTATTCAGTGGTGTAATAACGCAGGCCCAATATGGCACGTCTGAGTATATTTTGTATTCTTCTTGTTGTAGTTTTTGCTTACTTAGAAAGGACTGATGCAGGTAATTCTTTATTCTTCCACTACTTTTAGTGAACACCACGTTCTTAATTTTATATTTAATTTGGATTTATTGAATAAACATTTTATAATCTGTAAGAACCAATTGCTTACATGTCAAAATGTAAATTGGCATCCTCTTTTTTACAATTCGGGCCAGCCCAGGCTATTCCGATATCCGTTGGTATTACAGTGAAAGCTTATGTATGACTTATGACATTGGTGATTTATAGATTAGTAAAAATGTCTATTAAGTATTCAATTTATTTAGATCCCAAAACTCATCGTTGTGTGTGTGTATCTACTTCAGTAGCCAATCCCTTAGTTCAACTCTTCAGCTACTGTATGATTGATTTTCCTTTTATTTTCAGCATCTCGAATAGCGCGGTCTCCTCAATACAGAATGCCGCACGGTATACCACCGCCCCCGCTCCCAAGAGGCTATGGGCCCGACTGTGGCCCCTACGGCCCCCCTGAACGATTCGACCGCGGCCCTGGACGATTCGACCGTGGCCCTGGAGGATTCGACCGAGGCCCGGGACGGTTCGACCGGGGTCCCAGCCACCACGGTCATGGCCATAATGACCGTGATAAATACGACATCCCTCCTGGTGGCTCCATCAGTATCTCTAAAACTATTAGTATAAGTAGTGGAAGTAATGCCCAGTCCAGTGCTGGCTCGAGTGCTGGTTCGAATGGCGGGTCGAGTGCTGGGTCCAATGCTCAGTCCAGTGCTAGTGGCAAGTAGTGATTGGTTCTAGTGATTAGAGTAGAATGGTGTGTTAATGTTGGTTAGTGACTTAAATTAAATACTTTTGTAAAATTTTCTTGGTTTTATTTTTTAATTTTTTCTCCTTTCTTCACTTCATCGACCTAGATATCGATGAACTTTAGGTTGGCCGAAACCTATTAAAATACTAGTCAAGCATGGTCTCATGCGTAGTCTACGGTCTCATGGGTCTGTGTAGCAATGACAGTGGAAATATACAGGATGTTCTGTGTAGCAATGACAGTGGAATTATACAGCATGTTCTGTGTTGCAATGACAGTGGAAATATAGAGGTGTTCTATATAGCAATGACAGTGGAATTATACAGCATGTTCTGTGTTGCAATGACAGTGGAAATATAGAGGTGTTCTATATAGCAATGACAGTGGAAATATATAGGATGTTCTGTGTAGCAATGACAGTGGAAATACAGGTACAGGATGTTAAATGCGATTGACATAACAAATTATCATCGTAACCCTCATCACCAGCAATAATATTTACGCATACGAACATAACTATGTTAATAATTTTGTAAATATACTGGGGCAATCCCATGCAAGGATTTGATCAGCCGTGAACTTGTAGCTAATATTAAACGTAAATACATGTACTGACGATATCTAACCGCAGAGGTGCAAAGATGTTTGATTGACCAGCACAACTTGACATTTTATTGATTGTTGATTGATTGTTGATGATTGAGGGAGTGATGACAGACTTTAGGGAGCAGATTAACCATGGAGGTATACCTAATATTCTTAATCTAAGAGATAAATAGAATTAATAAGGATGTTATAGTTCGACTCAAATTAGATGTAACATAAATTTGAAAATTTGCATTAGTTCATTTCAATTTTATGAATGTATTTGGTTATATGACTTTACAACTTATCTTACCTAAAGTAGTAATACAGATTGGAGATTTTGAAGGCGCACACATTTCAGATGGTGATCGGTTTTCGAAATTTGCCAGTGCTACATCTATGTTGTGTCGTACTGTATAGCTATCTACTTCTTGAATAGTAACTGAAAATTGTTCGTAACTTAAAAATCAAAGACAATACTTGTTTAGGATTTCAGTGCCAGTTATCCTGAAGAAACCATGCCACCCACTACGTCGTTGTAGCTAGCATCCATCTAAAATGTAGGAACGAACCATTTGTGAAATGAGTACAGCAATGGCAAGTATTTTGACAAAAACCTTTTAGACAAAGCATATCATATGAGCCCGCGGTTAAGGTTGCAATTGGTGTGCAGCGTAAATTATACAAAATGTGCGAGACATTACAATGACATAATCTAAAAGAGATATCTATACTGGTCAGATCATATTCCTTTTAAAAAACGAATTAACGCAGTTATGCATGGACTGCTAAAATTCTCACTTATACGTTTATATAAATGTTTGGTTGTTCCATATAAACGGTCGTATCGTTATTTTTGCACCAGTAGAGTAATTCAGATCCAATATGGCTCGTCTTGCAGTTTGTGTGTTTGCTGTTCTCGTTTTATTTATTCTGAAAAGCTGTGATGCAGGTAATTTTAATTTTAGCTACAGAGAAATAAATTAATAGTATGAGTAATAAATTAGTCTATGTTTCCATCGAGTAAAAAAAAATACTGAGAGCTGTGTTTGCTTAGTTCTCGAAATGAATTTATTTCATACTATCAACAATATCACAAGACTATTTCAGAATGGTTGATTTAAAAATATGTAGAAATCATGACACTCGATTAGTGTCAATCAATCAGCCTAGCCTTTTCCCAACTATGTTGGGGTCGGCTTCCAGTCTAACCGGATGCAGCCGAATACCAGTATTTTACGTGGAGCGACTGCCTATCTGACCTCCACAACCCAGTAACTGGGTAATACGATACCCCTTGGTAAGACTGGTTGTCAGACTTTTGGGCTTCTGACGACCCGTAACGACTGTCTAAGATCCTCGAATGACAGCCGGGACCAACGGCTTAACGTGCTTTCCGAGACACGGAGGAGTCTCGATAAGTGAAAATGGTCACCCATCCACGGACCAACCCCGGCAAGCGCAGCTTAACCTGATGGATCGACCCGAGTGGCTGTTATGACTTAGCCACGAGCTCCTCTAATTAGTGTCAATTAAAGTAAATATCATTTTCATTATCAAATGTTATAGCGTCCCGCGTAGCGAGATCTCCACAACTCGGCGTCTTTGGCATCGGGGGAGTTATTGGCGGTGGCATTTCAGCCTACCCCGGCGCCGGCGGCTACGGCTATGGCGGAGCCGGTTACTTTGGACACCACCATTACAGAGGCTTCGGCGGAGGATACGGCGGTTACGGTGGCGGCTACGGCGGCGGTTACGGTGGCGGCTACGGCGGCGGTTATGGCGGCGGGTATGGCAGCGTCTATGGCGGTGGCTATGGCGGCGGTTACGGGGGACTCGGTTTCGGAGGACCAGGCTACGGCGGCCTCGGCTATGGCTATGGTGGCCTAAATCTGGTGGTGGGTTAGGTTTTTCTAAGAGCGAGTCAAACGGATTCGGTGCTGGGGGCACGGCTCAATCAAGTGCGAGCTCAAATGCCGGTGGCTTTGGTAAATAGTAAATACGATTTGTTACTGAATGGATTGATTGTCAAGCAATAGGTACTTGTAAGATAATAAATTATTGTTTAGTTAAGGTTTTGTTTTTTTATTATATGTTTTACATGACCGTTGTCCATGATATCTTCAAAGTGAAATTGGTCTTCCTCCGTGACGTTACAAAGATAAGTTCAATACTCTTGACTACGTAAACAAAAATCATCCGAGATACACGAAAAACATTAGCTAAGCTGAGTTTAGCTGAGCGAAAACATCGTACGTTTCGTTTCTGTTTAGTCTACCAATAGATGCATGACCCAAAGTATGACATGTTACTCAAAATCTTTTTGTTTATCAATGTTCAAAGGGTTTTTTAGAGCGTGTAAGTATAGCTTATACCACGAAGGCTTGTGCCTATAAAAAGAAAAATATGAACCCAGTGCCTAGAGTTTATTTATTTATTTATTTTATTAGGATCTCCAACAAAGAATACACCTTACATGCTAAAATAAAAAGACAAGAACAACAATCTATGTGCTCCCTTCAGTCCTTTCACTGTTATTTTAGGGCCCAGTCACTCGTACCACAACCAAACCACATCCACACCACCGCCGCACCACAACCACACCACAACGACAACACATGTATGTACGGGTGCTAGTTTGTATGAAAATTAATAGTTTATTCACACGGACCACATTTGGACGTCAAAATCAACCATTTAAGCGATACCAATCAAATCAAGGCCACATCGCAGCCACAACGGAGAGGCAAACACAAGGGAGACCGTGCACTAGCGGCCGGCCACATCGCAAACACAACGTTGCTTCGACGCGACGACACTGTCATAGCAAACACTAGCCGCAACGTAACCACGTCGCAACCACATCGGAATTTTTTAGTTACCACAAAGCAACTGCAACAAGCTGCAGCGACACAATTCACACGTAACCACTGCTTGCCCACATTTGGTCGCTGCGATGTGGTTTGGTTGTGGTACGTGTGATCAGGCCCTTAAGTATAACAGCAGCAACTCAACAGCAACCTTATGTATCTACTTCTAATGTTTGGGTACCACAATATAAAATGATACTATAAAGCAGGCACAAGTGTGAACCTGATAGTCATCGGTGACAGAATTTCTACAGAAAAGGCAAAAGTCTAAAAAATAAGCTTGAGTATTTTACGCGTAGGAAATTCCTAAACAGAATCCTATTGACAAAACTATAATAAGTGCTAAAATTCTCACATACATTTTAATTCCACTGTACAATGAATCGGTTTAATATAGGTAGGTATAAATGGCTGTATTGTAGAAACATTGTTTCAGTACTCGATAAACACTCGAATAACACAAAACAACAGTAACGAATACAATCAATATGGCTCGTCTTCTAGTTTGTGTGTTGGCTCTACTAGTCTTAGTTAATTTCTCTAGCGTCGATGCAGGTATTTTTTTTTGTCATTATAATATTATAATCCTATAAATTCTTACATAATTGAAGTGTATATGTCGAATAACTTGAATCACTGTTTATTTTCACAGTTTTAATTAATTCGTGGGTGACTGTCTCAAATCAGGCTATTGTTAAACCCCTGCCGCAAAAAGAGGTTATAAGTTTGACCGCTGTGTGTGTCTGTCTGTCTGTCTGTGGTACCGTAACTCTTAACGGGTGAACCGATTTGAATGCAGTTTTTTTTATTTGAAACTGCTTTCAAATTGTCTAGCTATCGTTCTCAGATGTTTTTTAAAATTGGTTCAGCCGTTTCAAGGCCATCTGGGTTTTTTATTTTTTTATTTTCTAGAAGTTATTACTACAAAACAAACTAAATATTAAAACAAATAAAAACCTTAATACTTTTCAGCTTCACGACAAGAAAGGTCACCACATTTAGGCGCCCTTGGAATTGGTATTGGAGCCGGGATTGGTGTTGGCGGGTTTGGCGGACCCGGTTATGGCAGACCCGGATTCGGAGGACCCGGTTACGGAGGCCCCGGATACGGAGGCCCCGGATACGGAGGCCAGGGCTATGGAGGCCGTGGGTTTGGAGGACAAGGTTATAATCAAGGTGGATTCCCTGGTTCTGGAGGACCAGGATCTAATAATGGCGGATACCCTGGTTCATTTAGCGCGTCCAAGAGTTCGTCCATAAGTTTCGGATCCGGTGGAGGATCTCAAGCCCAATCAAGTGCTGGCTCACGTGGGTTCCGCAAATAAGACTGATTGTGAATAGATACGTGTTCGAACTATGTAGTGATTGAAATAAATGATTCTTGTGTAATTTAAAGTGTTTTTTTTATTACCGAAGAGCAAAGCTCGCATTAGTAAACCTAATCAGCTCCTATTCACAAACAATGCCTACTTATAAAAAAAATATCCAGTGCCCAAAGCCACTAGCATGCATTGATTGCAGAAAAAAAAAATAACTCAGTGCCCAACGTCACTTGCATGCATTGGTTGCAGAAAGCGACATCAATACATCATTGACAATGTATTAGCAATGTATTAGCGATGGGCTGCAACTATCGCTTCTAATTATTTATTTATTTAAACTTTTCGCACTAAAAAAGGTACAAAGGCGGACTTAATGCCTGAGGCATTCTCTACCAGTCAACCAAGGGTGGTGAAGAGATTAGATGGCAGGTGCTCTAATTGAGAGGAACGAAGAGAAAAAAATAATAATAATAATATATCACATTGCATTATAGATAAAGCAGTACAGTACATAAATAAGCTATAAACATATGATACATATCCTTACACATATATTTACTATAATAAACACTATAATATATATATATATATAACATACAAATTCAAGGATGAGAGGAGATGACATGACTCTACTCTATTTATTTTGAGAAAAAACTCCGCAATTTCCGCTTAAATGCATAACGACTGGTGGCCGTCCTGATATCAAGAGGAAGCGCATTCCAAAGAAGAATGGATTGAATATGAAAAGAAGAATGAACAAAGTCAGAAGTATGAGAAGGACAGAGTAGGAGAAGATTGTTAGAATTAGGACTCTGCCTTAGAGTCTCAAACAAGCTAAACTACATAACATAACAAACATCACGCGTGTAGTCCCCGAAGGGTTGGCAGAGGTGTACCTATAATACACCCAAACGCCAGTTATGTTTAAGTCCCATGTAAACGAAAACGACAAGCTAAACTTATTGGATAGAATGTTGATAAATCCTATTTGGCTATTGCGTTATGATTCTGTTACGTGCCAAATTAAACTAGGAAATAATAAGATGTACTATCATCAAAATCTCTGTAGGTACTGCCCAGGACCAAATCCTGTTTATTATTTGGTACACCTAGACTGTTATGATAATCAATTTACATAGCAAGTGCTAAAATTGACATATATTTGGTATATAAACATACCAAATATTCCGTGTCTTCGCGAACCAATATAAACGAGTGTATTGATATCACTGTATCAGTGCTCGTGAAACCCTCGTGTAATCCAAGATGGCTCGTCTTATAGTTTGTGTCTTAGCTGTTCTAGTCCTAGTTAATTTCTTTAGCGTTGATGCAGGTAAATAACGTTCCTTCTATATCATTTTGCTCAAAAATTTACAATTATGTTAGACCAGAAATAAATCCTTACATATTATTATAAAACAAAGTCCTCCGCCGCGTCTGTCTGTATGTTCGCGATAAACTCAAAAACTACTGCACCGATTTTCATGCTGTTTTCACCAATGGATAGAGTGATTCTCGAGGAAGGTATATACTTAATAACCGACAGGTATATACTTAATAACCGATATAATAATAATAACCTTAATAACCGACAGGTATATACTTAATAACCGACATCCACGCGGGCGAAGCCGCGGGCATCAACTAGTAATAAATAAATTATACATATAAGGAAGACCACAGAAATTGTTTCATATCCTTGGCCTTTGTTTGGAACTGAACCTCTACCAAATCGAAGCCGGTTGAAAGTAGAAAATGGATAACTTTTTGAACATGCTTCTCTGGATTAAGATCAAGCAGTTGACCTAATAAAAAAACGGAAGCTGCCGTTCAAAAGTTTTCATTTTTATTTACATCAGGCCATTGAAGTTGAGTTATCGTAGATTTGTGCCCATAATACGTGAGTGACTCTATGATGCGGCAACGATTTTTGTTCCTTAACCGACTTTATGTGTTACCTTCTGTAATTAGTTATTGTAAATTATAATATATCGAGACTCCTCCGTGTCTTGGAAGGCACGTTAAGCCTTTGGTACCGGCTTGGTCCCGGCTGTCATTCGAGGATCTTTGACAGTCGTTACGGGTTGTCAGAAGCCCGAAAATCTGACAACCAGTCTTACCAAGGGGTATGGTAACTGGGTAACAGTTACTGGGTTGTGGAGGTTAGATAGGCAGGCCCTCCATGTAAAATACTGGTATTCAGCTGCATCCGGTTAGACTGGAAGCCGACACCAACATATTTGGGAAAAGGCTAGGCAGATTGATTGTTAATCAAAAATATTCTTTTACTTTCAGCACCGTTCAGACCTGGCCCCCCTGGCCCCCAACTCGGCTTCTCCAATCGTGGCAATCAGCGTCCTGTGGCCATCAGTGTGTCCAAGAGTAAGTCCATCAGCATCAGCTCCGGAGGTTCCTCTCGATCTCAAGCTCAGTCAAGCGCGAGCTCTCAAGCTGGTGGACGTGGATAATAAATAAGACTCGTAATATTGTTATATGAAATAAAGTATTTTGTATTTTAAAGGTGTTGTTTTATTTTTATTGTTTGTAAAGAAACTGTTGGAAGGACACAGCTTCGATTTCAAAGATTGATCGTAGAGTCAAGATAAGATACCTATGTGGTATGTTTCAACTAAATTATCATTGTACCTATAGGTACTTACAACTATAAATACAATTTTGTTGGATAAGAGTAAGATAAAATAGTACAAACAGCAGCGTTCCCGGGGTCAAAAACTTTATACCCCTGTTAAAAGCAAATCGCAACCTTCAGTGTTAGGTTTTGTTTAATTCTGAACGATGGGAAAACTAAAAACTAAAAACTGGGAAGTTTGTTCTGGAAATGCTCCACGTTGCAGTTGCCTAAATCATTTTAAAAATCGTGGCAACAGGTTCTCTGGCAAGTGACAGCATGCTCGCTGATTAGGTGTGTATCACATACGCGATTTGCCTTATCTGGTACTGCTTTGAGAGTGAGCTGAAAAAACAAGATATTGTTGGTGATTTTTGATAATCTTTTGGGGTTACTCTGAGAACTATTAAGAAACGTAGTATTTTTTTTATATCAGTTGCGTTATTGATTTAATGTAGTTAAAATAATGTAGTGTATTTTAGTCCTTCAATTTACCCAACTGGAAACCCTCGATTACGTGAAAAAGGTTTTCTTCACGTCATCGAGTGTTCATTAGTGGATAAGGAAGACAAATATGACCACTTGAATTCATTCCGTTCATTTTTTTCACTTTTTTCCACAAGAAAAATGAACGGAATGAGTTGGTCGTACTCTAACTCTCCCGGACTGCAGACTGTAGTAAATTGGCCTTCAATCTGCCTAGCCTTTTCCTAACTATATTGGGGTCGGCTTCCAGTCTAACCGGATGCAGCTGATTACTAGTATTTTACATGGAGCGACTGCCTATCTGACCTCCACAACCCAGTAGCTGGGAAATACGATACCCCTTGGCAAGACTGGTTGTCAGACTTTCGCGCTTCTGACGACCCGTGACGACTGTCAAAGATCCACAAATGACAACCGAGACCAACGGCTTAACGCGCTTTCCGAGGAACGGAGGAGTCTCGATATGTAAAGATGGTCATCCATCCATGGACTTACCCCGGCAAGCGTAGCTTAACCTGTTGGATCGACCCGTGCGGCTGTTATTACTTAGCCACGCGCTCCTCACTAGCCACGAGCTGCTCCTCCCGAAATTCGCCTTCTGCAATTATTTTGTATAAACTGTTTAGATTATCTCTTCAGAATCTGGCTTACATCAACTTCTATTTATAATATCCTAAGACTGGATAGTATAAACACACGCTAGGATTCCTTAACTTTTCAATTTGATTTGTAATGTTTATGTTTCACGAAGTGCCGGAACAATATAAACGGGAGTATTGTTTACATTGTATTAGTGCTTGTGAAACCCGCGGTTATCCAACATGGCTCGTCTCATACTCTGTGTTTTCGCTGTCCTGATCTTATTCAGTGTCGAAGCATGTAAGTTTTTGACTAAGTTAGGGTCATACGCGATACTTTTAGCATCAGTGATTAGCGATTTTCGGAAGCTCGATAGAGCAGGGCTGCAAAAGAGGCCCAAGCACGGATTTGCAACGTAAACGTGAAGTAAATTCGAATGATTTCTGCATCGAAAAGAAGTCGGTTAAATACCTTAAGCATTTTAGTTTAAAATTGCGACAAGCACAATTAGTAAAGTAAATAATTATTATTACTTAAAATATCTTATCTTCATTCTTGTCTCAACGCTTGATAGCATTTGTATTGTTCTGGAATCTAAGACTATAACTGAGGGATTCAGTATCGTGAGTACTTTGTAAGACTGGTTTCTTTTGGTTTCAGCACGACCTGGAAGCCCCCAAGGGTTTAATCTAGGTAACTCGTCTAAGCCTGGGAAAGTGCAGCCGGGAACTAAAACCGTCTCCCAAAATGCGCCTGAGCCTCAAGCAGGCAGGCAAGCAGCCATGCCGTAGAAACGTTTTAGGATTTTAAAGAAAATGTGCTACTTAGTTATATTTTGTAATGGAATTAAAGGGCTTTTGTACTGTCTACAATGTCGTTTTATTTATAGTTTATAAAGGCTCCCACAAACAGGCGTGATATCGCGGGCGCGACAAGGGTAGCGCTGCCTGTCGCGTCTGCGATATCGCACCACGATGATGTGGCCGAAACCTTAAAGGTGTACGAAAGGTGTATTCTCAGACTATAAAATTAAAAAAAAAAACCCTGTTCTAGCCCAAAGGGGCTTAAAGGTACTGCAATAACATTACCAAAAAGTTTAAAAAAAATCTTATTATTATTGAAAATAAAAAAGTTATTGCTATTTAAAATTCACATTCTTAGTACCAAACCCCAAATCTATTTGGTTCACAGTTAGACACCCGCTATACGACGGCCATCCGCGCCTCATATAATAACCAGGTAAAATTCCCCATTAAAAAAAAAAGTGACGATTTTTTTTTTCCTGGTAGTTTCCACATAAATAGACTCTCAGTACGATACTTAACAACACCCTTAAGGATCAGACAGGTGTTTTTTACATAATGTATGTATACCTATTTGGACACCAATATTATGTAATATTTGTAAAAGTAGGTACTCGTAACTACACCAATTGAGTTGTAAAGGATCAAACTCAGATCAAGTAAGTTACCGTACCTGCACCTTATTGCGTAATACACAATTAATCACAATCTGTAGTCTCGTACGTTTAAATATGAGCTACCTATATATGGCTCCTCAATCCATAAAGTCACGGTAGGTTAGGTGGTTATGGACTATGACTATGGGTATCTACTCAATCATTACTGTAAGAACACAAGATAGCCGTGGTCGCATGCCTGTACACCTACAAAACTATAATGGCATGCGACGACGGCTTGTCCTTGACCATTGTCACTGTCTTGATTTCTGTCTGAAATATTTTCTTGTTTCATACTTTTTATTAGAACGTGGTTTTTAAGTAGTCTGGTTTTAGTTTTTTTTACTTTTTTTATTATTGTTTGTAAAGAACCTGTTGGAAGGGCAGGCTTTGATTTCAAAGATTGATCGTAGAGTCAAGATCAATCAATGGTTAAATAAATCGTTTTTAAGTAGAGTGTATTACTAACATCGTATGGATAAAGGTCTGAATTAAAGGCTATTTTTATTTATTTATTTATTATAAACTTTATACTCCAGTGAAAAGTAAATCGCGACCTTCTGTTAGGTTCCTTAGTGTTAGGTTTTGTTTAATTCTGAACGATGAGAAAACCAAAGTTAATTAGGGGATAACTGGGATGCGATGCTCCACGTTGCCTAAATAATTTTAAAATCGTGGCATCAGGTTCGCTGGCAAGTGACAGCATGCTCGCTGATTAGGTATGTATCACATACGCGATTTGCCTTATCTGGCACTGCTTTGAGAGTGAGCTGAAAAAACAAGATTTTGTTGGTGATTTTTGATAAGTAATCTTTTTGGGTTACTCTGAGAAGTTGAGAACTATTAAGAAACGTCGTGTTTTTTTTAAATATCAGTTCCATTATTGATTTAATGTAGTTAAAATAACGTATTGTATTTTAGTCCTTCAATTAACCCAACTGGAAACCCTCGATTATGTGAAAAAGGTTTTCTTCACGTCATCGAGTGTTCCATAGTGGATGAAGAAGACAAATATGACCACTTGAATTCATTCCGTTCATTTTTCTTCAGTTGACAGCGGTTCAACTGAAGAAAAATGAACGGAATGAATTGGTCGGACTCTAACTCTCCCGGACTGCAGACTGTAGTAAATTGACCTTCAATCTGCCTAGCCTTTTCGTAATTATATTGGGGTCGACTTCCAGTCTAGCCGGATGCCGCTGATTACTAGTATTTTACATGGAGAGACTGCCTATCTGACCTCCACAACCCAGTAACTGGGTAATACCATACCCCTTGGCAAGACTGGTTGTCAGACTTTCGCGCTTCTGACGACCCGTGACGACTGTCAAAGATCCACAAATGACAACCGAGACCAACGGCTTAACGCGCTTTCCGAGGAACGAAGGAGTCTCGAATTGTAAAGATGGTTACCCATCCATGTACCTTCCCCGGCAAGCGTAGCTTAACCTGTTGGATCGACCCGTGCGGCTGTTATTACTCAGCCACGCGCTCTTCACTAGCCACGAGCTCCTCCCGAAGAAATCGAAATTCGCCTTCTGCAATTATTTTGTGTAAACTGTTTAGATTATCTCTTCAGAATCTGGCTTAGATCAACTTCTATTTATAATATCCTAAGACTGGATAGTATATACACATGCTAGGATTCCTTAACTCCTCAATTTGAAAAAATAATGTTTATGTTTCACGTAGTGCCAGAACAATATAAACGGGAGAATTGTTTACATTGTATTAGTGCTTGTGAAACCCGCGGTTATCCAACATGGCTCGTCTCATACTGTGTGTTTTCGCTGTTCTGGTCTTGGTTAACTTATTCAGTGTCGAAGCAAGTAAGTTTTTGACTAAGTTAGGGTCATACACGATACCTACTTTTAGCATTCGCGATTTTCGGAAGCTCGATACAGCGACTGACAAAAAGTAATCGGGAAACTTAACACAGCGAGTCGCCAAATCACAAATGCTAAATGTATCTGTTAAGGTTCTTTATAAATTATTGAATTGACGGAGTTCAGGGACCGATGTGTTCACCGATGAACACATCGGTGGCGGTATTTGTATCTTTTTTTTTTGTTTTTATTGATTAATGAACAATACAAAATTTAAACAGAAACATCACAAAAACCTCAATAGGTTTGTCCGGATGTTGAAACACTTAAGCTATCTTAATACTAACGAAATATTATAATAAAATAAAAAAAAGAAACATTGTGAGGTAGTTTGTAAACATACTAACCAAAACAAGTACAAAAACGATGACGGCGTAGGTCAGACAGCCCGTCGATGCTAATTACTATTAGAATGAAATTTAAACAGGATGATGCAATTTCAAAGAGATTCAAAGAATTTTTTGTATTTATTTTTATAATTATTATTAGTTATTTCCGATTGAATTTTTGTTGGAATATCATTAATTAGAGTAGGTATTAAATAAGCATTCGTTCGTTTCCCGTAATAGTTTTTGTATCTCGGTACTACCAGTTTTGATTGAGCTGCCATTCTTGTTGCTATGCTATGATTGAATTTTATTTGAAGTTCTTTGTTGGTGAATTGTTCTATCAATAACCACTTTCGTATGTTAGTGTGTATTGGCAAGATTTTACAATATTTAAAGAAGCCTGTTACGTCATCACCATCATAAAGTGTTTTTTTAATTTTATTTGGTATTATTATTTTCAATAAACGAAGTTGTAGGTTGTATATTTTGTCTAGGTAAGTTTTGAATGTTCTGCCATAGCTAGTAAGTCCATATGAAATTATTGACTCCGCGAGTGCATTATAAAGGTTTAGTAATATTTTAAAAGGTACTTTGTATTTAATTATTGCAAATTTGGCTAGCATTGCTCGCAGTTTATCACAAATAGAATCTCGTCTGACGACTAGTAGTTAGATATTATGCTTGTTTACGTCTCGGGGCTGCAAAAGCTTCTTTTGAAGCACGGATTTGCGACGTAAACGTGACGCAAATTTAATCATTTCTGAATCGAAAAGTAGTCCGTTAAATACAACTATCCTCAAGCATTTTGGTTATTTACGACAAGCACAATTAGTAAAGTCAATAATTATTAACAAAAGTTTTCAATTTTTAAATCGTTCGAATTTACGTTACGTTTCGCGTTCGTGTTAGGCCCATAGATCCTTTTTTATACGCCCCTAAAAATAATTAATCGTTCATTCTTGTCTCAACGCTTGATATCAATATTATATTGTGGAGGATTCAGAATCGTGAGTGACCGGATTACTTTGTAAGACTAGTTTCTTTTGGTTTCAGTACGACCTGGATGTTCGCAAGGGTATGGTCTAGATAACTTGCCTAAGCCTGGGAACGTGCGTCCGGAAACTAAAAGCGTCTCCGAGAGTGCGCTTGAGCCTCAAGCAGGCAGGCAAGCAGCCATGCGGTAGAAACATTTCAGGATTTTAAAGAAAATGTGCTACTTAGTTTTATTTTGTTATTGAATTAAAGGGCTTTTGTACTATCTACAATGTCGTTTTATTTATGATTTATAATGATGTGGCCGAAACCTCAAAGGTGTGTGTTTTCTCAGACTATTGTATGATATGGGGACACCAATATATGTTTGTAAAAGTAACTAGGTACACCATTGAGATGTAGAGGATCAAACTCAAATCCAGTAAGTATGTTACCATATCTGCACCCTATTATGCGCAATTGGGTGCAGATATGGTAACATACTTACAATCACAATCTGTAGTACAGTACGACACAACTTAGACGTAGCATCGGCAAAATTAGTAATACCGATCACCATCTGAACTGAGTGTGCCTTTAAAATCTCCCATCTTTATTACTGCTTTAGGTGAAAATGATCTTAACGCAATGACTTGTAAATTTCAAATAAGTACATTCGTAAAATTGAAATGAATGAATGCATTTCAATGCTACATCTAACTTGTGTCGTACCGTACCCGCGCTTAAATATGAGACATGGCTCCACCATCTATACACGGTAGGTTAGGTAGATTGAGTAGATACCATAGTCAAAATCATTGATCGTAATTTTTTTTTTCTTCTTGGACCCGAGCGTCTCACCAGTGGACAGAACACGACAAATAATCTAATCTTTGACCAACGAAGTGAAACTAGTCATCAATATGTCTAGCAACCGATATGTCCTAGAACCAAAAAATCGAGTGACATCTGCCAACCCGCACTGGGCCCGCGTGGTGGATTATGGCCCACTCCCTCTAACAGAGAGTATGCCTGTGTGTGTCCCAGCAGTGAAAACATTATAAGCTGATTATGCTATGCTTATGCTACAGCGCAAAACTTGCAGAATATGATCGACATGAGCTTAGAGAGTTCATAACGATTCGTTGGAAAAAAACTCTCACAATACAAACACCAAAAACCCTTTAAAATATAATTTAAAAAAAAGGAAGAAAAGTAAAATAATACACACACCCATGCTAATAAAAGCTAGAAGTGGAGAAGAAATAACAGGAAAGGAGAACAGGAAAATGCTGCGCCAGGTAGCACAGCGTTGTGAACTGGTATTTTTCCGAACCACATAATATCATTAAATGTTATTACCAAGAAATCGCTACCTTAGTAACACACACTGAGAATATGATCAAAATAAATCAATATTTGAAGATCGCATGACATAATATTGTGTTAAATCTGAATTTCGCCGATTTAGTACTTTTGTGCAGAAGTTGTGTGCAATGCAAATATTATTATTACCACAGTGTGAATTGTCTCACTGTTACCTTATGTGATATTTGTGTTATCAATTCGATGTTAACAATCATAAGAAGATACTATTCTTGGAAGACGGGGAATATCACATCCTCCAGTATCACGTATAAATGTTAGTAGTTTGATGGATTTACCTCAGAACAAGACTGATCTTTCGACAAGATGGGGAAAATTGGATTGTTTGTTTTCGCTCTGTCTGTGTTTACAGCTCAATGTGCTGTTATAAAAAATGAAGGTACCTTATACCTATATTATTTCTAATTTGTTTTGTCAAAATATTAAATGAAATTCTCATTTCATTCTCATTTTCTCAAGTTCAAGTTCTTCTTTTCGTTTGGTTAGTGATTAACCTGGTGTCAGAGTTTTAAAGCCGTCCAAGGGCCTCTGACTTTGTTTCACATTCCATCGAGAAATATCTCTCAGGCATGCGGTTTCCTCACGATGTTTTCCTTCACCGTTTACTTCACCTTCATAATTATCACTTGCTTCAACAAGTGATAATTATACAATACGCACATGAATCCGAAAAGTCACAGATGCGTGTCTTGGGTTCGAACTCGGGACCTATGACTTGACAGTCCGACGGTCACTCCACTAGGCTATCACTGCTTATGTTATTTCAAGTTTAAAATTACAGAATGTCTGCTTATCATTTCTTCTATTTTTATTTTCGTTTTGTATTAAGATAGTCCAAAAAACTTCCACATTAAAGCGGATCATAACTTTAAACTTTTATTTTTCAGATGTCCACAAGCGTGTAGAACGTTCACCATGCAGCACATGTGGCGGTCCACCAGGACCTCCGCCGCCTCTCTTCGGGCCACCAGGCCCGCCGCCATTCGGTCCACCACCGCCCCCACCTCGAGGATCAAGATACTTCCACACCGCTCATTGGACTGGACTAGCTGACAATGGCCTACAAAGAGGAGTATTCACTGGAGCAGCAGCAGCAACTGGAGATGCTAACCAGGCTGCAGGAGAAGCATTCTCTTTAGCCTCTAGTGGGACAACCGCAGATAGTGGTTCGGGACTAGAGGGCCAGGCAATTAATTCAAATGAACAATCATCTCAATTCGGCGCTGGTGCAGGTCTTGGGTCACGACCTTCGGGCGGCTATAGCTCTGGGGGCTCGGCTTCTCACTCTTCAAGCAGTTCAAGCTCTCAGTCATTCAATGCTGGTTCTCAGTCCTCCGCTGGTTCCAATGCTAAAGGTTCCGGTGGTTTTGGTGGACAGTCATCCGCTGGTTCTAACTCGCAGTCTTCTAGTGGGTTTGGCGGGCAATCTTCTTCTGGATCAAATTCCCAATCTGCAAGTGGTTACGGCGGCAAATCTTCTGGAAGTTACGACGGCCACTCTTCTGGAGCTCTCCGAGGTCATTCTTCAGGAGGATATGATGGCGAATCCTCTGCCGGTGCTCAATCTGCTTCAGGTTCAAATTCCCAAACTTCAGGCGGCTATGGTGGTCAATCTTCAGGCGGTTTCGGTGGTCAATCCTCAGGAGGGTACGGAGGCCAATCTTCTTCCGGGTCCAAGTCTCAATCATCAGGCGGTTACGGTGGTAACTCCGCTGGCGGTTATGCAGGTCAATCTTCTTCAGCCTACGGTAGTCAAACTTCAGGCGGTTACGGCGGACAGGCTTCTAAGGGTTATGGGGGCCAGTCCTCTAGTGGCTACGGCGGCCAATCTTCCGGTGGTCAATCTTCTGGTGATCACTCTTCTGGGGGCTATGGCGGCCAATCTTCTGGCGGTTATGGTGGCCAATCTGGAGGTGGAAGTGACAGCCAGTCAGCACATGCCGTTAAAAAATTCAACTTTAAGGAGTCTCACTACTCATACCATAGTGGCGGCAAAGGTCAAGGAGGCTTTAATTCACAATCTGATGGCCGAGGCTTTAGCGGTGAACAGCAATCGGGAGGCAGTGCCGGATCCGGTAGTAATGGAGCAAACCAATTTGAAACCCAACAAGTTGAACAAGGAAACAGCCAAAATGGCGGCTCATTTGAAAGTGGCCAGCAGTCTGCTGAAGGTATTGGCGCTTCCAGTGGTAGTGGGGCCAGCTCTAGCTCTGGTGGTAGCGGTGGTGGCTACGGTTCAGGTGGAGCTGGTGGAATCGGTTCAAGTGGTTCAGGTGGGTACGGCTCCGGTGGCTACGGCGGTGGTTATTCTGGATCCAGCGGTTCTTCTCAATCGGCTCTTAACGGAGCCCTTGAACTGGCTTCCCAGGGGTTGCAGACAGCTGGTCAACAGCCAGCCGGATGCAGCACTTGTGGAAAGAGCAACTACGCTTTAAGTAATGCTAAGAGCAGGACCGGAAACGCAATCGCTCTTTCTGTTAGCGGTTAGATTCCATGACGTTAGATACCCTACCTGAAATAACTTAGAGGTTACAGAAATGAGTTTGATTGAGATTTTGGAGATTGTACCTAATAATACTTAATTAAAAATATTGTTATTATAATTATGATGTTATTTTTTGTTTGCGTTTTTATGTAAATATTGTAAATGATGTTGCTACTTAATAAATACCTACTTAATGCACGATATTATATTATTTTCAATTTTAAACATCCTTTCTTCATGAGATACACAGAACAGACACAATGATTGATTTTCCATAGAATTACCACCATTAAAGGGAGAAAGATAAAAATAGATAGTGATGGTTGACTATGTCTATGGTGGTATCATAAAGTATGGTAACTATCATAAAGGAACATGGATATAATGAAATTGTAAAATAGACATAATAAGGGTATATAACCCCTTAGGGGAATATTACACTATCGTATTATATCATTTACCTATCCACAAAGCTCACAAATTACCCATAATATGTCTATTTTCAATTTCATTATATCTATGATCATAGATCTATGATCCTATATATCGCACACCTAGATCTATAATTTTGAGTTATGTTTGTAATGCTCGGTGTGTAATGCTCGGTGATCATAGAAAGTATTTAATTTTAGCCCCAGTTTATATACTATCGCGGTCTAAAAATGTTTATCAGTTTTCAAATTAGCTTCTTTACCACACTGTGTGCAGTAAAGTCTAAAATGCTATATCTGCTTCTTATTACTTTTATTTCTTAATTTTAAAGTTGACACATTACCATAATGACATAAAATGCTATAACTCCTTCGTATTACTTTTATTTCTTAATTTTAAAGTTGACACCTGTTGACATATTACCATATGACATTTAACAAAGAAAATATGTTTGAATTTTGGTAATTATAGATCTCAGACCAACAAAATTGTTGGTCTGAGTTATAGATTGATAGAAATAAAATGGCTAGTATAACCCTACAACAAAGGGCTGAAATATTATTTCTCCACGAAGATGGCTTGAATATTAGTGCGATATCACGAGAGCTCAATATATCTCGATTCACTGTGAGATTTTGGATTCGTCGTCATGGCGAAGAAGGGCAGATAACAGATCATAGAAGCAATTCAGGACGACACGGGCGATACTAACCACCGCGCAAATAACTGATATGGTTCGACATTACGAAGAGCGCGGCTTCACACCAACTAGTCATTTTGCTGCTTTGTATCTCATTGTATGATGTGGGTCCTCGGACGATTCGACGAGCTTTGCACGGAGCAGGGCTACACTACAGACGTCATGCTATAAAAGTGGAACTCAAAGCTCACCACAAAACTGCCCGACTTAATTTTGCGTGACAATATCTTGATTTTGATTGGTCGAATGTTATATTTACCGACGAAAAAACTTTTAAATCGAGTCAAATTGGAAGATTGACTTTATGGCATTATAATCGCACTCGGTATGATGAAGCTCATATCGTGCCTCAAAATGAATCTGGTCCCATAACAGTCAACTTATGGGGGTGGATGAGCCACGATGACGTCGGAGAACTGACGTCGTTAGAAAAAAGAGAAGAGGTGATGCTGCCTACTGTGCGAGTTGTGTATCCTGCAGCAGAATTCCCACAAATTGATTACGTTCAGGATAATACACCGATACACAAGGCCCGGGCTACTATGGCGTGGTTCAACATGCACCGTGACATTCGTCTCATTCAATGGCCTGCTCGTTCAGCAGTGTTCAGCAGATATGAACCCGATTGAAAATCTGTGGGGCATAATGGTTCAACACTGGGACTGTCAGAACGAAAGAAACCCTGAAGCTCTTAGATCACATTGTGCACGGGTATGGGATGATATCAGGGGGACAGATTTATGCGCGCGGCTTGTCTCATCTATGAGAGATAGACTACGTGCCGTCATAGCTGCTGATGGAGGCTATACTAGTTATTAAAACTATAAATTATTGATAATTTTCATAAAAAAATAAAAATGTTTATTATAAAATTGTCTATTTTTGCATTTTTAGTAACAAGTTCAACCTCGCTTGGTTAAGAAAGATTTGTTTTAGAAAAAATATTAAATGATAAATGATTTATTTCTGTAAGTAGGTTTGTACAAACACTTTTAAACGTCAATCAATGAGGTCGGCGTTTAATATCTGACTACTCTGAGAAAAAAGGCCGAAACAAACTCAGTATTTTGCTCTATACCTAATCAAAATCACTATATTGTCATCGACCTTGTGACATAGATGTGTGCATGCAATTATAAACCTTAAGGTGGTAAACATTCTCAGACCGCGACCGTACAGTGACATTTTACAAGCTATTTATTTATTTAAATGATCAAATAATAGGTTTATTTGATATTTTAAATAAATAAATTACATATTTAATAATCATATGTTTTTATATACAATCTAACACTAAAATTATATACAAAGCGAAATAAAAATTATTATAGAAAGTAGGGCTCATAGGGCGTCAAAAAATTATTAGCTATTTATTATCTAGAATCAAATTAAATTGTATAACTTCCCTAACAAAACCTCCAGTGCTTCCAGTGCTTCTTGCCCTTGAACACCAAAATCTCCCTTGCCCAAACTCTCATTCAGCCCATTATAGATTACGCCGACGCCTGTTATTTGGATGCCACCGAGGAGCTTTTAAATAAACTTGAGCGTTTGCAAAATATCTGCATTCGTTTTGTTTTTAACCTTAAAAAGTATGATCACGTTTCTTACTATCGCAACCTACTCAAGTGGCTCCCTATTCGACTTCGCAGGAACTCTCGGATATTGTGTCTACTTTTTAACCTCCTTCACAATCCTAAAACTCCGTCCTATCTGCGGGAGCGTTTTTCCTTCGCCCGTCCTTCTGATGCGCCTTGCAGGTCGCATCATAGAAATCTCCTTAAGTCCCCTCCCCATTCCACTGACTTCTACTCCTACTCCTTCACTGTGCACGCGGTGCGGTTATGGAATTCCCTTCCGCCTGACATTAGGGACTGCCAAACTGTTGCAGTGTTTAAAAGAAGAGTGAAAGAACACTATCTTTCCACTTCGTCATAGTTGTGTATGTATTTATTTCGATATATATTTATGAAGTAGGTAGTTTATATTATGTATGTAGTATTTATATTTGTATGTAAGTGTATGATCATATTATTTGTTCTAGTTTATTAAGTGAATTGTGTTGATTTTATGTATTTTACTTTCTCTTGAATTTTACACACGGTGTCTACATCTCTTATCTACTTTCCTATCGCAGGTGTGCTGGAAGAGATTTCTTTAGAAATAAGCATCACCTTTGTACGTTTTTTTCTGTTCTTTTCTTCTTGTCTGTTTATTATGTGTGTACATAAATAGTTAAATAAATAAATAAATAAATAACAAAAAAGGCAGATATACGTTTTTACTGTCTCTTGAAAAATGACCTTTTTTGAGTTGTCTCAGTTTAGATCTAGGTGTGCGATATGATAGTGTAATACCCCCCTTAGCCAGCTTCCATAGAAAAATGTACTTAGGTATCTATTTATTGTTGGTTTAATTCTAATAAGAGTATAGATAGGCAACTCCAAATTATGCTAAAACAAATTAAACCAAATGACAGTTATGCTAACCTTAGCATTATGTCTAGGTATTATTATGCCACAGTATTATTATGCTTATAAAAGTTATGAGAAAACGATATGCCTTAAAATTGTATGCCAAGAGGGGGATTCCCTTGCCATACAACGTTGCAATGCCGCCAGTTTCTATATCACCAGACCACAGCGATGCGGAGGAATTTTTCGACTCAGTTAGGTTACCTATTATATTTTTACAAGTTTTTAAATCAAATCATCATTATCAGCAAGAAAATCTTTTAGATTTCTATGATTTCAAAGGAATAAAATGGCGATCAAACTGTTAGATCAAGTTAGTAGCGTTACGTTGCTCAAAGAGAATTTAGTCATCTTGGCCACATGGCCTTCCATCGAGATTTCATTTGTTTTTCTTATTCAGCCTGTAAGCATCCTCTGTTGAAATACTCTGTGTAGGTTAGGACAATGAACAGTCACGAGCATAACGAAAATATGTCTGTTATAAGGTGAGAGTATAGAATAGAATATAATAGCCTCAGACCAAATAAAAAACCACGACAGAGCGCTGTCAACAGTGACGTGAGGTTAATGTAGAGTATTAATTAAAATTCGAGGTACTTGGACGCCTAAGTGTCCTTTCGTTTTTGTACACATTTAAAAAGGGAACTTAAAAAAAAAATCGACATTCATTAGAGATATGAAAAGATCTTCAGTTTTCCGATCACCCGGATAGACGAATCTAACGCCTTCGGCTGGAACTCGACTGCGATTTTCGACGTCAGTATGTCACTGCAGAGATCCAGCAGAATATCAGTGTCAGATAATATATTTGCCTGACACAATGCTGAGTTGGACTCCCATTTTGGTGCAACGTTGAGACGCATACCGCACTTGTGTATGTTTCATTATTTTAAAGTGTGTCATAGCTAATAGTGTCATCACAGTGTCTTGTTTTCTTCTTTTATTTTTTGTTGTTTTTGTATATTGGCACCTCGTAGCTATTTATTAATGTAATTAGTTATTATTTAACCGTGTTTTTACCCGACTACGGCGAAGAAAAAAGGAGGGTTATGATTTTGACCGGTATGTATGTATGTATGTATGTATATTCATCTGTTCCCTCCTATCTTCCAAACCACTTATCACAATTTGAAAAATGAGGTATCGTTAGAAGCGTCGTGATTGTCCGCTGGTTATAGGCTATGTGAAGTCACATTAAATTAAAAATGGCGCCCTCTAGAGGACATAAAGTGAGGAACTTAAAAAAAAAATGGTTTAATCGTACCATGTTGGGTATCAAATGAAAGGGCTTAATGAGCACATTTCAAAAATATATATATTATAACCCCAAAAGAATTAAAAAAAAAATCAAGTAATAAAAACTAAAACCCAACTACGACTTAAAAGGTATAAATAAGGCACCACAGACAGACAAATTAAAAATCCGGAGTCACACGTAATCTGTTCGATTTATGCCCTAACACGTGTGACTCCGGATTTTTAATTTGTCTGTCTGTGGTGCCTTGTTTATACCTTTTGTGGTTTTATTAACAATAACAACTTAAAGATTAATATGATAGAACTGTGGAGACGACACGAGTCGTGTAGACCGTAATAAGAGGCGTCCGTCGTTAGGGCACTGAGAAAATTCGAAAGTAACTCTGTCTGTTCTATCTATCTGTCTGTATGTTACCTTTTCACGCGTAAACCACTGAACGGATTTTGATAAAATTTGGCATGCAGATAGATGGTATCTCGAGGAAGGACATAGGCTACTTTTTATCGACATACCACGCGGGCGAAGCCGCGGGTGGAAGCTAGTATTAACAATATACGGCTTTGATAGCTCCAAGCACACAGTTATAGTTTTATATAGTCGAGTTACAACTAAGGACTCTATCAATATGACTGAAGATGCAAAATATTAGTTAAAAAAAACAATAGTTACACATTTTCACGACTCGTCAAGGCTGTTTAATAAATTGAAAAATGTATGAAAGAAACTTGAAAAGTTGTCTGATCGAGTTTGAGTTTATTACATAGTTGTGGAACTAAGTGTTATTAGTATAATTAAAATCGTGGTTGGGTTAAATAAAAAAAATGCACCAGGATATTCCAAAACCTGGCCAAAGATGGGGAATCGCACAATAAACATAGAAACCGCGAAAATTTATCTAAACCAATGTTACTTACATCATCAAACCGCACGTGAATAGAAACGTACAAACAAGGGTTTGGATAAACTGAGGCTGGACACAAACTATCAAACAAATACATCGATAAAGACTGAACGTACCTTTCGTACTTGAATTACGAAAACTACTCAGATTGCTATGAAATACCTGAACACCCAAATGTTACCATTAATGTTCGCTTGGCTACGTGAATTTTGTATATTTAGTCAAATTAAACAAAATATCGACAATATAGGTGTGTAGAAAATGAATTTGAGCTCCTTGTGTTGTTGTTCAAGAGCATCAATCCTTTATAATATCAGCTAACACATAAGTCTTTGATGCTCGATTGTCACCTCTCTTGGGTTAAAAAACAAAATATTGAAATCAAATCAAAAATGGCAACTATCCAACTGTTTGGTTTTTAAATCGTAGTGAAGGTTGTGCTTATTTTTTTTTTTCTATATGGTTCACCACACGCACTATTCATTTTAATGAGAAGGAACGAAGAAAAAGTGATAGGTATCAATGTGGCTGGCTTTAAGAAAAGCACACCAATAAAACGTGTGGGGTATGGGACCCCGACAGGAACGAAGTTCCAAAACAAAATTTTTGCAGCCGCCATCTTGGATTTACATTTTGACCAAATTCACACTTTCTCTCTCTTCGGCATGCAGTGTAGAAAGAAAGAAAAAGAGGGAATTCTCGGGCCGATGTGTAAAATTTTATCCCACGACAGTGTAATCACTTTCCTCTTTTGTTTTGTTTTTTTTCTGCCGGCATTCTCACTTTCTTTCTTTTTGAATTAGAAAAAGACAGTCGCAAGAATGAACGCTTTTAGCGTTACATTTTCTGACAGTTTACAACCCGCGTAAAAGAACTTCGTTCCAATAAAGGCGGATCGTGTGAAAGATGGTAAGCTACTAAGGTAAAGAATTCTGAGAAGACAGCTAGATGTATGGATGAAAGAAAATGCAATGAAAGTTAGAGGGTGTAGATTGTGAAGGGGGCAACAAAAGATTTTTCGAATCTCAGCTTAGGTAATAGTTTTAATCCGGGCGTAGTGTCGGGCAACAGCTGGTTTTATACTTCTAATAGGCACTTCAATCCAAACTGACAACCTTTTTTGAACGTGTGTAATCACCCTAAATCAAACACGCTACTGGGATTCACAAAAACCACATAAGTTTTCACACTAACCGTCTAAGTTGTCATAACCAATTACAGTTAACTTGTGAAAATGAGTTTTCGTGGTATTTCTCGGAGCATTTATTTAATATTGATCTACCGAGCATATAAAGATGTAATATTTGTAAAATTAGTTCAGAACAAATCGACAATATGTGGCGAATAGGTGTATTGTTAGTAGCTACTGCTTTGATAGAATTCTCAGCTGCTGATGTGAAACGTAAGTCCTAAACCCAACTCAAATACCCTCAATATGGATTACAATGGCGATAATTTAATTATGGTTATCATTAAGTAATGTTTCCGCCAATTTCCTATTCAAAGTTACTTGATAAGGATAAAATCTAAAATATTGCTGGTAAAGTTGGTATGCATAATAAAATCTGGTGTATCTCTCAGCTAAATGCTACAGAATCGGGAATATTATTTGAAATGTTAACCCCGTCCAGACCTTTAGTCTAGTGAGAAAAATATGAATGATTCATATAAATAAGAATCCACCTCAACGATTCAATCTATATTATTCCAGCTACAGATGGTCTCCTGGTCCAACGGCTAAAGCGTTCACCTAACTCCTGTGACAGCTACGAGGACTACGGACCACGTGGGCCGAGGTACTGGCCTCCCCCGCCGCCACCTCCACCTCCGCCACCATTCTGGCCCCCACCGCCTGGACCGCCCCCATATTGGCCACCGCCGCCTCACCACCGTCATCGATTCGAAGAGTTAGCTGATGATGCGTCGAGAGGACAGGAGCCGTGTTCCACATGTGCTGGAGGAAATGGTGCTTCGTCTGCACTTAGTAATGCTAAGAGTGAGAATGGGGACGCTATTGCAGTAGCTATTGCTAAAGCTAGTCCAAAAACGTGAAGCGAGTAAGTCTAAAGTTGCTTTAAGTTAAATTTTAGGCTATAAATACAAGTCTGTTTAGTTCGTAAATAAGGTTGTGTAAGAAAAAAATCATTTCTCTGTTACTGGGTTGTGGAGATCAGATAGGCAGTCGCTCCATGTAAAATACTGGTATTTGGCTGCGTCCGTTTAGACTGGAAGCCGACCCCAACTTGGTTGGGAAAAGCTTGGCAGATGATGAAGAAAGAAATCATTTGTCTGATATTTTTTTGTCCGAAATATTTTAGAGATGTTTTGATTACATAGACAAAATAAAACAAAAAATTTAAAGCACTTTGTTAACTTGAATGTATTTAATACGTTGCTTGATAATAATAAAAGCTTTCTAGATTTTGCCTGAATTCGTTTTAAACTGTATAATTTTTTTTATTTTTTTTTACGAGATAAGAAATATTATAATTTACAGACAGCTAGTTGCAGAAACGAACTTTAACTTTTAAAGCTGTGATTTAATACTAATCTTCCACTTCCGCAGACAGCAACATTAGACTAGATATATTTTAATGTATAAAATTATGTTACTGTTATAAATATTGTGAGATTTCCATTGTTATGAGAATTAAATATTGAAAAATATGTGCATTTTTTGGAATTGAATTCCTCACACCAATTTTTACTATGCTAATATAATAATTATGTAAATACAATGTTGACCTGTTGACAATCTACATACTTAAACAGAAGCAATGAAATGCGAATTTCATTTAAATTTACACAAAATGCTGTAAGAAGAAAGTCGTAAGTGTCAAATTGTGAATTTCACTCTGGTTCCTTTCGATTTGACTTGTATTACCTATAATTTACAATTATTTATTGTTGTTGACAAACACTTGGATACAGATTCGCAAAAAAGATACTTTTTTACTACTTTTTATACTTTTTTACTACCACTAGGAAATTAAAAAAACAAGTAGGTATAGGTCCACTGCAGCTAAAATGTTAACGTACTGTAATAAATGTCTCATGAACTTGACCCCATACGGAAACAGTACAGAACATTGTACAAATTACGTTTGGTCCATACCAAACGTAATTTGTACAATGTGTTCTGTAAAAATGATGGTCGTGTAGAAAGTGTCATTTAAGAAACGGTGGTTGTCTGTCAGTAACCTAACAATAGATGGCTATTGTTAGGTTACTGACAGACAACCACCGTTTCTTAAATGACACTTTCTACACGACCACCATTTACACACTAGAAACAATCAAATTAAAAGTTAACAAAAGCTTAACATTGTGTGACACTAGTTGCCCGTTAGATTCTGATAATCAATAAAATCTCACACATTGGTGTTTTTTAGAAAAGCTCTAATAGGTAGTATTGTTAAGTGTTTTATGTTATTTACCGTTACAATATATTAGCTTTTATATCGCTTTTTTTAAATTTTGTGACAACTGCATTCTATTCTTATGAGATGTTCGTATGTTAGCACTTGACCACTCTCCTAATAAAATGTTAAATAAGTGGAATATCTAGATTTTAAGCTTAGTTTATTTATTTTATGAAAATGTTATTCATTTTGTACGTCTTTATGGTCTTAGTTTACAGATGTATGCTCTATTGTGTGGGCACAATGAGAATCCACTGAGTCATTCAGATGGACATAATTTAAATAGTTTTAGCTACTTACTTATTTTATTGAGTTTTTCTCCATATTCAATTCTCTTCTTGCTAGCTTATTTTTCGCACATAACTTTAGTTATAAGATTACTTGACTGGCTGAACCACGGGGCTGAACCAAATGACAAGAATGAATTCGTTGCTCTGGCATTACTCTCTGCTCTGGCAAGTGTCACCTGTTTGCCATGTTGATGTTGAAACAAATCAAATCAAATCAAAATATTTTATTTCACATAATAAACCTACATGGACACTTATGAAACATCAGAAGCTAGGTGCACGGTTCCAATTGGTCGTTTCCTATGGAGAAGAGCCGGCAAGAAGCTGCACGGTTACTCTTTTAAAAATAATTGGCTTTTACAATATTTTCAAATTACAGTGTTAGTAGGCATGGGAGGACAATGTAGGTGTTTCAACAAGTACCGTAACGGTACAGTACCTAACGTCAATACAGAGTCCGTTTCAATATAATTATAGTTCCTATGCCGTAGGTAATGTTGGCTTCTATGTTGTAGGACCAATACGAATACGCTAAGCTGCTAGGCAAATAGGTCCGTTTTGTAAAACAGTGGAGCCAACATTACGGCAAAGGAACTATTTGATGAAACGCACTTTAAAACACGTGAAAAGTGACGAAATCGTATCGTCACTTTGGCAAAAGTCACCCTTGTGAGCTAGCTCGACTAGGTGTTGCGTAAACCATGCGGTTAGTAAGTAGGTACAGGGTCATATTTTCGGTTATCCCAAAGTCAAGTTAATTAAAGGTGTATCATTTAAATAAACATATGTGAGCCTTGGTGGTATTGCAATAAAGGTGAGAAACCTTTATTGCAACAGTTTTATTAGTCACCTGTCCGAGGAGTAAGTTCAAGTTCATAATAAGCAAAGTCCAGTCCAGCAAAACTATACAGTTATAACTTTTATTGTTTTATATAAAACTTTCATTCATTTGATTTTTTCATTTGAAGATTTGAATATTTTCATCTTTTTAAGGTTCCGTACGCGAAGGGTGGGAAGGGATGTCGCGCCAGTTTGGCGCGGGGCTTAATAGGCTGACAGTTGAAATATTCACAGATTTGTGTTTGTATTGCTGCTATAGCAACAAATTATAAAAATAAAATAAAGTTAAAAATTAAAGGTGTCCCCATAAAAGAAACGGGTTTTTGTACGCGTTTTTTGCTAAATATTGCACGGTGGTACCCTTTGTGTGCGACTCCGACTTACACTTGGCCGGTTTCTTTTTCCTAGGATTTTGGAAGAAATACCTATATTTTACAATACCGTTTATAATAAAACTGGACACAAAAAAAACCCGCACAGCATAGTTTTTTAGACCCGCACTATTAAATGGCGACTTGTCACCTATTCCTTTGTAAGGTAAGGCAAAATGCTCGAGATAAATCATAATATTACATCTATTAACTTGTCTGCTGACAAACAGTTCTTTGATTTATTAAAGTAATATTTTATAATTTCTTATTAAAATAATTTTAATATTTGGATGATTTTAAATAGATAAAATAACATCACGCCTTGTTTCCGCGAAGGGTTAAGCAAAGGTGTACCTATAGTACACCCACATTTCACCAGTTATGTATAAGTCCCATGTAATATGGGGCGAGCCCATTGCGCATTGCCATGAACCGGGCACAAATCCAGATCCCGGGGTCGGGGAATTTCTTAAATCTGATTTAAAAAATAAAAATCCTATTTGGTCGCAAGAGTGTGTCGAGTCCCAAACGTGGGGTTTAATTTGAATTTATTTAAAAACTTTCTCTAAAATAAAATCTTTCACCAATTTCTAAGCACCCGACCCGCTCAAAAACATTGTTCGTAATGAGATTTAAAATAAAGAGACATTGATTTTAAAATACTGTCCACACTGAAGAAAAAATAAGTTATATGGACAATGGTTCAGCCTATGCTATCGCAATCGAAAATTGTAGACGCCCATAGTCGTGACGGATATTAAAGAAAGGCACATAATTTACTTTTCGCAATCAAGACAATTATGATTATATCCATTTTGGCAGCTCGTAATTAAGTAATTTAAAAAATAACTTATGTATTTAGTAAATTACTTTTTATGTACCAGGCCTTAATAGAGTCGTAATAAATGGTATGTGTGTATTAGGAGGTCATAATAACCGCTTTGGTTAAATGAAAGTAGTTACTTTTACAATATTTTATAACTTGCTTCTAATTTCTTGCAATAACTTTTTTATCAGAGTACCTAATTGAAGGAACTGGTAAATGACCGGTTACCGGTGCTTTAAAGAACAATTCGTCATAGAACAAGATCGTTGTGAACTCATCACCTAGAAACGACGTTGAACATTATCTACACTAATATTATAAAGAGAAAAGGTTTTTGTATTTTTCTGTTTGTAAATTAATGAACTCAAAAACATCGAGGCTGATTTTAAAAATTCTTTCACCAATATTATGGTATACGTGACGTGACACCGGTAGAAAACTTTACGTGAAGTTTTAATAGAAATTGTTCCACCAGGATCGCGTCGCGCCTGTCTGCGGGAGCCTTAATACAATGAACAAGAGCCGTACACATAGCACAGCAGCTGACATAGAAACTATATGGAAAACCGTTCATCAAGTTCTAGACAAAATACATGAAACTATCCATTAAAACACATTTCTCTCAAATTCATTAAAAAAACTATATTAATTCGGAGGACATGCTAAGTAGTTGTAAAAACCTGTCATACAAAACGAATGCTATTTTAACATCGTAAAATATCTCATTTTCGAGTTTAGTATAAATGTTCGCCTTATAAATATTGGGACAAGAAACATTCTATTAATACCTACATTGGATATTTTTTTATTTATTAATTGAGAAATGGTAACTGGGGTGTTTCTTTTTTTGTGAATTATGTTATTTGTTGAAAATATGCGAATATTGTCACACTACAATTTATGGATGAACAATATCGATGAATTAATTTAATGAACACAAAAAATATAATATTTATTTAGTCGGTCAAAATCGAGAACTAGAATTTGGAGATTATTCTCCTCGGAGATAAAAGTTTAAGGTCTTGGGCGAGCTTGACTTCCTCGGTGCACTCAGGATTCTAGCTTAACTCCCTTGCTTCACTCAGGAGTTAGCCCACAGGTCACTCGCTGCGCTCGGGAGCCCTAGAATCCTACGTTGCGTTCGAGATTCAAAATAGCGCCCGTGACATTAAGACACTGCTAGGTACTACTACAATATTATACTAAATATAACAAGAGAAGCCTGAGAACACATACTTAGGATGAGTTAAAAAAAAAAAATTGTTTCCTAGCCGGATGACTCAATACAAATCTGCTTGAACTAACCTTCGAAGATTTATCAAGGGCTTGCTCGTTTTTATAAAATAATTAATAAAATGCAGATCACAATAGGTATGTCCTACTTGTCAAGGCAGAAAAAATTAAGCATCGACATCAGAGTAGAATCTTATCATCAACGCGGAGGTCAGTTATGCGCCCACGCAAAACCTCGCCACCAAGTTTATGGCCAAAATATACCAGTATGCGAAATCTTTAATGGACTAGGAAACATTTTATTTCAAATGCTTCCGTTTTATACCTATTAAGTATAACGTTTCATTGTATATATAAATATAGAACTTCATTAAGAAAGAGAGTAAAGGCAATGGTTTTAATAACTGTCATTTCGTTTATTATAACGTTGACAGTTTTATGAATTATGTTTATGAACAATCGGAGAAAAGTGCCAAAGGCGATCGATGATTTGTACCAAACTGATAATTACCTTTACTTGTGCTGAACCCACAAAATGACAGCGAAAAAACACTCTTATTTAAAATAAAAACTATGTTATCGCAGAATAGCGGTGTAGATGTACGATAAAGCACCATTTGTCAAAGAAATTAAATTGTTGAACAAAAACAGCTATTTATTTTGGAGATTAATTGGCGTTTCTGCGAGAAAAGTGTCACTTAATTAATTATTTCTATGTAAATATGTTAATTACATTATATTTAATGATAGGTACAATAAAGTTTAACATTGATATACCTATCTACGAGAACAGGGTTCCTTATGTTGTTCTTTCACTCACAGTATTTCGTGATAAACGAATTTAGTGACTTTTTTCATTCATCATTTGAACTTCCATAGAACTAGCAATAAAAAATGTTCCCAAGAATCTTATGCAAGGTTTGTCTGAAGCTCCCATACCGAATAGTGTTAAGTAGAGTAAGATGGTAACTAATGCAAATACAAAAACCGAAGCTTGCCACAGAGGACACACGAAAGTGCGACTAAGGAACTGGATCTCACACATCTGCGGATCTACCGCTAAGACCAAATTGACAGTTCGCAAACACATCTCACAGTAAGTACTGGTCAAAGTTCCTCCCATTTAACTGTTAAAATACCGCCTACCGGAACCATTATTTTTGGAACAGCACCACACGAGTGACAACTCAGACATGACTGTGCGTTTGCGCAATCTCAGTGTAATCATAGGGTAATAAAACCGCCAAGTAAAAAGAACGTCTGTACCGCGAATTGCACCGTTATTTTCTGGTAGAACTTTAGTGATGGACTACTTTTGATCTGTGTATCCTGTTTCGTTAGGAGGTACAGCTGTAGCCAGTCTCCCATCAGTTTTACTTTTTCTAAGTTTCTCAACTTGGTTTTTGTTCTGAAAGTTATCTATCATACACCATTTTGATTGATTTAAAAATTAAACAAAGTAAGTTTAGGCTATTCTCAGAAATTGATAGGGAGCTAAAAAAAAATAATAATCCATATTAATATTATAAATTCGAAAGTAAATCTGTCTGTATTTCTGTCTGACTGTCTGTAAGTTACCTTTTCACGCCTAAACCACTAAACGGATTTCGATAAAATTTGGCAAGGAGATAGATGGCATCCCGGCGAAGGACATAGGCTAGGCTAGGCTTTTTATCGACATTCCACGCGGGCGAAGCCGCGGACAGAAGCTAGTCTTAAATTAAACCACAGAAAGAATCGAAATCTGTCACAGCAAGAAAACCACAAACAACAACACTGAAAAACCGAATATGTACACATAAATATTATCATAACGAGACATACCAGATAAAAAGGTAAATGACACAAAAGTTTATCCACAAGTAAGCCATTTGTTTCTACTGTTTTATTTTTAACACGGGTATCGCGTTTCAATATTAGTGTTCATATTAATATGTTTAGGATTCCGACACTACGACTAAGTGTCATCGACCATATTATCGATTTCAATCAGGGGCCTGGGGCAGTTTTATCATTTGCCTATTAATTAATTTAACTATCTTCAGGTCAAGTGTAATTTATATGTGATAGTCATATAATATCAACATATCCTGGATATATATAAGAAGTTAGTTAGAAACTTTATTCTTATAAAATTATATTGAGTTGCACAATTTTTCAGTCACGCAAGTATTTTATTTATTTTACAAACAAAGGAAATGTGCTATGTGCATTAGATATTATGCAAAAGATAAAACGTATGACGCTTCATTGTGTGAACCGCAGGACACATTGTAGTCCGTGGAGACACATCCAGGTCCACAGTGTGCACGCGTGCCATGATGTCATTAGATATGGAGCAAAATGCTGTTGGGATGAGGTACGCTAGGTTTATGTAGGAAAGCGCCTTAACAAAATTGAAGAATTGAACAGCAAACTCGAAAGTCATTAGGTTAAATAATCAAAAGATAAACCGGTTACTTGTAATTACAACACTTGACGAGAACAAGTTCATTAACTGTTACTTAACCACCAAGATCAAGGTTAATACCATTGTACATTTTCATTTGGTAATCTTTGAATCGCGCCCAGATACCTATACATTCTATTATTTATGTTACAAAGGGTGACGTAAGATATCCTTTGGGATTATTTCTTTATCACAGACGGTAGCGTTTGCCTCTATATTGGTAATGCACATTCTGACAGTTTCATCATCCACTATCAGGTCTTCCAGAAAACCCTTAGGATTAAGAAAAATGGGTGCTTCTGACAGTAGACAACACTTCCTATCATCATTTGAATATATTACAATAAACATCTTCCGGTCTACTAATACGGTATTGTTTACAATTTTAACGACTGTGCTTCACTTCCGTGGGATTTCTTCCAAATAAAACCTCAATGTCTCGACTCTCGAGTTGCCGAGGCGTGGGGCACGACCTCCAGACCGACCTATAAAGCTGCTCTCGCAAAAAAATAAAACACATTTTAACGGAACACACCATAAACAATAAAACATGGCTAATATTCGCGTATTGTTTTTTGCCATCGCACTTGCGGGATGCAGCCCAACCCTAGCCGAAGGTGGTAATTTTTTATCGATACTCTATAATCAGCTTGTGGTTTCACGATCAATCGATAAAACTTGCAGTTTCGATGTCGATACCGTTAGGTAATTGTCGGTAATTGTTGCTTGTGTAGTAGGTAATTGGGTGGTCTACTTATGTGACATTGTAGGTTAGTATAGGTTATGGAAAATGTGTTACTTGTAATCTTCAATTCGGCTATTTTTTTGTATCATTTCGGACAAGATGAGTTAGTCAATTGCTAATTTAGATCAAAGATAAACTTAATGCCGCTTTTAATTAAATTATATTAGTGCTAAATCCGCAAACCAGATTTTTGCAAGTTTCGAAAGTCACAAAGGAAACGTCTCCAAATGTTACTGGCATACTTTCAGCCAGTGGGAGGTTCAATTCACCCATAAATAAAGGCGTGAGTCCTAAAAACGTTTCGTACTCGTATAATTGGATAATTTCTAAAACTAGATTTTGATCGGATGTGCAAAATGGCCACACGTTTTATTAAGCCGCGTATCTAAGCGTTACATTTACAAAAATTATGCATGTTTGACATAAAAACAAAAAAGATATTAATTTTATTTTTTCTGTTTCCAGAAGCTGAAAATGTCCAATCTGACAGTTTAGTGCGAGAACCTCGCACACTACACAAAAAGAAGCTATGTAAAAAATATGGAATCTGCGAAGGACATGGCGGACAGGGCGGGTATGGCGGTTACCAAGGATACCAAGGTTACCAGGGTTACCAGGGATATCCTGGATATCAAGGATACCAACCACCAATAAACATTGCCATCAGTCAGTCTCAATCTTCTGCTAATGAAGGCGGCGGCGGCCACGCCCATGGATACTACCCCAATAACTACCAGTACAACGGTGCTTACCCAAACCACGGTTACCCTAACCAAGGGTATAACAACGGTTACTCAAACCAGGGCTACAACCATGGCCACAACGGCTACGAAAGCCAAGGAGGATACAACAGGCCAGGTTTCGGCAACGGGAATGGAGCCTACAACAGTCAGTTCAATGGGAACTATTACTCTGGTGCTCCTAATGGAGGACATGGAGGATATGGTTTTCAAGGTCCCTTTGGTTATAGAGATGAGCATGATGGTGACGCAGGGGACTATGACGAGGGAAATGATTACGCTTATGCTCGGTCGAGTGCAAGTGCAACGGCTGTTGCTGGGAGCAAAGCTTAGACAAGTTAATTCTAGTGTGTTAAATGGTGATATTTTCGATTGCCGAATCGATTTTGTTTTTTCTGTATTATTTGTTATTACGCATAGCCGTGTTAACCGATAAGTTAAATTATCGAGTCTTACAATAATATTATATTATATTGATTATTTTATAATAACCAAGATCAGTTTATGTAAATATGGTAAAGATGGTTTATGTATGAGTGAAAAACTGTGATAAACTTTTGTTACTAATTAATATAGAAATTAATGTGCTGGTTCCGTACGGATAAAATTAAATATTTTAATATGGATGTCACTTCTTGAAATATGATATCAAAAATATTGAAGTATTTTTCGATCCAATAAATAATGTTTTCTTACCTAAAGTTTTTCTTTATTTTGATTTAAATCTTTATGAACAATTTTGACGACGACATTATGATAATCAAGATAAGATCTAACTCCTTATAAAGGTTTATTATTGATAAATGGTTCACATCCTCTATAAAATTTGGAATTTTTATGTTTGGGTATAATTTTTAGATCGTTTGCCTGGTCTGTAAGGTCTATGACCCAGGAGATGATTTCTCGAATAGATGCAGATTCTTAATTATTGATTTGTGGGGCATCATTAGGTTTGATTGCCACTGACATCAGGTTGCAACAAATACTCGTGCATCTGAATTTTGTAGAGAATCGGTAAAGTGACTGTTGGACTTTTCCTTTTAGAAATATAAGTAAGCAAAGCTCTACCGTGAAACTTTCAAATACTGTCAAATGAACTTACTATTTCTAGGAAGACAATTCTGATGTTGAACTTACAAATTCATTTCATTCATGTTGATCCTACAATATTTTGTTGGCTGAACACAGAGCAACTTACAATTGTAAATCTTAAGGAAAAAATAAGAGAACTCATTGACTTTTATGCAAGACTAGACATTGCATTGCTTGCATGATGATAAAGGAACAATTGAACTATTACCAAGTAGGTGACCCAACAGACGTTGTCCTGTCCTATTTCATACAAAAATTCAATTAAAAAAGGACGTTCAGTTTTATCCGGGAAACTTTTCCAAATAGCCAATTCAGTCTAGCCCTTCTCAAGTGTAGCGCTTAACAACGAGCAGCATTTCATTTTTATTTCATATAAAGTCAAAGTCAAATAATTTATTTCAAAAAGACACATATAAGGCACTATTGATCGACAAAAAAAAACAAAGAAATACAACTGATTCTAGTTGCCCCTTCCAAAAGGTAGTTTTCGTATGGAGAAGAATGGGTAAGAAACTCCACCGTTACTCTTTTAAAAATGTTTTACAATATTTTGTATACATCAATTACATATGTGAAGACGATACACCTAGCATAAGAGCACTGTACCACAAAAGGTAGAAAGAATTAAAAATAGAGCAATGACAAATAAATTAATTGATAGATACATGGTGCTCCCATATTTACAAACATTGTAAAATAAAACAATAGATAACATAACCAGCTGTTTAGAAATAGGCTTCCTCCTTGCTTATTTTATTTAGGGCTATTTTAAGATTATAAAATTGGTTCACCAAACGGATGTAATAGAAACGTGAGTAATCGTCACATAACTGAGAAGTACTTCCCGCAGGAAAATGATTTAAATAATGTCTCATTTAACGAAATCAGATTCATCAAATAAAAAAACTTGATTAACGTATGAGATCATTTCTTCTTGATTTCTTTATTAATTAACACAATCGGTCACATTTATGTATTCTAAGCAAACGTTATGGTCCACACGATTGAAAAGATCATTAAAAATGATATAGTGCTTTCCGCCGTCCTCAACAAATTAGAAAATATTTTAATTGAGAATCCTTGTTTTAGTTTTTCTAAATGATTTGACTCAATTTTTATTACTGCCAATTAATCAGTTGTCTTATCAATTTAAAGATGATATTCGAACAATTTATGGTATCAGATCACCTGTACCCATCAAAAAATGTTTACCGTAACTCGTTAGATAAATTTTGTTTATGAGTGTCAATGGCTTTGGGTATAGTGGTGACCCAGTCAAGTTTGAGTGGGGGGATCATGTGAGTAGTATATAAGATGAGGGGAATGCTTCACAATCATCCACAACCACCTGAGGAAAGGACATTGAAACATCCTTCAAACTCCTTGAACAATCTTGAAAGAGAAACAAAGATGGCCGCCAAAATCATCGTCTTTGCTACAGTTCTTGCTGCTTGCAATGCAGTACCCATCTGGTACAACGGTAAGTGTTGCAATAGTAATTGAATTTAGTATTCGATCCTTGAAACGTAATTGATTTGCTATTATTACCTATTGACAACTTCAATGTCAACCTAAAGTTTTCAGCACAATGCACTTTTCCAAATTATGACAGTGAATACATCGGATTTATTAATATTTCTCCATAACTCTTAACGAGCTTATTGTTATCTAGGTACCAATTAGTATACAAAAATAATAATTTCATAACACTTGTTTAACTTACTTTCATTGTTGTCTCATATTGAATTGTAACTCTTCCAGAACTCCCTGGGGTGGTCATGAGGATCGGCCGCTCTCCCAGCATCTCGTACGGTTTCGGTAGTGGCTTCAGCAGCAACATCGGAGGAATCTCCCACTCTACCGGCTTTGGAACCGCCTTCAATACTGGCGATGGTGTAGCGGAGGGCTACGGCAGTGGATCCGCTGACGGTAGCTCCTACGCTCGTGGTGTAGGATTTGCTAAGGCTGGCAACAGCCAGCCCGTGCAGTACCACCAGCACCCCACATACCCGGGAGCTCCCCGCCCGTCCTACGAGTCTGCGGTTGCTACTGCCCAGAGCTTTAACGGCTATGGATCCGCTGCCTCATCCGCTCAGACCGGTGGCCCCGCCCGCCACAATAGCGCTGTGTCCTCCACCCAGAACGTATTCGGAACTGCTCTTTCCTCGGCTAACAGTGATTATGGATCAGCACTCTCCTCTGCCCGTAACTCTGGCTACGGAACATCTGTGTCCTCTGCCCACACCGCGGGTCACAATGGTTATGGTTCATCCGTATCCGCTGCTGAGAACTTTGGACATCATAGCGCCAGCACTGCTCAGGTAGCTCAGCAGGTCCCCGGTGGATTCCAGACCAGCGGTGCTACCAGCTACAACGCGCCCGGTATCCAGGCTGCCCACTCTCACGCCGTTAACACCGGATACTACTAAAGAGTTTGTCAGGATGTAAAAAGATGTTGAGACGACAATCAAACTTGTCTCAATGTCTTTGGGAATCTTGTAATAATTTATTAAGTAAAAAAAAAACAATAAAAACCTTGATTTTTAAATCGTGTTTATTGTTTAAAAATATCCTTATTCTATTCACTAGCTCTATTTTTATTGTCAAATAATACATGAATTTGCGTTACACTGACATGCATAATAGCACATAGCTTCAATGTTACTTACTTAATATTTTTGATAATCTTCTTTATTGTCAAAACTTACTAAGGTCTTGGGCTTTTTATCAAAAGATATAGTTTTGTCACTACTACCAAAATTGTCTGCTTTTTTGGGATTGCCCTCAAAGTTATCAGTACTTTTCGCTCTGTTATCAAAAGTAACTCCGTTAACATTTCCATAAACATGACCATTATCACTAATCGCAGTTGCACTATTTACTGGGCCATTGCCAGGAAAGTTAGGGTTATAGAAACTTTCAACATTTCGAACCCAATCTTTGAGGCCAAAGTCATTGAAGCCAAAGCCCTCAGGAGCTATAGGAAATGTAAAGAGAGGTAGAAACGGTCCAGACGATGCTGATGCGAAGCTTCTTCCCGCTCCTGCTAAAGCTTTCCCAGGAACTGCAATACTGTAGCTTGAATGTACTGCACCTTGAGGTCTTTGTGGCAGGTTGTTGAATGGACGATGTTGATCTTCATCATTTAATTGTGTGAACCCGGATCTTGTAGCAAATTGTTGAGTAAAATATTTCTCTACATTTGGGTCAGAAGATGAAATTGCCACTATTGCTTCCCCGTTAGGTGTTGATTCTGAAACAATTTGAATGTTTTATTAATCAAAGATTATTAATCAAAGAACCAGCTTAAAAACCATTTGTTGGATTGTTCAAATTGTCATTTTTGCTATAAGACAACATTAGTCACAATCACACTCTCATCAACACAATATATTAAATAAATTTTCACAAAACATATCAGACATGATTATTTATTTATTGTATTTTAGCCTATTTTGTCCCACTACAGGGCAAAGGCCTCCTTTTCTGCTTTCAGCTCCTCTCCATCTTGAGCTAGTGTGGACCAATCCTGTCTGTAGGCGTCAAACTCGTGATAGACAATAGACATGATTATTTAATTAATCACAACAATTATTAGACTTGATTAATTATTTCTTAGCTAAATAAATATCAACGTCACGAATATAAAATAATTATTGATTAATTTAATGTTATAGAATATCATCAATTGCTTTTTCTTCCTTCCTTAGCTGGGCATAATCAATTTAATCGTATATTAACTGTATGTAATTAATAAGGTATTCAACCAACACAAACAAAAGTTTTTCAGAGATTATCTAACAACAATCAATCCTAAAACACAGTAAAGACTCACCTTTAAACACAACAGGAATTGCGTCCACCACCGAATTTACAGCAAAAAACGATACTAAAGCCTTAAAAACAAACATAATGTCCTTTCAATACAACTCCGTACTCATAAGTTAGGCTCTATTAAAGAATAAGTGCTGAGATCACAAAGAACGGTTTATATAGGATGCTATGGGTCGAACCAATGGTTTATTACATCGATTGTAAGGTGAATGAACTATCTTACTGTCTTAAACTTGATTTAGAAATGTTTGGAGATTAATATCTTCAGCTGGTCTTAAATCACGTTGCCTATAGACAATGTAGGTATGGCAATTGGCGATTCAAGTTCAATGGTATTAGTTGCAAGGCGGGTTTCGATCAGTTGATCTATCGGTCGATGCATTTCTGTGTTCTTTAATTATATATTGTCGTTTTATAGAGATTAAGATATATAGCGTCGTAACTTCTAACTTCTAGTCCTGGTTTGATAATACAATTTTCATTATTTTTTGTCGAAAATGATTTCATGGTTTCTTTGATATGACAATTTCAAGCTTCTGACCGCCTCTATACACTACTCCATACCGCCTCATTACGCTATCGTCAAATAAATAACAATAAGTTCTTGCATGTTCTCACCTCTGGGACACCGGGCCTTCGCTCTCTGGAAAGGAAGATGCTGTAAGTCACACATTTTAGGTTATTTATCTAAAAAAATAATTTAGCACCTAGAACTTAACTGTAAAAGAAACCTGAATGGGTGTTGGGTGTGTCAGGCTTTTAGACAAATGGAAAAGAATGATTCTAGTAAATAAATTAGCTTATTAAGTGCTCAAGTTTTTTAGATCATGACATTTTCGTGCGATACAAGGACAGGACCAATCCTGCGTTAGTCATATTCAGGTGCTATTTGAGAGAGGTCGTTAACCTACCTTACCTTACCTTTTAGGATGTGTCTTTCATCCAACATTTCTTTTTTTTTGTCACTATTCATTAAGATTGCCTGTCATCCATTCCATAACGTAAGTTAGCCAGGTGCATAAAAAAATATGTTTTTTTTAAGTATTACTTAACTACCATGATAATAATTTAGTCATAATTTTATTATGAATGATTAGACAAATTCAATCAACAGCATAGTCTTGGCTACCTTCTGTCGTTACCCGTCTCATTAGCTACTGGGATGGCGCCAAGCTGTCTAGAGCGTTATATGGCGATTAAAAACAAATAAGAGCATCATTTACCGCATATCAGAATTTGAAAATATAGATACAGTTGCAAGTAACCTTATACCTACGTTTTTAAAATAAGGGTTTCATATTGTTGATATTCATGTTCACCATTGTTCTACTGCCCTTATCCAATTTTGGAACGGTCGGCGCTGAATGTTTTCTTCTTCCATACGTCTCTGTTAACCGTCAGTAGTCATCTCAGTAGTTATCATCATCTTTCATTATAATCTTTCACACATTCCGTCATTCGTTTCCTTGGTCTTTCTCTACACCTCTAACCATCCATATAGAAAACCCAAGATTGGTTCCCTAAATGTTTCAATGCTTCGCATGACATGACAACCGATATTCAAACAACATATCGGTGTCCACCGAAGTTTTCATATTTTGTTGCATTGCTGATTCTAATGTTTATAATATTTTAAAGCCATATTTGTTACGGTCGCGAATTATATTTATAACAACATACAACCTGACACTGACCTGCAAATTGCAGAAAACGTAAGAAAATTTGAATTTCGCGGACTACATTGAAGTTTTCGCCATAATCACGCAGTGAGCGAGTGTGGGGATCACTGTATATTTCTTAGCGGAAATTCAAGGTACTACGTCGAGGGAAAGTTATATAGCTTACTCGCAGATGGCAATGTATGGAACATACGTAGTTCACACATAATACAATAGATGTCGTTAGGTGCTACTTAAAAGAAAAAAAAACAATTAAAATGTTTCATTATACATATTCTTGTCAAATTCACCTTTTACAGATAATTATTTAGTATCGTATAATCGTTTAATGAGGATGCGCCAAGGTAGCCCACGAAATTCAAATTTTCTTACGTTTTTTGCAATTTGGAAGTCAGGTCATCGACCTACTAAATGAGATTACTTGATGAACTTCCATCTATTTTGTTCTCAATTCGTCTGTATTTTTTTGTTTATTATTTACAAACTTGGGCTGAGATAAGATACGCTGTTATATAAATAGGCATTCGATGATTATGTTATAATTTTATAAATAATTATATAATAATATGTTAATATATTATTTACCATCAATAACTCAATCAAGCAGATACGTGATAATGTCATAAGAAATTATAATAAAATGTTTTGTTTCGGTATTTTATTTGATTGTGCTCGTTAGTGGGTAGGTACAAGGTATAGGTATACCTACAAAATGATTATGGGCAGACATAAAAGATGCCATGACAATGTGTTTTTGGCTCGTGCAACTGGCGCGATATCGCGGGCGCGACAGGTAGCGCTACCCTTGTCACGCCCGCGATATCGCGTCTGTTTGTGGGAGCCTTTATTAAGCAGATAAGTAGGTACCTATGTTGTTTCTTATCATAATCAGAATTTTGAATCATAATCACCCTATCGGTAATGTTCCCACTACTGGGACACAGACTTCCTCTTTCTGTGGGAGGTAGTGGGCCGTAATCCACCACGCGGGTCGATTTCGGGTTGGTGGATGTCACAATTGTCACATGTCTTCAATTTTTTTTGTTCTAGTACATGGCGGTTTCCTCACGTGTTTTCCGTCACCGTTTTGAGAGCAGTGCTGATGAAATAATTTACACAAAGTGCCTGATTAGGTTCGAACCCACGATTCGTGAGTCGCTGCCGTTACCACCGGGCTACCACTGCTCCCAATTTTGAGAATGTTTTAATATTACTTAATTACTTATTGCCTCTAGAAGTCTAGACAATTCAATAAACAATTGACTCTAGGTACAGTAAATGCGATGCCTTATGGTATAAGGCATCATAGTTAGCACTTTGTACCGACAGACTAGGTAAAGGGCATAAAACTATTTCACTTAAAAATGTACCTAAGTACCTACCTACTTACATATCCAGTAGACTTTTGGACCAATAAATAGCAAGTTGATTATTAAGTTAAGAAATAATATCCTTGCTAAACGTGAGCTGATAACTGTATCGCCTACCTCATACATAGTGATGATACTAACAAATGACTCTGTCACATTCCTAATGGATTAAAAAGTAGACAAATGTGTTCAACAACATTCGGATTAACCGTTAACCGTGTATTATAAAAATACATATTAAAAAAAAACTATAGATTATCTTCAAAACGGTGTAAATTAAGATTTATACGAAAACAAATTATCCGCTAAAATTATTACTTTACGCGTAACTACTTGGTATTTTAAAGGCAATTTTAATAAATCAGTATGGGTTCCTTTTGACTAGGACACCGTTTAAAAGTAATTAATGGAGAAACTACAGACAGGTCGTAATAGAAGAAGTTCTTTAATTGGCAGTTATAATTTCACGCCAATTTATTAGGGAAAAGAAATAGAGACCACCACATGAATCCAAAGTACGACAGACTGGGAGTTATTGAGTCTAAATGAATGATCAGAAGACCATACACAAAAAAAAAACAACCGATAGAGTTACAGTAGTAACAGAAAAGTTCCAGTCAAAAAAGTTGTTTCTCCTGACAATGTTTATTCTGTTTCTAAGTAAGTACGAGTATGTACTGTACAGTATGTATGTAAGTCTATATGTAAGTATGTATGTATAGTATTTTACTTGTGCATAAAGTTTTAATAAATAAATAAAAGTGACAACAGTCGCTCCATGTAAAATACTGGTATTCAGCTGCATCCGGTTAGACTGGAAGCCGACCCCAACATAGTTGGGAAAAGGCTAGGCAGATGATGAAAAGTGACGGAAAAAAGTGGTTTCGGCTAATTAATTACAGACCTACTTCTTATAACGTATAAAATCATCTACGGTGACTCATACGGTTATATATAAAGCTGAACGACGTATATATTCAAACATTAATACTGCACGCATCTAAAAGCGATCCTAAAGACAGATCGCTCAGATGTGTCTCCGAATTAATGGCTTCCTATATTAACTATTTTAATTTTAATTTTAACGGTGCTCTGTATCAGACTAAGCCAAAAGTAAAAAAATTAAGACAAATGAAAGTACCTTTGATGCTGTTATTAATAAAGAAGCCAAGCCTTTTATGGTTATTGAGAAAGGTGAATGAAGTGTGGGAGGACTTACTATAACGTCAATATCTCCTTATAAAGTCACAGCACAGCAGACAGCAAAATAAAAGAAATTCGCCAACCAATTAACATTATGAGCCAGTCTGTAAAATTCATGTCAAATATCATTAAATAATTTATATTGTTAGCCATCCATAACCTAGGGCACTTAATAGGCAATTTTAATTAACTGAGTGGGCAAAACGACTTGTCGATCAATCAAAATTGCCGTTACATTGAATAGCTATTACATATTAGCTTTTTACGGTACTCACAATATGTTATATGAACTAGTCAGACATGATTAGATCAAAGTAAATTGAATATATCAATAGAAAATACAGCGTTCGTAAAAATATCAGCATCTAAAAATACACAAAACATTCTAATGATCATATTAAAACTGTTTTCAATAGCCTCTTGATTTTTTGTCGTCTACGAATGAACAATCACAGTACTGTTAACTTTGACCATGGCGGCAAAGAAAAAGATAAAATAATTGCTTCACACAATTGCTCAGCTCCAATACCTTTAAAGTATGATTACTACATTTAAGAACTATAAATGGATAATCAAAACTACGTTTGTAAAATAATAGTAGAGAAATTATCTTTAAAAACAGATCTGTCGTAGCGTCTATAATAAGAACCGTTTCTTATGCTATAAAGTCGAAAACTTGTAATTTTACGATGAGGATATAAAGTGAGAGATCGATGTTTGTCATGCATTTCTATTTGGTCTGCAACATGAATAAGATAGGAAGTGTGTTCGTTGTTTATATATTAGTTGTGGCCGCAACGGGAGCAGGTAACTGTAGAAACATCCTTTTGTTTATAGAAATTAATAAAACATCGATAAATTCTGATCAAGATAACATTATTGGTGACTTTTTAGACATAATTAATTGTAACCTCTGAACGGAAATCAGATTTGAATAATTTTGAAAGAATTTTAGTAATGTATTCAAATGATTAAAATGTAGACTAGATTCTAATATTATCATGTTTGTTTCTATTTCTAGCGGAACTTAAATCGAAGAGTCAATCCAGCAGCAAAGTTGAACAAGCAAGCAAGACAAGAGGTTCAGCCGCACCCAGCAAAGCTTCGACACCGTACCATGTTTCCGCTCACGCCTCTTCCAACAATGGGATGGGCGTCGCCAGCATCGCCGGCGTAGACTCCAGGTACGGCAGATTGTCCACCATGAGCGGCGTAAAGTTCTACCCACCCATAGACTCATCTATGATCAAGACAGATAGTAAAGGAAACTTCATCTTCAAATCTACTGATGGCAAAATGCCTATGCCTATCACGATCACAAAGCAAGGCGACGGTGTTTCAGGAACCATTAAGATTATGCCAGGGTCAGTATCAGTGTCATCTTCAGCTAATTCGGGATCTGCTTCAGCGTCTGCAGGGCCGAATATCCCAAATTTCAATCCTTGGTCAAATTCATTCATGAAGCCGATAATGAATGATTTATTCTTTCCTGATCCGTTCCCAGCATTCCCTAGTATACCGAACTCTGCATATCACACTAGGATGTCAGAGCCTACATTTCATAGGATACCGGAGCCATCGTTCCCGAGGATATCACAGCCATCATACTCGAGGATACAGCAGCCTGCGTACACCCCAAGGATGCCAGATCCATGGAAAGACATGTTCAAACACAGTCTACCACAACATGATGTCATGATGAGTCCTGCATGGTACTACCCGAGCTTTAATCCCTATTTTAACTTTTGGTAATGCGTTTGGAATAAATCGATAAAACCCCTTTTATTTTATTTTTTCACAACCCCGACTAAATTTGACTAATGAAGTTCGGTCCCGTATATCATATAAATTATGTCTAGACACTCTACTGTTAGCTTAAAGCCTAAGTCTGTTTTTACTTCAAGCAATAATAAAGAGCTACTAAGGTCGCATAAATACCTACCTTACAGTTACATAATACATGTCGATGAAAAAAGTTATACATGTCGTCCAGGCCGAATTTCATTCTTCTGGCAGCATATGATTAAGAAAAAACACATTAAAAGAAAAAGCTTTTAAATCACATTGTTTATGGCGGAATTTATGACCAAAATAAAATATAAAACCACTAGATGACGATAAATAATTATATCCATATAAGACGTAACCGTAGGATGACTGATTTTGCGTAAATTATTTTAATGTTGTTGTTGTTTAACATTACTCACAGAGATTTGTAAACGGCAAACAAGACCGACAGAATTTTGAAAAGCTTTATTATTAGGTTGACTGTAAACGAGGAGAGAGGACCTCAATTGAAAAGGGATAAAGCTAGGCAAAGAGAGAGAGAGAGAGCGAATATAGACTGTAAAGAAGAGTAGGCCAAGCATAGTGATAACGCATGGCAGATTGTCCATGATAACGCAAATATTTCTATTAGTCGATCCATTGTACGAGTAAGAAAAGAGGCCCGTGTGTTGCAAGTTCTAAATAGCTGTAGATACCTACAGCTGTGGACTTGTATGGAAGCTAATGAAAGTAAAGTATCCATAGTAATTCTTGTAGGTTGTGATTTAGTCATCAAGAATCATTCTGATGTCACCGCCAGATTCGTTCGAAAAAATGCTCGAAGACGTTAAAATAAGACATAACTAGATGTGCCAAACGCTCAGCTATTTTGACAATTATCTACAGCATGTTTGTAGTCACGTCTAGAATGAAATAACAATAAATCGAGTTTGATCTAGAATTCTAGTTTATAGATCTATAAACAGATCGTTGCTCCCGCGGCGCATCCGCAGAAATTATGTACCAAACAAAATGATCTCTTTTTCATGCAACCTGCTCAATTATGGGTCTATTGACTCTGTACTCTTTATTGACTCCTACGCTAATATTAAACTCATCTACATAATTAGTGGAATCGGGTAAAAGTACCAGTTGATGAACATACATAATATTATCATCATCATCAACATTCATAATTCTTGATTTGGCCGAAGTTCGAATTGAGTGAGCGCTGAAAAATTGTTTTTTTTTTTAATTTTAAGTAACATGTCAATGTTAGTAGAAATTTAGAAATAGTGAACTGAAATACACAACAAAAAAACAAAATGTAGTCATTATCCCTTATTATTCGGGTTGAGTTGTCACTGACCCATTCCGATCACTGCTAGAAAAATAATACTAAATTGAAACACTTGTATATAAATCATTCAGTTCTTTGGAGTTACATTCAAATGTTTAAATTAGTGACCAGCAATCTAATTGCGTAACTTATTTTCGTAACCGATAAAGACTAATCTGTTTCATTTTGACAGTTCAACAACATTCATTGCGTTATTAATGTTGATGAGAAGATTTTTTTTTTCGAACTTATGAAGCAATGGATTAGTAATTTGTTTTAAACCGATTTAGATTCTGACTGATCGTGTATTACGCAATTAGGGTGCAGTCCTTCTATGGAGAGAAATATAGATTCCTATGGAGAGACACAACTGTACGGTAATTGACCACTTCACCATAAAAACAACCTTCATAATAATAGCTAAGTATTTGATTAATGTGTGACAGTTATGTTTTATTAGAAATCCATAAAATATATGACCATTTAACGACCAATAAATAAGATTTTAGGAAAACTAGTTTTTAAATACAGGTTCTACTTATAATATTTATAATTTGATAATCAGTGGAGAGGAACAAGGGGTCGACAGTTAGCACCCTGGTGATAGTCGAGGGGTCAGGAGATCAAATAATTTGATGATTTATTGGAGTGGTATTTGAGGCCACCATTAATACCTACCTACCCGTTGAAGGTCTCACAAGTTTTGCTGTACTCCTACTTCTTACACATGAGTGCAACAAAATATTTAAGTTTGAGTTTACTCAAGTTCTCTTGCTAGAATTTCAAACTCGCTGTCTCTCTTGCTAGAATTTGATACTTTTTAAGAAGCAAAACATAAAACAAGTTCTTATTAGACCTATACAGAGGAGCTCGTGGCTAAGTAATAACAGCCGCTCGGGTCGATCCATCAGGTTAAGCTACGCTTGCCGGGGTTGGTCCGTGGATGGGTGACCATTTTCACATATCGAGACTCCTCCGTGCCTCGGAAAGCACGTTTAGCCGTTGGTCCCGGCTGTCATTTGTGGATCTTTGACAGTCGTAACGAGTCGTCAGAAGCACGACAGTCTGACAACCAGTCTAACCAAGGGGTATAGGGGTATCCTATTACCCAGTTACTGGGTTGTGGAGGTCAGATAGGCAGTCGCTCCATGTAAAATACTTGTATTCAGCTGCATCCGATTAGACTGGAAGCCGACCCCAACATAGTTCGGAAAAAGGCTAGGCAGATGATGATTATTAGACCTATACGTGTTTAATACTACAACTTTTAAATGTACTTTTTAAAGTTGCGATCAAAACGTATGAATGTATGTCAGTAAGCGAGATTGGTCGCGAATGTGTGGTCGAGATTATTGTGCAACCACCGTTTGTGGTACGAGTATATGGTGCGCATTTATTAGCATAAGAATAGCGAATAGCGGTGATACCGGTTAGACTATTTGTGACAATATTCCGTTTATAAATCGATCGAATTTAGATCTAAATGTAAATAATAGAGATTGAATATCGATTGTATTTAATTTACTGCGAGAAAGTCAACGTATACATACCTGAGGTCAGCGGTTTGGTGTGAATTATAACACATTACTTATTATTTATTCTGAAGCTGAAAAGTTTTTATTTATTTTTTAACCCTATATTTGCAAGCAAGCCTTAACATTATTGGTAAGGCGAGTTACCATAAGCAAGGCAGCAGCGGTTAAATGGTTATGGGTCTTGAAGTCTGATAATAAAGTGTATATTAGTATATTTATTAAATAATGGTGAAGTAATAGGTATCCTGGTATATTTTTTATTTTACTAAAATATCTATCATTTTTGTAGTCTATTAACTGAAACATTTTAGATACAAAAAAGCTAGCACACTCGCTACTCTTACTGAATGTGTCCTCCCTAACAGACTTGGAAATCACACCCCCACTAACTATAGTGTTATGCAATTAAAATAGCGTTATTCTGCAAATAGTGCTAAGTAAATAATAAAATAAATAATTTTAACTTAAGTATAATAAAGAAAACTTCCTCGTAGGTCTAGTGTTCGCAAGCGCCACTGCTGACCATGAGGTCCTAAGTTCGATTCCCAGGTCTGGCAAAGTGTTATTGGGTTATTCCCGGTTTAGCCCGTATTCTGGATTTGAGCACGGTTAGTGTACTTAATTATCTATAGTTACTTAAAAACATTTCCAATATAATTACACCATCATTTCCGTAGATATCTAGTTTCTTCATCACGATTTTGTAAAGGATACCCACATGCAAATCAACAACTTCTTAAAATTCAACGTAGTCACTCAAATAGTGATCTTAAAATCCTTTACACAGTAACTACTTGACCCGTTATAGGAAAGTAATAAGTCCGCTTTAAAAACTCGTAAATGTCCACTATTGACCGTGGGTTTTCCTCAGTTTTAGCTACAAAGTACCTACCATCTTGCTATCACGACACGACACTTGTCAGGCAGAATGAGCGTCGTTTGAATTGCCTAAAGACGTATTGCTCATCTTCAATTGTAAGAAAAAATTTGTACTTATTGTATTATTCTAAAATCAAACTGTTTTATGTCAAAATAGCGTCAAAAACAATAACCCTTCCCGCTGCACTGTACTTGAAAAATAACAAAAACCTAACTTGTTGCAGAATAACGCACTCAATCAATGACACAGCGTGGCGCTGCGCGCGCAGTATTGACCGCGCATGCGCCAAGATGCGAGCCCTTCTGCTGATCTCTCTGTGCGCCATCTGGTACCTCGCTGCTGCAGCTCCAGTGAGGTCCAAGCTACAGACCGGAGCCAATGGTACGTACTCAAGAACTTACAAAATAATTATAGATCGACCACGATCAAACCGTGGTCGATCTATCGGCAATCTTCGGAAAAGCCAAAGACAAATAAAATGGGACGACCAATAGAAATCGCGCCTAAATCGTAAAAGATAAGTACTCACTATCAGTAGTCATTTTATTCGCCTTTCGGCTTTCTCGAAGGTAAACGATGGAACCTTTGAGAGTGGACGTACTCTAACTAATATACTTGTCAGTATATGCATAGTATGCATCACACGTCCTGCCCCCTCCCTCGTAGTATAATGAACTAACTACAAACTGCGTTTGCGTCTTTCGATAGATTTTTGATTTTTAATTCCAGTGATCGAGGTAGATTGTACAGGGATCTAAAAAAATTGTGAATAATGTATCGAGACTAATGTGACTAATTGTGTTTTAACTTCTGATTTATATTTTATTATTGTATGCCTCAACGGCGGGACATAGCTGAACTTATTTTAACTATAAGACCTGTATTTATGATGTATACCTATAGTCCACAATAAAGATGATTTGATTTGATTTGATTTGAAGTTCCTTTATATAACGTTTAGTTGTAAATTGATAGTAAGAATGTTTTTGTCTTTATTTAGTTGGTGACGGTTCTTTAAGTGTTGACGAGATTCAAGGTTGATGTAACATTAACTTTACCTACGCGAATCGTAAAAATGGTGTGAACCGATGGTTGTGGACTATCTATACAATGACATATAATAGCGGTCGCTTTTCGTGGTAGTCTGTGTGACCACGACGTTCTTCTAAAAAGCGCAACGGTTGATGATGCAGTTTTGATTAAGTTTTCATCAACATTTTGTGAATTTATTCCAGAAGGTTTATAATTATGTCGAATATATAAATATCAAACTTACTTTAAATTAAAGGAACCTCGATGTTTTATTAACTCACTAGTTGTGTAATATTTTGAAGAAAACTTTATTCGCAGGCTTAACTTGCGATCGAGTAGGTAATATATTACACGCATAATAGTTGTTTTTCCTTCGTAGTATTATAATATCTGTGGTATAGCTAACTCGGGTGTTTGTTACTCATAATAACACATCTTAAGACGCTGACAACAGATAAATTGCGGTCACTGTCGGATTGCATAGAAAAGAAAGAGAAGCGCGATTACATAACGCTTGTAATTTATTGCAAAATATGAAGCAATTATCGATTTATTCAAAACTGAGTTCAATAATCGACAGTTAAAAACAACCAAGTTCTGCACTTAAATAAGATGTTCTTGTGATTCATTAAAATACCCACGTACGTTGATATTTAATACAAATATTTTTGAGTAGAACTCAAGGTTAGGTTAGGTTAGCTGTTTACCGAGTTCTTTTTTTAAATACGTGTTTTAGTAATAATCAAATATGTTCAAGAATAACATATATTTTTCTGCTACCACAAACTATATAGATATGGCAATTTTTTTTGTTTAAGTCAAGCCTACTTTTACCGTTTGGCTGTTGTCACCGCCTTAATAAACGTGGACTTGTTTTTACCATGATTACTCATGCTGATCTGGTTTGGTTCTATACCAGATAGGAAGTATGACTAATAAGTAGGTACTTTATAGTAGAACACATGACACTGTTTGTAAAAGGCTATAACTACTAATGTATTTATTAAGGCGTCGGACTGGATCCGGTGAAGAACACAAAACAAGAAGAATTACATATATACTTCATTTAAAAAAAGATTAGAGATTTAAAAAAACCTTTTTTACAGTCCGTTCAACCGATTTTGATTTCTATAACGTAGAAATAAGGATGGCATTAAAAGCAAAAAAGTGGTTACAATGCCAACTGTTTACTGCAGCTGCCATTTTTCATGTTACCAACGCAATAGAAGAATAGAATAAATTGTATAATAATATAATCATTAATTAGCCAATTACCTGTACTTACTTGACACACTTGTTGCAACTGTGTCGTGCGAATTTTATGCCTATGATGTGAAGATACAATTGAACCAAACAATGGGAGTTGCCGACGGTCTCTTCTTAAATTATTTATTTTCTAACTATTATCTAAATACCTAATGAAACTACTTGGTAGATTGTAATGCGGTTTCTTCAAGGAAACTTACCTTTTGCTCGAGAAAAGCTGACGCTGGTTGCAATAAAATATTCCGAAATGCGATAAAATATTCCAAAATGTTTAGAAATAGATAAATTTGTAGTTAATGATAAGAGGGAAGCAGCGATAGGCTTACCTACCTTTATAATAATTGATTGTTAATATTGCGTATTAAGAAAATAATTAAACATGAAATAATTATACCTTTCAGATGCTGATGGCCAGCCATTCGTAGAGGAAGTAGTGGTGGAGTCAGTGCTGCACATTCGCTCGCCGTCCAGTCGCCAGGCGAGAACTAATACACAGACAAGTCTGCAAGATGGCGCTCGCGTCGCCGAGGCTAAGATCTATCATTAGATTTGAGGAAAAGTCTAGCTGTTAGTTTTAGTCATACAGCCAAAAAATATTGGTTGAGTGGTAACTACGACAAACTGTTGGCAACCCAATATTTAGTTTTAATTATCTGTCATCCATCACTACTGTCAATGTAACTTTAATGTCATGATCACCACTGTACGTGACTGTACGACAGAGCATTGAATGCAGCACACGTTTTTGTTTCCGATCTGCATTTTTCATTTTATTAACACAATTACAAGTTTCCCAACACAAACCCTTTTAACATTTTCTATTCTGGTAGAATTCTAACAATATCCGCAAAGGCTTGCACTTAGTTAACCAACATCGAAAAATGGAAGATCTCGAGATGATAATGTGTATTAAAAACAGTGTAAATAAATAAAATAAATAAACGTAAATAAATCCAAGATTATTTTAATTATGTTTTGTTTCACCCAATTTCTTATACGGAGACTCAACAGTGTGAGTCTCCATAAACACATACATACATACGTATTTTATGATTTTATTTGAATGTTTCAATGAATGGTAATGTAATGTATTTATTTTAAATTTTTAATTAATTTGTAATAATTTATATACTGGGATTTAGTGCCTTAAATATAAATAAATAAAGTGCCAGTATATTGGTCAGAAACAATACATCAGGTTGCAATAATTATTTTTGTGGTGGACACACAATAACCCACATTGACATCAATATTAGTTAATGTAGATGCAGATGTTCTGATGTAAGAACAGCATTGCTATTCTGTTACCATCTCACCGTGAAAACTTAGGTGAAGTGAGCGTGGAGTGAGCTGTCATTGTCATCGATACCTACTGATACTAAGGCAGTGACAGTTCACTTCAAGCTCACTTCACCTGAGTTTTCACGGTGAAATGATTACAGAATAGCAAGGCTGGTGATATTTTGCCACATAGTTCATTAGGAAATGTTTTGTGTTGAGTAAAAATCGTGTGAAAATACTGTATGAGGAAAGTAGATTCAAACATCGATCACACGGTCATTGTATTAAGAAACAAGTAAATATCTAAATGTATGTATGACTATGTAGAGCCCAATACTTTATTTAAGTTAAGTTACTTTGAATGAAGACGTTATTATGCAAGAAATTACTAGCCAGCTGTTTTATGCCACTTTACTGGTTTGCCTGAGTTTAAAGATGATTCTTAAGACCACGATAACCCGTAACGCATGCTAGTTAACCCTATCAAGTTAAACTGCTCTACTTATTTTTTTATTAAGTAGGTACCTATTTAGTACGTGCTTTTTTATTATTTCAGGGTACAGAAGAAAAATCGTTGATACGACTAAAACTGAATATTATGGGAACTCCAGCTTTTTTCGAATTTGATTTTCTATCGTCAGTTTATTGTTTTACCCGCAAGTAAAAGTTTAAATTATTTTTGATCCAAAGAATTATGCCAATATTGGGTCAAATATATAACAAATGTGACCAGTGAAGTATTTTCAACCTGACATAACCTAATACTGCTATAGTATGATATATTTACATACTATTTAGAGTCTCATCCGGCCTACAGTCACGGAATATATATGTACTTCATTATCACCGTACGCAGTAAACAAGTGATAAATGCTTTAAAAATATATTTTTTTACTGTAAATATAATGCGCGCCTAATGTATGAATGGAAATTTTGGGACGGAAATTGAGTTTTATTTTGACGGCCCTTTGATTTATTTTGTAATTATTATAAGTAGTACACACCAGTTTAATAAACACATTTGGAGGCTAAAAATACTTGTACTGTGTACCTATATTAGCTACTGCTTCATGAAGGTGGTATACATGCGGATTGCCTCCGTGTATATCACCTTTTGAAGATCACCCATGCTAAGTTATTCCACATTAGTAGGTAGTTAGATTTCCACATTGCACACTGACTGTTGTAGTTAACGATTCAAAAATGTCGATAGTTTAAAAAATCAACATTTTATTTACACAATTGTTTTGAAGGAACGCTTCTATTTCTAAAATCACAATCACGACATACTTACTCTGCCTTAACCTTCGGGGAAGGAATGTATGCGATACGTTATGTTATATGTTACAGTCAGTGTCGTATAACATAATTATTATGTACCTATACGTATTTGCGATTAAATGGAAAGCAAATTAGGTAAACTAAAAACAAAGTTAAAAGCGCATTCAGTTATAAATAAAACCATTTATTTTATGACTAAAATCATCTTTTTGGAGACTGCCTAACAAACAGTACTAGGCTTGCATACATTCGTGTTAGTATTTATTCTTACAGTTCAATCAATTTCGTTCAACATAGTATTTATTCTGCACATTGTAATGCTTTACATTTTTTCTACCAAAAAGGCCTGTAGTATAAAGTAAAAGTAAAATCTCACCGTGAAAACTTAGGTGAAGTGAGCGTGAAGTGAGCTGTCAGTGTCATCGATAGCCGCTGATGCTAAGGCAGAGACAGTTCACTTCAAGCTCACTTCACCTAAGTTTTCACGATGAAAGAAAGAAAAGAAAGAAAGAAAAATAGGTTTATTTGTCACAGAAACACGAAGCACACTGACGCTAGGGATTGACAGCTCACATCACCTAAGTTTTCACAGTGAGGTGTTTACAGAACAGACCGCTGATAGTACTTTTTGCTGGGTATTCATAACCCAACAGGCTTTAACCAACCTATCTACTCTGTTGTTTTCTAGAATAATATAAAAATATGTAACGTAAAGAAGCTTGTTTGAATGAAATACAAAAACTAGAGTAGTATTCAGCCCACATATCCTCAATTCATGAACATTTTAGAGCTACTTAGACTAAAATTGCCCATAATTTTGCTAATTTTACGATCATAGTAACACAAATTAGAGCATTTAGGGTTGCGGCGCCGCAAATGGTCCAAACTGATGTAGAATATTAAATAAAAGAACACCTGCAATAGTTTGGTACAAATCTACATATCAAATTGTTAAATATGTCACGAAAGAACGAAGATAAAGGTTGAACTGATGAATTGGATTTATTTGCATCCAATTTGACTATATCGCAGAGCATCTGTAGTTAAATCCACTATTTACTGGCACTTGAAATCCGCAGCTACTGGTCTTTTATTTAAATTCCTTATTATCTACTTAATAGGAAAAAGGACAATTCCTGCCATTTTGCCGCATCGACGCATTAAAACACCTCTCTTTGTATTGAATTCTATCTGCTCGGCTAGTATTTTTAATAACCATAATAGATCTGAGTATCTTCAATCAACCTCTGTACTCTACTACCCATACCCACTATACTTACCCATTTATGAAGCTAAATGCTTTATAGTAAAGTTTAAAACACGGTAACCCCTAACAGAATACTTGTACTGCTTGGGAAAAAAGAATACAGGCTTCAACAGAAATTGAATCACTCAGTACGAGAACGACTGAGGGACTTATGGCTAAGAAATAACAGCCGCACGGGTCGATCAATCAGGTTAAGCTAACCTTTCCGCGGTTGGTCCATGGATGGGTTATATACCAAGACCCCTCTGTGCCTCGGAAAGCACGTTAAGCAGTTGGTCCCGGCTGTCATTCGTAGATCTTTTCAGTTGTTACGGCTGGTCGTCAGAAGTCCGAAAGTCTGACAACCAGTCTTACCAGAGCGTATCGTGTTACCCAGTAACTGGGTTGTGGAGGTCAGATAGGCAGTCGCTCCATATAAAATACTGCATCTGGTTAGACTGGAAGCCGACCCCAACATAGTTGGGAAAAGGCTAAGCAGATGATGATGAGTAAACGATGAATTATCACTAATTATTGTGTTATTAATTATCCATATCTGCTAAAAAACGAAATACTTTAAACAGTGTCTGTCAATTGAAAATCAGCGTTTGTAGGTAAACATGATCCAGTACAAAACTAAATAGTCACTATAATTTCTACAAACTCAGCTGTAACACACACAATTGGCAACAACAAGTCTGTCTGAACTATAAACCTGTCCACTGTTGTCACCTGCCTTCTCCAGGAACATGTTTACGGAAACAGCACGGCCCGTTGTAGAAAACGATTAATTTAATCACTTCTGTAAGTAACTAAATGTATTCTATGATGGTTAACAAAGGGTTAAGAACCTACAAAATGCATTTTTTTTCCTACATTGAAAGAAATAACGAAACGTAAGAACGTCCTTATGTTCTAGAAAAGTCTGATCTTAAATTAATGAATATAATGTCTATTGTCTAACATCCTGCGTTAATTTGCTGTCTTTACCCCAATTTCATTTTGAGTTGATGAAGCAAGAGCTTTCAAGCTTTCAATACTATAATCATCATCATCTGCCTGCCTTTTCCCATCAATGTTGCGGTCGGCTTCCAGTCTAATCGGATGTATCTGAATACCAGTATTTTACAAGGAGCTACTGCCTATCTGACCTCCACAACCCAGTTACTGGGTAACACGATACCCCTTGGTAAGACTGTTTGTTAGACTTTCGGCCTTCTGACGACCCGTAACGACTGTCAAAGATCTACAAATGACAGCGGACCAACGGCCGTGCTTTCCGAGGCACGAAGGAGTCTCGGTATGTAAAGATGGTCACCCAAATCTTTCAATACTAGGTATATGTATTATGTGCAATCTTAGTGTAGACTTGGATCATAGGGTAAGTAATATTTTCACAAAATTCGTCCTTTCTTTAGATCTGCTCCTGCATAATCTTTACCTAGCCATCAATTACGACAAAGATAAAACAAGATCCAAGTATTGGTGCTAGTTAAGCAGCCGGGGAGTAAAACTAGATTTCACGACAAACACATCGAGTACGAAATTAATAGGTATGTACTTATCAATACAAAGGTGGATGAACTTGACACAACCGACGCGAGTTTCAAGAGGACATGATCACATAATAGAATAAATTAATTAAAAAGCATCTCCGCGATGACTAAGACAATAACTTGTTGATGTTTCTCCGATCAGAATAGAAATAGTGTATTTAGGAGATGTATTGTTATTAGCAGCAGTAAGACGAAAAGGTGTTCGGTGGTAATCGTATGCGCCGAGCGTGTGCGCGGACATCACATTGAGTAGCGCACGCGTCACGCATAATGTGCCGCGAGCCTGTAAGTATACGGAGTGTAGCTTTGTAAATCCTGGTGTTACACCTTACATTACACAAACGAAAATACATTTTGGATCCACAAAACAATGAGTTTTAATGAAAATCACTTTTTTGCACACCATTTTGAGAGCTCTGGTGATGAAGAAAGTAAGCGCCTGTCTGGGTTCGACCTAAAGACCATATAATTCATAAGTCGGGGCTGTTCCCACTGGGCAACGATTTCTCATTAACACAAGGGCACCACTGCTCAGAACGGCCATGATCATTATTTGGAAATAACTGGCGCACATTTTCATGTTTATCTGTATCTATTATTAATCTACAAAAAAGATTATCTGAAAAAGGAACACCACGTATAAACTCGTCAGTTTGAAACAATATTTGAATACAATCACCATTAGAACTGAGAGGATCACCGCGCGCCACCGTTACGGCCCGAACAGGCGCACGCGCAACAGCCGCTAATACTTGGTATGGACGCCCGCCGCCTAGCCCACGCCACGATACGGCTTCTTAGAAAACCAACATTTCAATTTACCTTCCAAATGATTTGTTACTATGGCGAAAATACGTTTAATTAAAGTTAATAGAATTGAGGACTTTGATTCTTGGTAATATTGAATTCTAATTCGGACAGCGGTAAAATGTGGTCAGAAGCCGGTATTAGAATCTGAAATGAAGAGAAAAAATATATTTTCTCTTATTTCCTTTGAGGTAGGGTCATACTCATGAAACTAAATGTCAATGATCGAACGACTATCAATTCGTCTTACATTATTTGAACGAACGCAACGCTACTGATGGTCTATGGTTCTTTCTATCATGTTTCTTTTTTTCTCTTATTATGCAGCTCTAGAGATCGTTCAATGAAAAACAGTACGCTCCTCCTCTAAAATTTCTATTCCATCATTTGAAATGTGCTAACAGCACCCGCGTGTAAAAAAAGTGTAAAGTAAAAAAATAACAGGAAAGTGTGCCTCATTTTCCTGTTATTTTTTTACTTTACACTTTTTTTTATTTTAGTCTTAATAAATGTATTTTCTTTCTCTCTTTCCTTTCAAAGCAGTGGAAATGTTTGGATATCTCTGCAACACTGGTTTGTTCTTCTTACGTTAGACTAAGAATAGTATTTATTTGCAAGAATACGAGCAAAATAAGTTGACAAATATACATAGTTTTCCGTCATATATTCTACGAACCTATCATTTCAATAAGAATAATAGGATTCCCGATCTGCTATAATAAATAAAATATTAAAAAATATAGTTTTATGTTGTCTGTTAGAAGCCTATAGCTGCAACACGTTAAAGCTAGAGAAATACAGCCTAGAGTGTTTCAGTAGTTGTGCTAATTAGGATTAAATTCATTTCATTAGTCTTTTTGTATATTTCATTTTGTTAGTCTGACCTCTTTGAGCCTCGTTAGTAAGGAAGCTGAGGCTTTAGAACATGATGACACTAGAGACGTCAAGAAGAGTCCTATTTCGTCTTAAAACAATATCAATATTAATTCATAGATGTATTGTTTTGCTGTACTTGTATGTATGCCACCCAAGTTGATATCCCTTGCGACGATTCTATTTATATTAATTCTAAGAATGTTCAAATCCATTGTTTTGTTTGTTCACAAATTGAAAGGCTAATCTCCATATGTGCTGTCAAACCTGACTGATTGAATTGCATATACGATGTTAATGCAGACGAAACGAGCTCATTTGTAATCAACAAACATAATTGCACAAAATATTCTATAGTTTGAAGCTACAACCAATTAAAATGAACATATATTTTATTTCTAGTATCTGCATAGCGAAGAAATACAATGAAATATTCATTTAATTGCTTGTTTCGTGGCTATTGTCTAAGCGACAATTTATAGCTCGGGTTGACAAAGAGTACCTAATATTTGCAAAAAAAATTCAGCAACGACCTCGCCAAGGATTTATATTCTGCCTCTATTATCTGCAGCTGTTGTTTTCCGAATTTATAACAACTGTGAACAATAAAAATTCTTTAAACGCACAAGGCATTTTTAATCGTATTGTATCAATGAGGTCGTAAATTAAAAAATCGTGTTACGTGATTTGACTATAGAGTAGCTTCCGTCGAGTCCCTCACAACTTGTATGGTACGAGATGTATTGGAAGGAATGAGAGTAAAAACCAAGGTATTGTATGTGAGTAACCGATGATATAATCAGGCGTCAATAGTCGGCCGGCGCCCGGTGCGTCATAAAGCCACAATGGGAGACATCGTCGTCATACTTACCAGCAAAATTTTAACCGAAATATGTAGGTACTGTGGTAAAAATAATCAATTAAAAAAATTACATTCTTCACAGCTTAAAACGACTTTATATTCCTCTGAAGCTTTTCTTGCTTCTTTCCTCTAACTTTTGTTAGTTTCACGGAAACCATAAAAATACCAGGGATTCATGATTGTACATACCATTTTTCTCGTTTTTGAAAGCTTCAGCAGGAACAAGCAATCTTGAAATCCCTAAAATCTTCAAAGTACAATATCCTCATTAGCTTTAAAAAAGTTTCCAATAAAATGAAAACTGAACAGGGTAAAACGGAAACCTAATGAAAATAGCATTGAACTGGAATTGTTTCATAAACTTGGTAGTTTTCCTAAATCTAAAGATATTCCTACAATAACAATGATAAATAATGCATACAATAAACGTGCACACGCGGCCACCATAACTACGCAAGAGGATAAACATAAAACATTCAACACTTGTAATGATCTACATGGCATCAACAAATCAAAATCGATCGTGAACTTAGGCACGTATTCCCTGTAAATGGACATTATGGATACAAAGAACAGGAAAATTTCATGTCTGTCTGTACCTCATGTACCTGTTTGACGTAGAGATGGGTCCGATATGCATTCAATAGCCAGACTATAGACAGACGTAAAGGGTGCGACAACGAAGTCATGTAAGCTTTGCAATAGTCGATTGTAGTTTGAGGTCGTTTGAATTATTTTTAATAGGCGATTGTCTTTTTACTGACGAATTTTCGAGGGAGTTTTTGACTTGAATGTAGCTGAATAGTAAGTACAGTGCGTTCATTATAACCTGACCCGTGACGGGATTGGTATTACTGTTATGTCAGTCGCCTTTTTGAACTCTAATTATTATTATTGAAACTAAGCTTGACAAGCAATGAAGCCAACATGACGGCAAAGACATAGTGAACGGTCTTGGTAGGCAATAATTGCGATTAAACGATTTCACTTTATAGATGATTAGGATGTTATTTGGTATATGTTGGACAAATATGGCTAAGTAACTCCATAGATTTTCAAACATATAATGGCAGGTAGATTAATGTTAACCAAAAGAAGCTCCAGCTAAATATTTCTTAAAAAATTCAATGCAGAGTAACGCATGAATGCAAATAAGGCCGTGATAAGAATAATCACATAATATACATGATGAATGTAAAACAGAGGCTAGATTCGGCGCGAACTTCAACTCTGCGGCTAAAAGGATTGCCGACAATGCCTATAAATTCTGCTGACCCATTAAGGCTCACCAGAAATAAATCTTACCATATGGTGATAGAGTATCATCTATAAATTGCCGACATAACGGCTAGTGGTTACTCTGGTGTGCTGTGTCCAAAGAAACATGTCAATAGTGTAGCTAAAGCATCAGAGCCTTTAAACATCAGATTACACAGTTTAGACACCCGTTAAGAATGACAACCAAACTTGCAACCTACGCAAGATCATAAAATAAGTTTTTCAATACATGTCGTTCAAGAGGTTAGATAATCGAATTATAGGATCCTACAACTATAAATGCAGACCCAACCCAGATGATTAGAAATAAAGGTATTAAACTTGAACTACAACGACTCTAGGAATAGTTTGTCACAATTATCTGAAGAAATTTTCAATCCGTTATCTCTTTACCTATCAACTTAGCCTATCGCAGTCCACTGCTGGACATGGGCCTCTCCCAGGTCACAATACTCTGTCCTCTGCTTTCCGCATCCAGTCGGTCCCAGCTACCTCTTTAAGGGCGTCGGTCCATCTAGCTGGGGAGCGTCCCATACTTCGCTTGCCGATGCGCGGTCTCCACTCCAGAACTCGTTAGTACCAACGGCCATCGGCCGTTCGACAAACATGGCTAGCCCACTACTACTTCAGTGTGCTTATTCTGCAAGCTGTCGGTAAGTCAGGTTCTTTTCCAAATAATTTAATTCCAGATTTTATCCTGCACATAAACTCCGTGCATAACCCGCTTCATAGCGCACTGAACGACCTTGATTGATTTGTAGACCAGCCCGACTGAGTTTCCACGTTTTGGCATCAATCACTTTACCTGTAGGGTGGCAAATGTAAATTAATTATTTTACCAACCAAATGACAAACAAGACTGTTCACGGGCGCTAATCACCATATCATCAAATAAGGTAAATATTAGGGTCACGATCGTCTTTACCTCGACCTTAAAGAGTTATCCGAGTCACCGACAAAGCTCCATTGATTCTTATCTATTGATGGATGTCTGCCAAGCTCCTGACCCTTGCCGGATCTCTCAGGGTACATAACGTCTCTTGCGACTTTACTAATAATTTCTATATTATTAGGCACTGTATATGCATCCCCGAATTCATCAGCCGATTGAATTTTAATGCTAGCGATTCTAATTTGCATATTCATTGGCTCTGATTAAAATATGTTGGTAATTGTTAATTCAATGTTATAACTTTGCATTTGAACTGCGTTTTGTTTACTTTGTTTGGATTGTTGGATTTTTTTGGGTCCATCATGGTCTATACGAGTACTTCAATTTATTTATAAATTATTTCCACTACTAACACATCTCATCACCTCATGTTAATATTAAGAAATAGGTAAATGTATAATTTTCAATATTCAATGTAGGTTTATCTACACACCAGAATAATATTGGATGAAATAGAACAATGCTAAACCAAAGTTACATCAGTTATAACTAATTGTAGCGGTTTTGGGGGTCCTTGCACTGTCTCTTTAGCAGTGATATCAGGCCATCTAGATGTAGCCGTATCGCTCCATCTGACAGGTGGAGCGCAGTCAGAATGTCTGCCGAGTTCTACAAATGCACTTCGCCGAATACTTTGTTACGCAAATTATATTTGATCGGGATTTCTGGAGTATAGTGTGAATTTATTAACACCTATTTTTGGACAGATCAAAACAGTTATTTAGAGAATTTGTTGTCTAGCGAGATAGAAACTGCGTATAAACTTTTGCGCAGTTTTTTATATAAATTGCAATCATTGAACCGTGAAACACTTATTCTTTGTCTCAAACCTGATAACCGACCAATCACATCATCAACCTATTACAAAGCTTTAGCGTTAAAATCCAAGTTTCATATGACATTGTCCGGCAGACGTTACGACTGTACAGGTGTTCAAACATGACTTGAGTCTTGTAGAGCATGAATCAGGCCGCTCTGCTGGACATACTAATGTGAAGTACACGACGTTTCCGGCATAAATCCACCAGCATACATCTCCATACGTGCAAACAGGCAAATTTGACAGTTATGAACATTTTAACGGAATTTATGCCGTGGGCACAGATCCTATCGACGCAAGGAGTGGACGAACGTAGAGATAGTATCGCCGGCTTTGCTACTAGTATACTCAAATCTTTCACGTGGACGACATACAAATATATATGGATTTTAATATTAAGAATTTCGGACATGTGCAAAGGCTTTAGCTTCTATTGGCACCGCGAATACGTAAAATAATTTCTTGGGAAATGATTGACGTAGCAGACTTACGGATTACTTTTTAGGTCCTTTTTAACATTCTTTGCATGAAATATTCAAAGTGTCTAATCAAATCGCAGAAGAAAATAAAATGTGGTCGTAGCAACGCATACAATTAATGGCTATCATTTAGTTAAGATAATTAGTACCTGGTCAACCGAGCTCTGCTCAAGTGAAATTAGATAAACATGTCATCCAGGTTTACCAACGTTGTATCACATTCCCGAGGCTGTGAAAATAGAAAAATCAAATTTTCTCAGATTTGAGACCTAGCTAGATCGATTTTCCGGGGGCAAAAAATCGATCTAGATTGGTCTCAAATCTGAGAAAATTCATTTTTTTCAATTTACTCCTAGGTATATTGCAACTTTCATCGAAGTCGTTATAGCCATTTTCGATTACAAATACATAATTATTAGAGATGCGCCGAATATTTGTATTCGGCACATTCGGCATGTTTTTCCATTGTTCGTATTCGGCCGAATATTCGGTTGATTTGCCGAATAATTACCGAATGTTTAAATTATTGTTAATATTTAATAAAATAACATTTTATTAAACAGTAAGGGCACACAACGTTTTTTAAACGCGCAGACGACGCGCAGATGACGCGCGTAATGGCGCTTCAAACGAGATTTGAACGCAACCGTAACCTAAGCACACGGGGCGATCGTGAAACGCACGTCTACTGTACGTATACACGCAGATACAGCGATACAGACGCAGTGTAGGCGCTCGTAGCTTCCGTGTTTTGGTCAGAGACTCCTCGTCAGTTGTACAATCAGCAACTTTGTTCGCCAATCATGAGGCAAGGGGACGGGAAAAGAATGCTACCATTACAATAAATTTATTTGTTTTTATAAGAATCTATGATATTGCGGGCGGTGCGGTGGCGTAAGCACACGCCCCTTCTGTACCCCACCTCCGACCCTTTATACGCGCTTCAAACGAGTTTCGAACGCGTTTCACACGCGCATTTGTATCACGTTTCACGCGCGTTTGAATCTATAAAATCGCAAAAATCGGCGTTCTTGAAACGCGCATCGTCTGCGCGTTTAAAATACGCCGTGAGCGGCCGCTCTAAAGTTAAGTAATTACTAAAAGAGTGGTTTATTCCGAAAGTGGTACATAGTTTTTTGTAAATGAAAGAGACACTACTTTTTATACCAATTATTTTATTGATAAAATAAAAAAGATTAACTTTAACAATCAATTATAATAAAATTTAATCAAATAAACTTCTGCTTTTTTTTACTAATGATTAATTAAAAGCTAAATATTTTTTCTATGAAATCAGCAATTATAAGAACACTGTTTTAGTAACAACTTTTTTCAGAAATCAAAAACGTTCATCGACGTAATATAATATATAATATAGTAAACTTCAATCAAAGTATGCAATTCCGAGATAATTTTAAACAATATTATGTGAGAACTGCAATATGTAACCGAACAGAGCGCCTACCGACGTGTACAAACCTGTTAACCGCGCAGAATTGAACCGAATGATTCGGCCGAATATTCGGTTTGGTACTTTTTGGACCGAATATTCGGCCGAACATTCGTATTTGATTGAACCTACATTCGGCGCATCTGTAATAATTATATATATTATAAATATTGCTCAGTTAATAGTATATGCTTTGCCTTTGCTTCTTAATCTTATTATGACGTTGAAAATTGAGATGATCAAGGAAATCCAGCTAATTCTACTAGTGATCGTGTTTTGCAGTACCTAGTATCAACTAAGAGGGTAAGTGGAAACTACTGAATTCTACGTGTTACGTTATCCTTATCCTTTTACTTATTTAATTTTCATTTTAATTTCAACTGAACAAACTTTAGAATATTACTAGAATTTGCTGGATTTACTCGATCATCACAATAAGTTACGTCATAATAGGAAAAAAAAAAAATTATCACATTAACTTATATGTATTAATTACTAGCTCACCTGACAGATAAGACCATGTCCAAAAGTTTATACAAAAATCCTATACAAAAAAGGACGCTCAGTTATTCCCGAATTTCAAAATTTTCCGGAAAACTTTTATATTTTTTCTTTTCATAAAAATCTAATTCGGAATATTGCGAACAATTGTGAAAAAATAGCAAATCCGTCCAACCGTTCTAAAGTGATGCGCTTACCAACGAACAGCATTTCATTTTATTTATACTCACTTCAATTCTCACTCACTCATTTCAATAAAGTTCATTCGCAACATAATATACCAATATCTATATTGCAAAACAATTTTCCGCACTGTTTACCGTGTGTAATTTATACCGTTCAATGTTTCCAAGAAGTAGTTAAAAATCTAGTAAACATGGCTTTACTAACGTTATAAATCTTCATGAATGAACCTTTTTGTCATTCCACGTAGGGTCGGATTTATGCAGGGCGTTCGCAAACGCAACATAATGCGTGCACGCAGCGAACAGTTCGATTTTTCCATATTTATAGCACTTTGTGTTTGCAGATTCACACGATGCTACTATAAATAAGTACGTATTTATAGAGTTCCTTACATTGTACTGTAAGCGAAATGAGATTTTTAATGGCAATTGGTTGAAATTAATGGTGTTGTACCTAAAAAATTAAATGTGGAGGTAATTGAAACTTTATTTAGAAATGAATAGTTGAACGGTGAGCCCATAAAACCAGTCAAAACTAAGTTCTAATTAATAAACGATGGTGCACACATAAACAGAACTACGCTATAAATTAGAAAGAGTCAAAGAAAATCCAACTCTCCAAATTCAACCCCATTAATACTGTAAGTCTGAGTCACCAGATCTTGGTGCAGTTGAATGCAAAAAAAAACACCAAAACAAAAAGTTCAACGGTTCACCTACCTAATAGAGACGTGTTGCGCATGACCAGGTCCTCTCTAGGATGTCCAGTCTCCAATAACGGTTAGAACTCTGCCGAATATTGTAAAATGGTCGAAACCCGCGCGGGTGCTAGCAGCCGCGTGTCCTGCATCCCAATTAGTCCAGACCGAATGGACTATATAACGCGAAGTCTGGCTCAGGCCAACACACATTCAGAAGCAGTATAACGCACAACACCCTTTGTTCCACAAAGGGTATCTAATAGTGAACAAAATAATACGAAAATCGTAAATATGAAGTTGGTACTTTCGCTGGTGGTGTTGAGTTGCGCGCTGTTCGAGGCTAGGGGATACCCGTACGCGTATTATCCCTCTTACGGAAATGTGGATTCTCGTGAGTACAATATTTTAATATTTTTCTTCCGCCTGACATGATTGATTAGACCTCTAATGAAGTTTAATCGATTACCACATATTATACAAGACTAATTGGACTTGACTATTTAAGAAAAATAGGAGTTTTTCTGTCTCCTCAGGGAAGGCTTCTGAAGATTTATGTTGTTGTGTTTTTTTGTGATTTTCAAAATATGTAGTTCTAGAAACGCTCAATAGCATGATTAAATATTGGGGTAGTGAACATATCATAAATAAAATACCATCACACCAGTACTCCCTGTAGTTAAACAATGGTGTATTAGAATACCCGCGTTCAAATTAGTGGTGAGAAATTTAAAACCACCCTTTTTTCACAGTATCATACGGAGATGGCAACCGCGGCGGGATGGCGCTGAGTCGCTATTACAACCCGTACTACGAGCAACGTGGAGTCGGCGGCGGCATGGCTGCCTTTATGTTCCGCCAGCCGGGAGCCGAGGCGAAACCACAGCAGTCTGGCCAGTACTACCTCCCAGACAGGCGCCGCCAAACACAGCAAGAGGTTAACTACATCCCACCCCAACAAAACGAAGTCTACTACCCCCAACAACCAGAGAACACTGCCTTTGTCCCCACTGAGGCTACGGAACTCGCTGAACCAACAGAAAAGGTCGAAGCCCCAACTACCGTAAAAGCTGTAGCCGTCCCTGAATTGATTGAACCTGAAGTAGAGGAAGTACCAGAAGAGGAGCCCGTACAGAAAACCAAGAAGGCTGTCAACAAGAAGAAGCAAGTCAAGAGGCCGATCGATGATGAAGATGAAGATGAGTATGCTCCTAGGATGCCTGCAGCAGCATTCTTCCCCATGTTCTTCGGATACGGAGGACGAGGTGCCGGCGGCCCCGGTGGTCCCACTGCCATCGCTAACGCCTACAGCACCGGCAAAGGTGGAGTAGCCACAAGCCACGCAACCGCCTATGGAACCCCCAGAATAGAAGAGAGAGTGTAAAATATATCACAAATTGTTAGAGCTAAGTGTAAATTTTATATCTTCATTGTTATATTTTTATATGTATAGAGTTAATGTGCATTTCATCATCCGTACAAATAAACTTTGCCATTTAACCGTTATACTTTAATTGAGTCCTTCAAATCGTTCGGCTGTCGCATATTATGTAGCTCCCCTCGCCCCTGATGGCAAACTTGTTGACTTTCACTTAACTTCATCTTTCTACTAATGGTAGGCGTATGTTGTATTTCATATTTGAGTAGTTCTAGATAGTTAGTCCTTTAATTTGGTTTTTTTGTCAATTTAGTATAAGAATTTTATCTAGTGTAAATAGATTTGTTTGAAAATGTTGATGCGCTCTAGTGTCCTCAGAAAGTTCTCTAGTAAGCAAACCTGCATAGTTTGTGCCACAATAGATTTGACTGTATCGACATTACAAATAAAATATGTTATACGGTTCCCAGAACTGTTATCCGACGGGGGACTCGCGTGCCGCGATTATTTCACGTGAACTCTTGTAAGACTAATGCCGGGGCACGAGTTCCTCTTCGTCGTCTTGTGGAAACTTATAACACACACTTCATGGACACAGACATTTTCTCTCTTTCTAATAAAAAATTTAAAAATCACGTTATAAAAATATTACTATCAAAATTTTAAACTAAAATCTAAATTTACAATTGCATTCTTCAATTTTAATCTTTAATCACTAAATTTTGAAATACATTTCCGTTTCTTACTTATTTATCAATCCGTGGACAATAGTGTGGGTTATATGTTTACTTATTTATTTTAAGATCTTGATTGTATCACTTTAACATGTAACTGTTTTTTTGTCCCTAATAAATAAAAAAAAAAAAAAAAAAAAAAAAAAAAAAAAAAAAAAAAAACCTTTCTTTCACAATGCAATACTAAAGTAGATTCACAATTTGCTCAATGTATAGTACTGTAGGTATAATAGTAGGTATCAGTAACAGGGTAAAGAGTTAATCATCATAATAAATAAAATAAAATTAAAGATAGATAACTTAATAAGTTTTTCAGACTCTGTCGCAACTCGCAAGACACATAAAGATGAAGAGAACATGAAGAAGAAAATGAGAAAGAAGAGAGAGATCAACTCCTTAAAGTACTACCCGTTTCTAAAGTTTGTTAGATACAGTACCCTTTGATACTTAGATTTAGCTACTTATTATCAATCGAGTGGGTCCAAAACACCTATAAACAAGAGTGCTGCAAACCCAGAAGATGGAGCGCGATGAACTTTTCATGAAGGATTTCTACTGAAGGCAAAAGGTACAACTATACAAAGTGGCATCAGGAATGTCAGACCTGTGCCCTTCAGCGGCACAACAATAGTGACAAAAGTCATCAACAATGGACTTGTGGCCACTTTCTTAAAAGAAAGCTAATACATAGTTGGCGATCCGAGATTATCGTCTGTCATTATTTTAACAGGCGTTATTACTAAAGTACTCATGTTACATACCTTCTTAGTTAAGGCCTTATTGTTGCAAAATTAAGAATTCCAGTCTAACCGGATGCAAATGAAATGTCTTTCAGTCTATAATTTATTAGACTGAAAGACGTTTCATTTGCATCCGGTTAGACTGGAAGCCGACCCCAACATAGTTGGGAAAAGGCTAGGCAGATGATGACTGAAAGACGTTTCATTTTAGAAAAGGGAAGGATATGGGGATGTAAGAATGCTCTTAGGGACAAAGTTATTTACTTCTTAGTAGCATTATTGTCTGTAGTAGAAACGTCTCTTGGTCTTTTTATTTTACAGGCACTTACAGGGATACACCTGTGGTAGCCAGAACTTGAAGGCTGTATTAATATACCTACCGTATTCGGTAATTTCCGGCAAAGCGCCATCTCGTATTAAAGTTTAGAAGCAGTTGTTCCAAATGTGTTTATCATGCATGACTCAGGCCCTCTCAGGCGCATTCCATAATAGAAAGTAGATTCACATGATTTCTAATTTTATAACAGATGGCATTGAATAAAATCTCTACCTTTATTGTTTAAATAACCATAAGGGCCACTTACGCGTTCCTAAGTTAGCTAAATAACTCGGAGTTAACAGCTAACTCAGGGTTAATACAAATAGATTTTTTGGATTAGGTAACCCTGTTTTATCTGTTAACTCCTGAGTTAGTTACTTTAAAATCTCAGTTCCGATTGATTCATCTGACAGCCTTTCAGCTCAGTTTCATGCGAATTTAATTATTTTTCTTAATATTGAAGGTGGTTTACTATGTCATTATGTATACTTTTTAAGTTCAATTATTGAAGTTCTAATAACGGGGAAGAAATGCCTTTGACTGATTGATCTGGAGACTGAAGACTGAATGACATCAGAACACGCAGCCACCTACCTATCACTGATCAATGCTGAGCCAGCAATTGCACAACAAAAGCACTTTTTCAGGCAGGTATTATAATTACTGCACTAACTCTTTGGGGTTTATTTATAAATGTTATTTAAAGTTAAGTTATGATAAGCAACTGTTTTAACCATACTAAAACGTCTCTTACATAATTTTTATCTTTTAAATAAAGGGGTTTATTTAGAGACTTCTGCTGATTCATTCGGGTTTGTAAGTTTTCTCCAAATAAAGTAATTTTTACGTAATTTTAATTGTGTGTTGATTGATAACTAATCAATGTGTAATAACTTATCAAGATTGACGTCTCAGATTATGGCAATAAACAAAGAGTGAGAATTTTAACTGATGGAAAGTTTTATTAAATGAACAATAGAATCTAGAGTATTTCTTTACACGAGAAAACAAAGCAAAAACAATGGAATTTGTACAATATTATGATTAACTTTACTCTGAGCACATTCTAAGCGTTTTTACTGCGATCTTTTTGCAGGTGGCAAGGTTCCATAGGCGATAGCGTCGCTTGCAGCTGCACCACCTTTTCCGGTGCTAAACGCATTAGCAACAGCCATGGGACCACCACCACCCCATCCAAAGAACATAGGGAAAACAGCGCCAGAAAGGAACTTACGGGGCGGGAAATCAACTTCGTCATCATCATCATCATCTTCTTCATCTTCTACGGGTCGTTTAACTTGCTTCTTCTTCTGCACGGCTTTTTTAGGCTTTTGTACAGGCTCTTCTTGTGGTTCTTCAATTTCAGTCTCGATTAGTTCAGGGACAATAGCTTTTACTGTCGTTGAGACTACTTCGGCTTGTTCTACGGGTACGATGAGTTCAGTGGCCTCAACGGAGACTTTGGGAAGATTCTCTGTTGCTTGAGGATAGTACACTTCATTTTCCTGTGGGGGTGTGTCATTAACTTCCAGCAGGGCTTGGCGCCGCCGGTCAGCCTGATGGTACTGGAGGGCCTGATGATGAGTTAAAGGATAATTCCTTTGGTTGGCTTCGGGTTGCCACAGCGAGTAGGTAGTTGGTGGAGCTCTGACGGCCCTTCGGTTGGCATAAGGACTGTAGGAGCGACTCACCACCCTTCCTCCTCGACTGGCATCACCGTATGACCCTGTGAAAGAATTTTATGGCTATAGTAACTGTAACACAAAGCTAAAAACGAAGAAAAAGTTTATGACAGACATATTTTTTCACAACATTAGGATTGTATTAAACTGCTGATTCGTCAGCCAACTTGGTTTAAAATCAAATCAATGAAACGGATAATAATGAAATAACATTCCAATACGTAGCTGATGGCTCCCAAAATCAGGCAAGACTAGTAATGTCGGTTCAATAAAAAAATACTACTCACAAGTGTCAACATTTCCAGAAGATGAAAACACCGGGTACGGGTATCCTCTTGCTTCGAACAGAGCACAGCTCAAGGCTACCAACGAGATCAATAATTTCATTCTTATTTCAAAATTATGTCAATTTTTTTAATGTTGCCTGTTAAGCTGCCCATGAGCTTCTGTTGTCAACAGCCAGATTTCACGTTATATAGTTAATTCTATTTGAACTCATTAGGATGCAGGGCACGGATTTCGGCTTGCACTGGTGTTTGTCTGTTTAAGACACTAACATTCATCGGTAAGTTATAAGCCATTTAGATCTTGTCGGTAGATGACTAGAGTGTTTCATTGAAATTGCTGTAAGAAGATATTCATTTCAATAAGTCAGAACTCAAAAGACACATACTATAATTATGTTTTCTTTCCCTTCCTATTTTAAGCAAAGGATATCTTTGAAGTATATCCGAAGTGAAGTATTCAGGTTTAAAACCCAGATAGAATCTCCTTCTCTTACCTCATTGTCGGCTTTTCCAAATTAAAACCAAAAATCATAAACATTAGACTAAGCAAAACAAACATTGCAATTCTTGAACGTGGGAAACACCACAGATATTTTGATGATAGCTGGCAATTATAAATTGCATGAAAATAAGATCATGGTTTTATACTTATAATTTGTAAAAATGGGGAAACCCGTTTGTGACGCACTGCTGCGCAATTAGTGAACAAAAAAGTAACGGATGATAGAAAAACTTCTATTCAAATGGAGCAATTATTTTTTATGGATTAATGGAAAAGTTGCTGAGTAAGTAACTGCTTAGCATGAATTAATTAAAATCGTGATGTACCTGCTTATGATGGATCGTTAAACAATGGGGTTATCTCAAGTTTTTTTTCTACCGTGAAGTACTTATGTGGTTGGAATTAGATTTTCCATTATTTATACTATGAGTCAACTGCAATAGATAAGTCATAATAAACACCTTTTGAGTGCTGAACGTTCACAATTTTAGGAATGCTAGTACGACGACGAACGACCCTAGACAAAAAATCAAGCAAAAAGGCATTGTATAGGTACTCAGCCGATATTTCGATGATTACCGAACAACGTCATAGACGAAGCCAACCAGCATTAATTCAGTCAATTAACATCTTTTTATTCGCCTCATACAGATTAATCCGATTCAATCATCGCAAGCCCAAAAAAACGTCATACCTTAATCACCACGTTTGGCACACTCGGGTATCTATCGTACTTAGGCCTGATTTTACCAAAGTCGAAATATATCTTTTATCCGTGGAATAAAAATATCGTCTGACAGTTTTTGTATGGAAAAACGGTCAAAAATTCAAAATTTAGACGCAGGATTAGACTTACACTCGATATAAAAGTTTGGTGAAATTCGCCCTTAGTATGTTAAATACTTGTCGAGTCTTGTCGCGAAGTTAAATCTTTCAAGTTGAATTTTTTTTGCGAAATTATGAACCGACAAAGAATCTACCAGCTATAGGTTTTCCCAACTATGTTGAGGTCGGGTTATTTCTAGGCAATATTGATGGTTCGACTATGGCAAGAGCAGATCATTGCATCGATTAGGCAGTCCTTTAGCATCAAGCCCCATGGACTCCTTGACTTCAAATTACCACCCAAAAATAGTACGTATTGGAACGTGTTTAGAAACGTTTCTTCGTGTGTCCCTTAAGTTAGTCATAGTAGCCGTTAGTTATGAAACCCTGATGCGTGCCGGTTTCTCGTGACGTGACCGGTTTGTTTTTTAGTCACAAGATATGTTCACAACAATCTTGACCTTGCTGTTACAGCGACTGCTAGACGCGGTCGATATAATTACTAACAAAGTTGAAACAAAGAAGGCCCAATCTAGAATAAATCCGTAAGTGTACCCGCGCACTGGGCGACCGGACCAGATTCCAGGCTAATGAAATGATAATCCTGCCAGGGTTGCGGGAAAGTCCGAAAGGGATACCGGGACCCTTGGCAACTGGCAACTGAAGGAACACGGGTGGGTTTTAGACAGTAAAAGTCTGACACGCCCTTCCGCTCCGCCCAGAGCGGCAGAAGTCAATGGATGATTAACAACCCTCAAAAAAAAAAGGCGACCGGCTCCGTGCCTCGCATAGCACGTTAAGCCATAGTTCCCGGCTGTCATTTTTAGATCTTTGACCGTCGTTAGGTACGGGTAGTCAGAAGACCAAAAGTCTGACAACCAGTCTTACCAAGGGTTATCGTGTTACCCAGTAACTGAGTTGAGGAGGTCAGACAGGCAGTTTCTCCATGTAAAATACTGGTATTCAGCTGCATCCGGTGAGACTTGAAGCCGACCCCAACGTAGTTGGGAAAAGGCTAACCAAATTGTGTTTTATTTTGCTTGCTAAGTGTGCAGGCTATTGTTTGCAACATCGTATAATTATGTACCAGTTTACAGTTTTGTTTACTTACAAACTGTAAATAGGCGACGTAGTTAGAGATTTAGATGACCTAGCTGTATAGCGCGAAGTGATGACTTGGTAAAGGCCGCAGTAATCCGCTAGATGCGAGAAGCACAGAACCGGTCGAAGTGGCGGTGCTTGGGGGAGGCCTATGTCCAGCAGTGGACGCCTTTCGGCTGAAATGATGATGGCACGAACTTGTTACCAAACATTGCGTAAAGTGGAACTTCTACTTGTCAATTTTCCTAACAAATTAACCTTCAATGTGGAACATCGATACAAAAAGTAAATACTTGGTAATAATCAGTTTTTTATTAGAGTTTATTAATATCCATGTTACTGGAAAGATTACTCCGTTGTGATCACGCGTGACGTAGTATTAAGATCAGGAAACGATCATCCAGTTTTTATAGGGATGTAATGTTATGGCGTTTTAGCTGTCTAGATCGCTATACTAATGAATGATTACTTGCGAGTACTACTAGTCGCTTGTGCAATAAATAAACGTTATTAAATTGTTCGACTGACATTAATCATCAATCGTTTTTGTTTGAACAGCAATAAGTTAGTTTTTACTAATTTTGTAAATCTTGTAATAAAATACGAGTAACACTGAATGTTAGTGGAAGAAAATATCGAGGGGGTTTATGGTTGCACATTGCTTAGAGGCACGACTAAGCGCACTGGTCTTAGTATCTTATCTTAAGGTTGAAAAATTGGCTCTTTTCCAATAACGAAGGAGTTACAGATTCCCAGTACTGCCAGTGTTGCTGGAAGTCCGAAAGGGATACCGGGACCTTGGCAACAGGCAACTGAAGGAACACGGGTGGGTTTTCGTCAGTAAAAGTCTGACACACTCTCCCGCTCCGCCCAGAGCGGGAGAAGTCATATGATGATTTCACGCTCAAAAAAAAAAAAGGTTGTTAAGTAAGTATTAGTAGCATGAATATCAGAATCAATCAACAAAAATAATTCATACAAAATTCCAATAGAATGCACTTTCAGTTGTCCTGAATTTTCCAATTTTCCCGGCAAGTTTTAAATATTTTTTTTCGTAAAAACCTGTTTCGGACTATTACGAACATTTGAAAACAAAACCTCTCTGAATTGATGCGCTTACCACTGAACAGCATTTTTATAGGCACTTATCGAATTCAAGAGAAAAATAAGAAATGCATCACGTAAAATCACGTTCACTGAATAAAGAGGATGAGTGTATTACAATTAATGCGTGAAACAACTCTTTTCATTACTTTACGTTATTGCACAGGTCGTTAACCTTTTGAATGACCTCCTTCAATGTGATTATGAGAATTTAATGATAAAAACATTTTTTTACCGAAAGCATTTTTTTGAGTTCTAATGATTATAACCATCCATAGACATTAGAATCATAAACGAGGGCTGCCCAGTGCCCAAATATTGTCACTGTCAACCTTGAAGACATTCTATATAATCAGTGTCCACCATTTAGTTAAACATACCTTTATGAAGATGAAGGGTCATCATCTTAAAATCAGCAATTGGCAGACGTAGGCATTGTTGCAGAGTGTCCATGGAGTTTCTTGCCCGTTCTTCTCCATAGGAACCTACTACGCTTTGGAATGGGCATCTAGCTTCATATTTTCTGACTGACCGACGCTTTGACAATTCAAAAGTGCCTGTAATTGGTTTATTTGAAATAAATGCTTTGAGTTTGAGTTGAGTTTGAGTTGATCGCAGTATATTAAAAATAGCAGACAGCGGGACGCTACGCCGGCCACCAGCTTCATGACTTTATTGAATTAAGTACATTTTTTTGTGAAAAACCAGATAAAACGCTATCCAAAGCAAACATCTCAGAAACTTGGAACTTTGCAAGCAATAACTCGTTCTACTAGTCACATCTAATAATTTATTAGAGGTTAACTTTTATGGCGTGCCTAATCGATTCTTAGTAACGATAAGTATCTTGTATTGATAATCTTCTATATATATAAAACACAACGCTGACTGACTGATCTATCAACGTACAGCTCAAACTGCTGAACGGATTGGGCTGACATTTGGCACACAGATAGTGATTATGACGTAGGCGCGCACTAAGAACGGGTTTTTGGAAATTCGAGCTTTAAGGGGGTGAAAAGGGGGGATTTCGTTTGTATGTAAAATCCTTGCGTTAACAGACTTGAAACTTGGCACCAATATTTATCTAAGTAAATAATATAGTTTGCCATTTTTATTTTTTTCTAAATTACCCCATAAACGGGGATTGGGGGGTGTCAAAGTTTGTATGGAAGAATTTTAACGCGCGGTTCGATTAGCTCGAAACTCAGTAAATATACTTAAAACCAAAAATAAAGAATAATTTGTATTAGGGTTTTTCAAAAATCTACTCCTAACAGGATTAAAAGGGGTAGTTTCTATCACAGCTCAAAACACTGAACAGATTGGGCTGAAATTTGGTACACAGATAGTTATTAGGACGTAGGCATCCACTAAAAAGGGTTTTTGGAAATCGACCTATACGGGGGTGAAAAGTCTTATTCATTGAGTTAATACACTTGAAACTTGCCACGAATACTTATCTAAAGTAAGTAAGTAAATGATAATGTTTGTCAATTTTAGCTTTTCTAAACTACCCCCTAAACGGGGATTGGGGGTGTCAAAGTTTGTATAGAAAAATTTTAAAGCGCGATCCGATTAACTAGTAAATCAGTATTTATACTCATTCTATCTATACTTCTACTATACAAACAAAAAATAAAAAAGTACGTGTTTTGGGGTTTTCCAAAAATCAGCTCCTAACGGGGTGTAAAAGGGTATTAAAGTTTAAGAAAATAAAAGGGCAATAAAGTTTAAGGATATTAGTGTTATAGATCGTAAATATTAATTTTCGAAAACTATCTTTCAAAGAGGGTGGAGGGGTTATCGAAGTTTATAGAGGAAAGTACAAAATCCACGCGGACGAAGTCGCGGGCAAAGTGCTAGTATACATAAGTATCTTTTATAGACAATATAGGTTTTTTTTCCTCTTGGGTTATTTAATTAATGGCTTTAAAAACTGCAGTTGGAAGTGTATTGTTTCAATGGTTGACACCTTTATGTATAGGTATTTATGAATTAATGTTGATTGCTTTTGACTAGCAATAAACATTAATTCATCACATAAATACTTGTAAATGTATACTTACATAATTCAACCACTCTGCCTAGCCTTTTACCAACTATGGTTGGGTCGGCTTCCAGTCTAACCGGATGCAGCTGAATACCAGTATTTTACATGGAGCGACTGCCTATCTGACCTCCACAACCCAGTAACTGGGTAATACGATACCCCTTGCTAAGACTGGTTGTCAGACTTTCGGGCTTCTGACGACCGTAACGACTGTTAAAGATCCACGAATAACAGCCGGGACCAATGGCTCAACGTGCTTTCCGAAGCACGGAGGAGTCTCGGTATACGTACATAATTGAACAGTGAATATGTGTAGTAGATTTTTCTGCTCTTAATATCAATAGTGCCTGAAAATGTCCGTAAGCTAAATATTAAAAGCAGCGCTTCCAATTTTATACGAATTTTATTCTTGTTCAGCTACATAACTACCAAGGCTCGGCTACCGATTAAATTTTCAAACCGGTATGATGTACTTGACGCAAAAACCTTTACATTCGGTTTCGTTCACTAAAACCAGTTTTTGGAAGAGTTTTGTAAGTTTTTACGAATTTACCGGTTTAGAGCAATAAAAACCGGTAAATACTTCAGATTTTATCCGGCGCGATATACTCACTATAAGTCACAAGTAGCAACGCTTTTACCGACATGTCGATCGTCGAATAAACCGGTTAATTTAGGTTAAAATAAAGTTCCCAAAAAGTTCGCGTTCTTTTGCAAAGTACGGAAGAAAACCGAAATAAACCGGTATTAACCGGTATTTTTTAAACCGGTTACGAGGCTAGCTGCCATACATGGCCGAATCCTAACGCATGTTAAACAAATAAACACTAGTCCGGTCTTTTCTACCATTTGATAAAATAACTATTATCATCACAGATACATTCTATAGATTTTTAATAATCTAACGTAAAACCCATATCCTAGGAATCTCAGAAATATACTATGATGGCACCCGGATGCGGTTTATATAAAACATTACTTGCGTAGAATAATCGTGACTGCTTGGCTATTCTTAACTTTATATACAGAATATCTATGTACCTATACTTAGGATATAATGAGGTCGTCATATTAGTATCAATTAAAGCGAAGGATTATATCATTTATATCAACCACAGACATTACTGGTTTTATCCACATATGTCCATAAATGTTTGCCTTCAATCAATTATATTTATTGTTGTAAATAAAATTGAATAGTACGTCTGTACGGCAATTTTAACTAAACATGATGTTTTTCTACATCTGACAGATGTTTAAGACAGCAAAAACTAATATGAAAATTAAAATGCCAATTGATTTTACAGAAAAACTAAAATTGCTTATCAACGACTAGCTGTTGTTAGTGACTTAGTCCGTGTGAAAGGTTCCAGAACAAGTAGACGTGGCGGCAACTCGACGTTGCGGCAACTCGCCGTGGCGGCAACTCGACGTGGACTCGACGTCAAGGAGACTCGACGTGGCGGGACTCGACGTGAAGGGAACAAATCCACCGCGTCGCGTTACAACGCCCGCCCGCGGTATTACTTCGTTTTCGCTTAGCGTTCTCTGTGATTTTTTCTTTTTGCTCGACTCCTAAGGGTCGTAGCGTCATGTTAAATAGACTATAACTGGGCTATCAAAAAAGCAAATCCGACTGGTACTTTCCAGAGATTAGCGCGTTCAAACAAACAAATATTAATAAATAAATAAATATTATTTTCTTAATTTATTAAAACGGACGCACATCGCACACTTCCTTGTATTTATTTTTCTAGCGTAGGTATGGCACTCGTGGGTTGGAGCTGAAAATCAGCGTCAATGGTACACTTTGCATTGTAATCTGACATTATGCTGAGCTGAGGCCCTTTTGGCATTATAATCATTGTTTTCTATTTTTATAGTTTTAAGGTGTATTTTTATGCTGTAATGCCAATAAACCCTTTTTCTTTCTTTTTCTTACACATGAACTCTTCGGCTTTTTTAGATTACTTACGGCCAGTTTCTTCATCAAAAGTAACAGCCAAAGTAAAGAAACGGTTTGTTTCTTTTTGACGTTACTTTGACTGTTCTAAGGAAAACAACACTTCCCCGACCGCCTCAATTGAAAACATCAGATTTCATTAATTTGTTTTTAAAGTCAATCGAAAAATGTAAGCGATTGGACACATAAGTCATACATAATCCTCATTACAAATTCTGACTGCGGAATGTGGTTATTACGTAGCGCGAGAAAGAATGAAAAATAATATTTAGATATGGCACAGGAGATAGTATCAATATCATTGTAAACTATGTAGAATGTCACAAAATAAGGAACAGAAAAATAGAACACGCGTGTTGGTGTGTCCAAAGGAAATGGCCACTCGCCTATATTTCGGCTTTTATTTTGTACAGGAAGAAAGCGGTTATATTTTGAACCGGAAGCCATGATGGAGCTCAATATTGTTCAATCCCTTTAAGTATTGATTGTTTTCACAAAAACCGTAAAATCTACGGTTAGCGAAAAAAACAGGTCCTTTTGAATTTTCTTACTTGTATTATTTTACACACTTGATCATTTGTTCCACTTGGTCTTGGTAAAGATGGTCTTCTATCTATTCTATAGCAATCTACAACTGGGCAAAGGTTTTTCTTTTCACTGTTGAGAGCTGCAGAGTATAAAAAGGTAGATTTAATAGAAGGTAAATTTTTCACATGGAAAGTATGCTTCCAATTTATTGTTGATTTCGTGGTAATTTCGCTTTCAGAAAATACTTTTAAATTTCTGCCATGTTCTGGGGTAGTAATATGAAGTATAAATGCCATCATTATTCCAGTGCGAAAACGGGATGATGCTAGCGGCCTTGTCTAGCTCCGTCTCTCTCTCTCACTGGAAAAATGGTGGCATATACTCCGTGGCTATAATACGGCACCTGCTCAACAAAGTCGCAGGATGCATTTAACAACGGTTTAATAGAAACAACATATCAAGGTCGATAATGCATCTGTAGGCACTGGCGTCATCGTGGGCGTAACTTTACTAACTAGAATAAAATATACTTTTGGATAAGGATCAGATTCAAAAGGTGAGAGGTGGAAATGTCACGATATGGAATATCCCAGTCTTCTAGACTTATGCAGTAACTATTACGTATATCTCTGAAGCGAAACTACTACGAAAGATCAGAGTGGTAGAGATATCGACGCAGAAACTGTAACCATGAATTCAGCACATGATTCTGTAGACAAAAAAAATCTACGCTAGGGACTGTAGAAAATTTTGGCCGTTTATCCATTGGTCAAAATGTATGGAACAGCAATGTGTTTTTTTAATAACCGACGAAACTGATGCTATTGCTCTTTTGTGATAAATGCTATTATCTACCTAATGGGTAGTGCGCGGAGAATCTATGAAGTTTTTTGTCAAACTTAATGCGTAGAGTGACTGTATCTGCCAAAGTTAAGTATACCTAACTATATAATCAACCACAAAAAAACCCTTAAAAATTAAATTCTATATATCGTTGAATCATAATTGTCTCAATAAAACCCACGATTTCTTCGATTTCGTAAAATCTTCTTAGGTAAACCAAAAAATCAAATTGATCGCAAATTTGAAAGCGTCTGTTACTCAGACTGTACAAATAACAGAGGAAACAACACGAGAGAAATGGCACAATGGGAGTAAAACCATAACAGTACACGTGCGTCAGTGCGCACTCATGCCACTCAGGTGCATTAAATAATTAGTAATTAATATATTAGGCCGATGTAATTAAGGTTACAATAAAATGTTAAAGTATATATTTAATGACGCGAAGTATTGACAATTGGATTGGACATGTTAGCACAGGCATCAATAAAAGTGCAAAAGTGCATAAACGATTAGCCTAATATTGTTTCAATGCACCAAAGTGATCTCAAAATTTACCTACATACGACTGCATAGTTCAAGGAGACCCAAAGACAAAGATGCTATGATATTCACTATCGCTTCTAACTAATCTCAACTCAACAAAAACGTCCGCTTTACTACATTCATAACCTGTTGTGGGAAGTATAAAGCATTATAAAAACTAATTGTTTTTCCCGTACATACGTATGTATGAGTTCCTATGAACTTTGAACACGCTCAGAGACTTAATATATAAAAGGATGCTAACTACTACACGTAGTCAGTTAACGAAGGAATCATGAAGACGGTGCGTTATTGCATCGTCCTCTGCCTCATATTAGGCTTTAGCGATGCATATTCAGGTAATTGTCATGCAAGTTTTTGTGTTTTAGTATTGTAATTACAGTTTTTGCATTGTTACTTTTATTAATTAAACAATTGAAAGAGACAAAAACTTTTTGTACTCATAAACAATTAAAGATTTTTGTTATTATTACGTCTAATGACATGAAACTTTATTTTCAGTGAGACTCGGGCGCTCGTACACGCACGAGGCCGGCAGCGGCGGTGGGGGCGGAGGAGGGTTCGGATATGGTGGCGGCGGCGGAGGCGGCGGAGGTTTTGGATTCGGTGGAGGCTCAAGCCTTGCCTTTGACAGCGGCTTCAGTGGCATCCGCGATGGAGTCGGAAGCATACTCAGTGACGTCAAATCTGGGCTCACCGCCCTAGGAAGTGCTAGTGCTGGTTTAAGCGATAGCTTAGGAGGTGGAGTAAATGGAAAATCAATCTATACGAAATCAGAAGATGGAAAATCTGGTGGATTTGCCTTTACTGGTTCACTTGAAGGTGGCAAAGGTGGTTATGGCGGTGGCGGAGGATACAGTGGAGATGCGAATGGCGGTGGCAGCGGCTATGGAGGTGGCGCTGGATTTGGCGGAGGATCTGGAGGTGGAGGAGGCCTCGGGGCTGGCGGCTCTGGAGGACGAGGAAGCTCTGGAAGTGGAGGATACGGTGGTGGAGGCTCCGGAGGGCACGGAAGTTCTGGAGGATATGGTGGCAGCAGTGGAAATGGTGGAATTAATGGGGGACTGACCTTTGGCAGCGGATCCGGCGGAAGTGGAAGTGGTGGATATGGCGGCGGTGGCTCACAGGGTAGTGGCCACGGAGGTAGTGGCATTGGGGGGGGTGGCCACGGAGGAAGTGGTGGGTCGGGACACGGCGGTGGTATCGGCGGTGGCAGTGGAGGTGGATTTGGCGGAGGTTTTGGAGGCGGTGGCGGCGGTGGCCTCGGCGGAGGTTACGGAGGAAGCGGAGGAGGCGGAGCCGGAGGTGGCTCCAGTGGCGGCCACGGAGGATATGGAAGCGGCTCTAGTGGAGCACATGGAAGTAGCTCTAGTGGAGTGAGTGGTGGACTAAGTTTTGGCGGAAGTGGAAGTACTAGTGGTGGACTTGGTGGAAGTGGATCCGGCAGTGGTGGCCACGGAGGTGGTGGTGGAGGATACGGTGGCAGTGGTGGCCGGGGAAGCGGCGGCGGCAGTGGTAGCGCAGGTGGATATGGCGGAGGTGCTGGTGGAAGCCTTGGTGGCGGTACTGGTGGAGGCCTCGGCGGCAGCAGTGGAGGAGGCTACGGCGGAAGCAGTGGAGCAGGCTCCGGCGGTGGAAGTGGAGGAGGTCTTGGTGGTGGTAGTGGCGGAGGCTTTGGCGGTGGAAGTGGAGGAGGCCTCGGCGTTGGTAGTGGAGGAGGCCTAGGCGGTGGAAGCGCCGGTGGTCAAGGAAGCAACTCAGGGGGCGGAAGTGGGTCACTAGGCGGCAGTTTAATTATTGGAATTGGAAGCAGTGGCTCAAGTGGTAGTGGCCTTGGAGGCAAAGGTCACGGAGGCGGCCATGGAGGTGGCCTCGGCGGAGGTAGTGGTGGTGGCTATGGCGGAGGCCTCGGTGGAGGCAGCGGAGGTGGTTATGGAGGAAGCGGGGGCTCTGGAGGTGGAAGTGGGGCCTCTGGAGGAACAGGTAGCTCTGGAGGAAGTGGAACAAGTGGTGGAGGCCTCTCATTTGGTGGAGGCTTTGGAGGAACTGGCTCAGGAGGTGGGCTTGGCGGAGGATCCGGAGGTGGACTCGGCGGAGGTAGTGGGGGTGGCGGAGGTAAAGGATACGGCAGTGGTAGCGGGGGTGGCCTTGGTGGCTTAGCAAGCAGTTTCCTCGGAGGGTTCGGATTCGGTAGTAGTGGCAGTGGCGGCGGATACGGGGGTGCGTCAGGCGGCGGCGGCGGCCGCGGGGGTGGAGGTGCCGGTGGTTACGGTGGCTCATCCGGAGGTGGCGGGATTGGTAGCGGAGGCGCCGGTGGTTACGGTAGCTCATTCGGCGGCGGCGGACTCGGTGGCGGAGGCGGCGGTGGGCTCGGTGGTGGAGGCGGCGGTGGCTACGGTGGCTCATCTGGAGGAGCTACCAGTAGCAGTGACGCCTCCAGTTCAGCTGGTGGGTACGGTGGTAACGGCGGCTCTGGAGGCTGCCAAACTTGTGGTACCGGCGGCAGCGGGTACGGCCAGCCGGGCGCTTACGCGTCCGCCAAAGCGTCGGCTAACGCCGGCGCCGGTAGCTACGGCTAATCTCTACAACGTCTCAGTTCGATGAACATAGTCAGGTTCTCACGGCCATATTGAATGTAATCAAAGTGATGTATAATGCCTCTTAGTCATTAAACTTAATAATAGTTATTTTAATTGTTGTTTCATTTAAAACAAACTCCTACCTGCTCAATAATTCAGTACCCGTAACCTGTAAAATATGTAATGCATAAATCAAACTTTAAAAGCGAAGTTGAAATTGAAGTTCAAATCTCTACACATAACATACAATTTGTATTTAACTATTATAAGATAACGAAGAAATCACACAATTTAAGCGCTAACTCAAGTGCAGTTTAAACACAGAATCAGATCTAATTTTTCCTGTTCAATATTAAAATCCTTTTAAAATTATTGAAATGCTCTCAAAACGGTAATTATCTACACAGAGTCACTCAAAGTCAGTTGTCTGCTTGGATTCGAAAGCCAGGACCTACGTCTCGTAAGTCGGGGCCGTTACTGCACCAACACTGCTCTACATCACACTTGTCTTACATAATTATATTTAACTAGGTTCTGTCCGAGACTTCATCCACGTGAACTTTCTAGTGCCCGACCCACCGCGTCGCATCACATCGCCCGCCCACGCTATTACTTCATTTTCACTTAGTTCACCTCAGGGTCATAGTGTAATAAACCTTCCTGATTAATTGGGCTATCAAATGCATTTTTTTATCCACTGTTAGGTACTTCCAGATACTATATAGGGCATTCAAAGAAACAAACTCTTCAGCTTTATTAGTATTAGCTATTATAGATAGATAGTTAGCTAGCTTTTAATAATTCAGTATGTACTTAATTACCTACTGTGCTGATAGGCAAAGGCTATCAATATAAAATATTTCATATAAATATATAATATAAAATATTATTCAATACACATCATTCAGAGAACCTATAAGCCATTGAGCAGTGTTGGCACTGCTTGCTCACTAAACGTTGGCACGTAAGGTCATGTCACAAGAAGTTGAAAAAATCAAGTAACAAAAACCAAAACCCAACTACGACTTAAAAGGTATAAACAAGACACCACAGACAGACAAATTAAAAATCCGGAGTCACACGTGTTAGGGCATAAATCGAACAGATTACGTGTGACTCCGGATTTTTAATTTGTCTGTCTGTGTTGTCTTGTTTATACCTTTTAAGTCGTAGTTGGGTTTTAGTTTTTGTTACTTGATTTTTTTTTAAATTCTTTTGGGGTTATAATATATATATTTTTGAAATGTGCTCATTAAGCCCTTTCATTTGATACCCAACATGGTACGATTAAACCATTTTTTTTTTAAGTTCCTCACTTATGTCCTCTAGAGGGCGCCATTTTTAATTTAATGTGACTTCACATAGCCTATAACCAGCGGACAATCACGAGGCTTCTAACGATACCTCATTTGTAAAATTGTGATAAGTGGTTTGGAAGATAGGAGGGAACAGATGAACATACATACATACATACATACATACATACATACATACCGGTCAAAATCATAACCCTCCTTTTTTCTTTGCCGTAGTCGGGTAAAAAACAGTCAACATATCTGACAGGTTCCATATTCGCGAACTGGCACTGACTAAATGATTTCGCAATTATAAATAGTTAATGTATCGTATAACTATTCGCTATTTATAAATTGGATCACTTGCGCGTAGCATTTGTTAAGAAAAAGAGCTTATATGTAAGTACATACTCATAGGTTGTTTCCGTTTTGACAGATTTTTGTTTCGACGGAATATACATTTTTTTAATTTATTCTTTCGAAAGCTTACAGTCTAATATAATAATATCTTTAAGTAGGTTATGTACAATAGCGCTTACAATTGCCATTTACAAGCTTCCATATATATTAATATAAAATCTAAAATCTGGTGCAAAAAAAAAAAACAATTTCTATGATAACTATTACGAACTCATTCCGTTTCATAAAAACCATTCACAAATTATTTTAATAATAACTTATGTATTTAAGATAAGACTTTGACCATTTTATACTACACTTAAAGGTACCTATTGAATAATAACAATGTATTGCGTAATTCATTACGCAATTACTTGAGCACTCTTGATTTATCGCACATCTTTATTCATATTTTTTATATCATCATGATCGTACATAAGTGGTACAGGATTAGGTGACGCAGGTAACTTATTCATGATTAATTCGATCGCTATGATAGAATCGTGATTGCTAACTTAAGACCGCATCTCGCCAGAACACGACTAGGTGTTTTCAATGGGATAAAATTGTATCCTAATACGAGTAAACAGGAAAGCCGCGTGCAGGTATCACATGATTTAGGGGTCGTGTAGAAGGTACCGCAGCCGCGCCGACACTGCTTCTCGTAACCATGTAGAGTACATGCGCCGCGCCACCGCCGCGCCGTTTCCACGTGGTGGCGCGGTGGTGGCGCGGTGGCAGCACGGTGGCGGCGCAGTGGCGGCGCGGTGGTGGCGCAGTGGCGGCGCGGTGGTGGCGCGGTGGCGGCGCGATGGCGGCGCGGTGGCAGCGCGGTGGCAGCGCGGTGGCGGCGCAGCGTGGTGACGGCATCATCGCCCCGAGCACTTACAAGGTAGCTTAGAGAGACCCCAAAGTAGGTAAATAAAAAAGCATCTGTAAACCTACAATCAGCCACAAATAAACACATAATGCAGGTCTACAATTAAATATGGGTATAATGAAGGAGTAATCACTCACGAACTTGTCCTTGTCCAGCTATGAAATCAGCAGTATCTGAAACGACGAGACCGCCTGCCGTTTAATTTCACTTTGTCACTGAACATTTCAGTCGTCTTTTAAACGAGTTCAAAAAAAAAGTGGAGGTTCTATGTTCATCCGTATGTATTTTTTTAAATATAATATCGTCTATATTTTCTTCAATTGTGGAACAATTTCGATTCTTTTTTTTCGTTTTGTTGAGGAAGCTTGTACTACATGATTAAATAAGCACGGTGGTCCCATATAAATTGTATCACCTTTGTTTGGGTAGTTTTTGAGTTGGCTTCAATCATACGTATTTTTTCCACTTAGTCTATATAGATGATGTTCTAATTGCTTCCTGTCACTGTTATTTACATAGCAGTTAGTGATATTCGAATTTGTGTGTAGGTACCACAACGTAGGGCATTTGTGCACTACTAGGAATTTTACTGTCCGGCAGTAAAAATGAGAACGCAGCAGTATTACTTGAAGTACGAAAACAGACCTTACTGTTTCGAAATAAAGCATAAAATGCTTTTAACATCGGACTGTAAAAATTGGGCTGCCGTACAGTAATATTCCTTGTAGTGCACAAACACCGTAAAAGGTAAAAATAAAAACATTTTACAGAAAAAAACAAAACAAACGGCTTCCACAGTTAAAGCTACCAAAACGATATATATTCTACACAATATTTATTCGGGTACCAGCCGATATATTCTGTAAAAATCTCACACTGAAAACTTAGATGAAGTGAGCTGTCAATAGTATCAATCCCTAGGATCAGGCGGAATGACAGCTCACTTCAAGCTCAATGTTTTTATGTGCTAAAGGACAATTCTCATAAAACTCAATAAATAAACGTCGATCAATCAAAACATAATTTTCATACAAACAAAACAAACTACTAAACTACCTAGCGTAAATAATTACCAAAAGTCAAAAAGCAAGCAAGTAATAGTAATAGGTAGGTAAGTTAGTTGCGTCTGCCTGACCCCTCGGAGAAAACAAGCTATAATATTTATGTACCTACTTATGTGTAAATAGTTCGTTGCGTAATAATTTGCATTACATAAGAATTAATTATGATATTAAAAATGTAAAGAACTCAAAAACTATAATAAAAATCAAACAATATTAATAGCGCCTATGTATGAACATGTTACTTTGTACTTTCTTTAGAGCAATAAATGAAAACCGTTTTGAGAATCGGATTTTTTTTCAGTCTGACTTTTTGCGAATCGGATTTTTTTTTAGTCTGATTTTTTGCGAATTGGATTTTCTAGACCGTTGAAGATGCAGTTCAATAAGCTAAAAAATCTTACAGCTATTGTAGGTACTAGCAACAAAGTACAATAACCTGCTGAACTTAAATCAAGCAGAAATTAAGCGTTAGGAAAAGGCTATGTGGTAGCACGTTCTCGGAAAAATTCTCTGTCAAGTTTTATATAACATCTGTATTTTTTACCCTATGTTCACATAATGAATAAATTAATTTTAATTTGAAAATTATTATTTTGCTAGAAAGAAAATAACAAAGGCAGGTCTCTCAGAGCTGCAAAAACATCTTGAAACATTCAATACTTAATTACAGCTAAATTTTTCCACGCCTGTGTCACCGGTCCCTAACGAGCCTGCATCAAGGCAATAATAATTGCGTGCATGACACAATGGCTGCCGTGCCGTAATTGAGCCATAATAGGCTGCACCCACGAAGCAATTACATGGTTATTAATTGATTAATTAGTATCTACTCTGTTTTTGCTAGAATAGGCGTTATAACAATTCATTAACACCTGCTTAGGTTTCAAATAGTGGTCGTTCACGCTGAGGTAAGTTTCAGTAAAAGCAGTAGAGTATACTTGAAAGGAATACCACGCCAGTTAATAAGGCACTACGTAATTCCTGAAAGTATTGGGTCCCCACCTATGAAATTGGCGTTTCTTTCTCACAAATAGAGAACCTCGTCACTTCTATGATTTAAAATATTCATCAATTGCTTGGTATTATATCGAATAATGACCATCATAGACAACGACCAATAGTAAAAAAACCTTATTACTTATAATGTTCTAAACATAAAAAATACCTTTAAAAATTACTTCTCATTTTGTTAGCAGAAATTACCACTATTTTTTTTTTACTTAGCCTATCCTTATTTTTGTTTGTCGCTTAATCAAAGTGGCATACGTTATCTTAGTTTTTAAACATTAGTGCATAAAAGTTTTAAAACATGTAGTGTTGTTGTTGTTGTTAAATAAATTAAGCAAATGTTAGTATGAAAAATGCAACTTCTTTAAAATTCCCCATACAAAACGCTGATTTCATAGGAGGGTCCTAATATGTACAAAGTCGCAAGGAAACAGTAAGTAAACACTGCAGCTGCGTTGGTAATAAACCAATTTTGTAGCAAAACTATGCCCAAAGAAGTCAACAATTTATAATTTGTATGTGATGTAAAATTTATTATGACATTTTCTATTCTATTGTAATTTAAATGATTTGACTTTAATTTGTAAAATTTTTAAAATGAATTTATTAATATTTCTAATGTTAATTTAAAATAATATTTAATTGAATAAGATTTGCATGCCCACTTGACGGCAAAACATGGAGAACTTACTTTATGACAAATCAAATCAAATCAAATCAAATCACTTTTATTTGTTAACACAGATAAAGAATACAGATCTTGAGTTTGGTGAACAGAACGCTATGTTATGCCAGGAGACATACAAATATGGTGTGCATCTATCTAAATAAAATGAATTTAAATTTAAAAAACCAGATGATTGACAATCATGCATAATTAAAATTACAGAATAAATCATAAAAATTATATAATATTATTTAAAAATTGAATGATGTCAGATTTAAATGAGGAATTATTTCGTTATAAATGTAAAAAAAAAAAAAAACAAGTCAGAATAATTGAAAATGACATCACCTATGTACATAACCCATGTTTGCAAAGGAATAAATGATTTGATTTGATTTGATTTGTGACCTTAGTCCCCGAAAGCGATGCTTCCGTAATAGCAATATTGTTAAAGAAGTAGCAACTTGTTTATATGAATTTATTCAGGCACTAAAGCCACACAGCATTGCCGCAGCGCGGTGCTAACGAATACTGCAAAAAGTATTTAGGTACGGACGAACAAAGATAGCCAACAAACCAAAATTCAAAACCATTTTGGATTAACAACATAATAATGATGTCTACGTTTATTGAATTTTCACACGTGAGACGTTACCGAAAAAAATAGGAAGCGCCTACAAAATAGCTAAGGAATTTGCGCGTTTAGTAACATGTTGCTTCAATATTATATGCGCCGGCGTGGTGGATCGTACTAGAGAATCGAGCTAAATGGAAAATTAGACTGCAGTGCTTTTCTTTCAAAATACCATATCTCACATTATGTAGCAGATTCTAATTTAATTTTTTTCCGCAAAAACATTCATCATCATCTGCCTATTGGGGTCGGCTTCCAGTCTAGCCGGAATTTGCAAAAACCTTCCAACAGCATGATCTAAAATAATGCTCATTTATTAGCTTTTTTTTATTTGCATTTTATTTAAATTATGTTGGATTTTTAGTTAGATGATTATAAAACTGCGTACGGGAAATTCCAAGTCTTCAAAAAGTCATTGGGAAATCCAGAATCTGCTCTGCCGAAAACTTCTGCATCCTCAGGGACGATTAAAAGGATAAGAAATATAAAAAAAAAATATTCCCACAAATAATAAAAGTCCTTTCTTTGAGTTAATACTTAATTGTCACTCAAGAAACACCCCCGTAGTTTAGTTGAATACGGAGTTTACGTTTAAGTTTGCGAAGCCTACGATTTTATTTATTTTCAAGAAAGAAACTACCAAGTGTATTATCTTATTTCTAAAATCAACAAAGAATGGAAAACATTTTTGAAAAAAAAAAAACGAAAAATAGGTTTATTTGTCACAGAAACACGTGCATACAAAAAGTTAACAGTACTGAATCATAAATAAATCCTAGAAATATGAGATCAGGAGTACCTACTTACAAAAAACTAACTACTTACTACTACTACTACACTACTACTTCTACTAGCTTTTGGCGTTAGTAGATAATTTCTCTGAATTAAGTTTGTTGTTACCGTTATTCGACATGGACTAATACAAAATATTTAATGTCAAAACTAAGTTTAAATCATTTCCTTTTACATAAGATTTTACCTATCAGTATTTCTATCAACGGACATTGGGAACTATAATTATTATAACCGAATAATACAGGTTGTGAATAATTTCTTATTTAAGTTCGTAAGATTTTCAAACGACAACCAGTTTGTATGGTATTTGCAGTGCACGTTGGCAGAATGGTGCGTGCTACGGTGGCTTTTGCTTTGTTGTTCTATGGCTGCGCCTACGCAACTCCAGGTACTGAACAATTATTATAATTTTATTATCTATGTTAATTTATTCGTTGCACTTTCTTTCATGGTGAATCAAACTTCGACAACACAACTTATCTATGACATCAAAAAAACACAACTTAAGTCATTTAAGTCTATACAACTGCAACATTATTTGAAAATCCTCAATACTATACAGTATGTTAACTAACAAAGGGCGTTCCCGTTAACCTGCAATAGTATAGCGTCTATACATGCTAAAAAAAATATTACCGTTAAAAAAAAATGTTTTTTTTATTTTTGTATAGTAAAATATTCACAAAAAATATTAAATTGTTACGGAAAATAAACTCTCTGTACACGCCCACTTGTCACACTTGTTTTTCTACGTTAAAATACAAGTGTGCGTGTACAGAGTGTTTCTTTGTGGTTTTGTCGACGGAAGAATACACAAAATGACAGATAAACAATCATTATCTGTCATTTTGTCTATTCTTCCGTCGACAAAATAGTTTTTTTATAATTCTTTCTAGCTCCTAGGGTCGTGGAAGTCACGCTGCTCCGGGACAGCGCTGTCGGCTATGATCTCGGTGCAGGCAACAAACAGGCAAAAGGTGTATTCGAAGGCACTAGACATTTGCATCTGGACTTACCAGACGAAGCAGGTAAGGCGAACCTGAATATAACAGGACATTTTATATATTTTATTATTTATATTTTTGAAATTGTTTTGGATTAATATGAATTTTATTTTGAATTGTTTTAGATTATTTACTTTGTGTAGTGTTTGTGACCCGCTGTTAAATATGTCAGTTAGAATTTCATGCCATGTTACTTGTATCTTTGTGAACTATGTGTACCTTAGTTTTAATAAATGAATTTGAATCCTAAATAATATTTTTTTGTTTGTTTGTTAGGCTTTCACGCAAAAACGGCTGCACGGATTTAGATGAAATGTGGCACATAGGTAGACCATGACCTGGAAAAGGATATAGGCTAGGGTTTTCATCCTGGATCGTAGACGAAGTCGCGGGCAACAGCTAGTATGAAATAAATGGGCAAGCGTATTGTATGTGGTTGGGATATTTTGTATGCCTCTCAACTAATCCGTTGCAAATAATGAAAACATAGCAAATTGACCATGAATGTATGTATATTTACCAATTCGAAATAATAAATTACGATCATTACTTATTTTCAGCCAACAAAGCTCCAGAAATTACACTCCTAGAGAACGTGAACTCCGGCACTAGCGTCGCTTTAGGCGCTAATATCGACGTTGATAAAATATTGTCGGTAGCAACGTCTATAAAGGACCAAATATTCCCTGGCAAGACTCCATTGTGGAGGAAGAAGTAAAAGAATGTTGTGAGCATTTAACACTTATGGTACCTACCTTTAATAACTAGGATAAACAAAATTGAAATGTTAAACCGCCACTTTGGCAGAATCATAATAGGAAAATATTATGAATCATCGCAAAAAGTCACAAACAGACAATTCATAAAATGATCTGCGTGCGATTTATATTACGAAATAATTCATCTGTTTGACAGTTTTCTATGGAGATTCGTAAAATGGTCCACACATTATGAATTACTTTTTTGTCAAATTAGAGGAATTGCTAATGACAGCTGGAAATCCAGGAAATGAATTGCTTTTAGAGGAATTGCTAATGTGACCGCTGAAGGCCCCCAGAACAAAAGTTTTCCTTATTATGGTAAGATAGGCAATGATTTAATTTCAATGATATCGTTTGTCAGTATTTTGCTATATTTTAAGTAGACATAAATACTTTGTAATGTATTAAAATACTTATACATTTCAATGGTGTAATAAACCACAATTTGTTGTTTGTTTTTTAGAATAATTTATGTAAACGTTTTCCTTTGGCGATCCTGAAATTCAAAAAATTAATAGGTGACTGTGAATATGCATGGTGAATTAGCCTTAGCACTCGTATTTGGCTTTTTTTTATAGTTTTCCTTTAAAAGGCAAAACGTTTTCGAAAAAACAATGACTGTCTGAATGTCAAACCTACATATTATAATAATATACTATGTCAACTATCACAACTTGTAATTCTCGTTTATACTCTTCTAATATGAATAATGTACCTATACCTAAATCCCACATTTTGGAAAAATACGTTTTGTTGACCATCTTTAAAAACTTGTTTTTTTTATTTTCTGATAATCCTTACTTATTAATATTATAAATGCGAAAGTAACTCTGTCTGTCTGTCTGTTTGTCGCGCTTTCACGCCAAAACTACTGAACCGATTTAAATGAAATTTGGTACACAGATAGTCTAAAGCCTGAGAAAGGATATAGGCTACTTTTTATCGACATACCACGCGGGCGAAGCCGCGGGCGGAAGCTAGTTATTAATAAAATAAGAACTTCTAATAAAAATTCTGTATGTTTCATATTATGTGAAAACCAATTTTAACGCTGTAGCGCGCTGGTATTCAATAAAGAAGCGCGAACACATCAAAATTGTAATTATGTAGTTATTTAAGGAAATGGGTTCGACCTGGCAGCGACCCCCAAACTTTTATATAGCGTTTGACCGCGACTTCGTTCGCATGAATGTCGTAAAAAAGACACAATATACCTACTGGTAACAGCCACATTTTTAAAAATCCTTCGGCAACTTTTCAATTAAAAATGAACATTACTGAAAAAAGTGTATCGTTGGTGCCTGTACTAATTAAAAATTACTTTCCTTCCAAACTACTTCCATAAAATTGCCTTCCAAACTAGGTTACATTTATACTTTTATCTACAGTTCTACACCCTTGCTATAAATCCTCTCTAAAAGTTTCTGAAACAGTTAGCTTATTGCCAATATTAAAACAACCAGTGTTATAGTAACCATAATATCATCCAAGCGGGTGTTATAATGTTGTACTGAATTTTATAATGCAACTCATTTCAAAAAAGAACATTGTCATTCACGAGCTTTTCACTAACAAAGCAGCGTAATAAAAACAAAACAGACATTCGAATTCGAAAAATTCGAATTCACTTCGTACCGCGCCATTTTTGTTCGATATTGGTATTGCAATGAAACTTTTATAGAAGATTCATATCATGGGTGTAGATAAAATCTTGTATGCAACTGTAAATAATTAGTTATTAATAACAGTTGCATAAATAACGAATAATGAACACTTAATTTACTGTATACCTATTGCGTGTCTTGCACTGGAGGTGCTTCTGTTAACATTATTGACCCATTCACCCACACTGCATTCAAAATGGTTGAATATTAAATGTATTTTTGGAAGAAGACGTCTATATATTGACATCTTGCCATGAGGTAAACCAGAAAATGTTGCATTATTTTATGGCTCCGCAACCTTGAATTACAGATTACCAAAACATTGTTCAACACATAAAAGAAGAATTATTATTCATTAAATTTTTACGATATATTAAAAACATTTATTTTCTGTGAAAGATGGCCCGGTAGTTGACCTAGAAGGTAAAAAAGGAATCGAAAACTTGTTTTCATTAATATTGACTATAAATTGTCTGTAAGTGAATTCGTTAAATATCTTTATTTCTTTCATAAAGATTTTATTTTCTAATAACGAGTATACATTGCCTCGTTGGTATAGTGGTTGTAAGCCCTACTGCTGAGCCTGAGTCGTACCCAGTACGGGTACGATTCCAAGGTCGGGCGAAGTCTTATTGGGTTTTACGTCAGGAATTTTTCATTAGCGGCCCGGAATCTGGATTTGTGCCCGATGGATGGCAATAGTCTCGTCCCCTATTACATGGGACTTAAACATAACTGACGAAATATGAGTGTACTGCAGCTAAACCTCTGTCTCTGGGATTACAGCGTGATGTTATGTTGTTAGTATTCACGTAGTTGGTGATTTATAGGCAATATTCCTCTACTGAATCAGTAAAACTTTGCATTAGGTGCAGCGCAGACGGCAGACTATCCACGACGCACTTTTTAGTCTGTCAAAATAGAACCTAAGCAATTATAATGTAGTAACGCATACGACGCGCAAAAAGTCCGGCGCACATAAAATCCGTGTCATTCTGACAGATCGCGCCGCATAAACAGTGCGCGAAAAAAATAGAACGTTTGCTCCAACTTGCGCTAACGCAGACGGCGCACACTTTTAGTATGCAATCTGCATTTCCATAGCGTCTACATCCCTACAAGCCAAGCCAAGTCTACTAATTTACAAATGTGTCAGTGGTCTCGCAATGATGAGTTTTTGACAGATTTTGTATGGCATATCTGTCAAAAACTGATATTTGTGAGACCACTGACACAATTGTAAATTAATAGACTTGACCCCCTGTTCTGCTGACAGAATAATCGAAGATGTGCGTCGTGTGCGTTGAGTCTGCGTAAAATCCGCGACGGACTTTCTGCATACCATGCAGACATTTTGTGCGCCACAGACTCAATCGCAAAAAAAGTGTGTCGTCTGCGCTGCACCTTAAAATGACAAGGAGTCGATAAAAAAGAAGTGAACACTGAAATTATAAATATGGATGAAATCGAAGAGAGAAAATCAAGAAAAAAATCAGTGAATACTAAAAAACGGTTTAAAGTCCTCTGGATTTACATTTACATAAAAAAGAAAACTCCCTTTACGACTAACAGAATCTTTCGTATGAAACGCTGACTTCTCTTTTTACTTGATTCAAATTATAGTTTTCCTCAAATATAATATCTTAATGAGAAAGTACACCCGAATGACACAGCGGGTGAATTGGTTTTATATATAAAAGTAAGCGTTTTCGATCGTCAACCAGTTGGAGTAGTATCCGTTGAAAAGACACAATGGCTCATCTTGCAGTGACCGTAACTTTGTTGTTCCTTGCTTGCGCAGACGCAGCTCCAGGTAACTATATTTTTTCAAATATATTCCACGCTTATCTTATAAAAAGAGAGATTTAAAAGAGAACAACAACATACAAACACAACAATATAATAAAATTCAAAATATGAACAATGAAAATAGAATTTAATAACTCTTTAATTTGTACACCATAAAAATACAGATAATAAATGTAGAAATTTTACATAGAGTGACACAATGGGCGGCAATAAGTAAATGACTTTTTTAGGTATTTATATATATAAATATACTTACCTAAAACTTTCAATAAATAAATAAGTAAGATTACAATGTTTCTTTTCTATTTCTATCTGCCCCCATGGGAAGAAGGCGTTTAAAATTTTCTTGCTGAAAAAACGTTACCCCAGCAGAATTTGTTTTTTCGTTATAACTCCAAAACGACAGCACGCATTTTTTTTTACTTGGCGCACGTTTGCTTCAGATTATGCTCTAATTATTCGTATAACTCAATTCCTTCTAGAAGACATTTTCTTGCTGGAGTAACGCACACGAGTTTATGTATGTAGGTAAATATTTAAATATTTATCTTCGATTTTGGTTTTTGAAAACTGTAACGAATTACGTGTGTTCAATATATGGGTTTATATCTAATAATAGGTATAGCTCCTCCGCAGTTCATTAATTAGTTACAACCGCTAGGTAACAGCTGATTGCGCAAAAAATACTACGTACGGACGTAAAAATACCGTATATAAATATAATATCCCATTATTTTTTACATTTCAGCACCTGAGCCAAGCAAACCGAAATTCACATTTGTAAAGGATAGCGCCTTGGGTTTAGGAGTGGCGGGACAGAAAGGGAAAGCCCATGGCTTGGTAGACTCAGACAAAGGTTTCGATACACCGATCGAAGCACCGGTAGATACAGGTAGAGTTAAAAAAAACAGCTGTTCCGTACATTTATGTTCGCATAACTCGTCAAAATGTACGGAACAGCTGTTTTTTTTTTCGTGATTTCATATTTGTTCCCATAGTAAAAGTTGTTCATAGTGATGAGTACAATGACTCGTTAAGTGGTTGCTGGTGTTTTACCAATAACCCTGTATAAAAGAACGGATTAGATTTTTCGATCTATTAAAATATTAAGAATTATAAATATTTAGTAGGTACCTTACTACCTGAACAGCGTATAACTAGCGGCAGCAAATTTTTTTTTTCAGCATGGTTATTCTATTAGGTGATTTCAAAAAGCATAATATTATTATTATATGTTAGGTAGATGCTTTTTTAAATTATCCAATGGGGTTGGAGGTTCTGTACCATAATCTTACTTTGCAAATCCTGAGGTGTAACTTTCCATGTGCTAGTTCAGCCAACACAATATAGCGTAATAAATGTGAAATACCTAATTTATATTAAAAACAATCAAACAATGAATAAACTGTGAATAAAAAATGAAAAAACAATGAATTGATTGTGAATTTAATACATGAATAAAATGTAGTTGGTCAGGGGAAAGATTTCTGTCGGTATATGATTTTAACTGCCCACTAATAAATTTTACAAGACTTAAAACTTCACAAAGGATTTGGAATAGGAAGTTTGTGTATGATAAATCAAATCTGATGACAATGAACTGTTGATTTCAGGAAATAACGTGCCTGACGTCACTGTCCTGGACAATGTGAACGCAGGAGCTGCTTACGCGGTCAGTGGAAGCGTCGCAACTGGGGTTCTAAAGAACAACAAGTTCGCCGACGATCCAACCAAAGGTTCTTTACCTTTCTTTGGTTAGAAATAATGTGTAATGCAAAAAAGGCGATTGAAAATGTGCCGATAAAATGAGCATTTCCTTGTAACAGAACACGGAGCTTTCGCTATTTTTAAATAACATTTAGCCGACTGCTCAAATTAATGCTCAGCGTCTTAATGTAAACTTCGCCTGAGATGTAAATGTAAAATGCTACTTCTAGCTAACTAACTATGCCATCTCTAGTAGCGTGGCGTGGATATATCTCTGTATAGGCTCCCACAAACAAGCGCGATATCGCGGACGCGACAAGGGTAGCGATGCCTGTCGTGCCCGCGATATCGAGCCAGTTTGCACGAGCCTTATCTCTGCTGGACCAAGACCACATTATTTTTACTTTTATTTTGTTATTTTATTTGTTTTTTCACGAACTGTGTCCGAATAAACGTTATTCTTATTATCTTTTCTTTCTTTCAAGTATTAGCATTTACCATAGATATCCGTGGCATTTACTATGCCTAACATTTATGGATATTCAATTACTAACAATGTATTTAGGAAGATAAATGATTAAATTTAAAATAAGCCTTTTAGAGATTTTATTCAAAAAGTTTTGGTTAGGTACCTACTTTTAAAATAAATAATAGTTAAGTCAGGGTGGTTTAAAATTACCAGACGGTAACTGTTGAGTTTAGTGATTTTAACCGATATTTGCAAACCATGACAGAAATTATGATATACTCTAGCTAGATGCACCCGGAACGTCAAATATAAAAGTAAAATAGCAAAAAATTTACAGAAATTGTACATTACCTACATTCTGTAAAATAGAAACAAACATTTAAAAAACTCGCATAAAATAATAGTGAAAGAAAAGAAAACGAACGTAAATAACTTGAAGTAGATCTTACCAAACTAAAAATAGCAAGTAAACATTAACATAATATTTAAGTTACTGTTAAGATTTTGCCAGTAAAATTAAAGTTTCTGCTATATGACCTGAACTTTGGGTCTGCGCGCGCCCTGTTCCCCTTCTCTACCAGTAGATACATCTGGCGGTCACACAGATGTAAAGTTGAAGCTTGATTATTATCACATTAAGTATATTGTTGAAAGTACATACTCCACAGTTTAATAAAACCAGCTAAAAGCTTAATTTAAGATTTGAGAAAAGAATCTAATTCTGGATGCAGAATTATTTACAGGAGTATCATTATTTGGTTTATTATAACTATCGTCGTAAGGATTGGTAGGTTTTTCTCCAGTATTTTGGAGCGGCACACCGTAGTTGTGGGCATAATTTTGGGCATTTTGTCCACCGTAGCTGCCAATGTCGTCCTGTCCATTGATATATTCTCCTTCATGTTGTCCTTGTCCAGTGATGGGATAGATTTGTCCGTTACCGCCATTATAGTTGGGGTTGAACTGTCCATTGCCACCGTTCACTCCATGGTCTGCGCCTGGGCCCCCATCGCCATTTTCATTGTTGTCACCGTAGCCAATGCTGAAGCTACCAGCAGGGTAGTTACCACCTGATATCACGCCGATGGCAATGCTCGGGTCGTTTGGAGTACCCTTCAGCTGGATGCTAGGATACTGCTGTCCTAGAATGTATTCAGAGTTTTGTTATTGTCAGTAAAGAGAATGTCTCAACAATATATAAAAATATATTATAGGCTCAATAGGATTTGGAATAGATATGAAAATATAGATATCGTGAAAATTCAAAGCTTTCAATTAAAAGTAGTTAATCCAAAATATAGCGTTACACTTAGCGCTGTACCTAAACATAGGAAAAGAAACGATGTATCGTTTGTTTTGTATTTTTATTAATTTTGTTTGGCTAGTAGGTATTTATGAATATGACATAAATAAAAAACTCACGATTCCTCTGTATTCATCGATAGGACACGCGCTATCACAGTGTGATTGTGAGAAACCTGTGTGATAATTTGTAGCTATATGATTATTTTGATTGACCTTCAGCCAGTTACAGTTCTACAAGGTGGAGACGACAATACGACAAATTTAACTCCGTATATCTTGTGACGTTCTCGGTCTACATACAAAAAATTAATTAAATATATCCAATAGTTTAGTTACAATAGCTAGTCAAAGATCGGCAAATCCCATAGTCAGCCCATCACTACTATTTAGTTTGTTTGAAAAAATCTTTTTTAATTTCGATGTTAGGATTTATTTGATAGTTCCAAAATACTCTTATGCATTAGTATTGCCAGTGCTTTCATTTATTGTTGTATTGTCGGCTCCATATTGTATAAAGCTTGGGAGTCACACAGCTTTGGCCGGTTTACATTATTCTAGTGAATTAATTCTAGTCGCTAGATCCAGAAAGTTAAAACCATTGTAATGGATTGGATTAGAGATAGAGAGTCATTTAAAAGCTGTTGAATTTGAAACACTACATGACTAAAGTAACAATGATTTGAACATGGGAGCAATTAAGAAAATAATATACTCTGTATTGGCTGGAGACGATTCCAGTCGTGCTGCATGCGAAGCATGACAACCATAGATTACCTATATAACGGGTTTTCTACGGGTTTTATTGACGGAAGAAGAGACAAACTTGACAGATTGTGACTGTGATTGTTTTATTTTGTCTACTCTTCCGTCGACAATTCAAATTCCATTTCAAAATCCGTTTTTATTGTGGTCATGTAATGCGTGCTGGAATGGATGCGCTTGTCAGTTATCGGACTGGATATCCACAATAGATTTAGTGCATTGTACTGGAATGAAAACGAAGTTTAGACGATTCCATCTGCGACTCAGGATAGGATTGAATCGCTGGACAGACATGCGCCCGTATAATGTCACAGAAAAACAAACATTCATTAGACTCGTTACCATGACAATGATGGAATCATGCAGACAACCGGTTTAACGCTTTTTGACTTTCCTTTACCAAAATCGCCCGTATATTTACAAGGAAAATTATAATCAAATCCATATGCTAATGAGACGTGTTTATTGGCACCTGTCATGTAATAAAAAGAAAAGACGATTGGATGTGTAATGTAAAACATGATATCGACCACAAACAACAATCAGAATGCAAAACACAAGTAGGTACCTACGCGGTGAAGGGTTCACTACCTAAGCCTAAACACAGTACGTAACTAGTAAGCGTTCACAGGTTTAGTCACTTAGAAACACCAGAACAAAATACATTTTTGAAACTGGAATAGTGAGGACCAGGAAAGTAGGGTAACATAGTAGTCCTCACCATTATAATGAAGGTTAATATTGCAATGTTTATACCTGAGACCACGCAGACATAGAGAAATAAGGCGAAACCGGCCACGGAACGCGACATTGCGAACAACACTGAGCCCCGCAAGCCAAAACAGACGGTGCGTACTTTCCTGCTGTATTTTATTATGTTGCGCTCGAAGTGAACTGGCCGCATAGAGGCGTGCCGTGACTCAAAATTATAGAAAAAAGAAATTAGTCACGATATTGTTCATAATCGAAGCTTTTGGTGTAAACTTTAGAAGGTACCCAGTTTTTGTCCATTAGCAATTTCCACTATGATGGATTGTCCTTATAACTTTTTATTTTTTCTGCGATCATCGTTAAGCAAACGATTACTTACTCTCGTTATAAATAATTCATTGTTAGATTGGATTTCATTGAATTAAAGGTCCTACAAAAGTAATCATCGATAATATTATTTTATTATTACTAGCTTCCGCCCGCGGCTTCGCCCGCGTGGTATGTCGATAAAAAGTAGCCTATGTCCTTTCTCAGGCTCTAGACTATCTGTGTACCAAAGGAGAATGGGCCCCTGCTTATGGGGTTCTGCCCTGAGGCCCAATAAAAAATAAGATAAATACCAATGGAAATAGCTTTTCAAGGGGAACCTTTTCTTCTAACACGACTTTTGCTAATTGTTATTCAGTTCGGAGTAAATGACCTAAATAAGTATTACTACTGGGGCACTGAAGTTAAGGAATTTTCTTGACCCAATAGCCATAAGATATACACCAATGGAAAGAGGTTTTTGATATTATTTTATTTTCCCTCAAACACGACAATGAGAGATGCGTAACGATTTAGTTATTCTACTATATGAACATGATCAACATAATATAGCCATGGATGCCAATAAACCCAGTGTAATCGATTCGAAATTCGAAAAAATATTCACGTTAGATAACTTTAGTTCTGAGCAGGCAAAACCCGGATTGGAATAACATAAGCACATAAATGTAGTAGTATGAACTTTATAAAAGCTGCTTCTTTCTCGTCGCGTGAGTAGTGTTACGATGGTGCGTCTGGTGGCTCTCAGTGCTACGCTAGCGTTCATCTCTGTCTGTCACACTTCACCCCGTAAGTTTATAATGTTTACTTATGTATGTGTATCTCATATCTTTAAGTCAGTGACATTGTTCTCGCCGTTGTTATTTTCCTGTGCATCGCAAAACGAGTTGTCTTGATGTACTCAAATATCATAATATAGTTTACGTTCCAGATTTGTATTGTGACTTGTATTACTGTTACTATATGACTATTTTGTTTTATATCATGTTGAAAATAGTTTTTTTTACTCGTACCCTAAAAAGAATCAAACATTAATTATAATATTTTAGGAATTCATTTGTTTTAATTAGACAATTTCCCTTTCCAGAAAAGGGTGCTACGGTGGTCGTAGATGATGGCCGTCTTGGTATTGGACTTATAACCGGTGGGACTTTTGGACCTGGAAGCTTCAGTATTGGCGGTTCCGGCGGGGGCCGTCCACCACAAATGCACGTTAACGTCAATGATGATGCAGACGATGGTGCACATATTAAAGTAAAATCCCACCCATCACATTCACATCGTACAGGACAGCAAGGTAATAGACCACCCCAGGGTGGTAGTGCAGAGCCTAATAATTCTGGAGGTAAACACAGCATTCAATCAGTTTACTTTAGTTTCTTTTGCAATTTTATTAAGATGATAAATGTACTAAAATCAATTCTATCAAATCAATTATATCTTCTATATAAGGTCTTTGATCTTTTCATACACGAAATCTCTTAAGGGGTCATTGTACTCATCTTTATGAACAATTTTCACACTGGGAACAGCTGATTTTTTTCGCAATTTCAGGGCTGGTCCCGTAGCGAAAGTTGTTCATAATGATGAATACAATGACCCCTCAAAAGATTTCATATATGAAAAGACACCATTATAACTTGACGTCAAATATAAATACGTAGATAATCAATAAACATTATAATATTTTGGTTATATTTCTTTCAAGGTGGAAATACACAACTGTATCCAGTGAAACACCAAACAACACACGTTACCTCAGTACAAGGAGGCATGGAAGGAGAAGGAGGTAATGGAGGCGATCAAGATATTGGTACAGTTATCCCCCAGAAAAATCCTTATGATGAACCGATTGTAACTGATGCTAGCGCAATTGAAGCTATATTTAGTAGTAACGGTGGACATAATGGTTTTCCTAGTACAGAAAACGGGTTTGCCAATACAAGTGGCCAAGGAAGTATACAAATCGGTTCAATCACTGGGGGCAACTTTGCAGAAGGAACTGGGAGTCTCAATAATAATAATAAAAGACCCGGAACTAACGTGTCCAAGAATGAAAGTTCTATCAATAATGGAAATACTGGATATTCTAATGCAGGGAATGAAGCACTTTATTCTATTGGACATGGTGCAAAAGACAATGGAGCTGACAACTCTGGAGATGCCTATAACCATAGTCAAATCAACTCAGGTCATAACTCGGAAAGTGGTGAAGAGCCATGGATATGGAGTAGATAGGTACCTGTATACTGCCCATTTAGAGAGTAAATATTAAAACGGATTTTCATTCAGCATTTGTATTGTCAGTATTGTATTTATAATCTGTTTTGTAAAGATAACTTAATAATTTTTTGTACTCCAGCTGTTAGGTATTATTATGTTTATTCATGAGATAAATGGTAACACTTTAAAGACTTATAAAAAAATGTGTAAATTGATTATCGATAATTTACGGTATGCTATAAATTGTTATGATTGAATGTATGTACAATAAACTACAAAATAAATTATAAACCTTACAATTCCCTATCCTTAGTGAAACTTCATCAACTTTCAAGTTCAGTTATTTATGAATGACGAAGTCCTACATTAATGGACTTACATTATTTATAGCCTAGGTAGGTATACTTATATTTCTAGGTTATTGAAACAACAAATTGAAGCTTAATGAAACACTATGTTGTTCCGAGCTATATTCAAATCTCATATATAATAAAGTAATAATAATTAAACCAGTAAGTTATGTAGAATTTGTCTTTAGTTCCCAATCATACAAAAAACCGGAGGAAAAATAAGTGTAATCGTGCAGAAATACTTTGAGGACAGTATTCTACCCAACTGAATTTGTACTGAATGCTTTGTCATGCTTATAGATGGCGCGACATTCCTTCTCACCACACTGACCATGACCAGCAGCAGATAATAATAATTATGGTAACCGACTTACCACAGTGGTTTAAAAAGGCGTCAATTCTTCCTAAAGTAGTTATCGGTCTATTCACTTACTGAGGATCTATAACATGCCATCTAAAGCTTAGGTTTCAAAACTATTCAACGCCATCTATCTTAGCAAATTCAGCCGCTATTAACATTTTTCTAATGAGTGAAAATTAAATTCAAAAGGTATACTAGCATTATGTGTACGCGTTTATTAGCGTGACAGTTGATGGGCCGAATGGAAGAAAAAAACGTGTTGCGCCGACTCCAAGTAATATGGGACAAGAGCAGGAAGACGATGATGTTTACAATGACAATCGCATTCCGCCAGGCATGAAGTAATTGGGGCGAACTTAAACAGTCAGCCAACGTATAGGTAAGTATTTTTTTCTATATACCTACAATTACATTTCGACTTATATACTTAGACAATTTGTACATTAACATTCACTATGTAAAGTATTCTATATTATTATTATAATCATAATTATTGTGAATGCAGTGTTGGTTTTGGTATCATCATTTCAGCTGCAAGACTTCGACCGATTCCGTGTGTTGGTATAATTACTGGCTGAGCAATTGGCTACGCCCTACGTGACATGGGTTCTATTACCGTGAAATGAGTCCTGGTATCTTTCAGAGCATGGTCTGGTCTGGGTAACCGACAGGCCAACGGCCTGCATCAGGTAATCACCACACTAAATTACCCTTTTTAACCAAATCGAATTAAAAAAACGAAGAGACTTCCATTTGGGCATTTTTATGTTTCTTTTATATTATTTTGATTCCTGATTCAGTTGTGCAAGTTCAAATGCCTTTTCTTAAATGAATAAATGCACATTTCCTTTTGAAACTACTCGCTTTTGCGATTGCAATGAAACCTTTTTCAATAAACTCTTTCAAGCCTTAAATTATTCAGGTACATTGACCAAAACCGCGCTGATGTTTATTTTATTTTGTTCTATTCGGGAAACTTGCAGCTTACATATATACAGTGTTCTTAAACAATATGAAATTAAAGGCAATTTACAAGTTTTACTAAAAATAAAAACGAAAAAAAAGGTCGGTACAAAATAGGTACCTATAACATAAATGAGGAAATAGTACTAAAACAAATAGTACACGATCAAATAATACAAACTAAAAATGTTTGTACGCAAACACTACTACTTTTCTGTAAAGAAACATTACACCAATAAATGCTTAAGCCAAGCATATGGAGCCAAATATTACAAAGAACATAAAAAGCCTGAAAATAGGTAGATGAACTTAAAAGTATTATCGAAGCAATTTACCCTTTTTTTAAATAAAACCGTTCTTTGGAGGTTTTCTATGATAACAAAACCATAAAGACTACGTGATGGTATATACCTCATTTAAAAAAAAACAAACATTTAGGTACAATTTATAACATGGGGCATACGAACATGCAGGTCGAACTATGACAATGCAGTAAATCACAGAGGTCTTGTTAATCAATCACTGAAGTAACGAATGTGTCATTATCAATATACCCTCAATATTTATGGTGTATCAATACAGAACTTTTTTTATGTGATCGTAATCATGTTATGGGCGTGGTTATACATGTCAGATGAAACATTTACAAAAGAAACCTTAGGGTAATCCTAAAATGTTGATTAGTCTTCATATTGTTACTTGTCATGTCCAATTTTGATGCATTCGAAGGGAAGGGATAATTTGAAATAGGATACCTTATAAAAGCCGTTGGTCTGATGATGATACCTAATTATCTACACCTCGTTGGGTAGTACTTAAGGATATGAAGGTTTTAGACAGATCTGTGGCATTAGTTGCTGCATTACTCGTTGTCAGTAATGTTTATTGTAACTCTGCAGGTAAACAGTGTGTCTTAAATTAACTGGCTAAACTTCACACGCCATTTGATATCGGTACCGGTCATGTCTGTGAAGTACCATACCGAGACTCCTCCGTGCCTCGGAAATCACGTTAAGCCGTTGGTCCCGGCTGTCATTTTGTGGATCTTTGACAGTTTGCCAGGTCGTCAGAAGCTCGAAAGTCTGACAACCAGTCTTACCAAGGGGTATCGAATTACCTAGTTACTGGGTTGTGGAGGTCAGATAGGCAGTCGCTCCATGTAAAATATTGGTATTCAGCTGCATCCGGTTAGACTGGAAGCCGACCTCAACATAGTTGGGAAAAGGCTAGGCAGATGATGACCGGTCATATCTGTGAAGTTTTGCCAGTTAATTTAATTTGACCTTGTACTGCTTCCTAGCAGTAGAGTAGCCTGCATGAATCCAGAAAGTTTCACACGCAAAGTTGATAACCAGGCAAATTTTCCTCATAATGTTATAAAATTTCAAAAATTTCCAGAAAGGGACCGCCGCTTCATAATTTTTGGTGACAGCAACATTGGGTTTTCTCTCTCGGTTGGAGGCAGCATTGGTTCAGGGATCATATCCAGCTCGAAGTTCAAAGGAAAAAGCTTCACGGCAAAACATTCTCAAGTCAAAAAACGAAGATTCAGACATGAATATGAGTAAGAGAATATTAATGTTATTTATTAGTGACCTTCATTCATTTTGTTAATTTGTTATAAAACTGCAGAATGGTAAAACCAATGTCCAAGTTTATCCTTACAACCGAGTGTTCCCAACATTTATTTTTTCCTTTACACATCTTCCGGCTAGTCACCTATTAGTGTATTATTTTCCTCGTCTTTCGTTCTCATTTTTTACTAAAGGCTGATTTTATCAAAGTCAAATATCTTTATCCGTGAAATAAAAATGTCGTTTGACAGTTTTTGTATGGTAAAACTGTCAAAAATTCAAAATTTATTCGCAGGATAACTTAAACTCGGTATAAAAGTTTGGTGAAATTCGCCCTTAATCGATTAAGTTTTTCCCACCACATGGGTAATTACTGGTCTTAATGTTTCTAAAAATATCTGTTTATGAGACCCACTTGTGATCTTCCTAGTTAATTCAACTCTGAACAATGCTTTACCTTCTGTTATATCTATCCGAACCGTATCTCATTTTCAGTTTTGTTACAGTAACTATGGACCCGGTATGTGGCTGCCATGGTGGTCACGACCACCACCGCACTATTGAAATAAAGGCAGTTTGAACTTAAATCGTCTTTTAATTTAATTTAATGACCTTCCTATAGTTGTTTGACTAATAAGAAGTTAAGTGTACCTACAAAGTTTTCTAACAAAGAACTGACGTCACATAAATCCTGCATCGCGCAATTAGAGTTTACCGCGCTATGGACATATACTATACAAGAATCCATCCTCAATCGTTGGGCCGCTGCCCGCCAGACACAACACCCTGTCTGGTCGGAGGATGGTCACTCCTAAAATATTACTAATTATAGGTAATTCACCTTTTATAAACCTTGTACGCTTTGTCATCGACTTAAGCACCAACAAAGCGTAATACTTTTATTTATTCTTATTAAATTTTAACAACCACACATGATCAATCAATTTTTACGCATCAATCATACACAAACTAAGTACAAGATAGAAGAAAGTTTTAGAGTAACAACCACAGTTTGCGACAGCTAGTATGAGCAACATTCTTAAAGCGTAGAATTCCAAGATTCCAAGATCTCTCCAGGTATTAAGGTACAGGCATATATGCATATATACCTGTCAGATTTAATTAAACCTTTGGAACCGTATTCCCGCACTGTCGTATAGAGCGCACTGATGGAACAATAAATAAAAATATATAAAATTAATTTAATTCAGATAACTAGATCCATACATTCCGATTTAAAATTGAAGTATAAAAACAAAAATAAGATAAAATAGGATGCAATAGTAACACACACAATACGTAATTGCGAAATAATTGTGTTCATTTGATCCCTTGCTGTATCTTTATTAATTAACCTTTAGTTATGCAATCAATATTTAAGATATATAAATCGTACACTTTACAAATACGATTTCTTGTAGATTCCTTGATAGAAAAAAAACCAAAATAATCTCTAAAAATCTAAATAAGCGGCGTAAATTCTTCACGGAAGGTCATCAGTTTTTTTAATAATAACAAAACTAGATGTTTTCTATAACGGATACATTTTACATTTTCAAAATGTGTAGTTGTTTTACGACGAAGGAAATACCTAAATTAGCGCGCGACTCGCCCATTCATTAGCGCCAGAAGCTCGGTGCGCCCTTATCTTCCATAACTTGTGTGACCCGAGTCTCCTCCCGGGCCACCGTATGAATTGGTGCCGTGGTTGCCGCCGTGTCCTCCATTGCCATCGCCGTCGCTATTGCCGCCGTGACTGATGCTGAAGCTGCCGTCTCCGAAGTCACCACCACTTAATTCTCCTACCCCAATGCTGCCGTCATCCGCCACTGCTTCGGCGTAAATATCATCGTCATCACTATATTCGTCACTCCCACTTTCATCACTTTCATCACTTTCATCACTTTCTTTGCTGTGATTTTCGTTATCCTTGTCATGGTGGTTAACTGAAAGCAACAATATTCATTATGAATTTACAACGGTCTCCAAAGTTTCATCGAGTGCACGAGCTTTTTGGCCCTAGAGAGCGGTACCTACATATTTGGATAACCTCAATCAGGCTACCGAGAATTATACTATAACAGACGTTGCTACAAAAAATAGTGATAGTCATCAATAAAGCTCTGGAAGATAACAAATAAATGAAAACGAAATCATGGGAGTGGTCAGGTGATCACCATGTTGGCAAAGGAACAGGCAGATTTATTCTTGTGACCTCAAACCATCCCAGTGGGGCCTGATCAATGCTCGGCAAAATGGAACCGGTTGACGAGGAGTTATTTAAACATCACACGGAAGTTGCACCAATTACTTAGCCACAATTGAATCAAAAAAGGGACCGTGACAAAGTCGAAAACTTCAATCATCAAATAACTGAGGCTGCATTCTCTTTTGTTGCTGCATTCACCCCCAAGGAGTCCATAAATCAGAAATATTTTTCATAATTCTGATCTGAATCGAATCTACATATTTAATGCAAAGCCCACCTGTTTTTGCAAAAAAAATGCATCAGAAACGTAACAAGTAGGTACTTGACCTGGAGATTGACCTTGATGTAAATAACGACATAATCGGTAGGTATCCATAACGATAAGTAAGTTTACGTAATATGATAACACACAAGTTGTTATTATGCATTTTATTGCATAATTCTAAGTTACTTTACATAAAACTGGATAAAAATCTAAGATCATTTAAAAATGTAGTATCTACGTGTTTTCAGCTTAAAGAGTAAAAATATGTACCTGGGGCTGCAAACGTAGTTGTAAATAGCGCGAACACTAACAGAAGAGGCACAGCACGCGACATCTTGAACACGGACACAACAACACACTAACCAAAAAACAAATTAAAAATCCTCTTATAGTCTAAGATCGGCAGAGGACGACCTTCACCCATCTGTTTAATGAATGAAAAGTATTTTATATCTATGTTAAAATATAAATCGCGAGTGAGTTGGCTAAAAAAATCCTGGTGAGACTACGCTTAACTAAAAAAACAAAAATGACTTTTTTTCAAAGGTGCAAAAGGCACTCATTCGTTTAACGATTAATTCATTTTAATAACATTTTTTATACATTGATATATCACATATGGGCGCCAACAACATTCCTAAACTTAGGTGGCTAGGTAGTCACCTATTTAGGTAATTAAATCTGCATTGACTAACAATTGGCAAAATTCGAGTTATTAGCAAAGGTTCTCCTTGAACAGCTCTTTTAATAATTGGTGTATAGGTAACTTGCAATGTTTAAAAAAAAGGCGTTTTTGAATCGCGTACTTGGTCACAACGGCTAACTAGCCGGCCACCATACAATACCACTAGCCAGCCACGACTGGCCGCAGTCGTGACCGTCTAGTGCGCGAGATCCCCAGTGCAACTTGGCATCCAAGAGGTTGTTTGATCCGTTGCACTACTGATATAAACCCACTTTTATCACATTAAGTTTTCAAACCTTCCTAGAGTTTTGTGTCAATTTTATAAAGTGTTTCTGGTAATCTTTAAAAACCTGAAAGTATTTAGATAGTAGGGTGTAGGTACCCCAAACCCAAATTGCAACCGATTCGACACAACACCATAGTGTATAATTATAACCAGAAGGAAACGTTAAGCTCCCATTGACATAAGAATCCGTCGCGATTCTAATAATATTATTTACGCTTTTTCCTTCATTCTACACATTTGTCCGAACCGGTTCTCCCGGACAACATGTTAGCTAACTCGCTATTCTATATAATTTTAAAAATATAAAAGCAACATAAACACACGATCCTCATTCAGTGCTTCAAACAATTTTATAGTGAGCAAGATGGCGCGTTTAGTGACAGTTGTTCTAATTCTAGCAGTGATTACCTGTGTCATTACGGCGCCAGCGATAGGTAATCGTCACAATTTAATTCTTCCTCATTAAATAACAGCAAAATATGATGTATCCCAATAGCTGAGGCTCTCGTACATTTTGGAGAGGCCTATCGTCCAAAAATAGATTACAATAAGTTAGAGATGGAGATGGATTTGCAAGAGACATTTCTATATCAATCAATGTGCAATCTGCCTGGCCTTTTCCCAACTACTAAACAACTGTCAAAGACAGCCGGGACCAACAGCATAACGTGCTTTCCTAGACGCGGAGCAAGCAAAGTCGAACTCAAACCGTTTTGTCAAAACATTCAAAAGTCTCGGTATTAATGAATAAATATAAGTTTTCCTCCTTTTTGTTCCCTTCCTCCTGTTTGGCATCGTCATTAATTGTAACGGTTTCTATAAACTTGCAAAATAATGTTTTTGTCAACTTCCAACCGAACAGATTCGCGGTCACAGGCAACAAATTTTACACCCCTATGAAAAATACGTTTGTTCCAGGACGCAAGAAGAAGACTAATTCAAGGTATTCAGCGACTGCTACAGATGGAAGTATCGCCCTGGCCCACGTGAGTGGAGGAACTTTTGGTGCTGGCAGTTTCAGCATCGGTCACGGTGGCATGAGCAGCGGCAAGGGCCATGGCGGTCACGGCGGCAACCACGGCACCAACTCTTACGGTGGCCCGGGAGGAGACTCTGGCCACACTAGCTACTCGTAAAATTAAGCTCTGTAAATATTAAATAAATTATTGTAATTTTAGTTCGACTGTACGTATTTTTATTCTATATTATAAATTCCTGACGAACGTACGCACACCTAGTTCATTCATAAAGCCAATGGTGTCCTATTGATTATTTTATTTCTTTCGCATAGTCGAACCAGACTACATAGACCATCGTTCCACAAACAAAAAAAGCAATTTATAGTATGTTTTTCCTCATTTTATTACTTAACTGTATTTAAATCACTATCGAATTCTTCAAACCAAACCTGTTTAAACAAAACCGTACTTATAGATCAATTGCGTAACACACGATTAATCACAATCTGAATTATTTTGAAGCATATTGCTAATCCATTGCTTCATATACATTCGAAAAAATTGTCTGCTCAACAACGTAAATAACGCAATGAGTGTCAACGAAACGGTACGGTTATACCACTATCATTGCTGCGTGCGTCAGCAGCCTTATTCTAAAACAGGCTTTAGTGATACGGTAGGTATATATATAAGACTGACATATTACACAACTGATTTAGTGTTATAAATCCTACCTAAAGAAATGACGCGCTACGTGTGTGTAGCTTTAGCTTTCGGATTGGTTGCTTGTGCTTGTGCAAATCCAGGTAATTTTATTTGTTTATGATCGTTTTAATCTTCTTGTGCTTTTTTACATTTATTATATTTTATTTTTAAAACAATCTTGGTTATTCCTACTTTTCTTTTATAAAATAAAGGTAAAACTAAAAGACGAATAAGTGAAGTTATGTATTTTAATAGCCGACTGTAGGTATGTTAATCACAATGTTAGTGATGACGTGAACCAAGTCCTTGGAACCCGTTAGAAAATTAAGAAAAAAAACATAGAGACAAGTGAAACTTACTTTAAATCTATTTTTTTTTCCAGTACCATATGATTCGATACATCATACGGTATTATCTATATGAAGACACATTGAATGTGTACCTACATTTATGTTTCTTCAGTGTTATTGGGTGTTCCCATCTGTAATGGCTCAGGAGCGGCCCAGTCTGGATTTGTGGTGTGGTCCGGTTGATGGTAAAAGGCCCGCCCTGTATTAAATGGGACTTTTAAAAACATAACTGGTGAACTGTGGGTGTACTATAGGTACACCTCTGCCTAGCTCTTTCGGGAATACAAGCGTGATGTTATGATATGTTATTTTATGTACTTCTTCGCAACTGAATCTAGATATTCAAATGCGTGGTGTACGATACCATTACACTTACAATCCTTAACTAATATTTCGAGCATACTCTTTTTTTTTCCCTCCCGCTCTGGGCGGAGCGGGAGGGCGTGTCAGACTTTTACTGGCTAAAACCAACTCGTGTTCCTTCAGTTGCCTGTTGCCTAGGTCCCGGTATCCCTTTCGGACTTCCCGCAACCCTGGCAGGCCGCAACCCTGGCAGGAACATACGCTTAAGCTATTATTTTAATTATTTTACCTACTATCCATATTATCTCTTTCCTAGCTATGTATGTACCTACCATTTTAATTTAGAGAATTTATTCAGTAACGTTTATGTTTATTTGGCATTAACATTTATTTTAGATTTAACACAGAAGTCACAATGTTTAATATGTCAACAATACACCCGCGCGAAGGAGGGGTGGGTCGCTAGGATATGTACCACTAAAAATAAGTTACTCTTTCAGAGCGGAAGAAAGCTACACAGACGTATACAGCGAATGCAAATAAAGGCAGTGTCAGCGCAGGGCACGTTTCTGGTGGAACCTTTGGTAATGGCAGCTTCAGCAGCCAGAGCAACGGCAACCACCACGACAACGACTATGTGAACATCTCTAACAATCTAAGCGGTCTCAACTTTAGCCAAGTGGTGAATTCACCCGTTGATATCAACATCGGCAGCCAGGGCAGCGGCGACCACCACGTCAACAACTACGGGACCCACTCTAACGGCGGCAACCACGACCCCAACTCTGTTGGCGGCTACCATGGGCCCAACACTTACGGTGCACACCAAGGGACTTACTCTTACGGCCGACCTTATGGCGGCCCGGTAGGACCTTACGGCGGCCCGGTAGAACCTTACGGCGGCCCGGTACGACCTTACCGCGACCCAGCAGGATACTACGGACCCACCTGGTATGGGTAAAATATCCTACTTCCACCATGGCTGTTGTAATGAGATCAACCGCCCAACAATACCAAACTACCTACATTAAAAATAAATATTGTAAGTACCTAGTGTTCTCTGATCACGTAGACTCAATTATCCGCACGTAAATGTTCCCTTTCACTGCGCTTTGTTACTAATAGTTTGTAACTTCATGTTCAGCAACTTAAAATATATAATAGAGAAAATATTAGTTGCTAAGCTACACACGATTAAATAAAGTTTTGGGCGAATATTATACTTATGTCGATATTTTTATTGTTCCTATTCTTACTTCAAATATGTCAACATTCCTAAGAATAATAACTATAAAATCAAGTCGACAGTTGCTTGAATACAAAACAAAACAAGGACTTTTCTTAAGAATTTGAATACATAAGCCAATATATACATACTTATCTGAAATCAATTAAATGTTTTGTGTAGGTAGATATGCTCCACGCGACGCAACCCCTTGATAGTTAATAACCATAGAAAATCAGCTGTTCCCTCATTTATCTTCGTATACCTCGTCAAAATGTTGGGAACAGCAAATTTTTTTTGGGGCCTGCCACCACCGCTTACCGCAATATTATTATAATCTTACTACGTGGGGGAAAGAGATGGAGCTATACGTCCTGTACCTGTGTCATCTCTTTCCTACACTGAAGTAATATTAAAACAACACTGCTGTAAGCGGTGGTGGTAGGGCCCCAGGGCCAGTGATCTTCGCGTACAGCGATAAAGCCTGTCCGGCACAATTATAAAAAAAACCGGCCAAGCGCGAGTCGGACTCGCGCACGAAGGGTTCCGTACCATTATCAATAAAAACGGCAAAAAAATCACGTTTGTTGTATGGGAGCCCCCCTTAAATATTTATTTTTATTATTTTTATTTTAATATAATAAATTTATTTTTAAAGTAAATATGTAACTAAATATTCTGTGAATATTTCAAGTGTCTAACTGTTGCCGTTTTCAAAATCGAACAAAATAATCACGTTTGTTGTATGAGACCCCCCCTTAAATATTTATTTTATTCTGGTTTTTAGTATTTGTTGTTATAGCGGCAATAGATATACATCACTTGTGAAAATTTCAACTGTCTAGCTATCACGGTTCATGAGATACAGCCTGGTGACAGACAGACAGACAGCGGAGCCTTAGTAATAGGGTCCCGTTTTACCCTTTGGGTACGGAACCCTAAAAATATCTTTATTGACCCAAATCAACATAACAACTTTGCACAATTCAAGTAAGTTACAAATAAGCAGTAGAGCTAGGTGACATTTTTGTTTGGTATGTATCGGTGCTTATTTCACGGAACTGATTAGCGGCCCATCCACTAACGTTCATTTCTTCTGACTTGTCCTGTTGTGCAAACTGTACAGAAAAGCGACGGGATAAAATAAAACCGTTGAAGCCACTAATTAAACCACAATCCTACGTTATTTCCCCTGACTTTATCACAACACGCCAGTTCGACAGGAAAAACAATCCTTCAGTGACCATACACACGTTTAGGTACATTCCTGTCAGTTTGCATCTTGTCAGTCATACCGAGGGATTGCGTGTCTGTGGATGGTTATAATCCTATCATTATAGGAAGATTGTTGTCATTTAAAAGGAATGCTCGTCATTTTGAATTATCTTTATGGATTTATTTGGATTATTTTCATTCTGCAACAACATGTGTACCCGTAAGCAACAGATTGCTATAGCTTTGCGTCTTCATCATATTTTTTCCATACATTGACCAAAGCTTGATGCCCTTTGTACTTTAAAGTCCTGTTGCCATACAAATCTTTATTTTTTATTTGCCATAAGGCAGGGTGAGATTTCTAGGTACATATTAATTCTTTTATTATGTGCTTGGGCACATTTTTAATATCACCTTTATCGTCTATGTCTTGGGAATCCATTTTAACCTTCCGGGACGAAGACGAACACAAAATGATAACAAACGAGTGCTCAATCACGCCGGACAAATAAACAGGCACTAACTTGATCACAGAGCGCATCGCGTCCTTCGGGAAGGGAGGGGTGGCGGGGTTTTAATACCGTCATTCTTTCTCGCTCTTGCAAATCCCTTGCGTTCATTCCGTAAGGATTGTAGATTCCGGCAGGAATGAACGTTAGTGGATGGGCCGCTATTCACTCTGTTCTCCGTACTAGTTTAACCTCTCTGCTCGACAAGATTTTGACAAGTGATACATCAGCTAACTCAACGGGGTGTAGGCGAACGCGATAAGATAGCCGAGAGTATAATAATTTTTACTATAAACTCAATTTACATCAAAATCGATGTGCTATCTATCCTTCTGTCTTCATAATATTTCCTACGAGATAAAAAATTATCCTGAGCTATGTCAATTTTAACAGATTACAAAAATCTATCAATACCTACAAAAAATTATAACTTAATGTTAAAATATCGGTTTTCCTCATGTTGATATTTTTGTTACATGGATTTTACATTCTTAACCAGTTTTTTCGAAAAAACGTGTTATCCATCTTGGTTCACTAAGATCATAAAACCGGTCAAGTGCAAATGTAAATTGAGTTGCACACTAAAGATTTATGTTTAATTTTAGATGGATTAATTCAATCAAACCTAAAGATAAAACAAAGTTGGGCCCGACTATGAACCCTGTAGCATCCCTAAATGAATAATCATCAATTTGATGATTATCAATTTGACTCTGCAAGGTCATTCGAGTACTTGTCCATCCAGTCAGTCTTGATTTTTTAAATCTGATAGTTTATTATTATCGAACGATGAGGAGTATTGTCGCTTTATTTGAAGCATTATTTAAAAAATTGTAGCTTTAGGCGTCACTGGATTTGAATATTTAAAGATCAAAATCAATCTGCCTAGTCTTTTCCCAACTATATTGGGGTCGGCTTCCAGTCAAAAAATTGCTTAGGGATATAAACCCATTACAAGGACTTGACTTAGAGTTTGGTACATAATAATAAATAATAAACACACACACACATACATAAAACATCACTCCTGTAATAAATAATAAAATTATCTCCAAATCAGAAAGTAATGTTAGATGGATAAACTTCCATTCATCACGCTGTTAGCGAACCATAATCATAAAGATCTTTTTGTTAATTTCAATGCCTGCTGCGAGACCTGACAATAATGGAGCCAGCAGCTACGTTTCTGGTCCTGTCGAAGTGACAGTGGCTGTAGTGGATCGAAACGCATACGTATTTACGACCACAAAACTAGAGACCCAGTATGACGTATAGTGCGATAAAACTAAGTGCAACTTATTATTATAAGTTGCACTTAGTTTTTTTATTATTATTATAAAATCAGCATGTTACTCGAATTAAGAGAATTATTATCGTAAATATTTTTCGCGTGTGATAATAGTGGAGATTTTCAAAGTATTGGTTTTTAAGTGAACAAAATACTTAAATGTTAAATAAGCAGGTTAGTATTACTTATTTTTTTACCCAATAAAACATAAAATCACGCGATTAAGCCAAACATCATGCTATTATGCGTCACTAATATTAATGTCATTTTTGGAATTGAAATACAAAAAAATACAATATAATTTTATTCTGTAGGACCTACCTATCACAATATCGAAACCAAGAATCTAAATACTACGCACACACAATGCTACGCATACACGACAAGCTACGCAGTGCTACGCAGTTACAACACGCTACGCACTTGTAGCAAGTAGCAACAAACAGACTTCTACGCTCGAATGCGCGGTCGAGTTACGGCAATTGATAAAATCAGTGATTTTTACCTACTAAATTGAATTTTTAATTTTAGAACGGTATATTGCATTTTTCTGCTTCATCTCTAAAGCTAAAGTCAGAAAAACCTTAGGGCTTTACTGACTTTTTTGGCACTAAAATGTGGTGTACATAGAACTTATAGAAACAGATCTTAGAAGCACATAGGACAATGCACATAATATATATTCATAGTACACACGGCTACACATCAAGTTATACATTTCCAGTTTATGCTGATCTCACAGTTAATAGGATCTTCGTACAATGCGAGGTCAGCTTATACTGGAAATTTATATCTTGATAAGAACCGTAACCGTAAGAACCCTACTGAGCAAAATCAGAACCGTAGCGCCTAGCAATTAACGTTCTGCAAATGAATGAGAAACGTTGAAACATCGAAGGACTAAAAATAGGTAGGTGTGTATCATACTCATAGACAAATGGCCAACTATAAAATCAGGCGCGGTCCGAGCGAGGAGTGGTCCTGGGGGCATGACCTCCCCCCAAAATCATTCAAGCTTAGTTAGTAAAGATTTACGTGCTTTACTAACTAAAAACTGTAGATACTTGAGCCAGTTGAGCCACTGTGGCCCTGATGGGCATAAACAAAAAAAAAATTTTAGAGTACTCACCATTTCCCTAAAAATACCCTCGGCACCAATGGTGATCCCCCCTAAAATCTTGTGCTGCGACCGCGCCTGTAGAAAATATGACCCCATCAAACCCCATTTTATAGTCTACGTACGTGCATACTTATAAGGTAAGTACTTACCCTGCAGGCAGCCAGCAAACACACATCTCTGCCTGTTTAAAAAAAAACATAGTATTAGGTAGATAATCATAGTTGGTGCCAATTTATGAGAGAAGGAAAAAGATCTTAATTCTATCACTCAACTGTTGATTGGCCGATAACAATTAAAATTCTATTGTGTCTCGTTAGTGACAGTTGGAGGTCTATTAGCGATCGCCCCCATTTCGCACGTTTTTTACAACGTGACATAAAATTGAGATTTCTTCACTACTTCATACATAATCAGCCTATAATGTTCCCACTGCTGGGACACAGGCCTCCTCTCCATGAGTGGGAGTGGGCCGTAAACCACCACGCGGGCCCAGTGCGGGCCCCATCTACTACATCTACCGGGTCACTACTTCATGATATTATTAAATTAATGTTTTATACACATAAACCTTCCTATATAATGGTCAAAACCGCCTCAAAATTCGACAGACACGAAAAGTGACTTCAATTTATAATATGTATGGATATAGATATAGAAAAGTAGCAAATGAGTATTAATTGGCGTTGCACCCTGGCAGCAGACTCTCTGCTAAGTATCGGATTTGTAGTATCGGCAGAGGTTAGAAAATATTTGCCGGCCGGCGCCTGCAGCTTAGTGAAAGCATGCAGCATTAGCCAGTAGACATTTTGGGTACTGAATAAACAAGGCACTTAGTATTGAAATAAACCATAAATACCTTACCTTTACATGCGTGATTGGCGTTCACATTAGTGTTTTTATGCGCACTAGAAATTGGGTGTTCATGTTCCACAAAATTAATATATTACACGTCCAATCGTTAATACACGCACACACACAAATAAATAATAAACTAATAAACAATTTATTATTGAATACGAAACAATCGAAAGTTTTCAAAAACAAACACTAAACCATTTGCGGCCATTACATGAGAACCACCCACGCGCAGAGATACTAATTTTCATGTTCTATTTTTCAAATTTTATTTTTTCTTCTTGTAGGAATGTATGTTTTTTTTATCGCTAATGCATGACGAAGGAGTTTAATTAAAGTTAATAGTAATAGGTTTTTAATTATTTTTCGTAGCGTAAATTGTATTTACTTTCTATGCTGTTTATGCGTGTACCACTCAATTTTAATAATATTTTCATAGAATTATTTAGAAAATGTCTCGTGGAGGTGAAATATTTTTAAATAGTCAAAAATAAATCTTTGATCTTCATAAAACTTTATTGGTGTTTGTTTGGTTTCAGCGTTCCGGGTACTGGCAGTACTGGCATTAGTTTATACCTAGTATGTTTTTATCTCGTAGACTAATTTGACAGGTGCAAATGTCAAACTCAGAATTGAAAAAACAAACAACAATCACTTGAAATGTCAAATTGTCTACGAGATTAAAAAACAGACTTTAGTAAAAACAAAAATAATCAATTAAAAATGTTAAAATTAAGAGTAAGCGAAGAAGATCCGTATAAAATGTTAATTTCGCGACTACTCATACGAGCGGTAGGAGTGTCCCCTTTGACTTTTTGCATAAGCTTGAAAGTATACATGCCTAGTAATTTAAATTAGTCTTCACAAAAAAAAATCAAACCAAGGTCTTTTTATGGAGAACTAGCATTTGCCCATGATTTCCTTCGCGTGGTCATCGGTCTTTACTTAGCATTGGATAATTTTTAATCAGCGATTTTCCTTTGATTCCTTTGACCGGTAATAACCACTTAAAATCAGCTTGTTTGATATCATAGAATTGGGTCCCCACCTATGAAATTTGCGTTTTTTTCTCACTAATAGAGAACCTCGTCACTTCTATAATTTAAAATATTCATCAATTGCTTGGTATTATATCGAATAATGACCAACATAGACAACTACCAATAGTAAAACAACCTTATTACATATAGTTTTCTTACCATAAAAAATACCTTAAAAATGACTACTAATTTTGTTAGCAGAAATGACCACAATTTTTTTTTAACTTAGCCAAATCTTATTTTTGTCGCATAATCTAAGTGGCACATTTTTTCTCAAAATGAGTTATGTACATCAAAAATTTTTAAATTATGCGCCGAATATTCCCATTGATAACTCGTAATGCACAAATAATGTCACTCGAACAATTTATGCCACAGTTGACAACTCACAATTAACAGGTATCAACTTGAACTCACTAGTGCGCAAGTTACGAGGTGTCAACGCAAATGCAATTCCAAAGAGTAAAGGGTGCAGTTTGCTGACACAGTAACATTACGGCTCGAGTTTTAATAGTTAAATAATAGTTTTAAATGTAATTTGAACTTTAAATACGTTTATTTATTTCCGAAAAGTATCCCTGAATGTTTATTGGTAAGTTATATTTTTTATTTAACGTAAATCGCTCAATAAAAGCTCATTATTTAAATTGTAAGTCATCCGATCATCCACACCTTAATGTGATAACTAATTAATGAGAACTATTGAGTTAATCAATAATATTTCAGAATCCCGGGAATCCGCCTGGGATTCCCGACGCCCAGGGTTTCTCCAGCGGCGTGAGGGTGCATACTTTGCGTCTCCCTCACGCGTTCCGTGACTGCTTCCCATGCCCTCTCGCTCCGTACTATGACCTGGACCAGGGCCGGACGCGAGAGGACACCGCTGCTAATCGCCTCCAAGAGGACACGGCGGGGCTTCGCCCAAGCAGGGCATACCACCACCGTATGCTCCACCGTGTCCTCCGGGCGATCCACACAGTGGTGACACTCGGGCGTTTCCTCCCGCCTTATCCAAAACAGGAACCTCCCGAAGCAACCGTGTCCGGTGAGGACCTGGGTCAGGCGGAAGGTGAGGACGCCGTGGCGCGTCCCTAGCCACTCCTCAAAGAGGGGATTTATCGCCGTAATTGTGGCGTGCCCAGCACTGGGTTGCGACAATCGCACTCTCCCTGCCGCCATGAGATCCTGCCGGAGCTCCGTCCGCTGTGCCGCGATTTCTCGCGGCAGCGGAGTTACGCCCCGGCGCTTCACCTCCTCGCGGCAGTCCCAGATGTGCGTGAGGACTTTCGCCTCCATATCCCATGACGGTAATCCGGCAAGGAGGCTCGCCGCCTCACGGGAGACCGTGCGGTATCCCCGGGCCAGCCCAATGGCCATGACCCTTTGGGACGCGTTCAACCGGCGGGCTGGCCGCAGCCTAATGGAACGCGCCCACACCGGTGCCCCGTAAAGGGCCATGGACCGCACGAACCCCGCGTAGGAGAATGTTCCCCTGGAAGTACTTAGCGCCAAACAGAGCTGGCAAGATAATGACGGGACAGATACTTTGAAAGCTTCATCACTTATTGTTTTAAACGAAAGTACTACTTCATCATTTTTAAACCAGCCTCAGCCACCTTTCAGCCCACATCATAACCCAGAAAATATTATCGAATCTCCTACAATTTGTGTTTTTTTGTTGTAATTGGAAACTCGTAAGTAATCGTTGACTACTCGTAACACGTTAGTAGTGAGGTTTTTTCAATATTGTTTACTCGTAACTGTTTGTGTATTGATTATTTAATGAAAAACCTATGTGGGCATTTTATTGTTTTAAATTATATCAATAAATAATTCGATTACCTACCAACTACTTTTTTATTTTATTTTTTTTGGAAATATTATCGAAATTATACAGTTTTTTCCCTCTCCTGTAAAATTTGACACATTGCAGTTACATGTTGTCAACCTTTGACCATCGATATGTTATCTTAGTTTTTAAACAGTAGTGCATAAAAGTTTTAAAACAGTAGTGTTCATGGTTGTTATATAAATTAAGAAAACGTTAGTATGAAAAATGCAACTTCTTTAAAATTCCCCATACAAAACACCAATTTCATAGGTGGGGACCTAATATATACCTACTTACTTACTTAATTTTTTTAAGAGCATAAGTAAGCTGTTTTACTTGTAGTCTACCCACAATAGTTTTGAACGACCTTTCTAACCACACCACACCATGGGATAGACGAGAAAAAAAAACACCCTTTACGAGCAGATTTTATTTTATCACTTTGTCAGCGTGTTAATTATGTATATCCTATGCCAAATTACAGCTTTCTAGTACTAAGAGTCTCTGAGCTAAGTCGCGGACAGACAGACAGACGAACATGTGGAAACTATAAGGGTTCCTCGTTGACTATAGAACCCTAAAAAGGGCTACGTTGATAATGTCATGATCACTGAACAAAAATTAAGTTACATAATGGCAGTAGAAATAATAAAATTATTTAATTTACAAATGTTATTTCTCAATAATATCTATTGATTTTGAGTCAATCAATCTGCCTAGCCTTTCCCCAACTATGTTGGGGTCGGCTTCCAGTCTAACCGGATGCATCTGAATACCAGTATTTTACATGGAGCAACTGCCTATCTTGCTCCTATCTACTTAGTAACAATCATATAGGCTAATATAATAAATAGGTATTAACAACGAAAAATGATGCAATCTTAATAGATGCAACCATAATGGTGATGCTGCCGTAATGATATAACACTTACTTACTTAGTATCTGAAACAAAAAGCATAATTTATTCACTAAGTAACCTTAGTTTTGTTACAATGTTAAGTATAAATGAGTTTTGAATTGTTAACTTTAATTACAATGAAATAAATGATTTTGCTCTTTAAGTATTATTATTAAGTGTTCAAGAACTTGAAACATTAAGTACAATATTTTGAGCATGACTGATCACAACAAGGATAGATAGATAGAATTTCTTTATAGATATTTAATCTTTATTATGAACCTACGTCATACAAATTTCAGATATAAATGTAGAAATAATACTTTTTTTTTATATGATCTGACATCAAGGATGGGATGTCTAACAAAAAAGCTAATTACTATCAGAAAACAGTCATTTTGTTCTAAAACCTTAGGTATTAAATAAATGAATCATTTTAAACGGTGCTTGCAACTATAAAACGTTCTTGAGCGGAAATCGTGTTTCATCTAAATCGTATGAATCCTGGTTACTTAGTACAAAAATCCTAATTGAACCTGAAAGAAAAATAAATTGGTTTTATAAATATTTGTTGCTTTTCTTTTTCTTATTGGAACTTGTCAGTTATGCGAAAACTGACGCGGACTGAAACGAACGATCACTTTAGGAAATATTAAATTAACTTCAAAATCCTTCAAAGGTGGATATTAAACTATCATTTATATCACTTATCATATTTATCCACTTAAATAAATCTTTCTTATAAAATATTTATTTTTGGTACCAAAGCTCACAAAAGATTCATCCGTCTTTAATACATTGGCACGTATCTATGCTATAAATGATGAGTGTCAATCAATCTGCCCAGCCTTTTCCCAACTATGTTGGGGTCGGCTTCCAGTCTAACTGGATGCAGCTGAATACCAGTGTTTTACATGGAGCGACTGCCTATCTGACCTCCACAACCCAGTAACCGGGTAATACGATACCCCTTGGTAAGACTGGCTGTCAGACTTTCGGGCTTCTGACAACCCGTAACGACTGTCAAAGATCCAAGAATGGCAGCCGGGACCAACGGATTAACGTGCTTTCCGAGGCACAGAGGAGTCTCGGTATGTAAAGATGGTCACCCATTTACGGACCAACCCCGGCAAGCGTTGCTTAACCTGATGGATCGACCCGTGCGGCTGTAATTAGTTAGCCACGAGCTCCAAATGACAGTGTACTATCAGTTATTTTGACAAAATTTGAGTATGCATCTACTTATTATGTTATTTCTAGCCTTAGGTAACTACATAATGTGTCTTTTTAAACAAAATGCAGACGTAGATTTTTAATTTACGGAGTTACTCGAAATAAAAGGACACGTAGATACCTATCCAGGGTCGATCCCGGGGCGGGGTAGAGCGAGAGGAGCGGTCGCTCTAGGGGCCGGATGGCAAATGCGAAACACAATTTCCAGCGACAAGACTTAATATTGACACACAATAATCACACTAACATAATCTACCATAGAATAACAGTAATTTCGAATATATACCTATTTTATAATTAAGTTTATTTCCACACCAATTCTCTACTCTACTATACCCTCAAAATCTACGGTCCCCAATGTAAAAAGCCATACATACCTATAAACCGATTGAACCTGAAACTCACTAGTCACACGAGCACTGCAGCATCTGCAGTTCTACAGCTGTCTGCGCCCGCGCAAAGGGAAATAACCGCTCAAAACAGATCCCCCGGTCGATAAACAGATTCGTAGAACAAAAATAACAAAATAATAATATTTTTATTTCCTTATCAGTTCACTGCTAACGAATAAAAAAAGATTTCCACGTATCTACAAGGAGATAATTGTGTTAGACTTGTTGTCCTGGGTAAGCTATAATTTATAACATATTATGAGTAAGTCTGTGAGATGACTTGAAAAAATCGTAGAGCATAATGTGTGTTCTCTAACATGTTTGACTCTGAGACTTTTTTCGTTAAATAATTTAGGACAAAAAATAGAAAACTAAAAGCACATTATTTGCAACATAGAGTTAAGTCAGTATATCTCAGTAGGTTATTTGGTTGCGGAGATCAAAGTCTACAGTCAGGCAGGGCCGACTCCTCACAAAATCCTCCTCTCCTCTTCTTGTTCTCACACACTATTGTCTACATTTCTTTTTCATTTCTCCTTTCGCAGGTCTGCTGGAAGAAATTTCTTAAGAAATAAGCAGTACCTTTGTACTCATATTTTAATTATGTCGTATCTTTTTGTATTTTACTGTGTGTACATAAATAATAAAATAAATAAATAAATAAATAAAATATATCAGGCGAAATGGAAAAGCCCCAGCCTCTTAACCAAAAAAACGGCGAGAAAAATGAGACAAGCTTTAAATATCTTGCAGAGTACGAACGACCTTAACCGGCCATCACCAACGCAATATTTACAATGTACTAGTTTATTAGTACATATACAATATAAGTAGATAAGTAATATGTATTGTGATCAGCTGTGCTACACAACACAAAAACTCTGGGCACTTTGTGTTAACAGATGAATTGAATTTAAATGTAATATAGTATCAAACCAAAAAATCTAAGAATGTCGAAATCTAAATCCAAAACTGATAACAAGAATAATAAAATCATCAAGAGTAACAGACCCTCTGCTGAAAGTGCTGAAATTAACGAAATACTGAGAGGTTTGTCAATCGAAGATTATTTTATTATGTTAGAGACAAATAAGTTTCAGTCCAAATTCGAAACAGGTGAAAACAAGATGAATAACATACCAGCCCATAAAATTATTGAAGACCTGTCAGCAAAAAAAAATTGACATCCACGATATCAAATTCGCAAACAAAAGCTTGTATATGCAGGATTGCAGGTGTTGGTAACTACTCCATTTAAACGAAGCTTCGAACTTATCTGCACTTTATAATCTCAAAGCTATCAGAAGTAACGAACAGCCAGCAATAATTTTTATAAGTATACATCTTCCACTTCGATGCATAAAATCAGGATATTTTAATTCAGCGGAACCTTAATAATTATTACAAAAAATTGCGCGGCAAAAAGTGAAGAGTCTAAGAAACATTTGTTCTTTCAAGTCCATGACATAAGCGAGTCTGTATATAAGCTAGGTCGAGGTACTTCAGGGCACAGATCAACATGACTCGTCTAGCAGTAGTCACAGCTATAGCCTTAGGGCTCATCGCTATCACTAGCGCCGCACCAGGTATTATTTTGCTTATTCAAGTTTTGTTTTGGTTTACATTCGGTTCGCAAAAGAAAAACAATGTAGATTTCACAATAAAAAGTGTGTAGACTAGCTTCGTGCTTACCAATCCTTTATATGGAGTGGAATACATAAAAAAACTCCAAAAAACAATATGTTGTTGTTGTAGTTTAACACTTTGTACACGCGCACTTGTCGCACTTGTCTTTCCATGTTGAAAACAAGGGCGACAAGTGCGTGTACATAGTGTTTCTTTTAGGTATCAGTAAAATATTTTTGTAAAATTATTATTATTAAAAAAAAAACTTATTTTTTTAATGTTAATACTTTTTTAAGCGTGTATCGACGCTATACCTACTACTGCGGGTTAACGGGAACGTTTCGTTCATTAACATAGGTACTGTATGCAGGGTTATTGGTCGGCAATCCAATAAGGAGATGTAGAAGAGGTCACTTACAATCAAATGACCCCTTGCATCTCCTATGCAAATGTCAAATATTTTCGAATCATTTAACATTGTCATATTTTTTAACCGACTACAAAAAAAGGAGCAGGTTATCAATTCGGCTGTATTTTTTTTTTTTTTTTATTATTTCATACTATTTTAAAATATAAAATGTCAAATTCCCAAAATACCAAATTGGGGTCGTCGGGGACATTTGGTTGCGAACTACCTCTCCTACATACCCTAAAAGGATTGCCGACATACAGCCAACCAACAGCAAGTCTATAACCCAATAACCCTGTATAATCCCTCCAGAGATCTACCTAAGCTAAGCTTAAGCTGAAGCCTAAGTTAAGCTTACACCACGTTTCTATTATTAAATAATAATAATAAATCATTTATTTGCATTAAACATGGTATACAATGGTGTTAAGACATAGTTATAATGGCACAGTTTAGCTAGGATAAGACATAGCACGCAAAATTTGAGGATTGTCGAAAATGTTACAACAAACATCAACATTTTTTATCCATAAATTCTTTTAGACCATAGAAGCTATACTCATTTAACCACTTTATCTTAAATAATCTAGAATTTAATGTTTTGAGTTGACTTGGTATCTTATTATAAATACACACGCCGCTAAAACTTGTGTTATTTCTAATTTCCAGGTGGATATGGCGGAGGTAGTCAAGGCGGTGGCTCGTCCGGCGGTGGCGGTGGTGGGTATGGTGGCGGCGGCGGCTTTGGCCAAGGAGGCGGCGGCGGCTTCGGCCAAGGAGGCGGCGGCGGCTTCGGCAAGGGAGGCGGCAGCGGCGGCGGTCTCAGTCATGGAGGCGGCGGCGGTAATCTGGGCGGCGGCGGCTACGGAGGCGGCAGCAGCGGCGGCGGCGGCTACGGAGGTGGTGGCGGTCACAAAAAAGGCGGTTACGGGTAAATATTACAATTTTATATTATACTATATAGTTGTTTTTTAACCGACTTCCTCAAAAAGGAGGAGGTTCTCAATTCGTCTGTAAGTTTTTTTTTTTGTGTATTTGTTACGCGATTACTCCGCCAAATATGAATCGATTTTGATGATTCCATTTTTGTTTGGTAGGTCATGCTTTAGAGGTGGTCCCATATAAATTTTATTTACTTTGCTTACGTAGTTTTTGAGTTAGCTTCAATATTACGTATTTTTCCCACTTAGTTTATGTAGACGATGTTCTATGTGACTCCGTCACTGTTACACGTAGCAGGTAGTGGTATTCTAATTTCTGCGGGGTAAGTTTAATTTCGGAAGTCGGTGGCATAAAACGAAAGTTGAAAGCAAAGACCGACCGACTTCCGAAATTAAAGTTATTTTTCACTTTATTTTTTTTTTATATGGAAGTCGGTTGTTTATTTTTTTGTAACAGTTTTTGTGTTGTGCTTTTGGAGGTCCGATATTATCTTCAGCCATAATGCTCCCCATAAATGTTTTCCATCAGAAAATGCATTTTATGTTAAGGAAACACTTTTTACTTGAAAATAAATTATATAGGTTTACACTCGTGTATTGTGTGCAGCTGATAGAAGTATATTAAAGAGACAATACTTTTAGGAAAACATGACATCTTCGTCTGTATCTGTAAATAAAAACAAAACGTTTGTAATTTATTTTACTATATTGTTAACATTGCTTTGTTTTGTTTGTTTCAGACGTTAAGCTGTTACCTCAAAAACCCGGTCGATGAAATTCAAAAGCTCAATGTGATAAAACAAATAGTTTACGTTTTTCCATACATATGTATTAAGGCAAATAAAATTTCTTGTTTTTATAAAATACTTCAGCTTTTAATTCCTTATACTTACTTCCACCCTTTCAACAATTATCAATTTCAACAGTTATCAATCAATCAATCAATCATTTAATGTAACCTACATTCGTTGCAAATAAATGATTGATTGATAACAACAAACTATCACAGTTACAGAGAAATACCAACAGCGCCCAAAAGGTACAGACCTGTATCTTAGCTTGGTAATCATGTTGTTGATATGCTATGCTATTATGTGGCTGATGTTTCTAATTCCCTACTTAGGTATTTTTTTTTTTTTTTTTGGGTTTGATATTATCACATAACTTCTCCCGCTCTGGACGGAGCTGAAGGGCGTGTGTGTGTGTGTCTCTTACTGACTAAAACCCACCCATGTTCCTTCAGTTGCCTGTATGTTGCCAGAGGCCACGGCACCCCTTTCGGACTGTCCCGCGACCCCGGCAGATCATCATTGACTTTGACATTGGATCATTGTATCTTAAAAAAATGATCGCAAAAAAATCAATGGAAATACCAAATTTGCTCTATATGAATTATTAAAACAAACAAAGGAAAAGTTATCACACGGTACGCACATGTCAAAGGCTCAGTCCTACCGTTACACGTCATATTATATGCCTTTACATGCATACGCACGTTGCTTAAAGTGAAAGCTTAAGAGACGTTTAAAAGTTGATAATGTATGGCTGTCACTAAACATTTCTTACTAAGCAACGTCTATAAATAAACCCCTTAGTGAATAAAACATCTGAGAAGATGATACTTACAAAGGTTATCCAAAAACAAACCACAGACGAAGTCGTGGGCGTGATTAATATAATAAGCATTACGATGGTGATTGACCCAATTTACCTGTAAATTAAAGTTTTCATTATTAGGTAGGTACTTACTTATAAACCCGAATTGGGCCCGCGTGGTATATTATACCCACTCACTCTGACAGAGAGGAGGCTTGTGTCCCAGCTGTGGGGACTTTATACACTGATTATGCAATTAGTTGATAAAATACATTGGAAGGTGACGACGGCGAAACATGGGGAAACAAGAAAAAAGTGGGACACGGGCTACATATTTCAACCTAGGAAAATTGACCGAGTACCGCGTGCAGAGACAGCACAAAAATATGAATTGTATAAACCGATTACGATCTCAATAAATACGTAACCAATAAACTAATATCTGGCCAAAATAAGATAATTATACATTCTAAGAGTAACACATATCAGTGAAGCCACCGTTCCGACACAGTTCCGGCACATAGATACATTCTACATTCAGTGTCGGCACTGACACTGAGACACTGACACCTGACAAGTGGGGATGCGTTCATAGAGAGTGTATGAAAGAATATTTTGCACTGTGCACCTACTGTGCCGGTACCGTGTCGAAACATAATTGACAAAACTTTTTTACATGTACTGATAGAAGTCTTAAACCGTCCGCTCTGTTTGAAGTCTAACGGTAATCTACTAAAGGCAATCACTGTTACCTCAGCTTGATCATCACTAGAACTAGACTAATCAGATTCCTCTTAACTAATTAAAATTTCAAACTTAACATTACCAAATAGAGTCGAATATCGCGTAAATCCATCAAATAATGAAATTATAGTATAATGGATAGTGTTATTAAATGGATAGCTGTAATTAGGTGGAGGTCAATCATAGCAAAAACACAAATTCTGGCACAATTATTATTAACGATAATTATAGATAGATTAGTTTGTGCAGATCCTTTTACTTGAAGCAAAAAATATAATGGAAAGTCGGAAAGTGAATGAGTATTTAAAGGGCAGTTGGATTCCTAGTGATTGTAGTCGAACGAAAACCGTGAGACAAATTCATCAGTGTCAGTTTGTTTAATCGAAGGAAAAGAATAGAACATAAGCCAAGATGAAGAATTTGACGTTCATTGCGTTTACGCTCATAGTATTGGCAGTATGTGTTTACGCAGCACCTGGCGGTAAGAACAGTATTACTATTTTTGATCATATTTTTGATCTACGCACGTTATTTTGCAAACATGATCTCCAACATTCCTGACTCTTAATGATAGTAATAAATAAAAATATTCCATCCATGTAAACATGTAACATAATGATTGTAGCACTATAATAATCGATATAACAACGGTTCAGCCGTTGTAATAATATCGATAATGCCGGATTGTAACTATATGCTGTAATCTATAAAAAAAGGATCATTAAAATTGCACTTTTGTTTCATAACATAGGATAACGTTAATCACATGAAAATTGCGTTGAAATTGAGTTCAAGGTGCAAACCTGAGATTAATAATCATATTTTGTAGGAAGGGGTTACGACGTTGGTAAAGGCGGCAAGGGTTGCAGCAAAGACGGTGGCAAGCGCGATGGCAGGTATAGGGGCAGCTCTGACAGCAGAAGTGACAGAAGCAGCGACAGTAGCAGCGACAGTAGCAGTGACAGTAGCAGCAGTGAGAGTAAAGAAGACTACGGCATAGGCGGCAAGCGTAATGAAGGCGGTGGCAAGCGAAACGATGAAGGCAAGGGAAAAGACGGAGGCAAGGGTAAGGATGACGACAAAGGTAAAGATTACGACAAGGATATAGATGACGACGAGGGTAAATATGATGACGAGGGTAAATATAACAACGAGGGTAAAGATAACAACGAGCGTAAAGGATACGACAAGGGCAAGGGTAATGAAGGTGATGGCAAGGGAAACGACAAAGGCAAGGGAAAAGACGTAAGCAAGGGTAAGGATGACGACAAAGGTAAAGGTTACGATAAGCGTATAGATGACGACGAGGGTAAATATGACGATGAGGGTAAATATGACGATGAGGGTAAAGATAACAACGAGCGTAAAGGATACGACAAGGGTAAGGGTGACGATAAGGGTAAGGGTGATGACAAGGTTAAGGATTATGACAAGAGTAAGGGTGACGACAAGCGCCAGGATTATGACAAGAGTAAGGGTGACGACAAGCGCCAGGATTATGACAAGAGTAAGGGTGACGACAAGCGCCAGGATTATGACAAAACTAAGGGTGACTACAAGGTAAAGGATTATGACAAGAGTAAGGGTGACGACAAGAGCCAGGATTATGACAAGAGTAAGGGTGACGACAAGCGCCAGGATTATGACAAGAGTAAGGGTGACGACAAGCGCCAGGATTATGACAAGAGTAAGGGTGACGACAAGCGCCAGGATTATGACAAGAGTAAGGGTGACGACAAGCGCCAGGATTATGACAAAAGTAAGGGTGACTACAAGGTAAAGGATTATGACAAGAGTAAGGGTGACGACAAGCGCCAGGATTATGACAAAAGTAAGGGTGACGACAAGCGCCAGGATTATGACAAAAGTAAGGGTGACTACAAGGTAAAGGATTATGACAAGAGTAAGGGTGACGACAAGCGCCAGGATTATGACAAAAGTAAGGGTGACGACAAGCGCCAGGATTATGACAAAAGTAAGGGTGACTACAAGGTAAAGGATTATGATAAGAGTAAGGGTGACGACAGGGACCAGGATTATGACAAGAGTAAGGGTGACGACAAGCGCCAGGATTATGACAAGAGTAAGGGTGACGACAAGCGCCAGGATTATGACAAGAGTAAGGGTGACGACAAGCGCCAGGATTATGACAAAAGTAAGGGTGACGACAAGGTAAAAGATTATGACAAGAGTAAGGGTGACGACAAGCGCCAGGATTATGACAAGAGTAAGGGTGACGACAAGCGCCAGGATTATGACAAAACTAAGGGTGACTACAAGGTAAAGGATTATGACAAGAGTAAGGATGACGACAAGAGCCAGGATTATGACAAGAGTAAGGGTGACGACAAGCGCCAGGATTATGACAAGAGTAAGGGTGACGACAAGCGCCAGGATTATGACAAGAGTAAGGGTGACGACAAGCGCCAGGATTATGACAAGAGTAAGGGTGACGACAAGCGCCAGGATTATAACAAGAGTAAGGGTGACGACAAGCGCCAAGATTATGACAAGAGTATGGGTGACGACAAGCGCCAGGATTATGACAAGAGTAAGGGTGACGACAAGCGCCAGGATTATGACAAGAGTAAGGGTGACGACAAGCGCCAGGATTATGACAAAAGTAAGGGTGACGACAAGGTAAAGGATTATGACAAGAGTAACGGTGACGACAAGGTTAAGGATTATGACAAGGGTAAAGGTGACGACAAGGGCAAGGGTGACGACAAGGGTAAAGATTACAACACGGGTGAGCATTATGACAAGAGCACGGGTGACGACAAGGTTAAGGATTATGACAAGGGTAAAGGTGACGACAAGGGCAAGGGTGACGACAAGGCTAAAGCCGGAGACAAGGGTAAAGGAAGTGGCAAAGAGGATGATAGATATGATGGCAAGGAATATGGAAAAGGATACCGATGGGGGCGGTAAAGAAAAACTGCTAATGATGTTACTATAACTTAAGTTGGCGATACATGGAAACTGATAGGTTTTGAAAACTTTGAAGCTTGAACCTGCACCGTATTATAATATATTGTTATTAGTTCTTTAGTTGTGCACAATTTTATATTTTGACAAATTATAACTTGTTTTTGAATCTTTCTGATATTTTTATTTCCAAAATCTTGATTTTCAAATAACAAACGTTGTGTATGAATTATTTTTTACAATTATTGTTTGGTTTATATTCTGCTGTCCTCTTTTGGCATCATAAACCAACAGTACAAACTCAGCAGATTGACCTACGATCGAGCAACAAAATATATATAACCCGAAAATCTACACTAAACAACTTACACGATGCAACTCCACATCTCAACGATACAATATTTTGAAAAAATGGGTTCGACTTGAGGTAAAATAATAATTGGGCACCCCATTAGGGTTCATAGTATTTGCCTTGATGATGAGCCAATAAAAATCTCCAAACCCAATTCAATCTGCCTAGCCTTTTCCCAACTATATTGGGGTCGGCTTCCAGTCTAAACGGATGCAGCTGAATACCAGTATTTTACATGGAGCGACTGCCTATCTGACCTCCACAACCCAGTAACTGGGTAATACGATACCCCTTGGTAAGACTGTTTGTCAGACTTTCGAGCTTCTGACGACCCGTAACGACTGTCAAAGATCAACGAATGACAGCCGGGACCAACAGCTTAACGTGCTTTCCGAGACACGGAGGATCTCCAAACCCAATTAATTACGCACATATAATACTTTACAATTACTCTCATAACGATGCCTTTACTGTAACAGTAAAGCTTCGGCTAAACCTGCGTGACCACACCGCGGGACGCCAGACCGAACCGGAAGCGTCTACCTCGCGGCGGAGGTTCCTCAGGTTTAGGCTTGAAGAAAATATCGATATATCGAAATATCGATATTTTCAGGCGATATATCGATATTTATTATTTTGTCTTTAAATCTTTACAAGTTACAAAAATATTACGCGAATCGCTCATCGTTCTTGACGGCGCGGCGGTCGCAACTTGTTTATTGCTTAACGAAGCTGCCCCACAATATACTCGAGTCGTCAGCCTGTTGGTTTTCCACGGGGAAAAAATCTCCTGGTAGACTAATAGTTGTCCATTTAAATCTCTGCAGCACTAAAACCTGAGTCACTCCTGCACGCTGCGCGAAGTCCTAACATCCTAATAAAAAAATGTACAACATAACGTCCTAATAAAAAAATGCTTTTTAAGAGTAATTTTTAACGAAAATACCTTACAGACTGAAAAATTAAACAGTCTGTTGAGAGTAGGAGAACGTTTACAAAACGCTAATTTGCCAGTCACAACCAAACATCCAGTAATAAAACCGAGTAATCAACATTATTATCACTACATTTTTTATCAACGAAGCACACAAACAATGGCGTACAAGTTATGATGACGTACCTAAGAAGTAATTATTGGATATTAAACATAAAATCAGCATTAAGAAAATGCATAAGAAGTTGTGTAAGGTTTGTATTGTCAATAAAGGCAAGATAAACAACCATGTTAATGGATGAATTCTCGATATGTAAAGATGGTGTCCCATCCATGGACCAACCCCGGCAAGCGTAGCTTAACCTGACGAATCGATCCGTGCGGCTGTTATTACTTAGCCACGAGCTCCTCCTTTTTTTTTCGCGATTTCAGTGATAAATGATTTTATTTCTGTAAGTGAGTTTGTACAAACATTTTTAAAACTAGATGAGGTCGGCGTTTCCTATGTGACTACTCTGAAAAGAAAGGCCGAAACAAACTCCGAGGTCACAGTTTTTTTTAAAGTCCAGATATAATGTCAGATCATATGAAGACCATGTAGATTGGTGTCTGAAATGGTATTTTGAGGAAAGAACCACACAGATTGAGTGGACCCAGTGGACACAGTGTTTTCCCATGGTTAAAGTTGTTCATAATGATGAGTACAATGAGCTCTTAAGAGGATTAAAACGAATAAAATTTCACCTTGTATACCGTTGTACTGTCAACGTGCGTTCGAACTCATTTAATAGACCCTGAGTATAACTTTCCTGCAATAGTTATAAAAAAACCGGCCAAGTGCGAGTCGGATTCGCGCACGAAGGGTTCCGTACCATTATCTATAAAAACGGCAAAAAAATCACGTTTGTTGTATGGGAGCCCCCCTTAAATATTTGTTTTATTTTAATTTAATTATTTATTTTTGAAGTGAATATGTAACTAAATATTCGCTGAATATTTAAAGTATCTACCTGTTGTCGTTTTCAAAATCGAGCAAAAACGAGCAAAAAAAATCACGTTTGTTGTATGGGAGCCCCCTTCAATATTTATTTTATTCTGGTTTTTAGTATTTGTTGTTATAGCGGCTACAGATATACATTATTTGTGAAAATTTCAACTGTCTAGCTATCACGTTCATGAGATACTACAGCCTGGTGACAGACGGACAGACAGACAGACAGATAGACAGACGGACAGCGGAGTCTTAGTAATAGGGTCCCGTTTTACTCTTTGGGTACAGAACCCTAAAGAACAATGTTTACTTAAAAGTGCAAAGGCTAGTAATAATCTCATTAATCATAATTATACTCTGATAGCGCACATTTATCAAACTTTGTGTTTTAAGTACCTACTGCAATTATTATTGTTTTATGATTACTATTGTATCTTATCTCAAGTTAATTAATGCTCAAGTCTGATGCGGAGGAAGATTGTCATAATTAGATTATCAATAAAAATGTTATTTGCTTAAACAAAACTACATAACATACATAAACTTTTACCTTCTTCCCATGGGGGTAGGCAGAAACTATAGAACGCCACCTGCTACGATCCTTACATACTCTTTTTGCATCCTTTATATACATCTACTACTAAACAAAGTTTTGTTTAAACAAACTAAAAGTTTTGTTTTTGTACTAAACAAACTATGTTTAATAGTTATTAAACATAGTTTACTACTACTAAACAAAACTATTAAACATTACAATATTGGTATCAAATAAAAGTTAGTAATGAGTAAATTCTAAATATATAAATTAATAAAACTAAAAAAAATTGAAATAAAACAAATTATTTAAAAAACAAAAAACCCGCCTGCAAAAACAAGAGAAACGAAAGTTTTTTGCAACATATAAAACCTATTTCTGCATTAACGTAATAAAATTGTAGTACATTACTGTCGCGGCCTGCAACTGGGCCATTGATGGATGATCGTGCTGCATCGTCACTTCTTTTTTACCAGTACAGCAATTTCGGTTTATCTCGAAGAAAAGATGAAACAAAGTGCCTTGTTTATTCAATACCTAACAAAAATGGATCCAGTGCCAGCGCCTACGTTTCACAATGTCTACTGGATAATGCTGCATGCATTCACTAAGCTGCAGGCGCTCGTCAGTAATGGCTAAACTCTGCCGATACTGCAAATCCGATACTTAGCAGAGAGGGTCCTGCAGGTGCAACGCCATTTAAGCCTCGGACAGCACGTTAAGCCGTTGGTCCCGCCTGTCACTTGTAGATCTTTGACAGTCGTTACGGGTCGTCAGAAGCCCGAAAGTCTGACAACCAGTCTTACCAAGGGGTATCGTATTACCCAGTTACTGGGTTGTGGAGGTCCGATAGGCAGTCGCTCCATGTAAAATACTGGTATTCAGCTGCATCCGGTTAGACTGGAAGCCGACCCCAACATAGTTGGGAAAAAGGCTAGGCAGATGACTGAAATCACGAAAAAAAAATATCAGCTGGTCCCTAACTCCCTACATTTATGCTCGTCAAAATGTAAGGAACAGCAGAATTTTTTTGTAAGCAAGTAAATCGCTTTTGAGTATCTTTATTTCCCACCCCACCGCACCGGTGCAAGCAATAGCAAGCTTGGCCTTGTCTTTTTCAGCCTTTGCCGCAGCCACTGTTTGGAACAAGCTATCCTAAAGATTCTAGTATTTGCGGATTATTCAGCATGAATCCACACCACGAAAAACCTTAAAGGCTCGTGCAAACTGGCGCGATTTCGCGGACGCGACAAGGGTAGCGCTGTCGGTCACGCCCGCGATAAAATTACATAACTAGTGTGAAATTGCGCCTTACCTCCAAATTATAGTAACCAAACATTCCTACAAAGAGGGTTGGATACATAAGTGGATAGAATGGAAAATTTAGCTTGCGATACGTCGTAGACGTGTTGAGTGATGAACTCCAGATTTCAATCAACTACGATAGTATAGTCACTTGAAATGTAGCAAAAAGTGAAGAGTCTAATAAACATTTTGTTCGGTCAAGTCCATGAGATAAGCGAGTCTGTATATAAACTAGATCGAGGTACTTCGAGGCACAAATCAACATGACTCGTCTAGCAGTACTCACAGTTATAGCCTTAGGGCTCGTCGCTATCACTAGCGCCGCACCAGGTATTATTTTATTGTTATTCTAGTTTTGTTTTGGCTCGTCGCTATCACTAGCGCCGCACCAGGTATTATTTTATTGTTATTCTAGTTTTGTTTTGGCTCGTCGCTATCACTAGCGCCGCACCAGGTATTATTTTATTGTTATTCTAGTTTTGTTTTGGCTCGTCGCTATCACTAGCGCTGCACCAGGTATTATTTTATTGTTATTCTAGTTTTATTTTGGTTTACATTCGGGTCACAATAAAAACTTTGTTGATTTCCACCAATGGAGCATAAACTTCGTACTTACTTACCAATACTTTATATGGAATGGAACACATACAATAAATTCCTTATTTAAAAAAATCTAATTAAGGATTGGATTAAATTAGATGCAAATTGGTCTTCAGCTGGTTTTTAATCAAAATATCTACACGTTTCACGTGTAGACTCATGTAGATTCAACATTCTGACTTTCGCCGAATTACTTGACCTGCCTGTATTTTACGACCTTGCTAAAACGAATCCTTCATTCAATAATATTACATGATCAAGTGTATATCGAACCACGCACAATGAAGGGATCCGTAGTTAGGATGAATTTATCCAACAAACTTAACATTGTAGTTGACGTAAGTTGGTCGATTATTACTCGGCAACTTGTGGAGCCTACTTAGCTGTGATAGTTTTCCTTTTAATTTCGTTATATATACTACTAACTATATACTACCAACCATTAAGCTGACAGGGGGGGGGGGCACTTGACTCTAGCAAATATTAGCCTTTTCCTTGTTTCCTACGGAACCCTAAAAAGGTTTCTGTAGATGCTGCCCTATCGGCTTACCATGGTTATGTGTCACCTGTACTGAGCTATGGATTGATAATGTGGGGCAATTTACGCGTGCTTACAGGCAGAATACAATGACACTTAGGTTATACGATCTCCCTGTACCAAAATAAGGTATTTCTAGCAAATAAACGTTTGATTTAATTTCTTATTTCCAATTTTCCAAGGCAACGGAGCCGGCAGCGGTAGCGGCAGTGGCAGCGGCAGCGGCAGCGGTAGTGGCAGCGGTAGCGGCAGTGGCAGTGGCAGTGGCAGCGGTAGTGGCAGTGGTAGCGGCAGCGGTAGCGGCAGCGGTAGCGGCCAACGCCTCCGCCGTAGCCTCGTCCTAAACCTCGACGGTTTAGGCGTTGATAGCGGCGGCGGCGGCGGCGTGTACGACGGTCATGAAGGCGGTGGCGATGGAAGTCTTGGCGACGGCGGCGGCCGCTCTGGCTACAAACCAGCAGGCAGTTACGAGTAAATATTACGATTTTGTCTTCTACTACATAGTTGTTTTTTTGTTTTGTGCTCTTGGAGGTCCGATATTACCTTCAACCATAATTCGTAGAGCATACTTCACGTTTGTCCATCAGATTGGATTGGACAAATGCATTTTATTTATGAAATAATTAAATATTTAAAAGTGTAACTATCAATGAATAACTAAGTTTGTGCAGAGACAATACTTTTAGGAAAACATGACATCTGCTTACCTACCTTTGATAAATACAAAACGTTTGTAATTTATTTGACTGTATTATTAACATCAACTTTGCTTTGTTTTATTTGTTTCAGACATTAAGCTGTTACCTGAAGGTCCCGTTGAAATAAATTTAAAAGCTCAATGTGATAACACAAATAGTTTACGCTTTGCCATACATAATGTATTAATGAAATCCAAATAAACTTTCGTTTTGCCAAAAATAAAATAAAATTACATAAAATAAACTATAACAGTTTTAATACCAACAGTGCCCAAAAGGTTCAGACCTATATGTTAGCTTGGTAATCAAGGCTTATACTGATAGTGACCTAGACAGTGGATCTGTATATCTTAAAAAAAATAGCAAAAAAATCAATGGAAATACCAATTTCGCTATACTTATGTGAGTTATTATAACAAACTTTAGGGGTATGAGGAACAGGGTGTAAAGTTCAATCATCCACCAAAGAAAAGGGAGGATCCTCCGACCAGACGGGTGTTGTTTCTGGCGGGCAACTGCCCAACGATCGATATTGGATTCTTGTATATAATGTCCATCGCGCGGTAAACGCTACGATGCAGGATTTATGTGACGTAAGGATTTTTCTGGTCGTTGATGCGTAGTTCGCATATGGCGATGTAGCTGCCGCCACAAAACAAAGGAAAGTTACTTCACGGTACACATTATTCAAAGACTCCTACCGTTACACATGATATACCCCTTTGTGTAGGAACGTTACTGAAACGTGAGACGTTTAAACGTCAAAATGTATGGTTCAGCATCAGCAGTCGCTCATCCTAGAGTTAGGTCGGTATATCTCGATAGGTTATTTGGTTGCGGAGATTAAAGTCTACGGTCAGGCATAATTGCAAAATATAGGATGACTGTTAATTAGAGACCGATAATTAAACACGTGACTTTACTCTTTATTGTGAACTAGGTACTTTTACTATGGGAAAAAAAAACAAGAAATCGCGAAAAAAAAATCTGCTGTTCCATACATTTATGTTCGCCTATCTCGTCAAAATGTAGGGAACAGCAGATATTTTTTTCGCGATTTGCGATTTGGTCGCATGTAAAAGTTGTTCACATTGATGAGAAAAGTCACGTGTTTAAGCATCGGTCACTAATTGCCAGTCACCCTATACAGGGTTTTTCCAATAACCCTGTATATCAGGCGAAATGGAAAAACCCCGGACTGGGACTTGAAATGGAAAAATTACGAGAAGAATGAGACTAGCTTGTATAATCAAATAGAGTACGTCCTACCTTAACCGGCCATTACCAACGCAATATTTACATAATTATAAGTACATAATTATACACTATACATAGATATGTATTGTGATCGTCTGCGCTACAAACTCTCGGCCATTTCGAAGTGTTAACGAATGAATTAAATTTATATGAACTATTAATACCCGTTCAAAAATTAAGGATTCCTCAATATGAACAATAGATATGTTTAACGATACTTTTTTACTATATATGCCATCAACAATGATGATAGGTTCTTCAATTTACACAAGATCAAATGAAATTAGCTTGCGATACTTCGCAGACGTGATGGGAGATGACCTCATGATTTCAAGTAACTACAGCTGATTACGATAGTATAGGTACATGAAATTATGTGATTAGAAAATCTTGTTTTATATATTTATTTAACAATTTATGTACACATAATGAACTGACAAGAAGAATGGAACAGAAAAAGGAAAAAAAGGTTTTTTTGGGTTTGTTCGTTATTAAATAGCCCATCGCATCTGTGAAATTTCACCAGATATTTTAATTTAACCCTGTAAATTAGTTCACAATTTGGCATACGGTTCTTCAATTACCAGAAAAAAGCTCAATCCTCGGGTATTCACATCTACCCCTAAGCAGACTCCTTATGAATAATAAAATAGCGCGGTAAAAAGTGAAGAGTCTAATAAATAAATAAACATTTGTTGGCTCAAGTGCATGACATAAGCGAGTCTGTATATAAGCTAGGTCGAGGTACTTCAGGGCACAGATCAACATGACTCGTCTAGCAGTAGTCACAGCTATAGCCTTAGGGCTCATCGCTATCACTAGCGCCGCACCAGGTATTATTTTGTTGTTGTTATTCTAGTTTTGTTTTGGTTTACATTCGGTTCACAATAAAAACTGTGTAGATTTCTACTAATGGAACATAGCTTCGTGTTTACCAATACTTTCTAAGGAATGGAATACATACAATAAACCCCTTAAAAAAATATATTATTGTTATTCTAAGATTCGATTAAAATTAGATGCAAATTGGTCTTCAGCTTCAAAGTGGGTTTTCATCAAAATATAATGAAATATCTACAAGCTTCTGTAGACTCGTCTAGATTCAACATTCTGAATTTCGTCGAATTACTTGACCTATCTGTATTTTATGACCTTGCTAAAACGTATCTTTCATTCAATAAAATTACAGGACCCTTCCATTCCGTGGAAATATATTAGTCCTACAGAGCCCTCCACAGCCATAGAGAACCATCAATTTAAAGGAACACCACGTTTCTAAAATGTGTGTTATTTCTAATTTCCAGTTGTACAAGGCAACGGAGCTGGCAGTGGTAGCGGTAGCGGTAGCGGCAGCGGCAGTGGCAGTGGTAGCGGCAGCGGTAGTGGCAGTGGTAGCGGTAGCGGTAGTGGCAGCGGTAGCGGCAGCGGTAGCGGTCAACGCCGCCGTCGTAGCCTAATAGAAGAAGGCCCCGGCGGTGGGGGTGGAAAACATGGGTATGGAGGCAACGGCGGTGGTTTAGGCGTCGGTAACGACGGTAGCGGTCTCGGTCATGGAGGCGGCGGCGGAAGCCTAGGCGGTGGCAGCGGTGGTAGTCATGGAGGCGGCGGCGGCAGTGGCGCTTACGGAGGTGGCGGCGGCTCTGGCCACAAAACAGCAGGCGGTTACGGGTAAATATTACGATTTTATGTTCTACTATATTTTTGTAGTTGTTTTTTGGTTTTGTGTTTTGGAGGTTAGATTTTCAACTATACTATTTTGTACTTGAAAATAAATGAATTAGGTAGATATACACGGCTTGTATTGTGTGCAGCTGATATTAGTATATTAAAGAGACAATACTTTTAGGAAAACATGACATCTTCGTCTGTACCTGCAAATAAATACAAAACGTTTGCATTATTTTGACTGTTTTATTAAAATTGATATGTTTTTTTTTTATTTCAGACATTAAGCTGTCAGCTGAAGGTCCCGTAGGAAGAAATTCAAAAGCTCAATGTGATAAAACAAATAGTTTACGTTTCGTCATACTATGCAAATAAAATTTCTCGTGTTTTTATTAAATACTTCAACTTTTAAATCCATATACTTACTTCCACCCTTTCAAAGACAAACTATAACAGTTTTAGTGCCCAAAAGGTATACCTATATCTTAGCTTGGTAATCAATATGCTATTATGTTGTTGATGTTTCCAATATCCTACTTATATCATCAGTTTTCCCTATCCACACAAATACCTAGTCATTCAGAATATTTTAATACATGGAAACAAACCCGTAGGTATTAATAACTTGATGCAGTTTAGATCTTCGCGGTCAAGAAAACACGTCATCATTCCATTTATGTAATTAAATAATAACGAGGCGGCAAGTTCCTATGACAATAACGTAGATCATAATAAAATTATGCATTCAATGGTATCCCGTAAAACATCAAGATATACCTACTGGTGACCGCAACCTCACGTCTGAGCGCATACGGTTCGCTAACCAAATGACAAATACCATGTCCCTACATCTAAATAGGTACATTTTCGTGCTGAATGTACAAAATATCATTACTTTGAGAATTTCGGGATAAGCATTATTTTAGCAGTAAGTATCATCACTGGAGGTATAAATATAGATTTTTTTATTTTTATTGTTAGTGAAATATAGGTTTCAGTCGAAATTCGAAACAGGTGAAAGAGAAACAACGTGACAGGAGGTATGTTATTGTGTTAGATGTTTATTGTATGATGATAAATAGGTTTTAGTCGAAATTAAAAACAGGTGAAAAGAGGATGAATAACATACCCGTCTATTTTTTTTTAATATAAGCAGTGTTATCAGCCCAAATAAATAATCAATCACTAGATCAAATTCGCAAACAAAAGCTTGTTTCGGAAGGTGTTGGTAACTACGCTAAAAAAGCTTTGAAGCTCTTAGTAAAAGCTGTCAGAAGTAACGAACAGCCAGCAATCAGTTTATTAGTAACTAGCTGTGCCCCGCGGTTTCACCCGCGTAGGTCTCGATCCCGTCCCCACGGGATCGAGACCTACGCGGGTGAAACCCGCTATGGGGATAAAACGTATCCTATGTCCTATTCCAGGTCATGGTCTACCCGTGTGCCCATCCTCTCCTCCCTAGAGTAGGGAACGTCGCGCCGGCGTCGAACGGTTCGCGTATTACAATTTTATATTCATGATTACTTCGAAATTAAATGTCCGATTCGAATGAATTAAAAAGTATTTTGCTGCTACATAAATACCCTTGATGTTAAAACTATTTATTTGATTAAGAATTAATATTATGATGATAAAACTCCTTCGCAAATAATGCATTAGTTTCGAATAAATTTGATGACCATAAAAATGACTTTTTTTTAGAACTTTTAAAGAGGAACAATTCCATCATACATGATATTTACATAACTTAAACCGGTAACGAAGCGCACGCAACAGACGCTTCAAAAAGGAATATTTTTCCCGTTTTTGCAACATATTTCAATTATGCTCCGCTCCTATTGGCCGTAGCGTGATGTTATATAGCCTAGCCTTCCTCGATAGATGGACTATCCAACACAAAATGATTTTTTCAATTTCAACCAGTAGTTCCTGAGATTAGCGCGTTCAAACAAACAAACAAACAAACTCTTCAGCTTTATAATATTAGTGTATGTCCACTTCGATGCATAAAATCAGGATATTTTAATTCAACGGAACCTTAACAATTATTACAAAAAAATAACGCGGAAAAAAGTGAAGTCTATTAAACATTATTTTGTTCGTTAAATTCCATGACATAAGTGAGTCTGTATATAAGGTAGGTCGAGGTACTTCGGGGCACAAATCAACATGACTCGTCTAGCAGTACTCACAGTTATAGCCATAGGGCTCTTCGCTATCACTAGCGCCGCACCAGGTATTATTTTATTATTGTTATTCTAGTTTTGTTTTGGCTTACATTTGGTTCACAATAAAAACGATGTAGATTTTTACTAATGGAACATGAACTTCGTACTTACCAATATTTTATATGGAATGGAACACATACAATAAATTCCTTATTTTAAAAAATCGAGGATTGGATTAAAATTAGATGCAAAGTGGTCTTCAGCTTCAAAGTGGTTTTTAATCAAAATATTATGAATTATCTACACGTTTCACGTGTAAACCATGTACCGTGTACCCATGTAAATTCAACATTCTGACTTTCGTCGAATTGCTTGGCCTGTTTGTATTTTACGATCCTGCTAAAATGAATCCTTCATTCAGTAAATAAATTAGATGACCCTCCCATTCCGTGGAAATTTAACCCTCCAGAGATCATCAATTTGAAGATTACACCGCGTTTCCAAAACTTGTGTTATTTCTAATTTCCAGGTGGATATGGTGGAGGTAGTTACGGCGGTGAAGGCGGTGGCTCATACGGCGATGGCGGTGGTGATTATGACGGTGGAGCTCCCGCCGCCCCTGCTGCTCCCGCCGCCCCTGCCGCTCCCGCCGCCCCCGCCGCTGCTGTCGCTCCCGCCGCCGCTGTCGCCCCCGCCGCTGCAGTCGCCCCCGCCGCCGCTGTCGCCCCCGCCGCTGCAGTCGCCCCCGCCGCCGCTGTCGCCCCCGCCGCCGCTGTCGCCCCTGCCGCCGCCGTCGCCGGCAGCGGTAGCGGCGGTAGTTTCGGTAATGGAGACGGCGGCCGTCACGGTCATGGAGGCGGCTATCACGATCATGGAGGCGGTGGTCACGGTTATGGAGGCGGCTTTCACGATCATGGAGGCGGCGGTCACGGTTATGGAGGCGGCAGCGGTTACGGGTAAATATGTTTTACGATTTTATCTACTACTATATAGTTGTTTTTTGTTTTGTGCTTTTGAAGATCCGGTATCATCTTAAGCCATAATGCTCTCCATAAACGACTGTCCAACAAAAAATGCATTTTATGATAAGAACACCATTTGTGAAATATGTAGATTTAAACTTGTCTTGTGTGCAGCTAAAATAAGTTTAATAAAGAGACAATACTTTTATGAAAACATGTCAGTTTCGTCTGTATCTGTAAATAAATGCCAAAGTATAGTATTCAGTATTATTAACATTGATTTGTTTTGTTTGTTTCAGACGTTAAACTGCTACCTGAAGGTCCCGTAGAAGAACAGTCAAAAGATCAATGTGATAAAACAAATAATTTACGTTTCTCCATACATATGAATTCAGCATCATCACCATCATTTCAGCCGAAAGCACCGCCAATTCGACCGTATTCTATGCTTTTTGCTTCCAGCGGACACATGAATTAATGCAATTGAAATAAAATTTACCGATCATATAAAATATTTCCGTTTTTTTTAATCCGTATACTTCTAGTCTACATTATAACAACTTTAATACCGACAGTCCCCAAAAGGTACCTTCTTGGCTTGCTAAACATGGCGTCATTATAATAAACTAGCTGACCCGATAGACATGGTCTTGACAAACGGACATATTCAATGTACATCCGTCATTAGGACAGAAAATAAAATAATGGCAGTTTTCAGTTTCCATCCAGCGGGCCCTTCGTTATTATATTGATTAGAGATTTAAAAAATTCCGCACAATGGCAGACTAAGGCATTTTCTACCAGTCAACCTTAGAGTGATGCAGAGAAAAAACATGGGAGGTGCAACATAAGGGATAGAAAACACGAAAATAACGTTAAAATACAACAACATAACGGTCCCCTTGACAATATTTTATATGCCACCCATTGATAACCAACTCGTACAAGCGCACATAAAAACTAGACAATATATCGTCTAAAATCTACCATTGCTACGTGATACTGATTCATTCAGGACAACCATGGATTAGAGTGCATAAGAAACCATTGCCCTCTCATGTTTCACGGGTCGGAGAACAATTTGCGGTTGTCCTGCCACTGAAACTTAGACACTTGTTTAATGTCAGTTTTATATTATACTCCATACAGAAATGTCATGTTTAAAAGGTGTTTAGGCTAAACACGGTTTTGTGGTAATAAGGTATGTGTTTAGGGCTGGTTTTGGTTGTTTTGTTTTTAGGGCTAGGCACCAAGACGTTGTTAGGCGCCCCGCTCTATTTCTCGATACAATTATTATCGATGACGATGATGACGATTAAAAGAACGTATGAGTCATAAGATATAAACAAACAATGTATAATGTCATAATTCATAAATAAACGATTCGTAATAATAACATAAACAAATTATTGTAAATACATTGTAGGTAAATCAATGTTTAATGTCACAATTCATAAATAAATGATTGCAATAATGTTATTAAACAATGTGTCACAATAATTTATGAATCGGGTCCTACATGGGCCCGATGTAGACCTCTTAGCGTCCGTGTCTACCTACCTACTATGATTTTTTCTTTCGTGATTTTTTCCTGTTTTGATCTTAGAATAATTATTCTAAGGTTATAATACTTATTCTGCTATTCGGGGCGGAGACAAATCCAACAAATTAAAGATCATAAAAGTCGGTCCACTCATTCTTGAGATATAAATGGATGTAATATAACTAACCGACATAGTTCTATAGTTAAAGAAGACGAATATGATTATTTACCTAGTCTTGTGTATAACGCACACTATGCAGGTAGGCATATTATAAGTTGGGGGATTTCATCGCTGATAAAAATGCTTGGCTTAATTGCTGGTCCTGTTCCACAACTACAATTGATTAACATTTTGAAAATAATTGTTGGAGATGCTGAAGATTGTAAGACTATCAGTATTGTATAAACTCAATCTCCTTTGTACTTTATAATTGCATAGCACAGGTGTGAGTACTATGTACAATAGAACTACCATTTACCGGGAAATATTTCTTTAATTGACTTGAATGTCGTGTGGCGGCTGCGAGTATGTATACCCACTCAATTATCCTGCTGATGATGGCGCGTCTGTTGGAACATTTAGCTCCTTTCAAAATGGTTGAGCTGAATGGTGCTGATCCGTGCATTATGTTCGTGAACGGGCGCCGCTAGTTGGGACTGGTCATCTCTTGGCTGCTGTATTTTAATTATTTTATTTATAAATTCAACGATGATGTAACTTATATTTTGTAACAATATAATTTAAAAGTATGTCCATGGAGTTTCTTGCCCGTTCTTCTCCATAGGTACCCACTACGCTTTGGAATGGGCAACTAGCTTCATATTCCTGACTGTTCGACTCCTTGACAATTCAAAAGTGCCTGTAAATGGTTTAATTAAAATAAATGCTTTGAGTGTGAGTTTGAGTTTAGTAATTGCATGAAGAAGAGCTGAGAACACACTCACAGTAAAATGCGGCTGTTATTATAATATCCATACCACCACGTCGATGAAGTTTCGCTTACCAAATTGTATACCTATGCCTCAGACCAACAAAAAAGGAAAGACAGATCACGCCGTACATCAAAAGTGAAGCCACCTTTTTATCTATGTGTGTGTAAATAGGGTTGTCAGTTGGTAAAGTTTTTCCCTATAACTTGGGGAATAATATTTTGGGTAGGCTAATATTGTACGAGTAAGATATTGTTGAGTATGGTATTGTACCTCAATTTTTAGGAAGAATTCCGAAACAAAAACATTTTTTTTTACATTGCAAAATAAAATAAAAAAACAATTAAGTACAAAGTGCATTTATGAGATCACCTTTTATGCAAGAATTGCTTGTGTTAGGAGACTCCGCTCTTTCACTTAGAATTATCCATTAATTTTCAATTGAGTGTTAAAAAAATATATCGGAGATTATGAAAGTTGAGCGATAATAGTCTCTCAATTGATTATTGTAGTACTAAGGAGAGGGTAAACGCCGTGACGCGCTCGCTAGAGTGGGGCGTCACGTGGACAGAGTCGTGGTAAGGGAAGTGGCGAAGCGACGAGTCAGTCTTGTGAGGGCAACGAACGGATGCAGACCTCCACTTCTCCTATGCGAAACTGTCGGTTTGCGTGAACATTATTAGTAATGTACCTACTGTGATGATTGTTCTGAAAGTGAAATACTAACTGAGTTGCTGTATCATCGTGTTTTATTGTAAACCTGCACTATGGAGTCCGTACCACCGAATCGAGATGATGACGGCAACTATCGCTCGGCCATCGCTGACGCCGACATATATATGTGTATAAATAGGTTAGTAAATTAGCTACTATCCATTTATTTTTATTTTCAGTATTGCATGGAAATCTAAAATATTAAAATCATAAAAAAACAGATATATAATTACTCGAAGTAAAAAATATCGAATGGGGAAATTTGAAATCATATTATGGCAACCCTCGCTCTTTAAATGTCACTGTTTTCGTTCGTTCATTCGTTCAGGTTTTTTGTTCCAAATAACCTAAAATTCATAGTTATCTTAATTAAAAAACGATGTTATTTTACTTACAAGTGAAAAGTGATTCCGTGAGACTTTTTCTGTGATTTAGTATTGTTTTTACACGTTTTCACTACACAGGAAGGCATAATTATATTTGTTTTGGTGATGTTAGCTAGACGACGACTCGTGACGTACTAGGAGCGATGAGCTTGGTTTTAGTGTAGGTGTGTGCGTGAGCCTGTGTGTTTACTTGCAGGAGCTTGGTTTTGTGGCTTCACTTTTGATGTACGGCGTGATCTGTCTTTCCTTTTTTGTTGGTCTGAGACCTATGCTGGTAACCCTACGTCCGCCGGAGTAATTCGTCAACTCGTCCTACACGCCTATGGCCCATTTAGGACGTTCTTTTGATTTTCTGCAAGTCGTCCTAAATGAGCCGTAGGTATGTAGGACGAGTTGACGAGTTACTCTACGTCCGTCCGCAAAATACCTACGCGCTCAGTCAGTAAATGCATACATTACATTCTGGTGCTGAGTGTACAAAATAATATCATATTTTGAGAGTTTTGAGACAAGCATATTTTGGAAATATCATAATATTTCGGGAATATCATATTTTGGGAACGAAAGAGGCGTTCGATGTTCAACTGTTGCGCTTGCACATGCGCTGTCAAGGAATAAAGAGTAATAGTAGAGCTTATTTAGTGAAGGAGTTCGACCGGAGAAGTAGTAGGTAAGTAGGTAGTCTCCACCATAACTATTTCTATCGCCTAGAAGCGTTATTTTGTTCCAGATTCAAGGGCATTCCCTTTTCCAGGCCCGTGCCTGAAGGTATACACACAGATCGGGGCTGCACAGTCTACCTGGTTGGAGGGAGAAATATGACAAAACAAATCAAATCAAAAGTCATTTATTGAAACTAGGCTGAGAATCAGCATTTCTCGAACGTCAAAATTACATAAGACAGTCCTGGCGCCGCCCTTCACCAGTTCCTTGTGCTTTAGCTGGGAAGAAGAACTGGCGCAACAAACTCCCGGTTGCTCATCATCTGCCTAGCCTTTTCCCAACCAAGTTGGGGTTGGCTTCCAGTCTAACCGGATGCGGCTGAATACCAGTATTTTACATGGAGCGACTGCCTTTCTGACCTCCACAACCCAGAAACTGGGTAATACGATACCCCTTGGCAAGACTGGTTGTCAGACTTTCGGGCTTCTGACGACCCGTAACGACTGTCAAAGATCCACATATGACAGCCGGGACCAACGGCTTAACGTGCTTTCCGAGGCACGGAGGAGTCTCGATATGTAAACATGGTCACCCATCCACGGACCAGCCCCGGCAAGCGTAGCTTAGCCTGATGGATCGACCCGTGCGGCTGTTATTTTGTGTTAGCCACAAGCTCCTCCCGGCAAACTCCCGGTTGCTGTTGTATGTACCTAATTACAGGCACATGAGATAATTAATTCAATGTTCGCTCTGGGATAGCAACGCACCTGTGATGCCTCTAGCTTAGGTATGTCTGGCAATGGCCACTTATAATCAGGTTAATAATAATACCACTTATAATATAATTTTAATTCATACGACCGCGACTTGCGTCATGCATGAGTCTATTCAATAGGTAGGCATTAATAAAACATTAAATCAATGTAGGTATAAGTTTTTATAATAAACTTCCTTAATAAATTAAAATCTTTTATAAAGCGGAAACTATGCCAGAAAGCCTTTTATACCTACCTACTGTAACTACTTTGATAGACTATATTGAGAACAAAATGGCTTGGGATTGAGCTGCTCCAGTAAATCTTGATTTTTTATTGCAAAATACTGAACTGAATCCTGCTGCTTTATAAAACAAACTAGCTGCGCCACACGGTTTCATCTCCATAAGTATCGAACCCGTGGTAATATCGGGATCATTACAAAAAAAATAACCGACTTCCAAAAAAAACACTAAAAAGGGAAAAATTACTTTAATTTCGGAAGTCGGTGTCTTTGCTTTTCAATTTTCGTTTTTTGCCACCGACTTCCGAATTAAAGTTATCGTTCCCTTTTTACTGTTTTTTCACTTTTTAGTTGTACCTACCCCACACAAATTCAAATACCACTACCAGTTATGTAAATAACAGTGACGGAGTTACTTAAAACATCGTCCAGATATACTAAGTGGAAAAAATTAGTTATATTGAAGCTAACTCAAAAACTACGCAAGCAAAGTTAATAAAATGTACCTATATGGGATCACCTCTGAAGCATGACCTACCAAACAAAGAAAGAATCATCAAAATCAATTCAAAATTGGTGGAGAAACCGTGGAGCAATCGTAAAAAAAAACATACAGAGGAATTGAGAACCTCCTCCTTTTTGAAGTCGGTTAAAAGTATCCTATATTCTAACCTAGGTCATGGCGTAAGTCATAGTCAACACAATTACACATGTATTGTGCCAAATATAATCCAAATCCGTTCAGTGGAGTTAGCGTGAAAGCGTAACAAACAAACTCACTTTCGCATATAAAATAATAGTTAGGACGTGATTGGTATTATTGATACCATGACATTAAACAGGTACTAGGATCCAGTTTTGATTTAAATAATAAATAAATACAAACACCCTTCTGGCGTAAGATAAAATTAAACCAAAAAAAACACAAAGCAAATTCAAGTTAAATCATTAGAGAAAATTACTGAAATTTTGAATCAAAAAGTAAAATCTATACATATTATAAATTAAAGTCGTTTGTCTGTATGTCCGCGTTGTTCTTCTAAATCACGCAACAGATTTAGATGAAGTTTTCACCATTCGGTTAGAGAATTTATTCCGGAAAAATGATGTGTATATTTACGTTAATATTACGTTTCTTAGTTACATATAACTAAGAAATCTTGATGTTTTGTCAAGTCGTAAAAACCGAACGGAACGGGTCGCTAGTAAGTATATAAGGGGATATGAATTCTGATAAAATGTACTCTGTGTGCTGAATCACCAGTAAACATTTATGTAACTTGATGGGAGGTAGGTATGTCAATAGAAGTTTATTTTATTATGTTAAACAAATAAGTTTTAGACGAAATTCGTAACAGATGAAAATAGGATGAGTATCAGTCCATAAAATAATTATTATCAGCAGTGCAGTGTTATTTTAGCTAAAATAGATAGTCAATCACGAGATCAAATTCGCAAGCAAAAGCAGATGTGTAGGTGTTGGTGTAACAACGCTATTCAAAAAAAACTTCAAACATAACTCCACGTTATAATCTAAAAGCTTTCAGAAGTAGCGAAAAACCAGCAATCATTTTTATTAGATAGTATATTATCTCTAACTAAGTACTTCGATGCATAAAATGATATTCTAATTCTGCGGAACCCTAATAATTATTACAAAAAAATAACGCGGAAAAAGTGAAGAATCTAGGTAATAAATATTTGTTCGTTCAAGTCCTGGCATAAGCGAGTCTGTATATAAGCTAGGTCTGAGTACTTCGAGGCACAAATCAACATGACTCGTCTAGCAGTACTCACAGTTATAGCCTTAGGGCTCTTCGCTATCACTAGCGCCACACCAGGTATTATTTTGCTGTTTTTATTATAGTTTTGTTTTGGTTTACATTCGCTTCACAAAATAAAAAACAATGTATGGAATACATAGATAAACTCCTTATGAAAAAAAAAATATTGTTAGTGTAAATCCACTTTGAAGCTGAAGACCAATATGCATCTAATAGTAATCGAATCCCGATTAATATTAGATGCAAATTGGTCTTCAGCTTCAAAGTGGTTTGTATCAAAATATTACGAAATAACTACACGTTTCTGTAGACTTGTGTAGATTCAATATTCTGACTTTAGTTGAATTACTTGACCTGTCTGTATTTTACGACCTTACTAAAACGAATCTTTCATTCAATAAGATGACCCTTCATTCCGTGGAAGTATATTCTCCCTCCAGAGATCTACCATCAATTTGAAGGTTACACCACGTTTCTAAAACTTGTGTTATTTCTAATTTCCAGGTGGATATGGTGGAGGTAGTCAAGGCGGTGGCGGCGGTGGTCATGGCGGCGGATCCGGCGGCGGTGCCCCCCCTGCCGCTGTCGCCCCTCCGGCCGCTATTGCTCCCCCGGCCGCTATCGCCCCCCCGGCAGGTGGCGGTAGTAGCGGCGGCGGCGGTCATGGAGGCGGCGGTCATGGAGGCGGCGGTCATGGAGGCGGCGGCGGTCACGATCATGGAAGCGGTTACGGGTAAATATTGCGATATTATCTTCTACTATATATTTAGTTGTTTTTGTTTTGTGCTTCTGGAGGTCCGATATCATCTTCAGCCATAATGCTCTCCATAATCGTTTCTCCATCAGAAAATGTATTTTATGATGAGAACCCTTTGTATGTGAAAATAAATGATGTAGGTTTACACTTGTATTGTGTGCAGCTGATATGCCTAAGTTTAATAAAGAGACAATACTTTTAGGAAAACATTGTCATCTTCGTCCATAAACGAAACGTTTGTAATTTATTTGACTATATTATTAACATTGCTCTGTTTGTTTGTTTGTTTCAGACGTTAAGCTGCTACCTGAAGTCCCGATCAAAGAAATTCAAAAGCTCTGAAATCTGACAATCTAATAATCTGACAAATAGTTTACATTTCGCCATACATAATGACGTAATGTATTAATGCAATGCAAATAAAATTTATCGTTTTTATAAAATAGTTTAGTTTTTACCCGACTACGGCGAATAAAAAAGGAGGGTTATGATTTTGACCGGTATGTATGTATGTATGTATGTATGTTCATCTGTTCCCTCCTATCTTCCAAACCACTTATCACAATTTGTCAAATGAGATATCGTTAGAAGCGTCGTGATTGTCCGCTGGTTATAGGCTATGTGAAGTCACATTAAATTAAAAATGGCGCCCTCTAGAGGACATAAAGTGAGGAACTTAAAAAAAAAAATGGTTATATCGTACCATGTTGGGTATCAAATGAAAGGGCTTAATGAGCACATTTCAAAAATATATATATTATAACCCAAAAAGAATTTTAAAAAAAATCAAGTAATAAAAACTAAAACCCAACTACGACTTAAAAGGTATAAACAAGACACCACAGGCAGAAAAATTAAAAATCCGGAGTCACACGTAATCTGTTCGATTTATGCCCTAACACGTGTGACTCCGGATTTTTAATTTTTCTGCCTGTGATGTCTTGTTTATACCTTTTAACTTTTAAGTCGTAGTTGGGTTTTAGTTTTTATTACTTGATTTTTTTAAAACTATATACTTACTTCAACCCTTTCAATGACAAACTATAACAGGTTGAATACCAAAAGGTACAGAACTATATCTTAGCTTGGTAATCATGGCTTCAATATAATATGCTAGTCATTGATTTTTCCAATGGGTACATTGGATTATTTTACCGCAAAAAAATCAATGGAAATACAAAATTCACTGGATGTGAATTATTATAACAAACAAATCCAATGTTACAACCCGGTATACAGACTTCTCCTCCTAGGCTCCTACCGTTACACGTCACATAGGTACCCTTGATATATGAATGTTGTTGTTGAATTTTTGACGTTAAAACGTCTCTTATGAACTTTATCATAAGAGACGTTTTAACGTCAAAAATGTATGGTTAAGCAGCCGCTAATCATTTCTTAACTCAAATCAATGTTTATTATGTAAACCCCTTAGTAAATAAAACACGAGGGAAGAATACTTACACATGGTGATCCAAAAACACACCGGCGGTGGTCCTTATCCTGCTGGTGGATATACAAAGCTTCATAAAGTTCTCGCGGGATATTCCCATTAATCGTAAAATATTGTACGTTTAAAATGACAAGAGTGTAATTGACCTGTAAATTAAAGTTAAAATCCAAAATGCCCGCGAGGTGGATTATGACACACTCACAGGGAAAAGGTCTATGTCCCAGCAGTGGGGACTTTATTTATAAAGAAACTTTATACCTAACATCATCCACATAGGCTAAGTGGGAAAAATACGTTTTATTGAAGCTACCTAAGTCAAGAACTACCCAAGCAAAGTTAATAAAAAAACTTTTTAGTTGTGATTGTACATAATGTTTGTATCAATAACCGAACCCTTGTTACAATATCGATAATTTCGCATTGTCACTATATGATATAATCTATAAAAGATTAAATACTTTTGTTTCTTAACATAGGAAAAACGGTAATCACATGACAATTGCGTTGGAGTTGAGTTCAAGGTACAATTATCATCATATTTTGTGGCAACGGTTGGTAAAGGTGGCAAGAGTGACAGCAAGGACGATGGTAAAGACAGTGGCAAGGATAAGGGTAGCTCTGACAGCAGCAGTGGCAGTAGCAGTGACAGCAGCAGCAGTGACAGCAGCAGCAGTAAAGAAGACGGTGGCAAAGGCGGCTAGGGTAATGCAGGTGGCGGCAAGGGAAACGACGGAGCCAAGGGTAAGAATGACGACAAGGGTAAATATGACGACAAGCTTAAAGGCTGCTAATAATATTACGATAACTTAATTTGGCGATAAATGGAAACTGATATTTTATGAAACTTTTGCTTAAAAATCAAAATATTTTATTTCACATAAACCTACATGGGCACTTTTGAAACGTTAAAAACTAGATGCACGCGCGGTTCCAATTGGTCGTTTCGGATGAGCCGGCAAGAAACTCCACGGTTATAATTTAAAAAATAATTGTCTTTTTACCCGACTACGGCGAAGAAAAAAGGAGGGTTATGATTTTTTTGACCGGTATGTATGTATGTATGTTCATCTGTTCCCTCCTATCTTCCAAACCAATTATCACAATTTGACAAATGAGGTATCGTTAGAAGCGTCGTGATTGTCCGCTGGTTATAGGCTATGTGAAGTCACATTAAAAATGGCGCCCTCTAGAGGACATATAGTGAGGAACTTAAAAAAAATATGGTTTAATCGTACCATGTTGGATATCAAATGAAAGGGCTTAATGAGCACATTTCAAAAATATATATTATTATAACACCAAAAGATTTAAAAAAAAAATCAAGTAATAAAAACTAAAACCCAACTACGACTTAAAAGGTATAAACAAGACACAACAGACAGACAAATTAAAAATCCGGAGTCACACGTAATCTGTTCGATTTATGCCCTAACACGTGTGACTCCGGATTTTTAATTTGTCTGTCTGTGGTGTCTTGTTTATACCTTGGGTTTTAGTTTTTATTACTTGATTTTTTTGTACAATATTTTCAAATTACATTAAAAGGTATGGGAGGACAATGTAGGCTTTTCAACAAGTACCAGGTACTTAATAAAATGAAAAACGTTCAACAAATCTACAGTCCACTAAAGCGTAAAACGTTCACACATTCACAAAACAGAAAAGAATCTATATAAAAGATAAATGAGATAACAAAAAAAACCAAATGACATAATTGTCATTTCAACTGTAACTGAATAATTAATTACCATGTCCACAAAAGTCACGAATAAAGAGTTGAAATTAAATTGTAGGTATATAATGTCAAACAATAGGATGATTATAATCAAAGTTGAACCTGCATCTTATATTATCTATAAGCAGGTTCAAGCTCACGTTATGTTGTTATTTAGTTCTTTAGTTGTTCAAAATTTAGTATTTTGAAAAAATATTATTTTTGTACTTTTCTGATAATTTTATTTCAATATCTTGGTCTTAAATTAATGAGCTACTATTTTCTAGATATTTTTCCCTATCTGCACAAATACCTAGCCATTCAGAATATTTTAATAAATAGAAACAAACCCATATTTATAACTTGATCCAGTTTGATCTCCACAGTCACGAAAACACGTGATCATTCCATTTATGTAATTAAAAAATAACAAGGCGGCAAGTTCCTATAAAAACAACATAGATCACAATTATTATCCACTCAATGGCATCATGCAATTAGATTGTTTTATAGTTTATTAATATTGTATCGTTTATTTATTTACATACGTATTAAATACATTTTTAAATATTTTTATAAAAATATATTTTTTTAAAGCATTTAAAAATATAAAAATTATATATTTTTATTTATTTCCATTTGACATTTCTCGGGACCCTGGGGTCCCGGACCTTTGGACAGCGTACGAGGGGCCGAAGCCAACTCGCAGAGACCCGTTAGACGTTTTAAATAAATGTGGCACCAACAGACGATTATCCCTATCGGCTACACATCAAGCTATACAGTTACGGAAATCCTATACAATGCGAGATCAGCATAAACTGGAAATGTATAGCTTGATGTGTAGCCGTGTCTACTACATAAGTGCACCCCCGGTTGAAGCCATGTACACGGATAAAATGGCAGGGGTGACTTGCACACTCAATATTGGGCCTCCAGTAACTGTCGCTAGCGCATAGTGACGTAGCGACAAGGGGGCAACATGTCCGTGCTTGAGGAGTGGAGTGAAATATCAAGAAGTGTTATTATGTTAATGAGCAAATTGTATGCGCATTGCTGATTTATCTCAATCATAAGATTACGATCTTGAGGTAGATGAAGTAGGTAATAAAATTATAGTTAATTGATTCAGGTGTGACTTTGCGGAAATCCATTATAAAATACAATAGACGCTGATATATTTAGTAACCTATTCCGCTTGACTATTCTTCAAGACGCGACGTGTTACCACCCCGAGCGCTGGGTCTCTGTGTCCAGCGCTCGGTGTGGTAACGCGTCGCGTTCTGGAATGCAATTAGTCAATCGTCATCCTGAAGATGCCTCGTTGAGAGGTGAAACACGTGTCGATTTCTTACAGGGTTTTTATGACTCTTGAAGAATAGTCAAGCGGAATAGGTTACTAAATATATCAGCGTCTATTGTATTTTGTAATAAATTATGTGAACTAATGTTTGTAATGCGTCGTCAGTACAAATAAAAATGTTTAGCTGTAGGTAATATCATTATGAATAAAGATTAGTACCTAAGCATAAAATTATGTTTGTTTCTTAGTTACCGCCTTACTAATAAACGTTGTATAGTGCCTGTATAGTTACACAACGCTTTGTCTTCTTCTTTCAAAAGTAATTTGACTTTTGAAAGAAGAAGACAAAGCATTGTGTAACTATACAGGAGCTATACAACGTTTATTAGTAAGGCGGTTAGTGTTTTGCGATGCTTTAACCCCACTTGAATGCTAATAGATTGGTTTATAAGTATCTGGAAAATAATTTTATCCATACAAAGCAAGAGCTCATGGGTCTATCAAAATTGGTTACATTTAACTTGAGGGGAACTTGAGGAAGGCCTATGTCCAGCAGTGGACTTCTTTCGGTTGAAACGATGATGAACTTAAGGGTGCTTTTAACGAACTTTGTTTAGGTGAAATCTGTTTGATCCAGAAGGCGATTGAACTTTCCCATTTTATATGAACTTAAAATGAACTAATCCTACTTGACAGAGAGGAATAAATGAAGTGGTGAGTGACGAAATAACTAACAAGTATGTAGGTAGTTTTACTTATTCTCATTCCGTTGCATTTAGTTAGGTTAAACAAGGTTAAACACAAAATTAATTGAAATTACTTTTAAGATGATAACTACATACAGAGGCCTTAGTGTGAGTTTCTTTTAACTACCTTCACTTTACGCATCGACCGCGTTCGGCGCTCCGATTGGCCCTTCACCAGTGAAGGCCAGTGAAGGGCCAATCGGAGCGCCGAACGCGGTCGATGCGTAATGTGAAAATAGATAAAAGAAACTCGCACTAAGGCCTCTGGCCTCTGAGCTTTCAAAGAAAAACCAAAGAATAGCGAATCAATTCCGTCTCCTGACTGTTAGATGCTAAGTTGAAGCTATCTCTTTCAGGTGTACTACCTGTCAGTGAGAACTTATTGGTTAACCTCAAAAAAATACAAACATAAACTAACGCGAACGCCACCTGCTACGATCCAACAAATTATCGAAATAAAAATATTTGTTCTGACTGCCATGCCTCACTCAGGGGTCTGATTGAGCCCCTTTTTCTAACAAGTTCAAAGGTGTACCGGTACTTATAATAAACCTAATAGTGTGATCAGAAAAGATCTAAGTCGGTGCTAAAATGTGGTGTAGCTACATAGGAATTATAGATACAGGTCTTAGACCTACATAGGACGGTGCATGGTCATAATTGATCTACCTAGACTACCTACTGAGCAAAATAAGGACTGCAGCGCCTAACAATAAACGTTCTGCAAATGTTTGTTGAACATTGAAACATCGAAGAAAGGCACTGATTTAAAGCGGCAATTCCTCTTACCTACTAATGATACGTAAACGTAATATACAGAGCGTCCCACGGATATGCCACATGGAGGGAAAGTACCTTGAATATTGTAGATAGAACATTTTACTGAAAGAAGACATTATTTGAATTTAAAAAAACAATTTAAACTGCATTCATTTAAACAATAACACGGTTGAACCGGTAATCGAACCCGTTACATGAGAAAAATAATCATCCTGTAGCTTTATCATACCGATCGAAAGGCTTCATCATAAGGATTATTTTTTGCTCAATAACAGTCACAAATAAAAGGAAGACCATGAATTTTAACATGCTACTGTGCTCAAACTTCAATGCATAATATGGATATATGTGTAACTGAATGAATGCACATTATGAAAGTCTGAATCGATTTTTTCATGGTAATTTACTATCCCACAAATTATCAGAACTACGTACATTACAATCATTAATTTCGCTGTACAGTCAAAACAAGCCAAAATGGACGAAGTACTTACTACGCTAGAGCCCTATTACATGTGCGACATGCAACTGTGTGCGTGCGTAGATTTGTAATTTGACCACCATTATCTCCCACAATCAATACCTCATCATCTGCCTAGCCTTTTCCCAACAATGTTAGGGTAGGCTTCCAGTCTAACCGGATGCAGCCGAATATCAGTATTTTGCATGGAGCGACTGCCTATCTGACCTCCACAACCCAGTTACTGGGTAACACGATACCCCTTGGTAAGACTGGTTGTCAGACTTTCGGGCTTCTGAGGACCCGTAACAACTGCCAAAGATCTACGTTTATACTACTTGGGGTGGCAGTGTGTATTAATTCAGGGACATGGAGTTATGAAAAAGTAGTAAATGGGCTGCACCCTGGCAGCGCCTGCAGCTTAGTGAATGCATGCAGCATTAGCCAGTAGAAGTTTTGGAAAATAGGCGCTGAATCTGTTTTTTTGAAGTAAGTACTGTTTAAAGAAGGCATCTTGTATTGAAATAAAATATAAATACCTAGGTACCTTTATGCGTGTTTGGTTTTCACTAACATTTTCATGCGCACTAGAATTAATTCCGTGTTCATGTTTCACAAAACTAAATACACGTCCCATAGGTCCAATCAATGATATATAAAACTACGTCATTAGGTCCAATCATTAAAACACACGCACATACACACTGATTATAGTTAATACACTAATAAACAATTAAATATCGAAAGTTTTCAAAAACAAACTCCACGCCATTGCAACACGCGTACTAATTTTCATGTTCTATTTTTGAAATTTTATTTTTCTATTTATTTTTTTGTTAACTATATTCTAATGCGTGACCAAGGAGTTTGATAGTGATAGTATTAAACTTATTAATTTTAATTATTTTGCGTAGGTAGGTACAGTCACGGACTTTAATTGATGAGCCACCTGGCACTGTTCGTATTTTAGCCGTGTAATGCAAATCGGGTTTATTCGGTTCCCGACACGCAAAGTGATATGTCTTCGTATTAGAAGAAGAAAATTATATTTCTTATCTTTACCGGTTGGCTAACCTGAGAGCCAGAACTACAAACTTGACAGCAGAGTGACTACTCAAAGTCAACCAGTAGTAGTGCAGGTCTAGCAACTGTAACCTAGCAACAATAAACAATTGTTGCTAGGTTACTTTTGCGATAGTAACATTAGCGTACGGAGAAATTCTCTGACATCGATATTTCAACTGTCACTGTCTTCAGTTAAGTTTTCAGAATTATTGAGTTAATGAGCTATGATTCAAAGGAGGTCAGTATCAAATAGATTGGATAAACTTAATGCAACATTGTATTTATTTTTATCATTGAGAACTTATTAGTCAACCTCTATGGATATTTCCGATTAAAAATCATTTATTTGTCATCTTGTTTACGAGCTTGCGATTTGGGTTCGTGTTTAATCGAGTAATCTCGTGAATGTATGAAACTGCAAAATTGAAAAGTTTGAAGGTGTCTCATTAATTAAAGTCCGTGACTGTACGTACGTACTTTCTTTGTCCCTAACAATACTACAGTAGGTAGGTACCATCTTACTAAATGATGTAATTAAGGCATAAACATAGTCACCCGGTGTGACTCCGGCGATACGGAAACCGAAAAATATGTGGTCGGGAGACCCGCTGCTGATGTCAGGAACAAAGTTTCTAGGTGTAATCACGAAGCTCAGCCGCGCGGCTTGCATGAGGAGGAACCGCTCACAGTAAACTGTGGCTGTTTTATTAGGTATACCTACTGATACCATCAATATTCTATGTCGGTGAAGTTTCGCTAATCAAATTGTATAGGTATGTACTTGTGACCTCAACTCCACGCCTGAATGCGTAGGTACGGTTCGCAAACCAAATAAAAAATACCATGCTGGATTATCACATTACATTCTGGTGTTGAGTGTATCCTATCCTGCTATCCTAGTAATATTATTAACACGAAAGTTTGTGAGGATGGATGGATGTTTGTTACTTTTTCACGCAAAAACTACTTCACGGATTTGGATGAAATTTGGCACACAGATAGTTTATAACCTGGATTAACACATAGAATACACATACATACATTTTTATCTCGATATTCTCACGGGATCGGGACTTATGCGCGTGAAACCGCGGGGCACTGCTAGTAGAATATAATTATGATATTTTGAGAATTTTTGTAACATATTTTGGGAACGCATGCGTTCAGGTGAGCGATGTACCTAATTCAGCCGCTGAGCTTACCATGCGTAGTCTGCAGGCGTAGCATGGCGCTTTCTATCTCTACGAAGAATAGACATAGCTTTTTCTATACAAAGTGACAGTTCGTTTCTTCATTTTTGACATCCACCGTAGAAATCTTTCTACAATCTGTCATTTTGTCTTTCATTTCTAACGATCTTTGTCTAGGTCTTTTTATATGTAGACTATTTCGGAAGAAAGTTTTCTATCCTTACTGTCAAAATCACATTGACAACCGATAAATCCTATGATAAAACAAAGAATTCTGAGTCGAATTAGGTAAAAGAGTGAATTTCGTAAAAAGTGCAGTTGACTCTTTCTATTTTGCTGCCGTCTCGCACTGGCTACTGTCTACAGGAAACGTCATTTTTGTCTACTCTTCCGTCGACAAAACGGTACTCATGCTACGCCTGCTGCAGGAAAGAAACAGTATGTAGTTGGTAGAGCGTATTTGATGAAGGAGTTCGTCCGGGGAAGTAGGTAGGTAAGTAGTAGGTAGTTTCCAGCATAACTATTTTTGCCGCCTAGCAGCGTTGTTTTGTTCCAGTTTGAAGGGAATGGGTGCTGTTGTAGATAATGAGATGATTTTTTCAATTTTCGCTCTGGGATGGCAACGCACATGTGGTGCTTCTTATATAATATGTCTGGCGGCAATGACCACTTAATATAATCAGGTGGGCTGCCGGCTTGTTTGATATCATATTATACTTACCTACCTAATATTTAAAAAAACCGGCCCAGTGCGAGTCGGACTCGCGCACGAAGGGTTCCGTACCATTATCTATAAAAACGGCAAAAAAATCAAGTTTACTGTAAGTATACTAAAAAACGGAATAAAATAAATATAAAGGGGTTCCTTTTTTTTGTATTTGTTGTTATAGCGGCAACAGAAATACATTATCTGTGAAAATTTCAACTGTCTAACTATCACGGTTCATGAGATACAGCCTGTTGACAGTCGGACAGACGGACAGCGGAGCCTTAGTAATAGGGTCCCGTTTTACCCTTTGGATACGGAACCCTAAACAGTAAGCAGTTTTACTTGTGGTCAACTTAGCCTGAGGGTTCAAGGCGTCATTACCTGTCGGTCAAGGCTCTTTATTTTTGTTCTGCAAAATTAACAATTTAAATTCATATGTATACGACGTGCGTCATGCATGTGAAGGTTTATCCGATATGGTAAAACATTAGAGTGCTCGCAAGAGAAGTCTTCGCGTGACTGGTGGCGCTGCCTAATCCTATACAGTAATATTTAAAATATTAAATCGATTAATAATGTAATCTTAGTACTTCCTTATTATAAATCTTTTATTATATTAATTAATTAAATACTTAATTCTATATTTAATTTGACCTTACATAAACGACAAGACGGCGGCATAGGTACGATTAGTTCTGATTTCGACCGCGCGCAGATTTATCTTGAGAACAAATTTACCTACCTAGGGTCCGTTCACACAGACCGGCTCGGAGAGGAGAGCAGATTCTTATCACGTTGAAAACAGAGTTGTTAGTATTTGTAGTAAGGTTTATTTTTACATGTGCACTGCTTTTGTCATTAAGAATGCTTGAACGCGCTTGGTGTGAAATAATAAGAGGAACTGACCGGCTCCGACCGCGTTCTTTTTCTCGTTGGCGGCTCCGTTCCGACCAACTCCAAGCGTATACTATCCGGTCTGTGTGAAAAGAAAAATGCGCGCCAATGCTCTCCGAGCCGGTCTGTGTGAACGGACCCTTACTTTTTATTTATTCCCGAATAGAGGCCAATGCAGACAGGGACGGGATGGCAAAGGATTTTGCCTTCAGTCAGCGCACACTAGCTGCTTAGATACCGCGGCATCCCAGCGCCATGCCACGGCGCGCGCGCCCCGCGGTATGTCACAACCAGCGCCGGCGTCCTCGGCATGCCGTTGCCTACCGCCACGGCATCCCGCCGCGGGAGCCCGTGGCGCGTCTTTCAATGCCGTGCAATGAAATCCCTTTCGATGCCATGGCATGATTTTAAAGCATAGCAATTTATGTCGTATTTCTATATCGATACGTTTGAATGTCCATTGGTAAAAAATTAAATCCCTTGCCATGCCGTCTTGGTCTGCGTAGGCCTTTAAGCTTTTTTTCAAAATAAAGATAAAAAAGGCTACGTTTATAATGTCTCAAAACCAAAACAAAACTAAGTAAAAGTTACATTATTGCTGTAGAAAAAAAAAAAGATCCTATTTACAAATGTTATGTTTCTTAATAATATCTATTGTTTTTCACTGCTCATTTAAACCATAGATAAGCTAGTTTTAAATAATACATAATACAATCCTATTATAGGGTAATTTATTAAATAGGTATTAACAACAAAATGTAATGCAATTTTTATTAACTGATTTGAACTGATATGATCAATTATTTAAAGACAAATACATATATATATAAATTATATACATATTTATTCACTACATTCCGTGTATCTCACCAAGTCATGTGTTCATTCATAAAAATCACAAGCACACTCACAAAGACACACCCTCTCACACTCATTCATTCGCCATATCATATAACACAAAGAGAGGTACATACCATTAATACTACCTTAGACTATTATTCCTTTGTTTTGTAAAATGCTAGCATTTAAGAACTCTGATCTAATGTAACTCGAGGGGATTGGCGCTGTTAGCCGAAATACAGGTTCCTCCTAGTTCGGCTGCAGAGGCTAAAACTTTTGTGTACTTTTGATTTATCATACTAGCACATAACTGTAAACTAATCTAAGTACTGTTTTTATGAAATAAAAAAAATATTATTAATGGATGCAATAACATAAAGTACCTATCCATAAAGAATACTGAATCAATTATGCTTTTTGTTTTAGTTACTAAGTAAGTGACAAAGCATAAGTTATTCACTAAGTCACCTCAGTTTTCTTACAATGTTAGGTATAAATGAGTTTTCAATTGTTTACTTAAATTACAATGAATCATATGATTTGCCCTTTATCTGGGGGCACGGGAGTGCCCCCGCCAAGACGAGCCAAGCGAAGCGCAAGGAGGGCACTACCTAGGTTTTTTGAACCCTCATAACTTGGGTTTGGTTTAATATTACGTGTTCAAGAACTTGAAAACATTGCAATCTTTTGAGCATGAGTGACCACAATAAGGATGTCTACTACAAAACGTAAAATTAAGGACTAATTAACAATGAAGCCTAACAAAAAAGTAAATTATCAGATTCAGACATACTACAGAACAGCTTAAAACAGTCACTTTGGCAGAATCATAATACTGCCGTCCACTAACTAAAAGGCCGTTAAGCCACAGTTGGTCGTTTTTCACTTTGTAATGTAGTCTTATACAACTTTCGATGCTCTATCTTTTGGTGTAAGAATCATTTTTCTATGATTTATAGTTTTAGAGATACAAAACATTGCTGAGCAGTTAAACCACATAAATTTCGTTACTCCCTTAATTAAAAAGCGGCTAAGCCACAATACTTCTCTAGAAAGACGTCAACATACTTTAACGGCAAATTGATGTATCATTTTTTCTAAATTTACTTAACTAAAAGTACGTTATCTAGTCATACTTGACTAAAAAGCAGCTAAGCGTCTTTAACTACCTTCATGTATTGTGTCACAAATAACCATCTGAACATCGTGCCTTAACTATAAAGCAGTTATACGCCAATAGCGGCTTTTAAGTTATGTATTGAAATTAGTATTAGCTAAATATCAATCGCTAGAGAGCAGCTAAACGACAATACTAGACTAAAAAGCAGTTAAACGCTCGTGATTTGCGTTTGCGTTTGACCAGCTCAGGCCTTTTTACTTCGGGTGCTCGTTAGCGGACCGACGTGTGGCGCGTCTCTTGATTTTTGGCGCCACAATTACGAGAATGGCGCAAAATATGCAAAGGTAAGCTGACATTATTATTTCATTTATTGTAATAAATAGCTATTTGTAATATTATTATAAATACGAAAGTATGTTTGGATGTTTGTAAATCTTTTAAGCAAAAACGAATGAATTGTTTTTAATTTATCTAACTCTATAAATGCCTGTTTTTGTTACCATATATTTTTCTGTATTCCGCAATACCTGCACAGGTAAAACGCGTGCTGCTAGTTTTCATTATGTACCTACCTATTGCAAGAGGGTTTTAAAGTACCTACTGTTTCTAAGTTCATCGTAATTGTTGTTGTAGGTATCTGTTTCGATTGCTGATTGTTTTATACCTAATAGTGCGCAAGAGATGTGTCGTATAATTGGTTCATTAGTTAACTGATTATATTTCATTGTATTTTAGACGTTCCGGTGTATCATCAAGGATCCAAACTATGATGAATAGTGTGTTGGTGGACCAGGAATTTCTAAACTAACAGCATGCCATCTATACGCATTTCCACTTGCTCTAATATTAGCCAAAAAGAATGAAAGTATGCATGAACAATAACGATTTAGTTAATCTTCTCTACCAAGAATCTTACTCGATGACATCAAAAGTGTTTCAAAAATTCAATGAAACACAAATCACATATAATTATAGCCAACCAGAAGAAACTCTGAAGCTTACCATAGAAACATTAACTCAACAGCGTGAAACACATTCCATATACTGCCACGAATCGATGCCCCCTCCTTCCCCGATACCATCTTCTTTTCACTGCATTATACCAGAAATATTAGATTATGACAGAGATGACTCTGTTAAGGATAAGGACTACCAACCATGTGAAGAAGTTTTTAGTGATGATACTGAATATGGTTATGACATGCAAAGACAAAATACAGTATCAAACCCTAAAAGTAAACCAATATTGAAAAGGAAAACATCAATAACTAAAACGTTTCCCAAAAAATTAATAACGCAACGACATACTCAAGAATTTACAAGAACAGAAGAGATTATTGGACATCGGTTACCTAAGAAAAGACGTACATCTTACTTCTTCTTTAATTTATTACTTAATTTTGATAAAACTACACGAGTGTTACTAGGTATAATTGCTTATTTACCTAATCTGATTTACTCATTTTGTTAAAGTTTTAAATTAATATTTAAGCATAAAAAATGGCCGAATTTATAGTTTTTTATATAAAGTCTAATATTTAATTGATTATGACGTTATGTGTTACGCACAATTATATTATTTCAACTTGGCAATTATTGATCTCTGATTGTGATATGTTTATTTCATAAGTGCATAAGAATTTGAAACCAAGTGTCATGTGCCATAAAGCTTTCAAAAACGATACTTACATATTTTGGGTATTTTTATAAAATAATTATAATATAATTTTTCCTATGGTTTCGCGAATACTGATTATTATTGATATATATTATATAATTATATATTATTATTGATATATATTATATAATTATATATATATTATAAAGATGTAATTGTGATCTCATTACTGAATAAGATTTGTAAAAGTTTGATTAAACTTGTTTTTTTTATTATTTTATACAGGCTGTAAGGGTAAACAGTCTTGTCATTCAAACCATGGGTAGTTGACTTAAATATAAAAATAAATGACCGAACACAACAAAAAAAAACGTCATTTTCATTAAAAGATTTTAAAAAGTTTCTATCCGACACCGTGCTCTCTAGCGAAACAGCTGACTGACTGAGGAAGGAGTCGCACTCGCGGCCGGTCAGGTCACATCCCGCACCCCCCGCCCGTGTTGAGACGCAAGTTCGTTGCCCTAGCGCATTGGACAACGAACTTGCGTCTCTTGTGGTAAAATGTAGAATTAAAAAAATGAAAAAAAAAGTTTTAATTTTCAATTGATTTTACGTTCTATAAATGAAACCAAACCACTGGTTGCAAGGATAACGGTGTTTACCCTAACACCCTGTATTGTTTAATTAAATAATAAGCTATTTGTTAAGTTCCTACACAATTTAATTAGACGTACTGATTGTCTATTATTTTTTATTAATAAATAAAGTTCTGATTTTCATAAAATAGTTTTTAACTTTTCAACTTTTTACCCGCAAGTGCTTATTTAAAAGGCAGTTAATTGCGAGCGAGATGTCTTTAACTGCCTTCTAGTTAAGCAATAGTAGAACCAGTATAAAATATGTTTTACAATACCGAGCTTAAAAGCGTTTAAAATCCCATAACTGCTTTGTAAGTAAGCGAAGTTAGTCTTCCAAGTGTTAGTTACTAGGCTATAAGTCTGTTAAAATCCTTTAACTGCTTTATAACTAAGTATATTTTGATAACTTTTACTATAAGTACAAGACGTGGCGGCTACAAGAAATTGCTTCACTATAAAGCAGTTAAGGTATGGTTAGCGGCCTTATAGTGCAGTATATTATGTAAAAATGAAAAAAAATTGCTTAGCTAAAAGTTAGAAAATGAATTTAAATAAAATGTGATTAATATAAATGAATGAACTAAATCACATATTGTGCAAAAAGACTGTGCCTACGTATATAACTTGCAACCTTGTTCCTAGGTAGCATACTTTTCAAGAGACATCAATTCCCACTTATTTTTGCGTTTTCTCGAAAACTACTTTTTGCACTTAGCGGCTTTTTAGTTAGTGGACGGCAGAATAGGTAATGAATCATCACCATTCATATTAAGATCTGCGTGCGATTCATATTACGAAATTACGAAATAATTAATTTGTTTGACAGTTTTCTATCGAGATTCGTAAAATGGTCCACACATGAATTGTTTTTGTGTCAAATTAGAGGAATTGCTAATGACAGTTAGAAATTCAGGAAATGAATTGCTTTTAGAGGAATTGCTAATGTGGCCGTTTTAGGCCCACAGTATTTTTTTTTCTAAATTCTACACGTACGTTCCATTCTCACCTCTCTGCGCACATGCCGTAAGTACTGCATTAGCGCGGCAACCCCGTCAGCAGCCTGACCTGAATGCATTATTGTATTTGTACGCGCAGGGCGCTGTATGCCCTCTGCGTATAGTTGACCCACAGACTGCGTGTATCTATACAACATGTTTTTTTTTAATCCCATAACTCTAGGGTATTAATGAGACCATGTCAAAGAATCAATTGGCATATTAATTATTTTGTATATTTTACCATTTGTTTTTTTTTAATAAGATATCGTAACATTAAACTCTCGATGTGTGTACCTATCTAAGTTTCATTGATGGGTACGAGTACTTAAATAATTTTCATTCTAACTAATCATTCATATTTAAAGCTAAGAAAATGCGACGTGGCCATTTCTTTTTTTACGGACGATAGTAGTCAGATTTTTTTTTCAAGTTGGGTATTGCTTTACGTAAATAATCGTGACTTCGTCGAATTATTTTTTTTATGAAAAAGAAAAAAAAAATGGATAGGAAAGGAGGGTAGAACGACGTGCATTATGCAAATCTGCTAGCCAACATATTGCAGCGGACAGCCAACGCCCTGCACTCACGCTCAATATCCACACTGTCTTTTAGGTCTTCGGAAACCCAGTTGCCCAGATACTTTAAAGTACCTACTTAGTAGTCACTAAGTAGGTACTTACTTTAGGTTCCCTACGCAAGTCTGCTTTTAGGGACTTCCCCAAAGTTTCACCTGTGGTTCCGGGTAAGTTTTTCACTTTTCTTAACATTGTATCTGAGCCCATGAGCCTCCGCGTATCACTCGCATATCGTAAGCAAGCTTATGTTTCACAAAAAAGTTTGATGTCGCAGTAGGCTCGTCTGTCGCCCCGCCACGCTCACGGGGACGCCCGGCTGGATTTTGATACATAAATCATTATAAACGATGCTTACAACTATAATTTGTGTAAACGTTCTCGAGCTGAGATCGTTTTACATCTAAATCTGTACATAATTAGCACAAAATCCCTGATTGAACCTGAAACAAACAAAAAATACTTATTTGTTGCTTTATTTTATTATTTTCTCTGGAAACTTAATCAGTTTCAGTTAGGCGAAAACTGGCGCGGACTAAAATGAAAGGTCACTTTTACGATATAATATTAAATTAATTTCAAAAGTCATCAGTAATATCCTTCAGACTTGTCCAGACTTATGTATTTTGACAACATTTCAGTACTTATGCATTTCTTATGTAATTTCTAGAATAAGCACGTTTTGTGTCTTCATAAAATACAAAGTCAAAGTCAAATCATTTATTTCAAATAGCAGATAAAAGGCACTTTTTAACGTCAAAAGAGACGCAGGTGATTATTACACTTCGTCACTTCTTTAAAAAAATCGACAAGTACGAAGTGTGGAGAGCATGTTATGTCTATCCTAAATATTAGTTTAAAAATTATTAATAAAGTTTTCAAGTTTAAAACACACGTAGACAGTCCGAATCGAATGTAAAGTGATATCACTATATGCATACTATTTGTTTACGTTTTTTAACGCTTTGTCGTGCGTAAACACTCATATGCTCTGAAGCTTATTACGATTATTACTTTGCAAGAACTAACCTTAACAAATGTTTTTCCATATCACACTTAAGCATTTAATATTAACTAGGAGTTTCACTTTTCAGTCCACAAAAATACAAAACTATAAAAAATTATCAGTTTATTAAACTTATATAATATCAAAGACTACTTTTAAAAATTAACACAATAATCACATTAAAAAACCTGCTTGAAAGGTCGTAGAACAACAGTAATTTTGAATCTATCTATTTTATTATATTATATTAAGTTTTTTTCCACACTGGCAAGTACGTACTCTATCTATATATATCCAGTGCCCAATGTGAAAAACCATACGTACCTGTAGACCGAGTGAACCTCACTAGTCACACGAGCACCCAGCATCATCATCTACAGCCGACTGCGCCCGCGCAAAGGGAAAGAACCACTCCAAACAGATCCCGCGGTCGATAAACCGATTCGTAGAACAACAATAACAAAATAATAATATTTCCTCATCAGTTCACTGCTAACGAATAAAAAAAAATTCCACGTATCTCCAAGGCGATAATTTTGTTAGGCTTGTTGTCCTGGGTAAGCTATAATTTATAACATACTATGAGCAAGTCTTGATTGAATACCTACGTCTGCGAGATGACTTGAAACAATCATATAGCTTAGTGAGTTCTCTAATATGCTTGACTCTAAGACATTTTTCGTTAAAGAGTCAAGAACAATAAATACTTAAATAGAAAACTAAAAGCTGCACATTTATTGCAACCTAGAGTTAGGTCGGTATACCTCAGTAGGTTATTGGGCCGCGGAGATAAAATTCTGCAGTTAGCTCACCGTCCGATAAGGACCAGGCCCGGGTCGACGGCGCGTTGTGATCCACGCGCGCCTCAAAGAGATGTCAGAACAATTGGCGGGGTACGCTAGGACCGATGCCTGCCAGGGTGGCGGGAAAGTCTGAGAGGGATGCCGGGACCCTTGGCAAAAGGCAACTGAAGGAACACGGATGGGTTTCAGTCAGTAAAAGTCTGACACGCCCTCCCGCTCCGCCCAGAACGGTATAGGTAATTTGATGATTTACCAACATCAAAAAAAAAAGGCAGGCATAAAAAAAAACTGTGAGAAGAATGAGACTAGCTATGTATGTATATCTTACAGAGTACGTTCTACCTTAACCGGCTATTACTAACGCAATATTTACAATGTACTAGTTTATTAATACATTAAACAATATACGTAGATATTTATTGTGATCGGCTGAGCTACACAAAAACTCTCGGCCACTTCGACGTGTTAACGAATGAATTTAAATATAAATGTATTGTTAATACCTGTTCAAAGGGTTCCGCAATAGATATCGATTAAATTTTTTAAGATTTTTTTTTACTTTTTGTAGGTTCCCCAACATAAATGATGGTCCCTTCGAGAGGTCCCTTTGCTTACACAAGTTCAAATTAAAATTAGCTTGTGATTCTTCGCAGACGTCTAAGAACTTATAATTTCAAGTAACTACAGCATCACCGTAATCATACGGTAAAATAGTTACTTACTTAAAATGATGTGATCAGAAAACTCTTTTTTTGTGTGTGTTCGTCATTAGATATCAATACCCATCGCATCTGTGAAGTTGTGCCAGCTATTTTGATTTGAGCCTGTAAATTAGTTCACAATTTGGCATACGCTTCTTCAATTGCACGATAAAAAGCGCAATCATCAGGTATTCACATTCACCCATATCCAATTTAAATCATAAATTAATTGTAAACCTATCACCTTCTTAGATTGGCAAAATACTGAACTAGATCCGTCTGCTTTATAGACAAATGTAACTGATATTATTGACACATGACATCGTTCTGGCATAATAAAATTAATTAAATCAAACCAAAAATCTAAGAATGTCGAAATCTAAAACCAAAACTAATAACAAGTTTAATAAAATCACCAAGAGTAATAATTCACCCTCTGAAGACGCTGCTGAAAGTGCTGAAATTACCGAAACACTGAATGCTGAATCACCAGGAGGTATGTCAATTGAAGATTATTTTATGATGTTAGTGACAAATAGATTTTAGTCGAAATTCGAAACGGGTGAAAAGAGGTTGAATAATATACCAGCCCAGCCCATACAATTATTATGATCAGCAGTGTTATCAGCTAAAATAAATACCTAGTCATAGTAAATCACGGGATCAAATTCGCAAACAAAAGCTTGTTTCGGTAGGTGTTGGTAATTACGCCATTTAAAAGAAGCTTCGAGCATAACAACTGCACGGTATAATCTAAAAAGTTATCAGAACTAACGAACAGTCAGCAATCATTTTTATTAGTCCACGTCTCTACCACTTCGATGCATAAAATCAGGATATTTTAATTCAGCGGAACCTTAATAATTATTACAAAAAATAGCGCGGCAAAAAGTGAAGAGTCTAATAAACATTTATTCGTTCAAGTCCATGACATAAGCGAGTCTGTATATAAGCTAGGTCGAGGTACTTCGGGGCACAGATCAGCATGGCTCGTCTAGCAGTAGTCACAGCTATAGCCTTAGGGCTCGTCGCTATCACTAGCGCCGCACCAGGTATTATTTTGTTGTTGTTATTGTAGTTTTGTTTTGGTTTACATTCTAAAAAAAAACAATGTTGATTTCTACTAATGGAACGTGAGCTTTGTCCTTTCAAATACTTTATATGGAATGGAATAGGTACATAAATTAACTCAATACAAATGTCTAGGATTCGAATTTCAAAGTGGTTTTTCATCAAAATATTATGAAACATAATTTTTTTGTAGACTCGTGTAGATTCACCATTCGTCGAATTATTTGACCTGTCCGTATTTCACAACCTTGCTTAAAAGAATACTTCATTCAGCAAAATTATGACCCTACCATTCCGTAGAAATATTAACCCTTCAGAGATCTACCATCAATTTGAAGGTTACCACGTTTATAAAACTTGCGTTATTTATAATTTCCAGGTGGATATGGCGGAGGTAGTCAAGGTGGTGGAGGCGGCGGCTCATCCGGCGGTGGCGGCGGTGGTTATGGCGGCGGCGGCGGTGGTGGCAGTGGTGGCGGTGGCGGTTTCGGCGGCGGAGGCGGCAGTGGTAGCGGTGGCGGAGGAGGCCATGGCGGTGGTTTAGGCGGCGGTAGCGGCGGACACGGTCACGGAGGAAGTGGCGGACACAGTCACGGAGGAAGTGGTTCCAACGGCGGCGGCGGCTTCGGTCAAGGAGGCGGTGGCGGCGGCGGCTTCGGCCAAGGAGGCGGCGGTGGTATCGGCGGTGGTATCGGCGGTGGTATCGGCGGTGGTAGCGGCGGACACGGTCACGGAGGAAGTGGCGGACACAGTCACGGAGAAAGTGGTTCCAACGGCGGCGGCGGCTTCGGCCAAGGAGGCGGCGGCGGCGGCGGCTTCGGCCAAGGAGGCGGTGGCGGCGGCAGTCACGGTCATGGAGGCGGCAGCGGTAGCCTAGGCGGCGGCGGCGGTGGTAGTCATGGAGGTGGCGGTGGTGGTGGCGGCGGCGGAGGCGGCGGCTACGGAGGTGGCGGCAGCTCTGGCCACAATAAACCAGGCGGTTACGGGTAAATATTACGATTTCATCTTCTATATACTTTGTTGTTTTTTGTTTTGTGCTTTTGGAGGTCCGATATTATTTTCAGCCATAATGCTCCCCATAAACGTTTGTCCATAAAAAATGCATTTTATTATAAGATAAACCTTTTTACTTGAAAATTAATTTCGTAGAATTGTATTACGTAGGTACACTTGTATTGTGTGCAGCTGTTATTATAAGTATATTAAAGAACAATACTTTTAGGAAAACATGACATCTTCGTCTGTATGTGTAAAGAAATACAAAACGTTTGTAATTTATTTGACTGTATTATTAACATTGCTTTGTTTTGTTTGTTTCAGACGTTAAGCTACCTGAAGGTCCCAGTCAAAGAAATTTAAAAGCTCAATGTGATAAAATAAATAGTTTACGGTTCGCCATTCATATATATTAATACAATACAAATAAAATTTATTGTTTTTATAAAATACTTCAGTTTTTAAATCTATATACCTATTTCCACCCTTTCAATGACAAACTATAGCCAGTTTTAACAACAACAGTGCCCAAAGAGAAACGGACATGTATCTTAGGTTAATAATAATGGTTTCAATATTATAATTATGCTATTTTATTGTTGATGTTTCCAATGTCCTACTTAGATCATCATTGACTTTTACATTGTGTCTTAAAAAATGATCGCAAAAAAGCAATGGAAATACCAACTAAAAACTACATGAACTTAGAGAGTTGTATTGCTGATTCTAATGTTTATAATTCTGTAAATCCATATTTGTTACGAGCGCAAAGAAAAGTCAGTATCAGGTTGTATGTTTTGTAGATCAACATACAACCTGATACTGACTAGCGCATCAACCTTAAGCAGTCGCTAATCATTTCTTAACTTAAAGCCACGTTTATAACACCCACCACCTTATTAAATAAAACATGAGGGAAGGACACAGGGCGATCCGAAACACACCACTTCACACTGTTTAACATCTGTCTGTCCTTAACCTGCTGGTGGACATACAAAACTTCACAAAGTACTCGCGGGTTATTTCCAATAATCAATTTGTATGATTAAAATAAAAAAAGGATTGTGATTGATCCAATATTTCTTAAATTTAAGTTTTCATAATAATGGAAACTTAAATTTACGAAATATTGGATAGGTACTTACTTATCAAACTGGGCCGCGTGGTGATTATGACCCATTCACTGTCACAGAAAGGAGGTCTATACCCCAGCAGTGACTTTATAGACTGATTATGCAATTAGGAGGTACTTCAGTAGACGACAGCTAACCATGGGAAAACAGAAAAAAGTGGGGCTAGTACTTTTCATCCTGGTCCGCAGACGAAGTCGCGCGCAACAACTAGTTAAATATAAGTATTATTAACACATGAAAAATACAATATGAAAAATAAATATCGATTATAGTTTTTACAATACTTTTTTTACTTACATAGGTACGTTTGCGATACTTCGCAGACGTGATGGGTGATGACCTCATGATTTCAAGCAACTACAGCTGATTAAGATAGTATAATTACTTGAAAATAAGTGATTAGAAAATCTTTTTTTTGTCTTTTCATCATTAGATACTCGTATCGCATCTGTGACCGAGACTCCTTCGTGCCTCAGAAAGCACGTTAAGCCGTTCGTTCCGGCTGTCATTTGTAGATCTTTGAAGTCGTTACGGGTCGTCAGAAGCCCGAAAGTCTGACAACCAGTCTTGCCAAGGGGTATCGTGTTACCCAGTTACTGGGTTGTGGAGATCAGATAGGCAGTCGCTCCATGTAAAATACTGGTATTCAGCTTCATCCGGTTAGACTGGAAGCCGACCCCAAAATAGTTGGGAAAAGACTAGGCAGATGATGATATCGCATCTGTGAAATTTCGCCAGCTATTTTAAATTGATCCTGTAAATAACAGAAGGACTTAAGACCACAGCTTGGCATACGCTTCTTCAATTGTGCGACAAAAAGCTCTATACTCGGGTATTCACATTCACCCCTATCCAGCCAACACAGCCAGAGTGTCTAATTCCAATAAGAAGTAATACTTACCTATCACCATTGAGGTTGTGTCACCAATGTAAACTAGACACCGCGAAAACAATGTTTGCACAACATTTTAGTGCCCGGGAGAACAAACGTCTCGTCTACTACCTGAATAGATTAAAAGTTAGCCGAATCAAACCAAAAAGTTTAAGGATGTTAGAATCTTAACCCAAAACGAATAACAAGAATAATAAAATCAACAAGAGAAATTCACCCTCTGAAGACTCTGCTGAAAGTGCAGAAATTACCGAAATACTGTTTATGTAACATGATGTTAATTTTATTGTAAGTGACAAATAGGTTTTACGCGTTTTGTGGTTGTGGCCGGTGGCCAGTGTGCGGAGCCGCACTCCCATTGAATTTGTGGAATTAGGGTGCAACAAGGATCTATTGACATTCGAATGATATTGCAGGGAGAGCGTTGCTGGAAAAACATTTGCGAAATATTGAAACAAGATGGCGAAGTTAGTCCGATTTTGGACACGCGCCATAAGATCCTACTACACCTTGAATATTATCAGATAAAATATTCAATCGCGAGATCAAATTCGCAAAAGCTTGTTTCGGTGTACGCCATTTAAAAGAAGCTTCGAACATAACTTAGGGCCAATTCTCTTACTTAAATAAAATATAAGTAAAAATCTTTTTAAAAACAAGCTTTTGATTAACTAAAAAGTACTAAATAAAACTTACGTAAACATAGAACTTTATTATGTTCTTAAAACCTTGAGGCTTACCTTCAAGTTTAGTGTAAGAAGGACATTTACGCCTCAAGCTTTTAAGAAAATATTAAAGTTCTATGTTTACGTAAGTTTTATTTAGTACTTTTTAGATAATTAAAAGCTTGTTTTAAAAAAGATTTTTACTTATATTTTATTTTCTATTTTTTAGCATTAGGATTTGTTTAAATATCTGTTCTATCACCTTCACAAATCCAACGAATTAGGTTTTCCCATGGCCACCTTCCGGCTCCATCATCAGGCCCTGAACACCACCTAGTGTCAAAGCACTTGTCAATACATAACCAACGAATCCAAACACGATGGTGCTATCTTGTTTGATTAAGGAGTTCCCATGGCTACCTTCCGGCTCAATCATCAGACCCTGAACACTACCTAGTGTCAAAGCACTTTTCAATACATAACCAATGAGTCCAAACACGATGGTGCTGTCTTGTTTGATTGAGGAGTACCCATAGCCACCTTCCGGCTTCATCATCAAACCCTGAACACCACCTGGTGTCAAAGCACTTATGTTAATACATGACCAATGAGTCCAAACACGATGGTGCTATCTTGTTTGATTGAGGTTTTCCCATAGGCACCTTCCGGCTCCATCATCAGACCCTGAACATCACCTAGTGTCAAAGCACTTGTTAATACATGACCAATGAGTCCAAACACGATGGTACTTTCTTGTTTGATTGAGGAGTTCCTATGGCCAACTTCCGGCTCCATCATCACACCAGCAAAATGGTATCTTTTTTCAAAATGTCTCGGTAGTCGTATAATTATGCCCAGTTACAGCACAATGAGATGCCAGGAAGTGCTTGATGAATTTATGACAATTGGAGTTACTAGAAACACATATGGCCACCTTCCGGCTCCATCATCAAACCTTAAACACCACCTAGTGTCAAAGCATTTGTTAATACATAACCAATGGGTCCAAACACGATGGTGTTATCTTGTTTGTTTGAGGAGTTCCAATGCCTAACTTCCGGCTCCATCATCAGACCAGCTCCATGGTACCATTTTTTCAAAATGTCTCGGTAGTTGTATTAGTATGCCAAGTTTCAGTTCAATCGGATTTCAGGAAGTGCTTGAAAAATTGACGACAAAAGGAGTATCCGGGAACACATACGAACAGAGCAAGCTAATATAAAGCTTGTAAAAACCGTTCACATTCAAGTCGCAATCTGTCATACCTGTCAAAAATGTTGGTAAATTGATGGTTTTTTTGACAGATTGCAAATGAGATGCGAATGTGAACGTTGTTAAAAATAAGTGCCCCTCAGCACGGTACACCTAGGTACTCTAAAAGTTATCAGAGTGACAATTAATCGCTTCAAAAGCGTTTCGGATTTTCTAAATTGACATTAAGCTTTTCAATAGCATGCCAGTCCTACATTTTTGCCTACTCCATCATCGGTATCGCTGATAGAATGTCACTTTGTCTAGGCCCTCAGGAGTAACAAACAGCCAGCAATCATTTTTATTAGTGTACTTACATCATTATCCTCTTCGCTGCATACAATCAGGATATTTTTAATTCAACCGAACCTTAATAATTATCACAAAAAATAGCGCGGCAAAAAGTGAAGTGAAGTCTGATAAACATTTGTTCGTTCAAGTGCATGACATAAGCGAGCCTGTATATAAGCTAGGTCGAGGTACTTCTGGGCACAGATCAACATGACTCGTCTAGCAGTAGTCACAGCTATAGCCTTAGGGCTCGTCGCTATCACTAGCGCCGCACCAGGTATTATTTTGTTGTTGTTATTCTGTTTTGTGTTTACCCCTAAGACGACCCACTGACCTAATGGAACATGAGCTTCGTTCTTACCAATACTTTATATGGAATGGAATACATATATAAACAAACTCCATATAAAAAAAAGATTATTGTTATCCTAGGATTCGAGTAAAACTAGATGCAAATTGGTCTTCACCATATGGTTTTTCACCATAATATTATGAAATATCCTCATGTTTCTGTAGACTCGTGTAGATTCAACATTCTGACTTTCGTCGAATTACTTGACCTGTCTGTATTTTATGACTTTCCTAAGACGAGTCTTTCATTCAGCAAAATTATAAAATATGACCCTTCCATTCCGTGGAAATATATTAACCCTCTAGAGATCTACCATCAATTTGCAGGTTACACCACGTTTCTAAAACTTGTGTTATTTCTAATTTCCAGATGGGTATGGCGGTGGGAAAGGCGATGGAGGTGGAGGCTCATCCGGTGGCGGCGGTGGTCATGGCGGCGGCAGCGGTGGTGGTAGTGGCGGCGGAGGCGGCAGCGGTAGTGGCGGCGGTGGCGGTGGTGGCCTAGGAGGAGGCCACGGTGTTGGCGGTGGAAACCTTGGCCATGGAGGCGGAGGTGGCGGTGGTAACCTAGGCGGCGGCGGCGTTGGTAGTCATGGAAGCGGCGGTGGTAGTCATGGAGGCGGCGGCGGTGGCAGCGGCGGTGGCAGCGGTGGTGGCGGCGGCTACGGAGGTGGTGGCAGCTCTGGGAACAAAAAACCAGGCGGTTACTGGTAATTATTACGATTCTAACTTCTTTGTGTGCTTTTGGAGGTCCGACATCATTCTCAGCCATAAAGCTCTGCATAAACGTTGAAAATTAATTACGTAGACTTGTATTACGTATTGTGTGCAGCTGATATAAGTATATTAAAGAGACAATACTTTTAGAAAAACATGACATCTTCGTCTGTATCTGTAAAGAAATACAAAACGTTCGTAATTTATTTGACTGTATTATTAACATTGCTTTGTTTTGTTTGTTTCAGAGATTAAGCTGAGGGTCCCGGTTAAAGAAATAATTCAAAAACTCATGTGATAAAACAAATAGTTTACGTTTCGCCATAAATATGTATTAATGCAATGCAAATAAAATTTTTCGTTATTATAAAATTGTTCAGCTTTTAATTTCATATACTTCCAACCACCCTTTAAACTATCACAGTTACAGACAAATGGTTTCAATTTATGTTTCCAATACCCTACATTTAATACTCAATACTCAATACTTTATTGCATTCCACATGTAGGTATTCTTAGGTGGTATTTATCATCATTGACTTTGACATTTGATCTTAAATATCGAAAAAAATAAACAAACAAACATATTTTAATTCAGCGGAACCTTAAACATTTATTCACAATTATTACAAACTAGCACTTCACCCGCGACTTCGTCCGCGTGGATTTCGTATTTTCCCCTACAAAGTTTACCGTCCACCCGCTTAAAAGGTAGGTTTCGAAAAATGATTGCGAGATTTTTTTTTTAATATTTCCTAAGAATTTTATTAAGTATTTACATTTAAATTGGGTAACTTATTAATACTACTTAAATGAACTAAAAAACTAAAACTGAAAGGACTAACTAACTATACCAATAAATATAAAAACAAAGGGACCTTTAGGCGTCGAAGTATTGTCCGCATCGCTGTCATCCGGAAACGTGCCCAGAAGACTGGCAGCATTATCACGTTGAATGGCAACGCTAATTCTTTGGCCAAAGAACAAGCCAGCCCTCTGGTCACGTGAAGTATCGACCATCATCAGCCTAGCCTTTTCTCTACTATATTGGGGTCGGCTTCCAGTCTAACCGGATGCAGCTGAATACCAGTATTTTACATGGAGCGACTGCCTATCTGACCTCCACAACCCAGTAACTGGGTAATACGATACCCCTTGGTAAGACTGGTTGTCAGACTTTCGGGCTTCTGACGACCCGTAACGACTGCCAAAGATCCACAAACGAGAGCTGGGACTAACGGCTTAACGTGCTTTCCGAGGCACGGAGGAGTCTTGGTTTGTAAAGATGGTCACCCATCCACGGACCAACCCCGGCAAGCGTAGCTTAACCTGATGGATCGACCCGTGCAACTGTTATTACGCAGCCACGAGCTCCAAGTATCGAAGCTGAAGTATCGACCAGTTGGTGAGAAATTTTTAATTATTCGATTTTTTTTTCGTGCGGTTAGAATAGTTTTTATGCCACTCCTGGGCCTCTGACTTGGCTCTTATGCCGTCGAGAAATATCTCTCAGGCATGCGGTTTCCTCACGATTATTTCTTTCACCGTTTTTGAAGCAAGTGATAATAAAATTAAAAGTCAAAGGTGCGTGGCTTGCGTTCGAACTTGAATTAGCAGTCCGACGCAGTCCGACGACGGTCACACCACTAGGCTATCACTAGACTCTATTGATCAATAAATGCAAGTTTATTGATTAAAAAAAAAACATTTTATTTAAAAACTGTATCCACCCCGAAAGAGGTTGATTTTAGAAAAATTATCCATCATGTTTTTCGTCATTTCATGTTTAGATTATTTGAGTTAATCAAGATACGCAGCAAAATTCTCCCCTAAAAACTCATTTAGGTTACCCCCAAAGTTAATTTCGGAAGTCGCTGGCAAAAAACGAAAATTGAAAACCAAATACACCGACTTCCGAAATTGAAATTATTTTTCACTTTTCAGTGTTTTTGGAAGTTGGTTAATTGTTTTTTGCATGTTTTGTTGCATAATTGAGTAGGTACCCCTTTTCACCCTGTTAGGGGTTTATTTTTGAAAAACCTTTATGCACGTTATTCTTTATTTTCGGTCCTAAGTATAAATATCGAATTTCTAGTTAAACGAACCGCGCGTTAAAATTCTTCCATACAATCTTTGAAACCAATTAAAAAACCCCCTATTAAAAAAAATACTAAATTTGACAAACTTTATTATTTACTTAGACTTTATTAACTAAATGAATAAAAAATTTCATACAAACGAAATCCCCCCTTTTCACCCCCGTAAAGGTTGAATTTCTAAAAACTCCTTAGTGCTCGCTTACTAGGATCATAAATGTTGAATTAGAAGGAAAACGAAAAGGACTAGGGATGTGAAATTTTGCTCAAGGGAGATAAATTTTACGTCTCTAGTCCCGTAGTTTGGGCCGTTTGTTGATATGGCAGTCGGTCAGTTTCTTCTTTAGTAGGTATATAGATATATAAAAATAGCGCGGCAAAAAGTGAAGTCTAATAAACGTTTGTTCGTTTAATTGCATGACATAAGTGAGTCTGTATATAAGCTAGGTCGATATACTGCGGGCACAAATCAACATGACTCGTCTAGCAGTACTCACAGTTATAATAGCCTTAGGGCTCTTCACTATCACTAGCGCCGCACCAGGTAATATTTTGTTGTTCTAATTTTGTTTTGGTTTCCATTCCCTTCACAAAAATCATTATCCTCCTTCTGGGGCAGTTGGGTAAAAATACAATGTAGATCTCTACTAATGGAACATGAGCTTCCTGCTAACCAATAATTTATATGGAATGGAAAACATACAAAAACTACTTATAAAAAAAATATTACTGTTAATCTAGGACTCGATTAAAATCGCATTGTTGATGCCAATTTGTTTTTCAGCTTCAAAATGGTTTTTCATCAAAATATTATAAAATAACTGCACGTTTCTGTAGTCTCGTGTAGATTCAATATTCTGACTTTCGTCGAATTACTTGACCTGTCTGTATTTTACGACCTTGCTAAAACTAATTCTTCGTTCAATTAAATTATATGACCATTCTATTCCGTGGAAATACATTAACCTTCCAGACATCTACCATAAAAAAGGTTACACATGTTTCTAAAACTTTGTTATAAATAATTTCTAATTTCCAGGTGGATATGGCCGAGGTAGTGTCAGTGGTGGTCATGGCAGCGGCAGCGGTAGTGGCAGTGGTGGTGGCGGCGGAAGCGGTGGCGGAAACGGCGGCGGTAGTGGTGGTGGTAGCGGCGGCGGTAGTGGCGGCGGAGGTGGCAGTGGAAGCGGCGGTGGAAGCGGCGGCGGTAGCGGCGGTGGAGGTGGCAGCGGTAGTGGCGGCGGAAGCGGCAGTGGAAGCGGTGGCGGCGGCGGTGGTGGCCTAGGAGGAGGCCTAGGCGGTGGCGGCGGTGGTGGCCTAGGAGGAGGCCTAGGCGGTGGCGGTGGAGGTGGCAGCGGTAGTGGTGGTGGAAGTGGCAGTGGTAGCGGTGGCGGCGGCGGTGGTGGCCTAAGAGGAGGCCACGGCGGTGGCAGTGGTAACGGCGTCGGCGGCTCTGCCCACAAAACACCAGGCGGATAAGGGTAAATATAACGATTTTATTTTCTACATACAATGTTTGATAGCACAATACTATAGTTGGGTATTAATGAGACCATGTCAAAGAATCAACTGGCATATGAATTATTTTTCAATAAGTTTTTTCTTTCCGTTAATAATTCGACAAAGTCACGATTATTTATGTATAAAACCCCCTATGTGAAATATCGTCGCGTTTTCTTAGCTTTAAATATGAATGATTGATTTGAATGAAAATGGTTTACTCGTACGTACCAATGTAACTAAGATACACAGTACACACATCGAGAGTCTAGTTTAATGTTATCTTCGAAATTATGTATTTTTGGAACACTTGTTTATTTATTTATTTAACTATTTATGTACACACATAATAAACAGACAAGAAGAAAAGAACAGAAAAAAACGTACAAAGGTGATGCTTATTTCTAAAGAAATCTCTTCCAGCACACCTGCGATAGGAAAGTAGATAAAGACACCGTGTGTAAAATTCAAGAGAAAGTAAAATACATAAAATCAACACAATTCACTTAATAAACTAGAACAAATAATATGATCATACACTTACATACAAACATAAATACTACATACATAATATAAACTACCTACTTCATAAATATATATCGAAATAAATACATACACAACTATGACGAAGTGGAAAGATAGTGTTCTTTCACTCTTCTTTTAAACACTGCAACAGTTTGGCAGTCCCTAACGTCAGGCGGAAGGGAATTCCATAACCGCACCGCGTGCACAGTGAAGGAGTAGGAGTAGAAGTCAGTGGAATGGGGAGGGGACTTAAGGAGATTTCTATGATGCGACCTGCAAGGCGCATCAGAAGGACGGGCGAAGGAAAAACGCTCCCGCAGATAGGACGGAGTTTTAGGATTGTGAAGGAGGTTAAAAAGTAGACACAATATCCGAGAGTTCCTGCGAAGTCGAATAGGGAGCCACTTGAGTAGGTTGCGATAGTAAGAAACGTGATCATACTTTTTAAGGTTAAAAACAAAACGAATGCAGATATTTTGCAAACGCTCAAGTTTATTTAAAAGCTCCTCGGTGGCATCCAAATAACAGGCTTGTTCTAGAATTCTTTGTATTATTTTTACCTAAAGGACAACATATAACCTTAGAGTCATCAAATGGAACACGTTGTGTAGGTGTTTTTTTGTTTTGTGCGAGACGTCCGATATTATCTTCAGCCTTAACTATAATGCTCTCCATAAAAGTTTGTCCAACAGAAAATGCATTTTATGATATGAGAACCCGTTGTAGTTGAAAATAATTTACACTAGTATTGTGTGCAGCTGATATATGTATATTAAAGAGACAATACTTTTATAAAGAGAGAAAACATGACATCTTCGTCTGTATCTGTAAATAAATACAAAACGTTTGTAATTTATTTGAGTGTATTATTAACATTGCTTTGTTTTGTTTGTTTCAGACGTTAAGCTGTTACCTGAAGGTTCCGCAGAAAGAAATGCAGAAACTCAATGTGTTAAAAACAAATAGTTTAAGTTTCGCCATACTATGTACCTACTTATTAAAGATAGCAAATAAAAATATCTATTTTATAAAATAGTTCTGCTTTTAAATCCATATACTTACTTCCACCTTCAGAGTAGTTTGTGGCTAAGTAGTAACAGCTGCACGGTTCTTTGCATACGGTTAAGCTACGCTGGCCGGGGTTGGTCCGTGGATGGTTGACCGTCTTTACATACCGAGAATCCTCCGGGCCTCGGAAAGCTCGTTAGGCCGTTGGTCCCGGCTGACAAACGTGGATCTTTGACAGTCGTTACGAGACGTCAGAAGCTTGAAAGTCTGACAACCAGTCTTACCAAGAGGTATCGTATTACCCAGTTACTGATAGGCAGATAGGCAGTCGTTCCATGTAAAATACTGGTATTCAGCTGCATCCGGTTAGACTGGAAGCCGACCCCAACATAGTTGGGAAAAGGCTAGGAAAATTGATACTTATTTCCATCCTTTCAATGACAATCTATAACAGTTTTAATACCAGCAGTGTCCAAAAGGGTCAGACCTATATCTCAGCTTGGTAATCATGGCTTGAATATAATATGCTGTTATGTTGTTGATGTTTCCAATATCCTACTTATATCATCATTGACTTTGACATTGGATCTTGTAAAATCAATGCAAATACTAAATTCGCTTTTTGCGAATTATTATAACAAATAAAGGAAAATTTACAACATGTTACACACATTTCAAAGGCTCCTACCATTATACGTCATATACCCCTTTACCTTACCTGCTAATCATTTCTTAACTTTAAGCAACGTTTATAAATAAAACTCCTTAATAAATAAAACATGACAGTAAAATACTTACAAGGGTGAGCTAAAAACAAACCACACACATCACATCTGCATAAGAAGGACCACCACCCAAGTGGTCCATATCCTGCTGGTGCACATAATAAAATACTTCAGAAAGTTCTCGCGAATTATTTATATAAGTATTGTGATTGACCCAATATATACCCTGTAAATTAATTATAACCCCGAACTGGGTCCCGCGTGTATTATGGCCCACTCACTCTGACAGAGAGGAGGTCTGTGTCCCAGCAGTGAGGACTTTATAGACTGATTATTCAATTAGTCTTCTTCTTTCTTTTCGTGTGGTTAGTGACTAACCTAGTGTCAGAGTTTTAAAGCCGCCCAAGGTCCTCTGACTTGGCTTCACATGCCGTCAAGAAATATCTCTCTGGCATGCGGTTTCCTTACGATGTTTTCCTTCACCGTTTGTAAAGCAAGTGATAATTATACAATACACACATGAATTTGAAGAGTCAGAGGTGCCTTGGGTTCGGACTCGAGACCTATACTTGGCAGTCCGACGGTCACACCACTAGGCTATCACTGCTTAACTGCAATTAGTAGGTACTTTAGTTGACGATGGCTTACCATTGGGAGGCAAGAAAAATTGGGCAAGGAGCTATACCAACCTAGGTAAGTAAGTATAAGCCGATTACAATCTCAGTAAATAAGTAACTAATAAACCAGCATCGAGCTGCGCGAGAATTGCCGAAACAAGATAGAAAATATATAAGAGTAAATTGACTCAACTTGTAAACATGTAATTGGTCTTAAATCGTCCGCTCTGTCTGAAGTCTAACGGTAATCTACTAAAGTCAATCATTGTTACCTCGTCTTGATCATCAATAGAACTAGACTAATCAGATTCCTCTTAACTAATTACAATTTCAAACTTAACATTTCCAAATAGAGTTGAATATCGCGTAAATCAATCCAATAATCAAATGATAGAATTTTAAATGGATTACAAGCTGTAATTAGGTAGAGGTCAATCAAAGCAAAAGCGCAAATTCTGGAACGAGTATTAGTAACGGTAATTAAAGATAGATTAGATTGTTCAGTACCTTTTACTTGAAGCAAAAAATATCATGGAAAATCGGAAAGTGAATGAGTATGTATTTAAAGCGCAGTTGGATTCCTAATGATTGTAGTCGAACGAAAAGAGTGCGAGAAACCAAACCAGTATCAGTTTGTTAATCAAAGGAAAGAGAGATAGAACACAACACAAGATGAAGAATTTGACGTTCATTGCGCTTACGATCATAGTATTGGCAGTATGTGTTTACGCAGCACCTGGCGGTAAGAACAATATTATAGTTTTCGATCATATTTTAGATGTTTCTATGTTATATTTCGAATTATGATCTCTAACATTCCTAACTCATAATGTTAGTAATGAATAAAATAACATAATCAACATAAAGCTACAATCCATCCATGTGAACATGTAACATAATGATTGTATCACTAATAACCGAACCGTTATAATAATATCGATAATGCCACATAACTATATGCCGTAACCTATAAAATAATGTAATCTATAAAAGAATGATAGTTAAAATTGCACTATTCTTTCATAACGGGATAACGTTAATCACATGAAAATTGGGTTGGAATTGAGTTAGGTACAAATCTGAATTTTATCTTCATATTTTGTAGGAGGCAAAGGTGGCGATGGTGGTAAAGGCGGCAAGGGTGGCAGCAAGGACGGTGGTAAGAGCGGTGGCAAAGATGGAGATAGCTCTGACAGCAGCAGCAGTGAAAGTAAAGAAGACCACGGCAAAGGCGGCAAGGGTAATGTAGGTGGCGGCAAGGGAAATGACGGAGGCAAGGGTAAGGGTGATGACAAGGGTAAAGGCAGCGGCAAAGGGGATGATAAATATGATGGCAAAGAATATGGAAAAGGATACGGATGGGGGAGGTAAAGGAAAACTGCAAATTTTATTACGATAACTTAAGTTGGCGATAAATGGAAACTGATAATTTATGAAAACTTTGCTTAGGTTATGTGTAAATCACTTCATTTTTATAATATTAGAAGTGCTTGAAGCTGTATCGTATAATAAATATGTTGTTAATTAGTTCTTTAGTGGTGCAAAATTTTGTATTTTGAGAAATATTCTTTTTGAACTTTTCTGATCGTTTTATTTCAAAATCTTTGTGATGACGAGAGGATGTGTGCGAGTGAACTTCATAACGAGATTATTTATTTATTTATTTATATTTAATTAACAAGTAACAGGACTCAAAAAGTTAGTAACAATCTATCTTATCAACTATATTAGTACACTAACCTACACATTTAACCTAACACTGCCTTAAAGGTATGAGAATCCCTGCTACAAGCTTAAAACCGATGTAGAAAGCTTGCAGCAGCGATTCACACACAAACAGTCCAGTCTGCTCGCAACACACTGCAGTATAATGTTGGGGCTGGCCCGCACCCGGCGCACCAGGGAAGCGCATCTTTTCCGCATCGTACTGTAGAAGCAATCTACACGCGCATCAGCAAACATCCCTGATGCGCTACAGAAGCGGAACAGCCCCATCAATACCCGGAACGCATTATTATATTGCACTTGAAGGGCGCTGTACGATTTTTGAGTGTAATCTACCCACAGGCTGCACGTGTAAAATGAGGTGCAATATGCACGAAACAAGGTTTTTTTTACTTTCCTAGAACAACGTGAAAACCTGCGAGCGATCATATTAGCTCTCACCGACAGCGCCCTCCGTTCTCTTTCAATATCATCATCGTCTTTGAGGTCAGCGGTCAAAAGATGTCCCAAGTACTTTACTTTATATACCCTCGTAAGCGATATTCCATTCAACTTGACCGGATTAACAACCCGACAAGAAAAAAAGGTGGCATCTGTTTGATCCAGAAAGCAATTGATCTATTGCCTTTTTATATTTTAAAGATCTCAAACTACTGACACTTCCATGCATATACATTTATGAAATTATTAATTTTGTAAGATCTAACATTACTCTCTTTGAAAAATATAAAAGTAGACGACACATTAATAAAATTTATTGTCCTAATAATAAAACAGCTCTTTTAAATAACAGTATATTTTGCTTGGCTCCCCGTGTATATAATCACCTACCTAAATACCTAATGGAGGCATCATCGCCAGTTATTTAAAAAAAAAAACTGAATTTTTTTTTGATAAATAAAGCATATTACAGTGTATCTGAATATTTGCAGGATAAAATATAGGATTTATTTTTATACTTTAATTGATCTCATTCTTAATTTTAATTTATATTGTTGTTTGATTAGTTTTAATTTTTTTGTTAATTTGCATGCCGTAAGGTAAAATATGGTGTTACCTAAATAATTGTGATATACAATTACTACTGTATAACATCTGCACTTTGTTTACCCATGTTTGCAAATAAATGATTTTGAATTTGAATTTGAATTTTATATAAACTTAAAATGAACGAGTTCCACTTGATACAGAAGAAATAATTGAGGTGGTGAGTCACAAAATAATAACAAGTACATATTTACTTTAATACTTATTTTCATTCTACCTATTGTATTTAGTTAGGTTAAACAGGTTAAACACAAAATGAATTGAAATTGCTTTTAAATTGATAACCATTGTCCTCTAAACTTTCAAGGAGAAACAGACGAATAGCGAATCAATTCTGACTCCTGACTATTAAATAGGTAAAAATTGACGCTAACCATTAGATAGACGCGAAGAAGCTACAGAGCTCAACAATCACATTTGCAGGTGATAATTATTCCGATGAAATAACACATTATTACAGTTTGCAGAAAGGTTACTTACTTACAGGAAAATTACTTAATTATCAAATCGAAATAAGAAGAATAAGAATAATATTTATTACGGAACACACAAGATTCATGATACACAAGAGCAGATGTACAAAATGACATGGTATATCTACATAAATCTACACAGATTATGTAACCCTGTCTCCTAAACTGGGTAGTCCTGTATCTTAGGAGACAGTATTAGGCCATACAGGGCGGTTTGTCATGTAAGTATAGCAGCAGCCCGGGTCTTTAGCGCGAAAACATTTGTTACATTTGTGTGCCGGTGTGTGAGTGAGAGAGTGAGCACAAGTAAATAAGTAGGTACTATGTATTATAGCCATTTATACATTTGTTTAAATAACAGTTGTGATTTGATTATACAGCTGTACAGGATCAGAGCTATAGAAGGTCAGATATGCTGGATACGCAGTCGCTCCACGTAAAATACTGATGTTCGGCTGCATCCGGTTAGACTGGAAGGTGACCCCAACAAATGTAGTTGGGAAAAGGCTAGGCAGATTGAGTCAATTCGCTGAACAAATAATTTCCCAGATCTAACAAATAACTTGTTACATGTCAAGTAATATTTTTCTGTGAATTTCCAATAGGAAATCATTATTATAGCAACTCGAATGTTGTTCTACGCATTAGGTAGAATCGGTTCTCTACCTTCTCCCAAACTAACATATGAACAGAACTTGCTATTTATTTTTATACAACACTTGGTGTTTGTTTGTGACAAAGTAAATTAAGGCTTCTTAGCAAACGTTCCTTACATTATTCTGACTCCAAGTCTCCCAGAACACTCGTTTCCTCATCAAAACTTGAGCAAAGCCAGGTATTTTGCTAGTACTAAATTAATTCACGCTCAGTTGGTTCCGAAAGGTTCTACCGAAATCTTTTATTATGATTTCGAGTGATGATTATTTACAAAAAAAAGTTGGGAAAAAATCAAGCGAACGACCGTATAGGTATACAAGGTCAGTGTAAACTTGGAGTTCAAACCGGCTGTGTAATGTGATAAGTAATAATAATAATAATTATTATGATGTGATGTAACGATGTTAGTAGCCAGTCCGATCAATCTGCTTGATTACTCGTTCGATCGTTAAAATATAAAGCCTGCTGTCCATAAAATCTATGATATTCATAGCATTAATTTGTTAAGTAAATTTCTGTAGGCGCACTTTGCGCTCTTTCTGAACAGTAAACGAAACTGAAACGTCACGCTCGGGTCGCTCAGTCGTACTTATATCGTGACCATAGGCACACACCCTCTTTCTTTCAATTACTTACGAAGATTGATTGATTGGCGATGCTATGAAAGTCCAGCGCACCTTGAGCAAGTCAGTACTGCTACCACCTTGTTATCTGGCTTATAATTTTAAGAAAGTCAGACACCTACACATTTCAACTCAATTCAATTCAAAAGCCATCCTGCGAAGATCTTCGCTCCACCTATCGTATCTTACGTTTGGCGTGAGATTTGAAATGCCTATGTCCAGCAGTGGGCTGATATAGGCTTTTGATGATGAAAATGAACTATTCATGCAGATAAGAGAGAAGAAACAGAAATACACAGATCACTTACTTGGTTACTTACAGAGGTCACTTACTTGGTCCTCATTGACAATTAAATTGCAAATCAACTTCATTAGCGAACTCGCCTTCACCACCGTTTAACTCCACACAATCATACGGAGTCATAATTTAGCTGTCAGAATTTTCCAGATCTCGACATGTTCTTCCTCTGACATTTGTAAGGTCAATACAACTATAGCTAATCGGCTCCTGTCCCCAAAGTCAAGGGCAGCAAACAATTCGTCAAAAGTGAATTAAACCGTCACAGTGCCTTTGTGCAGTCATCATGGCGTGTCACCGAAATCATGACGTTTTGACAGACCGTGACATCCGATGGGCATTGGCCATCCTGTGTGAATTTGGGAAGTATATATACCGTGTGGGTGACATATGGAACAGATTCAGTTTAGATTTGTTTGACAATGGCGAAGGTAGCCTCGTTGTTCGCTTTCATGGTGCTGCTGGCTGTGGTTGTGGAAGGACGAGGTAAGTCTGTACAGCTGAGTTTGTGTGCGTTAAAATTCTTCAGCATCTGCCTAGCCTTTTCCCTACTATGTTGGGGTTGGCTTCCAGTCTAACCGGATGCAGCTGAATACCAGTATTTTACATGGAGCGACTGCCTATCTGACCTCCACAACCCAGTAACTAGGTAATACGGTACCCCTTGGCAAGACTGCTTGTCAGACTGTCGGGCTTCTGACAACCCGTAACGACTGCATTAAAATTCTTCGATCCTCGATATAATTTTTGCCTTATTTTAAGCATTGCTGATGTGTGCACTTAAGGTGCAGTAAATAGGCAGAACTAAGTGCCTTATGACCTGATGCACCACCAAATTCTTTACAAAACATTGATGAGCCTGCAAATTTTTTCATAAACGGCATAAGGTATGTATGTTTTTAAAGCATATTATGCTCAAAGAGAGCAGAAGATGCAAGACAATACGATACACCGCAAAGAAGAAGTAGTAAATTGTAATTGTTAAAGAACTTTCTATGTTTCATATTTTTTATTTCAGACTGGAGGTTCGAGTCAGTAAAGCGAGTGAAGCGCGGCTACAACCCTGGCGGGTTCGGGCACGGTGACACATACGGTCGGAGTGATGAGCACAACGCTAGCGTCAGCAAGGAGCGGCTCGGGTGCAGCGAGGAGCAAGGAGGAGGCAGGTTAGTGACATGAGCAGGAGAGAGTTCCACCAGAGATCCAGCCGACTTATTCTGTAAAAATCCTATCGTGATTTTGAAGTGAGCTGATAGTGGGGATCAGCATTGCTATTCTGTAACCATCTCACCGTAAAAACTTAGATGAAGTGAGAGTGGAGTGAGCCGTCATTGTCATCGATACCTACTGATACTAAAGCAGTGACAGTTCACTCCAAGCACACCTCACCTAAGTTTTCACGGTGAGATAGTTTACAGAATAGACCGGGTTTTTTTTTTGAGGGTGATATATTATCGAATGACTTCTCCCGCTCTGGGTGGAGCGGGAGGGCGTGTCAGACTCTCTGTTGCCAAGGGACCCGGTATCCCTTTCGGACTTTCCCGCTAGAATAGACCGGCTGGAACCTTTTCGGATGTGCTGAGTACTGTAGAGGATTATGTAGTGTAAAAATAAGTACGCCATAACCTTCCCGATCCACGCGACGAGTCTAGCTTCGAATACTCTAGCAAGACGATTTGAGAAGTAGCCCGAGGCCAATCACTCTGAAGGTGGCCATGGACATTATATCATCATCTGCCTAGCCTTTTCCCAACTATGTTGGGGTCGACTTCCAGTCTAACCGGATGCAGCTGAACATTATATACATTAGCCATGGACATTATATATTATTATTATACTCTTTTATTTTAAAAGATTTTTTTTATATCTATGAAGCTGGTGCATGTTACAGTTAATTGTCTACAATAATTAGCTGTCACTGAGTAAGTCAACATTACGATTACTAGATAAGACAGTTGTAAGTCTGTTTCATGCTCAATTTGTTTCAGCAGCAAGGTATTTAACTGTGTGGTCCAAAGCAAAAACGACCCGCATTCAATAAGAAGCTCGAATAACATCCTTATATATTAAAAAACAAAGTCCTCAATCGCGTCTGTCTGTCTGTCTGTTCGCAATAAACTCAAAATCTACTGCACCGATTTTCATGCTGTTTTCACCAATGGATAGAGTGGTTCTCGAGGAAGGTTTTAGTATATTATAATAACCGACATCCACGCGGGCGAAGCCGCGGCCAGTGCTAGCATCTATTAAGAGCAAACTCTAGCTGAATTGCTAACACTTATTCAGAAGCCTAATTGCGTAATCACAATCTGTTTCATTTTGACAGTTCAACAGCATTCATTGCGTTATGTTCGTTGCTAAGCAGACAAATTTTTCGAACATATTAAGCAATGGATTAGCAATATCCTTCAAAAATGATTCAGATTATGATTGATCGTGTGTTACTCAATTAAGGTGCAGTACCTACCTAATAGTTTGCCGACTTAGATAACAACTTGATAATACTATGTTTCAGTTACGGAAGCGGGAGCCATGAGCTGTCATACAACAATAACGGGCGTCAAGGCGATCGACGACACCGCTCCTTCAGCAAAGCATCCGCCTCAGCCTCCGCATCCGCTGTCGCCTTCAACCAGGACCACAAGACAAACCTTTGAATTTAGAACGCTTCGAATTTAGAATGTACGAAATGGAACGTTCAGGAAACTATATCAAAGAGTTTTTATCCTGTATTACTTTTTTACTATCATTTAGATCTCTATTGTAAGGAAATTGGTTTGGTTCTAACAAAGACTTTTTATCTGTTTATTTAGGTTTTAGATCTAGTTCTATTTGTAGGTATTTAGTTGACATTGAATTACCAACAAGCAAATTAGGTGTAAGTTAAAATATATAAGGGTAACAACAAAACTAATTTTGTTATTACTATCCCGAATCAAATCATACACGAATTAAGAGCAGTGATACAAGCCCATAGTACATAATTCTGTTTGACAAAAGAATTGCAGGCAGCACAAATGTTTTTTTTTTTTAAACTAGTTAACATAAAACCATAGATAACATAACACGACTGAAGTTCTAAAAAGGTCAAGTTGATTCTTATTTTGATTTATTTATCGCATTGTTGAAGCATTACTAACTAACTCTACGAAACCAATTAACAAACAGTAAAATTTCCATAACATCATGATTCCAGAACATGTTATACCTAACTACTAGATACTTAATTTAATAACTAGGTAGCTATACCTATTATTAAATGAATTAGTAGTTAGGCGGCCAACCCACAAGTTGTGTGGACATTTACTGATAAACTCGTAGCTAATCTTACATCATTCTCAAACGATATACTTACTTAGGTACTTACGTTTTAACATAGAAATATGAAAAACAGAAACTTCTTTCTTATATCTAGGTATGCGTTTTAAGGTACAAGTCCCTAGCCGACTGCAGACAGCAGCAGCAGGCGAAACTCACGATCAATTGCAATCTGAATCATTTTGAAGGATATTGCAAATCCATTGCTGCGTATGTTCGAAAAATTTGTCTGCTCAACAACGTAAATACCGCAATATTGTTGAATTGTCAAAATTAAACAGATTGTGATTGATCGTGTGTAACGCAATTAGGGTGCTGGTTTTTAGGGTTCCGTACCCAAAGGGTAAAACGGGACCCTATTACTAAGACTCCGCTGTTTGTCTGCCTGTCTGTCTTTCTGTCACTAGGCTGTATCTCATGACCCGTGATCGTTAGACAGTTGGAATTTTCACAGATGATGTATTTCTGTTGCCGCTATAACAAAGAATACTAAAAAAAAAAAAAAATTAAGGGGTGCTCCCATACAACAGACATGATTTTTTTGCCGTTTTTATAGATAATGGTCGCACTTGGCCAGTTTTTATATATTTCTATGAAATACCTTCCGTAGCTAGCGACACGTCGATTTCATAGAAATTACACGACACGTGACTTGCTGTTGCTGCCTGCAGTCGGCCACGGGATAGTGACTTAGTAACAGGCTAATATTTTTCCATATTACATAAATACCTAACTATTTTCATATCGGCAATACGAGAAAAAGTCTCCGAGTTTATGTCTGGCCCGCAATCCAACCTCATTATCATCTGCCTAGCCTTTTCCCATCTATGTTGGGGTCGGCTTCCAGTCTAACCGGATGCAGCTGAATACCAGTGTTTTACATGGAGCGACTGCCTATCTGACCTCCACAACCCAGTTTCTGGGTAACATGATACCCCTTGGTAAGACTAGTTGTCAGACTTTCGGGCTTCTGATGACCCGTAACTAACAACTGTCAAAGATCTACAAATGACAGCCGGGACCAACGTGCTTTCCGAGGCACGAATCCAACCTCATTAGTTGGCTGCATATTCTAATCGCACCGACTATCGCTTGCATGCAGCCTGAAATTACGAAAACCCAGACAATTGAGGTTTTCGAATCTTTGTTTGGCTCTGAAAAACCCGATGTATGAAAAATCAGGTAAAATCTTATTTTCTTTGTGTAATTCCATTTTTCCAGCGGGCTTAATTGATTCACGCGAAATGATAAGCAATCTTTTTATTTTATTATAATGATGTATTTTTGCTTATTTGGGTACACTACCTACCTTTTTTTCTAACAGTTAATTAAAAAGCCACAGAGCTAATTTAGCTCTGTGGCTTTTTTATGAATTCTCAAGCAGAAATAAACAAAAATCACTTGTACCTATTATACCCGCAGTATAAAAATAAAACTTAACAGTACGGCTTTTTCCAAATAAACACCGTCTAATTCTAGCTTAATTGGTTATTTTATTGAGTAGGTATGTTTTCAGTTTTATTTTTACACTTTTATTTCTTAATTTATTGGTGTTGGATGTTAAAATAAACTGCAACTTATGACTATTTATTTGATTTGTAATCAACTCGCTAAAAAGAAATATACTCTAAAATAGTTTTGATGATGAGGGCTAGTTTGAGGTAGCGCGGGAAAAGAGTTCCAGGAAGGACTTGGGGGAGGCCTTTGCCCAGCAGTGGGCTGGTATAGAGTAAGTAAAAAAAACAACCGATACAAATAAGGCTGAGCAATTTGAAATGAGAAAGAGTATCCAATAAAACCTGAGTTGATAAAAATATACCATATTTTACTAAACAATGTAAGGGACATCGACACGCTAACAGTTACCATGAAACCATGAATAATTACATGATTCTTCGTCGGTTATTAAAAACAAAATTTTGCTATTCCATACATTTTGACCGTGTAGGTACACTCTTGTATGAAACAACTGATATTTTTTTAATAACCGACGAAAAATTTGTACTATTTGGGCGGAACCAGGGAGTAAAACAACACTTAATTGCAAAAAAACTGAGAAAACTTTATTTCATAAGTATGACTTATATAAATAAATTAGCTAACAATATTCTTACTTATTTGAAAAACTTATCAGATTAAATACTGTCTTATAAAAAGCTGATGATAATATTATCAACTATAATCATGGGATTGCAGAGTTCTAGGAAAGCATAATCTGAAAAACAAAACAAAAAACTAATTTAGCTGATCTTAAAGGCTCTTACATACTGGCGCGATTCGCCGCGCGACCCGAATTTTAACAAAACAATTTCTGAGAAAACTTCACGGCGAACAATGCGGCGGCGTCGCGTCGTGCGACGAATCGCCCCAGTATGTAAGAGCCTTTATGTAAGTATAAAACAGTATCTCTCAAAGTGGGTAATACTGTAAAGGGGGATCTTAGGGGGGTTTCAGTATGATTTCCTGATACCTACATAACTAATTCGGCAGATCGTCTGGGCATAGCACTGGGTCATTCATCACCATAATTTGGTTGCGAGAAATCTTAGTGAACACATTTTTTGTTCCAACATAAAGTTGCTTTAGTTTAAAAACAAGTAGTAGTACTTATTAAAACAAGTAGTAGGTATTTTCAAAAACAAAATACCCTATAAAGGGTATGCAAAAAAGGTTGAGAGCTTGTACAAAAACAGGTAAAAACATAATAAAACTAGTTTCTATGCGAAAATGGAAAATGTAGAGGGTCTTTGCAAGGGATTCAAATTCTGGTTTTTAACACTATTGGGTGAGTTACAAACTTATGAGGTCAACATGAACTTGAACATAGCAACTGATAAATTCAAGAAGAGTAAAAGACAAAACACATTGATAAGAGTAATTCTATAATATCTAACTAAGGGCACCATTACCTCTTAGTTCACACGCGTACATTCAGCCTACAACACTTCCACCGACAGAACTGGCGCTGGCCGAAGACTTTGAGAAGGACTGAGAGATAGGGATCTGAGCTCCACCGTAGCCGTGGCCGTGGCCGCCCCCGATCCCGTGGCCGCCGTAGCCGCCGTAGCCGCCGCCGTAGCCCCCGTGCCCGTAATCGTAGCCGTGCCTTCTTACTCGCTCCCCTGAAGTAAACAAGAACTATTTAGTGTCACGTAAATATTTACGTTATGAGTTCAAATCGTACTTTATACGCTAGCTGAAATAGAGAATGAAAAAACTGCCGTATAGCCGTTTGTAGCATGCATGCATGGGCGTGGTTAGGTAAAGGTATCCAATAAAAAGGTCGAACTTGTGTTTTTTAATGACTGCGTCTGAGATGGTTACAAAAAACGAAATCTTTTGTAACTTGTGTTATAAATCCCTTACATTACCTATGACTTATGTAAATAAATAAAAATATATATAAAACGTACCTGGAGCTGCCAAACAGGAGACAATAAACACAACGCACAACACAAACGCAAATCTGACCATGTTTAGGCTTGTTGATCCCAGTTCAAAGTAATGACAGATCGTCGCCGGTACATCATTTTATACAGGGCCCAAGCCATTGTCCAAAACTGATAATCATCCTTGTTTGGGCAAAATCGGTAGAATTTCTAGTCATACACTTTTTTGTTGATGGTGACAATGCTTAACTTTACGCACGAGTAGAAAATAGGAATAATATCGTTGTGTTTTCCTCCTCCTATCTAAATTCTGTGAACATGTTATTATCTGGCATAGCTAATTCAGCTACGCCAGATAATAAATAATAACATGTTCACAGAAGAAACTTTTTCCACGACCTTTAGCAAGTTACGTCTCCGGTTATTTACTGAAACCTGATGAGTTGAATTCATGACTGCTGGAAATAGGTCTCCTAGCAAGCCACATTTTCGAAGGAGTTTCTAGAAAAGGGATTATATTGCTAAAGAGTTTTTCGTCCTTGAGTTAATAAATATATTAACATAACATAACAGCAAGACTATTTTCGATTCGCATAAATTACTTAATTATTCTACCTTTAATTCGAGGAACATCAAATTGTGAATGTTGCACAATCATTGCCCAAAAAATCCCCTAATGCTATTGTTTAAAACAACGTATTACACCACAGTGACTCATGCTAATCAATTCGACAGTGTCTTGCACGTGACCTAGGTGCATCTAACCGGATTACGAGAAACTAAAGCAACCTACTGACGATCCGACCAGTACGCGTAGTATGACCACCGTAGAAGCGGGTTTTGTCGACGGAAGAATAGACAAATTGACAGATAAGCAATCACAATCTGTCATTTTTTGACAAAACCCGTTTCTGTGGCGGTCATGCTACGCGTGCTGATCGGTACAAGATGTGCGAGCCTCAACTCCGTGACTATTGAATAACCTCGATTTTTAAGTTTTGTTCATCCGTTGGCACTCGGCTGATCGGTCGCTTAGTTGACTCTTCTGTAGGCTCACTCTGTTTGAATCTGATCTACCAACTTGGGCATCGATCGAAAGAGTCAAACAAAGTGGAACAGCACAATATGGACCCGGCGCGGCCCAGCCTGGTGAAATCCACTGGATGCGGGAATCGTAGGTTCGATCGATGTGGCGATGCTTGAGGCATTGTCTATGTCCAGTAGTGGACACCTTTCAATTAAAATGATAATGATGATGAATCGTTTTGCCAATGAAAAACCTGCTCAGATCCGATTGTTTCCTCCGATCTGGCGGACGCAAACTTGGGTCGTCTGTAGGCTACTTTACATCGACCAGTGTAAAACATGAGCACAGATCTTGTTCCTAACATGATACACAGCTTTTGTTAATAGATCCAGTTTTTGCATGCAGTTCCAGGTAGGCAATCAAGTTCGACTAAACTGATACTTAGATTAAAAAGACCGGCCAAGTGCGTGTCGAACCACGCACAATGAAGGGTTCCGTAGTTGGGATGAATTTATCCCAAGAACAAACTTAAAATTGTAGTTGAATAACTTTTTTTTTTCATGATTTTATTTTACCTCTTTGTCGGCGTGATATACTCGCCTACCTACATGTATACCAAATTACAACTTTCTGGTACTAAGAATCTCTGAGCTAAGTTGCGGACAGACAGACAGACAAACGGACAGACAGACGGACATGGCGAAACTATAAGGGTTCCTTGTTGACTACGGAACCCTAAAAATGATCCACCTACCAATTTTTTTTAAACCTGCTCTCTTAGGCGCGCTACACACTTGTTCGGCAGTATTTGCTGAACCACAAAGCCGATCCGAAGCTAATAAGTACCTATAATCGGCATTCATTCTCCTGTCGATCGATCGACGAACACCGTTCGTACCTTCGCTGAATTGGCATGTTGTTGTAGTTGATTGTTGGGCACGCGGCTTAGATGCTCGGTGATTGGGTACATGTGGCAATACCGAGCGGCCCTTTTCCCGAACATACGTTTATTCACATAAACCTATTCGATTTTACCGCCCGCACAGTGTTAATAAGTAAAAGTAATATATCTTCAATTCTTCATAGAAAATGGACGACGCGCTTCGAAATCTTAGTACCTATCGAGAGCGCGGCAGTTACACACGGACGCGGAAGATTTATCTACCGAGTGGCCGCAGGTAGGTAACTAATAATTTCAAGGTCACTGCAGAGATCTTACTGTTAGGTACATATTTATACTGTACCTACCGCCTGTCTGTGCATGTGATTCGAACCAAACAAGTGTGCAGTGCGCCATAAGTTTGGAGAAACAGGTTTCTATTTATTTTTACCTAATGTAATTATTTTATTTATGGCCACAGTTGTGGTTGAATTCTAATTTTGAAGAAAAGCCTGGTAATTTATGCAAAAAGGACGTATGTTGCGGTCAGCAATAAATTCAGCATCAGTAAGTTGTTCTCCAACTGCAAAAATTTGGTAAACGCAAAAAATAAAATGTGATAAAACTACAAATTAACGATTTTCGGATTTTTTCCTTTACTTTTGGTGTGAGACCTTGCTTTTTGCCAACGGGTTAACGGACCTTATAGGTTTTGATTTATTTGCGAGTATCAAAATAGGTATTTGTCTCATAAATGGCCGTATTATAACGATGTATGGGAGAACGTGTTTTTTAACTACAATGTTGTTTGTTTTTTGTATAAGTTCACCCTAACTACGGAACCCTTCATTTTGCGTGGACCGCACTTGGCCGGTTTTTTTAAAATACATTTCACGAAACAATTACACACACAAATGTTTACCATAAAGTCTTTGTAGCGTTGTAGGTAGACAGCAGGTGCTAGTCAGAATAGATCCAAGCAGGTTTGCTAATTTATCTCATTTAACAAATCATCTTCATTTTCCAGTTATGCATAATTATGTTATGGTTATGGTCCGGTAATAACTTTATATAATAAGAGATGGATACCTAACTATAGCTTTATGATTGCGCGTCATATAAAAGGTTAGCTCTAGAAACGACTAACGACTTTGCATAACTATGTGCCAATATTCTTGATTATATGACTTACTAGCTCCGCCCCGCGGTTTCACCCGCGTAAGTCTTGATCCCGTGGGAATATCGGGATAAAAATCCTATGTATCCTATGTGTTAATCCAGGTTATAAACTATATGTTTGCCAAATTTCATCCAAATCCATTCAGTAGTTTTTACGTGAAAGAGTAACAAACATCCATCCATCCATCCATACTTACAAACTTTCGCGTTTATAATATTAGTAAGGAAGTAAGGATAACTTATAGACTCCTAGCTGTTGCCCCCAATTCCACCTGCTGGAATTTTTAACCGACTTCTTAAAAAAGGAGGAGGCTCTATGTTCGGCTATGTATTTTTTTTTGGTGTATTTTCATGTATTTCATATTTTTAAACTAACTAGTTGTTGCCCCCAACTTCGTCTGCGATCAAGAATGAAGCCTATGTCCTTCTCCAGGACATGGTCTACCCATGTGCCAAATTTCATCCAAATGCATTCAGCCGTTTTAGCGTGAAAGCGTAACAAAAAACAAACAAACTCACTTTCGCATTTATAATATTAGTGAGGATATCCAGGGTGAAAATTTGTCTATGTCTTTCTTCAGGTCCTAGGCAACCTGCCCATAAAATAGGTTCAGTCGTTTAGGCGCGAAAAAGTAATAGACAGAAACAGTTATTTTCGCATCAATATTAGGCAGGTAAGTAATACCTATGGTCAAATTTATAAACTACTGTCTATCGTGTATATGCGGCCATTTCAATATATTAGGTAGGCATAATAGTTCAGCTAGGAAATTATAAAAATTAAAATACTAGTAAGTTTATCTCAATAATTTTTATTTACAAATAATTAAAAAATATGTGACCCGAAGTCACAATAACAAATCTACACTGTACTTATGTTATATCAATTAAAGTTGTAAACGTATGTACTGGAGGTGTACCGAACACGGATTTATTAAAAAAAAATACAATTCTGTATAAAAACTTCACGCGGCGTGAACTCACATACAAAAATGTTATGAATTCACTAAATGTGCGTTACACGTGGCAGGCTTTGTTTCAAAGATAATTATTTTATTTCAGTTCTGAAATCTCAAATACTATTCAGAAAAGTAGACGTGTACAACTATTACAAAGTCGAGGTTTTCAGTGAAGTTTCGATACTACGTGGCATATAAATATACAGTATACAATTTATATCAGAATTTCGCTTCATAAATCGGTTGTTTTCAGATATTTTAAAGTAATAGACGGTTACAGATTTTTACATCTAAAATCCAGAGGTATTATTCTCTAAAACTAAACGTAGACTAGTAAAATTGTGTTCACTATTACGAAGAGACATTACACTTTTAAACCCTAATGTATTTTTATTAATATTACAGCAACAAACAACAAAAATTTTGCTAAAAGCTACCACTGAGAAGTAAATTGTAACTACGACAGTAAATGTTATAATATACATACATAGATATTACCTAAATATTTATATAAATGTTAAAAGTATACATAGGTGATGGCCTATATAAGAACTACATATGAGAAGGATGTTAAACGAGTTACAAATATACGTCATAATATGCTGTTTTCTGTGATTATTTGCTTATTTTTCCACATCTAAATATTTTGCCTAGGTACATGTTAAATTAATATGAGCTCATACATTCCTACCTACTATTCCGGCACTATCATCACCTTTTAGTTTCAATTCATTCATTGTTTTTGTTACGACATAGAGAATTTAATTGCAAGATATAAAAATATATCCCTAAAAGTATACTAATATAATGCATTCTACTTACACACTTTTAAAAATCCTTACACTTATCTGTAGGTACTGTACTTCACGATTACAAAAAAATATTTTACTAAAATTGATTTTTTGATAAATGATTAATTTTACTATGCCATTAGTCAATAAAAATAAGTAGCTAATGCACATATATGTTACAAAGATACACATTTTATAAATCTGTGAAGAATAATTATAAAAGATAACATTAAAAAGATTGCACGTAATTAATGCACATTTTTCCAATTATATTTATATTATATTTAAGGAACAAGACGTTATAATTATAATAATTAATCATTTGATTAGGAAATTCGTGATATTCAAATTGTTTCTCATTGGTATCACATCTTTTGAACGAAATATATTTTTTTAAAGTTCCATAGACACTACTTTAAAACACATTGCTGACAATATTGCTATTTGTCAGAGCAAAATCAAACTATTCACCTTTCGTTGTCACTCGAAAGATTAAGAAATAGACATGTAAAAAAAAAATTGTTTCGTTCATTTAGTACCGAGTTCATTGCACTTGTAAATAAATTCAAAATACGATAAACTAAGTGATTAATTTTTAACACCAATATTTTTTTTTATAATGCACTATATTTTACTGAAAGCTTTCGCTACTGATTGTACCTACTATTTTTAATGGTTACTCAAACAAGTGAAATAACCTCAGCAATATCATTTTAAAGTCATTGCACAAGCCCACCTTTACCCAAAGCAGTGTATTATTTAATGATCTCTATCACATTAGAGATAGAATCCAAAACTGCAAAACAGTGCTTCAATAATATATAGCGCACTTTAAATGCAGGTCGTATACATTGAAATATAATTATAAATATATATAAAAACATGACAAAACATCACAGTTCCCGTATATAAAGGTATAAAGTAACTCCATCATGAAACGAAACCTAACTATGCTATTTTTTTTTTCACTAAATAGTTTTACACGGTGCCCAGCCTTTTTATCAGATATCCTTATATTCCCGCTACAGCTATGGTCTTTCGTCAAAATACGAAAAAATGTATTTTCTTACAATATTTGTAACTAATCTTGCCGTTTTATCTAATCTCTATTAGATCTTATTACATTTTCCAAATGCTCAGTATTTAAAATGTATATTATTAAGGCTATAAATCCTACATGAATATGATACATTTTATGGTACCAATATTTTACGCAACCAAAAAGGGTCACCTTATAATAATAATATTGTGATAATAATAATTAATTCTCTTCATCATTCATTTGTGATTAAATATATATTTGTTAAAAATGCCCATACAAAGAAAATAAAGATATAAAATTATTTAAAATATAAATATCGTAAAATAAAGTTTGATATAATATATCAACGACAGACCGCAGCACGAAGTAATATCGTAAAATAAAATAAATCAGTTACGATTATAAAGATAACAGAGACATAATTCTAATTTAAAAAAATCTTACAGTTATTCTTAGTTTAATGTGATTACAATGTTTAATTCATTTAATATTATTTACAGGGATTTTAGTAATAATTTGTTACAAAAAACTTTGACTAACACTAATATAAACGTCTAATCACTAGCCATGTAAATCGCAATTATCGAAATAATATATTATGCGTCGCTGAGAACGCACGTTGTCATAATAATTGACAGCATCCTGTATAATTCCAAGCCAGCCAATCAGCCCCTTAGTTGCGAAAAACACAATCAAACAAAATCTGCATGATTTTAAATGATATTCCTAATCCATTCCTTCATAATGGTCGAACAATTTGTCAGTTCAACAACGTTAATAACGCAATGAATGTTGTTGAACTGTCAAAATGAAAGCCATTGCTACTGATAGTGTGTTACGCAATTATCCCGCAGAGTTCATAACTCGAAAATGAATCCTTACAGCGATCTTATTAATTGATCATAATTTTTTTTTTACTTTTATTTTCATAGTAACTTCAACTTTGACTAAAACCACAGATTAGTACTTACAGATGGTTCACTCCGCCAAATCATTTAAATAAAAAGCTACTTTTGCTACCACACAATAAAGTGCAATTCAGGTCGTACAGCGCTAATTACCTACAGTTATATTCAACTAGTTCTCTCTTTCCGTCGCGTAACTCTTATATCTTCTGACTAAGTTACGGGCCCGACAAGACGGGCCCGCCGCGTAATTGTAACTTCATACCTAAAATACGGAGTGCGCCTTCTGTACTATTCTGTGCTGAAACCATAATAACCGAGTCCTTTATATTCGTTTCAACACTATTTTTAATGAATTAATATGACAACGTGTGCTCTACGAATAAATAAACCCAGTCCCATTTGAAAAGATTGTGATAACTAAGTGATGTATTAATTACAGTGATGTGTTCCAATACGCGATCATTACTATAAAGTATGGGACTGAGACAAGAAAAATGTTCCCAACAAAGTTCTTCCCCCACTAACACAGAATTATTATTATTATTTATATAAAACGTTTTGTGCGTTAGTGGGTTAAAATCTTCTTAAAAATTAATAGAAGTAATAAATATATATTTAGACTACGCTCGCCAAACATGTCGGCTCTAGCTTTATAGCTGAAGAATTTGGTATATCAAACACTTGCTCCCAAATCGTTATACATAATTTTAGTATGATTAAGTTTATATTATGCCTGAACCCAGTTCTAGATGTATTATTTTTTATTATGTTTTCAAAATTGAGCACGTACTTATGCAGTAAAGTAACTAGTGTATAAAATGCATAGATACAAATAAAATGCACAATAAAACTATTTCATTGTTCAGTCACGTTGGAGTGTTGCCATATAAACCGTACAAGTTTTAACAAAAACACTGCTATTTTAATGAAATGGTAATATTAGCAAGGATCTAATAAATAACCAAAATATTGGCGCTTGTAAATTAATTGTATATACAAATATACTTATCTAAATTTTGTCCGATTACAAAATAAGGCATGCACTGTTCACATATTTAGTAATATGGCTCATAATGGCGGCCGGTTTACAGCCGATTTATAAACGAATTGCGCGTTAAGCTCGGATGTGTCCTCTTGTACGGGCTCAAACAGTCGCTACACAAACACACTCATCAAAAAAGTATTGCATGTCTCCAATGAAATCCATTTTCTACGACCATTTTTAAGTTATGCAAAACCTTTTTGACAAATGTCATTTCTATGATATATTTCAATATTCCCTCCAGACACCCCAAACTTTAGTCGATTATTATCAATCTGTTATAACTACGACTCTCAGATCCTCTTGCATACAAAAATAGACCTTAACAATCGAAAGTATAACTCACAATTGCCCAAAAGCTGTTCTAATTAGATTGGATCTGCATCGTTGCATTCTGGACTTTATCACTGGGATATAAGGTTGATTGAATTTTCCAACACGTAAACTCACGTTCACCATTTAAATCCGCAACATTGCAGATTCGGATCCGTGTCGTTGCAAATTAGACCGTAACACTTTAGTGTAAAGTTCACATCGTCCCACACCTTAGTTACAGCTCACCCAAATTATCTTTGCAGCCGTGTCGTCGGATTTTGGGCCGTAATTCTTAGGCAATAAGTCCGCGATCACTTATAGATGCGACTCGTAGTTGGTGTGCGGTCAGAGCTGCGTGTCGACGCGCGCGAGCGGCGCGGCGTCGGCGGGGGGGGGGCAGGCGTCGGCCGGGTTCATGTCGATGCGGCCCGCCTTGCTCCACACCAGCAGGTCCATGATGAACGCCAGGAACATTAGCGCGGCCGACAGACCTAGAACGAGAGCGACGTAAAGTTACAGTCGTGCAAAAGTCGTTGTATAATTTCTGTTGAAAAATCTGAAATCAAATGCCGCATGCGCATTATAGAAGGAAAACATAAAGAGGAAACCGGAAAAGCGAAGTTCTACAATCAAAAATCACACAAATAACTTTAAGCCGTCACCGGCGCTTCGTTGCTGACGGAACAGAATGTTGCCATTAGGCATAAAATAAAAATTTCAAACTTTTATTGTATATTTATAGTTTTATTTCGCTTTTAGGAATCTCATTACATGCTGCACCGGTTGACGTCATACGTCAACGCCGGTTGTCGCTGAACCCTGTGAACTGTCCCGCATAGCGTCACAGCATTATGCTGAGCGATGGCAGTTTTGCGTGAATGTGACTCATATTTTCCACCAACTTCTTTTTTTTTGTGTTTGTTTTATTTTTCTGTGCGTCATATTTAGCGCAAATAGATGTAGTTTCTTTCTTTTTATTTCGTCCTAGTAGTAGTCCTAACACTCACCCAAATAAAGATGTCGGAAGCTATCGTTATCATAGCTGGCGCAGGCGCCCAGCATGCCGCACATGACGTCACGCGCGCGACACGCCGCGTCCACGGCGGCGCCGAACACGATCGGGCACGGCACGTTGCCGAACACGCCGATCGCGAACTGGATCACTCCCATTGCCATTGCTTTGTCTGTGGAGATGAAGGGAAATTGTGAATAAGGCGTTGAACGTCAAGTGACGATCATGAGTTGTGCTTGTAGCAATAGTTTTAAGCTGCTGCGTGAATACTTTATAAGGTCGTAACGGCCATTTTAGCTTGGCCGCTCATCTAATTGTGTTTGTTAAATTTCATTTTATCTTGCTTCTTTTTAAGTATCTCGTCAGTTGGTTTACATGCATGCATGATACTTGGGCATCTCGCAGCGGTTAGGAGAGTACAAAAAGAATGTCAGCCTACCTTGTTTATCAGTACAGCGTATAATCAGCAGTACAGCCCCGACCTCTCCACTGGCGTGCACGAACATGACGGCGGCGAACACGGCGATGAACGTGTAGATCTGGTTGCACGGCCCGCCGCACTCGCCGCTCACTGCGAACCCGAGCGTGCGCGACAGGATGCTGTCTGTTGTGTTGTACAGCTCGTAGCGCTCGATACTGAGGAGAAGAAACGGCTCAAATTATACTTGCTTAAAAAAAATGGTTTATTATGTAAATATGATATCGGAATCACTTATACACGTCAAAGTATAAAATAAGCTATATGAAGTCGATATTGCCTATACTACGCTATTCCTGAGAAAAAATAACGAAACAAACTCAGGGCACGGCGGGATATGGATAGAACAGAAGTAGAAGTCGGAGGAGTCGCATCAATTTATTTTTGTGTATTTATGTACGCTTTCATATGTGTTACACTCTCATCAGATACTTTTGGAAGAGCCCATAGTAATGATAGTATAAACTCACGTTTTCATAGCCTTTTCACCGCGCGCTTCGCTTTCGATGCAGGAACAATTGTAGTAGAGCCACGTGCTGTTGTCGAGTTGCTGACTACTGAGGCAACCAGCCTGGCACGGAGATATGTACGTGAATGAGTCCTGGAAACAGGAATTACAAGTATTGTATCATCTGCGAATAAAAATGAAAACTTGAGCGGTGACAAAAGACAGTCGCCATATAGACAACTTGCGTTAACGATGAAAAACAGCCCGAGTGTTCAGCTGATATATACCAGTGTGGCGTTCAAAATATAATCGCACAACTTCCTGGTTTGGACCTCTAGTCATCAGTATAATGCCATCAAAATCACATATACTCAACGAAATTCCCATTCGTTGTCCCATTTGGGCGCCAAGAAGTCGTCATTGGCGCCCAAATGGGACAGGCAAAGTCAACATCTATCTATACTATTCTAACGACCCGCCCCTGCTTAATAATACTTTTACGACTTCATTGTCTAAATGATGGTGAAAACCACATTAAAATCCGTTGCGTAGTTAAGACCATACGGTCACACAGACAAACATTTTTTTCTTTCATTATATAATTTACTCTTGTGCAAAATTTCATGTTTCTAGATTCAGAGATTTGGCCTGTGCGCTGTCTGTCTATGAATGAATGAATTTAAGATTTTTATTAAGTAGTTATCACCAACCTGTCCACACACGGGGTTGAAGGGCACGTCTGCGCAGTAGCAGCCGGCGCTACAGTCCAGACTGCTGTTAGCAATGCTGACCTCGCTGATCATGCGGTAGTTCTCCTCGGGACAACTCACGAACATCAGGACCACCATACCTTAAAGAGTGAAGTTTTCAATTAATTCACTTTTAAGATGCCAATGGGTAAGTATATTAAAGGCAAACCAGGAGAGACTATCTTCTGAACCAAAATACTTATTGCAGCAATTTCACAATTTCCCACATTCATAATTATCAAGCCGGTGACCAAGATACCTATGACACATACTTCAGCAATTTTAGCTTTGAGCTTAGCTTAATATCTCTAGTGAGCAACTGCTTAAAAATACAAAATGTAAAATTAATCGCAAAAATCACTATTCAAAAATCTCCTTACCAGCACTGTAGATAGCGGCACTGACGGCCGTCCACGCGGCTACCTGCCTCGCAGTCGGCACCAACTTTAGTATCACCACGCCGGACGTGATAGTGCCCAGACCCATCACTAAAATACCACCCAGACCTAGAACATGAAAACAAGCGTTAAGTAAATGGGTTTGGATGTTCTTGGGACTCATTTGTAGATAAATTAATATTTGAATCATAGAGGTTATATGGGCATTGTCATAGAAGAAAAGAAAATATAATTAGGGGATAAACATTTTTGTAAACACAAAGGTCCTAAACGGTCCTTTCATGTGGAAAGTGTAAAGTATTATTCATCTGACAAAAGACGTTAATCCAGTGATATATCTGACCCAATACATCTACAATAGCTTAATTTAAAGCTCTATAAACAAAAATCATTATAAAATAAAAAATTTAAACATTAACCGAACAATTTACTTCCGCATCATTATTCACTTCACTCAAAAACATTGTTATCATCACTTTACCCTCATCTCTAAAACATCAGAGTATCTTTTTTTTTTTTTTTTTAAATTAAAAATTGTTTATTGTTCCAAAAACGTTACAATACGTATAGCATGAGGCAGCCCCGTTAAGTTATTAACAATACTTGTGTTGGGGCTGACTCGCTACTTCCCCTGTAGTACATTTACAAAATGGAGACTAATAAACTAAAGATAATAAAAAGGATACAAAATAAAAACTAGAATTCTATCAAAAAGAGCAGCTCGAATTGTGTATGTGTACGTATGTGTGTGTGTGTGTGTGTGTGTGTGTGTGTGTACATGTGTGTATGTGTGAGTGTGCGTGCGTGCATGTTTGTGTATATGGTATGTGAGCGTGTGTGTATGTTATGGATTCCATTTTAGTAAGGTCTGATTAAAATTTGTTCGATTTCCTCATATGATAACGTTTTTAGCCAATCAGTAATAATCTTCTTGCATTTATGTTTAGACTCTGGATTAAATTTTAATTTAGCGTTTATTTTATTGTAGACGTAGGCAGATTGAGCGCTGTACTGACGCTTTGCAAAAGCCGTGCGAACCCGCGAAGAGTGAGCCACAGTATGATTGCGTCTTTTATCCTTGTCTGCTGGGGTATATGGGGTAGATTTATGTAGGTATAAAGTCATGTTTAATAAATATAGCTGCCTAACTGTTAGAATACCACACAAACTATATAGACTGCTAGTCGGATATCTGTATGGTTTAAAATACATCACTTTTAAGAGTGATCTCTGGGCTCTTTCGAGCTCAAGCAATTTAGTTTTGGAGGCTCCTCCCCAAACCGGAATGCAGTATGTTAAAACAGATTGTGCTAGCGCAATATATCTGTAACATCGTATCCCACTGCAGACCATGATCGACCACCAATACCAATAGAGTGTTCATGTTAGTACCTCACCCGAGACAAGGTTGGCGTCATGCGTCGGCAGCCGGAACTGCTTCTCCAGGTATTTGGGGAGAAAGCTGTACACCCCACTGATGGGCATCAGGTGGAGGACTGAGCTCGCTGTACGCCACATTAGGATGTCGTTTGTAAGCTGCCTTTTTATCGTCGCGAAAAAATCTGGAAAAGGAAAGAGTGATGTAGCTTAGACTGGAATGTTATGTAAATAGCTAGGCGTTTGCCTAACCAACACAGGGTAATCAGCCGAACTACCAAACTGCTGACTGGCTAATCGAGCAAAAAGTTGTATAAAATGCGCCCCTCAAGTCCTAAAATAAACTTTAACACTAGAAAGACTATAAATGCGCATCTGATAACGAGTCATTATATAAGGAGTCCCACAAGGGACTGTACTGGGTTCGTTTTGTGTACTAAAATGTCCATAATGTTTAAAGCAATTGACGGTATAGAAAAGTTCGGATAAACTAGAACTGACTGTAATGAAAAGTTGTTGCAAGGGTGACAGATAACCGGCAAAAGTGGATAGATTTTAGGACCTGGGGGCCAGGGGGGACAGATATGCCATACAAAATCTGTCAAAAACTCATCATTGCGAGACCACTGACACGTTTGTAAATTAGTAGACTTGGCCCCGTGAAGGCTTGTCCAAGAACGAAACCCTGGTAGTAACCGCTGACTTATGTATCTTATTTTGATATCAATAATCTAGTTCTACTCCTAACCGGCAACATCCCAGACATTACAAACATTCATTTGTATACAAAACAAAACAAATTTGATGAAAATTCTCGTACAAATATATTTACGGAAGACATAATTATATCGCGATATAACACATTTGTCAGACTGATATCTCGAATTCCCGCCGCTTTTTCAATGTTGTCACAGTTTTTATTATTGTTCTGTTTGGAATCCGTCCAACTGATTTCAAACTAGAACTTGGAACTAAAAACTGGGTTACGTTTAGATTTTAAATTAAATTACATTTTCCATTCGGATAACACAACTATTGTGAAAAAGTAAAGCGGAACCATGGTTCTCGAATTTTCACGAACAAATTCTGATATAGATAATACATTAATCAAAAGAGATATAGTGATATGATAAGAGTTCGAGTGTGGTAAATATTTTGAACGAAATAGAAGCTACATTTGGTTTGGACAGGTAACCAACTAGACTTTATAATAAATTAGATAACAACAACAAATTCTAACATATAAAAAAGTCATTATGAATCTCAAAACATTGCCAACATCAGACTAAAAGAATAATAGATATGCTATATGAATCATTGTCTAGAGACGATCTCTCTTACGATAACATATCATTTGTTAGAACTTATTAGAAGTTGGGTTTATAGGACGGAATTCATCAAAGTCGTGCTAGTTATGTCAACCGGATTACTACTACTACAATATAAAAACTGGGCCACACACGGAGATACAATAACTGTACTCTTATCACAATTCAGCTAGATATTTAACGACAGAGATATTATATTTTTCGAGGCTGTTCTGAATAATTATTGTTCTTCCCTTAAAATCCCTCGCTTCTTTTTACCCGACTGCCCCAGAAGGAGGGTAAAGTTTTTCGAGAGTATGTATGTTTGGATGTTTGTATATATGTTTGTATGTACGTATGTATGTCTATTTCTTTGGCAATCTCTGAAGCCTAAACGGCTTGATGGATTTTAACATACGAGGTGTCGTTAGGTTCGTCTTAATTGTGGGAGTGACATAGGCTATATGTTTTTTATAATATATTTCATCTGCAAATACAAAAAAACGGAGGGGGACGTTTTTTTTTAAATAAATTACAACAGTATTGGTATCAAATAAAAGCTAGTAATGAGTTATTTCCAAATGTATATTAAAATTCAGTATCTCTCCTATGGTAGAAACACAATATTGATAGAATGAAAAGGTTTTGAAAATATAATTTACCTTTGAAGAAGGGCTCGTTCTTATCCTTGATCTTCTTGGGTGGCAGTGGCATGGGCTCTTGTCTGATCTGCCGTGGAAAGCAGAACATGAGGGTCGACAGAAGCACGATGAACCCAGCTATAAACACCATACCTGTGGAACAATAAAACATTGGTTATCAGTAAGGTGTATTTTGTTAATATGAAGATGTTTTCTGGTCTTTTCGAATACATTGAAGTGGCTGAAGGAAAAAGATAAAAATACTCTCGTAAAAAAGATAACTAGAAAGATTGGGTTTAACAATTGTCGAAACCATTGATTTTTTTTAGCTAGTGAACTTTTATAGTTGTCTTCCAAGGAATTTTCGTAGCAAGCTGATTTAAAATGTTTATCTATTAATAGGACGCTACCTAAATGTCAAACAAATTCATAACTTCGCCGAATTTTCAATAAATAGAGATTGATGAGTTCTTGTGAAAATGTTCACATCAAAAAATTCACGGCTGGACAAAAACATATATTACTTGTGGCATCATGTCACACTTAATTTGTATAGATGAATGGGCCAAAGATCAAAATATTCAGTTGCTTGTAACAGTTTTTTTTTAATAATAATACTGCCATTTAATGTGTCAAGTATACAAATATACATGGGCCTACTTGAACAAGTGACGTATGCAGTAAAAGCGTAGCGTACCTACCTACCCTAGGGCCATTCAACCGTATTTTAGATAAACACAAGATATCTAATAAGTTTATAACAGTTTTCATAATGTGTTCTTGTATTATCACAGTCGTAATAAAACGTTGTACAAATACACATAAAGGCTAAGATCCTGCGATCTAATGAACACCGTACATAGTAACATTATTCTGGCAAATACATACCTACGAAGGAAATCGAAATCGCGAAAAATATAGCAAGCAAATACAATTTGTTACTAGTCTACATGGACGAGTCACTCATTGTTTATAGAACATATCAGCAGGATTGCATTATGGAACATTCTTATTATGGCAATTATCGAGGCGGAGAGTGAGAAATGCTCCTTTCAATAGCACTAATCCGTTAGCAGTCGTCAGGAGATTACCTCAAACGTGTGGAATATTTCACGCACCGCGAGGCGCCACCGTGCGAGACTGATCGCACGATCTATGTACATGCCCAATGTACAAGAGCAAAACACTCGTGTTTTTTAAAAGTAGCCATGTTTCTGGAACACGCTATGTAAACTTGCAAAGATATCTAAACAATGACGCAGCAGTAGGAGCCTCAAAGTATCTGCCTAAATTTGAGATAAACAATCGTTGAAATCTAACCAAAACCGACAATTGTTAGAGTTGTCAAAACCAGTGATCGTAATAATAACTCATGAAACCTTGGATACGATCAAAAACAATTCTGATAGATTCAAACAGAAAACATTTGCGCGTTCACAAGGTCGCCCGGTCGACGTTCAGTCAAGGGCGTTCGCTAGACACGGTAGGTATGGACTATGGATACATACGCCGAACAGCATTGTTTACCACGCTCAATTGTACCATTAAACGTAATATAGAGAGTCGCAGCGTCTAATACATTTTGGTGAGAACTTGAGTTTTACAGCGAGCAGCAAGAGAAGACGAAGGTCAAGACAACCGGTTTAAAAGTAAAAGTGAGCAAGGCGTCGGTCGCGTGTCCACCCACTAAATCCTCATTACGGGCACCGACGACGGCATAATTGTCGGCAACAAGGCGCGCAGCCTTGGCCGTGACCGGCTGTGGATAGAGCGCTTATTTTAGCTGTGGTGACGCGACGTGATGTAAGACGCGTTATATAACTAGTGGCGTGCGCCCGCGCCACCGCCGCCGCAGCGTGACGCCCGCGCACAAAAAAGCGAAAGCCGACTGGAAATTGCAACGCGCGCCACTCTATGACACCTCATCATAAACGTTGCACCGTGGTTTTATAACACATCTCGCGAAACTGACGCTTCCTAAAGCTGCTAAAGTTGTCGATAGAACTGAAAGCTCGTGTAAAGACATTATAGTTAAGTATTAATTATGCAACCGCGGAATGTCTCGCTCACCCTTTCGCAGAAACAATTACAATGCAATCGAGCCACTATGGGAGTCAGCTGGGGGAAGTAATGAGCGGTGATTAACATCTTGCAACAAACGATCTGTATGCTCATTATCCCTTGAGAAATGTTCTTATAATAACGTAAATCGTCGCAACTCCAGTTTAACTGACATTTTATAGACGCACGTTCACATATGCGTGGAGCTATTGCGTGTCAAAATATGTAATTCATTTCGATATAAGTATATATTCAGTGTTTCTTATATAGAATTTACTTTTCTTTGTAAATTACTGCTGATTTCATTAATCTGAAGGTGGTTGTCCTTTGTATATTATATTATTTTATGTCCTTCAAGTGTCTCTACAATACTCGAGCTCTCTAATAATCGAGCTTTGAGAGTCAGGCGCCACAATACTCCAGATCCATGACCTCATAATATAGCCATTACAGCTGAAAATATTGAAACTCCAACTGCGAACATACCTTTGAATTTTGTGAGCCACCGTCGCCAATTTAGTACATCCAGACAATACGTTAATGATTCAAAAACGTCCGTTAAAATAAACTTATTAAAATTCAAAACTTCATTCATGAGTGTAGCGTTGGAACAATAAGGAAATACGCAGAAATCATTCAATGCGTATTCGCGAATTCAATACGTTGGCAGTCGGGACACGCTTGCAGCAGTTTTCTACCGCGACACGACGTCCAAATAACTTCCTAAAACCCTTCACTGTTCAAAATTGAGCTTTATTTTGCAGAAGTTAAGGTGTGATAGGTTATTTATGGGTGGTATATGGAAGTTTGTTTTGTTTACACGCATTCGGTTGGTGTGCAGGTCACGCACGTGCTTTCTTCGTGGATTTTGCGCGCAAATCTGTGCAAGTGCTTCGCTAACGGTAGATGACTGTTCCGCGTTGGAATGTCTGGTACTTCGATTTCGTTGTAGCTACAGACAGGTCATCGGTTTAGTTGTCAGCTTAGGTAATATCCCGCCACTAAGGACGAAAACAGATTCCACTACTTCAGGACTAAGAAGAGGAAAACCCAGCTTGAACCTGTAGATAGTACTGTTTTCGTAAATCATTCTGGAAACATGCATCGAAAACAATATGCAGTTAAATGTGCATAACATGATCCACATTAGTAACAATGACAACTGATAACTTTTGAACTAGATTGATAAGGGTGCTGGCTCAATAGCGAAGCAAGATTCTATTATTTCGAAGCCTGGCGCAGCATGGTTCAAGATACGTAAGAAAATGTTAGCAACTATGGTTACTACCCATTATGCATCATCATTTAAGACATCCTCCAGTGCAGCGGTGAACAGTTTTGGAGAGATAACGTCTCCCTGTCTCACACCTCGCTGCAGACGGATAGGTTTCGAGATCTGTTTCTCCAGTCGGAATGACATAGTGGCTTTTCGTACAAACACTTCAGCACCTCGATCTACCGATAGTCGATCTGGCACCGTTGAAGACATTGCAGTACAGTCCATGTCACGATCGAATCGAAAGCTTTCTCACAGTCCACAAACACAAGCCCTCCATGACAACGGTGAAGTGAGTTTTAGAGCCATACATGGCTTTGGAAATATCTTCATAAATGGTCTCCACCTCATCGTCGGGGTGTGATGAGGTCGGGTCGTTAACCTGTACGACCTTCAACGAATATCTTGCGGATATTCTGAGTATAAGGTACGCCACTCTGGTTGAAACACTCGATCTTCACCACGTTGCTGACAAGGCACTTATGGACAATAAACCCGACCCCACCTTGGAACTGCTGGTTGCCCTTCCAGATATAGAGCAAGTTCCCGGATTTGAAGATCATCCGCCTTCATGACACCTGTCAGTTACATACCAACGAATATGTGTTTTGCGAAGTTGATTCTTATTACTTCTAGAAATTGCAACTGACAGGTGTCAGGAACGCATTCTCTCGACCGTCGGACTCTAGTTCCTACAATAAAGCAACTTCAGTAGTACATAATTTGGAAGGGTCAAAACAAAAATACTTTGATAGTAATAAAAAAAACTAAAACACAATGATTGTGTGATTATCCCATCCATGTACATCGGAGGAACACTACAAATTAATATTAAAACCGAAGTTCTATCTTTTTGCAGAACTGCAAAAGTATAGGGAACAGAAAACATTTGTGCATCTGCGATACCATTCTATTATATCGGCAGGTATTCAGTGTATACTCGTAACAATAAATAATAATCTGTAGGGACGTGTGCTGAAAACTAAGCGCGTCTCTGGCAGCAACTTAATTATGAATGGATATTATGCGATCGGTTACAACCACCCGTTTGGCTCTGCTGACGAAAGTCTTAACAAGATAGGTACACACGGCTACACATCAAGCTATACATTTCCAGTATAAGCTGACCTCGCATTGTACGAAAATCCTACACAATGCGAGATCAGCATAAACTGGAAATGTATAGCTTGATGTGTAGCCGTGTGTACAAGGTATTTCCAAGCGCTGCATATTGAGAGAGTTGGAAATTGTTAACTAGTTGCAACTTCGTATACATCAAATTCTGCTCTATCCAAATTATTTGGAATATTTTTTCACGGCTTTGTCTTCTATCCCAAATCTATCAGCCAACATCTCATCCTTGAAAACTATAATAATTTATAACATAACACATAACATCGCGCCTATATTCCCCCAATGGCTAGGCAGAGATGTACACCTACATTTCACCAGTTATTTTTAAATTTCATGTTATAGGGAGCGAGCCGCTTACATGGGTTTTAAACATAATAATTTAAAAAGAACTACCATTAAGTCAAAAAATATGTAATTATCTTAATAACGATCTCTTACTAGCCGACTGTCACAAGGTTCGCAAGACAAATCATAGTGTTTACAAGTATGACACAACTTAGATGTAGCATCGAAAAAATATACGCATCAGTTTTACGAATGTATTTGATTATATGACTTTGTTTGCGTAAAGATCATTTTCTCCTAAAGCAGTAAAAAAGATAGGGGATTTTGAAGACACACTCAGTTCGGATGTGATCGGTTTTACGAATTTCGTCGATGCTGTACCGTAATTATTTTTGGTTATATTATGTATAAGCACTCTAAAGAAATGAAGAGCCTACTCTCTAGAAACAAAAAAATGAGCCTATTACGTCATCATATTGATGACGTAATAGGCTCACACGGTCATCGCAGTTTATCCGTTACAAAAAGTAAGAAAAATATAAGTCTACTCACCCAGCCACCAGGCTCCAACCCACCTCGGGTCGCTGGCATCGAAGCCGGGGGTCAGCAGAGGGTCCACATAGACCCTGGTACATAGTGCCCCCAGGAGGAACCCGAGAGCTGGCCCGATCACCCTTATGCCGATGGTAATAGCTGTGGACAAAGGACATGAAACGTTAGAATATGTTCACATTCTTTCTACCGCGATAGTCACAAATGCTCTGATTGTGGTCCCGTATGATTAGGAAATGTTCATTAGAATCCTGGAGTTTGGAACTGTATTCGGTATGATTATTATTACATGAGAGTGGGTCTTACTTTAGCTGGCGAAACGGGAAAGAACGTGTGATGTCTAAATTCCATACAGGGTGGATAGCGTCCGTAGACGATTATTTCTGAAAGCATCATGCTCCATTATCGACAGTGTAATATCAAAGCCTTTTTTTTTTGAGGGTTGAAAATCTTCGATTGACTTCTCCTGCTCTGGGCGGAGCGGAGGGCGTGTCAGACTTTTACTGACTAAAACCCACCCGTGTTCCTGCAGTTGCCTGTTGCCAAGGGCCCCGGTATCCCTTTGGGAGTTTCCCGCAACCCTGGCAGGCATCGTCCTAGCGGACCCCGCCTATTGTGCTGACATCTCATGGAGGCGTGTATGGAACAAAACGCGGCGTCGCCGTCGACCCGCGCCTGGTCCTTATCGGACGGCGAGCTACCCATTGCTCGCCGTCCGCTAGCCCGCGCCTACGGTGGCCGGGAATCCGCCTGGGATTCCCGACGTAATATCATAGCCTAAAATCAGGTTTATTTATTAAACCGCGAACCAGCACCCTAATTGCTTGAACACACTATCATTCACAATCTGCGAATGATTTTGAAGGATATTCCTAATCCATAGCTTCAAATTTTGTTGAAGCAATGAATGTTGTTGAACTGTCAAAATAAAATCCATTGCTACTGATATCGTGTTACGCAATAGCCCCGCCAGTAATATACGAGCTTACAAATCTTTCTACCCCGTATACTTGAGAAGCGTTAGCCGGAGACAAACGATTGAAATCACAGTACAAAAAACCATACAAGAAAGACAAACCACAACGCCCGACGTCCGGCTGCGTTTTATAAAACTTTATGGTGAGCAGCAGAATGTATACGTATAGTTAACGTCTGGTCATACTGGAAACTAAACCTAACGAGCCCTAACATAATTTCCTAAGACTAATAAGAAGAGATTTGTATCCTGGGATAAATTATGAAATCCAGAGGGAATTCTACATTTTACAAGCTTTTATTTTATCTTGGCTCGTTTAATATTTTCTCTCAAAGGGTTATTTTTTTAGTTACTAAACCTCTTGTAGATATTTATACCGCAATCAAAGTACGTTATTTTAAGGTCTCTATTGTTTTTTTTTTTATTCAAAAAAGATTAAAAAGCTCTTAAAAACTTCTTTTTTTTTTCAACCTTTTTTGTCCCTCCGCACCTCTGCTGGGCAAAGGTCTCCCCCACAGCTTCCACTCTTCCCAGTGTGTTGCCTTCTCAGGTCAAAACTTCAAAACTCATTCTCCGTAAATATTCGTTTCTTATATCATGCAAAATCGCATACCTAATCAATCACTATCCAACATTCAATCAAAAGTCAAAAATCTGTCATGACACGATTAAAATCGATGCTCATGCTTACGTTTGCAATTTTTTAAATGCATTTACCACTGTTTGAGAGAACCACTGAAAAGTTATCAGTAAGCACGCAGCGAAGGTAAAAACCCACAATACTGATATAAAACATTAAACAAACATTGTAATCAATTACATGTCTTGCTCTCACGAAGTATTAAATAATATTACGCTAGCAGATTCTACTCCTATTACGGCACTTACACACGAAATGAATACATTTTCCAGTGCACGCATCACTGAAACCGCTCTATTGCACGAAATTGCAGATACAATGTAAAATAGCAACACTGAATTTATTCGAGGAAATATTATTATCGGGCCACTTAATGACGTAGTAGTAAATATTAATGTGCATAATCGGTGAGGCGGAGATGGTCGTTATGCAAATTGAGATGGACTCTCGCTCACACAGTGGACCGCAGTCGTTTATCTCAATAGGGCTAGGGCTCTGGGGCTAATTGAGGGCCATTGAACTCGCCACAACAAATTATCGTATGAGGAATTGCCGCTGTCAACGATCGCTGCTGCATACAGCTACTTCATGTTAGAACGAAAGAAAAACGAACGCATTGCGAGCTCGGATGATTACTGACATTATTGTTCCGAGAAATGCTAATATTATTATAGTCCATTAAATTATATGTTTATTACTGCATAACATATAATAAACAGTAAACAACTCATTTAAATACATGATGAGGCCGAAATATGTTAAGGACACGCCACGATCCGAAGGCGAATCATCCGGCGCGGCTGAACATGCGTAAGAACTGTCCCAAATTTCGAAATTAAATTAAAACCAGTTATAATAAAATAACAAAGGACCGTTGCAGGGTGAGTGACCGAAAAACAATCAGGTACCTACTTAGGTCCCGAATGTAATCTTTCCCAGAAACCAACCGCATCGTTTGCCAAAAAACGGACGGGCGTGCGTTCAGCTCGCGTGCTTCACGTTCGACACAAAGTAAAATATACGTTCCTATTATCATCATGCGCATTTGTAATAAATAATGGCCTCGTCAGGATCGTTTTTCAAAACGGCCGCTGCCCGTCTCGGTACAAGTTTTTATTATGTCCCGGTACTCCGGCCTTACCGGTTCCGATGCATCATTAACATCGTTCAAGTGCTGCTCCCTCGAATTAACGCTCAGTGATTGTCAAAAAATGACGAATTGCATCATTAAAGTAAACCCGGTAGGCAAACGCGGTTAGGGTCCCACAATACAGTGTGTATTTGATACGAGGACGTTTCTTGCAGTTAAGTTTGGCATGCGGTTAAAAATAGACGAGTGTTGCCACCCTATCTACAATAATAGAGCCAAACATAAATATACTGATATGAAAGGCCTCAGGGCTCGCAGAGATAACCTTGCGAAGCCCGCCTCTGTAAATAAGGTCATCTCGACTGACAGCTACAATCACCTCTGATATACGCCTAATAGATATAAAAAGCTGCTGAAACATTTTCAACACATCCATTTAGAAGAAGAAATAAATATTCATGTCTAAATAAGGTGTCTGACGAGTTCTATCTCTCGTACTGGTATCAAATTCCGTTTATAGGAACATGACTTTATCGTTACCAGGTAATGCAAAATCTAAACGGCTACTTCAGCACCGGTCTTCCCTCAATAGAATTTGAAATTAATATAAACATCCGTATTAGATTAGCGCCATAACAGCTTTTATCACTCCCTTGATTAGCATTGGAACCTACACAAACGTTTCTTGAATATGTAACCGCTAATTCTTAAATCCGAAGTCTCTCAACATTTCACAGACAGTCGGTACACAATAATATTCGCCAGTCACGATATTTTTAATAGCCAAGAAATAGGAACGCAATTCCTAATCGGTGCAGAGTTCATTGCTCTTTCAGATGCAAAATCATTTTTAGAAGTATGACTAATTCGGTTGGAAAACACTAATAGCAACCGCTGTGACGCTTCTAAGAAAACACCTGTCCAAACAGATATACAGGAAATAGTTTTGAGGCAATAAATTATATTTAAACTACTTGCGGTGTATGAAATAAAGGCAATTTGACGTCATAAAAAGGTTTAATCAACTGTCGGTACGATAATAACAACAGCAGACATAATCATATCTAATCATACAGACGTAATCTAATCTAGCGATGGTGCAAGAAAACTGACCTATGACAACTACAGCAACAAATGATTAGATGGAGCGCAATTTGATAGTGCACTCGCAAAAAAGTTGCATAAGGTGCACATTGCAATATCGTCGTAACGTAATAACGAGGTAATTTTATCGTCCGTACAAGGCGTAATTAATCGCAATCAGATTGCAAACCGATAGTACGATTAAAGAAAAAACGTTCCAAAATATGGTGTGTGTAAGCGTTAATCATTCTTTTCGGGGTCATACATTAATTTTAAACGAATTTTGTTACACGATTCACATGTATGTAATACACAACTCCTCAGGATACAAGATCGGTCTTTATCCTAAAGCAGATAAAAATTTAACTGAACTTAACCCTTATAATTTAAAACAGAGATACGAAAATACTACCCGGAATCGGTATTTCCGCCCAAATTCTTTAAGCAAGGTGCAAGATGGATATAGAAATCCAAAATTTTATAAAAGCAGAGTTCAATTAATTAGCATCCGAATGCGTGTGTCAACACTGGCCCAAATAAACACAAGCCTGTAGCATATTCTCTGAAAACTTTATGAATCACAACATTTTGGATGTAAAAATCGTAATCCCTGTTCAAGGAAAACTACAATACACGGTTCTATAATGCCGTACTGAATAAATTAGAATCTAAAATGAGGTACATTTTATTTACATTGACTGTTAAGATTCTCTAAAGGAATTTATTAATGTTAAATATAGACACCTGTCGAATTCCGTAGCAAAATTGTTTCCTTGACATACCAATTAGAAGTAAAAGTAAAATAACTTTAAAGGTAGGACGTTTAATTGGATACCACTAAATACATTGACTGGAGGTACCTAGTACCTACACTAGAAACAGCATACTTGATGATAAGTACATGAAGTGTCGGAAGAATTGTTGATAGAACTACATGCATAATGCAGATAGAATAACTGCAAAGGACGCTAATACATCCACCCATAAATATTGTAAGCAAATGTGTATCATCAACCAAAAAATAAAAAATATATTAGGACGTTGATATATGCAGGAGCAGACATTCCAACAAGACACTTTCCAAATATAAAGAAAAAACCTGAAGAACGCATCGAGGAAACGACTCAAAGTCGACCATTCCCGAACGGAGGGACGAAATTAGGGCAACGTCTCTACGGAACGAGACACACGCACTGACACCAACGAGCTGAAATTGTCGCCGCGACGCGTCGGCACACTGACACACTTCGCTAACCACCTACTGAAATAGCAATTGCATACGTTTTACTGCACAACAGGGCTTCAGTGAAGAAGTACGGAGCAGCCATGAATTATAAGTGAGCTGTGTTTAAAACTGTATAGGTATCGATCGGGAAATCAATAGAAATTGTACTGAAAGCCGCTACTGAAGAGAGCAATGAACTCGGGAAAACTGAACGAAATAAGAAGCGCGACGCTGCTTTGAATTTTCTTGAAGCTACAATTGAACATTATGATATATCCTAATCTATTTTACCAACACTTGATTCAAAACCAGGCTAATATTATTCAAGACAAGCTTTGACAAAATAGGATGTGGATCTAGTTTGTACAAAAACAAGGAAAACAGGTGCGAAATATTCTCGAAAACAATCGTACAATTTGTAGATAGAAACCCAGTTCCATTAGATTATAAATTTAAGATAACACCAAATTGGTATTATGCAATAGTTACGTCCAAGGTCTTTTGAAAAACCATAACTTGAACAGGCTAAGAATTTTGCTATTTGAAACAGATTAACTGCGCAGCTTTTAAAACCGTTTCTTTAAAAATATTTGGTAATAAAAATGTAAAGTGCCTATGTTGATATAAAGTTTCACGTTATTTTGTATTGCATTCATTTACTTTTTACCAAATACTTAAAGTCTTTGGTAAAAAGTAAAATGCAACTATCACCGCTCTTTTGCCAAATTGACTTTACGTTTGTGCAGAATGGTACGTACTTCAATTAAAATATATACATTTTCCTCCGTTTAAATGATAAATAGTATGACTCATAGCCCTATCATACCCTACTCCAAGTACCTAACACCTAAGGTCACGATCACACGTAGTAATTGACCTAAATAATCCGCACCACACTGGTATCAATCAATGAATATCCGTGCGTACTGTGCCTTATTTAGGTCGACACAAGTTAACTGAATTGAATTTAATTGGTTAAGTAAATTAGCGTAATGCGTTGCGTGCTATTAAATAATGTTTCCTTTATCGCACGCATTCCAGCATGTAGTGATTATGAAGATTAAGGATTATTACTGAATTAATTAATTAATTAGGTACTTTAATTGAGAGTACTGCTTGCGTTCACTGCGATTGAGGCACTAAGTATGGAAGAACTTTGTCCACTTGGTCAACATCATAACTGAATTATAAAGTTATTATAGCTGAATTCATATTAAAATTTTACTGTTATCTAAGTGTGAAGTGAACAATCAAATCAGCTTGTAGATGTTAACAAATTTAATATAAATGCCTAATACAAACATACATGAGCAAAGGAGAATGTTGAAGCTTTACAAAATTCAATTAAAATAGCAGCATACAACTCGCACGTGAGCTGTTGTTATATCCTAGGAAATATAATTAACAATTTATGACTGTAAAATAACAATAATACCATATTATCTAGTGACTCATATATACAGGCTGTAAGGGTAAACACTCTTGTCATTCAAACCATGGGTAGTTGACCTAAATACAAAAATAAATGACCGAACACAACAAAAAAAAAACGTCATTTTCATTAAAAGATTTTTAAAAGTTTCTATCCGACACCGTGCTCTCTAGCGAAACAGCTGACTGACTGAGGGAGGGGTCGCGCTCGCGGCCAGCCAGGTCACATCCCGCACCCCCCGCCGTGTTGAGACGCAAGTTCATTGCCCTAGCGCATAGGGCAACGAACTTGCGTCTCTTGTGGTAAAATGTTGATTTAAAAAAAAGAAAAAAAAAGTTGTAATTTTCCATTGATTTTACGTTCTATAAATGAAACCAAACCACTGGTTGCAAGGATAACGGTGTTTACCCTAACACCCTGTATTATCTAGTGTTCTGAAAACTTTATAAAAAGCTAGTATAAATTCCGTCTTTAGTGCCTTTAGTTCATAATCGGGACTTACTAGACATTCTTATAACACCTGAGAGCCAATTCTCTTACTTAGAAAACATTCACATTCAAGTCGCAATCTGTCAAACTTGTCAAAATTGATGGTTTTTTTTGACAGGTTCCGAATGAGATGCGAATGTGAACGTTGTTTAAAATAATGGAATTTGTTTATAGTTCGGGATTCAAACTGATTTAGTTTAAATTCAATATAATGCCAGGAACGTGCCTAATATAGTCTGTGTCAAATTCACTAAGGGTATTTTTCAAAGTATTGACAATACTTTTAGGAACTTCACGAATATTGACGGCACTATACCCTAGCTTTGGGCAATCTATTTTTTGAGGATATTGCGCCCTACACACATATCACAAAGACCTTTAATTGCCTTTATACAGCATGCTGTAAAGGGTGTAGGCCCCGCTCGCCCCTTGGATCTTGCCCCTTACATTAAAATGTCCCACTCGCCCCGTTTTTTATTATTTTTGTATACCGATTCGCCCCTTACGAAGGGGCGAGTGGAAAATTGACATTTAAATAATTATTTTGATGTACCGACTCGCCCCTTGCGGCATTTCCTTTGAAATTTAAACAAAAAAGGTACGGTCAGACAGAAAAATGCTCATGTTATGAATAACGCTATATTTGATTACTTTAATAACTCTATCTGTAATCTCACCAACTCGTGACACTTGTGATAGTTTTTGCTACGTGGCTTACCAAAAGGAACCTTTTTCATGGGTCCAATAAACAAAAGGTTTATTAAAATATGTTACCCGTTGAGAGAGTCGTATATATAATTCTTTCTTTATCTATGTTCGTCTCAGACCAACAAAAAAGAATTTTAGATTTCCAAGTAATACTGAATCTAAAAGTAAATGGATAGTAGCTATACGAAATAACGATGCATTTTTTTTGTTTTTGTTTCGGAATATATGTAGGTCCTTCTTAACAATCGAGTTATAATACTATACTCAACAATATCTTACTCGTACAATATTATCCTACCCATACAATATTATTCCCCAAATTATAGGGAAAAACTTTAAAAAATGACAACCCTTTTTACACACACATAGATAAAAAGGTGGCTTCACTTTTGATGTACGGCGCGCTCCGTCTTTCCTTTTTTGTTGGTCTGAGATGTTCGTATTATAATGTGGAAGGGATGCATTTTGCGTTATTTGCTAATTAGTGTAGTACTTATCTCCAAGTATAATTAAACGTGAATTTATGCAAGCCTAGTACTTTTTGTTAGTTATAAACTATTTATGTTCCTTTCATCCAAATCTTAATATTGGGATAATACTAATGATTGTAATACTATCTTGAACTCATGCAAGCCTAGTACTTTTTGTTAGATTTTTTTTGAAGTTGTAAGAAAAAAATATTTATTTTATTATTTGAAAACTTACGAGTGCTGACTGTAAAGGTAGCAAATAGTAGATTTATGGTATTAAACTTTTATATAGGAATCCAAGGTTTGGTCCCTCCATCTTGACGCTAACTACTTATAACCTACTAACAATCGGGGGCGACCGGGGCCATCTAATATTCGAAGGGGCGAGTGGGTACACTTAGGTAATTAGGGGCAAGATCCAAGGGGCGAGCGGGGCCTACACCCTGTAAAGATATCGTAAACCTAAAACACGAGATAAGAGCAGCGCAATTGAAAGGATACATTGAATGAGTGTCAGATAATGGCTGGCCCACATAAAACAAACGGACTTATTCTGCGTTTATCTAATCATTGGCAAGTTCACTAGATGGAACATTAATCTATATTATCGAGACATAGTCGCAACAAAAACACGAGTATGTTCTCATTTGAGAACAGAGCTACTTGTGCAGAAATAGCCACATTGCACTACTTTAAAGGTAACTGACCTATATCTATAGGTCGAAAATAGGTCGGGCGAAGGGTAAATACGTCAAAGTCAAAGTCAAAGTCAAATAATTTATTTCAAATAGGCACATATATGGCACTTTTGAACGTCAAACAAAGAAATAGAATTGATTCTAGTTGCCCCTTCCAAAAGGTAGTTTTCGTATGGAGAAGAATGGGCAAGAAACTCCACCGTTACTCTTTTAAAAATGTTTTACAATATTTTGTATACATTAATTATATAATTATATGTGAAGACGATGCACCTACCATAAGATTACTGTACCACAAAAGTTAAAAAGAATTATAAATGGAGTAATAATGAATAAATTAATTACCAGATACATGGTGCTCACATATTTACAAAGATTGTAAAAGTATACGATATTACAATAGTCCTAACATTGTTACAAGTAGTACTAATAAGTCAGTGCGTGAGTTTAAGTAATGACAGAGTGTAAAAGTCTATGACATACAAATAATAAATAAAAAATAAAAAACTAAATTAGCTATCAGTTTGATTTTGTCCAGACACTAAATCGTCCTATGGAGCAAGACCAGCATGTTTCCAAGCATTCTTATCTTGGATATAATCCTCTAATTTGTAATAAGCTTGTTTACAAAGTGTACTTTTTATATGAGTTTTAAATTTTCTTTCATTTAATTGCAATATATCACAAGGTATTTTGTTATAGCATTTAACGCAGTACCCCATAAAAGATGTTTGTACTTTAGCTAATCTGAAAAATGGTTGATCTATTTTATCTTTATTTCTAGTATTAAAATTATGTCTATCACTTATTTTATTAAAAAGATTTAAGTTTTTTCTTACATACATAATATTCTCGTAAATGAATTGGCAAGGTACCGTCATGATATTAATCTTTTTAAATAGTTCCCTGAGAGATTCGCGGTGACATAGATTATAAATGGCTCTGACAGCTCTTTTTTGCAAAATAAAAATGGATTCAATATCAGCAGCCCGACCCCACAGTAAAATGCCATACGACATAATGCTGTGGAAGTAACTGAAATAGACCAAACGCGCGGTTTCTACATCTGTTAACTGTCTTATCTTTCTAACAGCATAAGCGGCCGAGCTTAACCGCCCCGCAAGAGATTTTATATGAGGTCCCCATTGTAATTTCTCGTCTAGCGTGATTCCCAAGAAAACTGTTTGATTAATAAACCCCAGTTTTTCTCCATTCAATATGATGTCACATTCGCTACTTCTAACATTAGGTAATTTAAATCGAATGCATTTGGTTTTTTTTTCATTTACGTCATGATAATAAATTATTTTTATTGGAAAAAGTAACTTTCTCGATAAGTATTTATAAGATGACTGTACGTCTACGTAAGTAGAGCATGCCAAGTGCTATCGAATAAGAACACTTTACCAATTTATGGAAAACAGAGCAGCCACGTACAGCCAGTAGGTAGTACACACAAACTATGCTTAAAAGAAAATAAAATAGACTAAATCTGGAGAGGATATAACTCGTTCTCCTGATGTAACAAAACATGAAAAGCATTTTTATGCACCCATTAGTACGAAAATAGTCACCGATACTTGTTTAACAAAATCGTTACAAGGCCGATGTGAGGCTAGGGACCCATTGTCAGCGGAAAGGGACTCGAACTGCAACAAATGTGCAAAAACTATAAACTTCCGTTCTTTCTAATAAAGTTAGTCAAAACAGTGATATGTTATTCCATAATATTGTAAGCTAACGTGTATTATGTATAGTCGACATATTATTTTTAATATACACATGCTTTACCTTCAAAGTCTACTCAAGATTTGAAATCAAACACAAGAAAGACGGTATAAAAATTTAAATGAGTACTATGAAATGTCGAAGGTAAACATAACAAAATGAAATCATCACCATTCAATAAATTTATTACATCTTTTATTTAAATGCATGAGAAATGAATTCCATTTACCAACTTTTGTTGGCTAGAGAAACACGAGTTTTTCACACTTGATCGTTTAGCTTTTTCGTATATTCGTTTATCAGACACAGTAACCTACGTTTATCAAGGACTGGGGACAGTAGAGTCTCGTCTCTATGTTTCAGAGGCAACATTGTGGACGTATACGCTACTATGCCGCGGTCTGAACAATCAAAGAGATAATTCCTCAATTTTCGTTACTGCATCTACCACTGTTTGTCTCTGCATCACCCAAAGGTTGACAGGTAGAAAATGCCAATTTCATTAAGCCTCTGTACATTTATGTGCTTGAAGTTTGAAATCCTTACATATTATAAAACAAAGTCATCAGCCGCGTCTGTCTGTCGTCGTGTTCGCGATAAACTTAAAAACTTCTGCACCGATTTTCATGCTGTTTTCACCAATGGATAGTCGTTCTCGAGGAAGGTTTTAGTATATAATAACCGACATCCAAGCGGGCGAACCGCGGGCATTGGCTAGTAAATAATAATAATGAGGTCCCGTACATCACTAAGATAACTTCGGTCAACCTCTGCTAGTCGCGTACTGTAGAGCGTAGTCCGTATGTTATGGTATTGGTGCAGTGGACGCATTAGATACGTCGCAGACACAACAATACACACGTAACACTACACAGTCTACACCTCTGCACACAACTGTTCGCGACACCCAAACACCATTGTTTGCTTTTTATGCATTTTATACTAACCCTGCTATAAGTTCGAATTAAGATTCTGAGAGTTGAGTTTCTTTGTATTCATGATCCAGCGGGAAATCGAAGCGAAATTCTCGAAACGAATCGGTTTATAGTATTGCTTATATCACAAATCTAACAATAAAATTTTATTTATTACCATACTCTCGGTAAAGAACTGGTAGTGAAAAACTGGACAAGCCGTTACTCTGCATGATGAATATTGCAAAAGGATGTTTTGTACAAAATTGCAATTAATGAGGGTGCGGGATGCACTCAAGTGGATTGTTAATTACGCAACGCATCAGAAGGCGGCCGGCAGAGAACGTTGTAGGCGGGCCGTGGGCGGCGGCTATGATTTATACACTTTTATGCGCCCATTTTATTACCAGTAAGTACTCGCAAAACGCTAACAATCGACCATCACCGAATTTATTTACGCGACCATCAAGCTTTTGTTTTAGGGAACACACCTAAGTGATTCAACGGCGCCCCTGCGCCTGGTTACTTCATACAATTAAACTACAGGTAATAAACATCAATCACAATCAATATTCACTCACCCATGTAAAGTGGCGACTGCTTGCTTCCGACATTGTCGTCCACGTAGGGGATGCCCAGTGTGGCTATACCGGTCTGCCCCACGCCCACCACCAGCAGACAGATGAACAGCCATGGAATCACGACTGCCGTGATGGACGAGCGTGTCGTGGAGCTCTTAACATGCGCATCATCACACAGGTCGGAGGAGTTCTGGAAGGAGTAGCACACGGGCGCGGCGCCGGCGCGGTGATCGTCCATGTGCACGTCCAGCAGCTGCGTGCCGTACAGCAGGTGCGGCACCACGCAGCCGATCACGCCCACCGCCAGCACCAGCATCATGCATGCGATCCAGCGCGGCCGGTGCCCTCGCCCCGCCAGGTACGTCAGGAACAGCGCCGTGCATATCTGGCCGATCTCTGTCGCTGCTAGTAAGGTTCCCGTCGTCTTTGACTCTACTTTGAACAGCTTTTCTACTGTGGTCGTCACACTAACAAAGTACGTGAGGAACATGCCCTGCAGCACCCAGCCCGACAGGAAAACCAGCATGAAGACCCGCGTGGACGCGAATACGGAGCGCTCGCGGAGCGGCTGCGGGTTCGCCGCCGTGTGCTTGCAGTCGAGAGACCCATTGTTGTTTCCTGTCGCTAGTCGTTCCTGTTCTTCTGGTGTGGCTTCGACGCCTTTCATGTCGGCGTCCTCGGCCGCCGGGCCCGGGGGACCCGCCTCCCCACCCGCTGATGATACTGTAGCGACAACGTTCGCCCTGTGACAATACAGAAACAACCATTTATAACCAGTTCAAATAAACTTTATCTGACGAGAAACTTAAACATTACACCTAGATAAACTCACGTCATGGTCGTCACGTCTAAGCGGTTACTGACGCGAATATTACACAACCCCTTTGCTATCAAGTCTATGTGAGCGGCCGAGCGAAAACGAAACGCACGCTAAACGCCAGTGTCGGCGACGACGACGCTTCCGGCTAACGGGACCAAAACATACAGATTGATCAACGATCGCGAAAACAAGGAGCGGGCACGATGCGGTGGTGGTGAGTCGTACGCATACTTGATTGGGGAGTCGTTCACCCGAGTACGGGCGAGGGATGGAGGCTGCGTGCGCGCACCCAGCGCGGCGGAGACCGACTGCAACATGCAATTACTGGCGCAGCGCGCTGCACCCGCGAGCCTGCCCCTCGGCTTCTCTCCACACGGGGTTTTTATTGGCCGTCTATCCGTTTTTTGTGCGGCACGCATTTACACACGATGAAAGCCGTCTGCGCGCCGCCCTTCACTGAAGATTCCCTCTCGTCTCGACACTACGGAATGTCTTTGTCTCATTGCTCTCCCGAACGATTTACATTCACGTGAATTTAAAATAAATTAAGCGAGGTGTACCTATGTCAAATTCTTATCATATATAAAATCGTTACCTACAGACGTGGAGGCAAACGCTAGGTTCGCAATAAAATCAACCGTAGAATATTAATGTGATCGACTCATACGGTTAACTGGACTTGCGAAACTCACCGATGGGGGCCGATGACCACCGGCGACACCGAACACGACGCACTATTGCACTACACAGACCAGTTCCAGCAGGAAAACTATTTTACTGATAGTTCTAATTGCTAAGTTAAAGTAATACTAATTGTTTTTAGGGATGACTCAAACAAACCATTTTTTTCACGTCTGACACCAAATGAAGTGCACAGTAAACTGCATTCCGAGATAAGCCCACGAACTTGTGCAATGGTCGAGCTATCGACCAAGTGCTATCGCTCCAGTGATAACGGGACACAGCAGATAGGTATACTACTTGTGAAGCGGGTTACTGCTGCACCAATATCATATGGAATGCCCTATTTATCTCAAATACCAGTACTGCTCGACCTTTACAATAAAACGTTTTAAACATATCTTATTTCTGAGAAGAATCGTCCGTCTTTGATATGCAGCCAAATATAAAATTAATGTTCACTTGTCCACCACACCTTGTAATCTTCTATAACATAAAAATGAATCGCAAAATGTGTTGGTAAGCGCAAATCTCGAGAGCAGCTGAACCGATTTTGCTAATTCTTTTTTTAGAATATTCCTTGAAGTACGAGGATGGTTCTTAAGGAGAGAAAAATTAAAAAATAGGTAGGGTAGGCAGGTAGGTAGGTAGGTAGGTATATAGGGTAGGCAGGTAGGTAGGCAGGTAGGTTGGTAGGTAGGTATGTATGGTAGGCAGGTAGTTAGGTAGGTAGGTAGGTAGGTAGGTAGGTAGGTAGGGTAGGTAGGTAGGTAGGGGCGGTAGGTAGGTAGGTAGGTAGGTAGATAGGTAGGTAGGTAGGTAGGTAGGTAGGTAGGTAGGTAGGTAGGGTAGGTGGGTAGGTAGGTGGGTAGGTAGGCAGGTAGGGTAAGTGCGTCGTAGATAAGTACTTGCTACCCGTGCGAAGCCGGGGCGGGCAGCTAGTATATTAAAATATTTTCTGACTGACATAACGTTAAGAAATCAGCGTGGCATGTGGTAAAATGAATGAGGCAAAATGTTTTGAACTAAACAGCATGTGGGAAAAAAAAAACATGGTAACAAAATATGAATGAAATTAATTCAAATACTCATACGAAATCGATATATCAGTAAAGTGAACTCGAGTGTCCTAGGCAGCGTTGCGAGACGCCACGATCTAATTGACGGCAATATTGTATGAAAGTCAACCCCGCACGCACATACAATCACATCGACGATACGAGGACGGCGACTGACGATTTATTTAATCTCCCATCACGATTGAGTGGCAATGAATCATATGAATATGGCGAGCGTCGAACAATCTATTGACATAAATTGAATATAAACTATAGTATCAACGCAACACTTATAAAACGCTCATAGTGAAATAAAAGATTCGTGTGGCAATCAGATAAACTGAACGCGTGTTAGGAAGGAGACAAAAAGTTTCTCAATACCGTGTCCTCACTTATGATTCAGTGACATGACAAAATTAACCGGCAAAGAACAGATTCGACGTCAACCCGCATCAAAATTCATCTTGAACACAAAAAGATACAGTTCGCTGTGTCTTTTCGGGATAAAATAAAGTCACGGTCTCATACATATATTTTGAAATTCATACAAACCGAGATTGATATAAAATTAAAAAGTTAAAGAGCGTACAAAAAAGGGAGGTATCATAAATCTTTCACGATTGTTATCAGGATTTAATAAATAAATTAAGAATGTGGTCATAATTCTGGGAAAAACGATTTTTGTTTGAGAAACAATACCTTACTTAGAGGACTATGAGAAGGCTGAGGAAAACGAATCAGGGTGCACGCTAGTGGCGCAGGCGCATCGAAGACGTCTATGATCATTCTATAAGTGAGAGGACAACGTGCGCGGTCAAGGTAAGTGAGCAGATACCTGTTGTCGATGACACTGTGCACTCGACATTAATCTCCATTTTAAACCCAGTTTAATAACGTAAGGTACAATTTACAATGACGGTGGCAGGCACGAATGAGATATATAGTAGTTACCAGCGGAGAAACTTCATTGTAAATCTGTGCAAGGACCTAGACCTAGTCTAGATAAATTATTGTGCCATTTAAACTGTTGCTGACGCAGCTCGTCAGTAACAGTTTAAATGGCACAATAATTTCTGGTAAATCGAGCGCTGACAATAATTATGCCACGCTCAATGTCCAAGTAATTATGTTTAGGTTCCAGAATCCCAACGATGGCCCTACCAGTTAGTGGCAACATAGCTCTCAGACAAAGGACAAACACTTGTCTTACGCATACAAATATTGATCGTTTTACATGGAAAGCAGATGCACCAACAACTGGTCCTGACAGGTTACAATTGTTAGCACAGGTATTTCAAATATTTTTGCATTCCATTAATTATATAGTCTTTATTATATTTTCCTTCCAACGCTACAGGTGAATGAAACAAAACTATAAAAGTGTATTACATATCAATATTGCGCTATAAAAAATTTAAGAGCCGCTGATATATTGAGCATAGTAAACTACTAATTTGTATTCTATTGCAGTGATTTCAATATACCACACAGAGACATAACAATACAATTAATAAAAGAGGAGCATTTCGTTACGAGCGCTAAATGTCGTGTAGTTATGTTACTACAAACGCCACTGCACTTTATTAACTATTCAGAATTCACAGGTTTATTAATCAGACAGAACCGGTCGCTTGTAGTTGGTACCGAAAATAAACATATGCTAAGGTGAGTATTAATAGTAAAATTTGTTGGGGTCTTAATTAAATTAAACCGGATTCTGCCCACTGGCTATTAATTAAGGAGAACCATGGCTGTGCACTAAGCTAACCGGATAATTACGGAACAAAGTAACTGATGAGGAATTACTGGCAAAACAAATAATCGAAACGTGCTGCCTCGGTAAAGTGGAACTTTTTGAGAACAACCTGTAATAAGCGCACGTAACTCATCTTTTTAAAGGGAACTTTTTTATAAAGAATATCTTAGCATAAAAAAATCATATTAATTCGGTACGTTCCGTAGAGATTCCTAGGAGCTAGTTCCAGTTATTTTAATTGAGCACAGTCCTTAAGGCTGATCCAATGATAGTTAATAACGCTTACGAGCCTACTAGCGTGTCTGGCACTAAGACTCTATTTGCAAATCAAATTCAACTTAATGCGTGTATTAATTTTCAAGTCTATGAGACCAATGATTTATATGAACAGATAAGTGTACCGGCCGTAATTAGTCGTATCGTACCAATACCGAGATTTGCAACGTGATAACTTCAAAGTTCAGTGACACTAATATTTCCAACGATCACCCAACCAATGGCCAGGGCCATTCCAGACTTGTGTCTTGTTGATGCGACATGCTGATTTATAATCGGCGATTTCCAAATTGATAAATTTGCGAGGAAGATTAATACAAATGAAGAACCAACGAAAAAGCTGAAACCAAATAATAAACAGGATATTATAGAGATGATTTCAGAAATAAAACAGCGCAACAATGCATCGAAATCGAAATCCGATAAAAATAAATGCAAAATAAACGATAGTCTGATTAAGGGTAATATTTCAGTTGCGGAGACAGTCGTGTGAAGCAAATCTTCCGAGTAGGTGTGCCTGCATAAACCAGGCTCGGACACCGGACACCCCGGGGCGGAAAGCTGTCTGAGATATACTGACTTACTGCCCTCTACGCGCTCGACATAATGGACGCGCCAGCCGACCTTTAGCACTTCGTTTTTAATAAAACTTTTGCATACAATTGACAATGTTCATAAGTAGCAGTAGTTCAAAATTCTAAGGCCACAATAGATACACTAATAAAAAAATGTGGTAGCGTCGCTAGAGGTGTTGAAAATTTTATGAATACGTCACGCGTTAATATCTACGTTGTTGAAAGTATTGATACGGTAATAATAAGTATTTTAAATTGTGTAAAATACATTCACTAGCAAGCGCATACATCACGACAAGCCCTTCACAAGTATCTGTGTAACAAAAACATAATGACCTTTCGTGGAAAGAGATTAATATGTATCGATCAACAACAAGAACAAATCGGGATGCGGTGGAGAAAAACCTTCAACGACACACAGTGGCGGATTTACCAGCAGGCTGAGTAGGCTCGAGCCTAGGGCGGCAGATTTTGGGGGCGGCAAATTTGGGGAAAAATTAAATAGCATACATTACCCCGCCCATACATGATTGAGCTCAAAAATATACCGAAAAATAATTTTACGTGCGAAACGAAATTGTTGCATTGTAAAAATAATGTATGATATGAAAATTGTTGAGGCAAGGGCGGCAAAAACTATTCAGCCTATACCTTAAAAATTTGTAAATCCGCCACTGACGACACACATGACCGCTTACTTTAAAACTGACCATTTGCAATTATAATGGACAATTGCACGCAAATGCATCGCATTTTGGACCGTAGCATAAAAAGCTCGTTGTATTTTTGTGATAACCGGCCTCCAGTGGCCCAAAGGTGTTGTTGTACATATATGCGCGAGTGGAGTGGATTGCGCAACACTGACATAACATAACCGTGCCTTGACATTGTTGATCTCATAGTCGGCGCTCCGTGCCAAAGCCATTGCAGGTAGCATGGCGGTCAAGAGGCTCGCTAATCGACCGTAGAATATGAATAGCCTCCACGAGGATAAACACCTCAATAAACTGTACACTTTAGTGAGAAGAAGCACTCCAATTGATCATTGCTATTCCGTTGAGATCTTACGTCTACAGACAATAGTGCCGCCAAGACTACAGTAACAATCAAATTGCCAATAACTTTTTAAGTGTTGACAAATATCCGCACATAAAAATATATACATAATATGTTCAAAGTTGAAATCATCTGCGTAACGCACTTTGCCGAGCAACTGCGTGCTCGATGCGAATGAGTGTATCGGGCAAGGTCGCTGCCAACGAATCACTAGTACCACCAATTTGACACTACTCACCTCCGCTTATTGGACAAAGTGGAGCGTGTAAATGAAGAAACGAAACGCTATCCTGTAATCATTTAACAAGCATCAGCTGTGATGAAACAGATGTCACATTTGAAGGCAAAATCAATTCAGACATCGAGTAGATTATAGATGTGGCAAGGGTGTGCTCAAAACAGGTTAATGCACTCGGTAACAAAATTAAACACAAATATTGGTACGAGACCTTCTAAAATGGTTACTTAGTAGGTAAGAAATGTTAAGAAAATAAAAACTCAAACGTTGGCATCCTTATCTTAATATCCAAGTCACAAACACCATTTTAACAGTGAATTGAAGTACCATAAAAACCTTCAACTTTTACATAGACGTAGCGTCGCTGAAACGTACGATACGTTTTGCACGTTTACGACTCTTTTCGCACCGAAATTACAAGTCATTACCCTGTCCGCCGAGTCGGCAATGAACAGACGTATTATGTCAATTAAGATTAAGATGTATTACACCTCACCAAGAACCTTTATCTCTATATGTGGTTATAACTGAATGTAAATAAATAACACTAGTGACTGGTATCCACTCAGTGTTACTACTTTGATAGTCAGGCTGACATTGAACAATTTTATGGCGATGACGCTACTTGCATGTTATTGCACAATCATTTTACTTTCTTCACGAAATGATTGTAAATAAAAAGTATGATTGGTATCGAAGTAAAAGGTCTGGTGAAAGTGATACAGCACGAGTGCATTGGGCGGGGTGATAAAAATGTCATTACAAAAGAAACGCCTCCGCATTGGCTTGTAGTTATCGACAATTTGCATACAACGCACTCTTGAATTCGCATGGTGAAATCTGGACACACCGCTTTTTAAAACAACAAGCTTTGCCCACAGACTACAGAAGAAACGCTCTTGATGGCTCATATATTATGCATTTATATAAATATTTTATTAAGGTACTAGGTCACGCTCTTAACTTGAAAATTATCTTCAGAGATAGCAGCTGAAGAAAGTTGATATGACAATTTATTTATCATCTTATCAAAGTAATTCCAACGTAACCCTAGTAGCTTATTTGCTGATGAAACTTATATTTTATAAATATCATCTATTTCCTCTACTACCTACTTTGCGGTAAATGAATAATAAATATATTCTGTTCCATACATTTCAGAGCAAGTTTCTATATTTTCCTTCCTTCGTCGTAAAAGTAGGTCAAACGATTAGAATCCAACATTGTTTTAATAGGCCACTGATATTGCAACACGAGTTTATTTATTTACTTCCAATAAATATTTGCACTCATTAAATATTGAGGGCATGAGTAATTGTGCCTAGTCACATAAATATTATTTCCTCTGAATTATTAACTTCTATGATAAATAATTAAACAGGTATGTGGTGGAATGCCCTAATTAGGAAATTTGAAATTTGGATCCATAAGCAACGTTTGGTAAAATCGAAGTGACCTCAATAAAACAAATACGCCTTACTTACTAGCGACATGAAATGGTTTTCCTTGTCACGATAAACTATAAAAAATTACCGAAGAACCAGTTGTGTTGATCGCAAAAAAATGCGAGAAAACATCTTCAGTATTTAGAAAAAAAACACCACATAAACAATTTGTTACTGAAAACCCCGAGCGTGAATGAACACTTGCAGTTGCTAATAATAATCCAATAAAATACATAAATAGACACATGACGACTCTATCAGCTTGCCTAGTATCGAGCTAAATACATTCATTTGATATTCAACTCATCTGTTAAAGGAAAAGACCGCAAGGATAAGAATAAGATACATAAAACAATGCACTTAAGAGTACCTCTTAACTTGAGACGCGACATCTTGGGTATAAAATAAGATACATAAAACAATGCACTTAAGAGTACCTCTTAACTTGAGACGCGACATCTTGGGTATAAAATCCCTACGGACATTCAAACATTACTACCAAACTCAAACAAAGAAGGTGGTTTTACTTCTCGCCTCACCAAACAACTTAGCGGAGACCACTTCCGACACGAACTGTACACATGACGGCTACACAAATATACTGCAACAACTACAGACGTTTTAGACACGACCTTGAGCATACATATATAGATAATAATAGGCTATTCTTTACGCGTGAAAATGACGGTGAATAAACCTTCATTACAAACATTTTTAATTAGGTAACAAGATTTTACGCTGATTGTGAATCATGTTGAAAATCCTGCTGTTCTAGCTATTAGGACAAAAATAAAGACGGGAATACGAAAACGTGCTCAATGTTATAAAGACTTTGTATTCCAGTACAAGCTGCAAGCTTTTCTAGATCATTCCTGTTACATTGTATATAAATAGTTCTAACATAACTCTTTTTAGTCTTGGCAAAGGCTTGCAGAAACAAGTACTAAATAAAACCAAGATCCTGGTTTAAGAACAACTCTTAACCGTGCAAAAAGCTAATTTAAAGATAGTAAAGAAACATTAAAAATGTTTAGGAAAAATATCGTGATCTTTAGTCAGACACGCATCTTAACAAAGTTTTCTTCCGGAGTGCCGCAAGGCACTATGTTTTGACCCCTGTGATGAAACAAATGTGCGCGATTATAACTAAGACATACAAGAATACTAGATTGGTAATGCAGTGGTAATTTTCTAACTATTCAATTCTTATTACTTAGCCACCTAATGAGTGTTGTTATGCTGACGTGTTAAGGTAGAAAATTGAGGTCTTGACCTCACAACGTCGTATCAACAATACATTTTCATTTAAACACGCACAATATAGACGTCATCTATGGCTTTATTAGTACATGAGTAACATTTGGCACAGCTGTTTATACGAAATTTTTAACAATAGACTTGTAAGACTTGATCATAATAGCCATATATCACATCGTTTTTATGCCCCTTTGTTTATTTAACATTACACATTATGCAAGTAAACGAAACATACATCTTACCCTTCTCTCGGTACTCTTGAAGCGAGATAAAATGGTAAATGTATTACTTCAGTAAACATTCGTAATATGGCGTTTGTAATCCCTTTACGGTCAAGAAGGATTACAGTTTAGAGTCAGCGTTGTACTCACTTGAACATATGGCATAAATATGGATTAGGTACAAAGTAAATTGAAAATTTTCCAGTGTTTTCCATTCTTTGTAGGTAAGACTTACTGTTACCCACATTAGAGTCTCGGATTCTGCTCCACTCCTTAATATTAATGTATTCTCCAAGAAAAATAAAATACCTTAGTTTATTGGATAACTTATGCACTTGTTATGATACCTAGACTTCGTGAAGCCAATAAAAGGCTTTTAAAGTTCGTCGTCTTTTTAATAACTGTTCATGAAGGATTCCGTAGACCATTAAGATTGCATCATTCATTTTCTAATACATACCTACATATTTGAAATAATACTATTTTCTTACAATCAAAATATGGTAATGTTTAATATAATGTAGGATTTCAACTCCCTGCAGAAGCTGAGAGTTCTATTTCGATAAGTCTAGAGACTTAACGGCATAGAGTGAATGTTCTCTTCGAACTTACAAAAAGTGAGCCAATAAAGTCAGGGTCCTATATTTGCAGGCAATACTAACAAGCTGTCAGTGTTGTGCTACGTTGCAATCTTTATATCCGTGGGATGCATTACATGAATTACGAGTGAGACGCCTTCAAAGTAACTCACAACGATAATGTAGCTAACTCTACTATCAAAATACAGGGAAAATAAGAATAAAACACAAGACGTACTTACTCGTAGTGATAAAAGATTCTAATGTACATTACGTAACTGTCAACAAGCAATAAATTCAAGATCAAGGGTCCCCAAGTCACGTACAAAAAACAAAATTCAGTGGTTTTTATACGAACCAGAAGTTGTAAGGTTATCTAGGGGTTCAAGTCAAAACTGATGACCCGCATCCACATTTACAGCGAAGTTCAATGACTTCACTAACATTTTGTACATTTTATGGATTAGCAAGTAGGACGGACTAACAGGTGAAAGCTTTATCCTATCCCAGATAGAGAAGAAAACTGTTTACACTGTAACTTGATATTAAGAGGCATATAAATAAAACAATAAAAGGAAAATAGACCCTGAAGTTCACATAACGGAATTTGCTTCGGTAGAGTCAAAGTATTTGACGAAGTGAAATAGAATGTTCAAAACAAGAACGAAAGAAAGTGCAGAAAAAAACACGTTAATGCTTAAGGTTTTAACGATATAAATGGTATTAATTATTTTCCTTAAGAGGTGATAAAAACTATAAAGCCAAGTGAAGCCAAGAGTATCAAGTAATAACATATTGAACTAAACACTTGTAATAATGGTCATTGATGACATCATACTTTAAAAACCTGACTTTGCTTTAGCGGAGATTAGACGACAAAAATTCCACGTAAGAACTAGACATTCGCCAAATTCTAAAACTAGAAACGCTATACGTGCGCATGCGCAATGAGGAAAGTGAATAATTAAGACCTGGCAATAGGAGAGAAGAATAAGGAGTATATAGACGAAGATTTTAATAGTGTAATGACAGGTCGTTATCCCACGCCTACAGGTTACGCCAGCTTCAACGATATCTTCTTAATTAACGGACCGAAAAGTAAACCTTTAAAACAACTTATGCATAGCAAGAAAAATAAGATTAATTAAAATAAAACAACATGTGGTGACATAGACTCGAGGGCTGGTCATCCAACACAATTAAAATTCTTGTCGTGGCACCAGACATAAAAGCGTCTATTATCACATGGATTTGCCAACTTTTTATCGATATTAACAATTTAACTCGGTATAATGTACCTATAGGTACTTATATCAGTAGCGGACACAGTAATAACAGAGGCGTGAATTGCCAATATAAATTGATAAAGTCTGCGTCTGGCCATTTTAAAGAACTTGTTATACAAAGAACCTAAAGATGACCGTGATATACAGGAAATTGATAGATTCAACTTATGATTTCCTTTTCAATATGAAACGAAGACAGTCGTGCCGCGTAGTAGTAATTATATTGGTTGTATATAACCAAATATTGTTAAATTAGGTGCTACCTGTTGGCTTTTCTTATTTTCACCTCAGGAGCCAGAGTATCTTTAATGTATCACACATTTAGCAAAACGTTTACAAGAAAAGTCATTAAACAATCCAACTTTTGCTACGAGAGAATTCTCGTGTAGGTTATGTACGTCAGACATTCGTAGCCGTCTTTTTAGCATTCGTCGCTGTCAAGTAAAAACTAGATGTTGGAGCAACCTGATTTTAATGCGCATAAAAAATTGTAACTCACAAAAACGAACGCGATGGCGTTCACACAATACATCAATTACGTCTAATCGTGATACTCAGAATTATACGAGCTATAATCGCTAACGATTCCTAACATTTCGGTGGCCGTGAACTGCGCCTTGACTGCCGGATACTAAATGTAACAAACAAAAAAGTATCAATTCTAACAGATAGCTGTTACTCGACCCACATCGGTGACCTCGTTACGGCGAAATCGCAATGTAATTTCGCGACGTAAATTTTTTGGAACACTTTTACTTCGGCAACGGGCGTACGGTCCAGCGGCTCAGTGTATGGGTTCGGTGATGACACCAATTTCTCTTTCAATGAATGGGTATGGAGCTTAAAGCTGGGTGGAGTCTCCACGGCCTCAAAATTTAAACGGATACGTAGTTTAGCGAATCGTGTTTGCGTAACACTTGACATAGATAGTCGTTCGATGTGGAGCAGTAAAGTATCGAGTAAGTTTCAGTTTGCGTGGCGAATTCATTCATATTTCAGGTTGGTATTCTATTGACGTCATGCCAAAGTGCTAATAGACACTCCCCTTTGCGTTATCATCGTTTGCAAATTTTTCCGAACAAAGTTTCGCAACACGCACGTTAGCAGCACGTACATTCGTCTGACGCACGCGCCTGCCATCTAGTGCGACTTTCTCTCCGAGCTACGCAATCGAATTTGGTTAAATTTCGCTTTTTTGCACACAAAGCGATTGATGGAAAATTTATTTCGGCATGGAAAGCAGACGAGAATACAAACTATTGCATTACTATGCGAGGAACCACAACAAGAAGGATACATACTTAAACTGCTAGCAGCTTTTCTGGAAAGCTTAGTAGTTAATATATAAGCTTTTAGGTTAAACCTTAGGATTGTTAAGAAGAATTCCAGACAAAGCGCTCGAGAGCGAAACTAATACAAACTAGTCACTTGAATCACTTTCATCTGGTGGAGATGCCGAAAGTAAACTTTTACTTTCGGTATGAAAAGATCGGTTTTCTTCGACAACCGCTGTATTTTATGTTACGACATTCTAAAATACTATATTACCTAGCTCAGTAAATGATACGGCTATTTAAATAAATAATATTTGTTATAAGCTTACATACACAAGTACATGTAAAACATTATTCAGTGTCTAACAAATAGAGACTTACCATGTTAGAGGTGACGCCTTTTAGTAATTTACGCATCATCAAATACTTTATGTAGCGAAAGGTAACATAAATGACAATGCCTAATAAAACCAATATAACTGTGACTTTTGAGCCCAAAACAAGCTTATGCAACTTTAATCGTTTGTTTATTTATGTACATTCTAGAGTAACTTTTGTTAGACACCTACATTTGGTGATATCCGAAGGCGTGATATAAGGTTAATCATTAAATCACGTTATGACTCGTGATGCATCTAAATGAGTAGAAATCCAATACTATAATCCTTCCCTAGCCCCAAAATCTATAAAATATTTTTTTGCAATTTTAATGATCAAGGAAAATTATGTGAACAACGCGGCGACAGTACACCAGAACCAGAACTGGTTGTACGAAAGCGAAAACACTTAATTACTTTCATCTATTCGTACAAAGTGGAACTCGTAACCCACATTATTGAATTAGAGCCTTGCAAGTAGATGTTTTATGATTTATATACTTTCGATTGGACAACGCACATTTATTCTTGATCGTAAGAAGCGCCGCGCTTGGAAAAACCCATGACGACATCAGTAACTTTCATCTTTACTTCTTTTCTTGTTCTTGATTTCACGAAATATCAAAAATTAATTTATTCAATTAAGAATAAAATCCATTGATCGATTTGAATTATTGATCGATAAAATTGGAAATGAATTTTCTCCGACTGCCTATCAAAACCGGATTATGATGTGAATATTTTAATTTTATACGTAACCCCACTTATATGTATCATATTATATGATTGAGCTATTATGTCTGAACCGTTGCAAAATAAACGTTTCATAACTTATCTATTGATTAGTTTACACTCCAAGTTATATTAATAACACCTACTCGTAACGTTATGATATTACTGAAAACTAGTTATCAGTTAACCGTAAGTGGCCGGCGGTCAATGAACGATAACGAACGAGTTATCTTCATGACCACTTACTGAATTACCCAGAAGTTTACCACTACAAGCCTACAAGTCTTCTTAGCCTTCACAAAGATTATGCAGGTCAAAGGATTGTCAATAGCTACTTCTTAATAATATCTGGTCTTTGATCTGGATTCTCTTACCATTATTTTCAAAAGCCACTTAGATTAAAGACCATAATTTTGCGTGACGAGAAAATATATCAGTTATTCCCTCAAAAGCCTAGAGGCTGTTAACAACATAATTATAGCATATCCTCAAATGCATCACTTTTGAACTGGAGTTTGACACTAGAGACACCCACAAATTAAAATAAGTAAATGTCTAGTGTCACTTGTCAGAGATAAATAGACATGAGAAGAGTTTAAAAAGACTCCGACTTATTAACTGCTGGGAATCGGCAATCCAGATAGACAAACAGGATGACTGACTTGTAAAAGGGCCAAGGAAAGAGCCGAGATAAAAATATCACCATCAAATAGGACACATGCGCATACGCAAGTCTCCAAAACAAACTGTGCTTTTAAGAAGTGAATCATAAGTGCCAAATTCAAAACATGTGCACATAGGCATTCAGAAAAAAGTTGGCATCGTTGGCAAATCCCTCGTCAGAAGGATGGTCAAAGTGCAGTAGAATAAAATACTAACTTAACTTGTACACAACATAAATTACTGTAGTAGCAAATGTAAGACTGGATGTTTATGAAGCACTTATGTCTGAATGAAACGATAGTCGTTCGTCTAGATTTTTTTAAAGGATTTTCGAAATATGCGTAACAAGTACCTAATAAAAACTTAGTTCCAGCCTAGCACAGAGTTACCACATTTAACACTTTTATTTAAACACCACCCAAGAGTATAACTTAGGAAAGTTATCAGAAGTGATGAAGTTGCTTAAACGACCACACAGCAAGCAAACTAACAAAGATTGCAATGCCAACACAGCCAAATAACTGACCAAAGAAATCAATGTAAAATTATTCTAATGGCTTTCCCAAATCGATACATGACGAATATTATTGTGTAACAACAATTGAGTGGCGGGCCCGGAGCTGAGGTCAACCGTCTGGAGGTCGCTGGGAAGAGGGTGCTTACATTGCAATCATAGCTGAAGCAGACTCCGAGACGAAAACCTACTCATAGGACAAATTGAGGGCATTTTACAATAGTCTGCTCAAAATTGTTCTCTCACTCGTTCAGATAAGATCGAAATACCTGTTGCTGTTGCTTTCATCTTGCGGATTAATTGCTTATTTCGGGAAAATGTTTTATGCAGTGAAGATTTTGGGAATTGACGATAATTTAGGTACCTACATTTTTAAGGATTCCAGTCTCGGTTCTACTGAATCAAAAGCGGTTTATTGATCGGTGTGGCAACAAACGCTTGTAAGATTTCCTTTTGGTGGGAAATTTTCATTGTCAAAATGTTATTCATCTCCTAATACTACATGATAGACTCACTATACTGCGGATGTTTTAATACTTAAACACACAAAAGTAGAGAGCAGGTTTAATACCATAGACATTTTCTACCAGTCAATCCTTTGTAGATGTCTCTTTTGATGTTTTCCGAACTGTTTCTTTTTTATTATGTTTTCGAAATTTCGATCGATATCTTCTTCGTCTTAACTCATTTAATTTAATAGTGACTGGAGTTGAAATAATATTTTATCTCGATCACGCGCTCTCTTATAATTACAGTATATTTCCTTCATATTGGGAAACATTGGTTATCTCATAGAAATGACTTCATCATCATTTACGACGTGCCCCTAATAGTTGTTTAAATATTATAAAGCTTTTATTTTACAGACTCGTTAACGCTTTTATTATTAAACGTTAAGAAAATAATCCAGTGATCCAGTTTAATTAATTTACACAAATTAGTTTAAATTTTATAAGATATTTATGTAAACTGCTTTTTAAGTATCGATTACTTTAAAGATTATGAACAACAACTTTAAATCAACATTCGATTTTACAATGTATTCTGAAACCAATTCTTTTTAGTAGGTTGATTTTTCCGGTCTTTGCATTAGCTCATTAATCTGTTCCTTTAGCCATTGTGTGACGATAGCGCTGGTTGTAAACATAATTAACTGGTAATAACTATTACAAAATGCCGCTTCTGCCTGTAGGTGTGTTTAGCTCGATAATCATTAATTCGGTTGTGGTTCTTCAACTTTACAGCTACATGCTCATGCAAGACGCCTTGCTGCATCAAAAGTAGTTTGGTAATACCCAAATTACAGCTATTACCAATGAACAGAGCCACGAAGACGAAATGAGTCTGAACTCTGAAAACTATAGGTACACAAGTCTGTTGTCATACTACTACATGCTTGTAGCTTTGAAAATAGAAGCCTCAAAACTTTCAATGACCGATATCCTCCCTTATCTGCCCATGTAAACTATGTAAACAAATGGTGACACCACGCGAGGGGAGATACGAATTGATACTGAAGATTGGTAAACAACGCAATGTCAAACTTGGAATTTGGATTACACCGTGACTTTTCATATAATATTCGTAGCCAATGGTTGCTTCAAACGCAGAACGCGCGTGTTGTGACTTGTGGTGTAAGAGGGTCCCCTAAATTTAAACCAAAAGTACCTGTGAGTGCCACACGTGCAGCGATCCCTGCCACTGATATGTTAATTTTATTACCCCAGCTTAAAAAAAGATCCCAACCGGTTTTCGGTTTCGAAAAGGAACGTAAGTGACATAAAAATTACGACCTTCACGTACATGATGCTTGTTCCTAAATTAAAAGGCGTAGATACTAACAAAAACGATCAACGAGCAAATAGATCAAGCATGACTCTTGATGATGACTATTTAGTTTTCAAACGAAACATTTTCATGATTGTTGTAACAAAATTCGCAAACACAAAACTGGTTTAGCATATACAAAATAAAATTGCCAATATAACACTTACGATAATTTTCGGCGATATGCAGGTCCTTAGCACACACTGGTTGCACACGACGTCTAATTTCGCGGATATGATCTAATGTAAACCGAATTGTGTATAATAAATAGCTCCAGTTTTTTCTGCGGCGAGTTCCGAACCGGTAGTATGTCCTCGGGGCCTCAACACTTGGGGGGCATCACTTATCAATGGTTAGTGAGGAGGTTATTAGCGGTAGTGTTGTAGCGTCGCGAGCGTCGCGTCTCGCGTGCTGACCGGCTGCGAGTGCCGGCGCTCAGGCGTCGCTCTTGTAAACAAAACGTAATGGTGGGGGCCCCGCCGAAAAGCCTAGCCGAATAAACACCGATCACTTACGTCACTCTATTCTGCTCCTCCGGTGAGCTTTTGATGCATGCCGAGTACCGACAACTGATTGCTCATGAAACTTTTACCGTCGGACTACCTTCACCAACATTTGGCCCAAACAATTTTCATTTTCGTTGTACTAGATAAAGGTGACCTTTTGTATTAGGTAGAATACTCGTGATTTTCTAAAAATAGAACTGTTATTGACAAGTCATTATTTATACGACGCGTATCGGCGTTTCTTAAACACTATTTCGAGTATTGTAATTCGTCACAGATTATGCGTATTAAAATCAAGAACTTTTAAAATCAGGATTTGACACACTTGTGCGCGTATAGGTACAATAATTTTCCGCACGCGACTGTATGCTGGGTAACTTAAGAGTGGAGTGAGTCGACAAAATCCTAGGCCTCATTCACGTCTATATTTAATGAACCTTCAAGTAAAAAAACTATAAAGTAGGCGGCTGTTCATACCAGACAGTTCGATATCAATTAAGCGTCTCGAAATAGTAGGATCGGCAAAAAAGAAATTAATCAAGTAAATTCCAGGCTTTACTTCGAGTTTATAAGACCATATTTATAACCAGTAGTTGATCCTAATTTTAAAGGCTATTCCACACGCAATACTAATTTAAAAATACCTTTTATTTCACACGATAACCGGCTGTAAATAGAATTAAAGGTGCTAGAGTCGGCCTGCAGTAAAGTTATGGCAATGTAACCGGAGCTAACAGACTGCAGAGCTGCTAGTAAACCACTTTTTGCCCTGTATCTTACTTTAGTCCTAGATATAAGGTATGTAGGTACCTGTTTTATTCACTTGTGTATTTAGTATTAGGTTTCCCTCATGTTTGTTACTGGAAGTTACTTTATTTCTGTATTGACAGCTTGATAAGAGGAGAAAAGTGTTTTGAGCCTGATAATTCTATCACTCATCATTACGTACGTGTTTAAGCAAACAGATCGCTATCACTTGCTGATGCTGAAAGCACAGCAATTGAGAAAATAATTCGCGGAAATACAATACGCATGGCTCTACATGTAGTTCCCATCCCACAGTATGAGCCTCACATTTGCCATATTTTATTTAAGAAACGAATCAATTCGACAATTCACCATGAGAGAAAAACAAGTTTTTCACTTAAATCGTATACATATTTAATGTTGCACTCCTTAACATTTAAGAGCGGGACAAATCAATATAACATGAACGTTGAATTTTAAAATGTATCCCATGAAATTCATGTTCATGCAATCAGGTAGTTCTGTTAGTAAAATAGCTGGTAATATACGCACTCTGTGTCCACTGTTAATATTAATGTAGAATATAAAGCAGATGTTATAGTTACAGGAACAGTTATATCAACACCTCGTCACTATGTCACATGTCTTATTTGCATCATCCTCCTCCAACTAACTTATTTGGTGTCCGCACATCTTCTTTCAAGCATCTCTATTGGCCGTCATCTCTTTAGTTTTCTCTTGTTATATCATCTTACGAAAATTTGGTAGCACAGTATGCAATAGCACCATGTCTTTGGACATCAACCAGTCCGTATTACCCGCTAAATGTGCACTCGCGTCCTTTAGCAAAAATGTTTGAATTTTTTTTTTTATTGTGCAATACACATTAAATTAACAAATTCGCAACCACCGAAAGGATTTTCATACAGTTTTCACTCATGGACGGATTGATTCATGAGGAAGGTTTCGATGTAGATACCTATAATTCATTATGGTTTTGTGTAAATTGACTAAAATATGACGATGATTGTTGAAGTTATCTGAAAAAAAACATGCCGATTGGCGTGTGCCGCGTAAACCAATAGAGTTACTCGTATATGAATAATAATATAATGTATTACGGAATTATTACATTGTTTACCAGGATTAAGACATAGAGTACGTTCCCGTGGGATATTTTCCAACATTCACGCCGGCGAAGCCGCGGGCGAAAGCTAGAATAAATATGAAAATAAACTGAAGTGGTGGTAATGGTCGTAGTAACATTATAACGTGACACGTGACCATGTATTTTACACGCTTTATTATGTATTTATTGTCCTTTATTTGATCCGGTACATAATTTACATAGCCACTTGTTATACGCGTGATCTTGAGGGGCCAAAACGGACGTAGTACAAAAAATATGCTTATTGTAAAATATGATGACCATTCATAATTTTTTTTTGGGCAAACCTACTATCTTACTCTATTAGAACCTACATTTTTTTATGATATTTAAACATTTAAAGATTTAGTACCGTGAAAAGGTACATAGATAAATTATTATAAATACGAAATGTTTTGTTCCCATTATTCTTTCGGGAATTACGGTTGTTAGGCTAACATTTTGACCAAATACTTATAAATAATCCTATATAAGTTGGTAAATACAATTTTCTATAAGTACGAGATTTTTCTATGTAAGTAGGTACTTAAACCGTAGGTTCTTACATAAATTCTAATTTAAATCATTTAAAATTTATATTTCCTAAAAGCGAAAAAGCTTAACTTTAGGTGAGTAGGTACACAAAGAGCATATTTTCCGTACTTAAATCATTTTTCCTGTCACATTACTACTAGCAATAAGTTGCTTATAAGTTAAAGTACCTAAGTTACAAATAAGTAAGCAGGCATTCCAACTTCAACCACGAGCAAACACAACATCATCGAGAAAACAACACATAAATAAATTAAGCTCAATTAGAATTAAGCAGGTAACTATTTAGTGGATCTGAATAATTAACAATTATTTGTTAGGTGAGCTGTCTAACTCGATTTTTCTGAATTCGAAGTGTTAAACGATTACCGATCAATTTTTTTGCATTCTTCAAACATGATTTTGAACACGCTATTTGCATAAATGTTGTATATGTAAACAAATATTAAAGTATCTATCTGATAATCTATACTTAAATATTTAATAAAAAGAGATAAAACTTGTGAGTTCATATGTAGGACATAATCTTCAGAACTACTGATCCGATTCCGATAATTCTTTCACTAATGGGAAGCTACATTATTATACATTATATTAAAATCTTTATTTTCAGTTCAAGATCATGCAATTATCGCGATCGCGATCGCGACGTGTTACCACATCGAGCTCTGGACGCAGAGACAAAACTCTGCGCTGCTCTGGGCTCTGCGTCCAACGGTCGATGTGGTAACACGTCGCGTTCTGGTTTGCAATTGGTCAATCGTCATCCTGAAGATGCCTCGTTGAGAGGTGAAACACGTGTCGATTTCTTACAGTGTTTTTATGACTCTTGAAGAATAGTCAAGCGGAATAGGTTACTAAATATATCAGCGTCTATTGTATTTTTTAAAACACTTTAGACAACAGACTTATCTCACTAATCTGCATGGCGGTCTGTGTGCCGCCATCCAGTGACACATTACTCTGCCATCCACCCTGCCGGCTACAGTAGCCACGAGGCTGTTGGGGCTGCCGCGCACCCGATGCATCAGTGGCGCGATTCGCAAACGCAGTAGCGAGCCGAAATCCGGCGAACGCGTGCGTCCGCGAACATCCGCATCCGCATTATTGCCGAGTGAATTTTATGATAAAACAATAATTTCACGCGGACGAAGAGGAAGTCGCGGGCAGAGGCTAGTAGCTAGTAGGTATATTATGTTGTGAGAAACAGCACAACAAAACATCACAGGTGTTACAGAAAAAAATGGGCACGAAAGACCACAAAATAAAAACAAAACTGTCCTAGCTAGTATCTTCCCAACATATACCAAAACAGGGATAGTAGTTATAATTCCTGTTTGTATCAGTTACGTATGTTGTACATTCGTACAAATTCCTGTCCATTTGACGCAATACCCACCGACCTACATCGACACTTGTTAGCTAGCCACAGAACTAGGTAATTAAGATCAATATCTTTTATATTTCGTTTAGCAACGATTCTAAATACTCATGTACTTAGGTATTTAAACTTACACATGTTACTGCCAATTGCCTGAGCTTGCAAAATTCAATAAATATCTGTAAAAGAAATGGAGTTTTCCTAAGAAATTCAACTTGGTATACAACATACTTTCCTTATTATAATGGTGGTGGAAAACCTAGATGAGCATCTGCCCTAGACCAACCCCTGAGCTAAAAGCTGGACCAACGGGTCTGATAATGATTCCTACCGAATTAATATCTGACTTCTTCAAGTAGATAGCTACATCATATTTTCAGTATTCCGTCGTAGAGATAAGTGTTTGGATAATGCCACTCTTTCAGAGCACACATATCGCTCGCACGACTCGACGCGTTCCATTTTCACGGAAGAGATCGGAAATAATCGGGATCATGCAAATGTTTATGGAAAATGTTTACCGTTATAGGTCGTACAAAAACCTTGAGTTTCATAAAAACAGGCTACGAACGGTTACGGTACTCTTTGCATATCTACTTTTTCCCGTTCGTTTTTCACAAGAAATCCATTTCCATGCAACACAAGTTTTTTTGTTGTTATTTTCGTTGACACGATATAAATGTGGTCTTTCAACCCGTGTCCATACGCGTGGGTTTCCCGTATTTGACTGTTTAATCCCGCATTTTCAGGGGAAAACAACAGTTTTCGCCAATATGACGCAAACTGCAATTTAATTAAAGAATCTTTGCTTTTAACTTAAATTACCTATTTCATGTTTGTAGGTACAGAATGCACTCGCAAAGCATTAAAAAACCAAGTAATAAAAAAAAATCTAGTAATAAAAACTAAAACCCAACTACGACTTAAAAGGTATAAACAAGTGTCATTCCACCTAATGCTTTATAAGAAGAAAGAAATGAGCTGTCAATAGTGCAGGTTTGACAGCTCACTTCAACCTCACTTCGCAAGTATTCACGGTTAGATTGTTACAGAATAAATCGGCGGATTTTGATGAAATTGGGCACATGGATAGCATATGATTATGATTATTCGTATTTTAGGAGGGTAACGTGTGCTAAATTTGAATTTTGATAGATCAACATGACATGTGCAGCTCTCAACAGAGCTAACCACGTTTTTGCTAGACATATAACCTCAATACATATCTGCATTAATAATCCATACTAATATTATAAATTCGAAAGTAACTGTCTGTCTGTCTGTCTGTCTGTATGTTACCTTTCACGCCTAAGCTACTGAACGGATTTCGACAAAATTTGGCAAGTAGATAGATGGCATCCTGGGGAAGGACATAGGACATATACTTTTTATCGATATACAACGCGGGCGAAGCCGCAGGCGGAAGCTAGTCTTTACTTATAAATGCGAAACTGAGTTTGTTTGTTTGTTACTCTTTCACGCTAAAACGGCTGAAAGGATTTGGATGAAATTTGGCACATGGGTAGACCATGACCTAGAATAGAACAAAGCATACTTTTTATCCCGATATTCCCACGGGATCGATATTTACGCGGGTGAAACCGCGGGCGCAGCTAATCTACACTACTACACTAATATTATAAAGAGGAAAGATTTGTATTTTTGTGTGTATGTTTGTAATGAATAAACTCAAAAACTACTGCGCTGATTTCAAAAATTCTCATTAGGAAGCTACATTCACCCTGAGTAATTAAAGCCTAAATTTATAAAGATTACACGCGGGCGAAGCCGCTGGCGGCGCTAGTAATATATACCTATTTTTCAAAACAAAATATCTTCTAAATTCGTCACCGAGGGTTATCAAGGAGGTGACGTAAATGATAAAACAAAAAAATGCGAACTTAGGAATGTTAAGTGAAGTTCCAAACATAGTGCCTACCAGAGTCCACATTCACAAGATAACAGAATTTTGGAACCCAAGAATGTGTCAGTAGCAGATAGATTAAAAACAAAAACATGCTGACTTGCCACTCATTTCACCAAGGTTTGGGCAGTCCCAATTAATATGGGACAAGACAAGGGTCGAAAGATGGACGACATTTATAATCCCATCCCATCCAAACTGCGCAGCAAATGTACATTTAATTTTATGTATACTTAGTGCGCCGCTATTATCTTGAAAAGAGATAGGAAGACACCGCCGAATTCCACTTACTTTTTGTAAGCCCAAAAACATTTCAAACAATCAGGGGGCCTAAACCAGCCACATAGCAATTCCTCTAAAAGCAGTTCATTTCCTGAATCCCAGCTGTCACTGCTGCTGCAATTGCTTTTATGTCAAATTAGAGGCATTGCTAATGCCTCTAATTTGACATAAAAGCAATTCATAATTTGTGGACCATTTTACGAATCTCCGTAGAAAACTGTCAAGCGGATGAATTATTTCGTAATATGAATTACACGCAGATCATATTATGGATTGTCAGTTTGTGACATTTTACGATGATTCATAATATTTTCATATTATGATTCTGTTAAAGTGACAATTTTAAGCACCCTGATCAACAAAGATCTAGGACTGCACTAACAACGTTAGAAGATAACACGACGGACACGACCAAAACATTGGCTCATCAATTTTTGAATCTAATGAATGATTGACTGACTAAATATACTTAATTATTTTAATATAGCTAAAACGAGAGCTATGCTATGTGGAGCATAACATTATGATTTAAACAAAGACCTAAATCGCATTTTCCTCAATTCGCCATCTTAGAACAACAAATTCATTAGATTGACTTCTCAGAAGCCAGCAAGTTGCCACAGTAGGTATTGAAAATATATTTGTTATTTAAATTCTGAACGGTCAATTTTTAGGGTTCCATAGCCAAAGGGTAAAACGGAACCCTATTACTAAGACTCCGCTGTCCGTCCGTCTGTCTGTCTGTTCTTGTATCACCAGGCTGTATCTCATGAACCGTGATAGTTAGACAGTTGAAATTTTCACAGATGATTTATTTCTGTGACCGATATAACAACAAACACTAAAACCGGTCAAGTGCATGTCGAACCACGCCCAATGAAGGGTTCCGTAGATGGGATGAATTTATCCAACAAACTTACTCGGTAACTTGTGGAGCCTACTTAGCTTTGACAATTTTCCTTTTTTAATTTCGTTATATACTACTGCTGTGAATTTTTTCACATATCCAAAACCAATCATTTAGCTGGCAGGGGGGCCCACTTGACTCTAACTAAAATTAGCACTTTAAAGCTGAATATTTCGCAAACGGATCCCTGAATCCAAAAATGGTTTTCACAAACTAACATTATTTTTAAATGACCTTTCCAACGATTATATGTATACCCATACCAAATTACAGTTTTCTACTACATACCAACGCAACAGTCTCTGAGCTAAGCCACGGACAGAAGGACAGACATACAGACGGACATGGCGAAACTATAACTATATTCCTTGTTGACTACCGAACCCTAAAAAGGCGACTTTCATGGTCTAATTAGTTAAGTGCACATTCTGCGTCAAACCCTCCGCAAACAATTCGGTCGCAACAAAATTCGAATTTAGATCTCTATGAACTTACATCTTTATTTTTGTTTCCAAAAAAGTCACATCAATATTCACCTCAGCATCCCACACAAGCAGGTAAAGACTGTGAGCAAAATTCGATTTTGCTGCGAGCGTGAGGCAAATAAACTTTTCTTTTTTTTATCTACTCCAAAAAGGAGGAGTTTCCTTCTCAATTCGTATGTTGTTTTTTTTTGTGTTTGTTACGCGAGTACTACGCCAATTTTGAATTGATTTTGATCATTTTTGTTTGGTAGGTCATGCTTCAGAGGTGGTCCCATATAAATTTTATTAACGTTGCTTGCATAGTTTTTGAGTTAGCTTCAATATTACGTTACTTATCTTTATGGTCCGTCACTGTTATTTACATAGCAGGTAGTGGTATTCGAATTTGTGTGGGGAAGGTACCGCAACCAAAAAGTGAAAAATAACTTTTTCGGTGGCAAAAAAGGAAAATTGAAAACCAAAGACACCGACTTCCGAAATTACATCCTTCCTTCCTGCATTTCTTGGAAGACGGTTGTTTTTTTTTTGTAAGAAGTTTTTATTTTAACACCGAAAACAGTTCTGGGTTACTCACAAAATTCGAAAGATTTGAACTTCACTGTGTTCTGTCACTTTAAAATCGATAGATACGTACGAAAAAAGAGAGTTAAAAACAATTCCTCAAATGTCATCATGTGATTTCATGAAATCTGTACAATGTAGTTTAAGTACACCTAATGCAAGTACTGGAAAACGACGTTTCCATTATCCAAACAGGCGTTCAATGGGGTTCCTGGGGTAGTATTATGAATTAATGCCATAATTTATTCCGCTGCGAAAACGGGATGGTGCTAGCGGCCTTGTAGCACCATCTCTCTCTCACACTGGAAAAATGGTGGTATTAATACTTCATGATACGGCACCTGTTCCTGCGTCTTAGAGATTCATTGTACTACCTCCGGGGTCATTGGATTCTGCAGTGCAGAAGCAGTGGTAACATATTGTATGGTCGGTTCATGTAACTACTGTTCGCTAAAAGAAAGGCATCACCGTATCGACCACTTTCAAATAAGTATAGTGTTTCGGTGTGATCCGTTCCAAATAGTTTGGTTACTTCCTGGCCATCTCGCCACCGAATCTAAAATTTCTAAGTCAGCATTTCCTATACCTAGCTTGATGTATATTAAATATTTCGTCATGGGTTTCGTTTTCATATTTTTCGAGGGTGCTAAGTGCTAAAGCCGACATTAAAATGTAAATCCAAGGCGCCTGAGAGTGTTTTCAAATTTTTCATCATGGGCTTATTTTTCATAGTTTGCTCTCTTGTTGCACAAATCATCATCATCATCATTTCAGCCGAAAGACGTCCACAGCTGGACATAGGCCTCCCCCAAGCACCGCCACTCCGACCGGTTCTGTGCTTCTCGCACAAATTCTCAAATTCCCAATAAATGAATAAATCAATTCCAATCAATTTCTCAATTTTCCAATTCTCATTAATTCTTCTGTGGTTCTGTGTTGCACAAATAACTAAGTACCTATTCCTAGAACCAATGGAGCATACCCAAATTGGGCGAAATCACGTAACAATAAACTAAATAGTAACAAATGCAACGTCCATCAAATAATTTACTCTGCGGACTCCAAACTTGATTGAGATAAATTGACATTATACAAATTGTAAATGACGAATTGATCACCCTTCGTGAGAGATTGTCTTTGTATTCAATCGGCCATATTGCCGCTGATTGGTAGAAGTGGTTCTTACCAACCTGTAACTATGTCAGCGAGGGCAATGTCAAAGGAAGGAGCGAACAATTAACATGCAACGGCTTCGTAATACTTGGATGTATTAAATTGAAACAAAATAAATAGCCAAACCGTCTGCGTTGCATACAGATTACCTATAAAGAGTTGCACTAAGTTTATCTTCGAGTACGCAAAATACGCGCTTTGACGTGGAGTTGTCGACAGCAGTCCGTCTTGCCAATACTGCACCTTTGAAAATGATCAAAGCACCTGTACCCCCAGTTCAACCCTTGAAGTCGCATCCTATACCTCCAACTGTCATTAACGAGACACAATAGAATTTTAATTGTTATCGGCCATTAGAAGGCCAATCGACAGTTAACAATCTTGTCTCCTTGGTATACCACCTATGTAACCTACTTCAATAAGAATACTTAGTGTTTTAGCTAAATCCATCGGAGTAATTGGGCAACACACTAACAGTAACAATGGCTATCATTTTAACAGTTCAGCAACATTCATTGCGTTATTTACGTTGTTGAGCAGACAAATATTTCGAACATAATGAAGCATTGTATTAGCAATAAACTTCAAAACCATTCAGATTGTGATTGAAAGTGTGTTACGCAATTAAGGTGCAGTTTGGCGTAGGTCTAGTCTATTACCTATCTCAAAAGCCTTCATGATTGAGAGAGAAGCAAAATAATTTTATTCAACCCACATCCACACTGGGACGATTGGAATTTAAGTACCGACGTAGAAAATGTAGTGTATCATTCTACGTACTTAATCAGTCGCCTGAAATAATTAGGTTATTGTGCTACGTGACTGGACAAACAAATTGTGTCACGCGGTGCAAAAAGTTACACTTTATCATTATGTCATGTAAAGCCCATGGAGAGGATAAAGCGTGTACGAAGAAAGCAACCAACGCTTCTAGATGAAAGTAGAATTTGATTGCCACATTTTAGAACTACCTATTATTTTCGGCACCATACATATCATACATAATCAGCCTATAATGTTCCCACTGCTGGGACACAGGCCTCCTCAGTGAGAGGGTGTGGGCCGTAATCCACCACGCGGGCCCACTGTGGGTTGGCAGATGTCACATGTCTTCGAATTTTTGGTTCTAAGACATGCCGGTTTGCTCAAAATGTTTTCCTTCACCGTTTTGAGAGCAGTGGTGATGAAATTATTTACACAAAAGTAAAGCGCCTGTCAGGGTTCGAACCTACGACCTACAACTCGTACGTCGCGGCCTTTACCACTGGGCCACCACTGCTCCCATTTGTTTTTAGCATCAAGTAAACAATAAATAGTAAAGTAATCACGACTACCATGCAGTCTCCACAATATAATTATTGATGTTGTTTGTAAAACTACCAAGGTGATCGAATCCTCTCTCTTCGTGCATTGTTTATGTGTGATCCCTTCCCAGTGATCTACCGACCAATGTTCTGGAACGTGGGAAATATTGACGAGTAATTAATTGACGGTGTTAACTTTGTTCTTAGGCATTTGATGAAGAATGCAAGCTTTCTAAATGGTTCCTTCACTTGTACAAGGACCGTTTGCTTTTCCTCCAGACGTTTAACTGTTCCAACCAAACCATACACAGCTTTTGCTATAATTAGGTAAGTATGTGGATATGTCTTGTCTTGTTCGCTGTATTTGTTAGTGCTTCAGTAGGTACTTGCCAAACTTAACTTGAAATTAACCGATTTGAAATAACTCGATTAGTTACTTCATTCGATACAACCAGTCATTGGGTACAAACCCATAAACTTCACTTGGATTGCATGGAATTCTTCAGAAATAATCCTCTCTGGATCACTCTGTCGAGTAGTCTCGAAAAACGTGGCGGTCGATGAGCTTCGCGCTACCAATCAATCAATGGAATAACCGTATCACTAGTCTGGCTGGTCAGTTTTTAGACTAGCTGGAAACAGACAATCAGGCCCGATCGGTAATTTGGTTTATTTATATTTCTTTACTGCATGGACTCCGTTTTTTTCGTGTGGAAATCCTCATGGGCGTTATCTGCCTCGGGGGGTTATTGACATCGTGTAGACTCCTAGACTTAAACCCCACGGTGTATGACTCGTGAAGTCGTGAGCGAGGGTTTCGATCGCGCATGCTCCGAACCCACCTCGCCACACCCTACGAATCAAAAGTCGCCATATTGTTCTTTCCCTTCCCAATGAACATGACTCACAAACCATGAAGCTACGATGGAGTTTTTATTTAAATGACCCAACTAACACAACTAGACGCACATACTTACACATGCATAATAATTATAATTAAGTAGATATGAAAATTCTCAAAAATCTAAATAAAGTTGACAAGTTCACGCTTTCTGCGTGCACTAGAGGAAAGTGAAAAAGTGGGCGAGTCGAATGAAGTAATATTAGTGCGTTAAACTAGCGCCGCTCACCGGCCGCACTCACTTTCGTTCGTTGAGATAACCAGTCTAACTGCCAGTTAGAGCTCAATACTAGTATTAGGTATATCTCGGTTTCTTGTACCCAATTAGCGTTTAAATTAAAGAGGGACTTATGGAGATCAGATCCTGGCAACAAGGACTTGACATCATAAGGTATCATTCCGAAGAAATTGGTACACAGATAGTCTAGAGCCCTACTTTTTATCGACATAACACGCGGGCGAAGCCGCGGGCGGAAGCTAGTCTCATATAAACCTATAGAAAATGTATGGGAACCAGTAGTGACCAGGCAGCACTGCCGCGTGCAGCGTTGTTCGGAATCATACCTTTAGTTGTGATTAGATGAATTCTGGAACTGGGTTCCTCTAACTTTAATTAATTTCTGGAGACAAGAGGATGAATAAAATTGCATAATAAGCATTGCTTAGGTACTTACTTAATTCATGTTCAACAACACCATAGAAAGGTTATATTATACCTGACTTCATGGAACAGAATGCATTACATTACCATTAATTAGGTACACATTAACTATGGAGGTTGTGAAGGTCATGTATTTTCACACATGGAATATCTGAATTAGCATGACTCTTCAAAAAATATGTTATGATAAAAATATAATTACTTGATTACAATGAACTAATTGCAAGATACACATGAGTAGACATTTTTTACAAGTCGGCCAAGAATGAGCCATACCCAATATTGTACATAATAAAGTTTTTTACCCAAAAACCTGTGTTTTAGCTTCATAGCTATTACAGTAGTTTAATTATTTGAATAATAGAATCATCAGTAACTATGGTGTCCTATACGTTATCACTACACCTTTGCCACCTTTCCTTATCCCATTAGGCAGCCGTCGGTGGTTATTCCAACCAGCCCACTCCCTTCCAGAAGTTAAGCTCCTGGTCTATTCAGAATGTCTGTGAAAGATCTGGGTGACCCGAGGGTATCTGTTCTGATCTGGGTGATGCCCGTGCATTCAAAGAGCATGTGTGCGACTACATCAAGTGCTTATAAATATCCTACTAATCCTTGATCCAAAAAAACAATGTTCTAATAGAGCTTGGTGTTTGATAATTGTTGCTATAATGAAAAAACATAATAATAACATGCACATTCTAAACATTTTTACCTGATTCAAGATTCATGTTTTTGAGTCATAAGTATCTTACTTATAATACATTAGATGCACCATGTAGCGTGGTCTACCAGCCGTGAGCTACCTGTAGAGACGAGCTTCTGATATGAATCAAGTTACAAAAGCCCGGAACTACAGGGTAGATCACGAATGGGACATATGGTATGGTGGGGCCCGCAGTTTTCCAGAAATCCATGACAATGCACATATTTAATGTAATTTATGAATGTGCCACATAACCTAGGAAGAAGTAAAACATAAAAATTTTATGTAGAGAGTAAATGTTATAAGTGTGTATGTACAATATGTTTTGTTCTGTAAAATGTATGAGTACAAGAGTAGGTAGCACCTCATCATGAAAATTGTAGAAGTCCAATAATACTTTATCACAAATTATATGTGAATTTAGTGATTGATATTCGATTTGTTAGGCTAACAATAGCAGCCATGATAACTAATACAAAGGCCTTCATCACTGGTTAAATAATGTATTGAATTTCTAAAACACCTATGAACATGAACTTTACTCTAGGATCTGCAGCAGGTGCACGACTATAATTAATATACATAAGAAATAGTAAATTAACGACTTACCTTACAACGCCGAGTGGTTACAGCTCCACGGTAAACAATCTCATTACTTTTACTTTCATGCGTCAACGCGCTCGCGATCCAAGCTTCACACCGTACTTACTAACAGCCACGAATAACAAGACTACAATTAATGCAAAAGCACCAACAATAAAACCAGAATTGTATAAAATATTGATAAAATACGATGCTTGCTCCAAATTGGAAGCCACTACTTCGCTTATGACCGAATTAAATATTAACTCGTTGCCGCAACAAGAACTCATCACAAATTATGTTTATAACAAATTACACTTAATAAAACAATTAAATCTATGCCTAAAGAATTGATTTTGTTAAAAAATTACCTAAATTATTTAATTTATACTATCGGCATGTAAGTAAACACCTGACAATGACACAATAATAATTTTGACAAATTGACAGACAACCAGTGTTGCCAGCAAAAATTCATTTATTTCTGTAGGTTTCTGTCAAACCCAATGGTTTAAAAATCAATAAGATTATTCCCGGGGTGATACACTATCTTGCTGACTGGCCAATATTTTTACGGCGGCATGAGCCCGGTATTCTTATAGTTCGTTCCAATACAAGCTTGATACGAGAGAAAACGTTCAAGAAATTCATAGGTGTGCAAGACAGATATATTGGTTAGGATTTTTTATGATGTTGTCCCCATAATGGCATGCTTTGATAAAAAATAAGCATAAATGCTACACAATTCGTTACACACGGTGTGCGCAAACCATCTACACTAAGCTACTTCGATTCAAAAGAAAGACTGCACTATCATCAACTCTCCCCAAGAATATGTGAGTATGTAGCTAACGCGATTTCGAAACTATAATGGCGACGACGTTATTGTAATCCTATAAACTCTCATAACAAAGACCAACACTAATCCATTTGGTTATAGTGGAGACGATTATTATTATGAGAATAATAATTCTGTAACCTGTAGTCCATATCAGGCCAAAACAAGAAACCTTGCTGGTGTTAGGTCACCAATTTGTCGTTTCCGCAAAATAAAAATAAAATAGTCAATAATCTTTTATATTGACACAAAATTGTACAATTGATTAAATAAACCAATCAATATCATACACAAAATATGAAAACTGAAAGTAAATGCGAAATTTAAATACATACAATACGCACAAACTTAATAATATCATACATAATAGATACATACATTTTTAAAGAAACTTAAAAAATGTAAAATATAATTATGTAGTTATGAAAATAAAAAAACAATAATCATAATTATTATTACTTGTCAATAAAAATCAATATTTTAAACACTGGTGTGCATATTTTTCAAAGTATCTTTGAAGGAATAATTTCTTAAAGCATTGTTTAAATGATTAAGGTCCATATCTGTTTGTGACATCTAGCCACAACATGTAAAAAATAGAAAATACTATTTGTGATCCTGTCATTCATAAACTTACAAACTAAAATACTTGCAATAAGTCATATATAGAACACAAGTCTAGGGAAAAAGTCAATTTAAATTAAGTTTTATAAATAAAAAGTATAGCTAATATTATAATATTCTTCTTTGAGGCACTATCTGTATGGGAGAAGTAGTAATAGGTTTCTTTGGGCTAAGCTTATTGGGAGATCTCATTACCACATCAACAGCTTTTCTTAATATTTGATGCTCACTCTTCTTATACTCTTCAGTTATTTGAGACAAATCCAAGTCAGCATCTATCACTAAAACCTGCAAAAAAAAAGTATAAATCAACTGCTTACTTAGTGTAATTTTGTTTCAAACCATTATAATATGTACAATTTCATTATTATAAAACAGTTTTCAACATTTTTATTTTTCTTAACAATAAGCTATTAATTTTATACACCGTGGCAGCATAGCCTGCTAGAGGGGATCATTTTACTTAGTTCTTTGCTTCAAAGTCAAAGTGCCATACAATGAAATTGTTCAAAATACTGCAACCAGCCCACTACCTACAGGGTTATTGTGTTTTTATTTGAAATGATAAAGAATAATAGTATAAATTCCTAGTACCTAATACATTACATGCACATTACATAATCTCAATTTTCATACTTTCATGTGTATAAAAATTGAGATTATAAAAATAATGTTAAAAGTAACTCATTTTGCATGCATAATCACTAGGTAGGTAGCATGAAATCATTGTTCCTATTGCATTATTGATCAGGTTACTTACAGGAGCCGGACACTCAGCATGTTGTCTAGTGATGAGCCAGTCTTCATGTAACTTGTGCAGTTCTTCTATGTAGGACAGTGGGACACACTGCTCTTCAGATCTTGCTCTTTTCTTTATCCTCTCGTAAACTACGGAGGGCGTCGTTTTCAGGTAAACTGCAACAGAGAAATGTTATAAATATGGAGCCATGATAAAAGTTTAATTATAAAGGTAAAGACAGAGGGACGAACAGACAGTGGAGGCTTAATAATAGGGTTCCGTTTGGCACCCTTCAGGTACAGAACCCTAAAAAGCATGCCTGTACTGTGTGATGGTTCATAAAAAATGTATGATGTAGGATTTATTTAATGTCTCAAAATTCCATTATCTATGTCAGCCTGATGTAGTACACCATAATTAAGCATAATCAAACTTGATGTTTGATTTGTATTGGTTTATTGTCATTAGTGACTATCATTTTTATCTTGTTTATGCTACATACTCACAGAATAACAAACAATTTGAAAAGGACTTTAGATTCAAGTTACAACTTGTTGTTTTTATTTACTTCCTTAAATACTAAGTACCTAAATAATAAGCAATTTTTTGCCAGACTATGGTATTTTCAATGCATGTGTTAACCGCTGGCCAGATACCCAGTTGTGGTACATTATCATTGCAAATTATTTGAACATAATATACTAACCAATGAGATCTGCATCAATCTGTATCTGATTCATTATGAATCTGAACCATTCATCAAGCACGGCAAACTCTGCAGGATGCAGCGTCCCACTCCTCATCATATGCTCAACGAAGCAGTACCGTGCACTGTATAGGGAGCGTTCCATCAGCTTCACAGGTGTAGGAGTAGACCTCCGATGCATGTCTAACATTGTTAGAGACACATAGGATTGGAATGTCATTGCCCATTTTGCCGTGTCCTTGTACATTAGATCCTGAAAAATTAAATTTTATTACTCAGTTGATTTCATTTCCAAATTAGTAAGCCATTTAATGTTTGACACAAAAATTAGCAAAGAGGATCATTAATTATTATGGAATCGCATTAGTGTAACCATGTTGGTTGCAGTTGTTCTATAAACATATTAGATACTTAGGTAGGAAATGAGGAATAAAGTGTGAAGGCGGTGTGTTATGAATTTCTGACATTATGTTAGTGAATGGCGCAACCATGGGATGCTACACAACAAAGACGTCCAAAACTATTACTTACACCAAAGATAAATTTAAGTTATATGAATATTTTACAAGTTTAAACTACCTACCTACCTACCCACAACTATTAATAAATAAAAAAAGAAAAGGTGACTTTTGTTTATAGAATACGACATTTTGACTTAGCTAACCTCGGTACCTAATCCATACTGAATGTGATAGGTTAAGTTATCAATTTAGCATAGTAACGTCGAATGCTTACCAATAAGTTCCATCCCTTCAGGTTTCTCCATTCTTCGACAGGCTCTGTCAACAAAGTGATGTCCTCAAATCGACGAAAGTGTTCCAGAAATGTTGTTTTGCCGCTGCCAATATTACCCTCGACGAACACAGTGAACGGCTTGGTATTCATCGCCATTGCGCTCATATTTTGACAAAACCTTACGGGGTTCACGGCTGCAAATTGTAGTAAGTATACTGATGAATTGATGATTAACGAATGACATACAAGAAGGCGTTGCTGACGCCGATTTCCCGCCTAAATTGACCCAAAAATAAACAAATTCGCGCGAACATAACCTGTCATTTAAGAAAATAGTAAATACAAATACCTTTATAACATAAAAATTGCCCGATACCGATCCTTAGCATCGCCACCAGACATTTAATCTTAAAATTATAAACTATTTAATGCTGTTATATTAAAGATGCAAAGCGTTGCTGACATAGAAAATATCGATCAAAGATTTTAAATTTTTATTTTGTCATGCGTCGCGGATGTCGTTACCATAGAGTTAATTCAATGGAGTTACCAGTTTATTGTGTTTCTATAAAATAATTATTCTATTGGAAACGTATTTAGAGAAAAGATGCTTTCAATAGTGAGCATTGCAGACCGATGCACTCTCACTTTTTTCATGATCAGTTGAATATTTAGTAATGATAATATTTTGCATTGTCTGTTTTGTTGTGCAATCATAGACAATTAATCGACTAACTTGAAATTGAGATGGCTTATCAAATATCAATAGTTTTAATTTTTATAACTTGTAACTGGGTGCTGCCCAATGACAATAAAACACAACAACCCGCACCTGGTGAATATCCTGAAAATCAATATTCTAATGAATGCGAATAAAAACTGCCTTCAGATGTCGCTACTATCCGCAGCGTCTAAAGTGAGTGATAGACGTATGTACGCCGTCGGTGACACATGTGAAGCTTTCTCAAAATTTCATTGTCAACGCGGCTCGCGACTCGTGGTGGTGACAGACGACGTGCCAAGGCGAGCAAAATTTCAAACTTTTTGGATCGCCGACGAACTTACTCGGAGGTTTTTACCGCGTACTTAGCATGACACACGGGCGAGAGAGCTCACCGAGCCATAAGTACACGGACTTGCTCGCACGTTTATCACCCGTTTAAGAATTTGATAGCTAGCTGTCACGATCCATACATTTTCTGTAAACAAGCTCTATCTTTTACGCATATTTATTAATTAATAAGCCCTTGGGCAGCTGTGTAAACTGTTGAACTGTTTTAAGACAATAAAAATTAAATTAAAAATTTAAAAAACCCCCGACAAAAACAAAGCATCTAAAAAGTAAAAAAAATATATTTAATGGTAAAGGGCCATTAAATATTATTTTTTTAACATAAAACTTTTTTTTTAACAAAAATATTTAACATAAAAGTTGTAGGTAATATTTTGATCCAAGCGTCGTCGTGTCGGGGGACGGCTAATACAAACGCCAACACACACTAGGAATAATGAATGTATGCTGTTGTAGAAAGGATACCCGACACGACGACGCTTGGATCAAAATATTACCTACAACTTTTATGTTAACTTAAAGGGCCATTAAATATTAGTTTTTTACTTTTTAGATGCTTTGTTTTTGTCGGGGGTTTTTTAAATTTAATTTTTATTTCCAGCTTTTTAAATTTTATATTATATAATTAGTAGAAACGCTACGATCAACACGTCTCTCGCCGAAATCTGTAGCTGTACGTATTTTTACTACAGTGAAGCTTACTAATTTACTCTCATTTATCTTTCCTACTCCATCATCAGACTCTGGTCACCATCTATCTGTAACCTATTTGTTGAGACCTTTCCAATGAGTCCAAACACGATACCTCTGCTGTAATTTGGTGAGGGAGTTGGGTATCCTGCAAATTCCAGGTGATGCTGCAGCATCAGCTCAAGGTTAATATATTCTTTTCATATCATTGAAATAAGAGAATTCAAAATTTCCAATAGATTAGACCTGTGGAAGATGCTCACATCCATTCATCAACTAGAAAAGAGCTGATAATCTTCAAACGGCTGAACCGATATTCGTGAATCATAGCTAAGGACACTCTCGATCAAGTCACCTTTCAAACAAAACCAAAAAAATCAAAATCGGTTCAGCCGTTTGGCAGCTACGATGGCGCAGACAGACACACAGATACACAGATACACACGTTAAACTTATAACACCCCTCTTTTTCCGTCGGGGGTTAAAAACTGAGGAAGAAAGCTCTCCGAAAAAAAATTGGAAACTCGTCATATTTCGTCAAGACTATGTGCTATCCTTTTAAAACCTGAAGACTTATATGGGAGAAATTCTTAATCCGGTAATGTTCCCGAGAGAACTTCAGTCTGTTTTCTTTACTTAAGGGCAGGTATGATGTGTTAATAAGTAAAATAAATAGTTACCGTGCGTTTGCACTGGCGAAACATTCACAATAAAACATGTTGAAATCTCTAGTTCCTGTCAATCTTCTATACAATTTTTGACAGGAACTAGAGATTTAAACATGTCTTGTTGTTATGTTTCGCCAGTGCAAACGCACGGTAAGGTGCGGGTGTTTTGTATTATCTTATTAAAGCAGTGATAAATTAACATTTCTGAAGTTTTACAGTCAGGATCAGGATGATCATCCTCGAGTTGGTTTTCACTGCTCAAGCGTCACAAAACCACATGTGGCTTTTCGACGCCTGACTTAAATCACCGCTATAAAATTTGGCGTAAGGACATGTTTTAACTTTAAGTTTAGGCAGTTTAACTCCGACGCTTCTCTTACAAAAAAATTGTTACCAATGGTAGACGTTTCCCCTATCATTAATCTAGCTCGTCTTTTAATAGTGCTACACTAAAAGTCACATAAATTATTTAAAGCTTGGTAAAAAAGAGTTTGGAAAAAATGAGGGCGCTGCCACCGCATATAGTCACTTCAAATGGGAAATGAGTAAAAGAATTTAAACAAATAGTTAAAAACTCTGCTTGTACTGACTCAAAACCAAACTTGTCGGCAAAGTAGTGCCAACATTAGTTCTGCATTACTAAACAAAATATTTAGTTTCATTTGTCACCGCATCTTACTATTTTTTGTCAAGCTGCACATAAGTTAGTTTTCGTATCATTTTTGATCGACACAAAAGTAAACTTAACCGTGCGTTTGCACTGGCGAAACATTTACGACAAAACATGTTGAAATCTCTATTTTCTGTCAATTTTCCATAAAATTTTTGACAGAAATTAGAGATTTCAACATGAGGGCGCCATATTCTATTTATTGTGACGTCACAGTCTATAATCAGCGGACGATCAAGACCCTTCCAACAAAACCTCATATTTGTCAAATTATGTTGAGTAGTTTATAAGCTATTAGGGAACAGATCAACATACATACATATTTAGATAACGGTCATAATCATAACCCTCCTTTTGACTTCACCGTAGTCGGGTTAAATGAAGGTACCTACCTAAACTATTCGTAATTTTTGGGGTACGGAACTTATAGTGCGCGAGTCCGACTCGAACAAACGGTGAACAGGGTTGAGGGGTTGCCACTGTAAATAAAATCGATTTCATCATCAATTTTTTTGCGGGAAATCTGAATTAGCCAATGATGCGAGTCCACGAATTCCATTGACAATATCGTGTCTTTCTTTTTCGGGATGCCAAAATGATCGACTGACTGACGTGTTTATTTTATTTCTTCAGCAGGTCGTTGTTTAGCCGGTAACTCGTGCGATCTCATAAAATAATAGTCGGTGTTTAGTTTCTAAATTAAGTAGCATATAATCAACTCACAATGTTACACACGTATTTCCTGGGTATGTTTAAAAAACATAATTAAACCGTGAAATGAATAATTCGTTATGTTGAAAAAGTAGGAGCCGGTAGTAATGATTATAATTTTGTTTCAGGTATTTTATTGGTCGTGGGGTCTGGTTACGCCTTATACGACTCTCACTCAGACGTGGTAGACCTGACTCCCGATAATTTCAACAGACTGGTCACAGATGGCCAGGAAGTGTGGCTGGTGGAATTCTACGCGCCGTGGTGCGGTCACTGCAAGAATTTAGTTCCTGAATACAAGAAGGCTGCTAAAGCATTGCAGGTACGTGTCTAATATTTATGTACTAAAAGAAAAACCAGTGGTTTAATTGTAAATTGGCCAAACACATAGTCATGTGAGTGCATTGTAAGTATTTAGTTTTCTAGCAAATCATGTAAGGAAATTACATTTCTCAAATCAGGCATGGTAATAAAATTTACTCATGCACATGAATTTACTTTGAGAGTATTTTTGATGTCCGCTCATGGGGTGAAATTATTATTTCTAGAAAGTTCAATGACCACCATATAGTTCACCATATAGTTCTATACAATTAGAAATACTATTGGGCAAAAAAGATACATTCATTCAATTTTCAGATTCATACAATTTATCAGCTTACCAGAAAGCTTTGATAATAGTTAAAAACTTCATCACTTAATTTATTATAACAGGTAAAATAAACCAGTAAAGAATTGAGAAACTGTTACTAAACAATGTTTCCCATAACTTATAATTTTTCTAGAAAGGAACCAATGTTGCACAACTTTTGTTACATGTTTAAGAAACTTTATCATGTACTAGCAAAACTGCTACATTCCATTTCAAATCCAATTAATACCCAATTATTAATATACCAATAAAAGATAAAAATCTTTACATTACTTTAAATCTTTCCTTTGGCATATTGCATTATTCATATTGGCATACCTATTGCATATACAGTCAAAACCATTTTTATCAACAAATTTTTGAGATCCCAGCATTTCTGTTTACTTAACATATTTTTTGGTTATAATGAGTATCAGCCAAAACAAACAACCGTAATCCGAAGGTCCCTTCGAAGTCAAGATAAAATGGTTTTGGTGTATGTGTGACTGTGTATGTGTGTTCGTTATTATATAAAATTAACTTAGCAACTTTTAAAAGTGATTTTCTCCTACTGTATTGATTGTAATTTTATATTATAACGAACATAGTATTTTGGAACCCATATTATCATGAAATAGGTATCATCTCAAAGTTGCAATTGTTATTCCACTAAAAAAATGTTTATTGAATTTAGCTAAGTGTATACATATTTTCGCTCATGACTGTACATGTTATGTTGAAGTTCAGCTGAAAAGAAATAAAATACAGCAAAATTATGAACTTATTTACAATCAGTTTAATGTTTAGAAACAAGCCACTATTTTATATTAACAATGTGTTTCACAGTTTTTTTATACCACAGAATAAAAACTACTTAAATCTTAAATTTCCAGGGTACTGTTAAAGTTGGAGCTGTTGATGCTGATAAGTATAAAAGCTTTGGCAAAAACTACGGAGTCAGTGGGTTCCCCTCCATCAAGATCTTCACGGGTAGCAAACACGTCCCATACAAAGGCTCAAGAACTGCTGACGCATTAGTGGATGCTGCCCTTAAAGCCGTCAAGAGCAAGGTCTATGAGCGTCTCGGAAAGAGACCCGAAGAGTCCGGATCAGACAAGGTACATGTTTTGAAAAGTCTTGATAGACTCATTAAAGGTTACATGGCCCGAAGTAAAGGATTAAATCATAATATGTGGTGATAGAAAACTCAGATTAAATTTTAATCATTTTATGGCATCACCAATATATTTTTTATTAAATACTTCTTTCTTGCATGATATAATATTTATTCATTTTATTGGAATGCTGACATAATGCATTAGAACAAAGTTTTTTATTAATTAACAAACAATATGATTTATTATCTCTTTTATGGTTAGGTAAAAAAAAAAACATTTAAGGTTTTTCACAAAGGTGGAAACATTTTATATTCTATTTATGTATGGCTGCTCTCTCATTTTCTATTTTTCGTCAAAGAATAATTTTCTCGATCTCTCAATCACTACTATATTCATCTACATAAGAAATTCACACTCAATAATTTTGAATGAATAATCATGCATTATAATACATATAATTTAACACTTGAAAGTTACTACATCACAAAGTTTTCACTAGCGACCAGCGCCAGTCATTGGTTACAACATACCATGGATAAAACTCAGTAGAAACACATTTGAAACCTCTCTACCACCAAAACTAAGTGATCAGCAACTAAAAGATATGCTGGAGACTTGTATCCCTGACATTAAAGCAGAAACCAATCAACAACAAACTACAACTCCAAAAAATAAAAAAAAAATAGCTCGGATGAAAGGAGCGCTAAAAATATCTGTTAACAACAAAACGACTACAAAAGCAAACATTGTAAAGAAAACTGCCAAGAATAAGAAAGCTCCTAAAAAGACAACTCGCATGACAGTAAAAAATAAGTTTAAAATGTTACAAGCGCAGATTTTTAACGGTGATATAAACGGTGAAAAGAAAGCGAAACTTATTAAGTCTTTATTGAAGTTGAAATATTTACTTCAAAATAGGAAAGTTCTTTAAGCATCAGTTATCAAGCGACAACGTTCAAATAAACGGCGGGGACGCAGTTAACTAACAAATAAAAAATATAAAAAGTACTACTTATTCTATTTTTAACCGACTTCTTCAAAAAGGAGGAGGTTCTCAATTCGTCTGTATATTTTTTTTTGTGTTTATGTTACGCAATTACTGCACCAAATATGAATCAATTTTGATGATTCTTTTTTTGTTTGGTAGGCCATGCTTCAGAGGTCATATAAATTTTATTTACTTTGCTTGTGTAGTTTTTGAGTTAGCTTCAATATTACGTATTTTTCCCACTTGGTCTACGTAGACGATATTCTATGTGACTCCGTCGCTGTTATTTACATAGCAGGTAGTGGTAAAAGGTGAAAAATAAAAACTAATTACAAAAAAAACAACCGACTTCCAAAAAAGAAGGGAAAAATTACTTTATTTTTGGAAGTCGGTGGCAAAAAACGAAAACTGAAAAGCAAAGACACCGACTTCCGAAATTACAGTTGTTTTACACTTTTTAAGTGTTTTTTTTTTAAGGCGGTTGTTTTAATTTTGTAAAAAGTTTTTATTAAAAGTACAACAACTACATCCCTGATACATGCATTTTAAAATGTAGTAAGTTTAGAAGATTTATATGACTTCATCGGAACATAGTAGTTCGAATTTGATTTTGGGTATAAAAACTTATATTTTTATAAATGCATTGTGATTTAACGATGCATTGTTCCCTACACAGTTTTTGCATTTCCAATGTAAACATGATTACTTGACATTCACGTATATGTATAAAAGGACATTCAAGAACGTGGATACTTTATATAATCAAATGTTCTAAATTTGTTTGATAAGGTAAATGGTAACATTGATTAATGTGACCTATTTGCGAAGAACATTATATTTCACATACCTAACATCACGGCTGTAGGTATTCTGTATTGCTGAGACGTACCTATTCTATACCTACATTTCAGCAGTAATCGTTCGCCCGACTTAGGAATAGAACCCAAGACCTCGTGCTAAGCAGTAGTTTTGTTTTATAATAGTCTAAAACTATGAGGTAGAGTGTCCATAGTGTAGGAAATGCACTGTAACTGTATGTATAAAGGGGGGGCGTTGACATCTTATCTTCATATCACGTAGCCGTGTTTGTTATGTCAACAATTTATCTATTTTAGGAGCCAAACTAAAACGATTATTATTATCTGTATAAAACAAAAACGTTGAAAATACTAAATCGAATCTCAGACGTAGTGTAGGAGGAAACATAATATTTAGCCGTCGCATGTCGTGCGTCGCCCACTAAACTCCTACGCATCCTCTCACTTTAGACAATGTTCTATTGGGACACGTCAGTGAGCTTACTGACCTCCTTTATCGATTTGGCACCGTATATGTATATGGAGGAATGATTTAACCTCATTATGTACCTTGTCGAAGCTCTAATCACTTTGTACAATGAACTGTACCTCATAGGTAGGTACCTGACTTTTAATAAGGCACATGGAGTTTAGAAAAAAAACTTCGGTTTTGGAGAGTCCCGACACTCTTGTAAGCATACGTTTAAATGTGTATCTATTATTTTACTTGTTTCACTGAACTATTTGCAGCATACTCACAAGATACGACAGAAGAGTTCGCAATAAATTCTTCTTGTTCCCTGTTGGCATGATGTCAATCAATCTGCATGATATTTTAGAAAATTATAGTTTCATTTCTGTACCTTTTCATACTGTATACTTACAGAAAAAACATTGTTCGATGTTGTTGTCGCTTGATAGTCGTAAAATTGTAAAAAAAAAGAACTGTAGAATGGAGTAAAGGAAATTATGACCATATTTTATTTTCTAAGTCATAGGTACTTTCTACCAGTAAATTAAAATGAGGTTACTTGAGGGTAAAGGCTCTTACATACTGGGGCGATTCGTCGCGCGACGCGACGCCGCCGCATTGTTCGCCGTGAAGTTTTCTCAGAAATTGTTTTGTTAAAATTCACGCCGCGCGGCGAAACGCGCTAGTATGTAAGAGCCTTAAGTACTTATTTCAATTTAGTGATGAAAATGCCCATCCGGAAACTGAAAATAGGTAGTAGATTATATTTTATTTTCATAAATAAAACAATACAGGAAAGCGTGCCTATATTTAGTTAGCGTTTACTGTGCGTAGTATGTTGTAGACAGGTCATTAGCTTAGAGTTGTAATTTATTTTATTCACACATTATTTTCTTTATTCGTCTCAACAATACTGGCTTCTACCCAAAAGTTATTTTGGAACAATAACAAAAATATAAAGTCCAATTGTCCACTTACGGAAGTATCTTCGAATTGAAATATTGCGCACACACATCTGAACTTTATATCACAATACCACATTTGGTGTCTTCTTACATACTAGGTACGTAGATGTAATCACCATTTATTGTCTTACAAATTCAAGGCGTCGCACCTTAAGCATTTGGCGGATTCTTAAGTTTCTAGATTAAAACATGAGCACCCAATTTGGAGAACTAACCCAGGTTTTAAAACCCATCTGCAGCTTTGAATCTAGAAATGTATGATTATGTACTGTGTTGAGCAATACACATTTGAATTCGAATTTGAACCTTCCGAATAATTCGGTTCTTAAAAAATCCTCAAGACAGATTTTGAATGCTGAGTTTTATCACCTGTTTATTATTATAAAGTGGAAATCATTCATTTTCTGAACATCTTGTATCTTACATGCTCAAGTAAAAAAAACAATTCTACCATCATCCGAGTCAAATTTTAATTTACCTACTCCTCCACAGTCGGACTCGGACGTGATCACGCTGACGGACGAGAACTTCAAGAAGCTGGTGTTGGACAGCGAGGACTTGTGGCTGGTGGAGTTCTACGCGCCCTGGTGCGGACACTGCAAGAACTTGGAACCCCACTGGGCCAAGGCTGCCTCTGAACTCAGGGGCAAGGTTAGTACTACAAGAAGGTTTTTAACTAGCTTTGCTTGTGGCTCTGTCTGGTTTCCAGGTTGAAAGATGTCACATTCCACTGGGGTAGGGTTGAAGAACGCCACGCTACGATAATCACATACACACACACTTTTAGTTCATATAATTATGTATGTTTATCTGGTTGTGGTCTTTTTGATCGACATCAATTATAAGAACAGTTATTTTGCCCATGGGTAATGGCGTGTTATGAGAAAAATTATTATACAGTATGTTATGTAAGGAAGGGTGTTCCCGTAAACCTGCAATAGTATCATCTATCCATGCAAAAAAAAAAATTACTTACCATTAATTTTATTTTTTTGAGAAGTAAAATATTCACAAAAAATATTAAATTGCGTCTACAGAGTGTTTCTTTTACGTATCATTTTAATATTTTTGTGAATATTTAAATACATACATTTAAGAAACACATATATTTTTGAGTGGTAATATTTTTTTTAGCATTTATCGACGCTATGTTATTGCGGGTTAACGGGAACGCCCTTTGTTAGTTAACATACTCTATTTGGATACATAAATAAAAACCGGAAGAGCCCTTAAAATATTATTAATACTTTACAACAATACCTGGGAGAGGAATGTTAAGTTGTCAACCAACAGTATGGGGGCATTCCATTATCTTATAGATAACAGATAAATTGGAATTCATTAATAATGATAAATATGTTTGTGGTTTACCTAGATTACTTACCTTATCTAAAAGCCAATGTATCACCGTCATCTGAGGTTCTAACTGCTGGGGGGATTGCTATTTTAGATTACCGGTGTATTTGACTCGACGATTTCTAACATAGTTGCAAAGTATATTAAAAATATGGAAAAAATAATGCATGCAGTTAAAACACCACATGTACCACGAAGGAGACTATGGACTATAAAAAAATCTTTCCCTAATTTTATTACCTCAGATAATCCAGCTTGATTTTTTACGATCTGCCAGCATAACTGTAACCGTAGAATTAATTGTTTTATCGCGGTACTTAATAAAAAATACACCATAAAATAATTAAGTACTCCGTTAGCCAATTTCCCACTTAATATCCTTATCAGCTAAACTTCTCGCGCTCTGTGCTGATAACGCGGGTGTTTTGAAGTAATCGTTTGTTAATTAACTCCTTTACTACTTAATTATGGTCTGATATTCGTTATCTTGTTTTTGTGATTAGGGTAAAACCGAAATATTCCTGACTAGATGTTACCCGCGACTTCGTGTGCGATCCAGGATGAAAAGTAGCCTATGTCCTTCTCCAGGTCAACCGTGTGCCAAATTTCATCCAAATCCGTTGAGCCGTTTTAGCGTGAAAACTTAACAAACAAACGAAACTCTCTTTCGCATTTATAATATTATTTAGGATTGCTGTTGATCTTTGTATTAATTAAAACTCAATAAATTGCCATAAAATATGAAATTTCTGGAGATTTCAACGGTCCACCAGGAAAGCATCACTACGCTTTCCGGACGGAACATTTTTCGTTTTTTAGGGTTCAGTACCCAAAGGGTAAAACGGGACTCTATTACTAAGGGTCCATCCGTCTGTCACTAGGCTGTATCTCATGAACTGTGATAGTTAGACACTTGAAATTTTTACAGATGATGTATTTCTGTTGCCGCTATAACAACAAATACAAAAAAAAACAGAATAAAATAAATATTTAATGGGGCTCCCATACGACAAAGGTGATATTTTTACCGTTTTATAGATAACTCGCACGTGGTCGGTTTTTTATCATATACAAATTACACATCATTCACACATTTCTAGAACCACACTAAAACAGCACTTCCTCATACCTTTCAGGTGAAAGTAGGCGCCCTGGACGCGACCGTCCACCAGGCGATCGCCTCCCGCTTCCAAGTGCAAGGCTATCCGACCATCAAGCTGTTCCCCTCAGGCAAGAAGACCGCAGACTCCGCTGAAGACTACAATGGAGGAAGAACATCCAGTGACATCGTGACGTATGCTCTTGAGAAGCTCGCTGAGAATGTTCCCGCGCCGGAGATTATTCAGGTAAAAAGAGAATACATTTATTTGCGATGACGCAAAAAACAAAACACAAAAAAGAACAAGTTGCGTCATATTCCTAAAACGGTCATCGCTCAGTGACACTATGCGAGACAGAGACATTGTGCTGGTAAGGAGATCGGAGCTTTTTGCATTGCTGCAACATCATAACCCATTTTCCTATAGAAAATGATGTATGCTGTAGTTAAAATAGCCAGGTACGACTTGTGGTAGGTAATGAATTGTAGAAGTACTTCAATGTCTCACAAGATGCCCGACGAGCAGTGAATACTGCACTTATTGGCTCACAATCAACCGTGGTCCCGTAAAGTTTCGCACCATCATAGGTACTGTCTGCTGCGAAGAAGATAAGTCTATTTAATTGCTGTGACGTAAATTTACAAATTTAAACACTTTTTAGATCCTCCCTTCTTGATCCATGAAACTTAGGTTTTTTCGATAATTTTGTTACAAACATTTCTATAACAAATAAGTTACTATGTTACTAATAAAAAATTAAAAAATCCTTGCGTTCCGTACACCACCGGATTAAACAGATTATGGTAAAAAAAAAATGAATGTCTCTCGTGTTTCCGCACTATTTCCAATATGTCGTAAATTTTATTACAGTTGAGTTACTGCGCGAATATAAACATAATCAATCTTATATAAGAGTTCGGATTATTGTTTATATTAAAACAGTGGGCATGAAAAACTGATTTGTTTGTGAAACAAATCAGTTTTCCATGCCCTGAATAACAATTGACAATCAATGGAGATTCGTCATAAGATTTATGTACTTCCTATTCTGTTTTATGGCGATTTTAGAAATAAAGGCATTTTAATTTACAAAATGGTGATAAGGCTGCCCACTGTAAAACTATTTCGATGAGTATACGGTGGAGTTTCTTGCCCATTCTTCTCTTCGTATGGAGAAGAATGGAAAAACTACCTTTTGGAAGGGGCAACTAGAATCATTTCTATTTCTATGTATTTGGCGTTAAAAAGTGCCTTTAATGTGCCTACTTGAAATAAATTATTTGACTTCTGACTTTTGATGATTGATAATACGCCTATAGAAAATAAGTTATGTATAGAACTCCTTCCTTTTGTGTTATGCTTCCCTAAGGCTTCGTGTACATGACGCCGGACCGTACCGGCGCCGGAACGCAAGATTGCAAAAATACAAAACATTTCAGAATGAGTAAAATTTACGCGGTTGTGGTGCGGCTCATGAGCGATCATTCGTATACACAAACATGCGGGCGACGGCGGCGTCGTGTACAGGAAGCGTTAGTCTAAGCCTATAATGACATACAAATAAAAATATGTTTATCCAAAAATCTAGACACAAACAGGTTCTTCCCCACATTTTTATTCCGCAAAAATTTCGCTTTTTGAGCCTATTGCTCAAAAAGTTAAAGTAGGTAATACTTTCGATTGAGGCGAGATATCAATATGCATGTTCAATAGATAAACCACAAAATTATAATTAACTATGTCGATAAAAAAAGCCTAGGTCTTTCCCCGGGATGGATATCTCCTTGTCAGATTTTATCGCAATCCGTTTAGTGGTTTAGGCGTGAAAAGGTAACATACAGACAGACAGAGTTACTTTCGAATTTATAATATTAGTATGGATAACAGATTGTAATTTATAATTCGCCTTGATTCAGTTTTGAATTCAATAAACCGTGGTATATTTTACTTGCAGATGAACCAAGAGAGTCGTATGAAAATTAAAGCTATACAATACACAAGTTTACCTGAGAATAAGACGAGATACGACCTGAGAATATATCCAAAAACACACTTTTTGACTGGTCCTAACCGACTCTCACTCGGCCTCCTGTTAGTAAAATATAGCAATTCATAAATATAAATAGCTATTAATTCGACAAAAGTTATCTTTAAATGATCGGAAACGCAGTCTCAAGAAATCGAACCAATACATCTATCAAACAGGTTAAAAATATCTCAAAAACCCTGGCCGCTATTACATTATCACCGCCATCGATAAGAGAATATAAAGACTAATGCACAAAATGCACTGTCATAGTTCTGCAATATAACTATCAGCCTATGTAACTTTGAGCTTAAAGAACTATGATAACTCATCCTTTGATTACAAAGATTACCCAGTCAGGAATATTTATACAGGGTGTTAGGGTAAACACCGTTATCCTTGCAACCAGTGGTTTGGTTTCATTTATAGAACGTAAAATCAATGGAAAATTACAACTTTTTTTTTCTTTTTTTTTAATCTACATTTTACCACAAGGGACGCAGGTTCGTTGCTCTATGCGCTAAGGCAACGAACTTGCGTCTCAACACGGGCGGGGGGTGCGGGATGTGACCTGACCGGCCGCGAGCGCGACCCCTCCCTCAGTCAGTCAGCTGTTTTGCTAGAGAGCACGGTGTCGGATAGAAACTTTTTAAAATCTTTTAATGATGATGACGTTTTTTTTTGTTGTGTTGGGTCATTTATTTTTATATTTAAGTCAACTACCCATGGTTTGAATGACAAGAGTGTTTACCCTTACAGCCTGTATATTTTTTTCTATCTTGGATATCAATGACATCAGTGAAGGAAAACATTGTGAGGAAACCTGGTCTTATCCTTACTTCTTTACTAATATTTCCTTACTTATAATATTATTATACAGGGTGTTAGGGTAAACACCGTTATCCTTGCAACCAGTGGTTTGGTTTCATTTATAGAACGTAAAATCAATGGAAAATTACCAATTTTTTTTTTCTTTTTTTAAACTACATTTTTCCACAAAAGACACCAGTTCGTTGCCCTATGCGCTAGGGCAACGAACTTGCGTCTCAACACGGGCGGGGGTTGCGGGACGCGACCTGACCGGCCGCGAGCGCGACCCCTCCCTCAGTTAGTCAACTGTTTCGCTAGCGAGCACGGTGTCGGATAGAAACTTTTTAAAATCTTTTAATGAAAATAACGTTTTTTTTTTTTGTTGTTTTCGGTCATTTATTTTCATATTTAAGTCAACTACCCATGGTTTGAATGACAAAACTGTTTACCCTTAGGTACAGCCTGTAATTGCGAAAGTAACTCTGTCTGTCTGTCGCGCTCTCACGCCAAAACTACTGAACCGATTTAAATGAAATTTGGTACACAGATAGTCTAGTCTACTTTTTAGTGACATACCACGCGGGCGAAGCCGCGGGCGGAAGCTAGTAGTTAATGTAAGTCTGAAATCGCCAACCCGCTTGAGCAAGTGTAGTAAGAGTAGTTATCAATGCTTGTGCCTTCTCTATATGAGAAGAGGCTCTTTGCCCTGCAGTGGGATATTAATATGCTGGTATTATTATTAAATCCTCTATACTCTGTAGTCTATACTTATAAAGAGAATCATTATAAAAAAAACTTTCAATGTTTAATGAAAAACATCTTTATTCCCCGCAGGTTACCGACGAGAAGTCGATGCAGGCGTGCAGTGACAAGCCGCTATGCGTGGTGTCCGTGCTGCCTCACATCCTGGACTGTAACGCGGCCTGTCGCAACGACTACCTCGCCATCCTGGCGCGCCTCGGAGACAAGTACAAGAACAAGATGTGGGGGTGAGTCACTATGGAACTACATAGTTAGTCATTAGGCTATTTCAGCCTTAGCCAGCTTAAGCTCAATCGGAAAAACACCCATCTGCAGTACCAGAGGCTCTAGACAAAGTCACATTCTGTCAGCGCTAACGATGATGGAAAAGGCAAAAATGTATAGGACTGACATAAGCTATCGAAAAGCTTATGTCAATCCTGTTGAAAGTCGTTGGAGAAATACGAAACGCTTTCGAAGCGATTGTCACTTGTCTAGGCCCTCAGAACAGCTGGCTAGTTTTTCCGGAAATTGAGTGCTTGATAGTCTCTCTTTTCATCAGGTACTTGAAACGTTATGAAATAACGTTAAAATAGCGTTAAGTATAGTTCCAATAACGATTATTTCTACCGTTCGTGCCACCCGGATCGTAACTAAATTAATAGTTGAAGATCTTTCCGATAGATTTCGTTATATTGACAAGAAATTCGTTCATAAATGGTTACTGGAACTATAAATAACGGTATTACATAACGCTATCGTACCTTTATTTTTAGTAACGTATCAAGTCCCTGCTTTTCATACAACATACAGCCGCTTCAAGGTACATAATAATTGTTACACTATAGCATAACTGATAAAAGTAGCATTACCATGAGGATATTCGATTTTCATGCTATCGGATTTCAGGCAAGCACATTTTTTTACTAGTGTTTGTTTACAATTTATGTAAGTTCATTTGTTAATAAAATTGCGTGTTATTTCAGATGGGTGTGGGCCGAGGCTGGTACGCAGACTGCTCTAGAAGAATCTTTAGAACTCGGCGGCTTCGGCTACCCCGCCATGGCTGTCGTCAACGCTAAGAAACTCAAGTTCTCAACTCTCAGAGGATCCTTCTCAGAGACTGGTATCAATGAGTTCCTAAGGTGAGTTTACTTTTAACATTACTGACAACCCGCGCCTGCTTCGTACAGGTTTTAATTCACGACATAAACTTCGATATTTCTTTATTAATATATCTATAAAAAATAAAAATGGTATCAAAATCCGTTGCGTAGTTTAGTCACACGAACACAAAAAGGGACTTTATTTTAGACCAATTATACTACTTTATATTAGAAAAAAATTATATAGACATTACAAGCATAACCTCCCGTGGTCTATAGACAGCGGTTCCTATAGTATACAATAGGAACCGCGCATTAGCCTACGTCACTTCCTGACCCATAAAATATCTCTATGCAAAACATCACGTCGATCCGTTGCTCCGTAAAAGGATCAACAAGCCACATTTTTTATAACATTAGTACATACAGGTGTGAATCATGTGCTTTTAAAGGAAGCTGTGAAACGTTTCCTCATGCATTTAATTATAATTTCTATGCATCATTCATGTATAATGTATTTTCCTAAATATTTACCTAACTCCTATCAATATAGCCGTCATCAAAATACCGATTCTTCAATTTCCTGTCATCATCTGCCTAGCATTTTCCCAACTAATGTTGGGGTCGGCTTCCAGTCTAACCAGATGCAGCTGAATACCAGTATTTTATATGGAGCTACTGCCTATCTAACTTCCACAACCCAGTTACTGGACACCTCTTGGTAAGACTGGTTGTCAAACTTTTCCATCTTCTGACGACCCGTAACAACTGCCAAAGATCTACAAATGACAGCCAGGACTTATGGCTTTACGTGCTTTCCGAGGCACAGAGAGGTCTTGGTATGCAAGCGTAGCTTAACTTGATCGATAAGGCTCTTACATAATGGCACGATTCGCCGCGCGACGCGAATTTTAACAAAACAATTTCTGAGAAAACTTCACGGCGAACAATACGGCGGCGTCGCGTCGCGCGGCGATTCGCGCCTTATAAAGGCTCTTACATGCTGTTATTACTTGGCCACAAGCCTATCTCAATTCTCTTTGTAGGCCTTACAAGTCGTACAACATTGCATCTCTGCATCACCCGAAGGTCACGAGCATTAAAACTTATTTTGTTACGATTTTTCCACACACGACTTTACGATACGAACATAATATAGACCAATTTCATACTATATAGATAATTTTTTAAACCCCCTTCGATTTACTAACGTAACTATAAGGTATTTCATGCTCGTAACTGTACACAGACAAAAACACCTAAGGCATTAATTCCGCCTTTATGTAATTCTTACCCGTGCATAGAGTATGAAATAAACTCAAATAAACCACTTTATTTCAGGGACCTATCCTTCGGGCGCGGCCAGACTGCCCCCGTGAAAGGCGCCGAGATGCCCAAGATCGTGTCCGCCGACCCCTGGGACGGCAAAGACGGTGAACTGCCGCAAGAAGAGGACATTGACCTCTCAGACGTCGACTTAGAGAAGGACGAGTTATAAGCAGGGAACTTGTTCTGCAGTCTGAACTTTAAGAACCATCGGTTGAGTGTCTCTGCCATATTCTCTGAGTATGAATGCTTCAATGTCAATCATATCAAAAACCTGATTTTAATAATGTTAAGATTGCGACAGTGATAACACGGGTTCAAGCATTTAACTGTAACGGCATCTTATATGTATATATCTCCACCAGTGAGCCAGTGATTCGTATATCTATTAACGTGTGGCTAGCTTCAAATTATGCAGTTATTGTATTACAGGAGGGGGAGCTTAATTCCATCACATATTTTTATTTTCTGATACATTTTAAAGTATTTGTGAATCACAATTTAGAACTATAAACAAGTAATTTTTCGCGAGTTTTTGAGCTCGGCTCGAGAGAGCGTACAACGACTGATATTTTTGAATCATTGTAATTTATAAATATGTAATTCATTTGATGAATTTTGAAAATACAACAATAGTGATCCGCGCAACTGATACTTAATTTTAGTTGAATTAGATTATAATTGGAGTGTACATTAGCTATCTACCATTCTTCCAATATTTGTTTAATTTTGGTAAGCATTTATTGTTGTGAGGAGAAATTTTGGATAATTTTATGAATTAATAATCGCTAATAAATTTTTATATAATACAATTAATCTTTATTATTTAATTATTTCCTAATGTAACTTTCCGTAAAAGCCAATGACCAAAACGTATGGAGCAGTAGTGCGTTTTTCTTGGCGGTCATTAATAAAACTTTAAAAACGAAGTACAATACACATCACGAATGAAATATAGTATCAGGTAAATCATAAACATCAGTCCAAATTGAATTATATACTTAACTAGCTGATGCCCGCGGCTTCGCCCGCGTGGATGTCGGTTATTATATACTAAAACCTTCCTCGAGAACCACTCTATCCATTGGTGAAAACAGCATGAAAATCGGTGCAGTAGTTTTTGAGTTTATCGCGTACAGAGAGACAGACGCGGGGGAGGACTTTGTTTTATAATTATGTAAGGATATTTGTATACAGGCTGAATTTTCCTATGACACATCAGTCCTAAATCCAAAACTATGGGTATTAGAGCAAAGTATTCAAAAGAACCGTGACCTTGATTTTGGAGGAAAAGACACCGATTTTCGTCCGATTGTTGCATATAATTACTTTTCATTGGGATATCCGTAATTCCAATTGCGTACGGGAAAATATTTACGTATAATAAACAACTTGAGGATAATAACGACCTATTTAAAGTTATGATAAGTCCGTGTATTTTATGCAAACTGAAAACTGCATCATACATGAGATGAATACATTATTTAAATGAATACCTATTTATTGAAAAGGCCTCAATGGTTTCTCATTTCAATAGACTTCTACTTTACTAGTCTGTGTCTACCTACACAAATTATTTGTATTACAATCATAGTTGTAACATGAAATATGATTGTATGAAAGCTAGGTTCAATTCCGAGAACACAGGCGCGACAAAAATACTTGTTTCAACAGACTTAAGGTTTGGATAAGGAAAATAGCTTGTCACAATGACTTTTATGAATAACTCACGTTCTAGTGATTTAACCTCATTTTTTATTATCACGAAACTATTATTGATGAAGATTACATCTGGCATTGAGGAGCTAGCTACACTTTATTGCACTTTTTCATAAAAGTATTTTTTTTTAAGTAATCGCGTTTTCTAATCCTCTAGAAGTCTTGTTTGTATCAAGAATATCTAGAAAGATGAATGCAACATCATCTTGAGCGATATTTTGGCTACCTGTGCCGGAGCTGCACCGGCACCGGAACGCATGTTTGGGTATGTGTACGAATATCACCCATGCGCCGCGCCGCACCGGCGCTGCGCAGATTTTACACTCATTTTGAGATATTCTGATTTATTTTCTTTTTGCAGTCCGGCGTCGTGTATGTATACGAAGCCTGACGTAACAGCTGACAATCAATAAGGATAGTAGTCATTGGTAGGAGTGTTCGGGATTAGATTTGAATTCACGACCTCTGCAATTAACCACCAGGCTACCGTACGTTATCGCCAAAGAGTCATTGGTTATCGCTTTTATCATTGAGCCAAAGCAGCTTTTTTCGGCTTGCAAAGTTTATCCCCGCATCATGCCGTAGAGCATCGAGGTATTTGCAGTTATGTTTCCTTGGATATTTTTTTGTATTCGGGTGGACGAGCTCCCGCGCACGCTTCGGGTTTACCAAAAACCGCTTCGATGACCATGGTCTTATTTTACTTTATTAGAACCGGACCCACACGCTCGCTATAAAAAATAATGGACCCATGAGTAATCAGAATTATTCAGAATCAACACTAAAATCATGATTCGTAAATTTTTTACTTAGAGCAAAGTCCTTTTTGGGTTTATCATTCTGCTCATGCAGTTGACGCAGTCATGCGCTAACAGGAAGCATGGTAATAAATCTTTAAACCGTCTTTACTCTTTAAAACGCCGATAGGTATTAGATAATACCAACTCATCAATCACTACTACACAGATGACTCATTTCCGTTTATTTACTTACCCCAAAAATAAGTTTTTAGACTTTACCGTCTAGATAAGATAATTCTAAATATCCGAGGAACACAATGTGCATGCTAGTGCAGATAAATAACAAAAGATGCGTATAATTTATAACAATATTTATTTGAGCATTGGTTTTGAACATAGTGATTATGAAACTTATTCTACATTATGTCTAGGGTGTACAGTCTTACATATAGACGGCTGGGCAGTATCATGTTGGATAACGCTGATAAAAGTTTAATGAGGGTAAGGCGAGAGTTATTTATGACCTAATTAGTCTAATATTGTACAGTGTATTCATGCTTTTTGTGACACATATTTGAACAACTAAATGAATAATTTCCGTCTGCTATCATAACCACCACATCATTATTATTCAAGTTTGCTGTTTTAACTATTAAAAACTTGACTACATTAGCAGATTAGATGGCGATAACACGTTTAATGGAAGTTCTTGTTTTGTTTGTGAACACTATCAGCTATAATTGAAGGTACATTTTGAAATTATTAAGAATTTCTATGATAAATACATTAAATAATGTTTTATCTTTTATCAGCATTACCTTTGTCAACAATTAAACAGAATAATGTATATGAGTATGACCATGATGGTTTGATGAGTAATGGTTAAAATTAACAAGATGGAAATACATCTCAAATAAAGGTAGGTTACAAGTGTTGTGTGACATAAGGAAAACATGTGATTATGTTGTTTGTATGGCACCTATTTCTGTCTGAGGTAATTCCTATTGTTGGTTAATATGGTAATTATAAACTGTTATAAGACTTCGTTTAAATGAAATAATTATGTTAATACTACAAATTAATGAACACATAAAAGTTCATTTTTATCAATAAATATTATCTAAATTACTACAAAAATGTAAATGTTTTTATATATTTTTTTAATTGGTCCAAAACAGTCTTTTTACAATCATAAAGCCTTTAAATATATTCCAAAGCAAGTAGCACCCAAAAATTCATTAGAAAAGTTTCCAAAATGGTGGTATACATAAAAAAATTATAAATGTAGGTCACAACCTCATAAAACCTCTCTATGCTTATCTCTCTCATTCTGTTATAGAATAATATGTTACAGACATACTAAGGCTCCATTATGAAACATTCAAAAATATGACAATATTACTCTCTCATTAACTTATTGCTTTACTTATTATGATATGTGGGAATGTATTTTTTTGTTCCCTTTTTCGAGACAAGTTTCAGTCGTTTCATACCTATGTATGGTATATATTTTTAGTTACAATAATATGCATTATAACTTACAGGCTATAAAAGTATAAAAATATACTTTTAGCACTTGCTATCAAACACTCACAAGTTAAAAATATAAAATCATTTATCCAAGTGTTTTTTTTACTTATCACAGGGCTTTACAAATATAAACTAAGCCATAGTTGGCAGGCCCATTTTGTCATACTTGTTCTTGTTTGGTCGGCAAACTTCATAGCAGATTGTAAAGTAGTAGACTCCCATTCCAGCTAAGATTAATGCCACAACTACAAGCACAATACCCCATGCTGATATCCCCAAACCTCTTCGGGTAGCATGTTGTGCTGGAAGTCCAGAACTAGTACCAGATACAGTCTTGGGATAGCTTATGTCACTGTAGCCTCTTTCATAGTTGCCACTGTCCCTGCTCCGAAAAGCGGCGGCCGGTGACAACAAAAAGTTGAAAACTGAAACAACAGGGAAATCAAACATTATTGTACATACTCATAACATTAAACAGAGGCTTAAGATGACCCTCTGACAAAAACAAGGGTATATAAACACACGCAAATGAAACGTATGCAGGTATGCTGAACACAGTTCGAATTATGATTGATCCGAGAAGGGACTCGCTAGAGAAAAGTGTACACTTCTAAGAATTCGTGGTCGAACTAACAACAAATTCCATATTTATAAATGAAATCAATATCAATTATCCACTTACCAAGTAGTGCAAGACTCGTGCGAACCAACAGACTTATCATCTTTGATAATTCTCGACTTCCTGCAGGGAGCTCCACAAATTACCACTCGAACTCGTCCCTAGGAACTGCAAAGTGCAAGTTCTCTACCGGAACGTCGAATTTTCACAGTAAATGCACTTTTCGACCAATTCCGAGGAAGCTTTTTTCAAGAATGCTTTCAATATGTACGTTTCACAAAATAAAATAATTTTAATTCTCTTCGGTCTATTTACTACCGCACATCGCACAATGATAGTCTGTGAAACAGTGAAATGATGAAAGAAAAAAAAGTAAACGAACGAAAGTACGATCACGAACGGAACGACGAATCGTAAAATGACTGAAGTGACCGATACATTGACAGATGGAATGAATGAAATAGAGCAAGGAAAACCATAGAGTACAGCTACAGCATCTCAAATAAACTTGTGCTGTGCTCCTCGACTGATAGTCGATTGCTCGATGAAGTGCCGAAGCTGAGCCTGTAGTTTAAATTACCCAGATAATAATAATTATCTAGTTATGATCCAGTCTGTCCCATCTTGCTGTCCTCCCCCCAGCTGCTCCCCACAAAGGGTGCCCTTAGCGAGCAGTCGCTTATTTCGTAAGTTTATATGCCTTTCCCGGAGGCTATTATTTGACTGTCGTCTGTCATTCTGTGTATGTGGTTGCCCACAGGATAGTCCGCACTTTTAAACCACTCAAACGCTCGAACGTAGCGTACAATTTTGGGGCAACCATCCAACAATGGTTGCCGGGCGTTTCGCATTCTAGCCTCATTCGCAATCTGTCATAATACCAACATTTTTGACAAATTTGACAGATTACGACTTAATGTGAACGTCTTGATTAGTCTTGAACGAGAGTTGGCCTTCAGAGGTCTCTCGCGATTGAGAGCCTGGTTGAGATTCCTCCTGAGCTGAGGCACAGTACAGTATACCAGTATAAAACTTGGTCTACTACTTACACTAAGGATAGAAAAAAGCTTTCGAATGTAATTTCTGCTGTCTATTGAAAAATTTTGATGTTGATGTATAGGGGGATAGATAGAGTTTGAGAGGAAAGACTAAAGATAGATGGAATGTAAGAAAGATGGAAAGAATGAAAGAAAAGCAAGAGAATGACATCGTGACGGTGGACATTGAATGGAAAAAGAAAATGCGTTGCGCGCTGATCCCAAGTAATATGGGCCAAGGTCCAGGAAGACGATAGTGACAATTAATCGACTAAATAATTATAAAAACAGCTATGGCCTCGATGTACCATAACTAAGCATTTCCTGTTTAAGCTGATGGCGTGTACTTCCGGTTATTGCGTTGTCAAGTGTCAAAAATAAAGATGTTGCCGGCGATGCCTAAATTACGGTTTTCTTTTATATTTCTTCTTTTCATTGTAATAAAATGTGAGAGTGTCAACGTCGACACCATATCTAGCGATGTAAGATTCAAAAATGTCGACCGGACAATAGATATATCATCGCAACTCGTAAAAATTTCATCGAAACTAACCTTGGAGAACACAGGGGGTACGCCGGTTAAGAATTTCTTGATAGCTGTTGAAAGTTTTGGAAAGAATAACGTAGCTTTCGTTGGAGCGAAGGACAGCAACAACAAAGATTTACGGCTCGTCGAGACCACAGTGAGTGGTTATGACTACGTCAAGTTCTGGCGTGTGGAGCTCAAAGATGCCGTCAACTCGGGTTCGACATCGCTGATCACGGTTGAATCTGTGTTTACTAAGGCTCTTCTGCCATTCCCTACAGCCATCACACAACAGGAAGACCAATTAGTCAAATACAGCGGTAACTTGTACACGTATTCGCCATACTATGTCACATCTCAGAAAACAAACGTTATTCTGAATACAAAGAGTGTTGAAACGTTCACGAAGGTGAAGCCATTCACTCAGCAGGATGGTGGGTTCCAGTACGGACCATATCCTACTGTAAAACCTTTCAGTGAGAAGGAATTGGTCATTCATTACAAAAACAATTCTCCTTTCCTGACTGTCACACGTGTCGAGCGTCTGATCGAGGTCTCCCACTGGGGCAACATTGCTGTAGAGGAGGTTGTTGAGATAGAGCACACTGGTGCTGCATTGAAGGGTCCATTCTCCCGCTATGACTACCAACAGGATCATCGCAGTGGGCCTGCTAGTGTCAGGTCTTACAAGACTCTGCTGCCTGCGTCTGCCTCAGATGTGTACTACAGAGACACAAATGGCAACATCTCTACCTCTAACATGAAGGTGAAGAAAGATTCTGTGGAACTTGATCTCAGACCAAGATACCCTCTGTTTGGAGGATGGAGAACTCATTACACAATGGGATACAATGTTCCCAGCTATGAATACTTGTACCAATCTGGTAATGATTATCTGTTGAAGATGAGGGTTATTGATCACATCTATGATGACATGCAAGTTGATGAGGTGGTCACCAAGATCATCTTGCCTGAAGGTTCAACAAGTGTGAAAGTTAACCTGCCTTATCTGGTAACAAGACTGCCTGACAGCCTGCACTACACCTACTTAGACACTAAAGGCCGTCCTGTGATCTCATTCACCAAGAAGAATATTGTTGAGAATCACATTCAAGATTTCCAACTGCGCTACACATTCCCTCGTCTGCTGATGTTGCAGGAGCCGCTACTTGTTGTAGGGTTCCTTTATGCCCTATTCCTTTGTGTAATTATCTATGTAAGATTAGATTTCTCTATCCATAAGGCTGAACACCATCATAAAGATTAATCTTAATATTATAACTAATATATTTCATTTATATTAATTATTATAACACATCTAGTTCTTGTGCATTTTTATGGTGTTGCAATGTTGATTGCTGAATACAAGTGATTTTTAATTAAATTGTGGTTTTATTGAAAAGTTGATAGCAAAACTCCTTTTGCCTATTTTAGTACCTCATTAAATTTGTTGTTCTCTAGATAACAAAAAATATAGATAGAAGCCTATCAAAATATTTGCATTTTGACATTCCACTGCTTCTGACTTGTCCCAAATAGAATGGGAGTTCAAAATAAATAAAAGAAAACTTTACAAACAAAATATTTTAATCTGCAGGTATCCATGTATGCAATATAATTATTTACAATATAGATAGTATTGGTATTTTGAGCACATCTCAGCATTCTGATTCTAATATTATTTACAGAGAATGTTACAAACAAAAAAAGAAATATAAAAAATATGCCAATCTGAACAAGAAAAAAATATCATTGTAGCGCGAAAATTACTCAAGAAAGCTGCAGAATCAATGGGTGTGGCTACAGAGATGTTAGCTAAAGTTAATAACAAAAGCTAGAACACTACTAATGGTCGAGATTTCAAAAATGCATAACAAACTCTTGAGAATGTAACCAACCAACATTGGCTGTTGTTATTTCTATAATTTGTTGCTAAGGTAACATTTAACACGAAACAGAATCATTAAAATGGCAACAAAACAACACAGAGAGCAAAGTAACCATTTTAGAAACCTTCATGAGCTGGTATTTATTTACTGTTTTTTTATTAAGTACATGACTTGGTTTATTACACGCATTCTTTAAGTGTCGGTAAATTGATAAAGACCATACCGCAACATTGCTGGCTGTTATTTTTCATAATTTGCGCAATGTATTATAGTGTTTCCATACTAGATTGCATCTAACTAAAAACATATTTTCTACACAAAATAAAGGTCAATATTAACAACACTCTTGTATAAAATAAATATTCTTTTATTTACACTCCATACTCTGATAACTTAAATCTCAGTACAACGGGTGCGCTAGTGCAGGGCAGTATGGCTAGTTCAGTGACGACGGCGGTGACGAGACTCGGCGGTGTGACGTCATATGTTAGGTTCAATGGCGTCAAGTTGGGGTTCGACCGCCAGTCTTTCAGTGGAGAGTTCTCGTCTGATTTATCGATTAAATCGTCGGGATCGCCTGGATAAAAGAAAAAATTATTGAACCAATATTTTGATTTAAATAAAAGATGGAGTTTCTTGCCCGTTCTCCTTAGGAACCTACTACGTTTTGGAACGAGCAACTAACTTCATCTTTCTGACTGCTTGACAAAAATAATGCCTGTAAATGGTTTAATCGAAATAAATTCTCTAAGTATGAAACTACATACCAATCTCATTATAAACGAAGGCGTCAGTCTGCACTCTCTCGGAGAACTTGTGCGTCTCGCAGGCGACGAGCACGGGCACGTTGTGCGCGCGCGCCGCCAGCGCCACCTGCGCGGTGCCGGCCGCGCCCAGCACGGAGCCGTTCACCAGCAGCGCGCTCGCGCCCAGCACTACCTTCTGCGTCTGCAGGGACACATTACTGACTCTGAGCCGAAGGAAGATGATGAAATTATGACAAAGTATAATTTTTATCTACACCCATGCTATAAATCCTCTCTAAAAGTTTCTGAAACAGTTAGCTTATAGCCAACATTAAAACATCCAGTGTCATAGTAACCATAATATCATCCAAACGGGTGTTATAATGTTGTACTGAATTTCATAATGCAACTCATTTCAAAAAAAGAACATTGTCATTCATGAGCGTTTCACTAACAAAGCACCGTAATTTAAAAACAAAACACATTCGAATTCGAAAAAATCGAATTCACGTCGTACCGCGCCATTTTTATTCGATATTGGTATTGCAAAGAAACTTTTTTAGAAGATTCATACCATGGGTGTAGATAAAATCTTGTATGCTACTGTATAAAATATAATTAGGTATTAAAACACATATTACCTTAATTACATAACAGTTGCATTATTTAAGGACCTTAAGACGTTATTATTTGCATCTTAGACAATAACGCTTACATATATATGTTTCATTGATGTTTATTGAGATAGACTCATGATTGTACAAGTTTAAACCTTCGTGGTTTTTGGTTGCTATTTAATATGTAAAATCCTATATTCTTTTGTATGAATGATAAATAAATAAAAAAAATAATAACTATAATGATAATTTTGCATGACTGAATTGGTGCTACACATTGGTGCACCTCATCTAGTTTTAAAAATGTGATTGACGTGTAAAAGTGTTTGTACAAACCTACTTACAGAAATAAAATCATTTATCATTTAGTGGACGGCGCATTCACTTGGCATCTAGAAATGTATGATAATGTACCGTTGAGCAATAAACATTTGAATTTGAAATTCCTTAGTGGAATGCATTGCCATTTCCAATACAACGCGTGCTTGTTGTTGTTGTGATCTTGTTCTCGTTGTTAGCTGTGCATGCTGTGATACCTAATCGATTCGACAATAAACAAGTTAAATAAAATTTAAAAACCCCGACAAAAACAAATCATCTAATAAACGTTTTTTTTAATATAGCTCACAATCAACACTCTCAATCAAGTCACCTTTCAAACAAAACCAAAGAAATCAAAATCGGTCCAGCCGTTTGGCAGCTACGATGGCGCAGACAGACACACAGATGCACACGCTAAACTTATAACACCCCTCTTTTTCCGTCCGAGGTTAAAAAATATCAAAGTAAGGTCATTTGGGTGGGCCGTATAAGGTATTCAAACTGGACCATCATTGAAACTATTGTTCCAATCTATTGTTTTTTTTTATGGTCTAGTTTGAATACCTTATACGGCCCACCCAAATGACCTTACGAGCTTCTAATTTTATTTTTTTCGAAAAGAAAAAACAAAGTGAGAAAAACTTAAAATTAGAAGCTCGTAAGGGGCTTTGTTTGGCACACTACTTGGGGCTACTGCTGAGCACGAGGCCATGGGTTCGATTCCCAGGTCGGGCGAAGTGAAATTGGATTTTTCAATCAGGAATTTCTCAGAAGCAGCCTGGAGTCTGGATTTGTGCCTGGTTGATGGCAATGGGCTTACCACCTATTACAATGTCGAAATGTGGGTGTACTATAGGAAGGAAGAATTTTGGCCGACCGGTGTCGTGTATCGGCGTTTTCGCGGAAGGCTACATGACACCACGACTCAGCGCAATACGTCGCGGTCCATACGTAGTAAATAGATTTTGTAGTGTTTGTTTTTAATATGTATTAGTTTATTATTTTTTAAGATTATTTTGTGTATTTTATCTATGGGCTTTAGTTGCCTGAAAATAAAGTAAATAAAAAAATAAAATAAAAAATAGGTACACCTCTGCCTCACCCTTCGGGGACTACAAGCGTGATGTTATCACTACATAATTATTATAAAACAAACTCCTCCGCCGCGTCTGTCTGTCTGTTTGCGATAAACTCAAAAACTACTGCACCGATTTTCATGCTGTTTTCACCAATGGTGGAGTGGTTATCGAGGAAGGTTTAGTAGGTATATAATAACCGATATCCACGCGGACGAAGCCGCGGGCATCAGCTAGTGTTATATAATTTGGGTTTTGGGAATATTTTCATCCATCATCCAGTGTTACTTACGGTGTGCATGACGAAGTAGAGCGAGGTGATGTCGACATATGTGCACGGGAGGCCGAGAGAGACCAGTCGTCGTAACATCTGTGTGGCCGACGTCTGTACACGGTTGCCGACGATTATTGTCCTGAACTTGAGGCCCGCTGACCACGCGTCGCGGAGGATACGCTCGATAAGAGATGAGCTGAGAACATAACATGTAGTATTTTTTATAATTTTTATTTAAGTATAGCCTTTATTCAGAGTTACAGTCGCATTACAAAAGCACTGAGGAGCCACCAGCCGCACGGGTCGATCCATCAGGTTAAGCTACACTTGCCGGGGTTGGTCCGTGGATGGGTGATCATCTTTACATACCGAGACTCCTCCGTGCCTCGGAAAGCACGTTAAGCCGTTGGTCCGGGCTGTCATTTGTGGATCTTTGACAGTCGTTACGGGTCATCAGAAGCTCGAAAGTCTGACAACCAGTCTTACCAAGGGGTATCGTATTACCCAGTTACTGGGTTGTGGAGGTCAGATAGGCAGTCGCTCCATGTAAAATACTGGATAGGTTGGAAGCCGACCCCAACATAGTTGGGAAAAGGGCTAGGCAGATGATGATGATGAGTTGCATTACAAAAACGTTGGGCGAAGCCCTTAGGCAAAGCAAATTAGAGGCCCATGGGCGACACACATCTCTGACGGTTATATACATTCCAATGTTTAAGAAAAGTTGACTTACCATCCATAGGTGAGTATATTATCACCGTCAGATATTTTATTGCGCACCGTTATACTGATCGCTTCGCCCGCCATGTCGATTTGTTCCCTAATGTACCGGTCTATTTCCTCCTGCAAGGTCTTCTTTGCCTGTAGATAAAAGTTACTAATGAAATAATGTATGCAGAAGATATTTTTAAGGTCGTAACCTTAAAAATCAACTTGAAAATAGAAAAATGGACCAAGTGCGAGTCGGACTCGCGCACGAAGTCTTCCGGGCCATTATCTATAAAAACGGCAAAAAAAATCACGTTTGTAGTATTAAATATTTATTTTATTCTGTTTTTTAGTATTTGTTGTTATAGCGGCAATAGAAATACACCATCTGTGAAAATTTCAACTGGCTAAATATCACGGTTCATGAGATACAGCCTGGTGACAGACGGACGGACAGACAGACAGACAGCGGAGGCCTTAGTAATAGGGTCCCGTTTCCCTTTGGGTACGGAACCCTAAAAAGGAACCTTTTTAACATCACTTCTTTTTAATTTTGCTTTACATTTTTTTTTATACTCATTGATTTCTTCTATACCCTTTTTTGGATGTTTGGTTTACAAAAGTAAAAATAATGGATAAGCAAGACCTTCGGGTCTTTTAAAATTGTGTGATTAAAATGTAGGTACAATAAAGTTGTTTATCATTGCTGTGCAACTAGTGTATCAGTTATACTGAAACCTAACCATGTCAATGAACTTCCACAGATAACTAATTATTATCAATTAAATTGTAAAATAATAATGGCCTAAAACGCAACATTTGTGAAATCGCAAATGCTTATATAGGTTACTACCTGCCGCCCGCGTGGTATATAGATAAAAAATAGCCTATGTCCTTTCTCAGGCTCTAGACTATCTGTGTACCAAATTTCATTAAATCGGTTCAGTAGTTTTGGCGTGAAAGCGCGACAGACAGACAGACAGAGTTACTTTCGCATTTATAATATTAGTAAGGATATGCAACTTATTTTATAAAAGTGCTTTAAATATTGGACAAAACATTACCCTCCTTCTAGGGCAGTCGGGTAAAAATCTTCTGCCATGACTTCAGCCTGTTTGAGCTGGACTAGACTAACCTATAGCTGTTCTTAACCAATTCATTTTCAGGTTCTTGTTTGTCCTAAGGACGTTGTAGAATACCTTTGACCTAGTTTACTTATCAGTATATTATACTAGAACTTACATCAAACTCATCGACGTTGTTCGGCAACTGCGTGAGGTGGTACCGGAAGAACTTGACGGCGTTGGTTTGCGAGGCTGAAGGGGATCTCATCGCCCACAGGAAGTCCAGACTCGTTGCGAGGTGCGCCTCGAGACCGCGAGCGAACTCCGTCTTGGCTGGGAGCGTGTAGTCACGAACCATCTGGGATTAAAATAATGGGTTCTTTTGAGGGCTTATTCCATCATCGAAGGATAGAACACTATCCATCAGATAAATACACATGATGTTCCAGATTATCAAAAAAGAAAGTTATCCAACAATATTATGAAGTTGGTTATTTGAGGATTCTTAGGTTGGCAGAACCTGTGGTTTTTTCTACAAGTATTACTTATGTAGAGTTTTTGTATGTTTTAATATTAAATCAAGTCTTCTAATGCCAATAACCAAACCAAACATTATTTTGTTGCATTTATTCTATTCACATCACTCACAGTAAACAGGAAATGGGCATATTATTATCTCATTTAATTATCATTAATATTTATCATCATTATAATTATATATTACACAGACGCAAAAATTTAATAACAATTTATTGTATTCTTAATTAAATTATGTTTGTATAATACAAAGTAATAGTAATTACTTACTTGTATTTTTGAAAGAATAATTATAATGTACCAAATTATGTAAACAGAAAATTAGATTTGATTTCAAAGCGCCTTTTTGCGTGTTTACAACCTATGTACAGGTATATAAAAGCTTACCTTTTTTAGAGCATCGAGAAGAGCGACGCACCTCGCATTAGACCCGGTCACGACCCGGGAAGCTAACTGAACGCCCAGCTTTATAATAGCTGGGTGCAAACTGGAAACAAAACAACACTATAAAAAGACATTACATTGCAGTAAAGTTTTGGTCTATCAAAAATCCTTACTAATATTATAAATGCGAAAGTAACTCTGTCTGTCTGTCGCGCTTTCACGCCAAAACTACTGAACCTATTTAAATGACATTTGGTACACAGATAGTTTAGAGCCTGAGAAAGGACATAGGCTACTTTTTATCGACATACCACGCGGGCGAAACCGCGGGCGGAAGCTAGTAATTAATAATTTAAAAATTAACTGTAAAATATTAAAACCTTTATACCAATTTTTTTTGAGGACCTCGTGGCTAAATAATAATAGCCGCACGGGTCGATCCATCAGGTAAGCTACGCTTGCCAGGGTTGGTCCGTGGATGGGTGACCATCTTTACATATCAAACCTCTTCCATGCCTCGGAAAGCACGTTAAGCCGTTGGCTAAATGCCTATATCGCTCAATAAGCATTCAAGGTTTCATAACAATTGACCTAATATGAGTACTGTTATGAACACAATAGACTGAAGTAGTTGTGATAATTTCACAACAAGCTCCGCTTAGTATACAAAATACTGCAAGATAACAGTACAACTATTTTACTGAGAATTTTCAAACAACAATAAATGTATCATGAAAATGTCACAATAATAATGTAGCAGAAAGTTGTACATTTTCTATTTACTTACATATTATTATGTATTGTATATTCTACAATATAATCTTTAAAGATAATGTAGTTTCTACTACAAGAACTATGTAACACAGAATATACAAGTCAATTTCAACCTTATAAACTTTCCATAAAGTTTACTTTTTAACCGACTTCTTCAAAAATTCGTCTATGTTTTTTTGTTGTTGTATGTTACGCCATATCTCCGCCAATTATGAATCGATTTTGATGATTCTTTTTTTGTTTGGTAGGCCATGCTTCAGAGGTGGTCCCATATAAATTTTATTAATTTTACTTGCGTAGTTTTTGAGTTAGCTTCAATAATTACGTAATTTTCCCACTTTGCGTATGTAGACGATATCTTAGTCTTTATTTACATAGCAGATAATGGTATACGAATTTGTGTGGGGTAGGAACCACAACTAAAAGAAGAAGTTTTTATTTTTCACCTTTTAGTTGTGGTTCCTAACCCACACAAATTCGTATACCGTTATCTGCTATGTTTTTACTATTAAAACTACACTTAATAATCAGTCAGTTTAAATACTGTGAGGTTGAGTAGGCACTTACTTTGAATTGATAGCAATAGATTTGAGTGACTCTTTGTCATGTTCTTTGTACAGATGTTGGAACCAGTTCACTCTGTGAGCACTTTGAGATTTCACTTTCGGTTTCTCGGAGGATTTCTGTTTAGTTGCTTTCTCCTGAAACAATTTAAAAACCGAATGAATGAATAGTGTGACAGTTGTCAGGAGAGAATTGATGCCATCACATTAGCCAAGCTCAGTCGTACTACAAAGTTTTAATGTCAATCAAACTGCTTTCTCATCACTTCAATAAATATTACAAAATAACTTATCTACTGGTTTTTTAAGACACTATTGTAGATAATTCCAGTTCCGAAAGAACCCTTTCGTAAAGAAAGAAGCTGTAATTAAAAAAAAACCGGCCTAGTGCAAATCGGACTCGCGCACGAAGGGATCCGTACCATTATCTATAAAAACGGCAAAAAAAATCACGTTTGTTGTATGGGAGCCCCCTTAAATATTTATTTTATTCTGTTTTATAGTATTTGTTGTTATAGCGGCAACAGAAATACACGTTTTACCCTTTGGGTAATGGTAAATGGTAAAAAAAATGGAACAAAGTTCCTTAAAGTGGCTTACAGTAGGACTTTCTCTCTGACAATTTCTATTATATAAGAGTGTGTATGTGGTGTGAGTATAGCATAATACTTTGTTTTCATTGAATCAAGCACCAGAAATCTTTCGACCCTTACCTCTTTAGCTTTTGAAATATCTCCTTCTGGAGCCTTCACATCAACCTTAGGTTTAACAACAACTTTCTCTTGAGCTGCTTGTTTGGCAGCTCTTTGTGCCTCTTGCTTTGCGCGCCTCTCTGCTTTCAAGTCCGCTTTACTTTTGTTGCTTTCTGCTTCAGCCTAATTTAAATAAAACCTTAGTAGTTAGTGGTATTTCTAATTCACAAAAAAACAAGGGAATGCAGCAAAAGAAGGTAAGTATGTAAGGACAGTAGCAGATGGTGTTCTGTAGTTTTCTGCCTAGCCCCTAGAAGGTGTGAGTTTTTTAGCTATGTATTTCTTATTCAACACAAAACGTGTGGAAACGATAGTGGAAAAAATAATAGAGAATTACAGTCCTTTCAGTTACAGTATTTTTATCTCACGAAGTGACGCGCGCTTTACTTGTGGTTACCGTGTTATGTGCTGATGCTACTCGTCTTTACACACACATTCACAACCTTTTTGCATACTTGCTTACCACAAGTAAAGTGCGCGTCGCTTCGTGACATAAAAATACTGTATTTTAATTCTGATTTTGCATCACAGTGATATTTATTCTCATAGTAAGATAAGGTAGGTAAGATAACTGTCTAAGGGCTGTATGCAGAAAGTAAGGGCTGTAAGTTATGTTATGTTTACCTTTTTACCACTCAGGTCAATAGCATTAACTTTTACAGTAACATCTTTTATATCCTTGGCTACATTAGCTATATCTCTTAAAGTTTCTACTACATCTTTCACAGTCATGTCTTCATTTACAAGTTTAGGAACTTCTTTTACAGCAGGTTTTTCTATAGGAGCATCTCCTTCTGCTGTAGCACCCATCTTCTTAGCATGCTTTGCAGCCTTCTTAGCGGCTCTTTCTGCTTTAATCTGCTCTTTAGTTCTATCGGCTTCAATAACAGTGTCTACTTTGACGGCTTTATCTACTTCATCTTTACCTTTTGGTGAATTTATTTTAGGTTCTGCTGTGATAGGCGTTTGTTCTGCTTTTATTTGTTTTTTTTCAACTGGTGTTGGGGCTGGAGTATCTTTAATGCCAGCATTTTGTCCTGTAGCATCTTGTGCTTTAATTTCAGTTGGTACCGTGTCCTTGCTTTTGCCTTTTAGTTTAGCCTGCTTTTTTGCCTGTCTGGCAGCCACTACATCTTCTCTTGAAGACATGTTTATATTTTCTTCTACTATGTTATTAATTAAACTATCTTGCACATCTCCTGGGTCAGGATGGAAGTTTACTATTAGATTTTTATTAGAATCTTCAGTTAGTGCAGGATGCTTTGTTTCATTCACAATTTTATGACTTCTATTTGCTATGTTAGGTTTGTGAGTGTTTGACAAAATAGATTTTAGTTTAAGTCGTCTAATTCGTCTCTTTGTACTTGCAGTTAATTTTTGGTAGCTTTCCTGTAAGAGACAATTTGTATTACAGGATATTCTATCAGTCCCACTACAGGCTAACATAATGTTTACTAAAGTATAGTTTATTTGACTAAATATTTTAAAATGCGCACAAAACAAAAGTATTCAAAAATAAATAAACTAAAACAAGATTTGTACACTAGGACTAAAAATAAACAAAACACCAAAACAAACGGGTTACAGAATATTATTAAAATTATTGCAAAATTGGTGTAGGATTGTACAGCGATCCTTTAACTTTGACACTCAATTGCATATGCATTGGGAAGTATTTCATCAACTTTACGATACAAATAGGTTTGGAACTTAACCTCAAAATTATAAAGTGACACATCATAGCAACAATAAGTAAATCACGTATACCTGAGGCATTACCATGGCTGCTATTCCTTGGTAAGCTATAAAACATGTATGAATGTACAAATTGCTATAATTTTTCCTTAAAATACCAAAATAACACAATTTTTTAGGTAACCAAATATAATACTTACGATTTTTAAAAGCTTTCGACGAAAAGTAGATGTTGAGAATGAGAATTGGTGACTTTGAGTCTTTTAAATTGAGTAATTGTGTAAAACAATGACTAATTTATTATATTTTTCTCTTTCTCAAACAATCTGATGAAATCGAAAACGAATTTGACATTTGTCATTCGTGTGTTGCGTTGACAGATGACACTTTCTTTTTTTCTTCTTTGGCAACACTGATGACAAAACGTGACAGTTGCATCTAGATTGCAAGGAATAGAGTGCGTTCCTTATTACGCTGTAATCGATTTGGGCGCGATAAAACCCGTACCGTATTGGTCTGAGCACGATAACGATATCCCGTGAATCGTCATAGATGACGTCATGACATGCGCCATCTTGCGATAACGCCGACCATGCTTAGATTATTATCACCGTGAGCGCTGTCAATGTGGCTGTCAAACTGACAGTTGTACTTTGTTGTTGTAAATCATAAAACAGTATTTTTTTTTAATTATTGATGATTAAATTCATGAATTTGTTTTTTTTTTCAATTTGATGTGTTTAACACAGAAGCACTTTATAATATGAATATCAACAATAATAACAATGCAAGGATTGAGGTTATGTTTAGGTTACGAGGACTGTGAGCGCGTTCACGAGTGTTCCGAATTGTTGACAGCCCTCAGCTGTCATAATTGTGATATCTAATTCGGTACGCAAGTAATCGCTGTGAGCGTTGTGAGCGATTATTTTCTAATTCGGAAAGCGGCCATATACTCACGGTGAGTGTGTCGAGCTTCTTACGATATAATTAACACATCCAAATATACCTCGGTGAAGTTAGCCGCACGATTTCATTATTATGAACTTTTGTTAGTGCTAATCGTTAGAGAATCGTTAGAGAGGGTTAGAGAGAAAAGAAAAATCGTTAGAGAGTAATTAGTTTTTATGTAAAAACAATTTTAATTTTTCGTGTGAAGTTGGCCCCCCTTCCCGAAAAAATGGACTTAGACGTAATTTTATTTTTTTAATCGTTTGCGAATCGTTAGAGAGAAATTGAGAGTTACAGAAAATCGTTAGAGAGTTAATATTTTATTTGATATTAAATAATTTCTGAGAGCGTGACATTAGCCCACCTCTGTGAATTTTGCCCCCGATATAATTATTCTCAACTTTTGTTAATGCTAATGGTTAGAGAATCGTTAGAGAGAGTTAGAGAGAAAAGAAAAATCGTTAGAGAGTAATTAGTTTTATTTATTAACGATTTTAATTACTTTTGTGACATTGGCCTCCATTCCCGCAAAAATGGACGTAGACGTAATTTTTTTTTTTTATAGATTGAGTATCGTTAGAGAGGGATAGAGAGTTAAAAAAATCATTAGATAGTTAATATTTTAATTGATATTAAATTATTGCTGAGAACGCGTTTTACCCTAGGACCTGAGCAGGTTAAAATTTAGAAACGTGCCGCCTCGATAGTGGATAGGGGGGGGGAGGAGAGGGGGGAAGGGAACCCCCCACTCCCCCCTGCCGGAGATACAAAGTTTTTTTTAAATATGACAAATCTCTTATATGCTGGGGCCACACCAACGGATTATCGCGATAGACGTTAACCGTTGGTGTACTACACTACGACTTACCTCGAGAATGTGTTGGGTGATTGAAAACTCTGGTGGCGGCATTTTAGGCAGATCAAAGAGATTTACCGCGAGAATTATTGCATTGAATGAAGCAGCCACACTTACGTTTCTTTTTGTGCACCGTGAGCGCGAGCAGTACCGTGAATAGTAGGTACTACTGATATGACACATACATGACATGATGCAGAGGGACGTTATAGTTATGAGTGGTAAAGTTGTGTATTTGATTAACGATCATTTAACAGTGATACCTGATAAGAATACGAAATATTGTTGGTAGTTTCAATTTGATTCGGTACTTATAGTGCATCATTTATGCTCAAAACACACAAAAGGTGGGTGCTTGTCGGGTCTTTTTTTAACCCACCGACGGAAAAAGAGGAGTGTTATAAGTTTAACGTGTGTGTCTGTATGTTACATCGTAGCTCCCAACGGCTGAACCGATTCCGATATTTTTTATTTTGTTTGAAAGGTGACTTGATAGAGTGTTCTTACCTATGATTCAAGAAAATCGGTTCAGCCGTTTGAAGATAATCAGCTCTTTTCAGGTTGATGAATGGATGTGAGCATCTTCCACAGTTCACATCGATTCGAAAGGACATGTCCAAAAATGGTTTTTTATTATTCAATCATTCTAACCAGGATAAGTTAAATATATTTGGATAGACATCCCAAAAAGTAGTAGCTCTAACTGTATCATGCATTTTTAAGGATTACCAATTTTGAGAAAAAACGTTTTTTAGTTTATGTATTTATTTTATTCTTATGTACACACAGTAAAATACAAAATAGATACGACATAGTTAAAATATGAGTACAAAGGTACTGCTTATTTCTTAGGAAATAATTAATTTAGTGTTAGTTTACTCCTAAAACGAACAAACTTTTCTAATTATCTAGGCTAATAAAGTGAACACACCCCAGAAAATAACAAACTTTTCAAAATTGACACATGGTACTGTCATTACAGTCAATCAATATTTTGTTGTAAAGAATATGACAATGCAAACAAAAATTCTAATCAAGTTATTTACTTTATGTACCATATTCTAAAATAAGATGAAATGGGATATTTTCAGTCAAAAATGTGTAGCATAATTCTTTTATACCTCTCTTTAGATTAAAGCTACTAGGAATCTATAAGTGCAAGAAGTGCATGTTTCAGCCTCAGCATAGTCCACAGGCTTAGCAGGAGTAAAATGATAATAGTACCTACCTACTGATCAAGAACATTTTTTTAATTCTGGTTAAAGACATTTATTTCTCATAAAGAAATTACATTTCACTTGCATGAGAACAATTTTAATATAAAGAAAAACTAATCATTGTCCTTCAACACTCGGACACACAATGAATCTACTTAACGCTTATACCAGATCAAGTTCCTCCCGTGACTTTGAATAGAACACCCATGAAAGTTGTTTCCTGTTTTAAATATCTTGGGCACATAGTCACTGATCGCCTACGCGACGATGAGGACATGGACAGGGAGCGCAGGTTGCTGTCGATCAGAGCTAATATGATAGCCCACAGATTTAAACGTTGTAATACTCAAGTGAAAATAACACTGTTCAGAGCGCACTGTTCATCACTATACACGTGCTCCCTGTGGGCTCATTATACGCAAAAATCTTTCAGCGCACTGCGCGTCCAATATAACAATGCGTTCAGGGCGCTGTTGGGGCTGCCGCGCTGGTGCAGTGCGTCGGGCATGTTCGCGGACGCTCATGTTGATGGCTTCCACGCCGTGCTCCGCAAGCGATGCGCTGCGGCGCTCGGCAGGCTGCGCGCCAGCACCAACAGCATCCTGTCTGTCATTGCGGATAGGCTAGACACCTCAGACCATTAAAAAAGGAAGACACGCGTTACGTCCAGCACTGGGTTAATACCCATATTAGGAATTAAGTATTTAATTTTAATGTTTCTATTTTAACTACTAACACTAGTTTCATAAGTTTTAATGTACTAACACTCTATGGTTTTTTTTTAATTTTATTTTTTTACATAATATCAGTTTACAGTATTATTACAAATTATGTAGGTTTGAAGGTATTCCCAAAAAAAATTGTTGTGACTATGCGAAACTACTGCTTTGAGATACAGAGTGCGGTCCCGCTGTCACAATGCAGATTTACGATGAATTCCTATGGAGAATTCCTGTTTTATGACTTAGAATCGAGATCGGAAGTGGATGGAAAGCCTTTCGACAATTATGATATTTAACACTGAATAATATGCTTTGAATGCAAGTGTTACAGATTTTTTATGAAATAAAACTTTTTTTAAATTGATTTTCTTCATTTTCAATGTCTTCTCTTAATAAAATACTGTCGAGAAACTGAGCAGGTGGAGATATATAATTTTGATGCCGGCTTCCAAGATACCAGACAATAATGTAATAATACACTCTATAACTATAGTGGTGTGAGTCCTCTGATCAAAGCTGTCTCATGTGATGACGAAATGCCTGGTATCACTACCTTCTAGGTACAGTAAAAGTACCGTTCGGCTGAATATGTTGCCCATAATAAGAGCGAGCCTGTTTAATCTAAAACGCGTTCTCAGAAATAATTTAATATCAATTAAAATATTAACTCTCTAATGATTTTTTTTAACTCTCTATCCCTCTCTAACGATTCTCAAATTATAAAAATAAAAAAATTACATCTACGTCCATTTTTGCGGGAATGGGGGCCAATTTCACAAAAGTAATTAAAATCGTTGATAAATAAAACTAATTACTCTCTAACGATTTTTCTTTTCTCTCTAACTCTCTCTAACGATTCTCTAACCATTAGCATTAACAAAAGTTGAGAATAATTATATCGGGGGCAAAATTCACAGAGGTGGGCTAATGTCACGCTCTCAGAAATTGTTTAATATCAAATAAAATATTAACTCTCTAACGATTTTCTGTAACTCTCAATCTCTCTCTAATGATTCGCAAACGATTAAAAAAATAAAATTACGTCTAAGTCCATTTTTGCGGGAAGGGGGGCCAACTTCACACGAAAAATTAAAATTGTTTTTACATAAAAACTAATTACTCTCTAACGATTTTTCTTTTCTCTCTAACCCTCTCTAACGATTCTCTAACGATTAGCAGTAACAAAAGTTCTTAATAATGAAATCGTTCGGCTAAATTCACGGAGGTTCCAAATATTCATCATCATCTTCATTTCAGCCGAAAGACGTTCACCGCTGGTTATTAGTAATCGGTGCGCTGGGGGGATGCGCTTAGATAGCCCGCGAAATTCAAATTTTCTTATATTTTTTGCAATTTGCAGGTCAGTGTCAGGTTCTATGTTGATTAAATATGGATTTACAGAATTATAAACATTACAACAATCAGCAATACAACTCTCTAAGTTCATATAATAAGTGTATTGAATGACTATTTCAAGCGACACCACATCGACCAGTCGTTATGATATTATAAGGCCAGTCAGCAAAGTGTTGGAAGGGCTAACTGCTAGTACCAGTGTAGGTACACAGATGCGTATTTTAAGATTCAGCGCCCTGGGCCTGAAAGGTTTGCCGCCCCATAAATTAAAGGAAAAAAAAAGCAACGAAACTAGTCCCGAGTCACGATGGAGTCGGACAGACCGACACGCCGCCGGTCAGTAAGGGCCGAGAAACACCGGAATGGCAGCGGCCGGCAGCGGCCCCCGGCGTCGCCGCTGGCGGCCTCGCGAGACCTCCACACCCCACGCGCCTAGTCTCCTCTTGACTAGTTTAGTTTCTACATTCGGCACGCCGCGAGCGGCCTCGCATCGCCGCTGGCAGCTGCGGGCAGAACCACTGACAAGAGGCACGTGGCGCGCGGCTGCTCGCGTCACCGCGGGTGTCCTCGCGACCTTTTCAAGCTTTTCAAGCGATACTGGTCTTTTAAGTATGTAGATAAAGTTTAAAATTATTTCACACTGAAAGTGCTCGCCGCGTCGCTGCCGGCAGCGGCCAGCAGCGGCCCCTGCTCTCCGCTGGCGGACTCGCGTGACCTCCAGACCCCACGCGCCTAGTTTCCTCTTGACTAGTGTAGTTTCTACCTTTTCAAGCGATACTGGTCTTTTAAGTACGTAGATAAAATTTTAAAATTATTTCACACTGAAAGTGCTCGCTGCGTCGCTGCTGGCTGCTGCTGCTACCATTCCGGTGTGACTCGGCCTATATACGATAGTGCCGCGTCTTGATGTCTATCAAATTTACAACCAAATGAGTTTTCATTTTTGATAAGTAGGCTTATTTTAAATTTCTTTAAAAAGAAAGGCTAACAAAGCTGACCGCGAGGTGCGGCTCACGCCGCCCCTCGCAGCCTACCGCCCCGGGTCATGGCCCTTTTGGCCCTAGGGTAAATACACCCCTGATTGTAGCCTTTGCTGACTCCACACTTGCTAAACATGACTCACCTTTCTATCAGCCCAGCCAAGGGTTGTATGGAAGAAATTGCCTTGTACGGTAAAACCGCCAACTTTTTAAGTGTTCTTTTTGTGTGTAAGTAAGTAGGTACCTAATTAGAAAAGTAATAGGTAGTGTAGGTGTAGGTAAGTAGAATAAATTATGTGAATAGCTGTAGGGGAGACCTTTGCCCAGCAGTGGGACAATCCAGGTTGAATAAAGTGCACATTACCAAATAACAAATAAAACATACTTAAAATCAACACTACGTACCTATTTATTTTGTTTCCATTAAAAATTAGAGTATAAACGTCATTGGACTGTTTTTAATAAATGCTGTTGAAAAATACATCACTTCGGTTATCATAAGATTTTATTGTTACAAACTAGTTATAATTTCTTTTAACTGAAAAAGTTTATTTTTATTTTGTCTAATGTACCTATAAATAAAATAATATTAAAAAAGTAATACTATTGACCGTTTTCGGAAATAAATGTTGCAGTAAAAGTCTGAAAACGATATTATCTTATTATTGCTCGTGAATCTACTCTTGGAAAAATAAATTCATTCGCTCAAGAAAAAAGTTAATGGAGTAGGTTTTTCAGAATTTACAGAATAAATTCCATACTTTAAGAATACTTAAATATAAATTAATGGTGGATACAAAAGTTATTAGTAGGACAATCTGCAGCGTGTATCAGAAAGTTGTAGACCATCAAACTTTCTCCATGGGAACAACATCATAATCGCGAAAAAAATGTCAACTGTCACTCCCATACAAACTTCAATACCTACTCTACCCAAATGTATGGAATTGCTGATTATTTTTACACACCCATAAATACCTTTCCGAAAAATGCAAGTTTAACTTATTTATTTACATATATTTCCGCGCCGTGGTTTGGAGTAGTAGCAAACACATAAGACCTAGCTTTACATTTATCTATTTTACAATGTTTAACGTAAAAGTTGTCTATTAACATATCAATATATATATTGACTTTCTCTTTCGGACACAAAGCTATAATACATCCGCCCCAACCGGCACCAGTTAGGCGAGAATGAACGTTCATTTCCTTTGATATACTGACCAGACGATCTAAATTGTCATGAGAGCACTCGTAGAGTTCTTTCAGGCTCTCGTGACTACTAGACATCAGTTTCCCAAGAACGTTTATTATTTCATTACCGTCACCATTTTTGTATACAATAGAGACGTTATTTCCGTTCACACCATTGACGCCGTTGCCATTTGATGCTGATTGCGAGCAATGTTTACGAAAATCTTCGACACGTAGCGCTTCTTCGTAAACGTGGAGAGCTCGCTGCTTCAATTTAAACTCCGTTAAATGCTTCGTGTTTGACGTTAAATACAAATGCTCCAATTCTTCATCATTAACATTCAGGATATCACATATTTCTTCTTTTGTATATACATCTTTAGGCAAATACTCATGAACAAGGTTTACCATCTCACCTAAAGTGCTATCAAGTTTGTTTTGTACTTGACTAAGAGTAATAATTTTGTTATCAGTAATAGCACCTGCGCACGTAGCTATAATTTTCGCTGCGAGCCTACATTCTATCACCCTTCTATTGAAATCATTCGTAGCTGCCTTGTTAGCCTCCGCCAAACTGTGGGCTACAACAAATGCCGAATTTTCGGGTAGAGCCACGGGTGTAGCCTTCAAGGGTTGCCACGTTATATATTGGGCGCAATTCTTCTGCGCCAAAAATGCTATCGCTTGATCCATACCGCCTCCTTGAGTTCCGATATATCTCTCGCATTTTGCACATAAAGATGCGATTTCAGTTTTGCTCAGTGGAACGTTTTGAGCATATAGAAGAGCAAGACATGCTGCACTCACTAATGCTGAGGAACTTGATAATCCAGACGCCGGAGGAATTATTCCATCCACGCAGAGCTGCAGTCCATTGGTAATTTTATCGCTTAAAAACTCCAAGGCGCCTTTAACTCCACACAGTACATAATTATACCAAAATGGCTTTCCATTTAAGTCTGAAATAATATTTATATCTTCACACGATTTTATCTCTGTCTCATAATTGCTATATTTATTATTTATGTTTCTTAAGTGAAGCTCTGGCTTATTTATTAACGTAGCAGCAATCAGTATATCCTGTTCCAGTGCCATGGGCAACACTGGATAGCCACAGTAATCGATGTGTTCACCAATTAGGTTTACGCGGCCTGGCACTCTTACGAAAAACAATGGTTCACATCCGAATTCTTCACAAAAATGCTGTTTTAGTCGGCTTATTCTTTCATTGTTTGGAATCCCTGTTATGGGCACTTCGTCACTTGTACCATTGGCACTCATATTCAATTAGTATTGTTACGTGTAGGTACTATGTCAGTAAACAAATACGACGCACTGACACGAGTGCACCGCGCCACGGAAAACTTATGACTGAACAATGTTCTTATCAACAATATACATATGTATGTACCTACCAATTCGCTACACTTTAACAAAATGATATCGTGTTCATTTGTTATATCCGATCCCAAGTTCACAACAAACATAGGCACAGGCACCTATTCAAAACTTTACAAGTCAGGAAAACACGTAAGTTAACCAATTAGTTCCTATTTTTTTGAGAATTATTTGTAAACAGTGTGAAATGAACTGTCAACATTACTTTCAAATGATAAAATAATATTGGAACAATAATAATATAAAAAAAATATAACCTCTAATATTACTAACACAACTTCTTGTTGAATATGGATGACGTAGCGAACATCTGCAATCGTTCAATAAATGCGGATTTTACCATTGACAAACAACGCAAGCGCGTGTATAGCGTATAGCTGATCGAAGTAATTTACAGTTAGGAAAAAACTGGTTTCTATTAAGCATTCAACTCTTTTTTCAAGTTCAATGACTCAGACAAAGTTAAAAATATTCTCAATCCACACACATGCATTTAAACACATGCAATAAGTTATTTACAGCATTTTATGTAAAGTGCATTTAGGTAGGTATAAGTACTTAAATATCTGATAACAATCATTGATTATAATTGGAATGAAGTACTTAAGTTTTAAGTACCAACCCATGTAAGTAATTAACAGAGCAGCTACGTGCACTGTGTAGAAGTCCTAGAAGTAGTAGGAGTGCTTTATTTATTTGTCTGATAATGTACCTACTTAGGTAGGTATGATTAAAGATAAATAAATGTAGATAAAATATAGTTAAGAACCATCGAGATATAAGTACTAACGTACTAGAGAAGACACCGTAAATTCCTACTTTGTCTCGTTCAACTGCGGCGATCGCGCCGCAGTTTGTCGAAGAAAACGCGTAAGTGCCGTGATTTACATGGCGATTAAGACCTTTTTGCCGAGAATAAATACACTTCCGCAGCAAATCTAGCACTGTGGTAAATTAGGTACGGTTTAGACGAATTGTTATTATTTTAGCGCTGCAGCGAACTAAAGATTCAATACGAAGAATAGGACAATTCAGTTATTTGACGTAGCTTCTCTAGTACGTTAGTACTTATATCTCGATGTTAAGAACCTATATCTTATCAGCATCAATCAAAAAGTTAATCAATTGATGACATAGTTTTCACAACATGCGATGTCCTAATAATTCCCACAGAAAGTAAACAAAGTAGGTACCTACATAAGAAAAATAAAAAAAGACTGGAAATTGATATTCTTACTTGTGTAGGTATGTAGGTATTGTAGTTATTAAAATTAATCATGTGATATTTCCGCTGCGCTGGGAGGGGTTAGGTACTTAATTGAGCTATGTTTTATAACGCGAGGCTAGATCTAGAGGACCTAAACCTAAGCTAAAACAGCAGGATGCTAATGCTACATTTTAATGTAAAATTCAAATTTATAAAATAGACTTTGTTTATCGTACTTACTGGTACGTTACGGTTCAGTAAAAAATATGACATTATTCAACTTACCTAAGTAGTTGAATAATGTAATTTACACGAAAATACATTATTCAAGTAAGTATTTTACACGAAAATTGAAAAAATAACAAAAAGGATTTTTTGAAGCAATTTTAACAGAAAACGATTTGTTCAAGAGAGTAGGTACAGCTTGGCAAAAAAAAGTTTTGAAAAAATGAGGGCGCCACTACTGCATATAGGTCACTTCAAATGGGAAATTGAGTAAAAGAATTTAAACAAATAGTTAAAAACGCTGCTTGTACTGACTCAAAACCTGCCAAGTTATATCGGCCGTATTGTATCGGTTATTAGTTAGGTAGACGGTATGTTGAAGGTCCATCTTGCTAGAAAGCGGTCAAGTTTGAAGATGTAGGGTTTTGGACACGTTTAATAATAGTAAACTATAAAAACGGAAGCGAGGGTATGTTTCCATGGCAAAAATATGGAACACGTCCCATAATTCACGGCTAAGCTTGCATGGGCCCAGTCTTGCCGTTAATTATAAAGTTATGTACGGACATGCACATACATTAAGGCCGATATAACTTGGCAGCTCTGAACATAAGCATAATATGCGCAATCGCGCATGTTCTCTCGGTCAACCTCGCCTCATGTCACCATTTAGTTCCTATAAAGTATTACTGCGCAGCCCTCTGCTCGAAATTCCGAACTGCCAAGTTTAAACGGCCGTATTGTACGGGCACAGGCGCAGCAGTTTACTTTTTTGTATGAAAATGCATTACGATGCGGCCCGTTGCAGCCGTAATGTGCTTTACTAGTACTTAGTTTGTTATTACAAGAGATTATCAATCATCAATATCTCGCCATTATTAACCCAATTTATTTGTTATATGCGATCCAGGTCAAAAAAAAGTTCATCGTTCTGCAAATGGTATAAAAAATAAAAACAGTTTTTTTTTTCGTTTTTGTTTCTTGACTGGCAGCCCTGACGGGCAATTCCCGTAGTCAAAGTCAATGTCAACATTCATTCAAATTGTCAACAAACTGTCAAGAAGACGACAAGGTCTTATTTTTGTTTAGCAATATTTTTTCTATTATTAAAGTACTATAAAATTTAATTAAAGCTACACTGAAATGATGTCTACGGAAATGGCTAGTGTTTTAGATTTTCATAAGATTTGTCGTGCCTGCTTATCGGACAGTGGACCCATGAAAGATTTGTTCATGGTTTGCACACCTGAGATGTATAAATTTTGCACGTCTGTTGAGGTAAGTGGCTCTTTTTTATTTGAAGTAGTGAATTGTCCTTATAATATTTAAGTTATTTGTAAAACATCGAAACCTTAGTGAAGTTTTCAGTCACTCTTATGTCAGGACAAGGTTTTATATTTAAACTTTTGGTACTCCATTATGATGAAAGATATGCCAGTCAGTGTGCCCTCTGGCCGCCAGACGTACTTTAGTACCACCAGCGCCGCTAAAACCCGAAGTTTTAACAAAGTCTAGGACAAAACAGTGTATAATTGCGCCCTTTAAACGTGTTAGATCAGACAATTTGTTTACCTAGTATATTTTATTCCAGGTTGAAGAAGGGGACAGTTTACCTCAGCAAATATGCCAGGCATGTCTAGATATGCTAAACAAGTCATATTATTTCAAACAAGCAGCTGTGCGCTCCAATCTTATTTTAAAACAGCAGGTTATGGATGAGGTAAGTATTTATTTATCAATTTAAAATAATAATAAATGGTATTTCTGATTTTGTTGGCTTATTTTCTTTCAGTGTCTTCGTTGATACATTTTTTTTAAAGTCTGGGGTTGTTTAGCTTAATTTGAAGGAAGAAGGGTGAACTAATTGTAATATTCAACAGGCATTCTAAACTTAGGATCATTTTAGTATAGGGGCCTGGATGCTTTGAACTCATTGAAAATTAATTACTGGTTTATATTACAGCAAGAACCAGTGAAAGCAGAAAGCCATTCCAACGATCATGAAATACTTGAAATAAATGTAGCAGAAATTACTGCTGATGATATGCTTAGTCAGAATATTACACCAGACAATGATACACTAGTAGACCGCTCTATGGATCCCGCTGAAATTATTAGGTATGTGTGAAATAAGTATATTTAGGTACAGTCACGGACTTTAATTGATGAGCCACCTGGCACTGTTCGTATTTTAGCCGTGTAATGAAAATCGGGTTTATTCGGTTCCCGACACGCAAAGTCATATGTCTTCGTATTAGAAGAAGAAAATTATATTTCATACCGGTTGGCTAACCTGAGAGTCACCTTGACAGCAGAGTGACTACTCAAAGTCAACCAATTGCAGGTCTAGCAACGATAAATAATTGTTGCTAGGTTACTGTTGCGATAGTAACGTTAGCGTACGGAGAAATTCACTGACATCGATATTTTAACTGTCACTGTCTTCAGTTAAGTTTTCAGAATTATTGAGTTAATGAGCTATGATTCAAAGGAGGTCAGTATCAAATAGATTAGATAAACTTAATGCAACATTGTATTTATTTTTATCATTAAGAACTTATTAGTCAACCTCTATGGATAAGACTATTTCCGATTAAAAGTAATTTATTTGTCATCTTGATATTTCAACTGTCACTGTCTTCAGTTATGTTTTCATAATTCTTATTGGTCAACCTCTATGGATAAGACTATTTCCGATTAAAAGTAATTTATTTGTCATCTTGATATTTCAACTGTCACTGTCTTCAGTTATGTTTTCATAATTATCGAGTTAATGAGCTATGATTCAAAGGAGGTCGGTATCAAATAGATTGGATAAACTTAATGCAACATTGTATTTATTTTTATCATTGAGAACTTATTAGTCAACCTCTATGGATATTTCCGATCAAAAGTAATTTATTTGTCATCTTGTTTACGAGCTTGCGATTTGAGTTCGTGTTTAATCGTGTAATCTCGTGAATGTATGAAACTGCAAAATTGAAAAGTTTGAAGGTGGCTCATCAATTAAAGTCCGTGACTGTACCTACAGTCTTAAAATAATAATATGTACAAGTATATAAAAAAGTAGTTGAGTCATATGCCATCAAAAAATGCATCCACATCATTGTCAAAAGGAAAAGTGCCCAAAAGGCATTGCCACATTGTATTGCTGATACTTTGGCCAAAAAATAACACGTGGGGTCAAACACTAAGAACATGGGGTCTGAGTGCCAACTTAGTTTTTCGAGACATTGCCAAATGGTTGGTGAACTTTTCACGTGACCAGAGCACTGGCCTACTTTTTTCCCTAACTACTTTTTTAAAGAATCAGCATTGCCATACAAGGTGAAAAAATACATATTAATAATGTTTAAATTATGTTTCTCCTATGTAGTATAATAACATGACTAGCCTGTATTTAAATAACCATTATTCTTTCTTTCTTTATTCTCTTTCTTTCTATTTTATCACTGGACGGCAAAAGAATAATAACATACTTTACAAAATATGTTTCAGGAGAATAAGAAAACGAAGGGAACTGGTAAAACATCTCAAAAAAAGAACTAGAATGAAGTGTCCTAAATGTGAGAAATCATTTCAGAAGTATGATAACTTTGAAGCACACATGAGGGTTCATTTTGGGAAAAAGGTATTTTCACATACTGCAGTCGCTCGCCTCTTGAGTTTATTAGGTGCAACTATAGCAATCTAGGCCTACTCCTATTCCATACCTATTTGAGTTGTTTTAATTAGTAAAATTATCTATGATAATATATTATACCCGTGATTCATGATGATTGAATCATGAGCGTAGCGAGTGATTTAAGTGTTAGAATCCCGAGCTACTCGAGTGATTCATGGCCCTCGATATAAGTCAGTTTTATTCAAGAGTTGCATTATTTAAAAAAATAATAACCATGGAGTTTCTTTCCGGCTCTTCTCCATAGAAAACGACTAATTGGGACTGTGCACTTAGCATCTGAAGTTTCATAGGTTTATATGAAATAAAGAATTTTGATTTAGAATAACTATTAAAACTTCAATTCAGAATCTCGGATATTTATCATGTTATGGATAAACAATCTCAACGTTATAAAAAACAAAGTTTAAATTTAATTGGAATCAAAATTTAATTTAGTACCTTTCTATTACAAATGGCAATGGAGGTAAATTATCTAAGATTCTGAATTCAAGTATACTTAGTTTATTCCCAGCCTATTGATGCAATACAAAATTAACTTGATGAGTATCTGCTTGTCTTCCAGCCAGACATAAAATGCCAGCACTGTGACAAGGCATTCCCTACAGTCCGTAATCTTCATAGCCACATTCGAACACACACAGGTGTCCGTAAATATCAGTGTTTGACTTGTGGCAAAAACTTTGCTTACTTGAATGTTCTGAAGAACCATGAGATGATACACGCGGGGATTAAAAAGCATGTGTGTCACATATGTGATGCTAGATTTGTGCAGAGTTATAATTTAAAGGTAAGAACAGAAAACTTTGATTCTCTATGGTTTATCAAATGACTATAAAATAAGTAAAAGAGTAACTTATGCAGTTCCTTGCCCATTCTTCTCCACACGAAGCTACCTTTGGGAAAAGGCAACTAGAAACAATTCTATTTTCTTGTATTTTTTGACATTTAAAAGTTTTAACGGTTTTAATTTGCATTAAATAATTATTTAACATCTGACCACTCCATTTGTGCCTTATCCATGTCACATGTAGTAATAAATAAATAATTACTTATTATTCCAGACACACCTGGAAACACATAGTAACCAAAAGAACTACATTTGTGGACAATGTGGCAAAAAGTTTGCACAGCAGGGCAACCTCAAGACGCACTTGATTAGGCATACGGGCATCAAGAATATAGCCTGCCAGGTGTGTGATATGAGGTTCTATATTAAGGTTTGTAACAATGTCATAATAATAAAAAAATATTGTATCACTATCGGTGTAGTGCCGTCAGCGTAATAGTGGCGCCATCTAGGTAGGAAAATAGCTAGACAGTATTGCTGCGTTTAACTGAAGCAAGAACGATTTATCGGTAGCTTTTAGCCTTCAGGATGAAAAGTAAAATTAAAGTTATTTTATTTATTTTAGGGTGATCTCTTCAAACACATGCGATCTCATTCTTCAGAGAAACCATATTCGTGCCCATACTGTGATAAGAAGTTCAAAAGCCAGAGTTTTAAAGTACAGCACATGAGAACTCACACAGGTTTGTTTGTTTTTTAACCGACTTCAAATAAGGAGGTTCTCAATTTGGATGTTTACATATATATTTTTTTTTTTGTTTGAAGGGTTACGCTCTCGAGTTGGTCACATATAAAGTTTATTCAATTTGCTAGGGTACTTTTTGAGTTAGCTTCAATAATACGTATTTCTTCCACTTAATTAGTCTAAGGAATTCTTGATAAATGATTTGTGTGGTTGAGCAAAATTTATGATCTTTAAACCAAGACTATAACTCGCGAACGCGCCTTCAAATAGTCAGTTACATAGTATATGGATGATGTTATAATAACTTCCTGACACTGTTAATTACAAAGCAGGTAGTAATATTCGAATTTGTGTGGTTTAGAGCTACCACAACAAAAAATTGAACCATAATAAAAACTTTTTCAAAAAAAAAACTACCGACTTCCAAAAGACACTACAAAACAACAATCGGAAGTCGGTGGCAAAAAAAAATCAAAACCAAAAACACACAGGATATCGGTAAAGTCACGAGTCGGGCATTCCTGTATCATATACTTAATTGAAATAAAGAATGGTTGTGTTCCAAACAATAATTGAATCTTCATTTAATTTCAGGTGAACGTCCATACGGTTGCGACCTCTGTCCTAAACGATTCATGTCTCGCAAAGACTTGCGGAACCACAGAATGATACACACGGGCGAAAAGCCCCACAAATGTGTGCTATGCGACCAAGCTTTCATACAGAAATGTGCTCTGAACAGGCACATGAAGGGACACATGCAGAAAGACGCAGAAAATGCTGATAAGCCACAAAATATTCTGCTTAGGGCTAGGTTACAAGGAAGTGTAGCTGAGTATTCACAGTGGAATACTGATGTCTGATGAAGGTCATAATCAGAATTTAAGGTGTGAAATAAATGGCGACGCTACAAGTGGGTACCTGGAAAATTTATTATTGTTGCCTATAATTTGGTGGAGGACACGCGGAGAGAATTTCTGGATAAAAACCTAGCATAACTGAGGATCAGCTAAGAAGTGTGCACCTAAACAGAAAATGATTCGAATTTTTTATACAAGTATGAAGAGAAACAATGTTATGTTACCTTTGTGATAGTGAATTTATTATGTCATCGCTCATCATCAGTGATCGGATATTCGGATGCATATTTACCTAAAGTTTGTATGTTAACCAGTATGGAGAGCGCTTCAGTACGGGAAAAGTCCCGGTTTCAGAGGACGACGAATTTGCTCCCAGATTTAAAAAAAATGTGCAGAGTTTTTCAATACATTTAAGGTTGATGCGCTAGGGTAGCCCGCGAAATTCAAATTTTCTTAGGTTTTTTGCAATGTGTATTGAATGACTATTTCATGAAATCATGACATTTGGCACTTTCATGAACTTAGTGAGTTGTATTGCTGATTTTAATGTTTATAATTCAGTAAATCCATATTTGTTACGTGCGCTAATAATATTTAGATCAACATACAACCTGATACTGACCTGCAAATTGCAAAAAACGTAAGAAAATTTGAATTTCGCGGGCCACCCTAGCGCATCCCCCTTAAAGCGTAATAATTATTTCTAATATGTAAAACTATATATACATATTAGAAATAATTATTACGCTTAGGAATTACTTGTGTCCTCTGCGTTATTTATGTTTTACATATATTAGAAATAGTTAATATGCTTAGGAATACTTGTGCCCTCTGCGTTATTTATGAAATAACCGTGAACCCGGGAAAAAAAGAAGCCGCTTCCATATTTTTATACCCTTTGCGGGCAAAAAATATACTTTAGGTAAATATGCATCCGAATATCCGATCACTGCTCATCATGTATTTGTGAAATCACAAGATGGTATACCTACATAACTCATTTTTAATCTATGTATTATTATGATCAGCACTTGTGATTTAATTAAAGACAAATAAATGTGCGGTTTAATAATCTGGTTTTGGTTTAAATAAATAAAGTACGGAAAGTACTAAAGTAAAAATCGTTTATTTCAACATTCAAATTACAATACGGAGATATTGTTGGTCCCAAACTAGGCACAGCCTGTATCTTGGGTACCATTAAATAAAACATTTTGTCATTTTAAACTAAATAAAAGTTGAAATTAGCTACAGTTAAGCTACTTAGCCTCATCGAGACTAAAAACTAAACTCAACAAATAACAAGTTTTTTTTTTTCACTTTTCTACTTCTACTGCACTAATTTCACTAATTTCAATTGCAATTGTAATTGCACTAATTTCAGATTACTACAGTGTCATTGCGACCCTTGGAATTTCTTGGCCTTGTTGTAGCTTGCACTTGTTGTAACAATCACTGCAGATCTGAAGACATTGCTACCTTGGAGTTTCATCTTGTTACAGTTAAATTCAAGTTGAACTGAATCAATAGGCAGTTTTCCAGCTCTCAAGGCGTTTGTATCCAAGTTACCCCATTATATGCTCACCATAATCACTTTATTATTTTAATTTTTAAAGTGCAAAGATTCAACCAAGTGTCGGCGCAGGCCTATCATGGACTTTCATATGCCTCTTGAGTGTCCCTCTTTGTGTAAACCTCTGTTCACACAGCATGCACTTATGTGGCTTATCACCAGTATGTATCCTTACATGATCAGTCAGTCTTTTCCTTGAAACAAACGCCTTTAGACAGTAATTGCATACATATGGCCTCTCTCCAGAATGAATTCGCTTATGTTCTGTTAATGTTGAATGTGTGGCATAAGAATTGTTACAAATCTCACATTTGTATAGTTTATTCCCTTCATGTATGAGCAAGTGTTTGGCCAAGTTGTATTTATCAGTGAAAGTGCATGAACATACTTGGCATATAAACTTGCGGCCGGAATGTCGTCTTGTTACATGTGATTGGAGTATCGTTTTTGTGAAAAACTTCTTTCCACATTGATTGCATGTAAAACTTCGTTCTCTGTTCTCTTTGTGGGTTTCTAAGTGAGCCTGAAAAGCAAAAAAAAAATATATTTATTATAATAATTTTAAATGTTGGGGACAGCTGCATCTGAATAACATTAACTTAACTTAAAGGGTTAAAAATACTTTGGAAAATTTTACAGTACTATTATTGGTTCTGCAAGCAATATGGCGGAAAACAATGTTTGTACAGAACTATAACAAAAACCGATTACCCTCAAAACAACAGACGAAGTGAGTCCTCTCCCGCAAACATCGCACATGATTAGTTTCCTGTTACCGTGCACTTTCTCATGCATCTTCAGAGTCTGTCGGCTCTTGAAGATCTTCCCACAAGTAGGACACTTCAGACTTTCTAGGCTTACTTGAGTATGTTCACTCTCTTTGTGACGTTTCAGACCGCTCCATGTCACAAAGGTTTTGTTGCATGGTGAACAGTGGATCGTTACCTGAAAGGCACAAAAGGGGAAAAATTACACTATTGTTTATCAAACATAACTGGTATAATGTGCATGTACTATGTAGGTACACCTTGGCATAACCCATTGAGGAAAACAAGTGCGCTGTTAAATTTATATGTATAGCCACCATGAGAAATCCCATTTATGTTCTAAATGCTATGCATTTTTGGAAGGATAATTTCTAGAATCAAATTCTAGCTCAGTAATGCAAATTATTTTTTTTTTTCTGTATTGATAATAGGTACTTACTATTTTACCTTCATGCTCCAGCTTGTGCGCTTCAAATCTTTCCTTGAAGTTGAATTTCTTTTGACAAATATCACAAGTGTAAATGAATTTCTTCTTTACTTTAGGCTTTATTCCTTTACACTGTTTTAATTTTACCAACTTCTTCACTTTTCTGGAAAATTGAAGTTTAGTACCTACTTAAACTATGCTATATTCAGTTTGACGAGCAAAAAAAAATTAATATGCTTACAAACTTATGAACAGTTTTTACAATTTAACCAACCTTTTAAAATGTTTTTCTTCATGTAATTCTGTACTTGCATGATGATCAACTTCATCAATGTAATCTGAAAATAAATTATTGACAGAATATTACTGATACTGCACATAAAAGACAACCAGCTCAAGCTTATAATACATCAGTCATGCTTATTTTTTACATAAAATTCTACTTTAGTTACCATGATCAATTTCTTCATCTTTAACTTTTACTGTATTACCAAGTATCTCAGTCTTTATTCCATTTTCCTGACTTTCATTTGGTTCACCGTTTTCAACACAATCAGCTTTAATGTCTATTTCAATTTTAAATTCTTTTTCAAGATTTAGTAGAGTAGCTTGAGACTGTAAACATGTTTGCTTGAACTCGTTGTACTTCTTGAGAAGCTCAAAACATGAGTTACAGATGCCCCTGGGCAATTGTTCATCTTTGGATACCTATAATCGGATTTTTTTTACAAATGTATGGATGGTACAGATGTATATTGTCTAAAATACACAGCTAAGACGACCCACTTACCAAAATATGTGCACTATGTTTTGCCAATATATGGCGTACAAAATTAACATAAACAAGCGATTACAAATAAGGAGGTACGTCAATAATTACATTTAAAAAAAAACAATTTAAAATGTAAATTTTTTGAAGCGAATGTTGTTTGAAAACTTGGGATGTCGCAGGGGAAATTAAGACCATATTTATTTTATTTATTTCTTACCTGTACCGAGGTACAAAAACAATAAATATCGGGAGAAACATTCTCATAAATACAATATGAAAAAGATTCTTGTGTTGTGAGACATGCACGGCATACACGGTTATTCATATGGGTACTATACGCCATTATTAGATGCTAGTGTTACTGACAAAATAGTACACGATCAATACATCATTCATTTTGTTTAATAAACTCAGAACACGACAACAACCAACATTCTGTGAAGTGTGTGAACCAACAACAAAAAACTGACATGAGCTGTCATTGTCATGAGCATTATTGCGGCACGTCAATGTCATGCATCAGTCAGGCCAAGGAACACTCACATGCGGCCAATGCGACTAGCTCGTGTCACTGACTCTGGCAGGGCCACCATCAGGGCTTTTAATTTTGCAGATCGGCCACCTATAAACCCTTATATCATTTGAACCAAATATAACATCTCTTGCGGGGCGGCTAAGCTCGGCCGCTTATGCTGTTAGAAAGATAAGACAGTTAACAGATGTAGAAACCGCTCGTTTGGTCTATTTCAGTTACTTCCACAGCATTATGTCATATGGCATTTTACTGTGGGGTCGGGCGGCTGACATTGAATCCATCTTTGTTTTGCAAAAGAGAGCTGTCAGAGCCATTTATAATATAATTATGTCGCCGCGAATCTCTCAGGGAACTATTTAAAACGATTAATATCATGACGGTACCTTGCCAATTCATTTATGAGAATATTATGTATGTAAGAAAAAATCTAAATCTTTTTAATAAAATAAGTGATAGACATAATTTTAACACTAGAAATAAAGATAAAATAGATCAACCATTTTTCAGACTAGCTAAAGTACAAACATCTTTTATGGGGTACTGCGTTAAATGCTATAATAAAATACCTAGTCATATATTGCAATTAAATGAAAGAAAATTTAAAACTCATATTAAAAGTACACTTTGTAAACAAGCATATTACAAATTAGAGGATTATATCCAAGATAAGAATGCTTGGAAACATGCTGGTCTTGCTCCATAGGACAAATTCGAGGCTGGACAAAATCAAACTGGTTGCTAATCTAGTTGTAAAATTTATTTTTTTTATATCTTCGATTTTTTTTACATTTTATGATAATTAATCTCACACACTGTCCTATTAGTATTACTTGCAACTTTGTAGAAATATTGTGTTATCGTACGTATACTTTAATGTTTGTAAATATGTGAGCACCATGTACCTATCACATACTTAATTTATTTATTTGTCATTGCTCCATTTTTAATTCTTTTTACCTATTGTAATTGTATTCTCGGTGCATCGTCTTCACATGTAATTATATAATTGATGTACCTATACCAAATATTGTATAACATTTTTTTTTTTTTTTTAAAAGAGTAACGGTGGAGTTTCTTGCCCATTCTTCTCCATACGAAAACTACCTTTTGGAAGGGGCAACTAGAATCAGTTCTATTTCTATGTATTTGACGTTCAAAAGTGCCTTTAATGTGCCTACTTGAAATAAATTATTTGACTTTGACTTTGACCAGTGACCGACAAATTCTGATATTTGGCGACCAATTTCGACTAATTTTTAGTGTAATCAAAATTAAAATCCCTAATGGTGGCCCTGCCAGTTCTTTCAGCAAGGAACATAATATATATTATACTCACCTACGGCGAGTCTTTCAGCCGTAAGCATTTTCGTTTGGTAGAGGACAAAATATTTTTTCTATTTTTCTCTATGGCTAGTTATTGACTATTACTATTACTAGCGTTTACAAAGAATGCTTTTACATTTACTTTGTTACGAAAAATTGAAAATCCAAATATGTTTTCTCGCATGCTTAGCACGGCCGCGAAGTTGATTTTTATTGCACCACCATCTGTCCATCATGTTTAGCATCCTGCCCTTCGGATATTTTCATTTTGTCGGCTGCACGTCTCCAGAAGTCACCCCTAGCTAGAGTCCGCGCCATCGCCACCACTGAAGACTGAAGTCCGTCCGGCGAGAATTGTGGAACTACATTTTTTTTAATGCAATGACATACACTAGCGCTGCCGCCGCGTCATAAGGACTTCAGTGGTGGCGTGGGCTCCTATATCATTCACCCAATCTATCCATCGTTTCTTTGATTTGATGCCTTAGCTTAGACTAACCCCGCTAATAAAAGACTGATGACCTATGCATTGAATTTATGATTATCTAAAAAGTTGTACAAAGATACCCATTCTGCCGAGCTAGCGATAAGTGCCGTAAGTATGTTCTACATACGAACATACTTACGTCACTTATCGCTAGCACGGCAGCATTTCCTTTTGTGTTACCTACTTATCAATCAACCCAGCCTATCTCCACTGCTGGCCTGGACATAAACCCAAGTTGCGCAAAGCACCCGGTTCTTTAACACGCCATTGCTTCTTTATCTGGCCATTTTCTCCTAATAATTTCTATACAGAAATAAAATAACTTGGACAAGTAAAATTATTTACTTACGTGTCTTAATTTGTATTATATACAATAACTTATTATTCTTACATTAAAAATACTTAGTAACTACTTAAATAAAAAATGTATTATTTAATTATGGCTCAATGGATCCTGCAGCACTTTTAGCCTTTGCTTCTTTAATACTGACAAAAGCATTTCTTGTGTTTCTAATGCAACCAATATGGGCAAAGTTCTTAGCTGCTCAGCTACATTTTTCCCAAAATAATCAAATTCATCCTCAAAAACCAATTGACGTGGCTGCAAGTCGGGCGGCGGGGTATCATTTATAACTTGACTATTTTGTTCAAGACATTCTAATTTTGGTTTCACATCTGGTAATATTTCAATTTCGTAATTTTCACCTTTATTATGATCATTATTGTCATCTTCTGTCTCCAAGTCTGATGTATGGGAGTCCTGAAATTTATTTCATGATAATTTAAATAAAGAAACCTCAATGTTTTGTCAAGTCGTCAAAAACAGGCGAAGCAGGATTGCTAATAAATAATTTTTAAAATATACATCACCTGTGACTCTTGTGAACTTGATACATCTTTACGAAGAACTTGTAACATTCTTAATCCGATCTCATTGAAGTCATTTGTATTACACATTATAGGATCCTTGCCATCACAGCTTTGCTTCCATTTTATGCTTTTTCTCTTTAATTTTGCCTTCAGATCACAAAGATACTGTAAAGTAATTTAATAAACAATTAATAAGAATTCATTCTAGTCAAATTATCAATAGCGCTCGCTCTTTCTTTTGCGGCGTAATAAATCATAGTTTGCCTCATTCCATGGGAATCTACTCGGCACTGCATTTTTTTTCAACATTGGCCTGGCTGAAACAAGATATAGAATGAAGTAATTATGTGAATTAAATAAAGGCATTAGTCTCTATTTAAATACTTTACAATCAAATATATATATAAAAAGTTGGTCAGTGGGTTGTCTTAGGATGTACTTGCACTAAGGTTATGTTAGGTTACACTACACTATGAGAAAGAAACCTAATTTACTCATAGAAAGCCATTCAATACTTACGTTTCTCTAACACTGAGTCTTTCGGCAGCTCATAATCATCCCTAATGAAGTGGTCTTTGCATACAAGACTATTGTTTGTAGGCGTATACCGATCTCTACGAATGGCTACAAGCCATTGTTTTAAACGTATTTTATCCTTAGGAAACTTATGGCCTCCTGTTTTTTTTGAACACATGGGAACTGCGCAACATTGGGGCATTTCGATTTTGTGAGAATATTAATTATTGTAAGTACTTATAGTTTACGACTGAAGAAAACAATTGAAATTTGAAATGACACTTTCAATTCAACGCACACCTGTCACTTTTGACAGGCGTGTCGCGCACTTTGGCTGCTTTCCGAATTAGGAAATAATCGCTGACAGCGCTCACATCGATATCTTGCGTTCCGTTTTAGATATCACAATTATGACAGCTGACGGCTGTCATCAATTCGGAACGCTCGTGAACGCGCTCACAGTCCTCGCTCAATTTCAAAACATAAACATAACCTCAAACAAGGACTGATTGTATATTTTTTGAAAATGGAAGTTCTAATATTAGTTTGTTGGTTGACTCTATCGACTCTGGTCGCCATACTAACGACAGCATCAACGAGAGAGAAGAAGGGATGCGCAAGCGATAAACTTTGTCCAATAGGACAGTGTAATTTTAATAAACTTCTTAACATTCAATAAATGATCTAATTAAGTAATGTATAATCTATTTTGTAGTTTTACTTAGAACATCCTTTATCATTTGAATAAGTTTTATATTTAGGTACATTAATGCAACTGATAGGTAAGTAAATGTGAAATTCATTCTTGGCAAGTAGATTTTCTTTTTTTTTAATACTTCTTATTCATGTACTTAAGTATTTAAAATATTTGAGAAGGGAACTTGTTACCATTGCGCCATGTATTGGGATGGGTATGTAAATAATGTTCAACAATAATAGTAATAAAACATTTTTATTAACAATCAATTAGAATCACAGTATAATCAGACTGAACCTCAGGTACCCTGGTCGCGCTCCAAGCCACAATCTTCTCCTTATTATTATTTATGCTAATATAAGAAAAATATCAAACAGTACAACAGTAACAAAATTCTTATGTACTTATATTATTAACTCCTTATCTATTTTAGTAAATATTATGTAAAAGCACAAACATACAGTGCAATTTAAACATTAATAAAATTCACAGATTTTACCAGGTATTTCTATTCAAACGGGTACTGTTCAAATCTTACAAGTAGAGCTATACTTAGTACGTATTAAAACAGGTAAGTACTTACTGATCAACAATCACAGTATACTACTAAGTCAACAGGTACTGATCAACTCTTAAAAACGAATAAAAAATCACAAGTAGGGCTACTAATAATTAAACAGGTGCTGATCATATCTATACTTACATGTAAAGATCTATAAAAAACTTCAATTTAATTGTTGTTGTTAGTCTTGTTACACAACAACTGCAAAATGAATCAGTTCCGTGTTAACAGCCAAAAAAAGCACAGTAAAGTCTTACATCAGAGTATCAGGCCATGTTGCCCTATCGTTTCCAGATGTTGCATTGTGATCCACTATCTTTTTATAATGTTTTTTTTAAGCTGTTTATTTTTGACTGGCACTGGATACCAGTAACATAATTATTGTATGTTGCACATTGTTCTTGCTATGACGTCATACACCATCTCAAGATGCATTTTTTTTTAATGTTCTCTATGCTCACTGTATAATGTGAGTAGCACAAAATGCATGACTCGTTCCAAATGAATAGAGGTGGTGACTCTTGATCTACTGAAATAAAAAAATAATATTAAGAAGGTACTTCCGTTCCTACTAACACTGCAATAATATTGTTTGCGATGATTTTTCTTACTGAATTCTTCAATAATAGCTTAATAGATTTGAATGAAACTTGGCACATAGATAATCATATCCTGGAATAAAACAGGATATTTTTAATATACTAAAGAAAATACTTTTATAACTTTAAATTGATAGAATCTGAGAGCAAGTTCTTAAGAATTAACTGTCAACATACTAATAACACAAAACCATAGAACACTTTTATCTTGCTTTTGTTATAGATTAATTATTGGAGTATGCGTAACCACATAAACAGTTGTCAACATGATGTTATGCAAAAACAACAGGCACATTCAGCTAATAAGTATCTGCACATAACCAGATAATAATATAAAATACTTACCGTATTGTTTTTTGGTTCATTCAGCAGTGACTCTGTTTCTCGGCTAGGCATATTGGCATCAAAGTCATTCACCAATTGCTGTACATATTCAGTATCTGTAAACAGCAAGAACCAGATAAGTAAACATTTATGATTGATCGGAAGACAATAGCTAAAGAGTGGTTGTATGCACTTTAAAAACTGTAAGATAGCTTTTGCAAACAGACAGCTAAGCAGTTGTGGGCTGTAAAACATTTCCATCATAATCGTTTAAGCAGTGGGCAGAACTGTAAGTGGGCTAAAATTCAGCACTTACCTCTCTGAGCCCTCTCGTATTCCTCTGATGTTAGCATAACAGAAAACAGTCGCCCGTGATTCTCGTCGGCTATATTCGTTTGAATTTTCGTGGTTATTACAATATATACATCAAATTTCTTCTTCTTCACAATTTTGGAACTATTGGTACAACTCAAAATAAAACAATCCAACTGTCACGTCTGTCACTATGACACTATTTGACAGCCACATTGACAGCGCTCACAGTGATAATAATGTAGGGCATGGTCGGCGTTATCGCAAAATGGCGCATGTCATGACGTCATCTATGACGATTCAAGGGATATCGTTATCGCGGTCAAACTAATACGGTACGGGTTTTATCGCGCCAAAATCGATTACAGCGTAATAAGGAACGCACCCTTTGCCGTCAGGTACCTACCCGGACGGACCTAACGTCTCAGTGCTGCCTCCTATATGTCACTTCAGAAAACCCTCACTGACTTAAGGTGGGTATACACTAGCATAACTATGCATTAAGTTAAAATGAAATTGTAAAATAGACACCACTTTTCCTGCTGGCAGCGATGCGGACGAATTTTTTGATCCACTATAGTGATTATTTCTGCCCCCCTTTTTATATACTTGTAAATACAGGATGTAAGGGTAAACACTCTTGTCAATACAGGATGTAAGGGTAAACACTCTTGTCATTCAAACCATGGGTAGTTGACTTAAATATAAAAATAAATGACCGAACACAACAATAAAAAAACCGTTATTTTCATTAAAAGATTTTAAAAAGTTTTTATCTGACACCGTGCTTGCTAGCGAAACAGCTGACTGACTAAGGGAGGGATCGCGCTCGCTGCCAGTCAGGTCACATCCCGTACCCCCGCCCGTGTTGAGACGCAAGTTCATTGCCCTAGGCAACGAACTTGCGTCTCTTGTGGTAAAATTTAGATCTAAAAAAAATTAAAAAAGAGTTGTAATTTTGCATTGATTTTACGTTCTATAAACGAAACCAAACCACTGGTTGCAAGGATAACGGTGTTTACCCTAACACCCTGTATTATTATTATTTTCTTTTAACTACATAGTAATGTTATCATTAATCATTACAAAACCGATCACAAAGGACGTATTTTTTGCTTAGAACCAAAACAGTGCAGTAAAGTTGTATGAAATTTCACTGTTGCACTGTTTTACATTAATGCACTGTTTTTAGGGTTCCATACCCAAAGGGTAAAACGGGACCCTGCTACTAAGGCTCGTCTCTCCGGCTCTGTCTGAGTTGAGTTGACCTGAATTGACCTGACTTAATCTTGAGGAGGTATATTTTATCACGGTAGGTACAGTTCGATTCAAACTTAATGGCGGCTCGGAACATGAGGCGAGTCGCTGCGCAGTAACAATTTCATGTGACAGCGGGGGTGAGGAGCCGCCATTAAGCTTGAATCGATCTGTACATTGGTAGTTGAAAGAAAAGTAGATTACACACCTTGCTAAAGTGAGTAATTAATGCACTCGTGTGTTGTTCTAAATTATAGAACAACATAACCCTCGTGCATTAATAACTCACTTAGCGCTCGATGCAACAATCTACTATTAATGTTAGATGTATAATATTGTAAGAAATAAATAAAAGAAATAGGTATTTTCATAAGGAAGGCTACACTATCATATCACGTACCTTTCTACGAATGACGAAGCTCCCAAATTACCCACAATATGTCTATTTTATATTTTTATTATCATAGTGTAATACCCCCTGACAGAAAAGGATGTTCTCAGTACCTAGCATAGACTACAGTACCTAGAGAAAAACTGAACAATTTTTTATTGAGTTTAGTGCTTAGAAGTTTTTTACCTTTGCCCAAGATCTGTGATCCCTTGGTGGTCCAACAGCGTTGAGATGTGGTGTAATATTCTTCCATTTGATTTGAACCTTATCCTTACATTTTGGCGTACGCTTATAACCTCTTAAAACTTCAGGATTATCTTCGAAAAAATTGCATAGAATGCTGGTTTGGTCTGCTGATACCTTTGACTTTGGTTCTAAGATGAAAAAAATAAGTTTGTTTAGTAGGTACTTGTTTTCCTTGTCTTACATAGGCCAATATTCATTCATGGGTAGTAGTTAGGCAAAACATAAACCGTTTAATAATGTATTGACTGAATAATGTAATTTCGGTACGTATTCGAAGAATAATGAAATATGAAATTATTGGCGGAGATTTTTTTCTAGATTTATTAAGTAAACCTGCAATTGATGTTGCGTTGGCCGAGCGAGAAATATGGGGTGAAATTAAAACTAACTTCTTCGCAATTTGCAACTTTTTGAAGTGAAAACTTCTTTAGGAGCTTTCAGCTTTTTTTAGTAGGGGGTAAACTTATGGATTCGATAGTGCTTTACTTTTGAATATAGATGTCGCTAATACCAGTTTTAAGTCAGTCCACAGTCGCACACAGTTATCAGGTTCCATGGTAATAAAAAAAATAGGCAGTCATGGGGACTACCGACAGAATTGAAAACTTAAAACTTTGGAATAACTGTTTTTTTTAAATGTGTGATTTAATTATGTATGAATAATCAAAAAAATAATTATTATTTACATTAGTCTGGTTTTACATTTATTGGCAACACATGCAATAATCATAAACATTTTTATATAGTTTATTTAAATCAAAACATAATATAAATGTAAGCCCAGTACAAAATCGTAATATATTATGGTAAATTATTTTATAAACTCATCTTAGTATCTACCTCTCTAGCATTTTCACACCTAAACAGCATACAAAAACTTATAACATAAGTACTTAATATGTATCTAAGTAGATGAAAAGAAACATTCGGAAGTTTTCAAATCATATAATAGAAGTATAGTTAAAAACATTATAAGGAATTAGTTTACGAAAATTCTGTCACTGACAGAAATCTACACTATGACATATACAGAGTGACATAGGATACATTTTATGCCAGAAAAATGAACAGTTCCTGTGGGAATCTCCATGCGGGTGAAACTGTGGAGCACAGCTAATCAAAGATAATTGAGAAGATCATGTAACATCAAACTTCTTTTGTATAGACATGATAACAATACTTACCTAAATTTTGAGAAGTAGAAGGTGGCACTTGCTCACATACCACTGTTTCCGGATCTGAAATATTAATAAATTATAATCAAATCATTATCATTCAACCTTGTTCAAGTGTGTGTAGGTCAGGCAATAAGATTAGGTATAACTGTTTGTAGTTTATAAAAATAAAGTATTCAAATCACTGACTTTTGGCTAGAAACACAAATTCTTCACTAGTTAATTATTTCATATTAGTAATTTTATTCTTATAATATACAAAGTAACATTATAAACAAACCTGGTAAATATAATGTTGGAACTGCAATATTGCTTATTCTGTTATTGCGACATATATATTTATCTTGAAAGTGTCTGTGACACACTCGGCAGTACTTATATTTGTGTGCATTTTCAAGTCCCAAAATATCACTTCCAATCAAATAGAGCCAGGTATCGAATCGTACTCTGTCTTTCTCAGGGTTCGGAAATCCATGAAGAACTGCATGCATGTCTGAAACAAATTGCATGCAATTATTAATATATATTTCTATCAGTGTTCTTTGTTAGTAGGCAATTCAATTAAAAATATTGGAATAATGATAAACAGAAGTTTAACTGAAAGAGAAAAATTGAGACACAAGGAGCAATTTTAAAAACAACAATTATTGTTGTTTTTAAAACAAATATAATTTTATATTGAAGAGAAACAAAAACTGTACTTACATAAAATGACTGACAGTGATTTTGAATTTATTTTATAAGACAAAGTTCCAAGATCCAAGATTCGGCTATTGAAAATGTGACATACCTCCACTGTCCTTGCACCCAGGAACGCAGCAGCGCTTATCCGATGGCATGATGCACTAAAATAATCATATCTCAAGTTAACACTACACTGGAGTCCTATCTCAGTTTTGACACAACCAGTCACAATTTCACTTTTTGGTCACAAATATGGATTAGTCGGAGACATTATAGTGCTCTGTGGTAGAAACTTTCTCTCAACTCAACGACAAAGGCACAACATAAACAGAAAGATCACAAAAATAAACACCATGATCGCAATACACCGGACCGTAGGTAAGCAAGGCGTAAGCGTCAAACTGTCAGCTGTCAATGTCAAACAGACAGTTGTAATGGGGCTACCACGGCTACCAGTTGATTTTTAATAAAACCACCAATGCAATTCTATATTTACCCCAATGAATGATTGTGTAAATTATTGCAAAATGTGTTATATTGATTTAAAAAAAGTGTCACTGAGCGATAAATGCAATTAAAACTATTTATTGGATACATTAAAACAAAAGACTGTTAAAAATATACAATTTTAGTAGTAATGAGCTACCAAAGCCTCGCATGTTAACAAGTTGCGAAATCGCGCCATCTGTATTCAATAGTACAAGACCCTAGTGTGTTTCTTTTAACTTATTTATTAGCTCTTCACTGACCTTCTCTGGTGAAGGGAATCTATAAGTATTAGCTCTTCACTGACCTTCTCTGGTGAAGGGAATCTATAAGTATACCCCCTACCAAAAATCAAGCAACGCACCTAACTAAAGAAAGTTCTCACTTCAAAAACGTAAGATAATTTGAATTTCGCGGGATACCTTAGAGCATCCTCCAAAGAGGCTGATCTATTATAAAATAGGCAGGAATTGGAAGTCTATAGACAAACGGCATAGTATCTGTATTGGTGATAGTGCTGCATGCCGTCAGCTTGCAGCATGCTGGTAGGAACTCTTGGTACAGACGCCAGCAGGTCAAGCTACCCGAAACTGTCAGATTTTCCCAATCAACCTTGAACCTTAATACTTTAGCGATAAAGTTGAAAATCTATTAAAGAAATTTGACAGATTGTAGTAGCTTGATGTGCTGGCGTCTGTACATAATTTTAAAAACCGCACGCGGTTTTATATTAGGTACTAAAAGCAAACCATAAAGCACCTGTAAGTAAATGTTGATTGGCTCTTATTTTTTAATGGTTATATAAATAGGCAGTCACGCATGGGGACTGCAGACAGAAGTGAATACTTAACTGGTATTAGCATCATCTATATTCTATAGTAAAGCACTACGGCGCGTTGGTGTCGCGAATCCATAAGTTTACACCCTACCAAACATTGCTCAACACACTTATAGAAGTTTTCACTTGATCACTTCAAAAAAATAACCATCTCCTTCGAACCTAACCTGTCCGCGTTGGGTGCCCCAAGTTCCATGCTTGCTATGCTCACTTGAGTCACTCTTGATGATATCTCGTAGCTAAATTATAGGTTTACCTGTATTATTCTGTTTATATGCCTGGAGGAGTTTCTTGTTGCATTTTAGCTGTAATAAATTTTCTGCTTCATTTTTCTCTTCAGTGTCTAATTTCCTTTGTTTTGGCAATGAATAAAAAATATCCTTGTCAATATTATGATTGTGATTTTCATTAAGAGATGCAATCTGTAATTTTTGCCCATCGGATGAAAGTTTAATCTTAATATTCATTGGGCAATCATTTTTAGCAGTAAAACTGTTTCTCAATCCTGAACTTGTTGTCTTAAATTTTCGGCCACCTCTTGAACACGCAAACGTTATACTATAGTATTGTAATTCTGCATTACAATTGGTCAATTTAAGTGGACATACTTTTTTCATTGTTTCTATGTTACGTGTATCACGCTTCCACAACTGTGTGAAATGTTGATTTTCATACTCTTCAATATAAGAAACTAAATCTTTTAACGACGTAAATTCAGTCATTCTAGTGACTTTTGTTATAACACTTACAAATACAAATCAAAAGGCAGCGAAATAACCTCAACCACCAAGCCCAACCAAAATAACAACAAGTGAAAGTGACACCAGAGGCAGTGAGACACTTGAGACAGTGACAGTGACAATGGCACTGACAATTTGTGACAATGACACAGAACAACACAGAACCATTGACCAGAACCAAAACCTAAAACTGATGTACCGAATTTGTCATGCTGTTGCATTTTTCCTCGACAAGCAGCGCCACCGTCACCGTGAACTGCAAACTTTAACGTGGTCATGCAGTACTGTTTTGATATTTTGGCAGGATGGTTGGATTCCAAATGAATTAGATGTTGTAACCGTTTTAGATATATAGTAGTCTATGGTTTTAGGTGTAAAAAAGGGCATTTGGAAAGTTTAAAATTGTGTTAGTGTTATAATTTCAATTTAATAATTATTTTAGATCCCTAATAAAGAGCGATATCTCATAATGCCTTACAGTACAAATGGATAAAATCATTTATTTAATAAATATTTGACATATGACTATTTGCGACGTTGCCATTGCCAATTTTTAGACTGGACGCTCATAAACGGTCGCGTTATTTTGCTTACGGCAGTCAATGATTGATTAGTTTGCGGCTTTTTAGTGGCGCTATCTAGTAGATAGCGCCACTATTATGCCGCTGGCGCGGCACTACCGGTAGTGATAGAATACCGCTTACGGCATTCTTTACACTTCCTGTAAAATATGTGTTAGACCTTAAAATTGCTAACCATTTAATACCAACCTGCAATAGATTCATATATATCCATTTCGGCTTCTTGTTTTAATGATGAACAGCTTGGCTCTAGAATATTTTTATTTATCTCACATTTAACTTTTACCAATTCCATGTTGTTTTCCTTAGCTAACTGAAACAACAAAAGGGATAATTTTATGACTACGTTTTTCATGAAAATATGACATTTCAGAGAGCAGTACCTACCTATTGTACTTACATTATTTATCTTCTATGGTGCAAGATGCATTTCTTCATTATTAGCATGCAAATTATTTACAACGTAGATTTGAATAAACTGGTAATATCAAAACTAAAATTATTGAATGGGACATAATATTTAATTAATAATATGATATTCTGTTTATAGAAAACTCAGAACAAATAAAAAAAAATAGAAACTTAACATGCTTTATGGAATAAAATGAATATGAACATAATGCAATGTTACCAGCAACATTTTGCTGTAAAGGTACATTTACATCTGTTTTACAACTGGCGGATTTTGTGTGGAAAGCAACATGTTGAAAGCAACACTTGCTGTTTGTTGAATGAGTCTAGTCTTGTAACAGAGCGTCAACCATTCTACAAAAAACTACTTGTGGCTTTTATCCCCAGTTGATGCATTGGTCAGTAGGTTGTTTAAGGGTGTTTCTTCAACTATGGGTATTGTTTCTACTAATCTATTTGTGTTCAAAAATGGAAATTTAGTGGAATAGTGAAAGAGTTATTCAGTTTTTCATGGTTGACACTCTGTTACAACTCATTCAACAAACACCAATAGTGTTGCTAATAACATGTTGCTTTCCACAAAATTGCCAGTTGTTGAACAGATGTACATGCACCTTGACACATTGTTGTGGAACTTTTGATTTCCATGAATAATGAGCCTTATTACAATATTGCAATATTGAACTTACTTGAGGTATATCAACTGGGATGTTAGTGTTTTTTAAGTCCTGTGCTCCAGTGGGGAGGGCAAAAATGTTTAATCTTGTTCGAGCACTGTTTGTATAGCAGGAGTCATCAAAGTGCTTACTGCATACCATCTTGTGTTGAAAGTGCAAGTCTTTCAATGATTTCTCCGATGACCAGTCCTCACCTGGGTAGCAGTATTCAGCCCATACACGTATCCTGGAATGATTGAATGAAAAAACATTTTTGACTGATAGGTAAGAAATCGACACGTGTTTCAAGTTGTTGTCTGCAGGCTGTGTGTTAATCCTAGATTTTGGTGTACGTCCCCTACGATCTATAATAACTTTATGGCCAATTTTCGTCCAATCCTGGTTAGCTATTTGAGCGTGACATCCAAACCTACAAACTTTCATTATTTATACTTGCGATAATTCGCAGTTGATGAATAATATTGTGAAATAATTACTTACCTGGACATCCCATGTTTGCCGGGTAATGGAAACCTGTGGAAACTCAGGTTCTGATCCTCTGCTGCAGTGATGTTGCACTTAGCACACTTTTTTCGAAATAAATCTCGTGCCATTGCTCAGACACACACCTCCCTTAGTAACTGTAATACGTGGTAAAACTATTTTGGTGCAAAAGTACCTTGTTGTTTTTTTCTTTATTTTGTTAATTTTGACAAAAACCATCCCATTACCCATAAATAGTAAAAGTACTCTGTGCCTCTGTGCATCCCATCAGCTGTACTAGAAGCACTGTCAAAGTCATATCATTGTCAACTGTCAATCTCATGTCATTTCGTGATTTGTCGAACATGTAACTTTTTTTGTTTCGTGCGTTTGGACCACAGAATATTAATACTGGTTTGCACTGGCGAAACATAAACATTTGCGACAAAACATGTTGAAATCTCTAGTTCCTGTCAAAAATTGTATGGAACATTGACAGATTAGAGATTTCAACAGGTTTTGTCGTAAATGTTTCGCCAGTGCAAACGCACGGTTAATCTATTTTATTAGATTGAATATCTTTATTATTTATAATATTTGTTTTTTTTAATTTCTTCTGTTGTATGTGTAAAAATAATCATTCCAGGAACTAGAAAATAAATCACGCAATTTTAACAATATATAAAACTTTATTGTAAATGATTTTTAACATAAATCTCATGATAAAATCTCCAGTCTGAACTGTAATACTGTAACATCTACATACAATATATTTATAAGGAATGACTTACATCCACCACCTATCGATAAAGTACTTATAAAAATATTTGATTTACACTTTATACTTATTTAAGTAACCTCACCCAAAGACAACAAAAAATGATGGACATTATACTTTACAATAACACAAAAAGCCGCACTGTACACTTGACGTATTTATCCAATTGGTGTTCAACAGTCGATAAAAAAAGGACGCTGTGTCCATTTTTCATAGAATTTATTTTATAAATGAGAGTATTTGTCCAAATATGCCGAGTGTAGTGCCGCCCTAAAATACACCTTAAAAGTCCATCTAACTCGCATTAAAAATAAATCAAAAAACATTTAGCTATATTCCGGCCGCCGAGAGAATGCATCCCTGTCGGTAGAGTACAAAAGAATACTTACTACGTTTTACGAATTTATACTTTATTTGTTCCTAATGAGAGGTGTCCGGAAGGCATGCTCTCTGCGGCGGGAGTGAGTGTTACAAGGATATTTTGGCGCCTCAATGACATTGACAGGAGGGCGTTGTAGTCCACTTAATTTTTTTTGCGATTTTTTTTTGGATTAGCAAGATGGCGGCGTTTGTTCCGATTTTACAAAATAACCTTGTGGCATTATAAGTCTAGAGAGCAACCATAGCAATATTTTCTAATGTCGTATCACAGTTTTCCCTGCATGAAGGGTTTTAGATATTTGTGGAAGCTCTGGTTAACGGGCTCCGCGTTGAGCGGACTCTTGAGCGCTTCCTCCATCAGACGCTCGTACACGCGACCATCGTATGCGCCCAGGGCAGAATGGAGAATCTGGAATTAATATTTTCTTTGGTAATTAGCGGACCTCTCGCACAAATGCAAGGTTTCACTCGACTATTTACAGTGAGGCCGAGGTGAATATTGAATTAAACTATAGATAAAAATAGAATAGAATTTTGCCAATAAACTCTTCAAAATTCTGACATTACTTTTCAGCTGCGATGCGTATGATACGTTTCAAACACTTCAGTGTCTCACACACCTAAGAAAATTACGCGACATTATTAAATTGCCAGCAACATATCAGGCCGAAATTATATCGCGTTTGTATTTAAGAATTAAAAAAGATTGGGCGGAACTGCGCCAACAACGCCTTTCGCATCTTGTAGTGTGTCTTCGTGAGTAGGAATGACGATGCGAAATATTTCTTATAGGAAACGAATTCGTCTTAACATAGACATGTATTTCTACGTAATTTTCGGCAGATGTGTCGGTACACTTACAGCATCGGGGTGTACGCTCAGTTTCGCTTCTATTACGAATAATAAAAAAACTTTTTTTTTCTACTACTAATCCAAGTAGCACGACCGTACGACCACGAACGTTGTTGTTTAGCCAGTTTTCATCCTTATGCCCTTAGTAATAAAGTTGTAAAGAGTGCTCCTACGTACCTCGTCACGTAGATCGAACGCGTCGACAAGGCCGACTGCGTTAGGTCGCAGCTTCATCAGCAGCTCCTCGTACCAATATTGTAGCTTCCCAATGTCCCGCTCCGAAATAGATGTGAACTGTTAAACAAGTAATAATGAAATTAGTGAAAACTAGGGAAAAGCATCAGATTATACATTTTTATTCGGTAGGGCTATTTTTGTATGAAATAGCAGAATTCAGAGCCCCATAATTATGGTGAATGCTGTTCTTATTTTAGAAAAAAATAAAGAATTTTCTGTTACGGAAAATTAAACCTTGCTAACAATTCTCCCACTTGTGGCGACATGTTCTAGTACGTATGATGACGTCACGTGTATTACTTACCCTGAGCAAGTCTCCTACCCGCTGCAGCGCCCAGTACACCACGTACAAGTCGACTAGTTGCAGCAACACTTCACTTAGTTGTGGCGAAGTGTTCTTCACTTGTCGTTCTGTTTCCTCGAAGTATGAACTTAGTATGAACACGCGACAATGGGCCTGGAAAAAAAAAAAAAATTGAAACTACGTTTATTTATGTAATTATCATCTGAAGTTAGCATAGTTAATGCACAAATCAGCACACACGCACACAATAAATACATTAAAAAATATTTTGAAAATAGCTTCTTATGAAGCTATTGCGTGTGGTAAATCATGCACTCAATCTCGGAATCTCGTTCGTATTCACGACAAATACGATCGAGATATCGAACGACATTTCAAAAATCAGAAACCTAACCTAAAGCTGATGTTGCTATCATAAAAATTATTCGTTTTTAATAATTTGCTACAACGGTATCTCGTCACGAGGTAGAGAATGGTCAAAGTGCCTTTTTTCGAGTTTACTCGTGAGTAACGATCATGTTAGGGATTAGAATGACGTCAAAATCGCCGACAAATTTCGACAAAACGAAAAAATTAGCGTTCTCGCGCTGTCATGTTAGCCCTGCTAATTGTCTTCGCATGAGATTAGCTTGAGATTGCATTCCCTAGGTGTGTTATTATTGAGTTTCAAAATTATATAAATGTTGTTATGTTACCTCGGAAGCCTGCGTGAGTTGCACGGAGGTCATGTTCCAGGCGTCTTCATACGACATGCCGCTCTTCTGACGCTTCTCGATGTTCGCCACGCAGAGCCCGACCTTACTGTAATGATACCAAGTTAGTTAGTATATTTGTTTCAAGAGATTATGCAGTATTAGCTGCACCCCGCGGTTTCACCCGCGTAAGTCTCGATCCCATGGGAATATCGGGATAAAAAGTATCATATGTGTTAATCCAGGTTATAAACTATCTGTTTGCCAAAATTCATTCAAATCCATTCCGTAGTTTTTACGTGACAGAGTAACAAACATCCATCCATCCATACTTACAATCTTTCGCGTTTATAATATTAATTAGATTTAGCATGTGGGTGTACTATGGATACACCTCTCCTCTGCCCAACCCTTTGGGAAAATAAGGCGTGATATTATGATAATTTCTTAGGATGGAAAGACGAGAAAGGGAAGATTTATCAATTTAATTTTTATTTTACTAATTGGCAAATATTGTGGTAAAAAAAAACGATTTAGAGCCTTACATTACATTTTAAACGTGTAATAATATTTGTAAGTGTGCTCCTGATAGCGGTGGAGAAGGTCTGCGAGGAAATAAGCGCACCCAGACTATTCTTAGTTACTAATTGATATTTAAATAAGCGCTCGCTCACCCGGCGGCGACGAGCTCGAACCCTCTGATGATGCCCTCGACAGTGTTGTCCCACGGCGGCGAGCGCCGGCCCGCGCGCGCGCGCCGCACGTACGCGACCGTGGGAGGCAGCGCGGTGCCGCCCGACGCCTGCTGCCATGTCTTTACTAGATACCTGTCAGTAATGGAAATAATTATTGCTTAGGACGTTCAATGGTTGGATTTTAATTTCACAAGCTGATGATTAAGTCAACTGTAATTGCTAAGGGGGTCGAGTCTAACGGCTTTGCCAATGAAACACAACTAACCCGTTGGTCCCGGCTGTTATTCGTGGATCTTCGTCAGTTGTTACGGGTTGTCAGAAGCCCGAAAGTCTGACAACCAGTCTTACCTGGGGGTATCTATTTCTCAGTACCTGGGTTTTGGAGATCAGATAGGCAGTCGCTCCATGTAAAATACTGGTATCAGCTGCATCCGGTTAGACCAGAAAAGCTCGGCAGATGATGCTCTGCATGGCACGTTACCTGGCCGTCTGCAGCAGCAGTACGGTGTTCTCGCCCTCGTAGGTGCAGGCGGCCGTGACGTGTCCGTACGTGAGCGGCAGGTTGGAGGCCTGCATGTACCCGTGGCCGCCGCACGCCAGGCGGCACCTCTCGACACACTCCGCGGCCTCCGCGGTCGTTACTGCCTTTAGGCAGCAGGAGAGGGCGTGCAGCTGTGGATGATGAGGACAATTTTGATGAGATATGTTTAGATTGACTTTAGAACTGTTGAAAAAGGTAATTTAAGCAATATGGTGAATTTTTGAGATGAAACCTAGTGGTCAAAGGAGGTTCTAGTTCAGCTAGACTTTAAAAGTTAAGTATTTTGAAAAAAAATACGTAACTTCGAAGTTCCGAATACTATATAATTATAGAGTTGCTAAAAAACATAATGTGGTTAATGGACGACCCCTTAAAAACCCCTAGTGAAATAAAAAAGAGTGGTTATAAAATATTGACCTCTGGTAGTCGCTCCATATCTCCAGCATCAAGTTCGGCCGTGACGTTGTTATACATGTTCCAGATCCACTCGGCACTAAGTTGGAACGCGTGCGCAGTCGAGATGCCGACCATGAGTTTGTGTTGTTGGGTTAGGTAGTCTATGATCTGGGGCTCGGGTTCACTGGAAATTGAGTTTGAAATTAATTATAATCATAATCATTATCCTTTTTTTTTTTTTTTTGAGAATGGGTAATCTCAAATGACTTCTGACTAAAACCCACCCGTGCTCCTTCAGTTGCCAGTTGCCAAGGGTCCCGGTATCCCTTTCGGACTTTCCCGCAACCCTGCCAGGATAATCATTAGCCTGGAATCTGGATTTGTGCCCGGTTGATGGCAATAGGTTCGCTTCCTATTATATGAGACTTATACATAACTGACGGAATGTGGGTGTACTATATAATAGGTACACGGGGTAAACCTCTGCCCAACCCTTCGGGGAAACAAGGCGTGATGTTGTGTAATAAATGTTATATTAATTATTTTAGAAGTTGTTTTGCCTTGCCCAAGACAATGACCTCAGGAACGCGCCGGTTACTGATAGGTTGATGACTCAATGTTATCTTTAATTGCCATTTTTATTCGTCGTCCTTTTATTTTCACAAGCTTTTTATTAACTTGCTTTGTTCGTACGTACTTCTAGTATAAATAGTAATCATTAATTTTTTCAAGTACTTCCAGGCATTATGTGTTGGATATTGCTGATTGTTAAATGAGGTAAAGACTTAAAGTGGATTCTTACGGCTCCATTTGAGTCCGAAAATAATCGAACTCTCCCGAAGTCGTAAGTAAAAACTCACAACGGAATATTTTATCTTCTTTCTGGTGGCAGAAAAACTGTCCACTCAAATCCGTAAACACAATTAAGTTTCAGCACAAACCAAGAGTAGAGCAGAGCATTTTCTGAGACTACTTAAAAATGAATCTTATGACAATTCCATACATTGCAAAATTAAATACACGTTGAGCGTCATAAGATTAATTTTTCAGTAGTCTCAGATAATGCTCTGCTCTGCGCTTGGTGTGCGGTGCCCATAAAAAACTTACTCTGGCTTCGGCTGCGACTGCCTCCTGACGGCGGAGTACCTCGTTGCTATGGTAACGGCCTTCGCAATGTAATTGCACATGTCCTTCACAATGACCACGCGGACAAACATCATAGTACCGTACGTTAGTTTGGAGCTCGGAGATTTTACGTATGTGCCGTCCTGGAAAGATAAAAGAAAAGTTTTTGTAATGGGAAGAACTAGCACTTTGATTATCTACAAAAGTTTAAATTATTATTGTAGGGACTTTTTACACTTTATTAATAAGTTCAACGTTTCAAAAATTTAAAAGGATAAAAAATCGCCTCATTTACAAATATTGCCCAAAATCATTATGATTAACTCCAAACACTACAGTCCAGTCAAATCGAGAGAATTCTTGACACCTGTCAGTTTCATAAGTAACGAGTAAGTGTTTTGCGAATTTGATCCTTATTACTACTAGAAATTGGCCAACTGACAGGTGTCAGGAACGCATTCTCTCAACATCTGGACTGTAGTGTGTCTCTAAGCATGATACACAAGCAAATTATTTGAATGAATTTTGTCTGTGACGCAAACACATAATTATTTTATGCTTCTTTATAAATTTACTTTTGTTCTGTTCAAACTTATACTCACTTCCAAAACCTGACAATTCTTCATTAGCATATGTTCCCTCGGTATCCTCACGTGTTCGAAGCCAAGGAAGCCATTGTTGGTGCCGTTCATGCCAAGCTTGGCGCCAATCTCGCCAACCTTGATACCGGCAAGGGGCATGTGTGTCTCTTCATCTCGCAGCTGGACTATGAACGGGTGGATGCCGTGGCATTGGCCGTTGGAGTACAGTTGGGCCATTACTATGCAGTAGTTAGCTGTGTGGGCCACTAAGGACAAAGATTTATTGAACTTTTGAGAATTTTGTAGATTTTATGTTAATGGAAAATAAGCAGTCGGTTTACATGATGTTGGGGTCTAATAAGGTCGATGAATCGTGGCCGGTCCGAACTTTGCGCGGGAGGTTGCGCACTACAATTTCTTGGGAACCAAATGAGGGACATGAGGCGAGTGTGAGTGAGAGAACATGCGCAACAGTTTGGAGAGCCTATGTTCAGAACGGCCATAGTTCATCGGCCATATTGTAAGTGTTCTCCGATGCCATGTTTACCAGTATTTCATACTACCGACTAACTTCAACTTTTAATACTTTTAATTTAAATTACTCTACTACTAGGGCTTTACAAGGACTACGTTAGTATTATTAGCAGATTTACAAACTGTTCTTTAGCGAATCTATGGGAGACTTCAGACTTCACAATCATTCAACTTCGTTTCAAATGTTAGCGTCGTCTTGGGATTTGTAATTCGAACTTCATTCCGGAAAATGGTCGTATTCGTATCTAGGGAGGGCCCAAGTTCACAGTGTTAATATTTTAGATAAATATGAGCTCAAATCAATTCAAAACTATAGATTGAATACTAAATTAAATGCATAACTGAATCGCCATGGAAACGATTAATTGTCTAATTAGAATTCTGCAAGAATTAGAATCTTCGAGAATTCTGCAAGAATTAATACATAAAACCCGTTGTGTGCCCCCTAGTAACGCAATCAAAACAAACTCTATCGAAATAATGTTATCATCACATTCCGAAATGAGTACATCTTTAAACATAATAATAATACGATAAGTATTTATAATGACAGATAAACACGACGGATATAAATTTGGAATTATTCATTACTTTTATTCATTATTAGTATTTATTTTAATTTTAATTAGGTTGTAATAATAATAATAATAATTTGTATATTGGGACTTGGTGCCTTAATAAATAAATAAATAATAATAATTAGAGAGATACAGAAACCCGCAGGGCAGCATGTGGCGAGCTGTTGGGCAGTAGCGACCCCACGGACCCTATCTCCCGGGAGAATTCTTGTACCTCACCTCTGGCTTGCCTTTATTGGCCGGCTGGAGTGAACACTGACGAGGAACAGAGCTCCCACCTCATTCTTGCCTTGATTGGCCGGCTTGAGTGGAGACTCGCAAGAGCAAACGTGCTCGGAGGAAGGAAGTATTCCAGTAAGTGCTCGTAGGGATCTTGACCATCTTCCGGGCTCTGGGATTGTTCTGAAAGCCGTGGAATACCTCTCCACTCCTCAAGCACCTCAGGAAGTGTTGCCCCCTTGCCGCTACGTCACTATGTACTAGCGACTGTTTTCGGGGGCCCATTATTGAGTGTGCAAGTCACCCCCTGCCATTTTATCCGTGTATATATAAAACATTGATCAGGCAGGGGCCATAGTCCTTCCATAGTTCCAGGTTACCAATCCACTTTAGCCACTCAAACTCATAATCCAATATGTTTGTTTCCCTATCCTGCAATAGTCTTACTCCAACCGGGGATTGTCCTTGGCTGCACTTGTATAGTGCGAACAGGGATAATCGTCGGTTGGTGCCTCATTCCATCAAAAACGTCTAACGGGCCTCTGCGAGTTGGCTTCGGACCCTCGTACGCCTTCCAAAAGACCGGGACCCCATGGTCCCGAGATGTGTAAACATAAATAAAAATAATAATTACTTATATTTATGTTATTCTATGCCCTAAGGTCGATAATCGACCTTAGGGCATAGATAACGTATTAATGTATGCTTATGTTGATAATTTACGTACGTGTCTACATATACATAAATAATAGCAATCCTAATAATTGATATGGCATGTCCAGTTAAAGAAATGGCGTCCAATTATGATAGTTTTGTTAAAATTGGTCAAATAATTAAATTCAATAAGCTCGTCTCTTATCGATTTGGACTTGAACATAACTGGCGTTTACGTGTATGGTATCCTGCTTACTTAACCCCACCATGGTATATCATAGTCTTACAAAATTCTTTTTTCAATTGCTGTTATTTCCATTTTAACGAATATCAACTTTATAACAGTGTAAATTAAGTTGATTTCAGAATGACTCGTACGATTGAAAAGGTCATAAAAATGTTTGAAATTGTAACGGAAACTGAACTTTATGCGTCGATATTACAGTGGTTTTTCCAAAAAACACATATTTGTTTACATGTTTGGAAACTAATTCGCGAACGCAGTTTAAGCCTGATGTTATGTGAGTCATAAAACAGTTGCCTGATTTTTGTCAGCTTAAAATATCAAAGAAAGATAAGATATATGAATGTATGACTGGGCTAAGCCAGAAAGAAGAATCTAAGATTTAAATACTTACATCCTCCAGGCCACCATTTGTATGCCGTGAGTGTGGGACTGTGCAGTACGAACTCCTTGGTCTTAGGGTCGTATGTGGCCGTCGTCTCTAGACCACGGATGAACGTGCCGTGACCGAGCTCAGTCTAGAACAAACAACCCAACACTTAACTTGTTAGAACAAAGCTTCTATACTACATTTGAAATAAGATAAGACATTTAAACAAACCTTTTTACAGATTGTTCAACCGATTTTGACTTCTATATCGTAGGCATAAGGGTGGCATTAGAAGCGAAAAAGGTTAAGTACACATTATCAACTGTCTCCTGCAGCTGCCATTAGTCAAGCTCCAACGCAATAGAAGTCAAAATCGGTTGAACGGACTGTAAAAAGGTTTATTTAAATGTCTAATCTTATTTCAACTAGAGTATCCAGAGCGCTTTCGCACAAATCTGTTTACATGATGAGTGTAAACAAAACCCATCACGTGATAAATCGTTTAGCGATTTTCGCACTCTTGTAGGTCGACTTTCTTCGTGTAAACGTGGCTTTATACACGACGAGCTGCCGCCAGCGGCTTCGCCCGCGTGTAATCTTTATAAATTATAGCCTATGTTACTCAGGGTGAATGTAGATTTCTAATGGTGAAAGAATTTTTCAAATCGGTTCAGTAGTTTCGGAGCCTATTCAATGCAAACAAACAAACAATCAAATCTTTCCTCTTTATACAGGCTGTAAGGGTAAACAGTCTTGTCAGTCAAACCATGGGTAGTTGACTTAAATATAAACATAAATGACCGAAAACAACAAAAAAAAAACGTTATTTTCATTAAAAGATTTTAAAAAGTTTCTATCCTACACCGTGCTCGCTAGCAAAGCAGCTGACTAACTGAGGGAGGGGTCGCGCTCGCGGCCGGTCAGGTCGCGTCCCGCACCCCCCGCCATTGTTGAGACGGAAGTTCGTTGCCCTAGCGCATAGAGCAACGAACTTCCGTCTTTTGTGGAAAAATGTAGTTTTAAAAAAAAGAAAACAAAAGTTGTAATTTTCCATTGATTTTACGTTTTATAAATGAAACCAAACCACTGGTTGCAAGGATAACGGTGTTAACCCTAACACCCTGTAATATTAGTATAGATCGTTTTTGAGATAGAACTTTTTAGTGGTGGATCAGAAAAAGCAAAATTCGACCTCATTTTAAGTTTTGAAAATTACACAGTTAGCGAATTCGATCTCTTTGGAAAAAAATATGATGTATAGCTAAATTATGTATCCTTGTAGCACTTTACATCAAAACTCTCTAGTATAACAAACCTGTGCATAAGTGCCGATGATATCAAGATTGAACGCCCTGCCAATCCAGTAGGCTTGCTGCTCCACAGACGCCTGTCCCATCAGCGTGGGTATGAACATCACGTAGTGAAGGGTGAGGGGAGACCCGTCCTGAAGGATAGCAGAGCCGAGGGTACCACCCAGGACTGCCCTGTAGGAATATAAGAATAGTTTTTGTACCCACATAACCCGCCAGAAACAAGTCCCTTTAGGTTAACACATATTTTCCGTGTGATTTCGAACCCGTTCCCTGTTTATCGAGGTTTTTTTATGGTATTGGGTAGCAAATATATGTATAGACGACCAACCTAATAGTAAGTGATCATTGCCACCAATTGGCATTAAGAAGAGAGAGATGTCGCAAATACCTTGTCCAGTTTAAAGTCAAAGCTGAAGTGCCTTACGTGGCTACAATTACACCCGCATATAGGTCCAGGTCTGGTTGAAAACCAGCGTCAGGCACTTATACTTGTCTGGCATTTTTGCTGAACTGGGCCTTTTTGGTGCAGCCGTGAGGCACACTCCCCTGATAATTTCCTACATCGCACTTTTACACTTTTTTATTTGATTTTTTTTATTTATTTTGTTATCTGCTGTATTTTTTTTTTTTTGCTGTTTTTTTAAATATTATTATTGTTTGCCTTTTAGTTTGTGCTAAATAAATGTGTTTTTTTTCTTTTATCTTTACAGCAACGCTGCTTGGCGGCAGGAATATGTAGGTATATAATAAATAGTGGTAGTATATTCCTGGACGAACAACTCCTTTAAAAAGAACTCTAGTAGGTACCTAATGCTAAAAGCTAAATCTGGAAACAGGATGCTTACCTGAAGCTCTCCATCCCATTGTTTTCTTCCTCCTGCAGCCGGCGAATCAGCTTGAACAACAGACATGCTTTTTTCACAGCCAACTCGTACTTCTCCTTATGACTGAGGTATTCTGACGGTACCTCCTCGATATGGATGCCTTCGTTGAGAACTGTCGTTTCTGTAAAGGAGGAAATGTTTGTATGACAAACATAAATAATGACGTCAAGTTCCTCTTTGGAGTTCTTGTATGACTGAAATAACAGACAGGATAAAGATGAATTCGGACGGAAGGGATACCCCTTCAAGATTAGGTGGCAATGGCACAGTGGACTGCCCTCTCTAATCCTCTGCCCCCCTTACTAATTGTTATGTATGTGTCGATGGATTGTCGAATCCGCTGTTTTACATAACCGCTAGCTGTTTTACAAAACAGCTTCGTTACGTAAAACAGCTGAACGCTGGATTGCCATTGCGTTACGTTTAACAAAACTGCTACCCACGTTTAGACGTAATGCAGAATGGCTGCTGCTATCTGGAGGCACAATAAACATCGCCGAATCGGCCGCAGTAACTAAGCTAGGGCACCCTGACCAATTGGTTTAGGTTAGGTTGTAACTGGTTAGAACAAAACGTTTATGCACTCAGACCAACAAAAAAAGGTTTATGCAATTCTGCGTGTTAAAGTTCAGAGAATTAAGAAGTACGTACGTACTACAGTAAGTACTTTAGAATATGAAACTATTCATGAATGAGATATCCGTTTACTACAATAATTGCTGCTATATTGTTCGCCAATTCGCCCCTAACCGAATATCGCTATAATTATAACTTAAGTTTTTCTTATTTGTTTATGAATAAGATGTTATTTATAGACGTATTGAGTTCACCTTTGTCCCTGATGTCATTGACAGCACGATTTTAAAGCTCGTATTATCTCGGTTATATACTACTTGTTGTTTCGCCGGCTTTTGATAAGAAAGAGCAATTAGTCCCTAAGGTTTGAAGGGGGTAAATGACTTAGCTAAATCTAGAAGTCTACAATGTTCGGTAGCAATTCGTTTAACAAGGTCATATTCAATTAATTGGATAAACTTTACATGTGGTGGTCGGATGGGTATCAATAACTAATGGTAAAAATATCACTACATATTGGGAAGTTTCATTTGTAAATTTTTAGAATAGTTTAGAATAGTTTATTTATTTCTCACCACAATATAAAAGTACATGTTCAAATTATCATAGGACAATACATAATAGTTTTAATTATATTGTGGGAGACTGGTGCCTAAGCTAGGCGGTTAATTTGATTTGTCCTAGTATAATACTTATCTACTAACTATTATTATAGACAGTATCATCATCAGCATCTGCCGAGCCTTTTCCCAACTATGTTGGGGTCGGCTTCCAGTCTAACCGGATGCAGCTGAATACCAGTATTTTACATGGAGCGACTGCCTATCTGACCTCCACAACCCAGTAACTGGGTAATACGATACCCCTTGGTAAGACTGGTTGTCAGACATTCGGGCTTCCGATGACCCTTAACGACACGTTACGACGTATTATAGACAGTATATAAATACTTTTTAATTATTTAATTGAAACTTTGAGAGATTAAAAGATAATTATCTAAATTGATTAACATAAATGATTGTGCCTTCAGAACAATGCTCACCAAGCCAAGGTGTAAATTAATACAGTCAACAAAAGATATATGTATGCATGCAAAAAATAATAAAGTGTTTGCACTAAACTGCATTATCATTGCTATGGTATAATTTATTAAAAACCGATTCAGGTGGACAGTGGACCCATTTTAAAAAATTTACAAAAAAATGGAGCAACATGCTCTCCAAACAAACATTAGATGAAAAACAAGCTGCTTATCTTTGTTGTCTCTACATATAATTACCATTATTATTCATGAAGCTAAGTGAACTTTGATCTTCGCTTCAATAATATGTATTTGTCCCACTTAGTCTATGTCGATGATCTAACTAATATTAAAAACGCGAAAGTTTGTAAGTATGGATGGATGGATGGATGTTTGTACTCCTTTTTTGTTGGTCTTTCACATAAAAACTACTGAATGGATTTGGATGAAATTTGGCAAACAGATAGCTTATAACCTGGATTAGCACATAGGATATTTTTTATCCCGATATTCCCACGGGATCGAGACTTACGCGGGTGAAACCGCGGGGCGCAGCTAGTGTTATAATAAATTATACCATATGAATTTATTATAACATCATCCACATAGACTAAGTGGGACAAATACATATTATTGAAGCTAACTAAAAAACTACCCAAGCAAAGTTAATACTACAGCGCAAGCTTCCTCTACAATATGAAACAAGGAGTTCAGATAGACAATCGTTCCATGTAAAATTCTGGTATTCAGCTGCATCCAGTTAGACTGGAAGCGGATTCCATAGTTGGGAAAAGGCTAGGCAGATGATGACGATAAGTTTATGGAAACTATACTCAGAATATTTAAAATTATTATGTTTATCGCAAACAGTATTATCTAAAATAATCAATTATTAATTATTGATATTGTCAATGATAAATGGATTAAAATTTGAATTAATCTCATCAAGTTATGTTTAATGAACTTTTTGTCACATGCCCTACAATAATTTAGTACTAAGTAGTAAAAAAAAATTGATACACCAAGACAAAATACCTATCCAGATAAAATCCCTTGCTTAGACTGAATAATATATTAAAGGAGGCCAGATTACTTCAGTTTCACTATACCGACTGGCAGGGACTACGTCGCGCAACCTCTTACCATGGATTCAGTACATGATTCTGGACCCCCTTGGGTTGAAATTTATTGTATTATAAAAAAAACCAACTGTTCCTTACATTTTGACCGCAAACGTATTGCACTTTTGTAGGTTTTTTTTTTAAATAAACAAGGAAAAATTTCAGCGCTTTGGGGGGTCCACAATCATGTACTGAATCCATGGTAACGTGTTGTGGGTCAATGCTTCTGCCACTCTGTAGAGTCTACCATATACGTTAGCCAGTTTATCAAGATGTAAAACATTTGCTAACTAGCATGGGAGTTGGAATCTAATAAGAAAAAAATATTGAAATCAGAACTATTGTTTAATTCTGCAGTAATGTCAGTACCTACTATATTTAAGTGCTAATGAATTTATACAAATCATGTGAAAACATTATTGTTTGAGTAAAGGAACACTATGTTTAGATAACAAATGTTGCATGTGTATGTCAAACTTTGGACCTGCAGTATCATTATTACAATAACAATGATACAAATAGGAGGTATAAGTTATTACTTTTAAGTATAAGAGAAAAACAATAGTGATACAACATCTATAGCTTAATAAAAACTGGTCTAATTGTGTTGAAATACTCAGTCAGGGTCATTTCTAATTCACAACATTTTCATAAATGAAATATTACATGATAGGTATATGTTTCACATAAATATAGTATCACCAATTACCAAGTATCTAAGCCATGATAGCTCTTATTGCAGAATATTACACAATCACTGACAAAGGAATTGTTGGTACATTAGGAAATGGTGTAAACATTTTAAAAGATATTTGTTTGATGTTGAGATTCTAAAGTATAATGTCCAAAGTTTAAGTTAAAGCAAAATGCCATGTTGCTTAGCAAAAAAAATTAGGCATACATGATACTCACCAGCCAGTAAACACATACCTACTAGCAGTGATTAAAAAAATAAAAGTCTAATTACCTCGTCTCCTCCTCTCCTCTGTCATCTGAGGGCCTCCATCCAACAGATTCGTAAGTTCTGTTATATTGAATGAGCATTTGTCCCTTTCTCTTTGTAAATCCGGGTTAATATTCGCGGGTTTGTTCATTTTGTGTCGTAAGCTAACGCACAGGAGATAAGCACAACGTCCCCGATTAACGGTGCACGGACAACTGACGGACGGTTTGACGAAACGGTGATGAATCCGAGATCCACTAGTCTACTCCACTTGCGCCGCCGCTGCGGTCAACGTAATCGCTAGGTACAGGTTTTGCGTGAAGCCTTGTTGAGCTATGTATTGCTCAACCAATACCTCAAAGTGAGGGAAACTGGTTAAGATTCAACTTTTCGCCCTTAATTTATTATTTGAACTTTATCTTAGCATAAAATGATATAGTTTCATGTTTTTGTCTTAGTTCTTTGTTCGCATTGTATTTTATTGATATAACGTTGGCGTTGTAATATGTTTATGCAGTAAACATAGTTATATAATCGGTCAGTGTGTAGGCCAAGTACATAACAATATTCTGTAAATTGATTTAGAAAAGATAATTCAGCAGATTACGCACTTTCACTTTTCATTATTTTTTGAATTGGTGTTTTTTGTCAAGTGTCAAGCTCTGGGTGCGTTCCACAGACTACTTAGAGATACTGGTGCGTTCCGAGTTACGCCGTAATCGATTTGAGCGTACTAAAACCCGTTCCGTATTAGCCTGAGCACGATAACGATGTCCCGTGAATCGTCATAGATGACGTCATGACATGCGCCATCTTGCGATAACGCCGACCATGCTTTAAAATAATATCACCGTGAGCGCTGTCAATGTGGCTGTCAAACTGACAGTTGTACTGTGTTGTTTTAAATCATAATAACAGTATTTAAAAAAATTGATGAATGTACTTGAATTTGATTTGTTTTTTGAATTTGATGTGTTTCAAACACAGACGCACTATGAAATATGAATATCAACAATAATAACAATGCAATATTAGAGGAGAGGTTATGTTTATGTTACGAGGACTGTGAGTGCGTTCACGAGCGTTCCGAATTGTTGACAGCTCTCAGCTGTCATAATTGTGATATCTAATTCGGTAGGTACGCAAGTTATCGCTGTGAGCGATTATTTTCTAATTCGGAAAGCAGCCTCTGTTGATTTGATTAGAAAGTCAAAATCATGTCAAAATTTATTTGATTGTGTTACTGTCAAATTGTCAATCACATCGTGTCGATCAAAAGTCAAACTTTGACAAAAGCGAGTGGAGAAGTGTAGTCATGAAAATTGAGTGTCGACTATAGTCAAGGAAGATTATAGTCGAGCTCTGAAAAAAAAAAAAAAATTTGACACCTTAGATTCTACAATAATTTTCCTTTTAAAAATAGAGATAGATTGCTTTTAAATGTTCAATGTCCAATCTAAACTTCTGATAAACACTATTTAAGCATTTTTTTTGGTTGTGAAGGAAATGTTGTGCGCCATTCAGAGTGTTAGTGATGTGTCCTTTTGTCAGAAATAGCACTTTTTTGTAGTTTCAAAATGCACCATTTTTTCGTATTTATTATGGCTGCCCCAGAATTTCGAGAAGCCACAATATCGACTAAATATTTTTACTATATAGGTATTTATAAACAATTAATAAACTTGATTAAGAAAATATAAATAATTATGTAATAATCATATGAAATTTGTAAGCACGCTGAAACAGTTTCTATAATCGTTTATTGTTAAAATGATTAAATAACGTCTGTATCACGTTTGTTATATATACAACAAATTTATTAATTTGTTAAACAAAATAGTTTTTTAAATACAATTTTATTGCATTATTTACATTTTATTAATTTTTAAGGTACAAATCAACTAAATACTAAATTGCTGTTTTAATTTTAGTAACCTTTACCCACCACTGATAAAGGCGGCCATATTTCTTTCTTGTATGCGTTGGAGCTCACCTAGTCAAGATGAGGTTAGTTTTGATAAATAATTAAAATATTTAGTGATAAATGCCTTGATAACTGTTGTTTTAAGTGTAAAAGTACTTTAGAATCATGTTGGATATATTTTTTGTGCCGCAAAAAGACACATTTCGTCAATTTCTACGTCTTATCGGCCCGCCTTGAAGCCATGTGGTCTTACAGGATTTTTGTTCGTTTTCAGTTCCCTCAAGCTGCAGAAGAGGCTTGCAGCCTCTGTGATGCGATGTGGTAAAAAGAAGGTGTGGTTGGATCCCAATGAGATCAATGAAATCGCTAACACCAACTCCAGTAAGTACCCACACACGTATATTTTTGCGGTGCGGCGTGATCTTGATCGACATGCCGTGGTGTCGATAGTAAACAAAGTGTTTCAGGAAATTCGAAACGATCTTTCACAATCCTATATTTATAATGATCAAAAAGTGTAGTGAATAGTGAAAAAAAAATCGACAAAAAGCCAAATGGATATTTTTTTTTGAGTGGATTATACCTATCCATGTTTCTTCTTCATAATAAAAAAATGAAAGCAATGCTTCAGTTTTTGTAATCTTAGTAGTTAGGCAGTCTTAGCTTATATTTTTGGATTCAGTTTTTGTAGTATTTATCAAGGAAACTGTATAACCTATCAACCTATCATTGAAGGCTACCACCCAGAAACTGGATTACATACATTATTTATCATAGTGCAACTTAGAGTGGAGATACCTTTTTCCCCCACAAGGTCTTCTAAATTTCCAGAGAGTTGTTTCACTTGCTTGATTTTGGGAAATATTGTAACAAGTTTACAAACATTGCGAAATTTCCTAACCTTTCAAGTAGTGTATGTGTACACAAAAGACCCAAATAGATAAACATGATACCGTAACTTCCAGGACAGAACATCCGTAAGATGATCAAGGATGGTCTCGTCATCAAGAAGCCCGTAGCTGTACACTCACGTGCTCGCGTCCGCAAGAACACAGAGGCCCGTAGAAAGGGACGTCACTGTGGCTTCGGTAAGAGAAGAGGTACTGCTAATGCTAGGATGCCACAGAAGGTAAGTTCAATACATTAAAATATTTGTAATTACTTATAGTATAGTTTTATGGGTCAGCTTTCGGAATGCTTGAGCTAGATAAGATATTTCTTGACAGATTGCGAAAGAAAGTGTGAATTCAACTTTTCTTTGGGATTTTATGTGTGCATCAACATCAACATGACATGTGGGACATAGTGCATAGAGAAATGGTACTGCTGTACATTAAAAATAAAATCAAACTGAAGTTCTGAACTCAAGTTAGGATACTGATTATTATTATCAAAATTTCATTCAAATTAGCCTATTGCAATATGATTAAGGGCGAATTTCACCAAACTTTTATACCGAGTATAAGTCTTATCCTGCAAATAAATTTTGAATTATTGAATTTTGAATTTTTTTTGACAGATGACAATTTTATTCCACGGATAGAAGATATCTGACTTTAATAAAATCAGCCTTTCCTCAGCCCCACTTTAAGCTTCAGCATAAATGAAATATTTTTTTCAAATATTTTTTTTTCCTTATTTCTCATTATATTTTCTCCTTATCAACAGGAACTCTGGGTACAAAGACAAAGGGTCCTTCGTAAGCTGCTGCTCAAGTACAGAACCGCCAAGAAGATCGACAGGCATCTATACCACGCCCTGTACATGAAGGCAAAGGGTAATGTCTTCAAGAACAAGCGCGTACTCATGGAGTACATCCACAGGAAGAAGGCCGAGAAGGCTAGGACTAAGATGCTCAGGTAAGGGAAACTTATGTATTTGGAACATAAAAATTTCCATTTTAGAATGTCAATCTCATCTCAATAGGACTTATTTACAAAATGGCAGCATTATGCCAGTCTTTGGGTGCAGCAGATGATATTGAATTGATATAACAGTTGTACTGACAATTATTTTGTAGCATTTAAACAAATCAACACAGCTTTTATACAGGATTTATTTCCGTGTAATAATCTTCTTCAAAATTATTATACTTCTCAAATTTATCATTAGAAAAACATCAAAACCAAAAACTTTATTTATTTTTCAGTGACCAGGCCGAGGCCCGCCGTAATAAGGTCAAGGAGGCACGTAAGCGTCGTGAAGAGCGTATCGCCGCTAAGAAGGAAGAGCTTCTGCAGACGTTCGCGCGGGAGGACGAGGCCGCGGTCACCGCCAAGAAGTGATCGGCACTTTGTAATTAATCTAAAAAAATATGATCCAATAAATATTTTGGGTCCATTTGTTGGTTTTATTGAAGTGTATCATGTATACATTGTTCGCGATTTAGTTTCTAAACATGTAAACAAAATATGTTTTTTAGGAAAACAAACTAGCCTAAGAACTCTGCCTCATTAGTGCGTTGCGTTGCGTCGTCGCAGCGAGCGGTCTGAGAGGTAGCTGCCGTATTTAGTCTAGTAGCTTACCCTATTATGTATTTAGTGGTGCCGATTCTCGTGTACACCGAACTATAACTATCACTAAAATTCCTTACTTTTGGCTATGAGAATCTTAATGCTGCCGCTGTTCTGACAACAACATTTTCTAAGTTTACAAAATATTTTGACATCGAATTTGAACCTCGCGCCTCCTCTTGGTACTGTTTTCCCTACCAACCCGTGAATTTTTTTTAGAGCCGGATGCTCGCAGGGACAGCAGCGTCCACGTGTTTTTTAATGGAATTTTTCACTTTTTGTTTGGAAAATATCGAAAAAAAACATACCAACATGTTGAGTCTCAGGCAGGGGTTTATGGGTTTCATTATTTGTTACATAAATATATATTACGTGTCTTTTGAATTTTCGTTTTTTGCCAACGACTTCCGAAATTAAAGTTATTTTTCACTTTGTAGTTGTGGTACTTACCTAGTGTTGTACTAATACTCCACACAAATTCGAATACCAAGTCATCACCCACATAGGCTAAGTGGGAAAAATACCTACGTATTATTGAAGCTAATTCAAAAAACTACCCAAGCAAAGTTAGGTACATTAAATTTATATGGGACCACCGCGCAAGCTTCCTCTGCAAAACGAAAAAAGAAATTTTCTGAATCGGTCCACAAAAATAACTGACGAAAATATGAAAAAACATTAAAAATACTTTTTGGAAGTCTTTAAATGATGAGGTAACATTAGGTCATAACATAGGTCATTGAATAATATGATTATCATGCTGCCAAACAGGGTTCACATAACTTAAAATCGTCGATATTCAATTCAATGCAAATATGCTATACTAACTGTAGCCCGCGACTTCATCTGCCTGTATATTTTGTATTTAATCCTTTTTTAATGCAAGCATAAATGGGACTGGGCCGGACACGTTTGCCTTATGTCGAACGAGTCATGGGCCAAATCTACCAACATGCGGTTCCAGAAAACGTCAGTTGACACCGAGGCAGTCCCAGGAAAAGATGACGAGACGAGCTTGATGCCTACAGACAGGATTGGTCCACACTAGCTCAAGACAGAGGAGTGAAAAGGAGAAAGTGAGGTGTCTGCCCAGGCTAAAAATAAATAAAAATATCCAGGATGATATCTGTCAAGTGTCAAACAAAGATAATGTCTGTAACCATTTCACGCCTAAACCACTGAACGGATTTCGACAAGATTTTTGGCAAGGAGATGGCACCCTGGGGAAGGAAATAGGCTACTTTATATAGACAAACCGCGTGGGCGAAACCGCGGGCGGAAGCTAGTATTAAATAGAATTAACAACGCAGCAGGTGTGTGTAAGATCGCATGTGTCCTAATACAAAATGTTCTAAGAACACTTATCGAAATATCGCAGGACGGAGAAACGCGCGTCCTACTCCTATTGTGGCGTTAGGTATTATTGCAGTCGATGGTTGCAGGGTCGATGGCCCGTCCAGTTCCACGCGCGCTTCAAAGAGATGCCAGCACAATTGGCGGGGTCCGCTAGGACCAATGCCTGTCAGGGTTGCGGGAAAGTTCGAAAGGGATACCGGACCTTGGCAACAGGCAACTGAAGGAACACGGATGGGTTTTAGTCAGTAAAAGTCTGACACGCCCTTCCGCTCCGCCCAGAGCGGGAGAAGTCATTGGATGACTTCCCAACAACAAAAAAAAAAAATGTATTATCGCAGCAGTTTGTAACTTCGTGGCCGTCCTAATATAGTAATGTAAACACGGCTACACATCAAGCTATACATTTCAAGTATAAGCTGACCTCGCATTGTACGGAAATCCTATACAATACGAGATCAGCATAAACTGGAAATGTATAGCTTGATGTGTAGCCGTGTGTACCTACTGAAAACAGATATCGCTATAACGCTTGCGTTATTATCGCGCGATAAAATGCGCCGGTTGGGGAGAGGCTTTAACTGGTCGACTGTCCGTTTGCCCCCACTCGACTAAGCTAAAATAACCAGTCTGGTGAATATACGCTTTAAAGCAAAACGTGTTGTGGTACATAATAAATTAATTAATTAAGTATGGGCAAAGTGAACGAGGATTTAATCAGAGAGAGGGCGAAGTGCACTTTTAATGTGGAGGAGCTGACGTATTTTCTGGATGGAGGCATAGACAAGACTTTGGAAAGGAAGGAGAGAGGTATATGACCTTTGACGACTTTATGTTTTTTATTATTGATCTCTATTCTCTAGAATGCGAGCAAAATTATGTCGAATATTACTTACTTAGGGCTGATTTCATCAAAGTCAGATATCTTTTATCCGTGGAATAAAAATGTCGTCTGACAGTTTTAGTATGGAAAAAAAAATTATTCCCAGGATAAGACTTATACTCGGTATAAAAGTTTGGTGAAATTCGCCCTTAGTAAAGTAAGTATGTGCCTCTCCTGCCTATATTATACCACGATATTGAGCGGACAGATAATCTCATAGGGTAGGTAACTTCAGGAGAGATGGACCAGTATGCGAGAGGGTCCAGTTGGATTCTTATTCTTCCAAATTATATTAATGTGACATATTGTGTGTAAGATACGGGAATGTTTCCATTTTGATAGAACTATCTAGAGAAATAAAGACGAGATGCGAATGTGTCAAAACTGAGATAACTGTCGTTGTGTAAGTCTTAATTATAGAGACCTAGATACCTACATAATAACTAATTAAGTACTACATAACTACATAATTATTATAAAACAAAGTCCTCCGCCGCGTCTGCTATAAACTCAAAAATTAAGTACTGCACCGATTTTCATGCTGTTTTTACCAATGGATAGAGTGGTTCTTGAGGAAGGTTTTAGTATAATAACCGACATCCACGCGGGCGAAGCCGCGGGCATCAGCTAGTACCTAATATAACTAAGCACTATGTATCTAAGTAAGTATATTATACCTATTAGTATACATAGTCATCAAGATATGTGATTCTTAGAATAATCTAAATCGTGTGAATTTTATAAAACAATGGCCGATGCAGAGGCTAGTAGCTAGGCGAGTAGCTAGGTAACCAAAGGCTCTGGTGCATATAAAACTGTGGGGCCCTAACTAAACTGAGGTTTTATCAAGTCAAACTATATATCCTAACTAATATTATAAATGCGAAAGTGAGTTTGCTTGTTACGCTTTCACGCTAAAACGACTTAACGGATTTAAATGAAATTTGGCACAGGGCCTGACCTGGAATACGACATAGGAAAACTTTTATCCCGATATTCCCACGGGATCGAAACATACGCGGGTGAAACCGCGGGGCGCAGCTATAGTTGGTCCATATTTAAAAGTTGAAAAGTAGTATGATTTTGAAAAACACCCTATTGTTCTAGTGGCGTCTTTCAGAAAAGGCCCTGAAGGCTACAAAGGCCCCATATCAAGCATTAGACGTTTTTCATTATCACTTAATATCTTGTTCGTAAAGTTTCCCCAGCCATATGTAGATCAATCGTTTACATTTTCGGAAAAGGATGAGGTCGATGATTCCTCCGTTGTTACCTGTGTTATGCAGACATGGAGCGACAAGTATCAACTAACAAGGACAATTCCCTAAGCACGGTCAAGAGCTCTGTTCCTCGTCATTGTTCACCCTAGTCGTCGAATAAAGGCAAGCCAGAGATGAGGAACAAGACTTCTCCTGGGAGATACAAGAACATTGATGAGATACTGAGATACCTACACTTGTTATAAAATCAGTGTCACTTCATTAAAACCGGCGAATTAACTTTCATGAGTCGTTTGTCAAAGGTCAGTCAAAGAACTTTAGTGCTCCTTAAATGACATTCTTTACTGATACCTATGCCAACAAAATGTCGTGTTGGCCCACCTCTCATGCTCGGGGTGGTGCTTGTGGGTTCAAATTAATTTGCACCACAATTGCGTATACCGAAATCCCACGATCCGCGATTTTGCGGACGGACACCGAAGAGCCCGGACGACGCGACGGACCGTGGCAAGGTGTACGTGCGGGGTATCGCAGACATCGGAAGTTCCTCGGTGCGCGGTGCGTGGCGGTCTGTGGTCGTCTGCCGTGCGTGACCGTCTGCAATTTTGCCGATCGTCGGCTTCCACCATAATACACGATCAATCAGAATTGGAATTGGTTTCAAACAAATATTTAATCCAATGCATCATAAGTTCGAAAAAAAAACTGCTAAGCAACTTAAATAACGCAATGAATGTTGTTGAACAGTCAAAATTAAATAAATTAAGTAGTCTCGGTTACGAAAATAAGTTATGCAATTAGATAGCCGGGTAGGTACGTAGCAAACGGACCTTTTTAATTCAAGTTTATCTTGATGGCCATTAGCTACGGAAGGAAGGAAACGGGTCAAACGGGACAGGCGCCGGAGTCATTGCGTTAACACACCTAAAGTGACAATTGGTTTCAATGCCTTTAATTTTGACAGTTCCGCCACGTTCATTGCGTTATTAACGTTGTTGAGCAGACGAATTTTTCATGCCTATGAAGCAATAGATCAGGAATATCCTTCAAAACAAACTTCAAAGTGTGTGGACTTATGAGTAGTTAACATTATCATTCCGATATCACCAACCCGTCTCGTGCGTCTCAACCGTGCGGTGATCAATTTCTCATGCCGTCTCTCTCTGTATGAGAAAAGGCCATTGCAGTGCAGTGAGACTATAATGGGTTGGTATTCCCTATTAGGTATATAATTATATACCTATTGGCTAATTACAGTAGTATTAGATGTGAGAAGCGTAATCGCTATCGGTGCTTATATAAGCTGTACCTACCAAGACGTCTCGTAGAATAGAGATTCTACGAAACGTCTTGGTAGGTACAGCTTCATGTTAGATGAGCCTGGTATCTAAAACGAGGAGGTGGTGACAGAAAAAATCATATTAAACTTAAATTAGGTACAAGATTTATTACTCAGGAGTAGGTATATAATAATTTAATTGCATTCAAACTACAGCCGGACTATTCTGTAAACACCTCACCGTGAAAACTTAGGTGAAGTCAGCTGTCAATCCCTAGCGTCAGGTGGAGTGACAGCTTACTTTATGCTCACTTCACCTAAGTTTTCATGGTGAGATTTATACCACTACAACGCACACTCATGTATGTTTGAAGAAGGTTGTCACATAACCCATATACAGTTCGATCATAGCATATTCCAAGTGGCTCTCAACAAATATCGTGGCTCTAATGAAGAAAACTTAAACACACAACAACAGTTTATAAATAAACATAATATTCGCCATTTAAATATCGCAGTATCGTCTTCAAAATAGCGTCGATCGTCTTTTGTCTTCATGATTTCTGTTGGCAGATGATGAATCGTTCAGCTTCGTTTTGAACTAGCTTAAAAATCGTAGAGACTGCTTCTTCGTTCTTGCATGACATGGGGGCAACGCCCCCGCGCTTCCCGCCCCAGCTGGAGGTGAACGTCAGTTGAGCTTCGGCGTATAAGCAAAGGCAGGCCACGAAGACAATGAGGAAATAGAGCTTGTTCATCTTGGAGAGTTCGTTGGTAGAACCAGTGGCTAAAGGAACAGTGGTGGATGTGTGATCTTTGCAAGAAATGTTGGGCTTTTATAGTCACAAGTCGTAATTATGTAGGGAGAAAGAAGCCGTATCAATTTTAATTTGGATGTAATTTGTTATGGGCAAACGGCTGTTGATTAACTAGAGATTCTCATTTGAACCGAAGACTAGCTTTAATTAATTGAAGACCTACAGGGTAGTCCATCGATACAATTAGATTCCTTCCTGTTTCAGAAAGGGCAATGCTGACCAAGAGGGAGGAGCTCTTTGGCGGCGTGCCAGACGAATATCTAAGTCATAAAGAGAAATATGAGAGCTCTATGCGCAAGACAGTTATTCTGTTCAGTTTACTTCGGAAAATTCAACAAGATAACAACACCGACCTTACCAACTACAGGTATTGTATTAAATTAACATTACTTAAGTTTAATAGATTCTGACGTCGCTAGCATAAGTACGATTCGTGTTTGAAAGTCAATCTAATTATAGCTTACCCTTTTTTACCCGACTACGGCGAAGAAAAAAGGAGGGTTATGATTTTGACCGGTATGTATGTATGTATGTATGCATGTATGTATGTATGTTCATCTGTTCCCTCATATCTTCCAAACCACTTATCACAATTTGACAAATGAGGTATCGTTAGAAGCGTCGTAATTGTCCGCGCGCTGGTTATAGGCTATGTGAAGTCACATTAAATTAAAAATGGCGCCCTCTAGAGGACATATAGTGAGGAACTTAAAAAAATATATATTATAACCCCAAAAGATTTACTTTTGCTGTCATCGTCCTACGTCAATATATTTAGAGAAAAAAATCAAGTAATAAAAACTAAAACCCAACTACGACTTAAAAGGTATAAACAAGACACCACAGACAGACAAATTAAAAATCCGGAGTCACACGTAATCTGTTCGATTTATGCCCTAACACGTGTGACTCCGGATTTTTAATTTGTCTGTCTGTGGTGTCTTGTTTATACCTTTTAAGTCGTAGTTGGGTTTTAGTTTTTATTACTTGATTTTTTTTTATGACTTGATTTTTTTCTCTAAATATATTGACGTAGGACGATGACAGCAAAAGTTATTGGGTTGGGTAATTGGGTTTCTGTGGTCATAGCAAAGCTAAACTTTTCCTTTGCTATAGCTTTACGGTGACCAAGGCCGCTGTACCGTGCCTTAGGAATGTGCGGCGAGGTGGGGGGCAGCGTTGACGAATGAGTGGCGTGACGCCGTGAGCGTTGGCGAATGAGCGGCCTGCTCTGCTTCCCCATCTCGACACGCACATACCTAAGCCTAAGGTACTGCGGTATCGGTCAAACTATAGACAATAAAATCTCGGAGCGATTATTACTAAGTTTGCCAATTACAAACACTTTGTGAAAGAAGATTTTTTATGCTGCACATTGTTTTTCCAGAAATCTTCTAAGCGGTGTGCTAGGGGCTTCTATATCGCAAGACGGGTCACCCTTTGGGCTGCATTACTATATGTTCATGCCAGTGTTCATGAGCCAAGCAGATGAGAAGCAGCAAGAGAAGTGGCTACATCGTGCTTTAAATTGTGGTATTATTGGGAGTTATGCTCAGGTAAAGTATAGTTGCAGGATGTTGCTATGTACCTATCTCTTTCTTCCCAGTTGTACCTTCTCCCTTCACCTGTTTTACCTCTATGCTGAAGGAATTAAGATCCCATCGTGGATTTTTTTGTGCTCCCGTGTCGGCAGTAACATGGCTAAAGTCGTGTCGGCAATACCATGGTTCAAGTTCATGGCCGCTGTGGTCGAAATTGTACCGATGTCAGACATGTACACAGTTTCTCGGCATAACGAATTAAATATGTATACTTTATTTATCCAGACTGAGCTCGGTCACGGCACGTACATCCGTGGTCTGGAGACGACGGCCACATACGACCCTTCCACTGAGGAGTTTGTATTGCACAGTCCTACGCTCACTTCGTACAAATGGTGGCCCGGAGGATGTAAGTAGACTTTAGACTTTATCATAGCAGCTAGGTATGTGAGTTGTGTCATAGCTCTACTGATTGTCAAACGGAAACGAATACCTCACGTGTTTACCTGTCTAGCTTCCAGCTAGCTTAACAAAAAATTCGTGTTTTCAACCTTCCTAGTAAATTTTTAGGGTTACGGCTGATGGTATTAGATCAAAAACTTAGAGATTTTGAACTTTGAACTATGAGTTCATGAGTATGTCTCATAAGGTCTCAGGTCTCATAATTCCTTATGACACATACTGATCAGCTCATATGAAAGATAACAGTCAACCAACTTGTTGACAGTGGGGAACACAGCCAACTACTGCATCGTGATAGCTCAGCTGTACTCCATGGGTGAGTGCCACGGCATCCACTCCTTCATAGTCCAAGTGAGGGACGAAGACACGCACATGCCGCTACCAGGGATCAAGGTTGGAGACATTGGAGTCAAGATGGGCCTTAACTGTGTGAATAATGGCTTCTTAGGCTTTGAGAATGTGAGGATACCCAGGACTAATATGCTGATGAAACACGCTAAGGTTTTGGCGGTAAGAATTTTGTGCATGATATTGTTAGGACACATTTCTATATATAAAGTACGTGTTCACTGTCTTCTCTTTCTACTCTGAATCAAACTCGTATGGGCTGTTGTTTATTACCAGGGGACCTAATGTTTCTTAAAAGTGAGAAAGAGATGGAGCTAAACAGGACATCTAGCTCCATCTCTTTCCCACACTGGTTGGCCCTCAGATCTACTCTATACCTGACTTAGAACCATAGCATCTAGGGATTAGTTATTAATGCTTATTTATTTGCCGTTTCAGGACGGCACTTACGTAAAATCTAAGAACAGCAAGCTCATATACGGAGCCATGGTGTTCGTGAGGGTGGTCATAGTGTTCGATTCCGTCAACTACTTGGCTAAGGCTATCACTGTAGGCGCTCGGTACTCTGCGGTTAGGAGACAGTCTCAGCTCAAGGCGGGGTAGGTAGACCTTTCGATATGCTATAACTAAGTGACTTTTCGTTATGCTGTAACTAAGTGACTCATGCGTATCTTAAAGTATAATGCCGAGATCCGACGATCCGCGATTTTGCGCACGGACACTCACGGCAGACGACCACACACCGCCACGCACAGCGCACCGAGGAACTTCCGATGTCTGCGATACCCCGCACGTACACCTTCCCACGGTGCGTCGTGCGGGCTTGTCTGTGTCCGTCCGGCGCAATTATCGAACATTATCCATTAAAACAGCCTCCAGAATTCCAAAATTTAAAGTACGTCCGGCTCACCTTGTGCAGTAAAAGCCTAGCTTTACCAGGACAGGAGCTATTATCATATTTCCAAGTTCGTGCAGACACGGGAGAAGATGATTCATTACTCAGTACTTACCTACTTTCAGGAATGTGTCACATTTTCATGACATGATGTTTAGACCTGACTGGTATAACCAACAATTTTATCTTCCAGTGAACCAGAACGTCAGATCCTGGACTACGTGACGCAGCAGGACAAGATATTATCCGCGATAGCCGGGTGCTATGCCATGAAGATGAACGCTTGGAGATTATGGGACACCTTCAATCTTATTAACGACCAGCTGCATCAGGGAAATATGGGGAGACTAGGAGAGGTGAGTCAGGATTCGAGAAGAAATTAAGATGCGGAGTAGCTATTGATGAGACACTTCCTAGTTTGCCACTAATGAGGACCTACGTAATTATAGTAACTATAGAAGCTGATCTTTCTCTTAGTGACGTTCGTTCTAGTGACAATTAGTCACATTCCGATCATCAATGCAGTCTATGAAAAGCACAGTGCAGTCTCTCAAAAGTATTTGAGAAATAGAGTTCAATCGCAAATCTTTGTTCTCATGTTGATATTGGTTGTTAATCTTGGATTACGATCTCTTGTATTCCAGTTGCACGCTCTAGCGTGCTCCCTGAAGGCCATCAGCACGACCGACTCCTCCATGTTCACGTCACGCTGTCGGCTGGCGTGCGGCGGTCACGGCTACATGACGTCATCGAACTTGCCGCCCACGTATGCGCTGACCACCGCCTCCTGCACGTATGAGGGAGACAACACTGTGCTGCTGTTGCAGACGGCCAGGTTCGTGGCGTTTTGAAAGATCTTGAGCACCAGAAGTCCTCCTATTTATTGTTATTTGTTTCTATTTAGCACATGAATTTCCAAGTTTAGACATGCCACTGTGCAAAAAGAACTGCTTTGCAGGTAGATTGGATTTTTAACATTCGTTAATGAGATAAAAATGCAGATTTCGCCTGAATTTCCTTTCTGGGTTATTTGACAGCTAAGCTTGGTGAACCGTTTCCAACAAGATCGGTACCAATATTGATTTATGTTTCGCAGATTCTTACTAAAAACTTGGCGTCAGATTGACACAGATCCCTTGACACCTACAGTAGCTTACTTGAAGACGGTCTCAGCTCCAGGATTCTCAGACAAATGGGAAAGTTCTGTAGAGGGCATCATACGAGGATTCCAAATAGTTGCTATGAAGTAGGTTCACTTTGCAATAATTTCTTATATTTATCTTTCTTTGACCATGTGATACAGAATGTTATTTGTGTTCTTATACTTACAGGAAGATTTCCTCATGTGTGGATAGTATGACAAGTAAAATAATGTCTGGAATGTCTCAGGAAGATGCGTGGAATACCATATCGATACAATTAGTTTCGGCCGCTGAGGTAAGTTTTAAGACGACTACAAAATAACTGACCAGCCCCCTTATTACGTAACACACGATCAATAACAATCTGAATCACATTGAAGATCAAAGTTGTACCAATTTTCAAATCAGGTAGTAAAAGCGACCCCTCTAATTATAGACCAATATCTGTATTACCAGCATTGAGCAAAATCTATGAAAAAATCATGCTAGACCAGATGTTGTCACATTTTAACTCAAATAGGATTTTACATAGTCACCAGTTTGGGTTCACGAAAGGTAGGTCGACGACAGACGCGGGAGTAAAACTCATCAGTGACATTTTAGAATCCTGGGAGAAGTCCCAGGATGCAATTGGCATCTTCTGTGACCTCTCAAAAGCGTTTGACTGCGTTGACCACAATACACTGATCTGTAAATTACACCACTACGGAGTTCGTGGACAAGCTGCTGATCTTGTTCTTTCTTATCTATCAAACAGGCAGCAGAAAGTAAATGTTAACGGGGCGACGTCCTCGGGGTCTCTAGTTAAAATGGGCGTGCCTCAAGGTTCAATTCTCGGCCCATTCTTATTTCTAGTTTATATAAATGACCTTCCTTACATGATGGCTAACTTATCGGATATAATACTATTCGCTGACGACACTTCTCTTATCTTTAAAATAGATAGAAAAGATACAGATGTCTCACATGTCAACGATAGCCTGGCTATTCTTTCGGAATGGTTCGCAGCCAATAATCTTTTACTTAATGCGAACAAAACTAAATGTATTAGGTTCTCATTACCAAATGTACCTCAAGTGGGTCTAAATCTAAAACTTGATGGCAAGAAGCTAGATGCAATCACGGAAACTATATTTTTAGGAATTACAATAGATTCAAAATTACAATGGGGCGCCCACATCAGAACTCTTTCAGGTAGACTAAGTTCAGCTGCATATGCAGTAAGAAAAATAAGGCAGTTGACTGATATAGCCACAGCTAGGTTAGTGTACTTTGCTTATTTCCACAGTATTATGTCTTACGGCGTTCTGCTGTGGGGATCGGCAGCTGACGTAGATTCAATTTTCATTTTACAGAAGAGGGCAATCCGCTCGATCTATAAAATGGGTCCTCGCGAGTCCCTTAGAAACAAATTCAAAGAAATTGATATACTGACTCTGTCTTCTCTATATATCTTTGAAAGTATTTTGTATGTTCGCAAAAACTTAGGACTTTTCAAAATAAGAAGCGATTTCCATAATATAAATACACGAAGTAGACATGAAATTGTCATACCCAAATTTAGATTAACTAAAACAAGCAAGTCATTTCTAATAAACAGTATCCGCTTCTATAACAAGTTGCCAAAGTCGGTTACAGAACTTAGCGATGGAAAGTTCAAAACCCACATCAAACGTGTCCTTATCAAAAAAGCATATTATAAGATTAAAGACTACGTTGAAGACAAGGAAGTTTGGCAATAATTCCTTCTGCACATGTGGGTTCCCTGGTACCTCATTAACGGCATATTTATGTAAGAGTCTATTAACTGCTCCCAAATTACCATATTTATTTTCTTTACATTCATCCTTGACATAGGTACAATCATTGTATTTGAAATTATATACCTGCAATTAATTTCAACTCTTAGTGGCTTTTGTGGACAGGATTATAATTATTCAATTTTTTACAGTTGTAATAGCAATCACTTCAATTGGTTTAAATAGGTTTTTATTTTTATTTGAATTCTAATTTTATTATCATTAGTCTTATAAATAGATTATTTTCTATTTGTGAATGTGAGAACGTTGTAGGCTTATTGGACTGTAGATTTATTGAACATCTTCTATTTTTGTTAAGTACCTGGTACTTACTTGTTGAAAGGCCTACATTGTCCTCCCATGCCTACCAACACTGTAATTTGAAAGTATTGTAAAAGCCAATTATTTTTAAAAGAGTAACCATGGAGTTTCTTGCCGGCTCTTCTCCATAGGAAACGACCAATTGGAACCGTGCACCTAGCTTCTGACGTTTCATAAGTGCCCATGTAGGTTTATGTGAAATAAAATATTTTGATTTGATTTGATCATTGCTAATCCATTGCGTCATATGCTCGAAAAAAAAATCTGCTCAACAACTTAAATAACACAATGAATGTTGTTGAACTGTCAAAATAAAACAGATTTGGGTGGTTATACGCAATTATGGTGCTGGGCTCGCCTGAGAGATATATCAGGGAATCATCGAGATATAAGTACTAACGTACTAGAGAAGCTACGTCAAATAACTGAATTGTCCTATTCTTCGTATTGAATCTTTAGTTCGCTGCAGCGCTAAAATAATAACAATTCGTCTAAACCGTACCTAATTTACCACAGTGCTAGATTTGCTGCGGAAGTGTATTTATTCTCGGCAAAAAGGTCTTAAGCGCCATGTAAATCACGGCACTTACGCGTTTTCTTCGACAAACTGCGGCGCGATCGCCGCAGTTGAACGAGACAAAGTAGGAATTTACGGTGTCTTCTCTAGTACGTTAGTACTTATATCTCGATGCAGGGAATATATTTATTCGATGTAGCGACTTGAGTAGAACTTAGAAGGCTCTTGTTCAAACTTAAGACTAATAGTGATGTCAACGTGTGATTTTTTCAGTCTCACAGTCGAATGATCGTCATATCTACATTCTACGAAGACATGTCCCAAGCTATGAAGACGATGTCTGCACCACTTGCAGAGGTGATGGGCCAGCTTGTGGAGTTATATGCTGTGTACTGGACCCTGGAGAGATTAGGAGATTTGCTGCAGGTTTGGGTTCTTATACTTACCTATCTCTTTGGTAGCTACTATTGCCATTAATTACATTACAACCATAATGTTTGGTGTGGACCATTATAGGAACATGAAAATACATAGTACATACCTAGGTATATGTACACCCCAATTCAAACTTAATGGCGGCTCGGAACATGAGGCGAGTCGGTGCGCAGTAACGAATTCATGGGTCAGCGGGAGTGAGGGATGGGGTACTGCGCAGTGAGTAGCGCACTTCAGAGCCACCATTAAGTTTGGATTTAACTGTAGATATCACCAGAGTCTGAGTGATTTCCAATTTATTGTCGTAAGAATAATTATTTGTCTGAAATGACGTCTGAATACTTGACAACGGCTTAATACTTGACAAAGGCTCGCAGTTGAATCCGAAAGAAAATTACAAGTGAAAGCTGAAACTAAAGCTGTTCAAAATGCCGCAAGTTTTTTTGTAAATCACTTGTCCTAAACGCCTGTGTTCTTTTGTTTTCTTCAGTACACGTCAATTTCGAATACCGATGTGGTGTACTTGAGATCTTGGTACGAGGAGTTGCTGAGGAAAATAAGACCTAATGCTATCGGACTTGTGGACGCTTTTGATATAATTGATGAGGTAAGTGCACATCTTTAATTGAAGTGATATTTTTTTGGTATCTTAGAGAAATGCAAACCTTGAACAACCATTTTGGCCGTTTCTTTAATCGTTTTAAATGCGTCGTCGTGTTTCTTTGCAGTACTATGTATGTGTTATGATTTTGTTTTTTCTTCAGTTACTCCAATCAACCCTCGGCGCATACGACGGTCGCGTGTACGAGCGTCTGATGGAGGAAGCGCTCAAGAGTCCGCTCAACGCGGAGCCCGTCAACCAGAGCTTCCACAAATATCTTAAACCCTTCATGCAGGGGAAACTGTGATACCAAATTATACAAAAACAAATATTGTGACAATAGATTTAGAATACTTTATGTTTTGTTAAAGTATTTTTAATATCATTGTTTCGTACCTATATCTCGGTTTTTTGGAACGAAGTGCTTTGTCGCGGCTTACGGTAGGAGTAAACTGGTAGAAATGTTTTGTGATGGGGATGTTTGCTCAATAGGTACCTCCTGTTTTTTAATTTGTATTTTACTAAAATCTCTAGGTTTCAGATTTTAAGATATAAATTATATTAAATATTTAAAATTTAAATGTACATATTTTCAGTGTTGTTTTATTAACTTTATAATTGAGCGAACATAGGTAGGTCAATCAAAGTGCCTAGCCTTTTCCAAACTATGTTGGGGTCGGCTTCGAGTCTAACCAGATGCAGCTGAATACCAGTATTATCTATCTGACCTCCACAATCCAGTAAATGGGTAATACGATACTCCTTGGTAAGACTGGTTGTCAGACTTTCGGGCTTCTGACGACCCGTAACGACTGTCAAAGATCCACGAATGACAGCCGGGACCAACGGCTTAACGTGCTTTCCGAGGTACGGAGGAGTCTCGGTATGTAAAGATGGTCCACCACCTATCTACGGATCAACTGCGGCTAGCGTTGCTTAACCTGATGGATCGACCCGTGTGGCTGTTATTGACTCGTGTGACTGTTGTAGAAGTATCTAGTAAGTCTTGTTCCTTCCCTAGTACAACAGCAACAGCAAACACTATACTTAATTTATTATTAATTTTAATTGTAATATATTCTGAATGAATAATTTTTTGTTAATTGCATCACTCAACCGTATTTATACTTTGGCCAACGGACCAGTTGGCCTTGCATCACATGCAGTCATGCAGGTTGCTGAGAATATACCAACTACATTAATGCCAATTACATAATATTTTCGTGGAGTAAGTAATTAAGTCAATGGAAATACGCATATAGGTACTAATTTATTTTCTTTAATTAAATGGTTAAAAACTCTTTACCTACTATAATAAAAGACGTGCACATAAAAGACAAAATAGAAGAGAAAAAAAATCTAATAACCGAGTGCGTAAAAGAAAAAACAAGTAAAAGATAGAAACAAGATGATCTATTTCTGTCTCCAATCCCACTTATCAACACTAATATTATAAAGAGGAAAGATTTGTATTTTTGTGTGTAGGTATGTTTGTAATGAATAAACTCAAAAACTACTGCGCCGATTTCAAAAATTCTTTCACCATTAGAAAGCTACATTCACCCTTAGTAACATAGGCTATAATTTATAAAGATTACACGCGGGCGAAGCCGCTGGCGGCAGCTAGTGTATTATAAAAACAATGTCATGCAGTCGGAGGCATCTTCTTAATAAATATTTATTTATTTATTTAACTATTTATGTACACACATAATAAACAGACAAGAAGAAAAAAACGTACAAAGGTGATGCTTATTTCTAAAGAAATCTCTTCCAGCACACCTGCGATAGGAAAGTAGATACCTCTTGTCTTAATTTTTTTTATTTTGTACTTTTTAGTTATGATTTTTGTTATAATTTCTCGTTCCAACTTACATTTAAACATAATTTGAATATACTTTTGTAATCGCCTTTTACGAGGGAACACAGGGAGGGTCATAATAATGCATACATACAGGTTAAGCCCATAACCCTCCTTTTTTTTTTAAATAGATATTTTAATGCGTACAGTACCGGTACTCATTAAGCAATCAAGTATCAAAAGCCAGCCATAACGGTAGCATAAATTACAATGCATTGAACTTTGCCTTCTATTGATGACACTTAACTACAAGGTCTTTGATTTTACAAATAAAATTGTTATTATTGATGAATCATTCTTTCTTTTGGCTATTTTCCAACAAATATGAAATAAGTAGGTAGGCTAGGTACTTCCTTACATAAAACAAAGTCCTCCGCCGCGTCTGTCTGTCTGTTCGCGATAAACTCAGGAACTACTGTACCGATTTTCATGCTGTTTTCACCAATGGATAGAGTGGTTCTCGAGAAAGGTTTTAGTATATAAGAACCGACAACCACGCGGGCGAAGCCACAGGCATCAGCTAGTTTAGTAGTTTATCTAATAAAAATAAAGACCGCAAACTTCTTGTCCGCGAAAAACGTTCCATTAATAGTAGAAGGTCTTTTTTGTATGAATTTTGTTTGAATTGTTTTGACAGAAAGTCGTCAGTTCGATGAGCTAGTAAATAATAAGTAAATAAAAGACTGACCTCATTAAAGTACCCAGTAATATTCATAATCAGCCTTAATGTTCCCACTGCTGGGCCACGGGCATCAGCTCATCTCTCTCTTTTCACCAAATTTGAAAAAGAAAATCGAATTTAAAAAATTGATTGCGGTACTAAGCAGGGGGCCAAGTCTACTAATTTACAAACGTGTCAGTGGTCTCGCAATTATGACTTTTTGACAGATTTTGTATGGCATATCTGTACTGGACACTTGTAAACTTGTAAGACGGAATAGAGAGTCGCCGGACACTCTCAGGATTTGCTATGATTTTCTACAAGTCGTAACTTACAAAGAATTTTTGATACTTTAAACAAAATCGCGAATAAAAGTGTAAAAATATAAGTAGGTACTTGTGAACTAAATAATGACACCTGGTAATACAAGGCTTGTAAGTTTTGATAAACAGGGCACTGGTATACAATTATCAAATAATAGCGAGTTAGCAGATACCAAAGTCTAGTCAATTCAAAGACTACTATAGTACTTATACCGTCAATTCAAGATAACTGCAATAAATATAACCTGCTGTAGTAGGTACCTATAAGTTTGTGTTAGTGTAGAAACATCTGTGGTAATGACCGCACGTACCTATCTAATCAACCTTGTCACAAAAAAATATCGCGAGAAACTAGTTTTTCCTTCTAAAAATACATATTTTGGTGATAGACGGGTTATTTCAGTGATAATATCATCATTTTGGAACAATTAAAAGTAAGTTTTAATCGATTTTATTGAGGTAATAACTATGTTTATTTACCTCTATTTGCTCCGGATCTGACAGATCATGACTGTCCTCATATTTAGTTTACAAATGGATCAATAGATGTCATTCTAGTCAATATAAACTAGTGCCATCTAGTGCCGAGGAACGTAAGAAGAAACGGCGGGAATGCAATTTTTTTTAACCCTATGTGACTCATCATGTCTCTTGGGTCTAGTTGGACCTTATCAACTAACTTCAGTTAGAAAGTATATCCGTGAATACATAATTATTTATCATTTTGTAAATTCTGTCTTATTGTAAAGTCACTTTTCGTACCCGTCTGTGTCCGCGTTTTTTTCTAAACTATGCAACGGATTTTGATGCAGTCTTCACCATAATTTATAAAATTAATTCTGGAAGGTTTGTAATAAAAAATATGTAACAAAAACAAAAATCTCGATGTTTTGGTCAAGTCGTAAAAGCCGTGCGAAGCAGGGGCGGGTCGCTAGTGTAATAAAGAGCCAAACAACAATGTTATATTTTTATCATAATGTTAATTGCAAGAATTATCTTGTAATTAACGCAACAGGATAGCTTTCATAGTCACCTTTATATGACTTGATTTTTGTATACCTACTTACTTATCTAAAAATAGCACTTTATTGTACTTTGTACTTTTTAGGTATTTACTTAATTATCCGTCACTTTTGGACTTTGGTATAAAATCATATTTAGGCATTGTTATATTTATGATCAGTTACCTACGTGTGTGGTACGATAAAGGTGGGATTAATCAAATTAATATGGAATTAATTCGCAAACCAAGGTTCCCAAAAATACGCCTATTTGGCCCGTCCGTGTCTTTAAAATACGCCTATTTGGCACGTCCATGTCTTTAAAATACGCCTATTTGGCCCGTCCATGTCTTTAAAATACGCCTATTTGGCCCGTCTTTATCTATATAATCATACACCCTTTAATTATTTTGGAAGCACATAAGTTTTTCGTAAGTTGTTGTTGAATCTTGAAGGCTCTTACCTAGCACTAACTTCTTCTTAGAAGGTGGAAGGAAAAATACCTAGTGGTTCGTCATCTAACCGCTGGTCAGTCTAGTAAACGCCCTCACTGTTCTCTCTGTTACGAGTCGTAACTTACGACCGTACAGAGAGAAGCCGAGAATCGAACGAAGTGGAAGAACATCATTCCTAAAGCCACAAAAGGCCTAGGGACACTCAGGAACGACCTTCAGTAATGAAGCCTACGCGACGAACAGGAGAACTTCTTGTTACGGAACTAGACTATATATAGTCCTCCAGACCGTATTTCGGTATTATAGTGCACATGTGTATGCGCAGACACAGGTGCACCCTCTCTTCCCTCACTCTCATAGTGTGATGGGACGGCAGCCCGATACGACCGGAGAGAGATCAGGTGCGCAGGACCACGTACTTTCCGAGCCACTGGGGTATCACACCGCCAACTTCTAAACTCCGGGTTGTTACTAAGAAATTCCTGATGGAAAAACCTCACCCACTTTGCCCGACCCAGGAATCGAACCCAGTATCCCACGCTCAGTAGTTGCGCTTGCGACCACGAGACCAACGGGGCAGAACTAGACTACCAAGAGGCCAAGAGGGTAAAAAATACAAACGTCTATAGAAAAGTCAGTTGATTCGTTCATACACCGAACAAAATCAAATGGGCTACAAATTCAAAAGGTCCAAAAATTCAAAATTTATACGAAATTGGTAGTTTTTCGAATATTACCATTTTATCATTCTAAGATTTTAGCAATGAATGAAGAAAAATCTTGATAGGAAGAGTTTAAGTTATGACCTCTGTAAACGTAAGTAGTCGCTAAACGATAACAAAAACTTGTGGAATAGGCACAATAGTCTACAAATTACTATGTAAATATTATAAGTGTTATAACCTTCCATTACTCATGCATATTTTTATACATTCGTATTCAAATACGTGGAAGATTTTCAAAAAGTGTCACCGCCTGCTATTTGTGTGGTTTGTGTCCAGTGTTAGATTTAAATGAATTTGGTCTTCCTATATTTTTACCGCCATCGATCAAATATCATCATCATCAGCCTACAGCAGTCCACTGCTGGACAAAGGCCTCTCCAATTGCACGCCATCATCTCGATTCTCAGCAACTCTCATCTAGCTGCTGCCAGCCACCCTGCGAAGATCGTCGCTCCACCTAGCCTGATGGCAACCTACCTCACGTTTGCGAATTCCCGGTCTCGACTCAAGAACACGTTTTCCCTAACAGTAATCGGTTCTACGGCTAATAATTATGGCCGGCCCATTGCCACTTCAGCTTGCTTATTCTGTGAGCTTTGTCGACAACTTTGGTTGTTTGTCGGAACAACGGTCAATACCAAGTTTAGGTATTTATTATATCCCCCACGTAATCTAATCAGCTATTATCAAACATTAACAGTAAAGGACCGCACGCGATAATTGGCGAGAGTCGACATAGCCGCGTACCCAGTACAAAGGTGTGCGTCAACAGGTATGGCTGAACCGAAAGTTTGCGAAGACCTCGTGAAGGAGAGGAAGAAATGTACCTTCGATGTTCAGGAACTGATACACCTCATTGATGGAGGGGCAGAAGAAACTAAGGGGAGGAAAGAAGTTGGTGAGTTGATTATTTTAATAGTAAATTTTTTTTTTTTTTTATTTATTTATCAAGTTCAGACAACAATATGGTCCAATTTGTTAGTAAAATATCTTATCACTAGTGTTAGTAGTACACAAAAACATGGACAAGAAAAACTGATGATTGCGGCAAAATGTGCAGAGAACGATAAAGCAAGGAATATGCTACCTGACCATTCTCCCCACATAGTGCCTCAGAAAAGGGGAGTAAGGGCTCTCCACCACTGTTTTCAGGATGCTATTGTCACTGACCCGCGTTCTACGCATCAGTGATGCGACTTTTTTGCGAATCACTGCATGGAATCCGTCGGTTCGGTACTGAGCAAACATCTCTGATGCGCTACAGAAACGGGGCAGTTTCAACAGCATCCTAAAAACATTATTGTATTGGATATAAACTTAAAAGATATTGTAAAGGCACCAGTAAAAATCAATATTTTGATGTAAAAGTTTGTCCGTGGAGTTTCTTGCCCATTCTTCTCCATATGAACCTACTACGCTTTGGAATGGACAACTATCTTCATCTTTTTGACTGACCGACCCCTTGACAATTCAAAAGTGCCTTGGTTTATTTGAAACTAGCTGCCGCCAGCGGCTTCGCCCGCGTGTAATCTTTATAAATTATAGCCTATGTTACTCAGGGTGAATGTAGCTTTCTAATGGTGAAAGAATTTTTGAAATCGGCGCAGTAGTTTTTGAGTTTATTCATTACAAACATACACACAAAAATACAAATCTTTCCTCTTTATAATATTAGTGTAGATAAATGCTTTTGAGTTTGAGTTCGACATTCGTATTTATTGACAAATCGGGTTTATATTTACTTATTATATATATTAATAAGATGAATGATGAAACTGATGATTCGTTTATCGCAAATTACAAGCCGTGCGGATTGTACTTTGCCCTGCTTGTAGTTTTATTAAATGTTTGTTTTGACTTTCAATATATCGATAACAATAAATTGATATTCGTTCGATAATATTAGAGAACTATTTTGTATACTTACTTAGGATCATTCAATAGTTTTTCTGTTCTATTGTTTTTTGTTTCAGATTTTTTATTTTTTGGTCATATTACTGTCCCTATTTTGTTGTTTCTGGATTATTCATCGTTATTTAATTCACGTCTTATCTTTCATCATGAAATGCTGAAAAAGTTCGAGGAAATATAATTCATAGATAAATAGATATACATGTGCCCTTGAACTTTGATAACGATTTTATAGTATTAGTACTATCTGTTAATTATTATCACTAAGATACATTGTATAAAAAAATTAAAAAACATTTAATTCAAGCAAAACCCTTAATAGACATACATTTTAGGATTTAGTAGAAAGCTGTTTTGACATTACAACTTCCATTTTATATAAGTATTTGTATGTAATATTTGCTTGAATTAAATGTTTTATTTTATTTATAATGACTTGTCAAGACAAAAATTTAAAAACTTTTATTTAAACTTTTTTTTTTAATTAATAAGATAAATTATTTTACTACTAGCTGCACCCACGGTTTCACCCGCATAAGTCTCGACCGTGTGGAAATATCTGGATAAAAAGCATCCTATGTCCTAATCCAAATCATGGTCTACCCAGCATGCGCTAAACGTCCAAGTTCAGCCGTTTTAGTGTGAAACCGTAATAACAAACATACAAACAAACTCACTTTCGCATTTATAATATTAGTTAAGATTAGGATGTCGAGGAATATATTCAGATTGAGATGGTGAAGTGGTTCCAAAGCAGATGTTTTGATGCGTTTCGACTACACGCAAAATCAATTTGTCTCTCACAAAAACAACGTATTTGCGTATTTTTTTTTATGATTACGAATATTGAAGAATGTCTTTTGTGAAGTATGAGGCCCGAAAAACGATTGACAAAACTTTCCTCGATACAAAAAAAAACCGCAAAGTTTCCTTAAAACCTGCTTTTTAAAGAGAAATACCTATTCCATTCAATTGTTATCAAAGCAATTGTAATAAAATTTTGTCTACGTGTTCACTATTAAATACTTTAAGGGATTATGGCCTTATTTTTCTATATAAACACAAATAAAATTTTAAAATTAAATATTTGTAAACTTAGTTGCGCGCGGGCGGGGACGTACCCCCCTCGGCTCCCATCAGTCCCACTTCGCCTTAACATAATTTTGAGATAATTATAATTCCGTATTTTCGTCTTAAGAAATATCTAGTAAGATTAGGTAAAATAGCTTGCTCAATTGTGGATTTCTTTAATTATTATCTAATCAAGGTTAAAGGAAAAAAACCCGTAAATATAGATACGAGTAGGTATATACGTAAGAATACAAAAACAATGCAACTTATATAGGAGCTATTGGTTCAAAAGGCTTCTAAAACATCGCTGTTTTCAGAAAACTTGGTGCTCAGTGCACCAGGGTACAGTACAAAGAATGACGTGCCAGAAGAGTACTTGAGTCATAAGGAAAGATATGAGAACGCTGTCAGGAAGGCCTGCATCTTGGCCGGAGTTGTACAAGAGTATGCACAACGACATAATACAATGGATGCTTTTAGGTGAGTAGTAGTAATTAAAAGACATTATAAAAATTCAAAGCATAAGTTACGTACACCATTTTTTTTTGAGCCTGGGCAATCATCAAATGACTTCTCCCGCTCTGGGCTGAGCGGGAGGGCGTGTCAGACTTTTACTGACTAAAACCCACCCGTGTTCCTTCAGTTGCCTGTTGCCAAGGGCCGGTATACCTTTCGCACTTTCCCGCAACCCTGGCAGAAGTTACCTACACCTGAAATCCTTCTTCGAAATTGTAATGCAGTACCAAAAACAATGAAGTTCTTTCATATCCGGTATCTGATATATTCTTAACTAGAGTTTATCTATATGACTGTGCCATTGATTCGTTATCTTAATCCATTTAGAACTTCGCTAATATTATAGTCGACCATTGCAAATTCAAAGACATATATCTATAGAAGCATATCCACGTTTAATTTATCCTATTCACCTGGCATCTAATATGTTTATGTAAACTATCAACAGGCCTACAAATAAATACCGCGTAACATTCGGAGTGGTGAAAGACATATCGCCGTTCATGTTACACATGGGAATGTTCGTGCCGACGATACTGAGCCAGTCAGACCCCGAGCAGATGGCAGAGTGGCTGCCCAAGGCGATGTCCATGCAGTACTTAGGAACTTATGCACAGGTAGGAGGACACATAAAGACGAACATTTTTATGGTCTACATAATAAAGAGTAACATTTTCGGGTAAATTAAGCTAGCCATTTCAGCATAATCAGCCAATAATGTTGCCACTGCTGGGACACAGGCCTCTTCTCGGTAGTGGGCCGTACATCCGTCGGGAGATGTCACATATCTTCGTTTTTTTTATTCTAGGACATGCCGGTTTCCTAAAGATGTTTTCCTTCACCGTTTTGAGGGCAGAGGTAGCCGTTTTGCTAAGAAAAGTTCCAAATGTTAAAAGTAATAAAATCAAAACTATCATAATCTCATCCGAAGAGTTTCATTGGCTGAAATTGAGCTCTCCAAAGCATCAAATGATACTATGAAATGGAATAAATGCTTCATTCGCTTTAGTAACGACATATTGGTATAAACCCATAGTTTATCTAGTAATTCTTGCGATATGGACTGTAGGCCGCGAGTAATCAATAAAAATTCTCATCCTACTTACACAGAAGTTACCTCTTGTACCATCATCATCATTTCAGCCGAAAGACGTCCACTGCTAGACATAGGCCTCCCCCTAACACCGCCACTTCGACCGGTTCTGTGCTTCTCGCATCCAGCACATTCCCGCGGCCTTCATCAGGTCATCAGTCCACCTTGTAGGGGGCCTTCCAACGTTACGTCTTCCTGTACGCGGTCGCCACTCCAGAACGCCTTTCGGCCCCATCGGCCATCAGTCCTGCGAGCAATGTGCCCTGCCCACTGCCATTTAAGTTTAGCAATACTTCGAGGCCCACTGTGAGCGATCCATTGTGTGGTACCTAATCGTGTTGTATATTTCTTTCAGACTGAACTCGGCCACGGATCATTCCTCAGAGGATTGGAAACAACAGCAACTTACGATCCTAGCACAGAAGAGTTCATTATCCACAGTCCTAAGCTGACTTCCTATAAGTGGTGGCCTGGAGGATGTAAGTGCACCAACTTATAAGGCATATGGAACATTATGTATATGGTGTATCTTTTCATACACGAAATCTCTTAAGGGGTCATTGTACTTAGCATTATGAACAACTTTGACGGTGGGACCAACGATCAAATCGCGAAAAAAAATCATCTCTTCCCTACATCGTTTGCATAGCTCGTCAAAATGTAGGAAACATGGCCCCTTAAGAGATTTCGTGTATGAAAAGATACACCTTATATTTTGAAGAATGCTTTAATAGATCTTTAAAGGATTTCATGTTACTTGGTGCCTTCGGTATCACAATGAACGTTTATCGATGGCTTTCATTAACTCGTTTATTATTTCCTTATTCTTAGTGGCACACACATCAAACCACTGCATCGTAGTCGCCCAACTGTACACTAAAGGGCAATGCTATGGGGTCCATCCTTTCTTCGTTCAGATACGTGACATTGAGACCCACATGCCTCTTCCTGGCATCAAAGTTGGAGAGATTGGACCCAAGATGGGCTTCCAGACGGCGAATAATGGATTCTTAGGATTTGACCATTACAGGATTCCAAGGAGGAACATGTTGATGAAGAATGCTCAAGTGTTGAAGGTACTTAAATTGTTAAGACTATTCATTTCTCATCACTTTAAAACTTACTTTGATAACCTCTTTTAATTTTGCGTCTATTTTTCTCTGTTCATTGTTTTAACTTTGAAGTGATCTCTCTCTGCAACAGTCAAGTCACTGAAACACTGAAGAGTGAACAGAACCTTATGTATTTATTTATTTAACTATTTATGTACACAATGTATATAGACAAGAAGACAGGAACAGACAAATACGTACAAAGGCAATCCTTTTTTTTTTTTTGAAGCTGGGTATTCATCAATTGTCTTAGATTTCTACTGACTAAAACCCACCCGTGTTTCTTCAGTTGCCTGTTGCCAAGGGCCCCAGTATCCCTTTCGGACTTTCCCTCAACCCTAGCAGGCATCGGCCCTAGCGGACCCCGTCAATTGTGCTGACATCTCTTTGAGGCACAAAGGCAATCCTTGGCAATGCCTTATACAGTTATGGCAAATAGAACGGGCTAATTCACTATAATGATAACTTAACGTTTTCAGGATGGAACCTACATAAAGTCCAAGAATGAGAAGCTAACGTACGGCACCATGGTATTCGTGAGGGTACTCATCGTAACTGACGTGGCGTATGAACTGTCTAGGGCTGCTACCATCGCCGTCAGATATTCTGCAGTCAGGCATCAGTCACAACCGAAACCTGGGTAAGAACTACAAAACCTTTTATCTACACCCATGCTATAAATCCTCTCTATTTCTGAAACAGTTAGCTTATTGCCAACATTAAAACAACCAGTGTCATAGTAACCATAATATCATCCAAACGGGTGTTATAATGTTATACTGAATTTCATAATGAAACTCATTTAAAAAAAGAACATTGTCATTCACGAGCGTTTCACTAACAAAGTAAATTAAAACACATTCGGATTCGAAAAATTCAAATTCACGTCTTACCGCGCCATTTTTGTTCGATACTGGTATTGCAAAGAAACTTTTATAGAAGATTCATATCATGGGTGTAGATAAAATCTTGTATGCAACTGTAAATAATTAGGTATTAAAACACTCATGATTAAATGGGTGAATATTTGAAGATAGACATATTCAGGATTCGAAAATTAAGTTCAAATAATGCTTCCAATTACAACTTTTATGAATTTAACGTAAAGTTTATAGTGCAGATTAGCTAAATAAATCAAACGCACAGTATTTGAACTTCAATATAGGTCTGAATCTGAAGCTGAAAATTTTCGTCGAACGGTGATGAGATATGAAACACACGGTAATTAGTGTTTAAAAATGGTAATTATACTTCGTGATTGGTAATTGTAAATAAAATGAATAATTTACTTAAATCACATACTTTATTTATTATTTAGGTTACTTATTAAATGGCATCATACTTAGCTATTATATCGACTTGACTGTATAAAAAAAAACTCAAAAATCAACCGGTTTTCCTAAAATTCAATAATATTATCTGTCTAGTAATTTAAATAAAATCAACTAAAACACTGGTTCAAAACTTAGTGTAAATAGAATTCAGACCTACATAATACAAGTTCCATCTAAGATATTTCTTAAACTCGATGAGATCTTATACAAAAACTTGAGAATATTTAGGTATGCTTAAATCCGAATCAGTCTCACTTTCATGGCCAGAAACCCCGCATGTAGGTAGGTACTTAATCATAAAAGTAGTAGATCTACACGCATAACATAAACAGACCAAAAACTTCAAAAAAAAACACTAAAAAAGTGAAAAATAACTTTAATTTCGGACGTCGGTGTTTTTGCTTTTCAATTGACTTAATTTAAAAAAATAAGTAAAATATCAACAAAATAAACAAGTTTTCAAAACAAAAACAATAATAATTATCTTTCTAGTAGGTAATCTAAATAAAATTAACTAAAACATTGCTTTAAAACTCTGTGTAAATAGAACAGCCAGCTTCATACAATTTTAATATTTCCTCCTTCGATTGCTGTTTTTTCCGAGGCATGTTCACTCTGAAAAAAAAATAAGTGAGTGGTAGGTGGGTAGTCAGTACCTATGCAAGTTTATTTTATTGCGGAGAGGTGTCAGTTCACACCGAACGATAAACAATCGATCACTTCGCCCTTGGGCTGGCCTAGCGGAGTAAGAAGTTTCAGTATTAATAAGAAGCCAGCTTATACTGGTGCTAATTACCATTTTCAATTTCTCATTACCGTTCGCCAAAATACGAACGGGAAAAATGGTAATTGTATAAACGGTAATTAGATTTTTGTACACTCTCTCACATTATACGTTCTTTCTGGAACTTAATAACTTGGGAACTTAATCAAAGCAAAGAGTATCCTATGGCGACTATAACAGTGCATAAAAAGGATAAATAAGAATAATAGACTTACCACGGGCAACTCGAACGGTAAGGAGATTTTTGTTTGCCAAATACGATTTCTGGGCGATTAAGGTACGCTACTGTTGGCGCCAAAACACTCTTTGACGCGAGACCTGCACCAGTCGTGACGTGAAACAGAGCGCGACCGCTGAGTTACTCTTCCAGATACCAATAAACTACGCGGTACAAAATAATCCTGCGACTATTTGAACAAATGGTAGTGAGCATGAAGTGTTGGGACAATTTTTAAAGTCGTTAAAAGTTACTTAAAAGTGTTCTTTAATGTGTATAGTTTTGCTAATTGGTAAAGCATGTCGTGTACTATCTAAAATACTACAAAAAAATACGATCTTTAGGGTTTATTTATAACCTTTCGAGCATGAACTGCTAAAATTTGGAAATTGGGACACGAATGGTGATGAGATTTGAGGAACGTTTATGAATATAACATATTTGTTTATAACAATAGGAATATGTTATGTCCATCTGTATATAGTGCTGGAACTATGTTTTACGGGAAATAAACAAAAACATAACTTTATATCTCACTAAGTAGTTATTTGGGGAGGGCCGCGTAATATGCACATGTTCAAAGAATCACCCAAATAAACCCACATTCGTGTTTTAATACCTTTAACGTCTCTGTAGTATAATATCGTCTTCATCAGCTGATGAAGAGGATTCTAGGATTCTTATAATAATTTAATTTAGTAAATCAGATACCCATAGATCCTTTACATAAAATTTATAGTAAGAATTTAAAGGCTAGGTTAGTATTAAATAGCAAAGAGGGATTTCATCCCCTGGGCAATGACGTAGCCTGGGTGAGATTCCACACCAGTGGACTAGCCTACAGATGACAGCATCCTGTATTATGATAGGCTATAATATTCAGGATGATGTTGAAGACTGGATTTTTCAACCATTTAACAAGTTACGACTGCTTATCATGATTTTACAAGTTCCAAAAATCGGAGAATATTCAAATTCAAATTCAAATTCAAATCTTTATTGCATATCTCATGTGTGTACAAGATCTTAAAATGATAATTACAAAGTTCACATGGACCCTGTCGGGCACAACAATTTATCATAGCTAAGGAAAGTAGCATGCTTTAAAAAAAAAAGTAAATAGAAATTAATTGTACGTCAATTTAAAAATATTTAGTTTTCATTAAAAATAAATCAGTTTAAATAAATAACATCAAATATTGATTACGTCATTACAAATTATATCAATAACATTCATTCATTCATTCATTCCTATTCCTTAAGGCGGGTATTTGCTCTATCGCAAAAAATAATATTTAATAAATGTTTACCTGACATTATGTTTTTTTGCAGTGAGCCTGAACCCCAGATCCTGGACTACGTAACACAACAGCACAAGCTGTTCATTGGCATGGCCACCAGCCATATCTTCCGTGTGACTGGCTACTGGCTGTGGGACAGCTACTCCCAGACCATCAATGATGTTAGCAAGGGCAACATGGATCAACTGCCCGAGGTTAGATGAATCACATAATTTCTTCTTGCCTCGGTTATTTTGAATTGGCCAAATTGTTTTGGCAATTTATTAATACGCAAGAAGATAACCAGGCGTTACTTTGCGGAAATTGATGGCAGTAAATGATAAGTAAAAATCTTTTTAGTTTTCGTTATTGCGGAATTATAATAAAATAATAATAAAAAAGCTTATTAATTCCACATATAACAATTAAAATTTTTACATTTATAATAATTATAAGTAGGTATTATTATTTGGTTTCATAGTACATACTTACAATTATTGAAATATTTAATTTAATGAATTGCGGAATAAAAACTAAATATTTTGAAACAATTATTCATTTCTTTTTTTTTGTCTTGAAACGATCGAGGCTCATTCCTTTAAAATTTACCTTATTCTTCTTCAGAGATCATTGAGTAACATTCAAATTTTATCAGCAATCATCTTTACTTACATGTGACATTACAAATGTCCTTTTTTCCAGCTCCATGCCCTAGCGTGCTGTTTGAAAGCAGTATGCAGTCGCGACGCGACAGCCAGGATCGAGGAGTTCCGACTGGCGTGCGGCGGTCACGGCTACATGGCCTCATCCAACCTGCCCATCATTAACGGCATTGTGTCCGCCACTATCACTTACGAAGGAGAATACACTGTTCTCATGTTGCAGACTGCCAGGTAAGAACCTAAAAGCGTTTTACTGGAAACAGTTTCATAAATGTGTTGGAAAGCAGGAGTACCTACCTGTTTATACTGGGTGTAAAAAGACGCTTGACGGAGCCGAGAGTATCACGTACTTTACGGCATTGTGATTTTTTTACTACTTACATTGAAGTTTTACGTACATATTGAAAGCCAAAGTTACAACTTTTTTTTACAAATAAGTACAAGTTTAGGTTATAACCTAACAGTAAACATCCCCATAACCCCTGTACCGATGCATGCACAATTACACATTAGTACAATCTTTTGAAAGCGTTAAATTGCTGGCTACCGCTATTTGATAAAAATATGTAGTATGTGTGTTTCTGTCCAGATTCCTAGTAAAAGCATGGAAGCAAGCCACGCTGGGCAACGCAATGACGCCGACCGTGTCATACTTAGTGCAGTTCTTCAACAATGACCGCGTGCACTGGGAGAATACTCCTTCGGGCATCATCAGCGGCTTCCAAGCTATCGCTGCGGGGTAAGACAACCAAGAAACATTTATGTTGTATCTGGATTATAACGTTGGCGTATATAAATGATTCAACGCGGGATAACTTGTTGTTAACCACAACCTCAGATTTATCAACCTCAGATATATAATTATATTTATTAAAAAGTTCAACAATTTTCAACAATTTTAGTCCCATTTAAACAATTGTCACTTACATGGGAACAATATAAAGTATCAGTAATATTATCCCAGTGCTTTCCCGTTTTTCTTATATTTTATCGATATCACAGTATTTTTGAATGTACCCAGAAAAATCAAATGGTTATTAAATAATCATTTGATTTTTCTTTGTCACAAAATTATATGACAAGTATTTTTATGCCCGGTGATGGAAAAAAAGAGATTCCAACGCTACAATTTATTTTATATATATATATTTTTTTTTTTTTAATCAGAATGAGAGATTATTTCTTTTTACTCGCATTGTTTTACAGGAAAACGAGAGCTGCCTATGACAGTCTTTATAATTACGAGAAGGCTGGTATGGACTTCGAGGATGCGTGGAACAGTGCATCAGTGCAGCTCGTTAATGCTAGTGAGGTACGATAATAACATACCACAGGTTTCAAATCACTCATATAATTGGCGTAAGTCAGAAATTATTAGTTTGCGTCAGAATAAATTATCAGAACTGCCTTCATTTCTGTTCCTTAAAATTTTCTACGTCATATCTATTTTCAATATGTCTTTAGCTTGTGGTATATTTTCTGTCAACAAACAGGCTCACTGCCGCGCCATCTTATGCGCAGTGTCGTGGAAGGAGATGGTGCGTCACGCCACGAACGCGTCTCCGAACTTGGCTAAAGTGCTGCTGCAGATGGCTGAACTGTATCTTACATACTGGGCTTTGGAGAAACGAGGAGATCTTCTGATGGTAAACCTATAATAAACTTACACATAAATTAAGATATTAATTTTGTGAATACCTTGTGTAAGGTGTACCAAAGATGATGATCTTTGGTACACCTTACACAAGGTATTCTTCACTTTAACAGTGTTGTAAATTAATATCAAGAAATAAAAAAACAGGTGACTTATGAAGAGAGTCTGAGTCCTAATCTTCCTGGGTCACCCTGGTTTTATGAGAATAGTTTGAATGTCTATGCCTTACAAATCCAGAGACGTTCAAAGGTCTAAACAATTTGCGTAGCTGGAATCAAGAATCGGGGCCATCCCCCGAAATAAAGATCCGCTAGCCCAAAAGTCATTTAGGGATTCAAACTAGGCTGAGAATAAGCACTTTTAGAACGTCAAAATTAAAAAAAAAAAATATGTTTAGGATGAATTCTAATTCATTACATTTTTCTCAAAATGTTTCAGTTAGAACAGAACATAAATCTTAATAAAGTACCTACGTGTTATATCATTTGTAAGTTAACTCTATTTATTATTCATATGTGAGTTTTTGTTTCAGTATTCGACTATAACCAGAGATGATATCGCCAAAATTCAGGCCAGATATGAAGAGTTGCTGGCGTTGCTACGACCCAACGCCGTCGGCATTGTCGACGCATTCGATGTCAGAGATGAGGTAACATTTTCCACGTCTGTTGTGTTTTTGTCCTGAAAAACCAAAAAAACAGTTTTCCCCTGTCGATCTATCGGGAAAATTACGATAAAAAGGTCGAAAGTATGTTTTTAATCTCATAGACTAATTTGACATGGATGGGTGACCATCTTTACACACCGAGACTCCTCCGTGCCTCGATAAGCACGTTAAGCCGTTCTTCCCGGCGCTCATTCGTCGAGCTTTGACAGTCGTTACGGGTCGTCAGAAGCCCGAAACTCTGACAGCCAGACTTACCAAGGGGTATCGTATTGCCCTTGTTGTGGAGGTCAGATAGGCAGTCGCTCCATGTAAAATACTGGTATTCAGCTGCATCCGGTTAGACTGGAAGCCTACCCAACATAGTTGAGAAAAGGCTAGGCAGATTGAGACTAATTTGACAGGTGCAAATGTCAAACTCCAAATTGAAAAAACAAAGAACAAAAACAAAGAACAATTACTTGAAATGTCAAATTAGTCTACGAGATTAAAAAACAGACTTTAGTTAAGGTAAGACTTAACTGCCAGGCCTGATGGGTGGCGAGAATCCGCTGTATGAATCAGTAGTGGTAATTCTTGGGAGCTCGTGGCTAAGTAATAACAGCCTTACGGATCGATTCGTCAGGTTAAGCTACGCTTGCCGGGGTTGGTCCATGGATGGGTGACCATCTTTACATATCGAGACTCCTCCGTGCCTCGGACAGCACGTTAAGCCGTTGGTCCCGGCTGTCATTTGTGGATCTTTGACAGTCGTTACGGGTCGTCAGAAGCCCGAAAGTCTGACAACCAGTCTTACCAAGGGGTATCGTATTACCCAGTTACTGGGTTGTGGAGGTCCGATAGACAGTCGCTCCATGTAAAATACTGGTATTCACCTGCATCCCGTTAGACTGGAAGCCTACCCAACATAGTTGAGAAAAGGCTAGGCAGATTGAGACTAATTTGACAGGTGCAAATGTCAATTGAAAAAACAAAGAACAATTATTTGAAATGTCATAATTTGACATTTCAAATAATTGTTCTTTGTTTTCTAGGTTAGGTCTACGAGAATAAAAAAACAGACTTAGTCAAGGAAAGACTTAACTGCCAGGCCTGATGGGTGGCGAGAAACCGCTGTATGAATCAGTAGTGGTAATACTTGGGAAGGCCTATACCCAGCAGTAGACGACTTTCGGCTGTAATGATGATTATATTGAAAGCCGGGTCCGTTGTTAATTCTGTCATGTTTCGTAGATCCTCAGCTCCACCCTCGGCGCATACGACGGTCGCGTGTACGAGCGTCTGATGGAGGAAGCGCTCAAGAGTCCGCTCAACGCGGAGCCCGTCAACCAGAGCTTCCACAAATATCTTAAACCCCTCATGTTGAAGGCTAAACTGTGATATTTTCAATAATTAGGAATTTTAAATACCATAGAGTTTAATAAAAGGTTTCGGATTAAGGGCTGGACCACACGACATGTATCAGGAGATCAGAGCGAATAGGCAATGAAAATATTGTACATACTTGATGAACACAGGCCTCCCTCAAGCGTCGCCATATTGACCTTGGGGGAGGTGTAAGTCCAGTTTTTCGGCTGAAATAATGATGATCTTAACTTGAAGAAACCAGTGAATATTCAACAAAAAAAAAACCTATGTTAAAAGCTAGTGCTTTCTCTATACTCCAGCTTTAAGTATATGAAGAGAAACTGATTGATATTCAATGTTTTATATATTTAGAAAATTCCAATTATTTTAAGTATGTTTAATTTTATTTTTATAGATAATTAATATTATATATTTTTGGATAATATTTGTATTTCTTACCGGACCTACTGACCCAGTTTAAAACGAATGATTGTATCGAATACACGTTTCCCTTCATTAAGACAAGTGGACCACTTTCTGGTACCAGGGGAATATATCCAGCAGATGCGACACCAAAATGTACAGGGTGTTAGGGTAAACACCGTTATCCTTGAAACCAGTGGTTTGATTTCATAAAGAGAACGTAAAACGAATGGAAAATGTATTTTTTTTTAAATATAAAATTTACTTTTTACCACAAGAGTATTTCACCCTTTCAGCCTAGGGCGCTAGGGCAACAAACTTGCGTCTCTTTGTGGCGCGGGGCGTGACCTGACCGGCCGCGAGCGCGACCCTTCCCTCAGTCAGTCAGCTGTTTCGCTTTCGAGCACGGTGTCGGATAGAAACTTTTAAAAATCTTTTAATGAAAATAACGTTTTTTTTTATTGTTACTCGGTTATTTATTTTTATATTTAAGTCAACTACCCATGGTTTGAGTGACAACGGTGTTTACCGTTACACCCTGTATAATAAAATAACAGGCTCATTTTTTATAGAACTTCCCTGAATACTGCGTTTCTAGTTTTGGTCTCAGCGGCCAAAATGTAAGTACAGGGAGTCAGGACTGGTGACGCGGGATCAAACGACGTACAGTTGTTCGTGTGAGAAGCAGCTCGTCCTGAGGTCGACACCCGCAACCTTCGTAGCAATTTCCTATTGCTAGCGAAGTTTTTCGTTAATTAATGAAAGCCTGCGTTCCTGTATCTTATGGCACAACACTGATACCTACCATCGATAGTAGTATCCACACTTCTTAACTATTGTTCGTTTGTTCCACGCTAAAACGGCAGAATGGATTTGGATGAAATGTGGCACATGGTAGACCTGGAGATGGACATCGGCTACTTTTCATCCTGGATCGCAGCCGAAGTCGCGGGCAACAGCTAGTTCATCATAAAAAACTAACTTGGAGTTTCATTTCCTATGGGAAAGATTTTTGTGATTTCTGACTTTTTTAGTAGGTACTCAAATCTCATTTGGTGCTATAGAGTTTTATATCCTTATAACAGATCGATTGGCATCAAAAAAAGTTGCAGTCTGTACTTATTTTTCAAAATCTGTAGATCATAATATGCAGACCAATATTATCTCAAAATGTTAAATTCCGTTTTCCTGTAGTTACAACGGTTAAAGGTATTCAAATCTCATTTGGTTCTATAGAGTTTTATATCCTTATAACAGATCGATTGGCATCAAAAAAAGTTGCAGTCTGTACTTATTTTTCAAAATCCGTAGATCATATGTCTCAAAATGTCAAATACCGTTTTCCTGTAGTTACAACGGATAAAGTACCAATCCTTACCGCGCCATCTCAAAATTCCACTCTATATATGAGATGATTGACTGCTTAGCTCCATAAAGGTAAAGTGTGATGCAGATAATAATCAGTTAAAAGGTGAAATGCATAATTATCTGCAATATTCCGTTTGGCTCGTCTTTTTACAATTTGCGGTAAACTATAGAAGAATACAAACATAATGCAATATTGCTCATCCCCCATAGCAAATACATAGCGTGATAATATAAAGCCTACAGACTGACCAGACTTCTAAGGAATATCTATGCAAAATTTGAACAGAATCTATCCGGTAGTATTTGCGTGATGCTGGCCGAACATACAGTCAGACAAACAGACAAAAATTCTAAAAACCGTATTTTCGCCGTTACCAGACCTTGTATCAATTACTTTTTTTTTCAAAAATATTCAGTTTACATTTAAACTTTAAAATGACTATACATTAGAATCGGTACCAGACCTCGTATCAATTACTTTTTTCAAAAATATTCAATTTACATTAAACTTTAAAATTACTATAGTATACATGACACAACTAACTATTTACATTAGGTACTAAATTAAATGACTGATTAAAACTAACTATATAAATAAACAAGTAATTTTAAATTTAATGTATACTTTCGTTCACAGTTCATCTTAATAAATTATATTTTGCTTAACATAGGTATATGCCAATTTAAAAATTAAAATTGTCATGTAAAGTTTTGACTTCACTACAATTGCATTGTATGTAAATATATAGATACACAACCTACATCAATGTCAGAATTATTTTTTTAAGCACTTAGTCGAGATATAAATAGCACTGCAACGGTGCAGACGTAGAGGTCATTCGCGTTTGCAGGACTTTATCATTCAAGGCTACTTGCACAACGACGCACTTGCAGCTCTCAAATATTGTGTCCAGCATTGTGTGCAGCAGCTGTCGTATTTTGTATTTAAGCCAGTTTAATGAATGTATACTCTTCCTTAAATTTGTTTTTGGCCTGTGTCGTGTGGTTGACTTTAATTTTAATAAGATACAATTTATGATGGAAACAGTGTGTGAGGTAGCAACAAATCGCCATCATTTTCAAGTGCAGTGATAAAATTCAGCAGTGGATAAGTTTATCTTTGCGCGAGTGTTGCATAACGATAATTGAAACCATAATGCACTGCAATTTGCTGTTATCAATGCCAAATTGCCGAAATGTAGGTATCCGGGTGGTAATACATTGCAAGATTGCAACTGACATGATAATCTGAAAATCTTTATCAAATAAGTAGATGGCCGGCAATCAATGAGAATTAATGCTAACTACATGCATTATATGGATATGAGGTGAATATTTACAATGCTGATGAGGTCCGGTATCGGCGCCCTACAGCTTGTTACAAAGTTTCAGTTGCTTTGGAATAACTTGACGAATTAACGTATAACGCGCTGTGTTTTTGAATTTAGGACCAGTTCTCATGTTCTGAAAAATGAGTCGGACAGAAACAACCATGGAGGTTAACCCAGATCTGGCGATGGAACGAAAGAAATGCAACTTTAATATCTTAGAAGTAACGCATATAATTGATGGCGGAGAGCAGAATACTTTTCAGAGGAAGAAAATAGGTAAGAAAAATAAAATAAAGAATTTAAAATACTTTAATTCAGACGTTGATCCATACACACTACCTATAAGCTATTTTAGTAGCAAATGTCATACAAAATTTAATTCATATAGCTGGATTCACTTGATGCACAGCCATAATGGTGCAACGTGGCTTATCACTGATGAAGTGATGACCTTCGGATTTGTAATCACGTTAATCGAAAACGGCTCTAACGATTTCGGTGAAAGTTGCAATATATGGGTTTACGGAGGCGGAAAACCGATCTAACTAGGTCTCATATCTGGGAAAATTCGTTTTCTCTATTTTCACAGCGGGAATGTGATACAACGTTGGTATCTTGGACGATATGCGGGGTCGTCGAGTGACGGTACTAAGTACATAACGGTCTCAAAATATCCCTACGTATCTTAAAAAAAAACAAGTGCTTGTTTTGCAAAAACTTTATTGTGAAAATACATTAATAAGTGCAACTTATAAGTGTCACTATTATCTAGTGATTCTGTGCTGTGTACAATATAAAAAAAACAATAATAAGCATATTCCTTTTGGGTACTGTTATTTTTCTACCCTATACGAACAATTAATAACAGTCTTATCTACATAACTACTGAAAATACTGTGTGACCAACTTTCAGTGCGTGTGCAGCCTTACGGTGACGTTGTGTTTCGTCTTATGGTGTCGCACCTTGCTAGAACACCGTCAAAACTGCCATAAACGCATTAACTGAAAAGAGCGCCATCTATTCATTCCTGCGTGAACCATTTTGTGGATCGATTGGTATCACGCGCACAGCTTGCTGCAACACTGTGATACTACCATAACGCATTAACAGCGCCGTCTATTGATTTCTCAGTGAACAGTTTTGTGGACCGATTGCGCAAACGACACATCAATTTTACTATGGTAAAGTGTCATGCCTGCGGTAAATTTCTCGCGGCGGCGGATGCGGCCAAATGCGACATCTGCCCACATTGGTATCATCGGCAGTGCGTTGGAATACACGGGAAAGGCCTATTACCATCCCCCTGGCACTGCCCGGAGTGTAAAAAGAACATTGTGCGGGACAACCGGGCCGATACGCCAGTGAGAGGCCAGGCAGTGGCACCACTGAATGACAGCAGTAAAACGGTAAATCTGATGGAAACTAGTCCAATAAATACCACCGCTTTGGATGCCACACATGAGCTCACTCAGGATATCACTACCGAGCTGAGGAAATTTAAGGAAGAGTTTATTAACACGGTGCGGAGTGAATTCCAATTACTGCGAAATGATCTCGCCGACCTGAGATCCTCATTAAACTCCACTAATGACCGTATGAGTAGGTTGGAGGAGAGAGTGGCCGTTATGGAGAACCAAAAATTGGTTCAACCCCAAGTCTCGCCGGATGTGCATAAATTAATTACCCAATTACGAAACGATTTGAATGACCGTGATCAGGAACTGCTGGCCACTGATATTCAAATCTCAAACTTGCCAGAACCGAGTGGTGAAAACCCCATACATACGGCTATGCTAGTGGCATCAAAGATGGGCCTAAAGATCGAGGCGCGCGATATTGTGAGTGCCGAGCGCGTTGGAGGCAGACGCATAAATGCTACGCAGCCAGCGCCGGTGGAGTCCCGCCCGCGTTTCCTCGTCGTCCGCCTCGCGCGCCGCGATCTGCGCGACGAGATGTTGCGGGCCGCACGAGTACGACGTGGCATGACTTCTGCTGATCTCGATATGCCCGGTCTGCCAGCGCGTTTCTACGTCAACGAACGCCTTACCAAGCAGAATCGTGAGTTGTTTCGGATGGCGCGGGAGGCCGGCGGCCGGCTCGGTTGGCAATTTGTATGGTGCAAACGAGGCCGTATACTTGCCCGATACAAACCCGGGGACGCCACTTCCCAAATCCGCTGCGAGGCTGATGTACAGCGCATCTTTGTACCCGTACCTGTACCGGTTACCGACAGCCACAAGGCCTAAATATGTTTGTTTTACTGTTACCTTTATTTCTTATCATTCCTGCTGTTTTTGTTTCAATTTATTCTACTTATTACTTTTAGTTTTTAACATACCGATGACACATATTTTATTATTTTATGGTGCAATCGTATCATGGTCCTATTCCTATAGTTATTATTTATTGTGTTCATTCTGCCCGACCCTCCGGGGAAGCAAGCGTGATATTATGTTATGTTATTTTGTTTGTCTCACGGCGGCTACGCGCGCGCATCTCAGTAGGTTAGTAAACCGGTTTCGGCATGCCCATAATGTTATATTAACTATTTACAAAATTATCCTACATCTAGCAATATTTTCAATCCTATTTACATTTCTACTTATTATTGTTATACATCATATACACATTATTAACTATCCAATATTTACAAATACCTATACAATTTTTCTATTAATAACATTATTACACACTATACGTATACAAACTGATAGGATTTTGAATGAATATGCATTAAAAGTGAAGTTGGCGTTAACTTTGCCTGTAGTATTGATTTTAAATTATAGTCATGATGCCTAAAGGTGGAAAACATTTTAAAGTGGGCTTCCATAACGCAGGTTCTCTGGGTACAGACCATGATGATTTGATTTGTGCAATTGACAGATATAAGTTTGATTTAATGGCTATAAACGAAACTTGGCTTCGGCCTGGGGAGGAGGGGCGGGCGCCTGTCGTGCCCGGCTATCGTCTACGTCACACTCCGCGGCCGTCAGCTGTTCGCGCGGGACGTGGTGGGGGCGTTGGGTTTTATCTGCGGCGGGGTCTGAGCGCGCGTATCTGTACTGGCATGGCTGATCCCAGGTTCGATTCCGTCGAACAGATGTGGCTGACAATCTCGCTAAGCGGGAAAAAAATTGCCATTGGTACAGCGTACCGGCCACCGTGGTTGGATCTAGATCTCTTCCTTGATGCCGTCACGAACACCATTGCTACGTTGGGAAACTGTGATCATTATATTTTGCTCGGTGATTTCAATGTGAACATGCTCAACATAAATGAAACTAAAACCAAAAAAATACAAGAATTTTTAAATTGCGTAGGTCTCGTTCAACTTGTTACGATCCCGACGCACTTCACGGATACGAGTGAGACTCTTATCGACCTATTGTGCACAGACCTTACGGCAAGGTATACCACTGTAGAATCCTTTGGTTCGATTACAGGCCATTCTATTATAGTAAGTGAATTTAATATAAAGCGGGACAAATTTATACCATATGTAACCAAATTTAGGCCGATAAAAGACATATGTATGGATAATTTTAATACAGATTTGTCGCAATCTAACATAGGTCGTGTTTATGAATCTACCGATGTGAATGACATGGTTGATACTTTTAATCAATGTATAGTATCATTGTTTGATGTCCACGCGCCACTCAAGAGTTGTCGTATTAGGGAATTATCGTATCCCTGGATTACGGACACTATCCGCCTCATGATGCAGTTACGGGACAGTGCATTAGACAACTACAGGAATACTAAATCGGGAACAAAAAAAGTTTACTATAAACAATTAAAATCCTTGGTGGAAAGTTCCTTGTATCATGAAAAAATAGCATACTTTAGGCACAATATCAATAATAAAATATATAATCCAAAATTATTATGGAAAAACATTAAATCCACGTTTGCACCCTCAAAGCGAGTACAAGACCTTCCCCCACATTTTAGAAATCCAGACGTAATAAATAACACTTTTTTGAATGTCCCTGGCAACCCGGTAGCTAGCACATCGCTTATATCATTCTATGAGACCCACAGATATAGCGAAGCAATTTTCACAATTGCTCCAGTAGACCAAAATGACATCTCCCGCATTATTTCTGACCTGAAGTCAAATGCCGAGGGCTACGACAACATTACCTTACGTATGCTTAATTTGACTTTGCCGCACACTTTAGCTACTATTACCTATATTGTTAATTATTCCATATGGACATCAAAGTTTCCTTACCAATGGAAAATTGCCACAGTTAGACCACTAGCTAAGAGTCCAAACCCTACAGAAATTAAAGACTTGCGGCCGATCAGTATTCTTCCGTGTCTCTCAAAGGTGATGGAGAGGGTAGTGTGCCGGCAATTGACTCGGTTTTTAGAGGAGAACGAAGTGTTACCTGATCTTCAATCCGGTTTTAGGAAACAACGTAGCACTTCTACGGCTTTGCTGGATGTTACGGACAATATTCTATCAGCCCAAGATAAGGGCATGTGTTCACTGATGGTGCTACTTGATTTTTCCCGTGCATTTGATTGCATTAACGTTTCACTATTAATTTCAAAGTTAAAATATTACGGTTTTGACGATAATGCCATTCAATGGTTCCACAGCTACCTCAGTAACAGAAAGCAACTTGTAGAATTGCGTGTGTCGGATGGTTCTACCTTAACATCAGCCCTTACGTCTATAGAGAGAGGCGTTCCTCAGGGATCAATTTTGGGTCCGATTCTTTTTATTCTCTATTGTGCAGACATAATAAGGTGCCTTCAGAAATGCAAGTATCATATTTATGCCGATGACGTACAACTGTATTTGTCTTTCAAACCAGATGATTATGAATTAGCCATAAGAGACCTAAACGATGATTTAGAAAGAATCGCCGCCTGGTCTGATGAGAATTGTTTGGCATTAAATCCTTTAAAAACCAAGTACATGTTGTTTGGTACGAGGCAGCAGTTGAAGAAGGTACCTTTAAGTCTTAATTTGACACTAATGGGTGAGCCTATTGAACGCGTAAATGAGGCGCGAAACCTTGGGTTATGTATGGACAACAGCCTTAGATTTGAGAAACACGTTGCTGACTCCGTAAGAAACTGTTTCTATCGTCTAAGACTGCTTTACAAAATGAGACCATTCCTGTCTGAAAAACTTCGCGAACAGCTAGTTGAAACGCTTGTCCTGTCTAAACTAAACTATGCTGATACGGTGTACGGCCCACGATTGCTGGCTCGTACCGATCGACTTATACAAAGAGTCCAAAATGCATGTGCGCGCTTCTGTTACTCGGTTCCCCCTAGAACTCATGTCACCCCCTTTCTTAACAAACACTTTATTCTCAAGATGAAGTCGAGACGAAAGTTACACCTAGCGTGCCTGCTTTTTGGAATCGTTAAGTCTAAGAAGCCGAAGTATTTGTACGACAAGCTTAGTTGGATGGCTAGTAGACGAGATTGCGCGCCCAGGCAATGTGCACAACAACTTTCCACACAGTCTCATAGGACAGCAGCTTTCAGAGGCACTTTCCGGTATGCTGCGTCTAAAGTGTGGAATAATATCCCGCCACCATTAAGGATATTGGGCACTGTCAACACGTTCAGAACACGTTTACGGCAGTATCTGATTGATTCACAACAGAAACTAGACATGGTCGCCCTAATGTTTCACTTATATGAAATGCCTACAGTACTTAGCTTAATACATAATTCCTGTCGTGTCACGCAAATTATGTTCTGGGTATGCGGGTAGTTGCACGCGCTCGGTGATTTTCTGTCCGTTGCTGCCTAAATTGTCCCAACTCGATGACGCTGCTGTGCCATCCGTGGCGCCTACTATGTGCTACTATGTGCTGTCGCAGTTGTGAGACCTGTAGAAGCATAGACACAATAATTCTATAATTTCGTTTTATTTATTCATAAACAAGTCATAATCATATCTCGTGCTCTGTTCAATCATAACGCGTTGTTTTCGTTCTTACCCATTATGCCTGGCCTACTTGCGACTGTGACGCACAGCCGGCGTCGAGATCGCATCACGAACCCTCGATTTTATTAATCAAATCCTGGCCGATGATGCCCGAAAACGATGTTTGTTTTTTGAGTACAGATGGTGCCGCCCTTTTTCAAAAATCGACAACTAGAACAAAAAGGAGCTAATTATGATATTTTACACTAACACGAAACTAAAATATTGATCAACCTAGCAAAATTATTTATCGAACTAAAATTAAATGACGCTTACCTTCTTCTATTAAGCTTGTGCCTACTTCATCTATGTTTATAAGTGGGTACTTCACTTACCCCCGAAAAACATTAAATTAAAATAATATTTATGAGTATTTCTCACTCTCACTCACAGTATTTTCTTTCTTCGACAAACTAAATACCTAACTGTCGGTGGGTTGTCCGCCGAGCTCGGCGGCCTGTAGCGCATTGTGAGTGCACCGTGCACGCATTGATTGATCTAATCGCTAAACGGGTTTGCTGAGACGGTTCTTGTTGTATTTACTTTTATTATTTATTTTTTTATTCCTTTTTTTTTTTTTTACTACCTTATTTATTAATAGGTACCTAATGGTTAAAATATTTATTGGGTATGTTGAAACTGTTTGTACTTCCCGTCACTTGTCACTAAAGGTTCATTAGAAAACCAGCGTCAGACAGTACCTGTCTGGCATTAATGCTGAAATGAACCTTTTTGGCGCAGCCGTGAGGCACACACTATTGTTTTCAAATTTTTATTTTTTTTTATTTTTTGTTATTTGTATTTTGTGTTTCACGAACTGTGTCCAAATAAACGTTATTCTTTCTTTCTTTCTTATTCTTTATATGTTTATCTATTTTCACCCGAGCACAGCTCGGTCGACCAGGTACTTACTATAATTCGAGTAAATAATGCTTATTATGTAAATTGCCGCATTTTATGCACAGACACTAACGGCAACACAAATGCAAATCGATGAACATGGCCAATGAACAAATTGTCGAAAATTACATTTGAATAAGTAAATTATGAATTGGTCATTTTTTCATGCTAAATATTATTACTTTAGGGGCTTCGCAAGGTAGACAAAACAAGTACAACTTATCTAGACGTATTAAGAGATACATCTTAGTAGATTAAGCTAGCGGAATTCTAAAGACGTGATAGGTATCAATAACTAAACATGATCAAATCAAACAAAAAAGAAATGGGACATCGTTTCAATTATCGGATATTGGGTTTTGATGAAAGCTGCAGTGTTACCTCAAACATGCTATCATTATAGGTACCAATATTCTTTCATCGTACTTGGCGAGATTTTCTATAGAATTAAACTTTTCTCTGGTTCTGAAAAGGTAGCTCATGTAATGATCTTCAGCCGTAATCATCTGGATTGATTTAGCTAGTTGGCGTCAATGTCGTACATTCTCGTGTTTTTCATATCCTTCCAACGATAGTGTTGCGGGAAAGTCCAAAAGGGATACCGGGGCCCTTGGCAACAGGCAACTGAAGGAACACGGGTGGGTTTAAGTCAGTAAAAGTCTGACACGCCCTCCCGCTCCGCCAAAGCGGGGAAAGTCATTTGATGACTACCCACATTAATAAAAAATAAAAAAACTGTCACGATTTAAGCGTTGCTTCTCGTTCTTCATTCAATCGTATGGCAAAGTTAGGCCTATATCTAAAGTTAAGTCTATATATTTTCACTAACACATGTTGATGAAGCTGTTACATTACTTTACAGGAAATTACATGAAATATTTGAAAGACATGTACCGAAAAAAAAAAAAAAATATATATATATTCGAAGTACCAGTATCCGGCGTGGTTTACACCCGTCATAATTAAAACTTTAAAAGATAAGTATTTTCACTTAAAAAAATTCAAGCAACTTAAATTAGATTTCAATCAGGAATTATACAAATTTTACAGACAGCGAGCTAAAGAGCTAATCGATCAGACGTATAATGAATATATCCGACGTACAGAGGTGGATATAAAGAGGGATCCCAAAAGTTTTTGGAATTTTGTTAAAGGTCAGCAGGCTACTAGACAAACGTGCACTGAGTTTGAATATAATGGCCAGACTGTGTCTGGTGTAAACGCAGCAAATGCGTTTGCTAAATATTTTAGCTCAGTGTTTTTGCCGTATGACCCTGTTCTGTCCGCAACTAGTGCTGAGCAGGAGGTAATAGACCCTCTGTGCTCCTCGCGGATCGCTATAGATGTAGTTGACTCAGCCGACATATCAGTAGCAATTCGCCGCCTCAAAGCCCATTCATCTGCAGGGCCTGATGGAATTCCACCCTTTATTCTAAAAGACTGCTTTGAAGTATTTAAAGAACCACTTCTATTTATCTATAACTTAGCTCTTCAAACAGCTTCTTATCCTGCAGAGTGGAAAATTTCACGGGTTACCCCTGTACCAAAGGGTGGCGCCAAGGCAAAAGTGGACAACTACAGGCCTATTGCGGTGCTGTCAGCCTTCGGCAAGGTTTTTGAGTCTATACTTAATCGGTACATCACCAGGCAGATCAAGACCCAACTAGCTGAGTGTCAGCACGGTTTTAGAGCCGGTAAATCCACTGTGACTAACCACATTAATTTTGTAGACTTTGCTGTCACAGAAATGGAAAAAAATAAGCAAGTTGACGTGGCATATTTTGACTTTAAAAAGGCGTTCGATCGTGTCCAAAATGACGTCCTACTTAAAAAATTATCCGCAATTGGATTTACCCCGAAGTTGCTTCAACTCTTTTCCAGCTATCTCACTGACCGTTATCAGTATGTCCAAATCTCTGGGCATAAATCTGTCCCTTATATAACTTACTCTGGTGTAAGCCAGGGTAGCACCCTGGGGCCTACGCAGTTTATTGTAATGGCGAATGACCTGCCTAAGGTCGTCAAGATGGCACATTGTCTCATGTTTGCGGATGACCTGAAGTTATCCTTGGGTATTAATAGTGAGCATGACTGTGAGGCACTGCAGAGGGACATTGATATGGTGGTAAAATGGAGTGAAGTCAATCACTTAGAATTTAACACTTCTAAGTGTAAGACTATTTCTTTTACCCGTTCGCGTGCGCCCATTCAGCATATTTACCGCATATCTAATGTCCCTTTGGAGTGCGTCAGCGAGATAAAAGATCTTGGACTGACTTTAGACGTGAATATGACCTTTAATCAGCATATAAATAATATCTGTAGCAAGGCCTTCCAATCTCTCGGTTTTGTTATGAGGCAGGCAAGTAAGTTTAAAGACAGGAATGCCATACTGACTCTTTATTATTCGTTAGTACGCAGCAAACTTGAATACAATGCGCTGGTATGGGATCCACATGAGCAAAAATATAAGCTCATGATAGAAAGGGTCCAGCGAAAATTTGCTCGCTACCTTTATAAAAAAATGTATGGGTACTATCCCTATTTGTATCCATCTCTGTTTGTTGCGGGAATGGTGGGCATCAACACGTTGGAACTGAGACGCAAGTGTGCGCTTTTGATGCACTATTACTTATTGCTCAATAATAAGATCGATGACGCGACTACTCTTGCTCGCTGTTCATTGTTTGCTCTGGACCGGCTGCGGCGTTCGCGCGCCTGTGCCTCGCGGGGTTTGTTCGCGGCCCCACCAGTGCGTACCCATACTGCTCGATATGCTCCCACAACCCAGGCGATCAATTTGCTGAACGCTCTGATTGCTCAGGAGCCGGACGTTGACATATTTATGTGTAGCCATAAGTGTATGTTAAATGTTTGCATGAAGTTTTTTAGTTAAATGTTATGTTGTTGGCTTGCTGCACGCTTTGGTATTTACTGTTAGTGCAGCAAGCAATTGTTGTTAAATAAATAAATAAATAAATATCCTACCTCTGTATCTGTTGATAGTAAAGCTATAGTCCTTACTCCCGTTGTTTATTTGCTTTTACAGAAGACATAGCCTTAAACAATGGAGCATCAAAAGACATCATTGCAGAGGAACACATGAGTCCAAAGGAGAAGTATGAAAACGCCGTGAGGAAGTCTTGTATGTACGCTAACATTGTGAAGAACGAACTAGCTGATCTCAGCGGATTGGAGTCATTTGGGTAACTATAGATGAAATTACACACACATCCGTGGATGGGTGACCATCTTTACATATCGAGACTCCTCCGTGCCTCGGAAAGCACGTTAAGCCGTTGGTCCCGGCTGTCATTTGTGGATCTTTGACAGTCGTTACGGTTCGTCAGAAGCCCGAAAGTCTGACAACCAGTTTTTCCAAGGGGTATCGTATTACCCAGTTACTGGGTTGTGGAGGTCAGATAGGCAGTCGCTCCATGTAAAATACTGGTATTCAGCTGCATCCGGTTAGACTGGAAGCCGACCCCAACTTGGTTGGGAAAAGGCTAGGCAGATGATGAGATGAAATTACAGACACATGGGAGTTTATAAATTCATCTTACCAGAGATATTATGCAACGGAGAGATGTCGGTCATTAAACTTTTGATCCAGTAGGCTGTGTTATAAAAGATGACAATACGATTCCCAGGAAATAAAGGCTTTTACTACGTCTATCGGGTGTATAAGACCATTAATATGTTTATTGGGATCAGCATCAGATAGAGTTGTTTTTCATAAAGACATCAAGCGAACTCTACCTTTCTCTAACACTTTGGCGGACAGTGAATGAGACACAATTGAAATTTTATTGCTATTACGTGTCCGCCAAAGTGTTAATAATGAGAAAGTCATACAAGGGGTATGATTCATTAGGTAAAAAAGGTTCATTAGAAAAGCTCAAGCATACTATTCATGTAAATTCTCCATCAGGTATTTTAAATTTTACCAAGTGCCTACGCATTATTGATGTATTTAGATTGAATTCAAATCAATTCGATGAGTGTGGTACTATTGTGGGGCATTAACACTGACGATGTTAGTATTAAATGGTGATGATGATGTACATAAGGAGAATGACCGGACTCCGTATCGCTATTTGTTGGGCAGTGACTTAGGTTTCTAATGTTGATAATTCTTGTTTTAAAATATAATGATTTTATCTAGTAATGCGAATCTTTAAATTCTCCGCATAAAAAACATCATAAAAGTATTAGTTTTTATTTCGATTTCCCATTTTAGCCATACATAGTTCTATGCGCGCGCATCCCGAGCAGAATTTATGCTGGCGAGTGAACGGCTGTCGTTCTCTTTCTTGCATATGTGCACGTCCCATTCGTTTGGTTTTAAGTACAGTCTCGAACGTATTTGCTTTTATCATTGCATAAATAATGGAATGATTTCATAGTATGTGTTGTTTTAATTATACTACTAGGTCATTATTATTTTGCAATTTGGATTTATTATTCACATATATTATTTTTTAAGTGGACACTGAATTTGGCCAACTCGCAAAATAAAAATGTAAGTATCTATATTCTGATTTACTTGAACTTTTTGCTTGTTTCTGCCAAACCTTTTCCCAACTATGTTATAACTGTAAGCAAGTACATTGGCAAATATAAAATGGGTGATAGGCCAATATAGAACGAGTGCGGGTGAATCCGCGTGGTAGGAAAAATATCCATAGCGTTTTTTTAAGCGACTGTACATGCGCCAATTTTTGGCGCCAATTTTTGAATGCGTTGACTGCTTGAGTTCTTTTCACCGATTCTGTTTTTGTTTATTTTTTGTGAATAAGGTTTTTATTGATTTTTTTTATATTTTCGTTTTCTTGAGCAATTGACGTTTTCTTGACATTTTAATTGCGTCACATTAGTTGTTCACAATGGAGGATTCAGTTCGTCGTTGTATTAACTGTTCGATTCTACTGCGGTATTTACGTTGGCAGTCGTTGAGCGAAGTTAGTGAAAATGCCTACAATACTCTGACTTCTTGGATTTCTCCAACACCGGTAAGTCATATTAAAAGTAGCGGGCTAGCGCACTTGGTGGAACAGCAATAAAGCGATGGCAGCTATATTACGTTTAGTCTCATGTAATACGGGGCGAGCCTATTACCATCAACCGGGCATAAATCTAGGGCTGGTACTGAAAAATTCCTATTGGAATACCTAGGTCTGTCTGTCCCAACGCCACACGCTTAGAAGTCGCGCTTGCGACCACTATACCAACGAGATCGACAAAAGAGTAATGTTAAATGTTATTCCGGTTATTAAGTAATACATATTATTATTTTATCTTCTTCCGTTAAAGTATTTTTATTTAAATTAGTAATAACAAAGTCAACAGTACCGGTGTTTCCGTTGGTGGTGAACTTACATAGATAGATAGTTATACACTTCAATTAGGTTAGAACTATATACCTAGGTCGTATGTACTTACAGCGATCACGAAGAAGACTCATTTATTATGGGATAGGTGCTATTTGATGCAGAACCTGTGTTTGTAAGGTACCAGAACCTAATTTAATTATTTGATTTAATAGATTTCACGTGATGGCATCATTTGCACTGAGTGCTTTGCTTGTCTAAATGATGCTCTCCAAGCTGGGCCAGCATCAACTCCTTCATTTGGCCATCGAAGTATATGCTTTGCATGTGGAAAATCTATACTACGCGTACGTGCAATAAGAGTGCCTTCAAATGGTGAAGAAAGGAATATGATTCTTAGTTGGATATCTCCTCACTTGGTATGCATTTTATTTCATTTGTTAAGACTGGTGACTTACCTAAGCCTCGATATTTGTTTTATGACTTGGATTATTTTAGATTAATTTAATTATATAGCACATTGTGATAACTATGTACCTACTATAAACCTAATATTTTTGGGTACGTGTTTCATTGATTTGAATGTGCCCTGACGACTGAGGTATGCAAGTTGCTCACGCAAATGTCTCGCTGATGTTATATTTTATAATTTTTGAATTGCTTATTTTGTCTTTTCATTACGGACCCTTATAACGTTCTGCATCGTTCTCACATGAATCATTTCAACATGAATGATGTAACTATAATTTGATTTAAAAGAGTGTCCGTAGAGTTTGTTGCCCGTTTTCCTCCATAGGTACTACTACGCTTTGGAATGGGCAACTAGCTTCATCTTTCTGACTGACCGACCCCTTGACTATTCAAAAGTGCACGTTAATCATAATAATTTCTATATGTAGCATAAAATATATTACATTAAGGGTCTTACATATAAATATATGAAGGTCCACATATTTTGCTTACTTATCAGCTTGCAAAAAATACATTAAAATAAAATTAAATACAAAAATGCAAAAAATGCTTTAAAAAAATGCTTGAAATTAATGCTTTGAGTTTGAGTTTATATTATAAGTTTTTCATTTCCAGGAACCACATTTGGAAAGAGTGTGCCGGTCATGTTGGATGGCAGTTAAGAGGAACATACGCCGACAAATGCAACACGATGCCAATCGTTTGGTGAACGCTGAAGACAGCGAAATGGTAGTAGTTGCTGAACTTATGCCAAATCAGCAAGTAGTTCCTGTTCAGATTCCTCAACCACCACCACTTCCACAGGAGGACTTGTTTCAGCCGCAAAGAAGGAACCCAGAGCCAAAAATAATGTCACGTACTTATAAACGTGCAGCAGCGACCACACGACATTGCGTATTTCCTGATTGTGAAAACCACGAACGTTTAGAAGTACCCAGAGTTTTGAAGGAAGAGGTTTTAAATCATTTTAGAATTTATATTCCTTTATCAGGTTAGGTTTGAACGCTACGCAATTCTATGATTTATTGAACAATATACCACGACTGCATGAAGAAGTACCGGATGCAAGTATAGCATTAAGCATTTATTTAATTAAATTGAGAACCGGGGACAGTAATGAAAGACTGTCTGGTCTTTTTAACATGCCGAGAACTTCACTTGAACGCAATATGAATAAAGCAAGGGATATTCTGACTGAACAACTAGTGCCTCTCTATTTAGGTCTTAGTCACATGACTGTACAAGAAGTGGCAGCGAGAAACACAACAATACCAGAAGGTCTCTTCGGAAACTCCGCAATGCCTCTTGAGACCAAGCCAGCTATTACCATCTGCGATGCTACTTATGTGTATGTCCAAAGTAGCAGCAATTACTTATTTCAGAAAGAGACGTACAGTTTGCACAAGTATGCAAATCTGGTAAAACCATTCATGATTGTTTGCTGCGACGGCCACATTTTGGATTGCATAGGTCCGTATAAAGCCATAACTAATGATGCCACAATTATGAGCAACGAATTTAACAACTCAGACGGGCCTATGCGGGCATATTTTCGAGAAGGAGATATATTCCTTCTCGACAGAGGCTTCAGGGATGTGGTACCAGAATTACGAAATTATGGATATTTGACACATATGCCGGAATCCTTGTTAGCAGGCCACCGTCAATTAACAACTGAACAAGCCAATAAGTCCCGTTGTATCACCATGTGCAGGTGGGTGGTTGAGGTCGTGAATGGTCGACTGAAACGGGATTTCAAGCTGTTCAGACAGGATTTTTTTAACAGAGCTGCCAAACACTTAATGGAGGATTTCAGAATTGGTTGTGCTCTGACCAATAAGTTTCATCCTCTGATTCAGGATAAGCCAGAGTACGTTGAATATTTGGCAATAGCACGACAAAGATATTATGTCCCAAACCATTTAGCAGAGATAGTGGAGTCGGATCATTTTAATAGAAGGCGAACTATGTTTATTAATATAGATGGCAACCACCCACATTTGGACCAGTTCCCTAGGCTGAGTTTGGAAGACTTGAAAAGGTTAGCTGTAGGAACGTACCAGCTGAAACAAGCTAAATCTTACTACGGTGAGCACGTTCGTGTAAATGGCACGTATACTGTAGAAGTTAATGACGCAATTGAAAACGACGTACTACTTAGTCTGGGTACTAACCCCTACCTAATACGTGGAAGAATAAAGTCTCGGCATGTTAACAGTCGTACGTATTACACGTACCTAATGATAGACAGGGACGAAAATATTACTAACTAGCTGCCCCGCTCCGGCTTCGCACGGGTAGCACTAAGTACCTACCCTACCCCTACCCTACCTACCCTACCTGGCCTACCTACCCTATCTACCCTACCTACCCTACCTACCCTACCTACCCTACCTACCCTACCTACCCTTCCTACCCTACCTACCCTACCTACCCTACCTACCCTACCTACCCTACCTACCCTACCTACCCTACCTACCCTACCTACCCTACCTACCCTACCTACCCTACCTACCCTACCTACCCTACCTACCCTACCTACCCTACCTACCCTACCTACCCTACCTACCCTACCTACCCTACCTACCCTACCTACCCTACCTACCCTACCTACCCTACCTACCCTACCTACCCTACCTACCCTACCTACCCTACCTACCCTACCTACCCTACCTACCCTACCTACCCTACCTACCCTACCTACCCTACCTACCCTACCTACCCTACCTACCCTACCTACCCTACCTACCCTACCTTCCCTACCTACCCTACCTACCCTACCTACCCTACCTACCCTACCTACCCTACCTACCCTACCTACCCTACCTACCCTACCTACCCTACCTACCCTACCTACCCTACCTACCCTACCTACCCTACCTACCCTACCTACCCTACCTACCCTACCTACCCTACCTACCCTACCTACCCTACCTACCCTACCTACCCTACCTACCCTACCTACCCTACCTACCCTACCTACCCTACCTACCCTACCTACCCTACCTACCCTACCTACCCTACCTACCCTACCTACCCTACCTACCCTACCTACCCTACCTACCCTACCTACCCTACCTACCCTACCTACCCTACCTACCCTACCTACCCTACCTACCCTACCTACCCTACCTACCCTACCTACCCTACCTAGCCTACCTACCTACCTACCTACCTACCTACCTACCTACCTACCTACCTACCTACCCTACCTACACCTACTTTACGTTAAAACCTTCCCTTGAGGATAACGAACACAACAAAAAAAGAATTGGCCAAATTGGTCCAGGCGTTGTTGAGTTATGCGCTTACCAACACATTTTGCGATTCATTTTTATATTATAGAAGATACTGTTCAGGCTATTTGCGGTTATTATTGCAGTTGTTTGGTGGGCAACCGCACAGTGGGTTGTTGTGCCCACGTGATGACCATCACGTGGTACTTAAGTTGGGGTCGGCATAATGACATTTATGCACCAGCTGCGTTTTTAGATGATATTTTTGAGGAGTTTACAACCCAAGAAAATATTTAATGTTTATTGCTTTGTTTTTATTTTACTATATTTAGGCTAGGTATTGATTTATTTTTATTTATTTAACTCAATAACTCAATTTGTAAGTTGCTTAATAAAATAATATTATTTACTGATGTTTTAATTTGCACTGTCTGTAACCTGCATTACGCATTCCTAGTTCAGCCTTTCTCTTGTAAAGTATACAGTACAATAAATCAGAAGCCTCCGTAGTCCAAAAATTAATTTGCTATCGTATATAGGTAACACAGGTACATTTTTAGACTAAGAATTAATAGTTTAAAAAACAAACGTGTTATTCTGACTTTCCTAATCCAAAAATGTTCAGCACTTTGATCTTATTGTTACAAACAACAACATAACAATACAACGTTGTTGGTAACAATTACATAATTATATTCATATAATGATCAATCAGGTAAATTACCATTTACGTGGGCGTTAAATAAATATATACAAGTTGTTCAATATTTTACAATAAAGTTGAACAAAACGGGAAGGGTCGTGAAAAGCGACCTATTTCATATCAGACTATATTTTCGAGGAAACCATACTTTGATATTCTCGATGTTCCGTCCAAGATGTACAAATTGCTAATGTTTGATGTTTGGTTACATGTGATTTCTCGAGTTTTTACTTACCTGCCTCTAAAGCCTGTTTTATCAACCTCTATTTGTCGGAATTGACGAGCATTGAAAATGCTCAAACGTCATTTTGACTAATTCGTATTTTGAATTTACCACCATACATTGTGTCAAAAAGTCACTAAGAGATTCGATTCTGAACCTAGATTTTGAGACCTACTTACCGTGTAATGCGGAGAATTATGATAAAATGGTAAATTACATTTGAAAACCCTAAAATCATTCTTTAAATTAAACCACAAATCTTTAGGTCACTGCATGTTTCATACCGATACGAGGTTCCTTAGTCACTTGGTCAATGTCCTTTAAGAAATAGAAGAAAGCATGTTGAATTCCATAACAAACGCAGTAAGAAAATTGAAAATTGCGTTGTTTACTTACAGTTGTTTGATTTTAGATATGAAGAACAGTTTGTTGAACTTAGTGAAGTAATCTCTAAAGTTTGCAGAAGCACTTCACAAATCACATTAGTTTCGATTCTGGATAATAATTCCACCGATAATGCCGATGTTCTGTTTAATTTTGGCATACCAATAATTAAGAGAGAACTTCGAAACATATACCTAAATTCTCTCCCATAATTTGTTTATTTTCAATCCATCTTTAGTGCCAACTCTCACGTTATCCGTCGTACAGCCGACGCGTTCTTCAAAGAAGTGTCTCCGTTCCTCCTGCACTTGGGCATGTTTGTGCCCACCATCATGGGCCAGTGTACGCCAGACCAGCAGTCGTACTGGCTACCCAGAGCACTGGACATGCAAATCATCGGAACCTACGCACAGGTGAGGTCTTGTGCCCATTCTGCTACGTAGGTATTATATTATACGGTCATTGTACTGATTCTCATTGTTCTTGAGTATCAATGCTAATTATAAGCTTGTTGAAATGTAGGTTATGTATGAATTATGATGGATAACAACAGAGTCGAAAATTCTACTACATTTTTTTTTTAATACTACCTTTTTCATCATCTCAAAATCCTAGGCGGATTGTAGGCTTGCACAATATCACGAAAAAGTTGACTCGAAAAATTTGTTTTTATTCCTCCTTTTCGAACAATTTTTTTTGTGTCTTGAATTGATGGTAAAAAGATTATTATTTTGTGTCTGAAAGACTATTCTATGACAATTAGAATAGGAAAAAAAATATGTGAAAATCCGTGTAAAAATAAAGGCACATTTTTTTACATAAGTTTAAGGTGTATTTTCGGATACCCCTTGGCATGAGGAATCTATTTTTTTATGATGTCACTATTTGGACCACCCTATATATTATTCCAATGCATATCATTGGCGAAGTGCACAAGAATGCAATTGATGCCAATTGATGATGACACAATGGTTTTATTACAGACGGAGCTCGGTCACGGCACATTTATAAGAGGCTTGGAGACGACAGCGACGTATGATCCTGAAACTGAGGAGTTTATCCTGCACAGTCCCACGTTGTCATCTTACAAGTGGTGGGCTGGTGGCCGTAAGTATTAACAGATGATAATAGCTTGCCATTTAATTTAGCGGTCAACAGTTCTTAACAATCTGAGGCTCTACAAGTCTCCAGATTCCGCAGTAACGCAATTTTAACGAATTTACCGGATACTGTCGCGGTGTTAGTTCTTCAGTAGGCATACATATACATATGTACGTTGTGTGGCAAAATGCACGTTACCCAAAGTAAAATAAAGTTTAATCAACAAATGAAATCATTTCAGTTGGAAAAACAGTGAACCACTGCATCGTAGTGGCTCAGCTATACACTAAGGGTGAATGCCACGGGACCCACCCGTTCATTGTTCAGATCCGGGACGAGGACACGCACATGCCTCTCCCAGGGATCAAGGTCGGAGACATCGGCCCGAAGATGGGCTTCAACACAGCTGACAATGGGTTCCTAGGGTTCAATAATTATAGGATACCTAGAGAACATATGATGATGAAAAATGCTCAGGTTTTGAAGGTGAGAATGTTTGAAATTATTATTTAGATTTAGTTTCCAAAAAGATCGATAATACGTTAATAAAACATAAAACTGACGATCATAAACTGCCTAAAGAATAAATTATTCCCAATGAAATTAAAACAAGCTTGTTACTGTACAGTCTTCTTTTAACGAAAAGGAATAGATTGCCATCATTGGTTGGTTGGTAGAGGCAGACACACGAACAGCGGTTACAAAGCATCGTCACCATTTCAGGACGGTACTTACGTGAAAGTGGCGCGACACGGAAAGCTGACCTACGGCACGATGGTGTTCGTTCGTGTGATCCTGGTCAATGAGACTGCCTTCAACCTGGCGAAGGCCTGCACCATCGCTGTGCGGTACTCAGCCATACGTAGGCAGTCAAAGCCGAAGCCTGAGTAAGTAGAAATATCTTTACTAAACGCTTATAGGTTGGTCGTTACGGTAGTCCGAAGCCCGAAAGTGTAACAACCAAGGGGTATCTTATTACCCATTAACTGGGTTGTGAGATCAGATAGGCCAATCGCTCCGTGTATAATACTAGTATTCAGCTACAGCTAGATACAGGTATTTTAAATATGTTAGGGTGGGCTTCCTGTTAGACTGGAAGCCGACCGTAACATATTTGGGAAAGGGCTAGGTAGATTATGAGGCTCTTATAGGTTAGCTTTCATAAAATATTGTCGTCTTAGGGGTCATTCTTCAATTCCATAAGCGTCACTTCGGTGACTGCATTGATGAATTGACGTAATGTTATCGCTTCTATTTCATCTGAAAGCTGTGTGCTGATTTTAACTCAGAGCATCATTTAATAATAGCCAAGCCTATAATTTCCCCATGCACTGCTGGGACACAGGCCTCTTCTCAGTGAGGGGGAGTGGGCCGTAATCCACCACGGGGGTCAGTGCGAGTTGTGAGATGTCAAATGTCTTAGAATTTTTGATTCTTGGACATGCCGGTTTCCTCATGATGTTGAGCGGAGAGAGCAGTGGTGATGAAATAAATTACGCGCGTAAGTCGCGGCCGTTACCACTGGGCCGCCACAGCTCCTTCAACAACCTTCGTAAAAAAAAGGTTTTTACAGATACAATTTAGTCACGCCATATCTATGGCTCTCTCATTTTCAAATACTGTTATAACAATAAACTTATACAAATATGTAACACCTTTGCAAATACTAAAGTACCGGTACTCATTTCCAGTGAAGGAGAGCCCCAGATCCTGGATTACTCAACGCAGCAGCACAAGCTGTTCATCGCCATCGCGACTGCGCATGCTCTGCAGCTGTCTAGTAACTGGCTGTGGAGGAGCTTCAGCGCTGTGCTCGCTGAAATGAAGAATGGCAACACTGACACTTTACCTGAGGTGAAGATATGATGATATGAATATACACCAGCTTAAGAAAGTCAACTTTGGTGGAGCTTGGACGCATTTATTGGAAACAGAGAATTGTTGGGCACTTTCAACCCCTTATTGTTAAACGCGGAGTAAAGTTACAACTAGTATTAACTTCAGAATTGCAAATACACACACACAAAAAAAAAAGCTGCTCTCTACATTTACTCCCTACTTTAACGAGCTATGCGAACATAAATGTTGGGAACAGCTGATTTTTTTCGCGAATTTAGTGTCGGTCCCGCTGTGTAAGTGGTTCATAATGATGAGTACAATTACCCCTTAAGAGATTTCGTGTATGAAAAGATACACCTTATAAAGCAAAAGTTATTTATTATACAGGTAGAATCACCGCTGAATCTAAAATAATCTATTTCTAAAACTAGATTTATTTTACTTTATTTTATTTTATTTAATAGGGACAAAAAACAATAACATTCTAAAGATAAATAGTTAAACATATAACCCACACTGTTGTCCACGGATTGATCAAATAAGTGAGAAACGGAAGCTAATTACCCGACTACGGCGAAGAATAAATATACATAAATATATGTTTATACCTTTTAAGTCGTAGTTGGGTTTTAGTTTTTATTACTTGATTTTTTTTAAAGAATTCTGTTACAAGTTGTTCGAATTAAGTGCCAATTTATAATTTTTAAGCAAGTGAAGTTATAGCGTGAGTTTAAAAAATTTTATTAGAAAAAAAAGAAAATGTCTATGTCCATGAAGTGTGCGTTATAAGTTTCAACCAGGCGTCGAAGAGGCACTCGTGCGCATTGGTCTTACATGAATATACATGATTTGAAGATTTGAGATTTGAATTACCAGCTCTAATTCCAGATCCACGCCCTCTCAAGCTGCTTGAAGGCCATCAGCACATCAGACTCTGCCCACCTAATCGAGCAGTGCCGGCTCGCGTGCGGCGGCCACGGGTACATGATGTCCTCGGGCATCCCGAACCTTTACAACTTTGTGTCGGCCACCCGGACCTATGAGGGAGATTATACCGTGCTGCTGTTACAGACTGCCAGGTAATTTTAAATTGATTTTGGAATGAACTAGTTGACTGAAGTAGTTTGGTCCGGCTACTGATCATCAGACAAAGTGTTTTTGATATATATCATGTCAATTATCTACAACCCGGAGTGTGAGCTCGGTTACTAATATGAAACTTAAATAAAATTGGTGAAATGCCTAACTGGGAAATATATGTTATGTGTTTTAATGCAAAATATAGTATTCGGGGATACGATTGATGGTGTACAATTATACCAGCGTTTTTTCCTTACTAAAGCACCCTAATTCGTAACCTAATCTGAATGATTTTGAACTATATTGTTAATTCATTGCTATACATTCGAAAAATTTGTCTGCTCAACTACGATTCTTCAATATTCGTATTTCCAGGTTCTTGGTAAAAGCCTACGAGCAAGCGGAAGCCAAGCAGCCAGTCACACCAACCGTGTCATATTTGACGCAAGCCTTCTCTGGCAGTAAAGTGACTTGGGACAGCAGTCCTGATGGCATCATCAGATCTTTCCAAGCTCTTGCAGCAGGGTCAGTAACTACGTATTCATAAATTGATTGAGCTATGAAATTGCATCTACGACATGAACGGATATTCTTTTCAGTATCACTGAAAAGAACATCCGACGCAACTGGGTCTGAATTAAAAATATATATTTTTTAAACTCAGCAATATCTTTGACAACATTTGAAGAAGATCTCCAGTTTTGATACGTTCCTTAATTGGCACTCTTAGCGTTTGCACATGATTACTAGAACCTCGTTTGGTTGTGTTTTGTTGTGTACTGAATCCTCTAATACTTTACTATTTATTTAGCGAATTTTTATGTGCATTTCAGAAAGTTATCAGCATGTGTAAAAAATATAAGGAAGCGCATGCGAGCGGGTCTATCTCAAGTGGACGCGTGGGAAGTCTCCACTATCCAATTAGTTGCTGCAGCCGAGGTAAATTGTAATAGAAAATTATGTCAATTATTTAACAGGTCCACCATCTAGCACCTCTCTCATCTTACGGTCTGAAATCAACAGAGTTCAACTTATTCACCACCATTACCGTTACCATTTTTGAGTTACGCAACTTATTGTGAAATAATCTAAGTCTCTCTTTTTAAACTCGCCCTTTTTTCGACAGGCCCATTGCCGAGCTGTGATTGCAGATACGTATAGACAAGAGATCGTAAGACTGACTGCCAATTCAAGTCCAAATGTCAAGATAGTCATGGACCAGCTCTCAACTCTTTACCTGTATTACTGGGCCCTGGAGAGGACTGGAGATCTTCTCATCGTAAGGAACACCTACAATATCAATAATTATCATACTGTCACTGTTTATCCTTACATATTATAAAACAAAGTCCTCCACCTCGTCTGTCTGTCGTCCTATTCGTGATAAACTCAAAAAACTCTATCCATTAGTGAAAACAGCATGAAGATAGGTGCAGTAGGCACCTATTTTCATGCTGTTTTCACTAATGGATAGAGTGGTTCTCGAGGAAGGGTTTAGTATATAATAACCGACATCAGCGCGGGCAAAGCAGCGGGCATCAGCTAGTACATATATAATTATAGTTTCACTGTCAATATTCAAGGATTTCCTGCACAGAGAACTCTGTGTCAAGAATACCAAGAATACTCATAAATTACAAATTGAGGAAAACGAATTAGCAATAATTATGTTTTGGTACTAAAGACAATATTGATTTGCAGAACACGTCGATATCGGAGAAGGATCTGGTGGATCTACAGCTGAAATACGAGGAGCTGCTGTCGAAGATAAGGCCAAATGCAGTTGGGCTTGTTGATGCCTTCGATCTACGTGATGAAGTGAGAAATTTATTTATATGCTGATTATGCTTTTTAAATCTTTCAGATCATAAAATCCAATTTGTTAGTAATTAGATACCTACACATCTTAAACACTAGTGTTAGTACATACATTTGGCTTTTCGTAATAATGACTTTTAATGTCTCATTCATTTATACAATACAATACATCAATAATCAATATACGTTAGGTACAAGAAACAACATTATTTCAAGACACGATTTGAAGGCAATACTTGTGACCTGGTCCAGTGCCTTAAAACTCAGGCACTATTGCCTTCCTGAACTATGAATATACCTAGGCAATGAAGAAAATAATGATGCTGATAAGCATTCAAAGATGCTCCTTCTTAAACGGTGAAGGCTTAGCTGTTACTATACGTGCTCTGTGACTGGACCGAATTTTTGCAGAATTTGTAACAGAATTTGCATTCTTCGAAATCCACTCAAGCGCCCGGCAACCATGGGGTCCCCAAAATTGTATGGTTGGGGCAACCATGGTTGCCCTCGAAGACTCGGGCGTTAGAGTGCTGGACACTTTCATATAGTTCCACTTCCATATCAGTAATACTGCTTTCTCGGACGAAATCTTTTATAAGGAGCGTTACTTATATCAATACAGGGTAAACACCGTTATCCTTAAAATCGGTGGTTTGGTGTCATTTATATTTATTTATTTATTGGAAACTCAACAGCTTATTATTAATATGACATTTTAAGTGAAATTTCACCCCACTATCAATGAACAGCACAATGCAGACGATAGACCGTGAAATCAATGGAAAATTACGACTTTTATTTGAAATTACGTTTTACAACTAGAGTATTTCACCCTTTCCCCCTATGCGCTAGGGCAACGAACTTGCGTCTCAACACAGGTGGGTGGCGCGGGACGTGACCTGACCGGCCGCGAGCGCGACCCCTCCCTCGGTCAGTCAGCTGTTTCGCTAGCGAGCACGGTGCCGGATAGAAACTTTTTAAAATCTTTTAATGAAAATAACGTTTATTTTTGTTGTTACTCAGTCATTTATTTTTATATTTAATTAACAACCCATGGTTTGAGTGACAACGGTGTTTACCCTTACACCCTGTATAAATTACATCCTTATTTTTCATAAAAAAATAAAAAATAAATAAAAACTTTTATTGACATAAAAATATTCCAGCAATACATGTGAAGCCCCTGACTCCCGTGCTAGGCGAACCTGTTACAGGAATCAGTGTCCTCCGCCATACAACAATACACATTTCAATTTTTATGTAATAAAATACAATAATAAGTAACACAAGCTGGTATTGAGACAGTATAACTAAACAATAATAAAAAGAAACAAAGCGGGCGTGTGATTGCACGTTTTTGTATGTGGGGTGTGAGTGTGTGTGTGTGGGTGTGGGTGTGTGAGTGTGTGTATGTGGGATGGTGTGCGAATGCAATTGAGTGTACAAGAGTGTGTGTGTGGGTATCTTACTGTTTTTAGCTAACTCTACACGTATTTTATGGTACTGATAAAATTAACTTCTCAGTGTCGTCATAACTTAAGGACTGAAGCCAAGGTCTTAAAATTTGTTTTACCTTATATAACGTAAGCTTATAAATCGAGACGGATTTATTAACCCGGTTGTAGATCCTTGAACTTAACGCACAAAAGTGTCTGGACGCGAGAGCAGTGCGACATTTGGCTACTTTGCAGACTGGAAAACACGTGCGTCTACTTATTGCATCTGAGCTTATTGGCAACATAGTGTGTCTACGTAGTACAGTACGGAGTATATATAATTGTCGAACAGTAAGCACTTGGGCTTCCGAGTACAACTTTCTAGTGGGATAGATTTGTTTTTTGAAGGACATCACTTTAAGTATCGCCCGTTGAGCCCGTTCCGCTCTAAGCATAGCTGTTTTAAACGTCCCTCCCCATACCGGAATGCAGTAGGTAATTATAGACTCGCATAACGAGCGGTAGACCATTGTTGCTGTCTCCTTGTCCGCGGAATGTCGTAGATCTTTAAACAAATAAATAAGCTTACGAAGCCTGGAACATAAAGCGTCTATGTGCGTTCGCCAGTCGAGTTTTTCGTCTATAAGTACTCCTAGATATTTGATGTGAGGTACCAAAGTGAGGCTAATACATTTACATTGCGTAGGATCCGTACATACATGTGGGATTATATCTGTAGTAGTTCGAGGCTTAGGGCAGTTTGATGGACAGAACTGTATGACTTTTGTTTTTTCAATATTCAGTGTCAGCATGTTTTTGCTTAGCCAGCTCATTATACTACGCAATGAGGATTAGAATAGAATAGAATAGAATAATATTTATTTGCTTAAAAACATGGTATAAAAAGATGGTAAAATACAAAAAAAAAATAACAAGAGCATACATGTTTTTGCTTAACAGTGATAAGCGTACAAATTTTACATACAATTCTACAATTTATTTTCAAAGAAGTCTTTGACACTATAAAAACTATGACTACACAACCATTCATGCAATTTATTTTTGAATAATCTAATATCTAATGTCTTGAGATTACTTGGTATCTTATTATATATACGGACACACATAGATATACAACTTTTATTATATTTAGCTAGTCTCGGAAGGACATCCAGTACGAGCCTGTGGGGGTCTCGTCGATTACGAGGATATAAATCATCTGCAGTACTAAATAATTCCCTATGCTTCCTCACAAACATACATGTTTCGTATATGTAAAGAGACGGTAGCGGCAACAAGCCAAGCTTTTTAAATATCGGCCGACAGGATTCGTCAGGTCGAAGCCCGTATATTGCTCTAATGCATTTTTTTTGTGCGATAAATGCTCTTATTTGATCTGTGCTATTACCCCACATTATCAAGCCATAGCGAAGCACTGATTCAACGTATGCATGGTAGGACGTTATTGCCGTTTTAACGTTTGTTATATTTCTGACTTTTTTAAGGGCATATACGAACTTATTTATTCGTTTGGAGACGGTATCAATATGTGCTTTCCAGTTTATGTCTTGATCTAAAGTTACGCCTAGAAATTTAGTTTGCGTTACTTGATCAATTTTATGTATATTCATTTCAACATTGTATTTAGCATTATTTGATATATTAAATTGTATATAAACAGATTTTTTTAGATTTATTGATAAATTATTTCTATTTAGATATTCAATTAGATTTTCAATGGTGTTATTAATATCAGTCTCATGATCGTCAATTGTGTTATTTTTCTTATCAGTTGTTACAATAATAGAAATGTCATCAGCAAATAATATACATTTATGTTTGGTTATATTAATTATAGAATTTATGTACAAAAGGAATAAAATTGGGCCTAACACACTTCCTTGTGGGACGCCATATTTGTTGTACTTAAGTTCGGATGAGTGTGGCATCATGTCGTTATTTCTATCTACTTTTGAAATGGTAACCCGCTGTCGTCTGTTACTTAAGTATGTCGATATCCACTGAAGCACTAAGCCTCTGATTCCAATTGCCTCCAGTTTCTGTAGTAGCAGGTCATGAGACACTAGGTCAAAGGCTTTAGATAAATCGAAGAACAAACCTGTAGTAAGACGGTTTTGATTAATATTCGTCATTATATTTTTTATAAGAGTGAAGATAGCTAGTGTTGTGGATTTGTTTTTTTGGAAGCCGAACTGTTCTTTCTTAATTATGTTAAATTTATTACAAAATTCGATCAAACGTTTGTACATGCACTTTTCAAATATCTTCGACAAAATAGGTATTAATGTTATTGGGCGATAATTATTAACATCAGATTTTTCGCCTTTCTTAAATAGTGGTTTAACAATTGATACTTTTAATGCATCAGGAAAAGTACCAAGTGAGAAAGATAAATTAATTAAATGTGATATAATTGCGCTTAGCTCAATTGTGCATCCTTTTATAATTTTTGTATTGATTTCATCGTATCCTTCAGAATTTGAGTTTTTTAATGAAATTATCTCCGTTCTAACTTCATTTTCAGACACAGGTTTGAGGAACATTGAATGAGCCGCTGAATTTTTTTTAGGGCATGTTTTCATATCCCTACTAGAATTTTGGGCTATATTAATGTAATGGTTATTGAAGGCAGTTGCTATTTCTATAGGATCCGTGACTACTGTGTTACCAATTTGAATATTATCTATATTTTCCTTGAAGTTATTGTTTATGATTTCGTCCCTAATTACTTTCCATACGGCTTTGCATTTGTTTTCATTTTCGGTGATATACTTAATATTTGCGTTCTTTCTTGATGCGTCGATACATTTCTGTAAAATTTTTGAGTATTGCATATATTTACTTCTATTTCCCATATTTTTATTTCTATAATACTGATAGCGTAGAGACCGTTTTGTTTTACAACTTTGTTTCAGTCCTTTGCTTATCCAATTTTGTTTCTTTTGATTAGTTTTAACTTTAAGTTTTATTTTTGGGAAGCATAAATTATAAAAAAGGCATAATAATTCGTGAAAAGAACTGAATGCTACATCTATGTCATTTTCTGCGTATGTTTCTGACCAGGACACATTTTGTAAACATTCCTTAAATTTCTGTATATTATTCAAGCTGTAGTCTCTTTTATAAATATAATATTCTACCTGTTTTTTTTGTATGTTATGCCTTAAAGGAATGCTCAACATTTGAGCTGTATCATGGTCGGATAGATGGAGGGGCAGTACTGTACCAATTGCATCCGGAACATTACTGAGAATATGGTCAATACATGATGACTTGCGTGTTGGCTCATTTATGTGTAATTTTAGATTATAATTGTATGAAAGATCTATCAATTGATTACTTATGTTGCCTTTTTTGAGAGTATTGATGTTAAAGTCGCCTACTAGAACCACGTTTATTTTTGATTTATATTTTTGAAATACGTGTTCCAAAAGACCATTCAACTTAAATAGGAATTGGATGGGATCGGATTGAGGTGTTCTGTAAACACATATAATTATCAACTTATGATAGGTTAGTTCTGTACCGCATACTTCGAACGTGTTTTGTATAGCGTGGGTATTTATAAATGGTAGTTCTTTGAAGATAAGGTTTTTTTTTACTAAAATGCAGGTCCCGCCTCTTTGTTTTCCCCTGCAGAAGTTGGCAGCCATTTCATAGTCATGTATTTTAATATAAGACTCATAGCCTTTTTTTATAAAAGTTTCGGAGAGGCATATTACATCTGGGTTGTTCTGTACTTCACGTAGTTCTTGTAGGGTTATTTCGAGTAGTTCTTTTTTTGATAAAAGACTGGCAATATTTTGATGGAGTATTTTGAAATTATATGTTTTAGGTGGCAGAGTTTTGGGCCCGAAAAAACGTTACGTTCTTTTTAATTACAGGAAAATAATACGGAATTTTTCCTTTTTCAGCTTTATCGGTGGAATTTAAAACGTTATCCGTTTCTTGTGATTTTAGGTTTCTCTGGCCGAAATAGAAAGGAATTGTTCCTTTTTTGGGTTCTTTATTAATATTATGTAGAGATTCCTTAAGACTTGATCTGTTGCTCGCTATCCGCTTTACAAGTTCTCTAGGATTTAAGTAGTTCACATTGTAGTCATGACAATCTATAAGGTAATTAATTTTAGTACACAATTCAGACATTTTGGTGGTCTGGCTTTCTAGAAATTTACATTTTTTAAAGTTAATACATACATTTTTGAGCCGATAATTAATTTTACTTACATCTAAATACTCATTTTTAAACACATTTAACACAATAACCATGTTATTATAAAATGTATCTAGTACTATTTGCAGTTGGGATACGATATATTTCATTGACTGATTCAACTCTATCAGTCGCCTTGGACCAGTCTCTGTCATAAATTAGGAGTGCCGTATCATCAGCGTAAGTGAATATATCACAATGGTAGGTAGGTAATTGGCAGAGGTCATTGATGTAAATTTGAAAGAGGGTGGGCCCTAAAATACTACCTTGAGGTATGCCATAGCAAACCGGTTCCTCTTTACTAATAATGTCTTCAATTTTTACGCATTGAGTACGGCCACTCAGGTAACTTTTAAAAATATCTAAAGCCAAACCACGTATTCCCAAGTGTTCCATTTTGGCCACCAGTCTAGGGATTGAGACGGTATCGAAAGCCTTAGTGAGGTCTAGAAAGATTCCGTAGCATTTAAAGCGATTATCCAGTTTATCCACCAGACTGTTAACAAAGTCCAGCACCGCGTCCTCGGTTGAGATACCTGTTCGAAATCCGTATTGTTTTGGCGATAAAATATTATTTTTTTCAAGGAATTTAGTCAGGGAATTATTAAGAATACGTTCAAGGATTTTGGAGAAAGTGCTGAGAACAGATATAGGTCGATAATTGGAGACATCGTCTCTTGCCCCAGCCTTGTATATAGGGTGCACTACTGCACGCTTAAAAGATTTTGGGAAAGTTCCCGAATTTATAGCACAGTTACAGATGTGAGTTATTATAGGAGCGAGAGACCTACTGGATTGGCGAAAAATTTTGGCAGGTATGCTGTCCCAGCCAACTGCACACTCAGCGCGCAAACTCTGAATTATACCTATAACCTGATCTTCGTCAACTAAGGGAATGACCATTGAGTTTAGTGGAGATGGGGAAGGGATGGAGGCGGTATAGAGACTGTGAGAGCTGAATTTTGACGCAAGGCTCTTACCGATATTCACAAAGAAATCATTAACGTTATTAATAGAGGCAGCCGGATCTGGTTTCAATTTTAACAGCACACCAGGCGTTTGTTTAACGTGATAAGTATTAGTGATATTTTTGATTGCCTTCCACGTGGCCTTAGGGTTATTTTTTGCTTTCAATAACTGTGACTTTTCATATGCTCGTTTGAGTTTTCTAAGCAAAGCATTGCAGAAATTACGATATCGATTATATGAGATTTTTAAGGTTAAATTGTCCGGTTGAACTTTGGCCTTTCGATGCATCTCATCACGATGCCTTAGACAACGAACTAGACCAACGGTCATCCAAGGTTTCAGAACTGTTTTTCTGTTAGATGTATAAACCGTTTTACTATGCTTGAACAGTACTTTTTGCATGTAATCTACCAGAAAATTCGTTGCAAGGTCCGGATTTTGAATACATAGACCAGCACCAAAATCGAAATTATCAATATCATTTTTTATGGATTCGTAGTCATATCGAATTGAGGATTTTTTTGAAGGGGGTTTGCAAACTTTTAAATCTATGAATAGGGCAACAGGAAGATGGTCCGTTACGTGTGAATTCAGTACGATGACTCTAGCTGGTAATTGGGATCTTAATAGAATATGGTCAAGACAGTTGTTTATTCTAGTGGGGAATGCATGTGCGGGTAATAAGCCGAGTGTCGCCATAGTGGTTAAATAATCATTAGAATGTCGGTCAGAGTTACCGGGCTTAATATCAATATTAATGTCACCTATTAATGTTATATTGCAGTAGGATTTGACAGATGTAACTATTTCACATAAACTAGAATAGAAATTAGAAGCATCTTGATAAGATGGAGATCGATAGACAGCGATAATCGCTGTATTATTGTAGCAACACAACAGACAGTTGGCATCACGTATCATTGGTTCAAATGTGTGACAATCCAGGGTGCTTTTGGCATATATAACAACACCGTCATTTTTAATGGGGTTATTTATTGTATGATAGGAAGTGTAGCCCTGTAATTGGGGTAGTTGCCCCGTGAGTTGCAGCCAGCACTCAGTCAGAATTATGATATCAAATTCGATTTTTGTAGCCGAAAGCATTGTGATAAATTGCTCCAGATTCTTTTTTATGCTCCTGATGTTTATGTGTATTATGCCAAGTCTCCGATTGCTCTGTATAGCAAGATTTCGACAATCCTCTGGAGTACATATAAAAGACTCTGCAACAGAAACGTTATCGATGTCAAGAGTAATTTCATTTATATTCGCCATTTTTAGTTATATGTAAAAATGTGGAGATCGAGTCACGGACAGAGTCAAGAATCTCGTACATTGCCCTAGTAATTTTACAATTTATGAGGTCACACAAACGAAGAACGTAGTATATATGTGGAGTTTTAATTTTTTTGGTTGTGTAGTAATAAGACCACATGAGACACGAATTGGGACTTAAGTATTTTGTTTTATGTATTTTTAGGTACGTTAAATTAACTGAGTTCATGCTTATCTTTTAGCTCCTTCACTCAACCTTGGGTTCATACGACGGCCGTGTCTACGAGCGTCTGATGGAGGAAGCCCTGAACAGCCCGATCAACAAGGAGCCCGTGAACGAGGCGTACTTTAAGTACTTGAGACCGATGATGAAGGGGAAACTGTGATAGATAACCGCCGCATATACCTTTTTGGAAGTCACGGCATTTGTCGTTGGTAGAGTAGATGTTAGGGGGCCTACCACTATCGCTTAAAGCAGTATTATTTTAATCCTACTTCGTGGGGGAAAGAGTTGGAGCTATACGTCCAGCTTCATCTCTTTCCTACACTGAAGTAATATTAAAATAATACTGCTGTAAGCGGTGGTGGTAGGCCCGCAGGTTCTATGAGCGGGATAATTAAGTTCAAATAAGAATGGGTCGCCTAAATTCAACGTACAATAATATTATATGTACTTTTGTTACATACTGGGTGGCAGGGCCATTGACGCGCATTCTGTTACAATGGATTCAGTAAATGATACTGGACCCCCATGGGTTATTAAAAAAATAACTGCTGTTTCCTACAAAATTCAAATGTACGCGGTCAGAAATATATGGAACAGCTAATATTTTTTTTTAATAACCGACGAAAAATTTCAACGCAGATGGTTCCAGCTATCTAATTGCGTAACTTATTTTCGTAACCGCCTAAGAAAAATTCGTTTAATTTTGACAGTTCAACAACATCCATTGCGTTATTGACATTGTTGAGCAGATTTTTTTCGAACTTATGAAGCATTGGATTAGACATTTATTTCAAACCGATTCAGATTGATCGTGTATTACGCAGTTGCAGAATCATGTACTGAATCCATGGTAACAGGGGGCCAAGTCTCACAATGATCAGTTTTTGACAGATATGCCATACAAAATCTGTCAAAAACTCATCATTGTGAGACCACTGACACGCTTACGAAATTAGTAGACTTGGCCCCCTGGTTGCGCGTGGATGTCTCTGCCAACCTTTTTTTTTTTTTTTTTTTTTTTTTTTTTTTGGGTGGGAAATCATCCAATGACTTCTCCCGCTCTGGGTGGAGCGGAAGGGCGTGTCAGACTTCTACTGACTAAAACCCACCCGTGTTCCTTCAGTTGCCTGTTGCCAAGGTCCCGGTATCCCTTTCGGACTAACCCGTATTTGTTATCACCGACATTTTTTTGCACATGACCGATAGTATTGTTATCAAGTTTGGAAAAAAAGTAATCCTAAGTCTGTATAATACTTTGCTTCTTCTTCGATTAGAGTCTAAGATCATCCTGGCCTCGAATTGAAGTTTTGTGTTGAATTTGTTATAATTATTGACTTAAATTAATCTTTAGCACCTATCTAGGTAGGTACTCTGTTGCATTTTGTATAAGTACTTTAATTATGTTATTTAATATTGCATTGATAAGATAAAAATGATGTTGTAAAAATATGGATGAGGATTATACGATTAAATGGTTTTTTATACCTACCTACATTTTTATATGTTTGCCTTTTATTACTCTCTACTTTTCTTTCTTTAGCTTTTCTGTTGCTCTAATCCACTTTTGATAAAAATAATCCGTTCTAAGAAGTTGTTATGATTGTAGATCATTCTTAAGTTTTCCATAAACGATGACAAAACAAGCTTGTATAATGTGAGATGTACGATCATCGGTCTTTACTAGGTACCTACACCTAGTGTTCAAAGTACAAAGATCGCTCACAGTACCAATCTCTAAAAACCAGTCCGAAGACGTGTGAAATATGTGTTTATAACATAATATGTTTGATAACATAAGTCAACAAGAAGCAAACACCGATTTTCAGTACAAGATTCATTATTAAAACATTTATTAGGTAACACATATGTCATAATCTACGTAATACTCCAAACAGTTTATTAGCGCCTGATAGGAAAAACAACAACAACAATTATCATTATATTTGCATCTTGATAACGCGCCACTCCGCTGAATAAGTAAGGAGGTAACACAATCATTGCCCCACCACAGACGAACATATTCGTAATTTACTTACAAACATGAGCGCGAAAGTGAGCCAGGATTTACTCGAAGAGAGAAAGAAATGTGAATTTAATGTGGAAGAGTTGACTAATTACCTAGATGGAAGTGTCCAGGCGACGGAAAATAGAAGAAAGTTAGGTATGTCGATATTCATTTGTTTATTTACTTACCGTTGTGAGTGAAGTAACTGGTTATAAGTACCTACGTATGTGTCATGAAGTTAGTACGTAATCTATAAGAGCTAATAACGTAACGTCAGAATTGTTTTCCTGTGAGGATACCGAGTGTTAATAACTTCACACCGCGCACCGTACATACATTTCTTGTATTGAAAGACTATACTACTACCTATATACTAGACGAGGTCAGCTCGTACGTACTGGAAATGTACCTATAGCTTGATTTAAATCGTCTTTTGTCGACTAAGTATGAACATTTTTACTTCGCTAGGGGTGTAGATAAAGGTCAAAAGATAAGAAGAGCATTTAACACCTTACCTGCGTGTGTGCCCTGATAACACTATCTTTATTATGATCAACAATCAAAGTATCTAGGGTAGTATAATAGATAATATGAATGACATTCCGTTCAAAGTCCGAAATTATAAGATCAAACTTTATCTATACCTAATTGTTTGTACGGTAATTATATATATAGGTAGTTCTAAGTTCATAGAATGGCCGTCATCTACCGGTTTGAGATGAACAACGTGAAGAACAAAATGATTATATACTTACCGAGAATATCGGTTTATAATAACTTCGGTCCGAGTTATTTCTGTAGAGATGGCAATGTTATGCTTGTAGAATTAATCATCACGATTCACGAGTATTCAATCAGGCGTTCGTATGATCTCGAAAACAGCATCATTCACAAATAACAAACACTTCACCAGGGTTTTACAGGGTGATTTTACAGAATATTAAGTAGGTTCTTTCATTATGTCTTAATACTGAACATTGACCACCAAAACTACCAATAGTAGAATTCAATTGTTGACCAAAGCATTGTTTTTGCATTTTAAGGTTTGTACCTATTATTACAGAGACTAAAGTGCTCAGCACTAAAGGCCTGATAGATGAGGTTCCAGAAGAATACCTCAGTCACAAAGAAAAGTATGAGAATGCGGTACGCAAAGCAGTTTTATTGTACAGAGCGATGAAAGATGCGGAAGATCCTAACCAGACAGAACAGGAGAAGGCCAAGTATGTTTAATTTCTCAAATTGTATATATCGTAAAGCAGATAACTAGAATTGCGATAGAAACAAAGGTTGTTATTTAGTGGAATCTAATCAGACTGAAAGTCAGCCTCAACCTGAGTAGTAGAAATAAGGCTAGACATATGGAATTGAACTAACCTTCATGGCAAGAGTGACCCGGTGTAGACAAGCCTATAATTCCGATTCATAATTTCGCACATCTATAATTGGATGCACTGACAACCAGTCTTACCAAGGGGTATCGTATTACCCAGTTACTGGGTTGTGGAGGTCAGATAGGCAGTCGCTCCACGTAAAATACTGGTATTCAGCTACATCCGGTTAGACTGGAAGCCGACCCCAACATAGTTGGGAAAAGGCTAGGCAAATGATGATGACGTTGAAGCACTATTCTTCTATTGTTGGTCTTCACTGCTCCAGTGCCCTGTTGTTAAATTGTATCTAATAAAATTCTGAATGAATTACGAACGATTTAATGATCACCGATGATTTAAACAGTAGAATGTTCATGAATCTTAATTCCTTATGTTCAAGTTCATCCTATGACTTCATGTGTTTCAGCACCACTTATCGTAGCCTCTTAAGTTCAGCGGTGTTCAAAGACAACTCTCCGTTCACGCTACACGTTGCTATGTTCATACCGGCCATATTGGGTCACGCTGATGAAGAGCAGAAGAAGTACTGGATGAAGAGGGCCAGCAAGATGGAAATCATTGGCACTTATGCACAGGTAGGTAAACTGCTACAACGAGTCACGACGGCAAAAGTGTACGAAAGTATAGAGGGACTATTCTTACATACGCACGCGTTCTTCCCATGGGGAAAGGGAGAAACTACGGAACTATTTTACAGGGAAAAAGACGAAGGAAAGAAAGTCAATCTTTCTGTTACAAAATGTAGTTTTGAAATATGGAACACGATTTTGTAAATTAGAAACTAAAAAGACTTGCTTATAGAAAGCAGAGTAGTAACCAATAAATAAATACTCATATTCACTTATTTCAGACGGAGCTTGGCCACGGTACATTCATCCGTGGCTTAGAAACAACAGCAACTTACGATCCAAAAACTGAAGAGTTTGTTTTGCACAGTCCAACATTGACTGCGTATAAATGGTGGCCCGGAAGTTGTGAGTAATTTTTGACCCTGACTAAGATGATAATCATTCCATAGAATCCCATGGGTAATGCGTCATTATAGAAAAAACATCACTTGGAACGTCATCTTTTCACGATTATGCTGTGATAATGTTCTAAAAACAAAAAACTATTATACCGAATACTACCTTCTTTTATTTCCAGTGGCACACACTGCTAACTACTGCGTAGTGATGGCCCATCTTTACTCCCAGGGTAAGAGCTGTGGTATCCAGCCTTTCCTTATCCAGCTGCGAGATGAAGATACTCACATGCCACTCCCAGGGATCAAGCTTGGCGAGATTGGGGCCAAGCTTGGCTACAACACCGTTAATAATGGGTTCCTTGGCTTCGAACACCATAGGATAAAGAGGGATAGGATGCTGATGAAAAATGCTCAAGTATTGAAGGTACGAAGGATATTATTAAGCTGATATAAAAGTATCATTCTATATTTTGTCGTTAGAAGTTTAATATGCACTGTTCTATTGCTAGATCTTAATTTCTTAATGTAACCAGCTGTGAGCGTGATGGAATTTCCCATCGGCAATAAAGACGAATTTCCATACAAACTTCCATCCCCTTTAAGGGATGAATGTTCAAAAATCCTCCTTTAGTGCTCACTTTCGTCACTACTCATACGCAACTCATGGTGCAAAATTTCATACTTCTAGACACAGTGCTTTAGGCAGTGCGTTGTCTGTCATTGAATTAATGAATTTAAGATTTTTATTACGTAGAAGATACTGATAATTTTATTCACTGGCAGCTGAAAGAGTACTCAAAGATTAACATGGATGATCTGATGACAGGTTGTGACTCGATAGAACATTGGTAAAATAAGACTTGGAATCAATATTAGATTGGAACGTTCCGATTTTGACCGGGATCGTAAAAATCCAGTATTGATTCCAAGTGATAGTTATGGATGTTTTCTCATTAACTGACGAAGACAGATTTTAAATAAAATAGTTACTTATGGTATTTAAATTATGTTTTCAGGATGGTACATTTAGAAAATCACTGAACAGCAAGCTGACATACGGTACTATGGTGTACGTGAGAGTGGTCATCGTTAACGGCATGGCCAACCAACTAGCGAGGGCGGTCACCATTGCTATCAGATACTCCGCAGTCAGGAGGCAGTCGGAGCTGAAACCTGAGTAAGTGACCGCTGGAAAAACATAAACACTGTTTTTAATGCTGCAAGAAGGTTTTATAGAAAAGTAGGAGAAGAAAATAGAAAACATTTTTTTTTAATTAAAATTAAATTCATTGATTTGCTTGAATGCTGGTGGTCCGGGAGGGTATGGTTGCTTGGTATAAAGTAAAGATACTCGTACAGTGTCGAACTTTGAACTTATTTTCTCTCTTTCTAGTGCTGGTGAGCCTCAGATCCTGGACTACGTGACGCAGCAGCACAAGCTGTTCAGCGCCATAGCTTCGAGCCACGCCTTCAGTCTGACTGCCAAGTGGCTCACCAGGATGTACCAGAAAGTTACCGCCGATTTGGAGAAGGGAAATATGGATGAACTGCCTGAGGTAAGATTATTTAAAAATATTATTGTTCTGTAAAAAAATAACAGTCTCTGTGACGATACTTATATATTGTATTTTTCTAGCTCCACGCCATAGCCTGCTGCCTGAAGGCAGTGACGTCATGGGACACGGCGGCCATGACAGAACGCTGTCGCACATCCTGCGGCGGTCACGGCTACATGCTGTCCTCCAACTTTCCTCAGATATACGGCCTGGTGACCGCTGCGGTCACTTATGAGGGGGAGAACACTGTGCTCATGTTGCAGACTGCTAGGTAACTTAACAATAGAACTTATCTTGTTTTTCTTCGTCGTTGCCTCACTATTGAGGATCGCGACCGCATCCGTCTCCAAGCAGAGGTCTGCCGAGATGTGGACCACTCGCTACATGTTGCCTTCGACAATCTTTTTGAATGTGACCATCTCGCCAACAATCTTTGACTTGAATTACGTAATTGGAGCTATGAATATAAAGGTCGAATGAAAGAAGGAATGGCATGAGAAGATACTGATGTAGGTAGATGATACATATAAAACTAATAACACGTTTGAGTTGCCTAATACTAAAATACTGCAGTTTAATAAACTCATCGAAACGCCCGATTCAATGACATCACTAATGCAAAATATAGATAAGCTACAAAACTAAATGATATAATAAAATAAATTGTGAATAAATTACATCAGGAAGATGATTCACCTAAGGCTATGTTTCTGTAGCAGATGCTCTCATATAAAACGCTGTCATTTAAAATTATTGTTTTTTAAAGTAACTTATCTAAACTGTAGCTAACGGGATCATAACATTTATGATGACTTTGATTAAGTGTTGTTTATGTAAAATATTATATCGAATTGATTTTATATTTTTTATTTATTGGCAAATTAATGTGTTTTGGTGCAGTTTTCTTAATGAATCATGCGGATTTTGAACGCTAAATTGGTTCTTAATTGTTTATTTTCCGGGGACTTGTTATTTCAGGATGATAAGTATTACCCACTAACATAACATCACGTCTCTGCATAACACTTCGGATTACAGGCGTGTTGTTATGTTAGTATTACCTACATATTGATTTACATTGAATTAGGCTGGAATGACAAAGCGAAGTAGAAAAACAAGAAGAACTCTCTTCTTGTTTTTCTACTTCGCTTTGTCATTGCTGTGTTAGGTTTAATAGTTGGACAATCAAGTAAAGACCGTATTAAGGATTTCAATAATACGTTTAATAACTTTTTATTTATATATTAAAAAGTGTGTTTTACTACTATAGTTAGAGCCTTGTGTGGGTTGGTCTTCTTTTGTGTCGTCAACAAGAAAAACAGGACCTAAGTATTCCGTGCTAAAAGCATCAGCCAGTTAGCATGATTAGGACTTGGTCGGTAGTACATCTGTAATTAATGTCTTGATTGTTCTTTTAGGTCTCTAGTAAAGGCATGGGAGCAGGCACTGGCTGGCAGACCATTGAGTCCAATAATGTGTTATCTGACAGAGAAGACTACCAGCAATCAGAAATGGGATAACTCCGTTGACGGAATTATCAAAGGCTTTCGACAAGTCGCCACAGGGTGAGCATACTTTTGTTAGGTTATTTGAGCAAACGTGGAAATACGGATTTCCAGTTTAACAAGGAGCTTCTGATTTCCAAAAGCTAAAGGAGAATCTAGATTACAGTAATCATATCTTCGTCATTTCTTGCGATACGGGAGGCCCCAGAAAAAGTGACATTCTATCAGCGTTAATGATGATGGAAAAGGCAAAAATGTATAGGACTGACTATCGAAAAGCTTTTGTCAATCCTGTTGAAAGTCGTTGTAGACATATACGAAACGCTTTCGAAGCGATAGTCACTTGTCTAGGCCCTCTGGTAGGCTGGGTTTTTCGAACGCCTGAGCCTTCGAATTAGTTCGCACAGAAGTCAATATCTGAATACCTTGAAAACTACGGTAACCCAACTTATCATCATTTTCTTGCCCTTATGCCAACTTATTTGGGGTTGGCGCTTTCTGCCAGATTTATTTAATTCTTTAAGCACACACATGTACAGAGGCGGACTTAATGCCATAGGCATTTTCCACCAGTCAACCTTTGGGTGATGCAGAGACAAACAGTGGTAGGTGCAATAGCGAAAATTGTGGAGTAAATATTATTTAAATACGTTAACATATTAAAACTATATAAACATATATATATATATAAACCTAAATATATATAAATATAAAAACAAATAAATACACTTAACTACACGAACATACTAAAACAAATAAGACAAACAATGGGAAAATATTACCGTTGTGATGATACTGCCAGCTTCTTGCGAATGTTCCAGATGTCTTTTTCTTCCAAATATCCGTATTATGCGTCATGTAAGTAGTCTCCCCTAGCCATTATCATCTTTCGCACAGTCAATCCATCGTTTCTTTGGTCTTCCCCTCATATAGCCATCCACATACATAGGCAAAACTTTCCTCACGACATTTTCCTAATTCCTCCGCTTCACATGCTTATAGCATGACAAGCGATTTCCACACAACCTTTCAGCCATCGGTGCTACTTTCAGACTTCCTCATAAATAATCATTTCTTATTGATCCAGTCTGTTCCATCTTGCTGACCTCCCCCTAACTTATTCTATCCATTCTTCTTACAACTAACTGAATAAATAATAATAATTCAACAGAAAAGTGGCATCAGCAGTGGCCAGCATCAAAAAGTATATCAAACGAGGCCTCGGTCCCGAAGATGCCTGGAACATGACATCAGTTCAACTGGTTGCTGCCTCAGAGGTGCCTTTTTTTATAAATAGTCCTTGATGTGTCAATTATGTGACGTCACTTTTTTTACAATAGTTGTACCTACAACCCGTGCTTGGCACCTGGCTCAATGACGTTTGTAACTCCCCCCGCTTCTCCGCTCGGCGACGGCGGGGCGCGGCGCGGGTAGCGGGGGAGTATTGAGTTCCGAGCCGCCAGGTGCCATGTTAATGCGCACGGGTTGTATGTCAGTTCTTTCACAATTGTTAGAACTGATTTTGCATCACTATCAAAATCGCTGTGATTTTATTTCTAGTTGTATTGTGGTTGCTGGTGGGTTGCAGATTGGGTTGCTGACAGAGGTTAAATACTACTATTTCTGCTCATAGCAGTTTTTTACAGGGTGACAATGTAATTAATTATGTGTTATGGAAATTCATTGCCATCTACTTTTAAAGTTAATTTTATTTTATGATGCATTCTCAATGTATTCTTGGTCAAGGAGAAATTCGATACTGCGTTTTTTCCTCAAATGTTGAAAAATAACAGTTGCTTGGAGATTTATGTTATTGTCGCTTTTGTGTTAATTTCTAGTGTCAAAATTTTATCGCTACCAGATTCCAATTAATACCTACTAATTATTTATGCCATAATAAATTATTACACGGAGTTGGAATATTAATAATTTTATTAATACTTTTTTTAGGGTTCCGTACCCGAGGGGTGCCAAACGGAACCCGATTACTAAGCCTCCGCTTCCGTCCGTCCGTCTGTCTGTCTGTTAGCGGGCTGTATCTCATGAAACGTAATAAGTAGACTGTTGAATTCTTTACAATCACAGATTGTGTATTTCTATCGCCGCTATAACAACAAATAATAAAAAACAAAGTAAAGTGAATAATTAAAGGGGTACTCGTATAATAGGCGTGTTTGCTCGATATTAATACGGTACGGAACCCTTTTCGGGTTTTTGTTATAAACGTTAAGTTTGAAGATAGCTTTACTCAAACTCTAATAAAATATATCCTTTGAAATTCAAATAAAATTCATTTAAATATGGCAATATCAATTTGATAATAGAATTCACAGTTTATTTATTTGTCACCTTCATCTATAACGTCTATGTTAACGTATAATATGTTATGTTATATTTATAATGTTGTATTATAAAGTGTATCGGATTATGGTTAGTTATCACCGCCAACCAGCCGACTTTAATTCCGAATAATGAAAATGTTTCGTCAAATGACTCAGGTAGCGGTAATCCCATAACTTGCTTGTAGGTATTTAGAGATAAATACATAAATAATCTAATTAAATTAAATCTGTAGAGCATATATACTCCTCCGTGTCTCGGAAAGCACGTTAATCCGTTCGTCTCGGCTGTCATTTGTGGATCTTTGACAGTCGTTACGGGTCGTCAGAAGCTCGAAAGTCTGACAACCAGTTTTGCCAAGGGGTATCGTATTACCCAGATACTGGGTTGTGGAGGTCAGATAGGCAGTCGCTCCATGTAAAATAATGGTATTCAGCTACATCTGGTTAGACTGGAAGCCGACCCCAATATAGTTGGGAAAAGGCTAGGCAGATTGATTGAGAGTATACTGAATAGAACAAGTCTTTTTACCTAGAGATAATAATAAATTTGTAATAGGATGAAAGGGTGACATGGAATCTAAAGAACTCAATGCGTTAGACGGCCATCGATTTTAAATATTGAGGCTATTTAGAGATAAATTATTCAAAAATAGTTCTCTATCTAGTTTGGTTTAGATAAGTTAGATCACTTTGTAGTATAAGGGTGCGGCTGAAATGATAGCTACCGATTCGAGTTTGTTAATTCCGATCTCCAACCGGCAGACTGACAGTAGGTATATAAAATAATACCTACCTAATCTTTACGATCTGTATACAAAACCATGTCAACAACCTAAAACAGGAAGCCAAAGAAATCAATTCAACTAATTAACACTAATAATGTTTGACAAAAAAGCAATAAAATTCTATTATAATATTTTAATTAGCTTTAAGTTAATATTATTGTGTCGCCGCTAATGGCTTTCCTTAGTTTATAGACTGTTTCCTTAGTTTATGCACCTAACGGTTCTTAAATTAAAAATATAGATTTTAAAAGTCGTACGGTTTGGCTATGGTTACCTACTCCTTCAATTAAAGTGTCTTCATCAATCAATGAGGTCTGCCATTAAAACTAAGTTTATGTACTATATATACTACTATTTATATTACTATTGATGTCTTTATATACGCATTTGTTAGGATTATAATTAAGATATTCTGTCTGCTAAATTACGACGAGGGCGTGGTTAATTAAAGTATCGTTTGGAAGTAATAACTATTTATTTTGATTATTCTATGCATAGAAAAGTAGGATGGGTTAAGATTTTGTTTTGTTAAGAAACGTTCAAAATCTTAAAAATAATTTAATTTTTTAATGTTTTTATTTATGGTTTTTATCTTTTTATAAAAATATTTCAAATGAAATAAAGGAAATTTAAAAGAAAAGAAAGCGGTATCACCCAAATTAAATGCATTTGCACAACATCATGTCATGAACCTAATATTTTTCGTTCATTTCAGAATTTCAGACATTCATTAGCATTGAACCTTGGCAAAAAAAACACAAGGGCTACAGAATCAAGAGGTTAACATAGGTACCAAATCAAATGAATGATAATTTTCTTTCTGTTTCGTGTGGTCTGACTTGGCTTCACATGCCGGCGAGAAATATCTCTCAGGCGGTTCCTCGCGATGTTTTCCTTCACCGTGTTTGAAGCAAGTGATAATAATTATACAATACCTACTCACAAGAATCCGAAAAGCCAGAGGTGCGAGCTTTGGGTACGAACTCGAGACCGATGACTTGGCAGTCCGTCGGTTACACCACTAGGCTATCACTGCTATTTAATCAATGATAATAATATTATACTTCGATGTTTGTCTCTAGGCCCACTGCCGAGCATTCCTCTTGTCAACATACAAGTCGGAGGTGGAGAGAACGACCTCATCTCTGTCAGAACCATTGAAGAGGGTGTTGAACCAGCTGGTGCAGCTGTATGCCGTCTACTGGGCCCTGGAGAAACTTGGAGATCTGCTGCTGGTAAGTTAAACTAAGGCAGAAGTCAGGCAGAAACGTGAGTCAACTGGATTTGGTGTTTGATATGAGATGAAAAATAGTCCCTCTGATTAAAAAAAACAAGGACAATACACAGACTAGATTAAAACACCAATGTAAAAGCCATATTCGACAAAGCTCTGTTATTTTCAAGGAAAGTGATTTTCATTAGATTCTTGAAATTATTGGAGCAGAAAATATTAGCTGCTATAAAAAGAAGATGTTTATAAGGCCGTTACTAGGTAGGTACTACAGACTTTTTTTAAATCTTGTAGACTAATTTGACAGGTGCAAATGTCAAACTCCAAATTGTAAAAACAAACAACAATCACATGGTATGTCAAATTAGTCTACGAAATTACTTACAAAACCATGTCAACAACCTAAAACAGGAAGCCAAAGAAATCAATTCAACTAATTAACACTAATAATGTTTGACAAAAAAGCAATAAAATTCTATTATAATATTTTAATTACCTTTAAGTTAATATTATTGTGTCGCCGCTAATGGCTTTCCTTAGTTTATAGACTGTTTCCTTAGTTACTTTCTGAGTCGTCATTCAAGTCGTCGTTCAAGAGGAAACAATGAAAAGTACACAGTATAAACGGCGATTTATCTACAATCAATACTCTACTGATCCCATTCAGTATCTTCTCATCTACACTTGACACAAATATCTCTAGAAGAACAAAATAGCAATTATTCCGTACTGATAGATAATATCGATAAATCTAAAATAACTGGATCATGCGAAAATAATAGCGTCTTACAATAGCTTTGATTATCTGCACAGGTACAGTTAAATTACGTTGTAAAAACTCACTGCATGGTATGATTGAGAGTCATATTTTAACGCCTGTCTGCGAGCTAGCCATTTTGCATTTTTATTTTTTTATTAGATGCAAAAATGTAACCCGTAATTTTAGGTGTGCGTGTATTGCCCATTCTTTTTCCTTATAGGGTTATTATTTTAGAAGTTTTATATGACACCTTTTAAAGCACTGGATTTAAGACATTTTTAGTGCATTTCCCAGAGTTCCCAGCACGTAAGTTTTTAGTGTTTCTTGTAAAAATGTCGGGTTGAAACACAGTGATCTGTCTTGTTATCATAAAGCTGACACATTCTATCTATGTGCAGTTTTACTGGTGCCGAATTTAGTGTTGTTACTGTATGCAGTAACAAGATAGGGAAAAGATCTGTTGATATTAACATAAAAGTTACGTCTTATGAGGTGTGACTTGTGGGAATTTTGATGCATATTTCCGCATTGTCATCATGACAGTTATGTTTACGTTCCGTTGTGTTTTGACATTGACGGCTGCATAGTACTCCGTGATAATGTAGTCTTATCTTTAGAATGTGTTATTGTGTTTTGTTTATTCCTTTTAGATCAAGATCATTGGAGTATCAGTAATAAGATTAGAAAAGTCAGTTTGTGTAACGGGGCATATTATTAGAATACGGCTCATGTAATAAATGATCGCAAAGATGAAACCGTTCATGCAATCAATAAAGCTGTAGGTATTGAAGAGATTAAATTCATTAATTCATCTATCTGTAATTATTATGCTGTACATAATAAAGAGTATTTTATCTTTACATATAAGTATCTAATTGAGATTTGAAAGAACCTGAATGAAACGTTCTTAGATTAGGTGTCATTGTTGAATGGTATAACGTTCAAAGAAAAGTTAACGATGAAAAGATAAACATAATGCAGCTTAAGAAAAAAAACGTACATTTCTGTATACATCTCTAATACACTGATGCATAGAATATAACCATCTAATCTAATAGATCGCCATAATGACTACGATTGGCAGGTGATTTAACAAGAATGATGCACTGTGTTTAGTGTATGGTATGCACAAAGTATCGGTTATCAAGTTTTTTATCTACATAACGGTTATTTTAATCAGTACGTTATAAATTAAGGATTCTAACTGCACAATACTTTTAATACATACTGTTGAATCTAAAAAAAAAACGATTAATTAAAGTATGTATAATTTTATTAACTGTTATTTTGAATAATGATCTTTGGATTATTTTGAACGAATGTGTTTATAATATACTTCACTGCAGTTATTTATAACAACAGCTAATAAATTTTCCCAAAGTTTTGAGTGCGATTTTTGTAAGTTTTTTCGATGTCTGTGGCTTGATTTATAGATAGTCTTCAAATAACTCCAATTACACTTAAAAAACATGATGATTTCTCTAAATTATCTCTATATTTTATCTTAAAACCGCTCAGAATTTCTGCATTTCCATAAAGAATTAATTGTAATTTTGTTTCAATGATGTGATACAATTTGTTAAATTGATCTCTATATTCTGGCCTAACAACAGTTTTGAAAGCAGCTGTCTCTATTGAATACTCTAAATTTTAAAGACTGGTTTTATAAATTATACATTTGGAGAAATTTATCGATATTGGAGATAATAAAACATGGTGGAAAATAAAACCAGTGTGAATTATTTATGTTTGTTGTGGGTCACGAACCTGCTGTTATTATAGTGTTTGATTACAGCTGTTTGATGCAGTTTTGTTATTTATTTTCAGAATGGGATTTTTTAATTAATAATTTATCGTTTCCTAGATTTATTTGCGCTCCACAGGCTTTGCTCAACTTGATATATAGTTGGGTTATTGATTATCTTCGTTAAGAAGCGTGACTGTTTTAAGCCTTCTGAGGGCCTAAAACAGTCACTTTGTCAGAATCATAATAGGAAAATATTATGAATCATCGTAAAATGTCACAAACTGACAATTCATAATATGATCTGCGTGTGATTCATATTACGAAATAATGCGTCTGTTTGACAGTTTTCTATGGAGATTCGTAAAATGGTCCACAAATTATGAATTGCTTTTGTGTCAAATTAGTGGAAATGCTAATGACAGCTGGAAATTCGTTTACTCCCCGTGGTCCCTCCCGTAGTCCCTGGAAGGGACCACCAGGATTTTTTTTCCCCTTGGTCCCTTCGTGAAGTATAATGCTACCAAATTACAATAGGTACTAACGATTTTAATACTATCAGGAAAAGAATTGCTTTTAGAGGAATTGCTAATGTAGCCGTTTAACCCCCAGGAAATCTAGTCTGGGTTAGGACTTGATACTTTTATCCCGGTACTAGAAAGGGAGTGACTACCGAGGACCGAGATGACGACTAATAGAGATGTATGGAAGAAATACAAATGTTGCGCCGATCACAAATAAATTGGGAAAAAGGCCAGGAGAATGATTAGAATAGAATAAAGAATAACATTTATTTGGACACAGTTCGTGAAACCAAAAATACAAAAAAAAAAGTGAAAATAATGGTTTTAACAATATTGCATCCTCACTACAAACGTACCCGAGAGATAATTAAAGACATCCACGCGAACGAATCCGAGGATTAAAGCTAGTAATAAATAAAGCTGTTTATGAAAACTTGGGTACCATAAATCAAACTTCTAACCGACCTTGATAGTGTACGCAAGAATTTAGACTTCACTTCATCAATTATTGCCAAAAACCCAACCAACGATCGGTTCGATCTAATTATGTTACTTTTGTTCATTTATTGATATAATTTATGGCCTCTAATGGCATTTAATAAAACCATGTTATACGTAATTATAGGATGTAGGTAAGTTTCTGGTTTTATTGATATCAATATAAATACCTCATTCAGAATCGTTTTGTCAAAACTCTTTATTTTTGTCGTAAAATCTGATTCGATTTATAAAAATCGATTAAGTTTTAAACAAAATGCTGTGAATCATACATATAATACATATAAAATTATGTTCGAAATGATTCGGTAATCAAAAGAAATTCATAAATCAAAAATACATATAGGTACCTACATTTATTATGATTATAAAGTTCTATCGTTTTCATAGATTTTGTAAATAAAAGATTCATTTACCTCAAAAGCAATTTATTGTGATTCAAATAGAATAAATTATGTAAAATGCTAATTTATCTAATTTAAATATTTGTAGATGTTATCTTTGTTTACTTTTACATGTAATTTTGCTAATGAATTGCTTAATGTTTAGAAACATAAAAACTGCAAGCATAAAAAAATAAAACAACCACGCTCTCTTGAAAAATCTCTTGAACTAATAAAAGATAACGAAACTCCGATTTTTCATAATTATAATTAGTTGATTTATAGAAATTGCCGACTATATAACTATTAAAAAGGCAAGACAGAATAATAAAAGTTAATTTTTTTATTGAACAGCAGGAAGACGAGATAAACAAAAAAAAACTGTATAATTAATAACGTGTTTTATTATTTCTCGAGAATAATTTAATTTAATAAGCACTTAACACTTAAAAGTCCGTTTAATTCTCTCTAAACTGACAGCAAAGTGCTATTTTTTGCGAACACCGGTAAATGGCATGCTTATCTGTCAACAATGGTGACCACAAGACATTGATTACCCGTTTGTGATGGTTTAGTCACACATGTTCTGTGACGCGGTGTTGCTCGAGAATTTTATCTTCTATTTTTTACCGTAATGTTTCTAATGAGTAAATTGGAAGTTCAGAAGAAAGTTTTTGACCATTTATTTTCATCGCTTGATTTTCTTCCGGGTTTTACTTATACCAAGTTAACTATACTCCAGATTAGACATTTAAATAAACCTTTTTTACATTCCGTTCAACCGACTTTGACTTCTATTGTGTCGGTGGCATGACAAATGGCAGCTGCAGTAGACAGTTGGTATTGTGTAACCTTTTTGCTTTAAATGCCATCCTTATGCCTACGGTATAGAAGTATTGTATTAAAACTTGTATTAAAACTTCATCTGATAATTTGCACAAGCAAGCATATTGCTTGCCCTCATATTTTACGCTAAATCTTCTTCGACCCTTCAGCTCGCAGCTAACAGCCGTTGTATATTCTGTAAAAATCACACCGTTTTTCTTTCTTTTTCGTGTGTTTTATGCCGCCATGACTTGGTTTCACATGCCGTCAAGAAATATTTCTCAGGCATGACGGTTTTCCTCACGATGTTGTCCTTCACCATTTTTGAAGCAAGTGATAATTATACAATACGCACATGAATCCGAAAAGTCAGAGGTGCGTGGCTTGGGTTCAAACTCGAGACATATGATTTGGCAGTCTGACGCCCACGCCACTAGGCTATCACTGCTGGTGATTGAAAAGGTAGAATTACCGATGATGATGGTGTCATGCCACCTTATGCTAGGGATTGACACGATAGACTTCAGCGTTTAGCGTGAAAGCGTAAGAAACAAACAAACAAACTCACTTTCGCATTTATAATATTAATAAAATAATATAATAAATTAATATTAAAGTAAGGAAGTTAAGATTAGGATTTTTATACTAATTTGTCCAAATATGATTAAGAACAAACAGCTACACCGACAATTTTGCATATAGGAATAACCTTAACATAAGGTCTACAGAACAGTTATCTAAATACGGGGTCAACACACAGACACGGAATTTGCAACAAAAACTAATGGACCAGCTGACTGAATGTCAATAGATCAATATCGATCATTTTGATTAACTAGGTCTGTTGAAATAAACAGTTGTTAAACTATTGACTTAGTTTCAGAGCAAAAAATATCGGAGAAAGTATAATCTGTTATTGATTTTGCAGGTGACAAAGTTCAGTAAAAAATTGTCTGGTAAATAATTTAGAGGTCGGAATCCCAATGAGTAATATCGGATCTTTCGAGACTTAAATATTTGTGTGGCTGTCTTGGTAGTCGATGGATATCAAACATTTGTGGTGACCACAAAACTGTTTACCAAGTATGGTGGTCACAGTTCTACCTTTCAGTCATTTTCACTCGCTACTTCATTTTTAGCCAAACAGCTACGGCTACACGTAAGTTTAGCCCGCTAAACATAAAAGAAATTAACATTATAGCCAGTTGTAGAAACGAACTTGAACTTTTAAAGCTGTCATTAAATACTAAATATTAGATTCGATTTTAATGGTTCTTTTATGAAATTAATGAAATCATTAGCGTTAGCTTGTAGGTACGTTGTGGTGTGTGCCCTGTTTGTGGTAAATAAATGTATTTTCATTCTTTTCTTTTTTTTTCTTTTTAATGATCCATTACGTAATGGGGCATTAATTTTTGTTTAAAGACAAAAATTAATGCCCCATTACGTAAAGTCAATCATATTTAAAAAACACATTTATTAAAGAGGATAAAAATATATACACTGGATAAAGTTCTTATTCTATATTATCTAACAGATAATTATAATAAAAATATAATATCATAACCTAACTGAAACTATTAACAAACTAAAATATGGCGTCGAAAAATTTCTCCGCATCGCTGTCGACTGGTAATATAAGTACCCAAGAGACTGGCGGCGTTAGGTAGGTACAGTTAGACATGAATGACGTCAGCGAATGACTTGACGCTGACCTTACGTCACTGTCACGTCACATTAGCATATTTATTGGGTCAGGAGTTCATGGCATCATAAAGCTTTTTGTTGAGATCAACAAGAGTCAGAGAGTTCAGTTTTTTGTAGAGAAAATTATAAACAAGCCGCCGACTTGGGTTTTTAATTGTTCATTCTTACTGTATCAGTATTTGGAAAGATTCTAGGGGTAGTTTTACAAGAACAAAACTGTGGCATCTTTTAAAAATATCCGATGTCTTTAAAATTAAGGAGGGTGTTTATAGTAAAACATGGTTCAACTACCGTTTAGACCTCCAACTGTTACTAACGAGGCAAAATAGTATTTTAATTGTTAGGTATCGGCCAATCAACAGCGGATCTCATTTTTGTTGACTTTAATTTGAATACTTGTGTAGTGAGTGATTGGAATACCTACTAGTGTATCGTGTCGTGTATCATATTAATTTCATACAATGGCAGTAGTAAATAACATAGTCATTATGTTTTTCAGTACACTTCAATGTCTGAAAGTGACGTGCGACAGCTGCAGGGCTCCTATGAGGAACTCCTCGGGAAGATCAGACCTAACGCAGTGGGACTGGTGGATGCTTTCGACTTTCGAGACCAGGTACGGTACATCATCAATATTAAGTGAATGCAGTCTATTACAAAAGAATCTTTCGCTCTTCTTAATATTTGGGTTAATTTTTTTCAATGATGTTCTCAGTGAAACTTCTTAGCATTTAGAGGTGCGTTGTTTAACATTTTCTTATTTCTCAGATCTTGAACTCAGCCCTCGGCGCATACGACGGTCGCGTGTACGAGCGTCTGATGGAGGAAGCGCTCAAGAGTCCGCTCAACGCGGAGCCCGTCAACCAGAGCTTCCACAAATATCTTAAACCCTTCATGCAGGGGAAACTGTGACCACTGAGATTATAATGTTATACTTATATAAGGATTTTATCATTGTTTCATACATTCAGTCATTTTGTTATGCACAGGTTGTGTATGATGGTGTAGTAAATAAATTTTTCAATATGTAACTTTCAAAGTCGTTTATTTATTATACAGTTACATCGTCTCTTAATTTGTACCAAACATTGTATTGGACACAATGAATAAATAAATAATTTAAAATAATTTAATGCAGTTTGAGCGCTTCGCAAATACATCAAGACAAGTTTTCGGCATGTCCGGAAGTCGTCGTGATGTGGTTGCTTACTGGTGCATTAGAGACCGAACTGAGTGTTCAGAACGACTGAGCGTTGGCGTGCGCGGAACCGTAACCTGAGTTCGCATGAGGGTTTGCCACCCTGATGACGGTGTTCACGCCCTGAGTCCTGGCGGAGGACGCGACGCTGCCGAAGCCGTTAGTGTGCGCGTCAGCAGAGCTCCTGGAGCCGCCGTAGTGGGAGTTAGCGGACGACTGAGCGATGCCGTAGCCATGGTTTGAGTTGGCGACGGACTTAGCGGAGCCGTAGCCGTTGACATCGGCGTTTGCGTTGGCGGAGCCGTAGCCGTGGGTGTGGGCGGCGGACTTGGCAGCGCCTTGACCACTCTGAGTGTTGGCCTGAGCTTGGGCGGAGGCGGGAGCGTCGTAGAATGTACCGAAGCGCCAAGAGATGGTCCTGCCTTGGCCGTGGCCTCCTGTCTTAGCAGAGGAGGTAGCATGTCCTCCGCCGACCACGTTAGCGTTGGAAGAGGCGACTCCAGCGGGAACAGAGGGGACGTACGGAGTGTAGTAGACGGGAGTCCTGAGATCTACGATGGCAGGCGCCGGTTGGTCGGTGAGAGCGGCGGGATACACGACGCCGGCGACGCCGTTGTTCTGCGCAGAGGACGCCGCGGAACCCTCACCCTGAGACTTGGCGTAGGAGCTGGTGGAACCGTAGTCGGATTTGGCAGTGGAGTCGGCGGAGCCCAAGCCTTGAGTGTGAGTGTTGGACGAGGTCGCGCCATAGCGGCCATGAGTCTCGGCGGAGGAGTGCGCGTCGCCGCCACCGTGCGAGGCAGCGTGCGACACGGAGGACTCGGCGGGCGCGAAGTTCTGCTCGTAAGTGATAACAGTCGCGGGCGCCGGGACGGGGTAGTACGCGCTGTTCTGAGTGACGGCCTTAGCTGCGCCGTAAGCGTTCTCAAGGAAGGGCGGGGCGTCGTATGCCTGCGCTTGCGCGCTGGCCTGTCCGGGGTAGTAGTACCCGTCGCGAGCCAACTGCGCACCGCCGGTGGCGCTGCTGAACGCCTGCGCCGTGTGGTCGTTCGCCTTCGCTTGTGCTGTGCTCACTCCACCGCCGTAGCTGGACGCCTGGCCCACGGAGTAGGCACGTCCATCACGGTATAGAATACCTGGGGAGAGGGGGGAATTGAAAAATTAATATGACTGAGGGCGAAATTCGATTTGAGTTCTATTTACTGAAAATTGAAAATTTATTGAGGAAAAAATTAGAAATTATTTAGAATTATTTTTTTCTCTATATTTCATATTCAATTCATTTCACTCACCGTTTATAAGTACGGGGTTGGCGTGGCACAACGCCAACAACGCCACAGCTGCTACAAACTTGGATGCCATGTTCACTAATGTTCAGATCACTGCTGAGTGGATGCAGTGAGAGAATTTCTCCGCGCTTATATACTATTAAACGAGTACCACCACTCCTGCGCTACTGAGCTATACCTACAGACTTCACCTACTAACTGACACTCCTAAATTATGAGATGGCTAGAGATTGATGTGACGCGCGGATATCGATTGTGATTTTATTAATTAAAGAACATTTTATCAGTACATTGGCGTCATGAAAAATAAATAATGAAAAAGTATTTATATAGAATACTCAGTATCTATAGATTCAATAACTTTAGCAGTAAAAAAAAAACTTAAATATCTACTAATAAATTACCATCGCTTAAGCAAAGCCTAGCTTATATATACTTGCTGTCTGCAAAAAGAATTGATAATTTACTGTTTTACTTTTATTTAGGTACCTTATTTTTTATTAAGTTTTTTATTTTATTCTCATTGTTAATTTAACATTGAGTTTTTATGTACTTCCTGACCTAAAGGACACGTTCAACCTAGTTCAGGCAAGTCAGCAACTGTGCTCTATTTTATTGTAAATGTGCCACTTTATATAAACGATTATTATCATATTATTATTTCTATAAGGGTATATAGATGCTACACAGTGCAACGACCTCATAAGCGAGCGCTGTAACTGGTCACATTATGCTCGCCAAGCTTTTTATTAATAAGCTCAAGTTCGTCGAAGTTAAATCTACACTAATAAGGGAATAGTTTTGTAGTTTTGTTTGTAACGAATAAAATCAAAAACTACTTGACCCATTTTAAAATTGTTTCACAGAATGCTTTATTTTCACTGAGTAACATAGGCTACAATTTATAAAGATATCACGCGGGCGAAGCCGCTAGCGGAAGCTAGTAACTCCGAAACTAAGAATGTATTAATATAAAAAAAACTTTTATTTCGGACCATATAGTCCATTTGGTTATTATACACACGACTTAGAAACTAGTGTTAGTACTTACATCTACCAGAAAAATAATGCAAACTTAATTATTACGCCACAGTGGCATGTAGGCGTATCCAATGTCCCAGTATGGGGCTGTCCCACCTATCAGCTATCGTTTTCAGGATGCTGTTGGGGCTGGCGCGTACCCTGCGCATAATGGAAGCGCAACGCTTGCGCATGATAGCGTGGAAACCATCTATCCTCGCCTCTGCGATAAGAAAGTTGGTAATTTTTTTCTTCATTTTTATTCTTATTGCCCCTTATTGTTTCTGAATTGATTAAACATAACTAGCGAAATGTGGGTCTTCATTTTAGTGTTAAAAACTGAATTGAGAACAAAAAGGCTTGGGCTTGAGCTGCTCCAATTAAATCCACACATTGAATGTTAATTTTTTTGCCATTTTTAATAAGTATACTATTATATATACATTTTGACATTTGATGATTATTATATACACAATGTCATGAATATTTACTAATACGAGCTATATATTGTCTTTATATACCTATACCTATTTAAACACAGCCAGCTTTTATAAACATACTAGCTGCGCCCCGTGGTTTCACCCGCGTAAGTCTCGATCCCGTGGGAATATCGGGATAAAAAGTCCTATGTCCTATTCCAGGTCATGGTCTACCTCTGTGCCAAATTTCATCCAAATCCGTTCAGCCGTTCACGCGTGATGGCGTGACCAAGGGAAATAGGGATTTATTTTTATATTTTAGGGGTATGAGGAACAGTGTGTAAAGTTCACTCATCCACCATAGAAAAGGGAGGAGGATGCTCCGTGGCTTCCCTCTAATTGCGCGATGCAGGATTTATGTGACGTCAGGATTTTTGTGTGACGTCAGGTCTTCGATGCGTAGTTCGCATGTGGCGATGTAGATACCGCCACATCACTCCCCTCCGGAGACCGGAGGTCGATAGTGGGCTGAGTCTTGTATCTTGCGATGCTTGCCAGTGCCAGTTGTGGTTCCAGTGAGTCGGAACCGGGTGCCGCATTGTTCGCGGTGGGTCGGAACTGTTTGCGGCGATTGTGGTGATTGCGTTGATTCCCCAGTGGCTCAGGGTGATGAGGTTGAGGTGATTGAGGTGATTCCCCAATGGGTCGGGGTGATGAGGCTGAGGGTGATGACCAGGAATGCGCGTTCGCTGCATGCTGGTGGTCAGGATACCCGTTGACGCCTCGGGTGTTGGCTTGGCTGTGTGACTCGCCTCACTGAACGCTTGCGGGAGTGATGATGATGACGTCACGCTGGAGTAGTTGCACGAAGGCTGCGTTGACGTTCATATTCGGGGTCACCAATTTAGGGGTATGAGGAACAGGGTGTAAAGTTCACTCATCCCCCATAGAAAAGGGAGGATCATCCTACCAGACGGGTGTTGTGTCTGGCGGGCAACTGCCCAATGATTGATATTGGGTTTTTGTATATATGTTCACTGCACGGTAAACTCTAATTGTGCGATGCAGGATTTATGTGACGTCAGGATTTTTGTGTGACGTCAGGTCTTCGATGCGTAGTTCGCATGTGGCGATGTAGATACCGCCACAATATAATTATATAGATTAATAGCTAAAGCTTTAAATCTTCTTTAGCGATAAAGCTGAATACCTACATTACATTGTAATGTAAATAGTCATCTTGTAATCATTACAACGCCGACGCCCGCCGTAGGCATCGCATGGTGCTACGAGTGTGCGTGCTACGCGTTTTCGTAGCGATTTACCTCATTCCAATAAAATAGGCAGATGGCAGAGTGGGTATTATCAAAATAGAGGTTGAGGAGTTTGATAATATTATTATATTTGCTTACTATTTCAACATTTACTGTGATATACTTTTTTATTAAGTACCTTATTAAATAATATTTTTAAGTCTGTTTGCTTATATATTACCTAATTAAATATTTTGTTTGTAAAAACATATAACATTCAGGCCAAATATGTTCAAGAAATAAAATAAAATTATCATTTATGGCAAACCTCAGTTACTACTTGTAAAATCCTGTTATTCCCGAATTTAAGCTGATTATTTCACTACACTGGCTCATCACCACACCAAGCATCTCGTGCAGGCACACTTCACTTTTCAACCAATTCCCGCCATTCGTGGTGAACTGACAGTTGACATTAGTGACAGCGACCTCACTGCTGACGTGCATGAGATAGTGTTTACATAACTATTAAATAGATACACTACACTACTGCTTTATCATTTCGAAACAACAAGGATAAAATGATGGAGAATCAGTCAATTAATCATTGAGTCAGGAGTTAGGAAATTTCTCTTCATTTGTATAGACAGACTATTAGACTAGGTACTTCGTTCGAACGAAGTTTCGGAAGATTTCGAACTTTCTCACACATGTAAAGAAAGAAAGAAAATAATCTATCAGTCAATGAGTCATTTTACATTTTTTACATCGTTCCCACATACTTAGCTTAATTAGCCTATAATGTTCCCACTGCTGGGACACAGGCCGCCTCTCTGTGAGAGGGAGTGGGTCGTAATCCACGCGAGCCCAGTGCGGGTTGGTAGATTTCACGTCTTCGAATTTTTGGTTCTGGGACATGCCGGTTACCTGCCTCACGATGTTTTCCTTCACCGTTTTTGAGAGCAGTTGGTGATGGAATAATTTGAACAAAGTAAAGCACCTGTTTTATTTATTTATTTTATATACTTAAAGCGCCTTCTCTCTAGGGTCTGGGTTCGCAACTACGACCCAGAACTCGTAAGTCGCAGCCGTTGCCACTGGGCCACCACTGCTTATATACTTATAAATTATAAATTCAGCATTAATAATGTAACTAATAAAACTATAAATTTTATAATATTATAATTTAAAAGAGTGTCCGTCGAGTTAAGTACTTGCCCGTTCTTCTCCATAGGAACCGACCGCTTGGAATGGCCAACCAAACCAGCTTCATCTTTCTGAACGACTCCTTTGACGATTCAAAAGTAAACCTATAAATGGTTTAATTCAAATAACTGCTTTGAATTTGAATCTATAGCTACACTTTAGTGACAGGAAGGTACACTTGATTGGCGTACATTTTGTACAAGGACCTGTAGCTTTTCGGGAGTTTCACGACTTGACGTTCCACGTTAATGCATTTTTTCAACATACTTTTAATGTTTATCTGCTAAATGAAACCATGCAATGTGTTGATGATTTTTTAACTTGAAATCTAAAAGATCTGTAGAAGATGAATTTATTGTCGGTCCGTCTCAAACAGAGCTTTTTCTAAAATACTATAAACTTTGTAGTAAAAATAATGACAAAAATTGTTGTTTCATTTTTCGGCGGCCTTTAATGAAACAAAAAAAATATTGATTACAAAACAAAATATAGGTAATTATAATTTCTGTAGTTTCAACCTACTAAGGAGTTTCCATATCTGTAATCGTTTTTCACAACTGGCTGCTATGTAAGTACGAAAAAAGTACAGGCCATCATTTTTAAATAAAAAATGAATAAAAAACCAAGCACAAGAGGCTTTACAATTGGTTTTTAACGTTATGTGGCCAGTATTAAATAAGTTGTTAGCAATCAAGAAAAGTTCGCGATTCTTCGCCATTCTTTTTGCAGATCTTAGAGAAAAGAGTGTATTCAGAAAGGTGGTCTCCGGATATCTATGGTGGCCCCCCACAAAACTCAGTGTGTTGTTGAGCATAAGTATTGCTCCCGTCTCGCGTAAGAAAATGGTGTGTTCCTACTAAATAACGAGGTGTTCGGTGATAGATGATGGTGAAGAATTATGCGATTGCTACGGGGCTGACTGCGGGTGGAAGCATGGGACAGGTACTTAATTTTTATTCCTTGATTAACCTTAAACTGTTTCTATTCTAAACCTATACTGAACATCCTCCCAAGAGAACCCTCACTGGCTAAAGTGGACAGACTCACAACAGCGTCATATTACATTTCTGCTGTCATAACAACATTTTTTACTTTTTTTATTTTATGTTTCGTGTTTATGTAGGTACTGTTACCAAATAAATGTTAATATGTATATCTTTCTTTACAGTATGTGACGATCCCGTTGTTTAACTTAGGTTTTCTTTTATACTTAAATTAATTTTCAGTTGGTCCTAGCTGTACGATCTAAGTTATTTTAAACTCCGCATGTCACTGGCGTTTATATTGAATAAATGCAGTTTATAATTTTCATAAGGGTTTTGGGTTTCACATTGATCAACTCCTATTTACAATAAGGTGCGTAGTAAATAAATAAATTAGTGAATAAATTGTATGGTATTTATTTATGGCATTCAATTTTTTGCGTAATTTTTTCGATGGCATTTTAAACTGTTATGTTAAATAAATAAGTTAAAATAAATTACTTAATACAGTCGTGCACTTTGCAAATACATCAAGACAAGTTTTCGGCATGTCCGGAAGTCGTCGTGATGTGGTTGCTTACTGGTGCAGGTGAACCGAACTGAGTGTTCAGACAGCCAGAGCGTTGGCGCTCGCGGAGCCGAAACCGGAAGAGTTCGCCTGAGAGTTGGTAGCCTTCCCGTTCTGCGTCCAGGTGGAGGACACGGCGCTGCCGGAGCCTTGAGTGTGCGCGTCGCTAGAGCTCCTGGAACCACCGTAGTACAGACCGTTATCGGTGGACCGGGCGCCGTAATATCCGGCAGAATTCACGCTAGCGTTGGCGTTAGCGGAGCCGTCGCCTTGGGAGTTAGCGGAGGACTGAGCGCGGCCGTTTCCGTGGTAGTAAGTGTGGGCGGCGGACTTGGCAGCGGCGCCTTGACCAGGGTGAGTACTAGCCTGAGCCTGGGCGGAGGTAGGATTGTCATACAGAGTTCCGAAGCGCCAAGAGATGGTCCTGCCTTGGCCGTGGCCGATCTTAGCAGAGGAGGTAGCATGTCCTCCGCCGACTACGTAAGCGTTGGAAGAGGCGACTCCAGCCGGAACAGAGGGGACGTACGATGTGTAGTAGGTGGGAGTCCTGAGGTCTACGACGGTGGGCGATGGCTGGTCGGCGAGCACGGTGGAGGCGGCGGGGTACACGACGCCGGCGAAGCCATTGTTCTGCGCGGAGGACACGGCGGAACCCTCACCGTTACTCTTGGCGAAGGAGCTGGTGGAACCGAAGTCGGATTTGGCAGTGGAGTCGGCGGAGCCCAAGCCTTGAGTGTGAGTGTTGGACGAGGTCGCGCCATAGCGGCCATGAGTCTCGGCGGAGGAGTGCGCGTCGCCGCCACCGTGCGAGGCAGCGTGCGACACGGAGGACTCGGCGGGCGCGAAGTTCTGCTCGTAAGTGATAACAGTCGCGGGCGCCGGGACGGGGTAGTACGCGCTGTTCTGAGTGACGGCCTTAGCTGCGCCGTAAGCGTTCTCAAGGAAGGGCGGGGCGTCGTATGCCTGCGCTTGCGCGCTGGCCTGTCCGGGGTAGTAGTACCCGTCGCGAGCCAACTGCGCACCGCCGGTGGCGCTGCTGAACGCCTGCGCCGTGTGGTCGTTCGCCTTCGCTTGTGCTGTGCTCACTCCACCGCCGTAGCTGGACGCCTGGCCCACGGAGTAGGCACGTCCATCACGGTATAGAATACCTGGGGAGAGGGGGGAATTGAAAAATTAATATGACTGAGGGCGAAATTCGATTTGAGTTCTATTTACTGAAAATTGAAAATTTATTGAGGAAAAAATTAGAAATTATTTAGAATTATTTTTTTCTCTATATTTCATATTCAATTCATTTCACTCACCGTTTATAAGTACGGGGTTGGCGTGGCACAACGCCAACAACGCCACAGCTGCTACAAACTTGGATGCCATGTTCACTAATGTTCAGATCACTGTTGAGTGGATGCAGTGACAGAATTTCTCCGCGCTTATATACTATGAAACGGGTACCACCACTCCTGCGCAACTGAGCCATGCCTACGGACTTCACCTACTAACTGACACTCGTAAATTATGAGATGGATGTGACGCGCGGATATCGACTGTGATTTTATTAATTAAGGAACATTTTATGAGTACATACATTAGCGTCTTATGGCTCAGCGCAACGACCTCATCGTTGCTTGACATATAGGTGTAAGATAGCTTTTTATCATTTGTGGTGATTGAAAATGGATCTAGTTCTTTTGTTACTAGATACTAAACAGATTGTGAAACCAAAATTATAGTCTTGGATCATAAATATGCAATTTAAGAGGCGGATAATCTGTGTGAAGTCATAAAACATAGCTCATCCTTGAGATTTGAAAATTTGTTTCTTCCAGTAAAATTTGCAGGCAGTGAGAAAATTAAGGTTGCAATTTATTACTTTGTATGCTATAATTTATAAAAAGAAAAGCTAAGCTGTGATAATTAATTGGAAGTGAAGCCTAAGATGCTATATACTCGTTTAAGTGCTTACGATGCATGTGAGAAAGGGCCTGTTTAAACAGGATGGCGATGAAACCAGTGATGTTTTAATAAGTCAGACGCAATGAAAGAGAAATATCTAAAACTTTTTTTTTTTAAAGATGAGTAAATCAGAATCGTAGGCATGGCAAGACTTCTAAGATTTTTTCTAGGCTCAGTTACAATTTAGATTTAGATTAAGATAAAGTTTTTGTTCTACTTTCTTATGATACTTATTGCCGTTTACCTTGGTACTGTTGGGTTAGAACTACGAGTACGTTTAGTATTTTAGTTTTCAATATTGATACGATGAAAATCGAATTTAAAGAGCATACTATTTTTTTTACTCTGTAGAGCACTGCTATACTATAGGTTTAAAGATATTTATTTCTCATAAAAACTATAACAGTTCACTTATAATGAGATACAGAGTTACTTATAAATAATAATATATATAATATTTAATATTTGCCTCCGGGGCGTTGGTGACGTTATAGGGTACATACATGTTTCTTGAGTCTCTATCTGTATACTATACTAATTGTACAGTCCATGCATTTGCTACTTCCATTTAGGTAGGTATGGGAACAACTCTATTCTTGTTTTTGTCCCTAAACGCCATTTAATTAAGAAAATTAAATGAAGTAAGTAGTAGTAAAAATCAGAAAAAAAAAAAAAACTTACTTGTTCCTGTAACTGAATAGCAATCGTTATTTTTCTCAGTTTCTTAGAGACCGATTCCTTCAATTCCTGTTATTGTAAGTAGTTAAACTATGTTTGTTGAATAAAAGATTCGGGCAGTTAATATCACCCGGAAATAGGTGCCAAATCTTCACATGAAATTCCTCTATCACTGCGTCACCTTTTAAAGCAGGTATTGGTAAATAAAAACAATTTGCCGCTCTTGATTAATTAAAATATCGCTATCAGTTATCAGTATCCTGCCAATTAAACGGAAATTAAGGGTAAACCATAAATTCGCATTACGACATCTATCAACAGTAATGATGTGGTCCTATCCATTGCTAATGTTGATCTCACTAATACCCATGACGTTGGGAATCAAAACACAATTTAAAATAATAATCGCTTCATAATCCGAAGAAAAATGACTGATTTCAATTAATAAGCCTATAAAAAATTTATCGTTTATGAAATCACTACTCTCTATAAATCGATTCAGTTCGTTCTACTAAAGTTTAGTTTATAATACCTTTTTTTGTAACGTCCGAAACTCGTAAATAAAACTCGTGTGACAGGCTGAACAGGATCTCATTTTGATTGCTGTCATCAAGTGTCACTTTCTAGCGTTAGTTTCTTGTATCTACAGTAATAATTGGCATACGCGATAATTTAACTTTATGCCTATGAAACCCGTTTTATTACATTTATAAATCTCTTTGAAAATTATCGGATTGGTAAGTAAGTAAGGATGCGTTGCTATGCGCTTACAGCTCCGCGAATATGGTATATGTGTTATGTTTACGAATTTTGAGGTCCCCGTTTCGGGAGGGCCCATACTTGGCATTGGTAGGCTGGTGGCCAGATATAGGTCTAAATTTAATTTAAATAAGGCACCCACCGTGTGGAGACTGTTGCCCAGCGGTTGATATGTATGCGGCGCCGCCAAGGCCGGCCAAGGAAGAGATAACGATACGATCTAGATGCGTACAGCGGTTCGATCGAGGTGGCCCTGGAAAAGGTTGTTTGGAAAGATTTGGGGGAGGCCTTTGCTCAGCAACAAGAGAAGTGAAGGCTAACATAAAAAAAAAAATATAACAGCATGCAGTCCTCAAATTCAATCGTCTTCACCCTTTAGTATCTTCAGAAAGCTCGACTGTTGGATAGGGCATGCTTGTTGAAACTCTATCCTGGGTACCTATTTCAGGCGAATAGAACCGCAGAGACTATATCTCCCACTCCCACTGACTGTTTCCCACTCTTCTAAAAGAATGAGAAAAAGCACTCAGGGGGCTTTGCTAATGCATTAAGTACACATGCATGTATGTACCAGAAATTCTGGCGACATCTCCTTCGTTCATGACATCGACAATTGGAGAGTTGATAAGGCTAATTTCAATCTATTTGAACGAATGCTACATAAAGCTTGTATCTCTGTTTTAATTTAGGTAGAAGTTAGTCCATGTTTGTTGACATTAATGAGTGTTGTAAAAAGATCTTAAGTGGTTTATGATCTATGCTTATTATAATAAACTGCTTTACTTTGATTTCGGTTTACGACTTTAGCATAACTGCATATTTATATTTGTTGATCCTAAATCAATTATGATAATTAATTTATTCACATTAATCGAAAACACACATCGTTCTTAAAAGGCTGTTAACACTTTCGACTCCACACACTTTTCCTAGAGCTCACTATACCGCCATGCATTCATACATACCTATTAGAACTGAACCCTCCGGAAGGGTCACCGGCATTACATTTGAGCTAAATTTAATCCTCGAGGACGGTCAACGGCATTAGGTTTGAAACCGTGGTATAAAGCACTGTAAAACGAAGTAAAATAGTGTTTTCAGGGGGCTTGTCGCTATAATAGTCGCTATGCGTAGTATCCCTGGAGGTGGAGGTATTCGCGAAGAAAAACCTGTATTTAAAATGAGCCACTGCTCCCGGCAATCTATAGCGACTAGAGTGAGTAATAAAACAACATTTCAGCTACACTACTTTTTACTTAGCTTGGCCATTTTATTTCGCCCTTGGCCCTTTTATCACATGGGTAGGTAGCTAACTAGTGAAAAAGTCTATGCTATGCATAACATACAGAATATTTATTTGCAAAAATCTGTTGTTACAGCTGTGAGGAATCCATGTTCATTGTACGAGTCATGTATCGTACATGGTACGCGCGCATTGAATAGAGCAGCACTTTTCTGTAAGCGTATTCAGCGTTCATATATTCAGCTGTAGGTACTCATTCACACAATATTAATATATGGCATTAGTTACGCGTTAGTTCAATAAATCATCATCTTTGGCTATCCGTGACTTATCATTTCAATCCAAGGTGTGTCCTGCGGTCCTGCCGGAGTCGCGGGAATCCCCGAAAGGGATACCGTGGCCTCTGGCATCATACAGGTAACTGAAGATACACGGATGGGATTTAGTCTATAAATTAAGGTCAATATTTATTACTTTAAATACTAGGGCGGGAGAGAAAGGAACTCATAGCTTCTTGCTAGTTAACCCACTCAACTTGTACCTGTACTGATGATAAATTGAGATAAAAGTCACGACTGTAGATGGCATTGTTATTCAAATCTCTTCAATGTGGTTTAATTTTTCATGGATTTAGGAGGCATAGATAACTGTAACTCCCATGGTGCCTTCACACGGAATCTCTTTTGAATATTCCGCCCACGGAATAAGTAGTTAATGGTGACTTTTACTAAATACTTTACAACGAACTTTTTTACAAGGAAATTTACTTTACAAGCAAAAAGGTAATGATTCGAGGTAAGACATTAGAATCTTTTTTTTTTGTTACTCAATGCTCAATGTTTGTTGGTATTTTTCATCGACCTGGCAGAGTTGAAACAACAGCCATTTTCAATTTCTGTTGACGGAGTCATTACGGTGGGAAATATTGCTTTTATGAACCGTAAGATCCAAAAACCTAAAGCTGACTACACACTATGAGATTTATAATATATAGTATATCCCGAGATAACAAAAGAGAGATGTAATAATATAATATATTAATATATATTACACATTATTCCATTTAAAAGTACAGTGAGCGATATTAATTTATTTCTCGAGATGTTATTTAAATATCATCAAGTCAGCTTAATATTAAAACGAGATATAATTCAATCAGTTTCAATCATATCTAGGGAAATGAAATAACAATGATAAAACTACTTGAATAAAATTAGAGTAAGTGAAGCCACTGACCCTTAACTAAATTAGGCTGTTTCTCGGTCACTGCCAATGCCACTAGATCGGCATAATTAATTAACAGTCTAATAACATCCATGACATCGAGTCAAAGAATCAGATCGTATAAAATTATGCCTGAACTTGATTTTACCAGCGAATTCGTGCACGCGGAAGAAACATTTTATCCTATGGCACTCGGCAATAATGTAACTTTCTTTTAGTGAATGATTTTTTGTAATCGGATCAGTACTTTCCGAGGTTATCTGTTACAAACCTGTTATAACTTATTATATATATTTGTTTAGCGAATGGGCTCGAATGATTTAAATTAAGTATAGCTCAATGATTTAAATTAAGTATAGCTCAATGATTTAAATTAAGTATAGCTCAATGATTTAAATTAAGTATAGCTCAATGATTTAAATTAAGTATAGCTCAATGATTTAAATTAAGTAAAGCTCAATGATTTAAATTAAGTAAAGCTCAATGATTTAAATTAAGTATAGCTCAATGATTTAAACTAAGTAAAGTTCAATGATTTAAATTAAGTAAAGCTCAATGATTTAAATTAAGTATAGCTCAATGATTTAAATTAAGTAAAGCTCAATGATTTAAATTAAGTAAAGCTCAATGATTTAAATTAAGTTTAGCTCAATGATTTAAATTAAGTATAGCATCCAGAAGGCCAAACTGAAGGTCTGCCAACGAGCAATGGAGCAGTATATTCATCAAGTACACGACAAGAATTTGATAAAAATTCATTAATCCTTTTAATCCTAATATTATAAATTCGAAAGTAACTCTGTCTGTCTGTCGGTCTGTCTGTCTGTCTGTATGCTACCTTTTCACGCCTAAACCACTGAATAGATTTCGATAAAATTTGGCAAGGAGATAGATGGCATCCCGGGTAAGGACATAGGCTACTTTTTATCGACATACCACGCGGGCGGAGCCGCGGGCGGTAGCTAGTAAAAAATAAAAAAGTTAAGTAACATGTTCGGCATCTGTTTCATAGTGTGCTGAATCAGCTGAATCAATCCTATTAGGTATTTGTGTATCATCAAAGCTCTACGCGTGGTAAACGTGATTCATACTTTGCATAGGTATATCAGCGAGTTAGATGAACCTAGATAATAAAATCACAATAACTGCATCGCCTACACGAATTTAAAAAAATCATATTTTGTATTTTCCAGATCTGTCGCTAAGGATCGGTGTGGTCTTACTGTTAATCTGATAAATATTTTTTATAGACTTAATAAAATATAGAAGTCTGTTAATTGCGGAAGACGAGTAGACATAATGGCAAGGTGCCTCTCCAGTAGAAAAGCATCAGGATTCAGTATTTTGAGAACTTCGGTGAATTTTGGTGCTTCAGAGAGATATTATAATGGTATATACTACATCAAAGAAATATCGATGTTTTGTCAAGTCTTAAAACTGTGAGAAGCAGGAGCACTTTCACATACAAAAAGGCTTTTAACCACGCGTTCAATAAAGAATAAGTTATTTGAAAATAATCTCGAACGTAACGAAAAAAAAAATCCTAAATAAACCGGAATGGTTTTTTTTTCTTGCTTAAAAATATGAACGAAATGTGAAGACGTTTATCTTTCATCTGCTCCGGCGCGGTTACGCTACGGTTATGACGGCTACGATTTATCATTTGCAGGGCAATTGATTTTGCAAGCCACATTCATGATGCATTTCATGATGCTTTACTGTGCGTCTCATTTAAACTTAGTTAAGTAATTTCTAAGAAACGCTTCGTCGGATATACTCCGACGAAGCGTTTCTTAGAGTAGTACAGTATTGTCGAGATGAAGACGTATCGGAGTTCCATATTGTCCAAATAAAATGTTGTCGTATTACGGTTTGTCGAAGTTAAGTTTGGTAGTCACCGTTTTTTTTTGAGGTGCCTTAGGTACTTGTTGGAGGTCAATTACTTCCTGTAATTGTATATTAGCACACTTTAATAGTATCTAAACTCTTTATATTGCTGTAGTGCTACCGAGCTGAGTAACATTAAAGAGATACCCATTATTTTTTGGACCACACTGGTTTTACCGCTACGAACCATCTATTTAAATCCGTGTTATTAGATTAATGATATGTTTAAGACAAAACAGTTTGTAATTGAAATAAATTATTGTTACTTAACGTAGTTTGGGACGCCCGTCAGTGTAGTGGACTGACGACCTTAAAAACATGTCTGGGGCAGACTGGATGGATCGGAAGGCGGAGGAGAGGCCCTATGTCCAGCAGTGGACTGCGATAGGCTGAGTTACTTGATTGATTGATTATAACTTAGTGCCTGCTAAGGCTGCTGATCTTTCCTCAGTAGATTCTGTCGATATTATCATTATACAGTCATCATGTATACAGGTAACTGACACCGCTCACTTGAGGCACAAAAATAATTTAGTCATGTGCTTGAGGTAAGCGGGTTAGGGAATCAAGGAGTAAAGTTTTGTTGCCCTATCAAGGTTGCATTACAGGCTATTTAAGTAATCTGTCACCATTGTCATCATCATTTCAGCCGAAAGACGTCCACTGTTGGACATAGGACTCCATCTATAATAGACCTTTGAAAAGGAAATGTATGAGAACCAAATAATGCTACTTGCCTGAAGGAATCCTTTCATCGCCTTTCGTTCCTAATCTTTCGGCATAAATTCGAGTAAGAACGGGTTTTCCCATCCCAAAAGAACCACTCCTACCTTACTAACTTTACCACATTCGTCCTTTAGATTCGTCAGATTATTAGCCTGTCGTCAATCGCCAGTGTTATGACATCACCTCAGGTGCAACGTACCGCCATCAAGTAACTGTTCTCGAGTGAATTATTGCACTCTGCCTTCAAACTTGAACTTGACCGCTGACTTGTTTAGTTGTTGCGTTACGTTGTGGCCTTAGGCGTCAAAGATTGTTTAAATGTTGCTGTCGTTAGTCATTCTTGACGGTGGTGCTTTGAACTTTGAATTCTACTTTGTCTATCACAGTCGAGTGCTGTACTCTAAGCGACATAACACCATAAGGCCTATAGGCCGACCGTTCCTGAGGTAGCTTTGCGGTGCGCGAGGGGTGTCGTGATGCGAGAGCTCACTGATTCGTCAACTTGTGACAACTGTCACCCCTCCCGCACCGCGCAGGAACGGTCAGGAATGGACTCAGTTATGCGGTCGGCCTGGCCTATAGAAGTGACAGTGATCAGTGCTATCGATGATGGAAAAGTCAAAATTTATAATTGAAAGTCATTGTAGAAATACGAAACGCTTTGGAAGCCCCACTTGTCTGGGCTATCTGGTTCTCCACTTTCCCATCTTGTTTGTCCCAGGTCTAGGATATTTTTTTAAAGTTCTCGATTTATTTTATAGCTAAGAAAGCATTAGCTAGGTTTGCAGTCTTCACTCAAATACAGCTGGTCCTAAATGGTTATCGATCCTAATAGAGAAACAGGGCCCATTTGCAAGTTATTTCACTATTCATTCTGGTTTTTGGTGTTCATCTGTTTATCTAAATCAATATCAGCCATTAGCGCTTCCTAAACGCTATTAAACTAATGTGTTTGTATTATAGCGAGGAGTCTATTAAAAAATGAGGTCTATGAAATCACATTTAACTTTAAAACGTCTCTGAGTGTTGTGAGAATTATTTTCTCTCTGATGTTTATGTATAACTTCATATGTTTTAAGAATGCAAGCATGGCTCGGCTCCTTAATAAAAAGAAAGGTCTTAAGTTTAATCACCTGATTAATTGCTCGAACCTACCTAGTCCGATAAATCGAGAAAAAAAAAAGGTATCATTACAACTTCCAGGAGTCCTGCATCCTGCCAGGGTTGCGGGAAAGTCCGAAATGGATACCGGGGCTTTGGCAATAGGCAACTGAAGGAACACGGGTGGGTTTTAGTCAGTATAATTCTGACACGCCCTCCCGCTCTGCCCAGAGCGGAAGAAGTCATTTGAAGATTTCCCAACATAAAAAAAAAAATGAGTCCTGCATACCTAGGTACAACCAACGGTACAGCATTTTTTTCGCTTTGATATTGAATCCAACGAAACGAGGCAGTGTGTTTAAAACTACACTGAAGCATAGTGCACTTTATGTCTATGGTTCATTATGCGAACCGGTACAGAGCCAGCCATTTCAGTTCAATTGAAAACGAATTGAAGGATGCTCAAGAATTTGAAAGAGTTACAACACAAAGTTTTGACATGTCAAGTGGACTACTTATTTGAAACGATAGTTTGTTTGGATGTCAAGTAAGTAAAGATACTAACTTGAAATCTCAATAGCTTGTTTGTCAAAAACTTGTGGTCAGGATAAGCAATTGGTTCTGATACCTAGCTAACGGAAATACTTACACGGCCTAACCGTAACAACAAGATAACAGCTGATTTATTCTTGGTAAAAAGCTTTCGCCAAGATATACATAATTAATTATTTATATATAAATTCAAGTCTAGTTATCTATCAACTCTTATCAAAACTTTCGCTGTCACCAAGAGCATGTCCACTTATTTATTTTGATTATGCTAATTCTTCTCTATCTAAGTGAATAAACAATGCCGAAAAAAAAATATTGCAAAAAAACGCACAGAGCAATGAACGGAATCAGATGCTGCAGATGATTGATGACCTCCGTTACGCGAGGTGGTTTATATCATGTATAATACAACTATTTTCTAAATGCCCCTCGAGAAACTTCGTGTTTCGTCAGTTGTCCGATTTCTATCAATTGCCCTTGGCATTTGGTACAGATCGGACGCTCTCTATATACTTCCTAGTCGATTGAGAGCGTCCGAGGCCCTAGTGTGAGTTTCTTTTAACCATCTCGACTTTACGTATCGACCGCGTTCGGCGCTCGGATTGGCCCTTCACTAGTGAGAGCCAGTGAAGGGCCAATCGGAACGCCGAACACGGTCGATGCGTAAAGTCGAGATAGTTAAAAGAAACTCACACGAGGGCCTCTGGTCTGCACCAAGCGCCAAGGGAACTGATAGAAATCCGAGGACTGACGAAACACGAAGTTTGCCGAAGGAGATTAAGAAAATAGTTATACTGTACCTCTGCATTAAACGGTGTAGTTTGTAATTACGAATTAGTCATGTTAAGTGCCTACTTATTTGATATGATTGGTACCTATGGTTTTTGCTCCATGGTATTAATGTCTGTAATCATTAGTATCGATCTGATACCTACTTGTGTTGGGTTTAACTCCTTAATATATACCTATAGGTAATATGTATACCTATATTTAGGAGTTACCTACTCTTAGTTACTTATTAGATATCCTTGTATATTTTATGAGGTACCTAGGCTAGCTAGGACTTTGTTTCTTTCATATAAATTTAGTTTATTTACATTATTTTTTTAAAGACAGCCTGCAGTCTCTCTCTAATCTTAGAGGATTTGACTTGTGTTAAATGTTAGAGCTTCTGCGTTTTATTTATCTATAGCAGTATGTTCTGTTCTCCCAGCCTCTGCTCTAAACTACACTGTAAATATGTAAATAATATACGCAGGATCTCCAAATAGATGTACGCCGTGACATCGATTAATTACAGTCTCGGTTCGGCTCTAGTATCGAGATCGGATATCGAGTCCAGATACCGGTTCCACCGCACTACTTTGCCTTGAACTTGATTTATCACTACAATCGATTTAGCGATTATTTTAATTCGTAATCGCGAAAGTAAGCGATTGAAAGTTTTTTTAGAGGTTACTTTAATGTTTTGGGCGCGAAATTGGCAGTTTAGTGCGGGTAATAAATGCCTTTGGCTTTATACGACAGTTGTCAATTTCTTATGGGTGTGGTAAGTCACGAATTATGTTACTAGGTGGCGTAGGTCAAGGCTTTTTTTAAGTTACGGTTAAATTCGTAGGTGCCTATTATCAGGAAGCTAACACCTTTCAATAACTTTCATATTTGTTAACTTTTATTTTAGGTAGGTCCGCACTTATCTAATACCTACCTACTTTATTTTACTGTCTTCATCGTTGTCGATATGTGACCTAAACCAATACAATGCAATGGTTTAATTAATTCTAGGGGAATTCCTGAGGGCCTAGATAAGTGACAATCGCTTCCAAAGCGTTTCGTATTTCTACAACGACTTTCAACAGGATTGATAAAGGCTTTTCGATAGCTTATGTCAGTCCTATACATTTTTGCCTTTTCCATCATTGTTATCGCTGATAGAATGTCAATTTGTCTAGGGCTTCTGGATAGATATCTACTTAATATTCTCAAGTTACAAGTTACCTACAATGCCACGGAAAGGAATAGAAGCGAGTTTTTACGTACCGATACTGTACATAGCTAAATGAACTACCCATGTATAACTACTTAGTTACACTTTTGTCATAAAGTTCAATATGCTTTGTATGTACCAAAAAATAAAACCTTCCATTCGCTTCTAAGGACTTTTAAGGGTGTGTGTGTGTGTTGAATGAAGGTTTTCATGTAAATTCACGCCACTAGTTGGCACCACTTTGACAAGAGGTCTTCCATTTCGACGATGAATAAAAATATATGATCTGGCAGAATAGCCGACATCGGCTCAGTTGCCAAAGAGGAAAAAAAAAAAAAAAAAATATGATGACGTTCATCATTTGTTTCATTCATTCGTTCATCATTCAGTCACGATTATAAAAACTGTATGCGGTTTGACTCTTTTGACAGATATCTGGATGTATCACGTCTCAGTGCTTTTAGAAATCCCACATTGGGTCATACCTAGATAAACCTACTTTATCTCAAATGCAAGGATATCATTTTAACTAAATGGCGATAGGATTATCCAAAAGAACCGCAAAATTCTTAGAACACACTTGGAACACAGTGGCTTGACCGTTTGAAAGTTCATTAGCTAAATCACACGATTTTATCGAAAAAGAATATTTAGGGGCCTATGTAACTTTTGATACTTACATAGGATAGCCTAGCATAAAGGGTAGCCTATGAAAAAACCTACAGTTTCAAATTAAATTAGCTATAATAACTTCACATATAAGGAGTATCGCACCACGATAAAACAAAAAAAAACGGATTTTCTAGGCTCACAATTTCAAGTAACCTCACTACCTCCGGGCGTTGACCCCATAATCAGCTGTAGTTACTCGATCGTATGAGTTTAGTTTTTTTTTATCGTTTGACATTTGCACCTGTCAAATTAGTCTACGCGATTGACAGAGACTTAACGCATTTTACGTACACGGCACCCCGGCGTATACCTACGTAAAGTGGGCGCTGTATCTGCCTAAGCTGTGTGCTGAATTAGCTCAGCTTAGCCCCCTAAAAGTTATAAACAAGTCTACAATTTCCATGTTTGTTTTAATTGATCAATCAATCTCCCTTAGATGACAAGATATGGAAGATTTTTTACAAGAACTTGTCTCAATTATGTTTTAGAAAACTGCTGTTATTTATTAAAGCGCCTTGAGCTTAATAATAATTAATGGAGAATGTTAGTAATGTTATGTTTTATGGTTCATTAGTTAGATTCGGCGATGTCGCTGTCGTTTTAATGATAACTGGGTTATCCATCCGGATAGTGACAAACTATCTGGATCGTGAAAAATTTTTAGAGAAGTTACAAAAGTAACAGGACTATTGTTATGAATATTAGGTATACCTACCCACACGTACCTACTATTTTTTTTACTATTAGGTATTATAACCTATAGACGACTTAATCCCTAAGATTTGGGTTGGTTACCAGTCTAACCGAATCTGGCTAAACTAATGTGAAGTACATACTACTGAAGCCACGAAAGATAAAAACAAAACTGAACTGTGGAACTTTCAACAATGTAATGTACAAAGTAATTTTGTAATTATATCTATGTTCCACAAAACTAGCTAAACAAAAAATACAAATCGCAAAAAGGTTTTTGACAGCGGTGGGATTCGAACCCACGCCCTTTCGGACTGGTGCCTAAAACCAGCGCCTTAGACCACTCGGCCACGCTGCCTTATGACTGTGTTTTGAAATTATCGATATTTATCTAAAACGTGGTTCGAATGACGTCAATGACCGTGAATACATTAGTGACGCATTATTCACGTTGTAAATAAAGATTGATGCAGACAAGAGGTTAAATTGCTTGACATTTCGACCAAAAGAGTAACTTTTTAGTTAAGTTAGTATATTACTAATATTGTTATTTTTATTTATTAATTCAGTAAGTATATATTGTATATATTGTTGTATAATTTCAAACTAGCTAATATTTACATAAATAACAAACTTAAAATAAAAAAGAGGGGATAGAATCATAGGGCATCATACAAATTCGTTAAAAGTTGTTTCTTATTAATTATAGTAGAAGTTAGTAAGATAGGTAGGTACTAATATAATAATGATATTTTGATAACACACGATCATCTGTCTACACACATACCTACAGTCAGATCTGTTTCCTAGAGAGGCATCATGGATTTCCATGTATGTTCTGTAGTTAAAGTTTATAATATATGGCCGCTAGGGGGCGCCAATGAGGAGCTTGCCTAGGGTGCGGGCGCTCTCAACTTTTAATTCGCCTGCTAACAGGGCATGTTGTGTTGTTGGGTTAGGTTAGGTACTGTGTAACATACAATACACCCATTATGAACAAGTCTTTGCTTTTAAATAGTTTCAATAGGTATGTATCTAGGTATAAAATGTCATTAACGTTTAATTTTACAGAACATGTGCAGTGCCAAAATCTATAAATAGGTACGATTTCGTATTGCATTGCATGAAATTAGATTTTTGGGAGCGTGATGTAGGTACTTATTCATAATTAATTGACCGCTTGGTTTTATATCAATATCCTCAGCGCCCAGTTCATAAATCGACAAATAAATACCTACGGCGAATAGGGCCGTGTTTAATGACATAAAAAACAAAAAATAAGATTCAGGCGGCACTGGCACAAAAAAAATGTCGTTTTAATCCGACTGGCACGCGGTCAATATAATTCATGCATGACTCATAAGTTAGCATGTTCCATTGCTTATTAGATACTATAATAATTAAATTCCTTGAAGTTGGAGGTAAATCTTACAGAAATATGGTTGTGATTTTAAAATCTGCTATGCTATGAGCAACGTTACTAGCGCCATCTTGTATGTAATAGATGTACTATTGAACTGTTCTACGGAGCTATTTTTCATCATTACTCGAACATTTTAAGCTCTAGCTCTTGTACATATAGTAAAAATTATCATGCTTGTGTATGAATTAATAGAAAAAGAATGACGATTTAATATTATACAATCATGTCTAAGATGACGTATGTTTCCATCACAAAACATCATGGGTCTTTTGAAGGAATCTGTTATTCCTTCAGGAAATAATTACGTTTCCATGTCATATGGACACATGGCGTCTCGGAACGGTAGTGAAAAGGACCTCTTCACTGACTGGCAACCGCTTTCAAGAAGTTGCTTGACCTGCAGGCGTAGCATGGCGCTTTCTATCTCTACGAAGAATAGACATAGCTTTTTCTATACAAAGTGACAGTTCGTTTCTTCATTTTTCACATCCACCGTAGAAATCTTTCTATAATCTTTCAATTCTAACGATCTTTGTCTAGGTCTTTTTATATGTAGACTATTTCGGAAGAAAGTTTTCTATCTTTACTGTCAAAATCACACTGACAACCGATAAATCCTATGATAAAACAAAGAATTCTGAGTCGAATTATGTAAAAGAGTGAATTTCGTAAAAAGTGCAGTTGACTCTTTCTATTTTGCTGGCGTCTCGCACTGGCTACTGTCTACAGGAAACGTCATTTTTGTCTACTCTTCCGTCGACAAAACGGTTCTCATGCTACGCCTGCTGGGTAGAGCAACACTAAAATAGAGTATCAGCTGATATACGGTGTACCTATTCTTATTCCATACTAGCTGATGCCCGCGGTTTCACCCGCGTGGATGTCGGGTATTTTATACTAAAACCTTACTCGACAACCACTCTATCCATTGGTGATAACAGCATGAAAATCGGTGCAGTCGTTTTTGAGTTTATCGCGAACAGAACGACAGACAGACGCGGCGGAGGACTTTGTTTTATAACATGTAAGAATTCTCAAAGTCCATATTACGCGAATAACTACACTGATAATCTAACAGGCAAATATGGTACAGGAAGGAAATGGAATATAATACTACCTAATAAATAAGTATTATAAGGAAAGTGAGTATTGTTTGTTTGTTTGTCACGCTAAAACGGGTGAACGGATTTGGATGAAACTTTGCACATAGGTATGCCATGACCCGGAGAAGAACATAGGCTACTTTTCATCCTGCATCGCAGACAGAGTCGCGGGCAACAGCTAGTAAAATAATAAAAATCATATCAGGTAAATAAAACACAGCAATTGTTCATAATATCCTGTATATTTACCTAAGTGTAAAGGAGAATTATTTACAAGGTGGACATCGATAGTTATGTATACGCTTATCCTAGCCTACCGCCTTACAAGTTACGAAAACATGAGATTTTAAAATAAGAAAAAACAAAAGATTTAAACATAAATTGGATTATAAACTGCCATAAACAATAATTTCTTAAAATTAGCCTCTTTTTGTTAAAACCGAAATGATGTTTATGAAACAAAATGAACATAAAAACTTTTTAATTAAACGAAATATTTTTTTAAAGACTAGTGAATATTATTGGCCAGTAGTGAATGCCATTAGAGTTAGAAATAGGCAAGTTTTAAATTTAGAATATTTTTATTTAATTTGCTGTAATTTGTATAGTTAAAACTGGCAACTTTTGAAATAATTTTAACACATAAGATTGTTTAACTAAATAATTAATTAAAAAATGAATAACTTAATGTATTTTCATAAACAGCTTAGGATTACAGTGTACATTTCAGCACCTTTTATTTATACGGATTACATGTAATAGCAACTTGCTCTTTAGTTTATTTAGGCGTTTGAAAACAAAATCATAAAATCACATAATCGAAAATTAGAACTGACATAATTTATTTTAACTGAACAACTCACAATTAAACGAATGAGTCTTACAAGACAATTATAAATTGTTACAAAAAATATCCACTAAATATCCAAATAATTAGTTCTCAAAAATCAGGAAAAATATATAAATTAATAGTAATTACAAATAATGATCGATATTTTAACATTAAAATAATTGCATTTCAATCGTTCAACGCTTTCGTTGTCAAAACAGCGGCTAGCGCCTTGTATATACGATCAGATATGTATGTCAAGCAGAATATACGCTTATTTTATACATTACGTTCATATCAATAAAAAATGTTGTGGTGTCGTTTTGAAGCCAAAAAATGCAAAAAAAAATTGCGTGCTCGCACAAAAAGGTTGAATTACTAATGTAAAGTTACATTATTTATTGATAAGAACGCATTTTGGTAGACAACGCACTATGCAGTCAGCCTGGTCAGTCGCCTAGATCTAGCAGAATGTTTGGTTGCTAGGCGTATGGTGCCATTACATTATATTGGTATTGAAAGCAACCGAACCGTTTTTTGTTTTAGGATTTATCTATTTTACTGCAAAACATTAGTTTGAAATGGAACTGTCTACAGCCATACGATAAGTGGGACTTGACAAGTAGCAATCACGTGTTTCTACCGATTGACATCAGCTTTTCAGTAGCTTATGTCAGTCCTGTACATTTTAGACATTTCCATCATCGTTATTGCTGATTGAATGTCACTTCGTCTAGGCCCTAGAGATACAAAGTACGTTGCTTACCTTAGATCATACTATTATCTGTTAGATTTTGGTTCAACGCGTGATATAATTTATTTAATGCATTAAAAGCAACCAATGATTAGTCTAAGTTAGAGCAACAGAACACGTGGTATAAACTAGTTATATTTGGTTACACAATATTAATTACCGTATAAATTACTCAGTTTTAACTTCTAAAAGAATTTACAATTACAATGTACAAATTTCTTATACTAATGAGCGATGAGCTCTCTACAGCTTAAAATGTACCAATCCGACAGGAATGTATTTGGATATTTTTTTTTTTTAGATTTTTCTAGAAATAAAACTGCGTTAATTGAGTACTTATAAAAATTTAGAGCCGTACTGGAAGCACCGATGTTATTATTTTGATAATAAAGTATTATTTTCGACAAGAATTCAATATTTTTTTAAATTTATATTAGCTAGCTTGCCTTGCGTGTAGATGTTAAGTTTGAGTCAAGAATTCCGAGCTTCTTGTAACCAATTAGAGTGATCTCAGTAGATATTTGGCTACACTGTAGCCCGTACTTGCACGTTAGTTATTCGCCTCAAGATATTTCCTGGTTTCTGACATCCGTATGTGACCCTTGGGCCACGATATCTACAAAAGGTACTTATTCAAATTAGAACCATAGATTTGTACCCAGACCATTATTAACACGTCTACTACGCGAGCTGTTATTCCTAGAAAAATCTACAACAGTGATTCCCAATAAAGTTACTAAAGTTACTAATGAAATGTTTAAATTTCGACTTCCTTTCATATATTTATACACTCAGTGGCTCATTTATTTCAGTATCGCAGCTACACGTATAGGTAATTAAATATTTTAGTAAACTATTAAAGAAAATTACAGTTTGCTTAACAATCTTGTTAATTACAGTGATCAATTTATTTTAGTTTCTATTTTAATAAATTAATTGACATAATGTGTTATTTAAATTAAATTAATTAATTAATTAAATAACACTGGCGTTTCATTGTGTTTACATTAGTAAATTTTGCGGTGCAGTTGATAAAGATGTAACTTGATGAAGTCAAAAGAAATTTTATTCAATTACTTGCCTTATGACTTCGTCGTTAGGGTTGATGTTTGGTTGTTACGTGGACGTGTAGGTATACATAGGATATGATACCTGTACATACCTTGTACAGTCTAAGAAGCTATTTGGTATACAGGTATATAACTTGCAACTACTTTAAACAATTTTATGAGTGTTTTCAGTAGTCAACAATCCTTGTACGTAGTGACGTATTTAACTTTTTCTGCTTATAGCTTAGGAACACTCTCCTAAGCTATACGCAGAAAAAGTTAAATTACACACACAATCAAAACGAATTTTGGCAGTGTAGCGGAGAATGAATATATTTTGCCTGTATACCAAACAGCTTGTTCGACTGTACTCTCGCGACTCAAAATTATCTAAAAAGTTGCAATACCCGCGTCTTATTTGAAAGCGATGGACGTGCGAGTACACGATGGCTTGAACTTTTTGTTCGGTGAATGTCGCGCCGGCAGAGGGCGCTTTCTGGTTTTCCGAACAAAAGTGACATATCCACGAGAACGATCGCGTATTCGCACGACGATTGCTCATTTAAAGGACGCGCCCAAGTGTTACACGTCAAATTTACTAATGTCAACCAATATAGGTACCTAGAGAAGAATTGGGAAATCGAAGATGGCACACAAGCAATTACAAAGTTAAATAAAAATCGTTGCACAACCTATTTCCAGAAATTACAATCAAATAAAATGAGATTAAAATATTTAAAACTAGATTATAAACAATCTAAATAATAGAGATACGTCAATCCCTAAAATAATAAACCCCAAGGTGACAACAAAAAAATCTTAAATTAAATTAGTTAATCTTAAATTAAAAATGAAACCCAATTGTTACTGTTATGTAGTAAATTATGTTTTTTTTTAAAATAATCTCTGACAAAAGTAGTGAATTCATAGATACAACATTTGTTCAGTAAAAAAATAAAAATTTCGATGACAACTGGAAGCAAAATATTACAAAATCTACTTATTTTTTAGAGAGTTCGATCTAAATACATACACACATACATAATTATATTACACATAATAGTCGAAGTGATGGACGTGTCCACAAATTATTATCGAGACAACTTCATAGTCAACGCGAAGAGAATTGGCAATATACAGTTGAAGAAAGCGGATGGCACAAAATTCATTTTTTACAGAAAACATACAAGATCGATCATTCAGAACATACGAACCACATTGGTCTTTCAATAGAGACATCAAAACATCTAAACCTCTGATAAACACCATTTAAAATCATTACACAAATGATTAAAAAACTTGGTCTCAAAGATGATAATTTATTAACATTTTAATTTTAATCATACTGTCTTCTCGTACTGACAGTATGCTGCATCTTTTGTATCTGGCTTGTACATTACTGTACAATCCGTACATTACAATTTTATCCATGTCAAACATTTATAGAACAATAAATAATTTCATCGATCGTAGTTTTAAAAATAAACCACAGAACAATTCTAGCCACGTTCATAAATTATTAAATTACTTTTTATTTGATAACCCGCGCATTTCGCATGTAACTGTCAAAATTTAAAAATGGAATGGCTGGTCCGGAGACTGTTGACCGGTCAGTCAAGGCGTGACCGCCGACTAGTAAATACGTGGCGTTGGTTGCTCTGTGTCGTCTCACGCGTAGAACTCGCGGTTGTTGTGGCCCTTCCCATACGATGCTGCGGCAGGGCTTCTCTTCGGCTCGTCGAGCGCGTAAGAGCCTTCGTCCTTCTTGCGCATGCGATATACTATGAACATCACCACCAGGATTGCACATAAGAGGCCTACGACTGCGCCGCCGATCACGGCTGAAAAATTACAAAACAAAACAATTAGTGACGAAGTAATTTTTTTTTTTATTCAAAATTAATCTGGTCTCCTATCCTATCTTAAAGAGTGGGTTTATATCATTGAGGTTCAATGTATACTAGAGCAGACATCGCGATCAAACTTTTTGCGCAAAATGTTATTGTCCGGGACAGCAAACTTCTCAGTCAACTAACTACCTGAATACGCATACGTTGTCACAGTTGAAATCTGCGGGATACATCTTTAGTTTGTAATACATGCTTTAGTTAAATTGAATCTCAATGGTTTATAAAGCAAGAATGTCTATTAATTAGAAGATCGAAAAGCTTCAGGAGGTAGCTATAGTCTATCTTCCGAAATAAGAGGGCTCCTTGAATGAGTATTAAAACTTTTGAAGCTAGACAGACACACATCTCACGCAAAATCTTACTTAATACTGTTATTTGATGAGTTTTCTCCCAAAAACGCGAAAAAAAGTAGTATATAAAGCTAATAAAGCTATACATACCGGCAAGGATGCCTGGCTGTGCGAAGAAGCTGGTGGCACGGTCTTCGGGCTTGGCGTTCATGATGACGACTTTGTCGGGAGCCCGCGACTCCTGGTTCACGTTGGTGCCTGAGGGCTCCTGGTCCTGAAACGTTAAAGCACTTCTTTATACAATTTGAATGGGGAATTGGTTTATACCGAGAGTTTAAAGCACTGTTTGTCCACCGCACCGCACCGGGAATGTCAACAACGTCAACAGCTGACGACGCTGAAGTAGCGACAGTACATTTAATATGCGTCGTCAACTGTTTCTCGTTGATGTTTCTGTTCCCGGTGCAGCGGACAAAAAGGTTTTAAGGTGCGACGAAAGGTAACAACGAAAGCTATCCACAGCAGTATCTCCAATATCTGAATAGGTTTAATCTTCTACACGCTAGATCTGGTTAGCGAATAATTTCTAAGTCAATAGCCTTGAAGTGGGCAAGTATTTTGTTTTCCTCGTCTATTTTCAGAGCTGTGTATTTTCGTGACAAAATAGAGAACATGCTAGTTTTATTTTTAGTGTAGTGATGTGTTTAGCCAGTTTTGTCGAGCAGCAATGTTTTGGTTAAATAATTATTTATCATTAAATCAGAGGTTAAATGAGATATTCTTATCATTATGTTTCATCATTGTGATATGATATGATATCGTATACTTTAATGTTTGTAAATATGTGAGCACCATGTACCTATCACATACTTAATTTATTTATTTGTCATTGCTCCATTTTTAATTTTTAATTCTTTTTACCTATTGTAATTGTATTCTCGGTGCATCGTCTTCACATGTAATTATATAATTGATGTACCTATACCAAATATTGTAAAACATTTTTTTAAAAGAGTAACGGTGGAGTTTCTTGCCCATTCTTCTCCATACGAAAACTACCTTTTGGAAGGGGCAACTAGAATCAGTTCTATTTCTATGTATTTGACGTTCAAAAGTGCCTTTAATTGAAATAAATTATTTGACTTTGACTTTGACTTTATGCCTTAATCTGTAATTAATCGGTACCTACTGAGCATGTGATCCACAAATTACCAAATCTGAATCGTGCAACCTAACAATTAAGTCCCATATTTGTGCACTGGATATCTATATACGAGAACCAAAAATTAAGAAAGACTATGTTTTTCGAAGGTTTAGTTTTTACTGTTTTACTATTTTTTGTGGTATTCTACCTGCATTAAAAGTCTATTTATTTATTGATTTTTATTTAATGTTACCGAAACTTTTACCAAGCCACACCCACGTATCACATATGGGTACTAAATGAATCATAAAACCTCGTAATCCCCTGGGCGATAAAGACCGGGGATATTAACACTATCATACGTCCCACAGCTAGCCAAAAATAAAATAAATTAGGTCATCTCGTGATATTCGCCATATCGGAGACAGTTCCGGCACTATAACCAGGATTTTTTTTTATCACAAAATTCCAATGAAATTCTTATTCAACTGACTAATATCCTAAACATTACAGATTCTAAAATGTATTTTTCAACTGGCCAATGTTTCCCACCATGATGCAAGTTTATTGTTTGTGACATACAATAAAATAGAAGCAACAAATGACTATCGTATGTTATTTTTTTCACAGCATTTATTGTAAGCTTCCAGACTTGGTAACAACGTTTCTCCTAACTCCCCAAAAGAAGCTAGATCTTGTTTGCCTTTTAAAGGCAGTTGTCAGATGGACTTTGATGGAAATCATTTAAAATTGACGTTAAGGTAAGGGCGGTGGCTATATTCTATTAGTAAAACATCATCATCTGCCTAACCTTTTCCCAACTATGTTGGGGTCGGCTTCCAGTGTAACCGGATGCAGCTGAATACCAGTATTTTACATGGAGCGACTGCCTATCTGACCTCCACAACCCATTAACTGGGTAATACGATACCCCTTGGTGAGACTGGTTGTCAGACTTTCGGGCTTCTGACGACCCGTAACGACTGTCAAATACAGCTGGGACCAACGGCTCCGTCTACGGCGTCTAACGGGTTGTCTATTAGCAAAACAATAAAACCGAATACGTACGACTGAGGGCACGGTGTCCTCCCCGGAGATGCTGATGTCCGTCTGGTCCGGGCGCGAGGGTTGCTCCTCCCCCGCGCCTCGCCCCTCTTCCGAGGTACCTTCACTGGGCCTGCTCCTTGTGTTGGCTGGAATATCACGTCATTGATAATTAGTTTATTAAAGGGAAAATGTTTTTTAACCGTAAAAAATGCGTCAGAATCTAGTCCAGGAAATATCTGTTCATTTGCTTTAGTCATAGTTTCAATGATTGGATCATGTATTGTTCTATTTCGCTCATTGTGGTTATTTGGTATTGTTTTAATAAAGGCTCTGGCGTTCCTTCATGTTTCCTTCTTTAACGAAAGAATTTGTTGCAGTACGATTAACATAATCGTTTACAAAGAAGAAATATCATCAAGCACACTTTACTTTCTTTCATATCTACAACATGACAATTAGTATAAACATGATTCTGATTTACGAAGAACTGTGAAATTAGTTATTGGAGTTATTAACGTTATTGATGGTAAATTAGTAAGACATAAAATGAATGGATAGATATTTACAAAAAACGATAAATGACGAAGACTATTAGACGATTAGCTTCCTATTTTTCAGCTAGACTCATAATTTGGAGTAGATATACAGATAGATATTACGACGTCGAGGCTCACACTGAAGGAGTTAAAGATGCTAAGAATAAGCTAAAGGAATGAAGAGATTCATTAAATCCCAAAGTTATAGAATTAAAACACTTTCACCGGAATTGGAGAGATTTGGATCAAGTAAGAGATCGCTTATACAGCGAAATACAGGAACAATATCAAAAGACAAGGGAATGGAAAGGGATCATACATGATACGGCATGAACAAAAGCAGAGGAAGAATCAAAAGTAAACTTCTAATAAAACATCAAAATTACCAATGATATGGACAATATCGCTAAGCTAATGGTTCCATGAGATGAAATAGTTTCAGGGCTATATTACCTTCCACATGCTAACTAGTACTATTAAAGGAACGCTATAAAATGGTTTCTAATGGCTGCACGATAGAATTGAAGTCATGCGATAGATAAGTAAAAAATAATGGGCAACAATTTTCATAAAATTTAAAAAATGCTACGAAAGACTTACCGATATCCTCAGATGGTTACAAGTGATTGGCATATATCATGGATTAATTAATAATTTAATTGAAATAAGTATAAATATACACGCGTACGATAGTTTGTCTGTTTCAAGAGTAACTGGCGGGCGGTTCAGACAACAATTAGAAATAACTGCAGATAACAATAAAACTGTTAATTCAAGGTTACGTCAGTTATTGTAAAGAGAGATGAATCCGCTTATGATGAGCGCCGTTGGGTTAGTGACAATTATTTGTTGTGATAAAATTAACTATGTATTTATCCTGTTAATTGTCATGTAAATGTATTTTAGAATTATACGATACGAGCTATAATAATACATCGAAAATGGTATAACGAGAAATTGTCACTAAAGTCAATGGATTCTCCTTCTTGAATATGCATGAAATGAATATGCAAGTCCTTTTGACAGATGACAAGCAAATATTTGGGACAAAAAAATGAAAATAGAATTTTTGTCGTTTAATTGAGATTTCTAAAAAATGACAATTTCTCGTACAAAAACAAAAAATAAAACAACGCAAATAAAAACTGGCATGCTTCAGCCACTACTCACGAATGAGCACATCGATCGGCCTGGGATCTGATGGTATTTGGAGCGGGGTGTCCACTTTGGGTACGATGGGAGTCTCCGGTTGTTCGGGGATATCTATGTCGTCTGGTTCCGTGATATCGGGTGTAATGGGACTATCGATAATGATGCGTTCCGTCTCATCTCTGCCGGTGGTTGTGGTGCCATAGTCTTCGTCATCGGGAGGTGCGTTGGGCTCGTCACCTGATCCTCGTCCGTCCTCGTCGTCGGGGCCAGGGCCGGCTCCCCAGCCGGAGCCCGAGCTCTCGTCTGTGTCTAGGCCCGAGCCATCATCAGCAGCGTCAGGGTCGACGAACAGCTCGTGGTCGGGAGGCGAATGGACGTCGTTTTGTATTTGTATTACTGTGTCTTCTGTTGGTTTTTCTACGGCAGCGTCCTGGAATTGTAAAAAATAAATGTTTCATATTACAATTTTATTCGGTAATCTTAGACTATTTAGATAATTAAAAAAATACGTAATTGGGAATGAATTGTTTTAATCTTCACACATTTTACAGCTGATTTGGCCCATAGCGTTAAGTTTTACGATAATATTTATTCATTCATTCTTATTATTATTATTATAATAACCCCTGTTATGGAACAGTTTCATAAACTTTACTATTCATGTTATTCGAAACAATCAAAAAGCAATCGTCACGGTGTAAAACGTAAGAAACTACGCAATGAAATCTGTTGCGTCGTAATGGAGAACATCGCAAAACATCGTAAAAATATGTCACGTCATTCCGACGAAATATCAGCAGGGAATAAGATTTTACCTCTTTTTAACAGTTATTTTGAAGATTATTAGTTATTATACGAGTAAAATGTACGTTAAAACAAATCACTACATCATATTGATCAAGTTGCACGGCTATCAGATGACGTGACCAGCGACCTATTTCCAGAAAAATCTCCCATTGACGTAGTTTTCTGAACTGACCTAATTTACAGCACCACAAGTCCTTGATTACCACAATAATGAAGTAAACACAGAACCTGAAATTATCATAGAATCAAAAGCTTGTATGAAGACAAGAAAATGATAAGATTTTGGACAATAACAAAAAATCACTGCGTTTTGTCTACGTCACGATTAACGACCAACCATTGAATGGTGTATTTTGATAACACGAAAACAAACACTACTTACCTGAAAAGATTCCTACTGGAGTAACAAAATCTAATTTTAGGCCTGATTACGATTTTATTGATAATTTTGATAGCAGATTGTCTGCTTTGCACTGCTAGCGTAAATTGTGGCTGCAGGAAGGGCGATCGATAGGCTTTTTAGGGGGTGAAGGGAGGGAGGGTTAGCCGGGAACATTCGGGTTCCCCCGGTCGCCGGTAGATGGTTCATGAGGCTTTCGTTCAGGGGTGAATTTAGAACGCTTTCAGGATAGCTGAGCAAGAACTTTTGGTTTTGTACGCTAGATGTCATTGCGTCGTGTTTTCGTAGATAAGAAAGGACGAGACAGTTTTTGTATTTCTATTATAATTTTAATGAATTCCTGGACAGACTCAGTATGAACATCTGCACAAAATAGTTTCTTTGAACTTTACAAGAGGTTCCGAGATTTAATCTTTTGAATTTTTTACATGTCATTCCAGAACATTTAATTAAATTGAAATTAGCCAGCCTTCTAACAAAATCGTAACAACTGACTATCAAGAAAAATAGCGCGATACGAACATATCAGAAACGCTTGAAGATACATCAAAGTGAAGATAATCATACTTCCAGGCCACAAGCGCCACAAGAACTGAGGGCTGTCAAAATAAATACCTTTGCTCTTTCATGTGATGTACGTCAGTGTGGTGGATGACTTAAGTAATTTCTCTTTTTGACAGCATTGAAACAACATGGAAGCTTGGAAATCTGTAGTCTGTACAAAAGGGTGACGTGTTGTTTGAAACGTTACGCTTTTTACATGGGTAAAGAAAATAGATGGACAAGACGAGCTTTGGAAATTTTAAATTTCAGGGAAATTGGTGCCAATTAAAAGAAAAATAGAAAGCGTGTTCAAAATTAATGAAAAATGGTCCTATCATTTTGCATTCACACTTATATATGTTACATATATTTGTTACAGTTGTAATAGCAATCACGTCAATTGGTTTAAATAGGTTTTTATTTTTATTTGAATTAAAATTTTATTATTATTAGTCTTTTAGATAGATTATTTTCTATTTTGTGAATGTGAGAACGTTGTAGGCTTATTATACTGTAGATTTATTGCACATCTTCTATTTTTGTTAAGTACCTGGTACTTACTTGTTGAAAGGCCTACATTGTCATCCCATGCCTACCAACACTGTAATTTGAAAGTATTGTAAAAGCCAATTATTTTTAAAAGAGTAACTATGGAGTTTCTTGCCGGTTCTTCTCCTTATGAAACGACCACGACCAACCAATTGGAACCGTGCACCTAGCTTCTGACGTTTCATAAGTGCCCATGTAGGTTTAGCAAAGCATTGCTTCCAATTTGATCTCCAAACGAAAACTCCCTACAGAAGTACCGACCATCATTACTATTAAAAATAAACGACTATCTCGTATTCAAGTATTCTGTGTGATTACCGGAGTTTTATCGTAAATCCCATCCGGGTATAATGAGAAATATTATTTATTGTCTGGCTGTAGGGCTGGCAGCCGGATATGTTTGGAGTTTCCACCTTTGTTCGCCCAAAATTAACTACATTTGGAGTTTTATAAGGCTTTTTTATGGCATAATGATGGCTGCATAAAAAGTACTGAATTATATTTTTATGGAAATGTATAAACTTTTCTAAGACAGAGACGGAGGATAGTCTCGTTATTATAAACTAGCTGATGCCCGCGGCTTCGCCCGCGTAGATGTCGGTTATTATATACGTAAGCCTTCCTCGAGAACCACTCTATCCATTGGTGAAAACAGCATGGAAATCGGTGCAGTCGTTTTTGAGTTTATCGCGAACAGACAGACAGACGCGGCAGAGGACTTTGTTTTATAATATGTAGTGATGACACAGCTCGGAGCTACTGCTCAACGTTTCGTAGTCTACTCTAAGAAGTTGTATCTCAGAAAAAGGAAACCCTAGCCCATTTTAGAGGTGACTGCTACGTATTGTTACGGACACATCAACTTGGGTTTGAATATAAGCAGGAGCGAAAAAAAAACAGCTGTTCCCTATATTTTTTTCGCGATTTCAGGGTTGGTCCCATAGTGAAATTTGTTCATAATGATGATTACAATGACCCCATACGAAGATTCCCATGAATAAAATGTCACTCTGTATATGTAAAATGATATATTTCGGTGTTTCCATGAGGCCTCTGGGTAACGGTAGAACGAACCTACTAGTTAGTGAAAAATTTAGGACTCCCGGAAGCTGCACTGCGCTAGGTTTCCAAATACCCCTTTACGCAAAACCTTTGGCAGCCCTATCCCTGTATAATGTGGGCGTCCTGACCTGCCGTATTTTGCCAAGGTTTATTACAGCCATACCCTGGTACCCGCTAATGTACCCGTTGGTTTGCAGGCTTCATAAGTCAAAGTGAAGGGTTTGGAAAATTTTGTTTATGATATTTTAGATTTAGTTGAGGATATTAGTTTCTTGTGTAACGGAAATTATTTTGTGATTTATCGAAAATATAAATTGCTGGCAGGTTAGATTGAACAAAGAAAGGATTATTTTCTACATCACTTCGAAATGAAATGAAATGAAATGAAATGAAATTGTTTATTCTGTAAATAGGATATTGGAATCACTTTTACACGTCATATTAAAAAGTTGTAAAAATAAGCTAGATGAGGTCGGCGTTTCCTATCTGACTACTCTGAGAAGAAAGGCCGAAACAAACTCAGAGGTCACCGTCTCCTTTAAAGTCCAGACATAATCTTGGTCAGGCCATATGAGGACCATGTAGATTAGAGTCTGAAATGGTCTTTTGAGGAAAGAACCACACAGATTTGAGTGGACCTGTCCAGTCAGTGCAAGCATTTGTCAGTAATAGTGGAGCTCAACTCAGAACTTAAGGAGCTCAACGACTCGACGAACAATACCAAAGAAAGGACATTTGGGTAGGTCGCATAAAGTTCTCAAATTGCCAGACCTTCGCTAAAACTAACAGGACGAAAAATAAATATCCACATAGTCCTCACATTCACAATAAAACAATACTTTACAAGTAATCATCATGTCATTTTTTATATAATATTCAATAATGTCAATTTGTATATAAAACTGGTAGGTATATTTTTATGGTTTTCCATAATATTCAAAATGTCACAATGCTTAGCAGAGCGAGCAGCTCAATCCCATGCATTTTTGTCTTCTAAATAATCTGAGATTTTATAGTACCCTTTTTTACAAAGTTTGGTTTTAATACAGCTTTTAAATCGTTTAATGGGTAAGTTTCGAATATCAATGGGAAGTTTGTTGTAAAAGCGTATACATTGACCCATGAACGAGTTGCCTACTCTGTGGAGACGAGTGCGATGTACAGCAAGATTGTGTTTATTCCTGGTATTTAAACTATGAATATCGGACATTTTCTTAAACTTTGATATGTTTTTGTGTACGTACAATAGGTTTTCAAATATATATTGTGAGGCTACAGTCAGAATATCTATTTCTCTGAATTTTTCTCGAAGGGAATCTCTTGGACCTAGGTTGTAAATGGCTCGAACAGCCCTTTTCTGTAAAACAAAGATAGCATTAATGTCCGCACAGGCTCCCCAGAGAAGAATCTCATAAGACAGAAGACTATGAAAATAACTAAAATAAACAATTCTGGCTGTATCTACGTCAGTTATCTGTCTAATTTTTTTAACGGCATAGGCGGCCGAACTAAGCCTACCTGACAATTTTTCTATGTGTGGGCCCCATTGTAATTTACCGTCAATGGTTATTCCAAGAAAAACTGTCGATTCAACGGGGTCCAACTCTATTCCATTAACTTTAACATTGTTAGATAGCTGCCTGACATTTGGCGTTGAAAATTTAATGAGTTTAGTCTTTTTTTCATTCAAGAGAAGATTATTTACATTAAACCAATGCACAACTTTAGAGAGTGCATCGTTAACTTGTTCAAAGTTGACTAACTGACGTTTGATTTTAAAAATGAGGGATGTGTCATCTGCAAATAAAACGATCTTATGATTATCCCTTATGTGGTAAGGCAAGTCATTAATATAAATGAGAAATAAGAAAGGACCTAGAATTGAACCCTGCGGAACGCCCATGGTGACCGAAGATCCTGCAGATCTCTTGCCATTAACATCGACCCTCTGAATTCTGTTGTTCAGATAAGAAGTCAGAAGGTCGAGAGCCTTGTCCCTCATACCATAGTGGTACAGTTTCCTGATGAGAGTATCATGATGTACGCAATCGAAAGCCTTGGATAAGTCGCAGAAAATGCCAAGAGCATCCTGCGACTCCTCCCAGGCCTCGAAAATGCTTTTCAGTAATTCCACGCCCGCATCTGTAGTTGAACGACCCTTTGTAAAACCAAACTGTTTTAGATGGAGTAAATTATGTGCATTAAAATGTCCTAACATCTGTTTAAAAATTAATTTTTCAAAGATTTTGCTCAACGTAGGTAAAATCGAAATAGGCCGAAAATTCGAGGGATCAGTTGTGCTGCCAGACTTGAACAGTCTTCGAAATTCGAATCAGACAGAGGTATAAATTCGCGATGGTTTAAACCTGTGTTTTCAACCTTTTTCATGACACGGCCCCTTTAGTATGAAGAAATATTTCACGACACCCGTTGCTTTTTTTTCATGTATTTTATTCTATGACAAATATTCAATCCAACATATTTATTCACTTTCATAATTAGGGTTCGGATAAATATAAAATTAAGTACGTAAAACATATTTTCTTACATCGAATGCGTCGCCAATAGATAACGCAATTTACGCGCATAGGTACGTACGACCACGGCCGATGCCACGATTTTTTGTTTATTTGATACAAATGATTATGTCCTTTATTTAACATTTTTCTTATTTTTTTTTTTTTAACTTTTTTGTTTTTTTTTACTACAGTAGCTTTCCCAACCTTTTGCAACTCCCTTAAAGAAGCTTCCACACGTTGCGTTCACTCGAGTGAGTTTCGAAGTGACGCACTACAACAGAAATAGCAATACAGGAAATGATTGTGTGGTTTAATGAATAAGTAAGCCCTTTTTCTGTGTCACAATAGGTGACTAAGGCATTGTATCAATATGTTGGAACTTAGTTGGACAAATAAGTGTCCTGGATATAATTAAGTTGGAACTTTGACCTTCAATATCTCCGTAACCAGAAGGTTCCCAGGTATGGTCCAGAATAAAAAAATGATCACAATGACGGGAATAACAAGTGGCTTTCGTTAAGTATCTTATTACACCAGGATGTCGAACAACTCAGTTAGGTACCCTTTGATTGCAAAAACACAGACGGGACTTCACGACCTCCCCACTCCTAATAACCCCACAGAAAATTACACTATCAAGCCAGGAATAACACTGCAACATTACGCGGTACATAAAAATGATAACAGCCAGTACTTCCTATAGATAACTCCTACCTCCCGCTCTAGCACATTACCATTTGTATATCTGCATCTCTGTCCCCCATCCGGGTTCTGATCGCAGAATGACGATAAGGAATATGAATGTAAATGAGTTTAAAAGGTGTACTTGGGCGTAGTAAGTTGGTGTTATCTCTGGCTGAACTCCAAGAGTGGGTAGGAAACGTTTAGACTTGCTTAGTATTAACTTTTGGATAGGCACTTGGTATGTGGTGGTGGTATTGATTGGGTGGTTCCTTCTATTGGTTGAGTGACTTTGCTGGTTCCAATGATTTATTAGTATTACTTATTTTGTCGCGTTTTTTGTCAGAATACTAGATGTCATTATAATGAACGTGCTTAGTGTCACAAAGCAAATTAATCACTTGGAACTAAAACACATCGGGTCACAATGGGGCCCATAGAGATATGATGATTTCTATTGTATTGGAAGTCTGTTCATAAAAATCTTTAATTCGCTGACAGACAGCGCACAGCCTAAACCTCAATTGCAACAATGATAGCTGTCAATTCTGCCACTGGCGAATTTTAACAAACTTTTATACAGAGTATAAGTCTACCTGCAAATAAATTTTCAATTTTTGACAGTTTTTCCATACAAAAACTGTCAGACGACAATTTTATTTTACGGATAAAAGATTGATAAAATCAGCCCTAAAGGGGTTATATAGAGAACAAAAGTTTGCATGGAAATTCGTTATTTTTGTGGAAGGGATCGGGTTGTCAAGTATATATATATGGCTTGTCAAGTACCTGTCTAATAAACAAGAACCATGGCTTTTAGTCCAGATCAAACTTAGACATAGGATTAAAAATAATACGAAAATGATTACAATGCATTGCAGTCGTTACCAAAAAAAATATTGATCAAATTGTCATAAATCTAATCTTTAAACCATTTCTTGCCACACGCCCAGGTTGAAATGTTCTTTTCTTCGTCACCCTTCATAACAAAGCTGCTCCCACACTCAAAACCCCATATCTTTTATTTATAACAACAAAAAAATATACCTAAAACTTCGGCCGCAAACCTCAACTCAGCTGTATAGATTAATCACATGAATAAAGGGCGACATTTTATAAAAACACCCCCTTCACCCCTTCGTACCTGAACCGGTAGGGGTGTAGGGTTCAGTCGGAAATCCCGTGACCCGACATTAGGTACAACCCTAATGACTGGCAAGTTTCATTCCGGTATAGAAGCAATAATAGGATACGTAGGGATGTACCAGGTTTTTCCACAGTCATGGGGTTAAGAATTTGTGTTAGAAGATGTTTGAGATCCTATAAAACTGGGCTTGTAGGTCTGAGTACGTCCAGAGTTCCTTCAAAAGAGGCTTTAGATCCACACCTTATTGCCTACTACTTCTTCTAGGCTGGACTGTAACTTCTCATAGACATGAAACCCCTCATCGATCAGCACGCTTGTTGACAGCCAGTTGTTGAATACCAAAGCTAAGTTTTGTAATAGCTAACCACACAATATAAGAGATTCCTGATCTTACCGAGGGTCCATTTTCAAAGTACTTGGAACAGCCTTCAGTATCACACTAATGAAAAGATCATCTCGTCTCGTATATTCGCGTTTACAGAAGCGTGTGTAACGTGTTTAATCACAATCAAGTTTAATCAATTACCATAGTAGGTAAGCATTGAGGCTATACACGCGGCTAGCAATATGCCCGCAGTGCTAATAATTGCTAACGCTCTATGCCAGGCTGTGGCCATCTCAAATTGGGTAGTCTCTCTGGCTACCCTGTACTAAGATAGGTATACCTTAGATATACAAGTAATAATGATGATTTCTCTAAGCAAACCACGGCAATCAGTCACAATGACATAGATTGTAGGTATGGAATAAGCGAATGACTTGTTTCAATTTAAAAATATGACATAAATAACAAGAATCATCACCAATCTAAAATCACGGTACGTTCGGATGAAGGAAATAACAGTATTATTGCTAATAATAGTAGTTTTAACAAAGGTATGGTAATTTGATTCGTTTTGTCGCCCTAATTAAAACCATAACATTGATCGTTCTAAAAAATTCGTCAACAAATGAAATCCTTTTTAGGAAATATTGCAAGCACAACACGCGGAGAGGGAAATGTTAAGAAAGTAAAGTAAAGTAAAGTAATCACACGCACGTGTTCACATTAAAACTCCGTAAAGTTCACATTACATACATAAGGTACCATAAAATCTCTCCAACACAAAACTTTGCTCTTACGCATTTCCTAATATGACTGTTGACCTTGTAATTCTAAAAGGGTACACTTTTAAGCAATTTATGCTAAAAGGCGTAAGTATATCAAATCTGATTAGCCTTTTCCTAACTACGTTGGGGTCGGCTTCCAATCTAACCAGATGCAGCTGAATACCAGTATTTTACATGAAGCGACTACCTATCGGACCTACATAACCCTGTTCCTGGATAACCCCAGTTACTGGGTACCACGATAAGTACCCCTTAGTAAGACTGATTTTCAGACTTCCGGGCTTCTGACGACCCGTAACGACTGTCGAAATTCTACGAATGACAACCGGGACCAGCGGCTTGACCTGCTTTCCGAGTCACGAAGGGGTTTCCATATGTAATGGACGATCACCCATTCACGAAGCGACCGTGGCAAGTGTAGCTTAACCTACGATCGATCCATTCGGCTGTTATTATTTAGCCACAAGCCCCTATGCTAACAGGCATAATTTCATAAAATCCCTATGTTTGTTTCCTATTTCAAAGGGACAGTTGAAACCTATTTTTTTTTTTATCCTTCATCAATATCGATGCGTAGTCTTGTTATCTCGATGTATGTTTTTATCACAAATTGAAACGATACATTATTGTCAAAATCATTTCAAGAACAAGTGTAATATATTACAGTTAGGTACCCGTATACGAAATCCATTTAATTGCATATTCCAGACCCTGGATTTGAAGAAAAGGAATTGGGGATATTCCAGACCCTGGATTTAGAGAAAATCTTATTATTAGTGCTCACACATTCGAAGTACAGTTCGATTCAAACTTAATGGCGGCCATTGGCGGCTCGGAACATCAGGCGAGTTGCTGCGCAGTAACAATTTTATGTATCAGCGGGGGTGAGGGGGGTGGTACTGCGCACCTAGTAGCTTACTTCCAAGCCGCCATTAAGTTTGAATCAAACTGTACCTAACAGGATATTCCCATTGTGTAGATGTAAGCCCATCACAACTACACGCGCCACTGAAGTGTAAAACTGTCACCTCCACATTCATTAAACACGCTTCGATATGGCAACGACGCGACGCCTAAAACCGGCTTAAAAAGTTAAACAACACCACTTTGAGAAAAGCCTTTAAATATGCGCTGAATTTGAAAGTGGGCGCAAAAGCCAACTGTTTAGAATGTACGAAGTTTAATGGAAAACCGTTGCGCTAAGGGAATATTAAGGGGATAATGGGCTGGTTGACGCCACGGCCCCTTATCTGGGAATGTTGGGCTAATCGGTTAAGTTCCTGTGTCTAGGACCGTAGATTAAACTTGTTTATATGACCGTAAAGTTGGCCATGTACACGCAAAGGTGTGCCTGGGGCTGGCTGTTATACCTTGTTCAAATGTAGGCTTATTCTGTAACTACATAGGTAATCAGGGACATGGAAAAATCTATACATACATACACGCATGCATACATATAAAAATAAATAAAATTGAAGTGTCTGATTGTAATGTCAAAATAACAGCTTTTTATTATTATGCTTATGAAAGTATAATATACTTACGGTAAATACAAACATAAAAAAAAAAAGATTTTCTTTTTGTTCCGGCTAATCTCCGAAACGACTAAACCAATTTGGATGGGACTTTCACTGGCAGATAGTAACTGAGGCTCCTTTTATTTTAGAAAAATATGATAATAATAAGATCAATAAGCGTAAAGTATGCTAATTATTAACACTGAATACTTCCAAAGGGTTGGAAGCTTCTGAAATCTGAACTGGACCATCTCGAAAATTCTTAACATCTATCTATTTACTCCAGGGTTATCTTAAAAACTGTGGCGCAGGAGTCAGACTGAAACCTGTTCAATCATCAACCAAAACCCCATATAACTTTAAACTGGGCAGGACATGTCTGCCGACAAACTGTGGGCCCAAATAGCGCAGAACTGGTGCGGAGACAGTGAGACGGGGTCGCGGCAGACCACGTAGGATGGCGGGACGAGCTGGATAGGTTCCATCAAAACTGGAAAGAGGACGCGCGGGCTCGCGAAAGATGGAAGGAGTGGAGGGAGGCCTTTGCCCAGGGGTGGGACAGCGTAGGCTAGGAAAAAATAAAACTTTAAAGAAATAAAGTGCTAAATAACATATGAGTTGAGAATCAATCGTCTGCAAATAACTAGTTCACACCAGCTAGTACCAGGGTGTAAGGAAACTCACAGAACTCTCTATTAACGCGAACACAGTTATTTTTGTCCTGAAAGTTATAATAGTCCGTTACACGAGAAGTTTCACTTCCAATAGACGATTTTCGAAAGGTTAGATATAAATAGTTGACATTTCAATTATTAAAAAAAAGTTAAACTGAACTACGATAAAAAAGTCAACTAAAAAGATATAAACAAGACATCGAAATCGATTTTTTTCGGTTTTCTCACACGTCATTTTAGTCATTAATAAAAAAAGTCAAGTAATTAAGGCATACATCGCACAGATAACGTGTGTTACCTTCCTTTTGGCTTTGCCGTATTCGGATACAAAACTAACAGAGTAGGTAGCTTGATATTGTTGTTACAAAATCTTCACTTACAATTTTCTGCAAGAAACAAACTGCTAGGTTACAAGGCACTTCAAGCATGTCAGTAAAGAATCGATAGTCCGGAATAAACCAGTTCACACTAGTTTATAGGGTTGTCAAGAAACTTAGCGAGAACTTTCCTTTGTCTCCACTTTTCTTCTAAACTCCAATATGTCAAATGTGAAAGTTTTGTAACACTTTATTGAGGATTTGCTTGAGTTCAGTCTATTATTCATACTGTATATGAGAAGTAAGTTTTAAGTTTGTAATTTATTGAAGCGTTCATGAAAGATTTATTCGTTGAGTTTCGAAATAAAGGCGGATTTTGGTATGGGTACCAATCTGTTGCTAGAGCTTCTTTGATTAAACTTTTTTCTTAGAAGTATAAAGATTTAATTGTATTAATCTGACTAGTTTCCTAATGGTGGTGGTGGATGAGTGAAAGGCGACTAACAAAAGGTATTTACAAGACAGATGTGAAGGGAAATGCCGGGGGGGGGCGCTCTAACGCCTAGAAGGACATAATTATATTGGTGATCTTATTGGTGATGTTCTTCAGAAAGGTCAGGTGCGTAGTACTCGCATCCGGCGTACACATATTACCGGATGTCATCATCATCTGCCTAGCCTTTTCCCAACTATGTTGGGGTCGGCTTCCAGTCTAACCGGGTGCAGCTGAATACCAGTATTTTACATGGAGCGACTGCCTATCTGACCTCCACAACCCAGTAACTGGGTAATACGATACTCTTGGTAAGGCTGGTTGTCAGACTTTCGGGCTTCTGACGACCCGTAACGACTGTCAAAGACCCACAAATTACAGTAAATTTGTATGAAAGTAAACAAAGCAAAAGGAGTATGTTAGGATCGTAGCAGGTGGCGATCTGTAGTGTTTCTGCATCGCCGCCTGCCCCAGGGGAAGAATTCGTGAGTTTATGTATGTATGTAATTTCTTGATGTAACATGACAAGCTTATTATAACATTAAACAAAAAAAATATTTTATTCAGGAAAATATTTAGGAGGTGGCCTATAAAAAAATGTATGAGGCTAAGCATAATTTTTACCTTCGCACAAAAACGAAGTAGGTAAAACGAAGTAGGTAAAACGAGTGACCACCAAGAAGACTCCACTTTATTCTTTACCCATTCGACTTTTACCGCCGTGTTACTTTTTTATCGAAGCACAAATGGTTAACTGTCCTATCAGAATGTTCTGCAGTCCAATTTAAATCCCCAACGAGATCAAATGAAAACGTTTCGAGCGTCATTCGATTGGTTCCAGTGAGGTGGCACCGTGTCAGACCAGGGAGACTTGACCTACCACAATGGGCAACGTTTCCTTTCTGCGGTTCATTTGTGGAAGCAAGTGGGGGGGAAGGGAAGGTCAGGGTATGCTGGTAGTTATATTGGGTCAGCCGCTGTGTTACGTGCATGTAAGTATGGTGTGGTTTAAGTTATAGGAGGTATAGACAGCCATTAGTTTGGTAACAAAGTGATAGGCCTTACATAGGTATAGAAAATCATGAACACTAAAAAAGCTTGGCGCCGAAAATTCATAGTATAGTCAGCAGTCATTAGATCTCCTACATAACAGGAATATATTCTTTTTAGTTGATTAAGGGTTGTCAAACATGTACTAACAGGAATCCATTTTAGTTCAAGAACATAGTTAAGAGGTAAATCCTAACTTCATATCTTATAATCCTTAGCCATATCCTTACTAATATTCTAAATTCGAAAGTAACTCTGTCTGTCTGTCTTTTTGTTTGTCTGTCTGTCTGTCTGTATGTTACCTTTTCACGCCTAAACCACTGAACGGATTTCGATAAAATTTGGCAAGGATATAGAGGCTACTTTTTATCGACATACCACCCGAGCGAACCCGCGGACGGAAGCTAGTAATATTATAAATGCGAAACTGAGTTTATTTGTTTGTTACGCTTTCATACTAAAACGGCTGAACGATTGGGATGAAATTTGGCACAGGGGTAGAACCATGACCTGGAATAGGACATAGGATACTTTTTATCCCGATATTCCCTCGGGATCGAGACTTACGCGGGTGAAACCGCGGGGCGCAGCTAGTAATAATATAATTACGACTAATGTTGTCTCAAAATTACGATTTTCTGAAATGACGTTCACTAGGTGGCAGCACTGAGACGTTAGGTCCGGGCATCTGTCAAAAGTGTCAAAGCGCTTATTTTCTTTAGTCTTGCCTGAATGATGAACGAATGAATGAAACGAATGATGAACGTTGTCATATTTATGTTATATTCATTGTCGAAATGGAAGACCTCTTGTTAAAGTGGCGCCAACTATTGGCGCGAATTTCCAAGAAAACCGTAATTCGTGGAAAACACTGCACCGAACCAAATAGGTAACAGAGAACTGCTCTTTATTCAGTAGCGACTGAATAAAGACTAAAATATTAATGAAGATAAGCAAGTAAAACTTGAAAGTAGCTAAAGCTACTGTCACTGACACCACTCAAGACACCGCCCATAATTAATGAACTAAACTTAATATTCTAAGACTTTACAGTACATTGTAGAATGGAACAGAGTAATTAGAAAAAAACCTATAAATAACTCAAGAAATGGAAAGTTGGAAAAGAATAATGGATGACAGAGATAAATGAAGACAAATCGTGAAAAAAGTGCAAAGTTAAGAAACTACTGCAGACGGTTGTCAACTTTTCATTGTGAAATAGAAGGAAAAAATTAGAGGAAAATCAACAAGATTCTAAGACTTATAAAATCGGAGCGCTGTTATATGCTCCTTCATCTTCTAATATTTATAAAAAATGAATTTTGGTACCTATATCTGTATATTAATAAATTTCGACACCGTTTGACTCACCATGAAAGTTGACACATTAATAGGAATTTGTTTCATTGAGAAGGTTTTTATTTCCGACCTCCACGCAGACGGAGCCGCTAGCAAAAGCTAGTCTATTATAACCTTAGCCACCTTTTATGAAACAGGTAACTATCCGCTACCTAATTAGGTTACCCGATACGGGTTGAACTATTTTTAGTTTATGTTGTGCATGGGTCCAACTCTTGTGCTCTTTTCATGTCCCTAAAGGTTCGTGTGATTATAGATTAGTTTTGATACTGGCCAGCTTTTCAGGATTAGTTAGTCTTGGCCCCAACCCCCAACTACGCTTGACAGGCATGGTCAAATAATTTGCCTAGCCTTTTCCCAACCATGTTGGGGTCGGTTTCCAGTCTAACCGGATGCAGCTGAATACCAATATCATGGAGCGACTGCCTATCTGACCTCCACAACCCAGTAACTAGGTAATACGATACCCATTGGTAAGACTGGATGTCAGAATTTCGGGCTTCTGAGGACCCGTAGCGACTGTTAAATATCGACGAATGACAGCCAGGAACAACGCCTTAACGTGCTTTTTGAGCCACGGAGGAGTTTCGGTATGTAAAGATGGTCACTCATCCACGGACCAACCCGGCAAACGTAGCTTAACCTGATGGATCGACCCGTGCGGATGTTATTACTTAGCCACGAGCTTGACAGGCAACTTAACTAAGAGAATTATTAGAAGCGTTGTTAGAAAGTCCAGCTCAGCTCTGTTGCCATTGTCTGAAGGGGTACCCAACCCTTCAGACACCCCACCCCAGGATTAAACTAAAGAAAGCCTAATTAGGGCCTAATCACTTGAACCTTTTAGGTCCATAATGGCCCCACATACAATAACTTCCCGCTTATCGGCCGTAGCCTGAACCCAGGTCTACTTCTCGTCTATATTATATGGACCCTCGTTAGTACTGACCTACATGTGTGTAAACAGAATCGGAATACGCCATTGAATCAGGTCGCCTCGGCCAACTGGTGTTTCGTATTTATTTGCTACAAACAATTGACAAGTTGCCGACGCAAGACCCTTAGAAAGTCAAACTAACCTAAATTGAAATCTATCGCTTCCAGGATAAGGTATTTTTTACCATGATCTGGTTTTCCTCGGCTAATGTTGACAGACTGGGTTATTCCCTAAAGTTTGCGTTGTTATTTTCTATTGTGGATAGCAATGAAAATAATTGTTTGTTTAAGCATGCATAACTGAGTAGTAGGGTTAGGTTTGTCCAAATGCTCATTAACTTTGAGCCCTCAGGGTGCTTTCGGTCAAAAGCCATCAAATTACATCATTACTATACTATGTATACATCAACGTATGATTGTTTTTCTGCAGGTCAAAGCCTATACTAATACTGAGAAGGATCCATATTTGAAGATTTTGGATGACTTAATCATTCATAAAGGCTCTTACATACTGGGGCGAAACGTCGCGCGACGCGACGCCGCCGCATTGTTCGCCGTGTAGTTTTCTCAGAAATTGTTTTGTTAAAATTCGCGTCGCGCGACGAATCGCCCCAGTATGTAAGAGCCTTAAGTCGGAGTATTTTTAATCCCCGACGGAAAAAGAGAGGTGTTATAAGTTTAACGTGTGTATCTGTGTGTCTGTATGCGCCATCGTAGCTGCCAAACGGCTGAATCGAGTTTGATTTTTTTGGTTTTGTTTGAATGGCGACTTGATCGAAGCTAGTGGAGCTATAAAAAAAAATCGTTTATTAGATGCTTTGTTTTTGTTGAGGTTTTTTTTTAATTTTAATTTAATTTGTAAACTATAATATTTTCTGTAGTCTGCCGAGTAAATCTAAGTCTAATTGAATCTATAGCTATGTCTAATATAGCAAATAACAAGAATATGACAGCTCCTTATGATATAGCAACTCTTTTATCCTCTGAGAGTATCATGAGGGCTAACAAATGAGGAAAAGCCTTTCTTGCACGCTTTGGGGCACTTCAACTAAGTTTAGGGGTCACCTAACTTTCGGCACTTACACCTTTTTGTTTCATGTACTCGTAAGTACTTTATGAATAAAAGTTATAGTGCTTTGGTAACTTAATCTAGTTAATTTCTAATTCTGAAAGGTTCATTGTTCTTTTCTGAAAAAGTTTTCTTAAGTGACTTATACTCTTTTTAAATCAATAACGATGATATTTTTTAAATTAATTAAACACTACTAGGTCTGCAAAGCGCTTTTGTTTAATTTTAGCAGGGCTTTTGCAATTATCCCGGTTGACAACGCTTTTCATTAGACACCTTTAAGATTTCCTTTCAAGATGCTGCACATTCTGTTAACATAACACCTCACTAGTTCCAATACTATCGTAAAGATTGAAAATAAAAGCAAACAATTTATGTTCAAGTTCTATTTGTCCATGAATAGTCAAACCAATATATTTCTCCCCATTCATCTCAGTACCAACATCTTCCAATACTTCCTTATATCCAACTTAAATAACAATCAATTCATGTTTGCCGTGGCATCTGTTTTATTTTGCATGTTGCGGGTCCCGTAGGTCGGGCTCACCGATTGGCTGAACGATCCACATTACTCATACATGTACGTATACTGGGCCTCCGATATCTTCACGGTCGGCTGAACTTGTTCAAAATACACTTTTATTCAGTAAAAGCTTTGTACGAATATTTTTTATACAGTCCAGCGTTATAATTGACTTAAAAGCTGGATGGTGCGTTTGGGGGTGCTTGTTGATATGTTTTCAATCAAAGAGTTTTCGTTAATTTGTTATGCCGTATGCGTCAGTTGTAAAAGTCTGAGGGTGAGTAATTTAGAAACACGCAGAATTTGTAGATGTTTGTCAAAAATAAACAAATATCCAGCCAATTATGTTATCGTAATATGGCGATTATTCCAGTCTTTATTCTTATCGAGGGAGTTGGCGATATTTTCAACGACAAATTCTTGCGGAATGTCCCCATATACCTAATTATGGTCCAGAGATTAAGCTTAAAAATAAACGAGTCAAAAAACAAAAACCATTACCCTAAAAAGATTAAAACAACTTTGAACAGTTTGAACTGAACATCCAAACAACCAGACAGTGCACCATACGGTACGCAAGTAACAACAACAACCATAAAATCGTTACCTAATAACCGCTTAAAGCAGAAAAACAAAGCGCCGCTGTTCATTAGGCACAAAGGTGTACGAATATAAAAAATCCCGCTGTTGGTCGTTCAAACAAAATAGCGAGCGTCCGGGCCCGCAGTTAGGCTTGGTAATTGCCCCCTCACGACAATTAGCCCTCGTAACGTCTTCGTGACGGCTCAAAAATACATTTTTAGCGTTATCAGAGACTATTCCGACTTGTTTATGGGAGCATAACCGGCCCTGACTGATGTGTTGAGTGTGGGGCGAGGGATTTATAGCTGGACTCATCTGGAGTGGTGTTTGACTTTCGTATGAATTTTAAAATAAAAACAGTGTGTGAGTGGTATATTATGGCAGTTGAATGTTGTGTGCTAGTGCTAGATAACAATAGCATTATAAAAGGGTAAATAGATAGAGGATTAAATAAAATAGTCAATTAATTTAATCGGTTTCACGAGAGATCGTGGAAAAAACTGTTCAGTGCTCAGTTTTTAACAAATATTTAAAAATAATTTCATCTATTTGATCCATTCCATGTCAATCAAAAGCTTCGTTACCAGAAAAATATCAATTCCCATCGTCAAAAGCCACCAAAATTGATTTCAAATTCATGTAAACCTAAAATCTGCATTTAAAACAAATGTTAAAGGGCGATTTGCATTTTTTCCGAATGATATTCAGTTGAACTGCAAATCGCGGATGATCGGTTGGTATCGGATAATCATTTGCTTCAGGCGTCGAAAATTGTGCAGCGTCGGTTGTGAACGAATGAACTATTCCTGTCGGTTTGATGGCGTTTGATGGGATTTTGATCTCCGATATTTGCTTCGTCTTTTTTGAAAATTATTGAGGTGTATCTAGATGGTACAAGTTAATGCCTTGTTTGACAATAGCTGATAATTAAGCAAGGTAAAACTTGGTTAGTTTCGGTTAAATATGAATGGGTTTTCTTTCTTTTAAGATGTTTTGTACCAGACATGATCATTAAAATTTTCCAAATTTTTAGAAATCAAGTCAGTATTTGGCATCGCTAAGTTACAATTAAAATACAAAGGTAGTTAACAACTACCCTCTTCCAACCCATTCTCAACACGTTTCACTTGTCACAAACGCTGGAACGCAAAATGATTTATTTATAATTTACGACTCTCAATTTAATAGTACACCGATATCGTTTATGAAACAAAGGGCACGTGGTTCCGACAGCCGTTCTAAGGTATTAAATTAATTTCCGAAGTGATTTACGAATGAATATTGGCAATTAATTCAGTGTCCAAGAGTTTTCAATTAATAACTTTAGATTATATTGTTACCCTTGTTCCCAGATTGTTATTTCTGATTTGTGTCATCTTAGAAAGGTAAGTAAGAGTAAAAGTACATAATACAGTGGTATTATGTACTTTTGAATATTGTTTGGGACTTTCTGAAGTTTGTCTTAAAACCGTTTTCGTGTTCCCTTCATATTGTATTTTGCAAAATGTTCCTTCAAGGTTCGCTGACTCTTTGAAAGACGGCAGAAAAGTACATGAAAACAATTCTATTCAGCTCGCTGTCGAGACGTCCGAGCAAGAAAAGACTAACAGAAGAGTCACAATAACAATAAACGCGTCGAAGCTCCGAGCTGTTCCGGTCGGACTGGCGCCCAACGTGGGCCACTTTATTTGTATCCCGACATTAGATAAAACTTATCATTAGTCATTGCAACTTTTACTTTTAAGTTAAAACTTTTAAGTTTTGTCATTAATTTGCAAATTTTACTTTTAAGTAAAAACTTTAAATAACTTTAAGTTTAAAAAGTCGTTATGAACTGCCCCTTTTAATATTGTTTGAATCGAAAAATAAGGAATTATCGAACTGCGTAAACATGCAGGACAATTTGAGAGGATCGCGGTACATTTAACAATTCGACTCCATACTCATCGACGCATGATGTGTGCTTGATTTCACGTGCCCTTTGGCAATACGGTTCTGGGTCACGTAACTCGTTTTAAAAACATCAAAATACAGCAGTGTAGTTATCAATATTTCACAGAATTCCTGAAAATGGGGGCAGAATTGTGAATGCAGATTTAGTAACGGCCATAAAATTCCCCTTTTTGTCAGCGGAATTAGATGTCGTAAGCCGTTGCGGAATATAGCAAGGCTTGGGTAGCATTTGGGCCCAATAGCCCGGGAAATGGCTGGTCGGCCTCTGGCTAACACGACCCAAATTAGGTCAAGACGCGGCGTTGTGACGCGTTTACAAAATTATGCCGAATTTGATTCGATTTTTACTTCGACAATTGAATTGTTGGAACATAGATTGGTTCGAAAATTTTGGCTTCAAAAGCTAATAAGGTTTGACTACCAAGGGGGGTAAGCACATTATGAAATAACATTAAAAGATACGGCAACGCAATAAAATATTATTAAGAGCGTCGTTAAAGGATAAAATTCTATTTGGAAACCGTCTCAGGAGGATGCCGAGCGACCGGAAAAATAATTTATTCTACATTCAGAGGAGAAAATTAAAATTGAAGAATTTCTTGTTTTGTTATCTTTGTTTGTAATGACTTTGATGTAGATTATTATAGTACTTAAGGTGTTGATAAGTAATTTACATTTTTCTGTTATTAATTACGCTTATCTTATTCATTTTCTGGTTAATTCCTTAACATATTTACTTTTTTGTAGGTTTATTTCTATTTGATTAATAATGTTTATAAATGTCGTATTAAAATTCTCTTATATTCTGTATTTTCTGGAATATTTGGAAAGGCGGAAAAGTAGGTACTTGTGCAATCGCCTGCTATTATAAATTGTGCACTTTCATACACAGAAATTGGAAAGAGTCCAGATGCGGTTAAAATATGAAAGAGCCAAACTAGCCTAGTTGAGAAAAAACATTTGAAAATATTCGCTTAAATGCTGTGAATATAATAAAAGTTTTAATATAACTGTACGAGTTGAAGTAACAAATTAATGGATAAGTTTATATTTGCCACAATTTGCAGGAGCACTTAAACTTGTCAGGACTTAATAATAAATGAAAAACTAGTCATAGAGATTTCTGTAATGGAAAACTAGAGTATAAAGTTCACAAACTTCATCCAAGAACACCTGTAACCCACTGCCAAGGCTGTAAAAACAACGATACTTATTAGTTACCTTTTAACTTGTTCAAAGTATTTTTTTAAATTCAGCAAGTCCTTCAACGATGTAATTAGCGATATACCAAATCCAACTTTCTAAAACAGAATGGGAAATGAATTAGACAAGCCCTTTTCAACGAAACTTTTCCTTTAAATATATTTTCATTGTAAAGATTAATTAATAACGTGTTCTTTCTTAAATGTCTGTTTTGAAAGCGTTTAATTTTTTCTTCTTCTATAATTTTTCCGACGCCGGCCGTCAGAGCGTATACAATGATTTATGATGCAATTTTTTAGTCGTAAATCAGAAACGGTACGCTTCCACTGTATGGCTCGGAACTACGTAACTTTGAAACAATTGCGTGCTTTTTATATTTTCAGTATTTCGTGGGATTAGTGTATCTTTATTACATTTCTTTTTTTTAATATATTGTTTTTTTAGAACACTTGCGTGTTATTTTTTACCATTTTTATTTTTAATCGAATAAAAAAATTCTAAAATGACGACAGGAATTCGCTTGATTCGATGCGACGGAGAAATCTGGCCATTTTAAGTCAAAGTCAAATAATTTATTTTAATAAGGCACAAAAAAAGGCATTTTTGAACGTCAAAAAAAAAATATCTGATTCTAGTCTGAAGCTTTTCAAAATCCTTTTTTCTTTTCCGATCCGACAAAAAGCTTAATACCTTATAAATGATTACAACATATCAAGTATCGGAACAACTAGTACAATTTTATCACACAAATGCGACAGACCACCAGTTAAACGATTGGCGATATCGAGAGGCATAATCCATGAAACTATTACTCATAATTACTGCACATTAATCTTATAGATTTGGGGCTAAACCGCGCTATCTATCAACCAGAACTTATGTATTCCGGCCATGGCATTAGTCTGTAATGGCATCTATTTTGACACATTGCATAAATTATCGCAACACTATGACTTGTCGGTAATACGTCAAATGTATTGTCAGAGATTTAAGAGGACTGGATTGAATTTGCATTATTTATACGTATTGTAGTACTGTTTGATAAACAATAGGATAGGGATTTGATGTTTTATATGGATTTAATCCACACCTTAAGGTGATGTATAATTTATAATTAAAGAAGTAGACATCACGCTTGGATTCTACCAAATGTATGTCTATCATTACAACTGGTTTGAGGTTAATCAAAATACTACTACTTATACTTAGTTGTTAGATAAGGTACTCAAAACAATTTAAACTCATTTCAATATCATAACAAGTACAGTATCCCCGCTTTAACTTGAATAAACATTGTTTTTGTGCATGTTGATGACTTGATAGGTGCAATCAATTTACGATTTAGAACAAGGGTTAGTTTTCCATAACCGCCTAAGAGACACACACTTGAGATATTTGTAATAGTTATTACATGAGAAATGCTTATGTGTACCAACATTTAATTGTTTCATTTTAATTTTCCCTTTCCCTTAACCACACATCTTCTTGAAAGAATCCAAAACATCTTACATAAAGTAACACGTACATCTTTAGATATCGAGGATTTCTTTTATCAGATAGGATTTCGAATTACAAATCCAAAGCACATTGAATTAGTTTGAATGAGGCGCAAGGACTGATTCCTTAAGATATATCCTAATACCTATTAAAGGCAGCCTCGTGCGTCGGCCATCTCCCAAGAGATTTTGAAGCTTAAGTGAAACGAATTTGACTGAGTAAAAAAGCCTTCAATTTTATCACGTAATTGTAAGATTGGGAGGGAGGTAGTCGCTGAGGAAGATTCCGGATTTAGTAGCCCTCTTTATGTGCAGTCAGTGTATTTGATTTTTTTAATGTCATATTTGAAAGTACTTTGAAGAAATTACAGTGGTGGCTAAAAGGAATTTATACCATTTATGTGGTGCCGGTGTTTTTGATAAAAGGAGTAAAATCAATTCGAGAAATACGATACGTCCTATTTTATTCTTTACAGTATACAGGTAACAATGGCTATTAAGAATTTGAAAGGCCCTCACGGTTAGGGGTAAACTTCCATCGATAACGATGTCCCAGGGAACAATGAAGGGTACAACTGTGAAATAAGCTTCGTAGGCTTTTATTAAACTGGGTAGCTCAGAACAACCTGATTTTGTACACGTTTCTGCCAAAATTTTCCTTAAGCTAGAAACCATTTCCAATTTATTTTAAAAATAGACGTAACACCTAATCAAGTTATTCAAATGAAAGCTACTGGTAAAATACTTCTAAAATAAAATTCTGTGATGGTCTTGATATTAAAAGATTTTAATTACTCCATTCCTTTGAAAAAGGGACCGTTTGATCGAAGTAGAACGTTGAATTACCTGAAACAAATCAGAATTACAAAATTAGTTTAACTGAAACAGAAAACGTAATAAATAAACTTAAGGATTAAAAGGCTTTTGCTTTCAAAAATGAAGATTTTATTTAGTTGCGTTATTCTTATTAACAATCAAATATGCAAAAAAGACACTGAAAAAGCAATAGTTGAATAATTTTAAATGATTGATTACAAAAAGATGATCATGATCATAAAAAAGTACCTACTTAAAATTTTAGTATTGTTAACCAACTAAACAATAAGAGATGAAAAGACTATTAATGAATTCCTTCAGTAATTATTTCACATCGATCTACATCGCCACGCCTCGACATTTCATACGACATTCCCAATTCCAACTCAGTCGTCCAATTTTAGTGCCATTACTGAAATAGATGCTCGTCATAACTGTCAAGCGAGAAGCTTACCAAGAGAAACAAATTACGCCTAATGAGAATAATCCCGGACCCATCGCGTTAAACGAACCAGAAAAGGACGCCATAGCGAAACGACACGAATCTTGTCTTCGCAATGACAATCATTCTTCAGATGCAGGTAATTGAATGCGAAACGGAGAGGTTAAAATTTGTAGAAATAGAGTATCTGTATACTCCTGATCTCATATGTTTATTTTTTATTGTGTTTAGATGTATTTTGGTTAAAATTGCTGATCTTTTAGTATGCATGTGTTTCTGTGACAAATAAACCTATTTTTCTTTCTTTCTAAGAGGCAAAACAACCAATAACACGATGATTTCATACCCTTTCTGGAACGATGCCTTTCTCGTAAACATTTACAACTTTTTAAAAGCTCCAACTCCACCTTCCTACCTTCCGTCTAAAACCACTCGAAATGTATTCGTAATTCCACAAATTGAATTTTTTTAATAAATGACAGTGGAGCGTGCGAAATCCCTTGGAATTTTATTTAGACGAGTTCACGTACTCTCGCGTTGGATATGCTCCGTATAAGCAATAAAGGGATTCCTTTCCTTGCCAATAGAAATCGTGTCACTGGGTCAAATATATTTGTTCGTTGTAGTGCATTGGGAATATTTTTTGACATCTTACGACGGTTTTGAGTTTGTCTCTGCAGCGATTTGGGGTGGAATGTAAGAAATTTATGAGGAAGGAACGGATGGTCAATATTTCATAAATCTTAAATTCCACTTTCTTTAACAAAATTCTTCCAACTAATGGCGGTTCCGCCATTGACAAAACGAAACAGGTTGGTTGATCACAGACAATCATTAATGGTGGTCTAAGCGTGCTCAAAAACATTTGAATGAAGTAATTTCTTCTGTTATGCCATCTGTGGTCCAGCTTAATTCCCTAAACAGAAGACATACCTCATGGCGCCCCATGGGGGTCGTAAGAAGCGACTAAGTTATTATACTAGGGGAGGGCCAGTGGAATCCCCTTATTAGTACACATTTATAACATATACCGCCACTAGGGGCAGCCTTTCATGAGCATGTTTATGGCAATATCATCGTTATTGGGCATTCTAGCAGATTATGATTGAGATTTGGATTGAGTCACAGGATTGAGGGAGGTATCTAAGAGCTTACTAATAAAATAAACAAGAGTAGGATTTGTTCCTAAGTTAAACATACGAAGTATTCCAACGTACATTAAAGAAAATATTTTATTAATTAAACAAAGGGTTTCTCCAATACGAAGGGCTCTTAGCGTAACAGCTTAATGAAGTCCTCTACAAATAAAGTGCACTCTGTGTTAACAATTTCTCGTATAAATCGAAAAAGGAAGCAAAAAAAGCCACGCATACAGTGAAGCAAAGAGAAATTGCCATTCATTATTTTGTGAAACTGCCAGAGATACGGCAAAGGGTACAATTAGCATCACTTTTAAGTAACTTTTCGCCGTATTGCATGCGAATTTTCAAACAAGAAGACTTTTCGCTTTTACTGAATTAGATTTTCGACGAAATGCTTGAAACAACGATGACAAAAGTGGATTCACGGGGAAATCAACAGCATTAAGCACCTGAATAGGCTGTCCTATGATATTTGAATAAAATATTATATAGTCTTTGACTAAGTTCCATTGGAAACGATGTCAACCTTGATTCAATCTGCCTAGCCTTTTCCCAACTATGTTGGGGTCATCTTCCAGTCTAACCGGATGCAGCTAAACACCAGTATTTTACATGAAGCGACCTATCTGACCTCCACAACCCAGAAACTGGGTAATATAACCCCTTGGTAAGACTGGTTGTCAGACTTTCGGGCTTCTGACGACCCGTAACGACTGCCAAAGATCCACGAATGACAGCCGGGACCAACAGCTTTACGTGCTTTCCGAATTCCGAGGCACGGAGGACAACCTTGATTAAAAGTGAAAAATTATAAATAGCTGTTGTTTTTCTAAGAACAATTTACATTTCTAAAAATTGATGGGACCTACCTACACCTAATCAGTTTAATTTACCCTTTACAACACAGGCATTACATAAAGCCCCATGGTTGTCGAAGTAAACCGTCAACCCCTATACCACAAGACAACCCTTAAACTTCTAAACTCATGAGCAAAGCAAGTAAACAAGCAGACAGACACCTACGGACTAACACCGAACATACCGGACTCTTCGCACACTACCCGACATGTTTGTCTTTCTCTAGGTCCCTATTAGTGAGGTATTTACAAATTGGTGCCCGTTGACGCAAAGCTTGGCACACCTTGGACAGGATGACAAACTCTGCGCAAGCTCCTTAATTCACGGTCGTCCGTGACGGCCATAATGGCAGGATTACTGATCGGTGCTGCTGCTTTGAAAATGCAAAATGTTTTTGATATTTCTGTAGGGTTTGTGCAGGTTTTTATATGGTAAAAAGGTTACATGATTACGTTAAATATACAAAAATAAAATACTAACAACGTGTCATGCGAGTTAAAGAATTCCAATAGTTTTAATAAGCTATGAGCAAAATAATTCCATTACTAAGCATTCCGATTTTGCGAATAGGCAATCCCGGGGCACTTTTTGTTTTTTTTTTTGCTATTTGAACAGGTACAACCGACAAACTTTTCCATTTGTCTCACGGTCTCGCCTTATGTTAAGCATTATCCATGGCTTCATAAAAATATGCGGTGTCAAAAATTCAAATGACACACTTTTCCAAAAGTTGAAAAAATCATCCGGAGATTACGCAAATTACCCTTGTGGTGGGCAAGGCGGAATAATAATGGGGCTTGGATTTAAGGGAATTCAGCGACATTCTGTAAATGTCTTTGTTGATTAATTGCTGTGTTTTTTGGTAATGGCCTCCTTAGAAGTATTAAAGTGGAGGCAGTATAAATGGGGGTAGGTAGGGACGTAGCTAAGGCGTTAATCTGTCCTGAGTTATGTCTCGTGAGTCGTGATTATGATGCGCTTGTGGCAGGCATTAAATCGCGCGCTCTGCCTAACCATAGCCTCAATTTTGCCGATGTTGCGACGATGTCTTCTAATTGATGAATGATTGACGTAAGAAAACAGCAACGGAAGAAAACAGAAAACAGCAACTACGTATTAATAAGTATATGAGGAGGAGCTCGTGGCTAAGTAATAACAGCCGCACGGGTCGATCCATCAGGTTAAGCTACGGTTGCCGGGGTTGGTCCGTGGATGGGTGACCATCTTTACATATCGAGACTCCTCCGTGCCTCGGAAAGCACGGTAAGCCATTGGTCCCGGCTGTCATTTGTGGATCTTCGACAGTCGTTACGGGTCGTCAGAAGCTCGAAAGTCTGACAACCAGTCTTGCTAAGGGGTATCGTATTACCCAGTTACTGGGTTGTGGAGGTCAGATAGGCAGTCGCTCCATGTAAAATACTGGTATTCAGCTGCATCCGGTTAGACTGGAAGCAACCTTTTCCCAACATAGTTGGGAAAAGGCTAGGCAGATGATGACGAGGATATTTCTAGTAGGTAAACTAGATAGGACTAGTACGGATTGAATCAAGGGCGAAATCACGTGTTTCCTTGTAGTTTTTCTAGGTAAAACGTCTTTCGCGTAAGTTATAATTTAGAAATTGCCTATTGCGTCACTCTATTTTAGAAACAACTTAAGCATATACAAATTGTTTGTTACTTACTTAAATTTTTAATAGATTACCTCGCACACATAAACAAAATTACTGCAGACACATACAAAAATATACAGACCCCGTACGATATACGGCGGCATGTTGCTATATGCAAATCAAGGTGGGGTAAAATAATTTATTAAAAGACAATATATCAAGTTTATTATACGTACAAACCTACTAAATGTAGATACATGTATTTAATTAACTCTACATTGGACGGGGAAATTGAATTTTCTCCCACAAGGGTGTTAAATAATATACAAAGCTAGATTAAAACTCTATGGTTTCAGATTATTATAGCTCTGTGAGTGGGGCACTTATAAACTTTATTAATAGGTAGTTAGCGATGTTTTAATGTAATGTACCTACAGGTTAACAAAACTGTTATTTGCCATAAATCTGTAATTAACCATCGAAAGATGAGTGTCACCAGTTTTTGGTTACACTGTGAAATGCCTTCCTTTTCTCAGTGACATCAAAAAACGGTGACATTTGTGAGTTTTGTTTTTCATAGTAAATCAATCAAATCTGCCTAGCCTTTTCCCAACTATGTTGGGGTCGGCTTCCAGTATAACCGGATGCAGCTGAATCCAGTATTTTACATGGAGCATTTCCCTATCTGACCTCCACAACCTGAAACGACTGACAAAGATTCACGAATGGCAGACTAACGGCTTAACGTGCTTTCCGAGGCACGGTAAATACGCCGCCAGTCTCTTGGGTACTTAGATTCATACATACAAAATTCGAACAATTCAAATTTTTCAGAACTTTCAAAGTGTGACTTCCGACTTCCGTTCGCGAAACCGTTACAGGCGAAAAAGATTAAAAATAAGCGGATAAAGTAAGAATACTTATCCTTTCAGAGCCGTGGCCAAAGCGGATTGTAGGACAAACCCGGACATAGTTCTGAATAGGATAGCCACGCTGTTCAATAGCGGAGAGCTAGGAAATACGGCTGTTTTCGAAGTCACTGAAGCGGTGTCACCCTGATGATAAACGTCAAAGTCCATCGCTGCGTTAGTAAAATCTTTGAGACACGTCTTGCACTGAAGCAAGCAATGGATACAATTCTTTTGAGTAGTCCAAGATATCAAAAGGATAGAGTTTTCTTTTTGGAGTTTTAAAGAGATATAAAGTTGTCATGATGGCCTAGTGGATCCCCGCATCCCTTATACGAGGTAGTAGGTTACAATCTGGGAAATTACCGGATATCTATGCACTAAGGTGATGTTTTCAATTCCTGTACTTTCCGAGTTTATCTTGACATTACAACATGACATCGGTGAAGGAAAACATCGTAAGGGAATCAGAAAGATCAGAAGGGAATCAAATCATATTATTTTAATCTTACTTCAGTGGGGGAAAGAGATGGAGCTATACGTCCTGTAGAGCTTCATCTCTTTCCTACACTAAAGTAATATTAAAATAATACTGCTATAAGCGGTGGTGGTAGGCCCCCTGGAGTTACAGTTAATATGTATAAAAAACCTGCTAACCAGTCTTGAGCAAGCGTGGTGATCAATGCTCGTGCCTTCTCTGTAAAAGAAGAGCGGCGGCGTCGGGTGGAACTATAATAGGCTGATACAGGGTCAAATTAAATTAGCTAACAAAACTCCGCAGACGTTATGAGTATCGATTTCCAAACATGATAAAACGACAAAAAAAGAACGTTCTTGTTGTCGACTGTTCTTTTTTTTACGGATATTTAAACCTTCTAACTAAACTATCCCACGAAGGACCAAAAAACCACGTAGATAACCTCAAGTTTGCCAACATTTCCTCAATTGGAAAACCGTCCATCTGGGCAGCATGGTGATTATCTCGATCTCCCTTCAACTCCCCCTGGGACCTTTGAGGCGATTTATTGACTAGCCGACGTTCTGATATGGATCGGAACTGCCTGAAAAATGGTTAACGATTCCCGGAATTTGTGCGGGGAACCCTGGAGTTGAAATAAGAAATTATTTACAGGGTTTTAGAAAATGATTTCATTAGATTTTTTTTAAGTGAAAACTTCTTTAGGCGCGTTGTTGTGTAGTTCTTAGGTAGGGGCTAAACTTATGGATTCGGTAGTGCTTTACTTTTGAATATAGATGGCGCTAATACCAGTTTTATGTTTTCAGTTCTGTCGCTAGTCCCCATGAATGTTTATTTTTTTTAAGTTGGTCGGTTCCTTTACATTGTGATTCATTAAGTACCATCGGTACTTTTTTACTTTTTTTTAAACACTGCTTTCATAGTTTCGTACACATGTTTTTTCACTTATACAGTCCATCTCTACATACAATGTTACCTAAACATCGATATTCACACAAGTTATACCTCTACCTACCTTATGTCAGAGGCCTCTGGGTCAAATAAAACCATCGTCGAGGAAGGACAGGCCTCCAAGGAATATGGCCTCGGTCCCTCCACCATCCCCTCTTGCTCTCGTGTTATTTTTTCTAACCTTTATTTATTATTCATCGTGTTACGCCGGTGGGTAGTAGTGAATTTTATTTTAAGTTTTTAGAGTTCCGTACCCAAAGGGTAAAACGGGACCCTATTACTAAGGCTCCACTGTCTGTCTGTCACCAGGCTGTATCTCATGAACCGTAACAGTTAGACAGTTGATATTTTCACAGATGATGTATTTATGTTGCCGCTATAACAACAAATACTAAAAAATTAAAACAAAATAAATATTTAAGGGGCTTCCATAGAACAAACGTGATTTTTTTAGACGTTACGTTTTTGTAGATAATGGTACGGAACCCTTCGTTTGCGAGTCCGACTCGCACTTGGCCGGTTTTTTTTCGCGATTTAGATTTGAGATGTTATTTGCGTGTGAATTTTCTATAATTTGTCCTTAACTAGTACTTATAAATAAATAATTCAAACGTTATCCCAAGCATTTACTGAGTTTCTAATATTTACGATGAAAGTAGGACTAAAATTGGCAAAGTCGGTTAAGGCTATAGTCAATAGCCTTAACAATTTCCGTAAAGTTATCATACAAATTGTTTCACCAGAATTGCCTGGCGTCATCGCGTCGCGCCTGTCTGCGGGAGCCTTTTGGCATATTGTTTGAAATTTGTTTTTTAATGGCTATAATTCTTTCTAATATAATATGACACAGTCTTCAAAAAGCCCAGGCAATGAAACGACAATTCAAAAGTTAAATCGTTAGAATTGCCCTCACCGTACTTGGTCGCGCGAAAAAGTCTCCATACTGAGAAGAGCGAGCTCACACAATAATAAAATGGCGTTTCCATGACGATCAAGTCACTGCGTCATTGTGTGTAAAACTAAACAGAAACGCGCTCTTTTGACGCGGCAGGGCGAATCTGAAGATTTAAATCTTTAGAGTCAACATAAATAAATACATACGACTACAATCCCCAACCGATGCTAAAAGATCTTCACAAAAAAAAAGGATATTTTCTTTGCATTACTTTTGCATTTCCGCAAAGTTTTTATAAGCATAAATTACCCGTGTAAAAGGGAGAGACTTATATTCTCATCTCGTTTCCTCTGCCCTTTCATGGGGTAAGCGGTTTTGGTGAGAATAGGGGGAATTTGAATAAAATAATAGTTGGGAACTGTCCGGCACATGGCATAAGAGGGGGGAGGGGTGAAAGGGGTCCGCACAATGGGGTTTAAAGCTAAGCTATTACTGCTAAAGGGCGCATTATTTGATGGGTTCTGTATGAATAAAGCCTTGAAGGCTGCTATGTAATTTGGATTTGAAACGGGGTTTAATATTCTTCGCAGGTGTGTCTACTTCATTATTCTAACCCGAATGCAATATGAAATTATAACGAGGAACTCGCAATATAAATCTGGATTCATAATTCCAAAGTACCAAAAAGTTAACGTAGACTTATTGCTCTGCCTCACCTATTAGAAAAAACCAAATAACGTAGGATCTATCACTACATTTATATTTATGTGACTAAGGAGGAGCTCGTGGCTAAGTAATTACAGATGCACGGGTCGATCCATCAGGTTAAGCTACGCTTGCCGGGGTTAGTTCGTGGGTGGGTTCAATTGAAGGAACACGGGTGGGTGGGTGACCATCTTTATATACCGAGAGTCTTCCGTGTCTCGAGAAGCACGTTAAGCTGTTGGTCCCAGCTGTCATTCGTGGATCTTTGACAGTCGTTAAGGGTCGTCAGAAGCCTGAAAGTCTGACAACCAGTCTTACCAAGGGGTATCGTATTACCCAGTTACTGGGTTGTTGAGGTCAGATAGGAATTCGCTCCATGTAAAATGTAAAATACTGGTATTCAGCTACATCTGGTTAGACTGGAAGCCGCCCACAACATTGTTGGGAAAAGGCTAGGCAGATTGATGTTTATTACTATGTATACATACTTAGATCGATTACCTACACCTGTGCTTAATAAAATAACAGCTACAGCTTTCAGGAATGTAACTGTATAAATTCCATATAACTCCTTTTCCATAATCAGCCTATAATGTCCCCACTGCTGGGACACAGGCCTCCTCTCTGTGAGATGGGAGTGGGCGGTAATCCACCACGCGGGCACGTGTATGACTCCTTTGATCTCATCAAATAAATCAAGATTTTAATTTCACGATTCGTTATATCCACGTAAGCTATAACTTACAATAAAGCTTCCACATAAGACGGAAAGTAAATTACCGGGATAACTCGTTTTTGGTTCAAGTTGAGAGAACATCGCGATTCTTAAAAGTAAGTTTTGCAGCCAAAAGATTCGCACACACAAAATGAGTAGGTACAAGTAAACCAAAAAAGGTATGTGCTTCGGTAATCTTCGTATTTCCGAATTCCTACGAATGTGCGCCCCAGAAGCCACAGAGGCAAACCTTCTTAGGCTAAGTGTATGCTGAGACGCAGGTGACGCATGTCCACGCAGCGCAGGGCAGAGCAGATTTTGTAATGCATGAACGTACTGACAGCTGCGGCGCAGGCACGTGTGACGCAAACATGTGTCCTGCGTCTGGTTGTAGAACCGGCACAGATTTCTGCGCGACACGTGCTGTGCTGTGATGCGTTACCTGCGTCCCAAAAACAAGTGACGATCAGCTGTCAGTACGTTCATGCATTACAAAATCTGCTCTGCGCTGCGTAGACCTGTGTCACCTGGGTCTCAGCCTCGCTCTATCGTAGTGCACGTATCATTGCGCGTTTGTATGAACCTTTCTCTCTGTTGGGCTACTCTGGTCGCTCCTTGCCATATTTCACTCAAAATTGTGTTTTTTTTTTTGGAATTGCATAATACTAACGTTTACATCTAATTTGGTAGTATCGGTAATACAAAATAGGTAAGTAGTTCCATGGTCGTAACAGCTTTACGTACACTGCATCACCTCTCAACCAATTGGCTCTCAAAATTCAGGTTGGTCTTATAAAACTTTTTAATTTAAATTCTAACTTATTTAACCCTCTACCGCTTATCACGGGTCCCGTACCAAGAGGCTAGCACAGTAATCACGGGAACAAATGATACACACCTGTGCTCCGCTAACAAATACGCGGTGAAGCAGAGACGTGTTAATTAATATACACGATAATTGTTTATACTAGCTTCACTGACGGATGGCTAGGCAGTGAGAACTGCGGCTAGTGTGAAGGTGCTCCCTCACCATGTCATGCATTTCATGCATGGAGCATTCGCTTGTAGGTAACTTGTAATGTAACATTTCAGATCCGATTTTGAGCATTTCGTTACAATACGACAAGACATTGCGCATAGTAATGCTCCGTTCTGGCGACTTCAAAAAAAAATTTTTTTTATACCGATATTGCCACGGGATCGAGACTTACGCGGGCGAAATCGCGGGGCGCAGCTAGTTTCTTATAAATATTGTAATTAGTATCATTTTCAATGTGAACAAATCAAATCAAATAAAATAAAGTTTATTAATCAAAAAGTAACAATACAATTTAGCCAAATTCAGTGAGCCACAAACTAAGCGTCGCTTGTATCTTGTGGCTCGTAAAAAGATTTTATAAAAGCTATATTCTAGACCAAACAAAAACTTCTAAAACATAAAAGCGATGTCTTCATTTGAGTTCTTGATTTGAATAACAAAATGTCTGATTTGACGACGGCCTATCAAGTCTACGCCGGCGGGCATACAAGTCCGCAGTCGAAAGGTTAACAGATTGATAGAAGAATAATATACTCGTAGTTAGAATGTTAAGACTACAATAGCAGCTGAAATAAAGAACGTATTTTTTCAAGAAATTCAGTGAACTGAATTGTAACTCTGAGTACAGAAATTAGAGTCAAACGTAGCAAAAGAACGGTCTAAAAAAATACAATTCAGAATACTTACGTCATCGTCAGTCTCAAGTAAAATAACAAGAAATTCTTTCTCGAATCTGTCCCAAACTGTACACAATCCTCCTTCGTCTAAAAACTTCAAAAGGGCCTGCGATACAGCCATATTTGAATAATATAATAGTTTAGGCTATGTCCACATTGCTGGGCGGCGTGGGACGAATAGCAAAGGAGTCGTTACTTACAATGTCCCGTTTGGTACATTCGGCCTGAGTGGGACATAAAGACTGGAATTCATGCAATATAATATTGATGTGACTGGGGTACTAAGTGGAGGTAAACTTTGATTGCCAGGATTTTTGTGCCGAAGGCCGAATGGCCCGATAGTAAGGACAATGGGCCATTCGCAAGTATTTATGCGGGGGATGCGATGAGATTATTTGCCCTCGTCCTTGTTGCAGATGAAAGTTTTATTTTTATCTGTAACATAAGATTCTGTGTGAATTGTAGTGACCTTTAGCCTTTATGTAGGCACAGCGCGTTTATTATGCCGCAGGGAGTCATCCGTTGAACATAATTCATGAACTATGCCTGATAGCAGTGTATTAGGGGCTTAAAATTCTACGCTAGTTAAATATTAACAACCTAAAATTATCCACGGGAATATAACTTCATGTTTACTTAAGGGGGATGCGCTAGGGTGGCCCGCGAAATTCAAATTTTCTTACGTTTTTTTGCAATTTGCAGGTCAGTATCAGGTTGTATGTTGATCTAAATATTATTAGCGCTCGTAACAAATATGGATTTACAGAATTATAAACATTAAAATCAGCAATACAATTCTTTAAGCTCATGAAAGTGTATTGAATGACTATTTCATGAAATCATGACATTTGGCACTTTCATGAACTTAGAGAGTTGTATTGCTGATTTTAATGTTTATAATTCTGTAAATCCAAAAAAAAAAACGTAAGAAAATTTGAATTTCGCGGGCCACCCTAGCGCATCAACCTTAATGAAGCTGTTAGTAGGACATTATTAGAAAATATAAATTCGACGCTTTGCTGACGGACAAAAACCTTCCATTCAATTTAATGCTGTCATGGACCAATATTTCCTTTCGCCATCGCTATAAGCCTTTAATATATTCTGGTACTACTCCCAAACTTAAAATTTAAATCGCCTCTAAATTTTCAATCACATGAAATTCCCAGCGTTTCTCTCATACCAGAACGATACGACTAAATTCAAATAACTTTAGACTAAAACCATTGCTGCGTCACTTAGGGGATTTAAATTAAAAGCTTGTAGATATACGCCGGTCGTTTCAGCGCACGTGTGGCGTTTCAGGTGTTATTTAAGCGCGGCATTACAGGGTTGACGTGTGGGGACGACGTGACGACTTGCGTGCGTGATTGTACCAAGTGTCACGTGTCACGTTTGTTACCGACTTTACTTTGTAGGTGCTTAGTGTTTTGTTGTGTAGTTATGGTTTTATTGGTGTGTAACGAGTTGAAAAAATGATGTAATTTTTTTTTTGTTGTTTTTATTCTTTAGCAAAGGTGTTGTTTAAACTTAGTTTTAAAGCGGTCATTTCGCTTTAATTCTTCACCAGATTGACTTGCAGATCAAGTAAAGCTTAAGAGATATTTTGAGAGTTATTCTCGAGTTTTGAAATAAAGTATCATCAAAGCTAGAATAGTACCGATTTAGAATAAGGTACTTACTTTACCAAAAAGCTTAAGAGCTTAAAATATTTAGGACAACTTTCTTCATAAAATTAAGAATTTTGCTCAATTTAGATTTGGTTAAGAATTTTAAAGACTTTTACTTCAAATACTGTGTAGACGACTTTTACGCTTTTGATCTAAGACTCCAAGAAATGAAATACCATTTTCAAATCCACATCCATACCTTAGTTTTGGTTCCTTTTTTCAACATCTATATGTATAAATTAAAGTCTGTCTGCTTTTCGTGTTTGTCCTTATGTTGTTCTAAACCACGTAGCGTTGTTCTTCTAAACCACGCAACAGATTTTGATGAGGTTTTCACCATCGTTTACAGAATTTATTCCGGAAGGTTTAATGTGTATAATGGTACTACTGTCTAAGAAATGTCGATGTTTTGTCAAATCGTAAAAACCTTGCGAAGCAGGAGCGGGTCGCTAGTATCCTTTCCTTACATATAATAAAACAAAGTCCTCCGCCGCGTCTGTCTGTCTGTTCGCGATAAACTCAAAAACTACTGCACCGATTTTCATGCTGTTTTCACCCATGCATAGAGTGATTCTCGAGGAAGGTTTTAGTATATATTTAATAACCGACATCCACGCGGGCGAAGCTGCGGACATCAGCTAGTTATGTATAAACTAAGGAATATAAAATCCCTACACATCAACACTCCACTGCTGGACATAGGGCCTCTCCCAGGCTGCGCCACAACGCCCTGTCCTCCGCATTCGTCATCCAGTCTGTCCCAGCCTCCTTTTTAAGGTCGCCGGTTCATCTAGCTGTTGGGCGTCCCACCTAAAGGTACTTACGTCAAATTCATACAAAATCCTCATAGCAACAGACTATTCCTAGCATCAAAAGATTACCCGCGGACCTTTCCTTTTGTTAGCTCCTTCAATGCCTAGCCTAGACGAGGTCATATCGTAAAACCTTACAAATAGCAGTATTATTAAGGGTACAGTGAATTTGTAGATTAATCCCGGAATTCAGGAGGTTCCGTAACTATTACCTGCTCCAGTTAACTTTGAAGATGGCATTGTGTTGGTTATAATTTGTGTAAAGGTCGCGTCTGTTGTGGGTTTTGATCTTTGTTAAGAGATGGATAGTTTTTGGGGTTGATGAAGATTTAACTCGTAAGACCTATTCTCATTTCAAACGTTTCATTTGAACGCGATCTGCATTTCTAAACTGCGTTCAAGAGCTGTTAGTGTCAATATTCTATAACAATTTTGACACTGACAGCTCTTGAACGCGATCGAGTGGCCCTAGACAAAGTAGCATTCTATCAGCGATAACGATGACGGAAAAGACAGAAATGCATAGGACTGACATAAGCCATCGAAAAGCTTATGTCAGTCCTATTGAAAGTCGTAGAAATACGAAACGTTTTCGAAGCGATTGTCACTTGTCTATCCCCTCAGATGTGCTGAACGCGTTCAGTTTCGTTGGTGAAATTCGCCCTGAATGTATAATAGTATACAACCCGTGCGCATTTACATGGCACCTAGCTCAATGACGTTTGTACCTCCCCCCGCTTCCCCGAACGGCGACGGCGGGGCGCGGCGCGGGTAGCGGGGAAAGTATTGAGTTCCGAGCCAGGTGCCATGTTAATGCGCACGGCTTGTAGTTTTTCAACAAACAAAAACGCATCGAAAATACGTTTCATTGGTGTCATACACTAAATATAGTACATCCTTTCAGGAAAAATGCAGTTAGCATAGCCAATGATTAATATGTATCAGTCTTTATCATCTCTATGAGCACCATCATCATTCATATGCCTACCCTAGGCATAGCCACAACGACCGGTCCTGTGCTTTCTGTATCTAATTAACAACTGAATTTTTAAGAGGAAATAGGGTCGGTCTTTTGCCATACAAAAATTCATAATTCGAGGTTCGGCTCTCGTCTATTTCTTCCTCCAATATTGGACCAATTTGAAAGATATTTTATAAATTGAATAAGAAGGATATTTACTGTGCCCCTATGTTTTTGTTTTTTCATTAATAGTTGTCTAATTTGTACAATAGGCCTCTGATGACAGCGGTCTAAACAGGCAATTTTGAGTATTTTCTGAGGGTTCTAGTGCTTCTACAGATAATGTATCATCAAAACAGAAAACATCGGGACATAGAACTATTTGATATTTATTTAACTGTAAAAAATCATTGCTCTAAGGTCATAAGCCAAAGAGAAAACAGGCGAGAGCGTTTGTATGGAGAAGGGACCGACCCTATTTCCTCTTAAGTAAAGATCTAACTATGTCATCCACAAATGAAACTAACACACAACTCCTATCAGCCATATACGGCAGCGTCGATCACCAAAGCTTCCAACGTAAATACTAAAGATGTATTAGCTAACAGGATCCTCTCCAGATTAATCAAACGCCGTCTCGGAGTTGTAGACTCGTAGACCACAGAGTCGGGACGTCTAGCTTAATTGAAGATATTTGAACTGGCATCTAGGGCATCGAGTAACACATACCCTTTACCTGCTGCTAATGAATTGAGATAATTACGATTTACCTATTCTAAAACCATTTAGAATTGCGATTCAGATTAGTACTGTAATGTAGGTAAAGGTATTCTTAGTAATAAGTGGAACTGCCGTATCAAAGGACCAATATTTGACGCCTTCGTATTGAGTCTAGATAATATTTGCAGGGTCAACATGGCTAGAGATTGCTCAAGACAGGGAGTTTTGGAAGAAAAAGGGGTAGAACTTTTCCCAGCCGTAGGTCACAAAATAGGATAAGTAACAACAAAAAAAATTGTCTGACAATAGACAAAAAAAAATATACTGGGTGAAATATTCGCTTTAAATCGCGAAAAAAAAATCAGCTGTTCCCTACATTTATGTTTGTATAGCTCGTCGAACAGCTGATTGATTTTCGCGATTTCAGGGTTGGTCCTATAGTGAAAGTTGTTCATAATGAGTACAATTAAGAGGATTAAAACGAATAAAATTTCACCCTGTATATAACGTAATATTTCACGTATTTTACATAAATAATCGTGACTTTGTCGAATTATTTTGTATGAAAAATGAAAGCGAAAAAAAAACTTGCCAATTGATTCTTTGACATGGTTTCATTAATACCCTAGCTAGAGTTATGGGATACCAGAAGGAACACGTTGTATATTAACGCACGAGTATTGTTCGATATATTTCTGGAACGTTTATTTGAACCCACATATTATTTAAGTACTCTTTACAGATTGATTTGATTGGTGTACGGTCTGTATACCACAAATTGCTAGTTCAACGGACATAAGTAGACCACATGTAGGCAGCTAACAATTACGTGACCTATGCTCCCAAAACGATCACTATAATTAGTGTTCTGCCCTAATTATGACAACCAAATTGTGTACTCTGTTCCACAAATTTGCATAGAACCATTTTCGTATTATTGCAAATTATAATTAAACTTGAACCCGAAAATAATTGCGTTGATTTCGTGAAATGAGAGAGATATTATCGTGAACGATGAATGAACTGGTTGACACAACAATTATGTTCTAAAGCTGTTAATAGAACCGGGACACAGCCGTTTCACATACAACTATAAATAAAACTGTTTTCAGTTTTATTACTGGAACTGACTGCAACATAACTCCTGTAATATAGTGTCACCATATTCTCCAAAAGTGCATTCACAAATAACTTGTTTCACTCATAAAATGTGCCTCAAAACTCGTGAATAAAACGAAGATTGTTTTGAAACTGAACTTTTGAATTTTGTGAATTCTCAAGCTATAAAAGCACTGATGCGAGGGTACATTTGCAATTGGTAGTTTGTTGGCGCCCAACGTGGGGCACCCCACGTTGGGCGCCAACAAACTTCGCTCAATATTTTACATTTCAACATAATTTCTTCACACACACATACGTTTTACATAAAGTAACGAGGTCGAGTGCTAATAAGCATACCGTTTGTTAATTGGAATATGAGAAACTACGTTTTATAGTTGTAATATTTTTTTGGTCTAGATGGTTTTAAGTGGCTGGGTCAAGTAGCACGTTGGAGCTTCGTGAGCGCACTTTTGGAACGTGAAAAAATAAATATTTCTAGGAATAGACAAGGATTAAAAAATTATAATTTTCTTACAGCTTTGCTTCTCTTCCATAAGTAACGTAAGACCCTTAAGTCCGTTGTTAACACAGTAATGGGATAGGAAAATAAATCCACTATTACTTGGGCGTCGTCGCTCCCCGATGTTATCCGATCTTGCGTGGACAAAGCCTTATCTATATCAGGGCCTCCCACAAAGAACCGTGGATGAGGCTATCTTACGAAGTAGGTTGTGTAGCTATTTATTTATGGAGGATCTATTAACTAATGTTGTGGTGGATTATCTGATTTTTTTCTTTCATATTTTTTTAATAAAGATTTTTATTAGGTGTTTATTTCGTTAAAATCAATTCTCGCGCCAGAAAAGATTAATTTTGCCTTTTCATATTTCAGCTCGGATTTATGCCTACGGAAAATATGTAAAAAGCTGTGTCAAGCCGTGTCCTAACCGAAAGCAAATGTCGCGCGGGTACGCGAGTACGCGATCGTTGCGGTCGTTTTTCGTCGTTTTGAATATGACATACCCGCGCGATCAATCCACTCGCGGAAGTTCTTCATAACATTCATCATTCATAAAAACGATCGCGTATTAGTGTGACAATCGCTCTCGGTTAGGACACAGGGTCTTGCTATGTTGTAGTCCAAAGTTGAAAAATTGTCTTATTACGAGTCTTATGTCCTATGGCTGTTAACTTTTCACAACTACCCACATCAACTTACTATTGTTTCCGTAAAATCTCCGGTCAGAATCGGCCCTTCATCCAGCCGTGGACCCTTACAGATAGGCTTGAGGTTTCTGAGGATAAGGCGCGTAATCTTTTCGTACACCGATCTTTACCCTTATTTATGGCACCGGGCGCCTTATATTTTATACGGACAGTCGTTTAATCGGACATTATGTAGCCCTGTTGCCTATTGCACAGCTTGCTATTATTTATGGAAGTATTACTCTAATCCTAACTAATATTCTAAGTGTCAAAGCGAGTTTGTTTGTTTGTTACGCTTTCACGCTAAAACGGCTAAACGAATTTAGATGAAATTTGGCACATCGGTAGATCATGACCTGGAAAAAAATCAGGTGTTCCCTACATTCATGTTCGCATAGCTCGTCAAAATGTAGGGAAAAGCTGATTTTTTTCGGTACCATAGTGAAAGTTGTTCAGTACAATGACCCCTTAAGAGTTGAATAAAATGTCACCCTGTATTAATGGTCGTCCTAGTGGTTCTGTATTATTAAGTACAACAAAAGCGATAAATATAAATCCATATCGCAGCTTAAGCTCAATATAATTGATGACCAACAACAACAAAATTATCTTGTTTAGCTCACTACACAAACTTATAACACAGTTTTCTAACAAACTGTCTAGAAAATGTACTAGACTGCGAAATTTATTACAACAACGCCATGTAGGTAGGTTCCTATATCTTCAAACTTTGTATCACACTGGACCGGGATTGTGTGGGCTAATTAATGTAAAACTGATAAGAGATTCCGGCCCTTTGAATATAGAATTAACACATCAAAAGGAAATCTGAAGGCTTCTCGGGTTTCGATTTACATTTCAAAAAGAGCCCCCATGGGCGACTGGTATGGGAGTTGGGGCGGTACCTGCTTTATATTGAGTTCCGGGACTAACATGTAGGGGAAAATGCTTTAAAAAAATGTGGAGACGTTGTTTGGGAGTTAGAGTAGAGAACATTGAAATGACTACCCAAAAGATAGAGAAGAAACTTTATGTGCTGACGTGTTAGGGCATGAATCGAACAGATTACGTGTGGCTCCGGATTTTTAATTTGTCTGTCTGTTATGTCTTGTTTATACCTTTTGAGTAGATTGACTTTTTGTCGTAGTTGGGTTTTAGTTTTATACCTAACTTCTATTTTTTTTGTTTTTTTTTTGAGGTTATAATATATTTATTTTTTAAATGAACTAATTAGGGCTTTGCAACCTGGTATGATTAAAAAAAAAAATTGTAAGTTCGTGATTGTATGTCATCTAGAGGTCGCCATTAGCCTATTTGTATATTGGGACTTGGTGCCTTAATAAATAAATAAATAAATAGCAAACCAGCGCGCAGCGGACGATTAAAACGCTTCGAACGATACATTTCATTTGTCAAATTGTGATGAGTCGTTTAGAAGATATCAGGGAACAGATGAACATACATACATACATACCGGTCAAAATCATAAACCTCCTTTTTGCTTCGACGTAGTTGGGTAAAAATACAAAGAGATCGTCATTTTGATCGTTAATCTTCTTTGAATTATTTTTAGCCAGTTCAGCTCTCGCAACAAGAGTAAGGAAAGGTACATGTGCACAAGGCAGATGTAACTGGAAACGTACGGGACGCCCTAGAAGGACATACAGTGACCTTATTGGTGATGTTCTTCAGAAAGGTCAGGTGTGTAGTACTAGCAACAGGCGTGCGTGTATGACCAGATGTATGAACGTAAACGAGGCAAAAGGAGTATGTAAGGATCGTAGCAGGTGGCGTTCTGTAGTGTCTGCCTACCCCCATGGGAAGACGGCGTAAGTAAGCTAATTTCCATATTGTAGGTACCTACCTACAAGTAGCAACGTCAAAACAAGTTTAGGAAAGTTCCTATAGTCCTAAGACTTTTTCATATTACTTCCAAATGAATTATTTACTGGGTTATTTGCCTAGTTGAGCTCAACGGAGCGTAGAGGAATTAAATAACTGAACTGTGTACTGTAAACATGTTGTGTTTTTATGAGATATTTTCCTTGGTTTGAAGAATTTTAGAACTTTACACTTAGGTACCACTCATAAACCATTGTGAGTTGGCTGTTTTCAATAGGTACTGCATTGATATCCAAAGGAATATTATTATACTAGCTTATGTCCGCGGCTTCGCTCTCTTGGAGGTCGAAAATTATACCACGGGAACGTATTACCGGGATAAAAAGTATTCTTTGTCCGAACCCAGGTCATGGTCTACCCCTGTGCTAAATTTCAACCAAATCCGTTCAGCCGTTTTAGCGTGAAAGCGTAACAAACAAATAAACTCAGTTTTCGCATTTATAATATTAGTTAGGATGTATTTAATTTAACACGATAACTTGTTTGACCTATTACAAATATATTTGGCTTGTTATTTGACTGCTCAGACAAAAAAAATCTAGATTATATTTTGTGAAGCGCAAGGTGAAGAATTTCATCTAAGATTTAAGTAATATGGTAATGTAACTTAAATTATGCTAAATAAAATCATACCGTATTATTTAAATAATAAAATCCAAGCTCTCAAAGACTCCACTTTGCCCTGAAAATGTTTGTCTTATTTTGAATTTCACATTTCTACTAGCCTTTGAAATCTTAGCGTTTCTCGTTTAGATACAAGAATATACAGCAGTACACATTTAAAGGGTCGGTGACAATGTCGCTTTTAAGCTTCAGGGTTTAATTTCAAAGAAAATTGCTAGAAAATAGAACTCATTCCTTAGATTTTTCTGTGGGCAGACTGAATTTAAATGAACATTATGTTGTGTTTAGTCTGAAGTACGGGTTTAGTTGTTGGTTTCGTCAAAATAATTCAAAATTGGAATTTGTAACACTGGCCATAATTATGGCAAATTGAATTCCAGAAGTGTTACTGGGTTTTGCATCTGGAATTTCTCAGTAGCAGCCCGGAGTCTGGATGTGTGCTCGGTTGATGACAATAGGCTCGCCCCCTATTACGTGGTACTTAAAACATAACTGGCGAAGTGTGGGTGTACAGTCACAAGCAAAAATATGTATTCACTTACCGAAATTCAATAACCATTTTTTTGTAGAATAACGGTTGCAACGTTGAGATGATACCAATTTCATAATTATATGGGTTCCAAAATACTATGTTCGTTATTACATAAAATTACAATCAATACAGAAGGAGAAAATGACTTTTAAAAGTTGCTAAGTGTATACCTATTGGTGCTCGTGACTGTACAGGTACACCTCTGCCTAACCTTTAGGGGAATACAGGCCTGATGTTGTGTTATAACAAGTCAAAAAATAACGACTAACAAGTTGCAAACATTCCTCGATTCCCTTCCAAGTCCAACAACAATCCATAATTTTTCTCAAAGCCGGGCTTCCCCTGAGAACCCCTATTTGTTTCTCATTATTATTCCTTGGTTCCGCAGCGGTCACCAGGTGGCAAGCAAACACTCCTGTGAGTAAATAAGGTTCTTATTGTACTCAAATTACTTTCTTTCGAATATCTTTATTGTTAAGGAAACGCGCCCGTAATTAAAGAAATGGAAAATGCTTTCATAAGTTTTTTGTAATAGCACGTGCCCCTGCACGTGCGGGTTCTGGCTCTGTTGAATAAAAAATAAAGGATTCTGCAAATAATTAACTCGATGGTTAAGGCATGCATAATAATCAGACTATAACATTCCCACTGCTGGGATACAGGCCTCCTCTTTGTGAAAGGGAGTGGGCTGTAATCCACCACGCGGGCCCGCTGCGGATTCTTAGAATTGGTTCTAGGACCTGCCGGTTTCCTTACGATGTTTTCCTTCACCGTTTTAAGGCATGAGAAGAAATATTTACTTAAAATCATGTTATTTTGGGTGTTATCGCGATTTCCTGGTTGGTCCCATAGTGAAAGTTGTTCATAATGGTGAGTACAATGACCCCTTAAGAGGATGCCCATGAATTCAATTTCACCCTGTATAAATTAATTAATTGTTTGCCGATTAATTTAATTTTAGTAAAAGCGCAGTCAATCTCTTTTAACAACAAAAAACACCTTTAAAATCCCATCCCTATCGCTAAAGCATCGATACAGTCAATAAAAAAACACATAAACTGAAACACAAGGTTCCAATAAAAACGGGCCAAAGCAATATAATCAAATAATAGAAGGAATAACCTTCATGAAGCAATGAATGAGAATTCAATTTTGTTAACAAAGAAAGATGGCCGATCGGGAAAAATGTCGTAACTTGAGAAAATAAGCGGCCAAGTGCGAGTCGGTCTCGCACACGGGGGTTCCGTAACAACGAAATTATTCAGAAATACGAGTATTTTCTAAAATCGCCGAAAAGCACGTTTCTTGTGTCTTTGATTTTTAACTATTTTTTTAGTTACACACTCTGTGAACATTTCAAGTATCTATCTATTACGGTTCAAAAGATACCATACAACCTTGTGACAGATGAACGGATGGACGGACAGCAGAGCCTTAGTAATAGGGTCCCGTTGTCACCCATTGGGTAGGGAACCCTAAAAAACCTCGTAACTCCGAGAATTTGCGATGAATAAATATTTTCCGGAGTGCTCTAGAGACTTCGAGGAAACTTTTTAACAAAGGCTAGCTTATAATTTTTAGAAATCTCTTTTTTTGTACCTGAATATGTTGGTTTGAGAGTTATTACGCTTGACTGCTAATGAAAAGTTTCGTTTCTTGGAGTTTTTTTCGTCTATTGTTTACTTTTATTAGCTTTTAATGTCTTGGCATTTTATATTTTACTTTCTGTGTCGCAAAAATGCCAGATAATGTAGCCTTAATGAGCGCACAGGCAAATTCACTGTCGTATTTATAAACATCGTTTAATGAATTTAACTACAATAAAAAATATATGTATAAGATAAGGTCCTGTTAGAAATCATTCAGACCACCAAAATAAGGACAATGGTATGACATGCTTACAAGAAAAAATCAGCTAACGAACACTAAAAAATGTTGGTCGGTGAGGCGTATTTATCGTAAAAGATAGAAAAAGTAGATATTAAAAAATAACAAATAACAAGCGCGAGTGCAAGTACCTACCCATAATGGATGTGTTTATTCTATTGTGCCAGCAATTATTTTTTTTTTGTCAAAATAAAACCACTTCAATCAGTGTATTTTTTGGCTCGGATATCTTTGGTTAGACGTACTGAACGCTGTGTTAAAATTTGTCCATCGATTTTAATGGAACCATAAATAAACGATGCTGCCCAAATATCTACAAAAAAGACGAATAAAAAAATCCATTAAATACATCTCTTCAAAATAATTTTCTTTTCATAACCATACGATCTAAATAGAAAAGAAAATCCCCATTAAACATGAAAAGTATTTGTAACACAGCCTCCGGGCTCATTCCCATCCAATCTGCGATCGGGCAACACAATGGTCTGGAAGAAAACAATCTTTGGGCCGAAACAACGCATCCTCTCGCATTGTTCTGTCCACCACTCGAAAAAACGCCGTTTATTGTTTTTTATTTAGAGCATGAAAAAGTTCGTAATAAAATATTTGCGCGTGCTCCAGAAAGTAAAATTGAGGGGAAGCAGGGAAATGAAGGAATGTTCCGACTGTTTATTAACTTACTGTCTATATCTAGGGCGCTTCAGGTATAATGGGAAGTTGCTGATCCACACTTTTTTTCGCATGAATTTAATTTCTAACACATTTTGTTTCACGAATGAATGAATGAAATGCACCGATCCCAGAGTGGTTTAACCAGACTCGATAAATCGAATGAAACTCAAGATTTGCACTAGCCCCTGGAGTCTCATGTTTCATGGGGGCTACAGAGGCCATATTCTAATACATTTTGTTTCACGAATCGAAAATAAGATCAGCATTTGTAACCGTATTTCGCTACAACTAGACAGTTCTACGAGAACGCTACGAAAAAATGTATTTATTTATTTATTTATTTATTTTTATTTAAATGCCTTAAAAACTACCATTACAGGTCGTAGCCTAATGCGATAGCCAAGGAATGTATACATAATTAAAATTAAGATTATAGTTTATAACATAACATAAATAATAGTACTTTTGCGAATTCACCCCAGTGACATGTAAATATATCAATTTTGACCTGAATATCATTGATGGTGCGAATTGCTTGAGTAAGAGGAGTTTTGGCCAGCAAGTTGGTCCTGGCTGATGGTACGACCAGCAGTGGCGGGGGCCTTCGCCTCCACACATAGCGGTCGGGTACGTACAAGTGCAACCGCTGCAGCACTCTCGGATTGTGCTCAATGCCTCGGAGCAGTTTCACCACGTACGACACCAGCGCAAATTCCCGTCGCACCCCTAGTTGATTGTACCCCACCATACCCAGTACGAATAGAGTGGGGTACATCAAAGGGTAAAATGGGTATACCCCATACAGTTTCTTGTACAGGTGGCGCACGAATTTGTTCTGGACTCGTTCCAACATCCCTGAGTACTTAGCCTCATGTGGAGCCCATATGACAGCACTATGTTCCAGATGACTCCTGACTAATGCGTCATACAGGGCTCTGATAGCTGTGATGCTGGTAAAGTCTCGCGTCTGCCTCAGAACAAAACCTAAGTTTCTAAATGCCTTTTTGCAGATCCTCTTTATATGCTCGCGAAACGACAGTTCAGGAGTGAGAACAACCCCTAAATCACGTACCTGCGTGACTCGTTGCATCGGTACGGCATCCACTACGTACTCGTAGAGTAGAGGTGCACGGGCGCGGGTGAAACTTATTGCCGAGCACTTGGATACGTTGAAATAGAGCCTGTTCTCATGACTCCATTCCACTATCCTATCAATGTCATCCTGCAAACGTCTACAATCAGACTCCGCCCTAACCTCCAACAGCAACTTGAGGTCATCTGCGAATAACAAACAAGATCCATTTTTAACTACTTCTGGTAAATTATTTATCATTATTATAAATTCTAGAGGCCCCACGTTGCTGCCTTGACTCACCCCGGACCAGGTGTAATACGGCTCTGATTCGCAGCCATTGCAGTCAACATACTGCTGTCTGCCTTGCATATAGCTGGCCAAGAACTTCAATAGATGTGGCGTGCAACCGATTTCTGCTAATTTACGTAATAATATGTCATTATCGACGGTGTCGAACGCTTTTTTGAAGTCAAAATAAGCAACGTCAACCTGCACACCAGCATCCACTGCTGGCACCACCTGTGACATGAAGTTAAGGAGATTGGTGGTAGTGCTGCGCCCCGGACGGAACCCGTGCTGCGCATCCGATAGCTGAGCGCGGACCTGCACCTGCATGCTGCGCTGGATGGCGGACTCGAAAACCTTGGCCGGTGTCGACAACACGGCCACTGGTCTATATCCACTGATGTCCGAACCCGCCTTACCTTTGGGGACTGGAATGACACGCGTTGTCTTCCATCGAGTTGGAAACGTCGCTGATTGGAGACATGTATTAAATATGTAGTGTAAAGGTTCCGCTAATACCCTACTACAATCCCTAAATAGGAAGGCTGGTATACCATCTGGGCCTGCTGAACGCTTCGGTTTTAGGCGCTCGAGTGCCTCTCTGACATCCTTAAGACTCAGCGAGTTTAATTGCACGTGCGACCCACTCATGACACCTGCCGCCAATGCCGCGGCTGCTTGTGGATCCAATTGTGGTGGCTCACCACTGTATACCGACTCGAAAAACATCGCAAATTGCTTGGCACATTCAAGATCCGTTAGGTGTTGACCATCCATAACAATAGTTTGCCTATTAGCTGTGCTGGTCTTAGTTCTTATATATTGCCAGAATGTTTAAAATTATTTTAGTTTGATGCTGCTTGTGTGCAGTATGAATATTTTTTTTAATAAGTGCTCGATATTTAGAATACTCACTGTAAACTAATAAGTTATTTGTTTCCTTGAACGTCTTGTGCAGTCTAGCTGTAGCGTGCGTAGACCCGCTACGATTTAGCTACGAAAACGCCCAATACTGTAGATAAGGCTCGAATTCACCAATTCCAAACAATTTGGTCCTGATATACGAATTTACCAATTGGTCCTTTTATAGCCATTGTACAACATTGTGCGTTGTAGTGCGGTCTCGTAAATTCTTCGTCAGTGTGAATAAGTCCGAAATATTGTTCTGTAAATAGTTACAATTTAAATTAGGATTAAACGTGCAATGAACTATGGATAAATGTAATTGAAATGTTTGAAACTTCAATTGTAAACGTTTTCGAAAGCATATTAGAAATTGTTTAAATAGGTTCGCAAGAGGTATTTTGTTACCTCAGAAATAGCCAGATTCCGAATCGGGTTTAACTCTCCTAAATACATTTTCGTTACACTTTTGTTTTACATAAAATAGCTCTCTATTTTATGCAAAATATTGGATCCCCACCTATGAAATTGGTGTTTTTTTCTCACAAATACAGAACCTCGTCACTTCTATGATTTAAAACAACTACCAATAGTAAAAAAACCTTATTACTTATAGACACCTAACTACCATTAGTAAAAAAACCTTATTACTTATAGTTTTCTAAACATAAAAAATACCTTAAAAATGACTCCTCATTTTGTTAGCAGAATTGACCACTATTTTTTTTTAACTTAGCCACAACTTAATTTTGTCACTTAATCTAAGTGGCATACGTTATCTTAGTTTTTAAACATTAGTGCATACAAGTTTTAAAACATTAGTGTCAATGGTTGTTATATAAATTAAGAAAATGTTAGTATGAAAAATGCAACTTCTTTAAAATTCCCCATACAAAACACCAATTTCATAGGTGGGGACCTAATAGTTGTAGAAAATTTCGATTATATTGTTACTAATACACGAAACAAACGAAAATCACTAAACACACTCACAGACTACTTTTCTAATCAGCTTCTAACACTACATCAAAACAATACTATTCTCCTCACACCAAAACCTATGTCAGCAGTCGGTACACAACACAGAGAAGTACACAGTACACAAATACACAGGCCGGTGGGGTCGGGTACAGTTTGCAGGAAGCGATTAAATGCGGGTACATTGTAAACATGTTCTAGTTAATGTTTACATAACGACAGTCTGCTAGATTTGAGTACAATTCAGATTGAATGCCGTTTGGATTCATTTTAGTATTGGCATTGTTAGGTTAACTGAATTGATGATAAGTTTTCGGTCCTTATGGACTTAGTTTGTGAAAATATTGGGATTTCATACTTGTCTGTCGTCGACATTGAGCTGAGAAGATAGCAATTAAGAATTGACATTTTCAATAACACAGCAACTGTTATCATATGTAAACATCTCATTAATTATGGTATTGTTATAATTACACCTCACTTATGAGTACCTATCTATAGATATTAGAATGAAAATCACAAAATATGCACGAATGAAAAATTAAATGGTTGACTAAAAAAAATTGCGTTTTAAATTAAAATTACGAATTGTTCAAGCCGTTTTCTAGTTTAAGTTAATTAAGCATTGTTTCAACCGATTTCTTATTAGGAAAAAATGTATTTAGTCTTAGAACCAATTTGAACCGCCACAAAAATAGCCCGCTGGTACCAGGCGCTCAGAATCCCCAAGACGTCTCGAAATACGTGCAAACTTCCAAGTTTACGAGAACTTGCTTACTGTCAACTAGTTTGCGTCTCTTCAGCGGCTGAATAATTGGACTCCTGATTGCAGGCCAACACGTGCTTGTTGTCATAATTGTTTCCTGTTTACTTGTGCTGTTAATTAGATACGTGAGAGTGTAAGGTGTGAAAGTTTAAAGATCAGGTGAAAAGTTATTGTGAAGGAATTTTGTGAAACAAAACAGATTACTTCATTACTCGACTTCTCGGGTAGCTAATCTATACTTTACCAAATATTTTTTGGATGGAAAAAAAGATCAGGTTAAAAGTCATTTCCTCTCTCAAGCGCCGCGACGCGTGGTGTGACATTGCCGCGCTCCACGTCAATTTCAACTTAAAAAAAAGATCGCTTTTACCGAGCGATTTTTAGTTTTGACTGATTTATTTGACGAGATCCGTAAGGCCATGGAGTAAAACTGCCCACATACGATATTAGTCCTTGTTTAGCAGTAAAAAGAGAGATTCAAGCCGCGTACAAAAATGTTCAAACTCAAACTCAAAGCATTTACTTCAAATAAACTAATTACAGGTACTTTTGAATTGTCAAGGGGTCGGTCAGTTAAAAAGATGAAGCTAGTTGTTAGACAGTGGCTCCTGCTGTAGGAGCGGCAAATATAGCGGGTGAAATAGCGGCAAACATGTTTGACAGCCGGTTCTGTCTGTTAGGTAATTAATTGATAACCCTCCTTTTTACTTCGCCCTAGTCGGGTAAAAAGAGATCCTAGCAATAATACGATTACGAAGCACAATAATAGTTGTCCGGTCTAGTACGGTCGTATGGCAATTCATCTTTCATTGAAAACAGATGAACTGAAAACTTATTTGCCTATTTCCATCCATTACATTATCCAGTGGAGGAGGAGCTCGTGGCTAAGTAAAAACAGCCGCACGGATCGATTCGTCAGGTTAAGCTACGCTTGCTGGGGCTGGTCCATGGATGGGTGACCATCTTTACATATCGAGACTCCTCCGTGCCTCTGACAGCACGTTAAGCCGTTGGTCCCGGCTGTCATTTGTGAATCTTTGTCAGTCGTTACGGGTCGTCAGAAGCTCGAAAGACTGACAACCAGTCTTACCAAGGGGTATCGTATTACCCAGTTACTGGGTTGTGGAGGTCAGATAGGCAGTCGCTCCATGTAAAATACTATTATTCAGCTGCATCCGGTTAGACTGGAAGCCGACCCCAACATAGTTGATGACACATATCCAAACCCTTAAAAACCCGGTAATTCTACCACTCTCTACAAATTCCTGACGATTTCACAAACGACACTGAACGACAAAAACACTTTTCCAGATCTTTCTCTGTGCGAAATCGACCGCGTCGAGGGCGCAACATCAAAGGCTGTAGGAAACCTTTCACATCCTTTGTAACTTAGTCAGATTTGGATACCGAGATACAGTTGACACAAAAAAGATAGCTACAGAAGACCGGCTTCATACAACGAGGAAAAAGGCACACGCATACGTACGGCGATCTCAAACGAACGACAAGTTAAAGTCAAAGAATTGATTCTAGTTGCCCCATCCAAAAGGTAGTTTTTTATGCAGAAGAATGAGCAAGGTCTATACACGATTTTCCTGTATTAAAAGTTCAAGTGTGCTTTCACTTGCGGTAGGTAGTGTGTGTGTGAGTGTCTATGTGAGCGTTCGTTTTTGCTCATTGTATGGAGCCGACCTTCTGTAGGAGCTCGTGGCTCAGTAATAACAGTCGCACGGGTCGATTCAACAGGTTAAGCTACGCTTGCCGGGGTTGGTCCGTGGATGGGTGACCATCTTTAAATAACGAGACTCCTCCGTGCTTCGGCAAGCATTCGTGGATCTTTGACAGTCGTTACGGGGCGTCAGAAGCCCGAAAGTCTGACATATACGTGTATCGTATTACCCTGTAAAATACTGGTATTCAGCTGCATCCGGTTAGACTGGAAGCTGACCCCTTCATAGTTGGGAAAAGGCTAGGCAGATGATGAGGTATTTGTCCGTCGTATTCGCTTCATGATTGCGTCATTCAGAATGACGATGATGATTTGGGTTTTTGATTTCCTTTGGTTTTTTCTTTTCTTTTTGTATGCACGTGTTTCTGGGACAAACAAACCAACTTTTATTTCTTTCCTTCTCTCAGCCTAGTATTTTCTTTTACAGCATAACATTTCACCAATTCCATCTTTTCCACGAAAACGATTTTTTTTTCGTTTTCTTTTTTATTTACCTCGTGATCTTTTCACACACATTTTACTCCATTCACTTCCTTAAAAAAAAACATAAACACAACATACTTCTACCGAGCTCTTAAACGAGGAAATAAAGTGTTTAGACCATTTTCATGACAAAGAGTCGTATAAAAACTTACGATTCGCGGCGCGCATTTAAACCGTAAGGCACGGAACAGAAAAGAAACACCTGTGTAAATCAGACAAGAGAGAAAATATTAAGGGGGATGCGCTAGGGTGGCCCGCGAAATTCAAATTTTATTACGTTTTTTGCAATTTGCAGGTCAGTAAAAGGTTGTATGCTGATCTAAATATTATTAGCGCTCGTAACAAGTATGGATTTACTGAATTATTAACATTAAAATCAGCAATACAACTCTCTAAGCTCATGAAAGTGTATTGAATGAAATTACTGACCTGCAAATTGCAAAAAACGTTAGAAAATTTGAATTTCGCGGGCCACCCTAGCGCATCAACCTTAAGAATTTTTTGCTTAGCGTGAACGTGATCTTCGCTTACAGAGATGGATACTGGGTTTACGAGGAACGTTTAGCTTTTGTTAAAGAAAAGCTACATATACTTAGGGCGAATTTCACCAATGACTCTGAACGCCATCCGCACATACTCGTATGAACCGAATTCAAGAGCTGTCAGTGTCAATATACCAAAGAAAATAATGACACTGACAGCTCTTAAACGTGGTTTATGTGCTCGCGTTCAGTTTTATCGGTGAAATTCGCCCTTAGTTGTGGTGTAAGTTAGCTGTAGTAAAAAATAGCTCGGCAAAATATTGCTCTTTTTTTCATGAAAACTTGTCAAGCTTTCGTAAAATGGACCACAAATTATGAATTGCTTTTGTGTCAAATTAGAGGAATTGCTAATGACAGCTGGGAATTCAGGAAATGAATTGCTTTTAGAGGAATTGCTAATGTGGCCGTTTTGGGCCCCCTGAATTGCACTTTATTGTGTCGTAGCAAGAGTCGCTTTTTATTTAAATGATTTTGCGGAGTGAACTATCTGTATTAATCTGTACCTCAATACTATCCTTCCTAGGCATTATTATGTCAAAAAATTGAGAAGGTGATATACTATCACAGTTCACAGCCATTCACATACCACTAAATTATAATGTGTAGACTGTAGAAGATGGATATAAACGTTTTGCTGTAAGCTCAAATTCAAACACCTACACCATTTTTTGTAATCCAAAAGGTAGGCCATACCTTACGAACACTTGTATAATTGAGTCGCTCTTATTACCTTCTGGTCAAATGTCATTCGAGTATTAATGACAGAAGAAGCTAGCTATGTTTTAATTTCCATTGCATTTTTATTCAGTTACCGTTTATAAAAGCGAAGGCAAAGGAATGACTAGTGAAGTGCCTTACGTAGTGAAGTGCCTTACGTATTCAAGTCGCCGATAACATTAAGTAAAACGATTGGTGCTAGTTTTATTGGAAAAAGGTAAAAGATAGCAATGTAGTTAAGAATTATTGAGCTCTGGGAATGTGTTTAAGTTTTTAGAGATGGTCTGATTTTTACTGCTTTTTGTATTGTTACATAGTAATAGGTCCTTAGGTGAAGCAGGGGCTAGGGCTAGGTGGCTAAGGGTAGGGGGCTAAGGGTAGAAGGCTAGGCGGGAAGGGGCTCTGGTAAGTTTTAACTTACCCAGTTACTGGGTAATAGGATACTCCAAAGGTATGACCAGTAACTGTAACCAGTTAGGTTATAAAATAAAATAAATGACCTATCTTTAGTTAGGTCATTTATTTTATCTATGAAACTATAAACGTAAATAAATTAGTAAGGTATTTGTGTTACAGTTCGAAATTATTGTAGCGTGCTTTTGACACCTTCTGAACCTGACTATTATAAGGCCATATTTCATTGCTGAACAACGGTTATACCTTTTGCGACTGCGTATCTGACCTCCACAACCCAGTTACTGGTCATACCTTTGGAGTATCTTATTACCGAGTAACTGGGTTGTCTGTCTTATAGGCAGTCGCTCCATGAAAAATATTGGCATTCCGGTTAGACCGGGAGCCGACTCAAACATAGTTGGAAAAACGCTAGACAGATCTGATGATGCTTTCGGTTTCGGTTTCCTTTTAGCAAACCGAAACTAAAACAAGAGTCGTTTAGGCAATAATACAAACATGATATTTCTTATTATTTTATTTCAACTCATAAAGTAGAATACCCAGTATCATGCCAGATGACGTAATACGGAATTTATTTCCAGGGAATATTTCTTCCAAATAGCTTTCTTTTCAACAGACGCATAGGTACGACAGTTTGACATTAATTAAACTAACTGTCAACCCAGAGGTAACTGAAAATGGTGGAACGGGCCTTTAATCTGACATTTTTATTTGTATTGTACAGTCAACAAAGGAGCAATGTATGCAGGTAGTTTGAACTATGTTTTGAACAACCCATGTCACACTGTGAGTGGGCTGATTTTAAAAATCATTCGTCTTATTGTTCTGAGCTTATTAAATAAAAACCAACCTTCACATTGGTTTTGAGTTTTTGAGTCTACTTATATAATTACTAAGCATTGGATCCCAGTGAATATTGTGTAGGTAAAAATTATGTGTAATTTCTGTACATAAATTGTTTTTTTTTTAAATATAATATTGTTTTTGAATACTATGTGTATAGCTTAATATTGTGTACTTGGCTTGTGTCCATTGATTGGACAGTGTAACGATCCCCTTCGTCTCCCTTGTTTTACCGAAAAGAAATTGCCAAATTATCACTTCCCAAACAAATTTTCGCATAATTTCATTTGCCAAATTATTACTTAGCAAAAAATCTCTTCACAAATAATTGTAACGCAAACCTAATGTTTGGCAAGTGAACGTTTAAACAATAACTTGTTTACCAAATAGTACTTTTACCAATTTTTATGTAGTCAAATATTTCAGTCGGCGCAAAATAAAATTTGCCAAATCTTTAGTATCGTCAGTTTCGGGTAGCCTGTTTTTTTTCTATATAATCTAGTCATTTCTGGCCGTAGGAGGTCACAGTTTTAACCTAACCTAACCTAAACATTTTTTTTTTAATAATTAACCTCATCTAAGTAGTTCGGTTCTCGATAGCCTACTAAAAATAATCTCTTTTTTTCTATATAAGTAATCTAGTCGTTTCTGGCACTCGCCGGCCGCTGCCGCGGCACCGCTCGCTTCGCTCGCTCGGCTCGTGCGTAGTAGGTCACAGTTTTAACCTAACCTAACAAATCATTTGACCAAACGTTTATTATCTAAAGATTGTTTGCTGTTATAAATCATTTGATTAAAGACCAAATGCCTAAATGACATTATCCTTGATAATATTCTGCCAAGTAAAAATTTGACCAAATGAAAATGTGCGTATTAAAATCCTTCCAAACATTGCATTGGTATAAAAAAAGGTTGCCAAAATTTGTTTGGGTAGTGAAATTTTGGCAAAATCTTTTCGGCAAAACGGCAGGATCCCCGATTGTAGATTGATTAAATGAATAAATAAAGACCAATAAAGCAAAAAAAAAAAAACCTGCATACCTAATTCTTACGTTGACAGTACGGACACAATTTAATCTTAACCAAACGTATTGATCCGTCAGTAAATATACAAAAACCTTTAGCGTCATATACAGAGTTTAGCTAAACTCCAGTCTAGTCTACATAGTTAGCGTCTAGACGAGTATCAGACAGTTTACATTACGTAGGAACAGTCACGAGCATAAATGTCTAGTAAGTAAATACTTAAATAGTAATAAGTACTCTTACGTAAAACCTCGACTTTTGACTGCCTCGTTGGTCTATAGTGGTCGCAAGCGCTACTGCTGAGCATGAGGGCCTGGATTCAATTCCTAGGTCGGGTAAAGTGTTATTGGGTTTTTCCATCTGGAATTTCTCGGAGTCTGGATTTGTTGGGTTGATGGAAATGGGCTCGCCCCCTATTACATGGGACTTAAAACATAATTAGTAGCGAAATGTGGGTGTACTATAGGTACAGCTCTGCCCAACTCTTCGGGTAATGCAGGCGTGATGTTATGTTATTTACACAAAACTCATAAGCGTTTTTATCGTGAAAAAAAATTGCAACTTTGAGAATACACCTATTTCATAAAGTGTGGTTTTTATAACACCATCACCACCACCAGTTTGTTCGTAAAACCATACAATATCTATCGAAACTTTAGGAAAAAATCGCTTATGAATCTTGCGTAAGTGTTGGTAAAACAGTTACTGTTATGCTCGTGACTGTACAGTCTCATCGCAACGATATTATAAGCTGAATTTTAATAACGCTTACATCTAGCGCGGCAACCGGCTTAGAGGTATAAGTATCGCATTAACTAACGATGGTTACATTGTTGTGGAGAGGACAGAAACTGGTGTACCTAGATTGAGGAAAATTGTGTACCTAGATTGAGGAAAATTGTGTACCTAGATAGAGGAAAATTGTGTACCTAGATAGAGGAAAATTGTGTACCTAGATTGAGGAAAATCGTGTACCTAGATTGAGGAAAATTGTGTATCTAGATAGAGGAAAATTGTGTACCTAGATTGAGGAAAATCGTGTACCTAGATTGAGGAAAATTGTGTACCTAGATTGAGGAAAATTATGTGGGAGTAAAAATTCGCCATCAATTCGATGGGGAGTTTTTACTTATACACAATTTTCACCCGCGTAAGTCTCGATCTCGTGAGAATATCGGGATAAAAAGTATCCTATGTCCTATTCCATTCCAATTCATGGTCTACCCATGTACCAAATTTCATCTAAATCCGTTCAGCCGTTTTAGCGTGACAAACTTTCGCATTTATAATATTAACTAGGAAGTTAGAATTCAAATGACGAGATCCTACTAATTGAACAGGCAAAAATTAAAAAAATGTCCCCGTAATTCTGGGAACCCTTGCGAAGTAAATCGTAGGGCGGGGTGTAGGGCGGGCAGCTGACAAATTATTATTTTTATTGCCCTAATAATATGGCCAACTGGAGAATTAATTAAATAGCCTTTGGAAAGTGGGAGATTTTTTTTAATAAAGCTTTTGGTAAGTACTTAATTGTGATGTGCCTAAGCCAACGGTGAGTAGAAGTACCTACACACATAACATAACATAACATCACGCCCGTATTCCCCGATGGGTTAGGTAGACATATACAACCTGTAACGGAATAAACGCAAGAGCTCATACACCCCAATTAGAATATTAAATTATAAGACTAAAATAATATCTGTAATTTAATTTAATTAAACGACACCTAGTTTTTTTTTACAAAATAGACTTCCTGACTAAACATGAAACATAGGATAGCTATGAGCGTATTACAAATTTGTTTATGCATTTGAATAGGCTTTATTCCTTTGAGATAAGGCTTAAATTTCCTTAAATAAAATATCTTATTACCTTGGTAAGACGCGGTGGTTCTAATTTCAGTTAAAGAAAAGATTTTTTTCATGAAAAATTAACACATATAAATAATGATGGAAATCGATTCAGAAGCCGATTCTGAGCAAACTACTTTCAGGTCTTGCGCTTATTCTGTTACATGTTGTATAATAGGTACACCCCCATTTCGCCAGATATGTTTAAGCCACGTAATAGGGGGCGACCCTATTGCCATCAACCGGGGACAAATCCAGACTCTTATGGTTACTTTTGTGAACAGGTTTAAGATCAATTCTAAATTACCTAATAATAATAGTCCTCCAGACCGTATTTTCGGCCACGGCGGCCAATCTCAACGGAGACTAGCCATCGGCGCGGGAGATATTATAGTGCACAAGTGTTTGCGCAGACACAAGTGCACTCTCTCTTCCCTCACTCTCATAGTCCGATGGGACGGCAATCCGACACGACCGGAGAGAGATTAGGCGCAGGACCAACGCAACTAATAATAGTAATTTGCAACCAGCAAATTACCTAATAACCCGTTTCTTAAACACCTAAATAAATTCGACATTTCACATTGAACCAGTCAGCTCAATAATAATAAAGAGGACAAAACAAAAAAACATCGTGAGGAAACCGGCATGCCTTTTTTTTTTTTTTGATGGTGGAAAATCATCCAATGACTTCTCCCGCTCTGGGCGGAGCGGAAGGGCGTGTCAGACTTTTACTGACTAAAACCCACCCGTGTTCCTTCAGTTACCTGTGGCCAAGGTCCCGGTATCCCTTTCGGACTAACCCGCAGCCCTGGCAGGAAACCGAGAAGGCCTGAGAGATATTTCTCGACGGCCGGCATATGAAGCCAAGTCAAGGGTCCATGGGGCGGCATAAAAACTTTGACACCAGCACGCGTGGCATGACCGCCATAGAAACGGGTTTTGTCGACAAAAGAATAGACAAAATGACAGATTGTGACTGTTTATCTGTCATTTTGTGTATTCTTCCGTCGACAAAATCCGTTTCTACGGTGGTCATGCTACGCGTACAGATGGTAAGTCACTAATGACAGGAAAAAGAAAGAAAGAAAGTGACAAATGAAAAGAACAAGTTCATCTAAAGAGTTAGCTTTAAAGACTCAACTTTTAAAACTATCGACATAACTCCAAATGTCTTCACGACTTCCAAACTCAGTCAAAAAGTCAGTAAAAACAGTAATAAAATCTGAAATACAGTCTCAATACCGTTTTCACATTGTCTGTGCGGGACCCTAATAAAATAAGACGGCCTAAATATCGTGGGGAATTCGCTAGGACAATATTGCGCCCTCCTTTGTTCGGCAGAATGCCTTCAAAGCAAATTACTTTTGTACGGTACCCGGAACTTTTAAAATATGCCGAATATATTCTATGGTACTTACTAATGTAAGAATCTGCTGAATTTGGTTGGAAAGTAGATAAAAATAAAGAGGTTCGTAGTTTATGCCTCGGAAAGCACGTTAAGCCGTTGGTCTCGGCTGTCATTTGTGGATCTTTGGCAGTCGTTACGAGTCGTCAGAAGCAGGAAAGTCTGACAACCAGTCTAACCAAGGGGTATCGTATTACCCTGATACTGGGTTGTGGAGGTCAGATAGGCAGTCGCTCCATGTAAAATACTGGTATTCAGCTGCATCCGGTTAGACGGGAAGCCGACCCCAACATAGTTGGGAAAAGGCTAGGCAGAAGAAGAGTTCGTAAGTGTATGTAGCTTTGAAGAATTTTTGGTTCTACATGACTTTGTGGAAATGTACTTATGTGCAGGGGTCTTAAAACAGCCACTTTGGCAGAATCATAATAGGAAAATATTATGTATCATCGTAAAATGTCACAAACTGACCATTTATAATTATAATCTGCGTACGATTCTTATTAAGAAATAAATAATCTGTTTGACAGTTTTCTTTGGAGATTCGTAAAATGGTCCACACATATGAATTGCTTTTGTGTCAAATTAGAGGAATTGCTAATGACAGCTGGGAATTCAGAAAATGAACTGTTTTATGAGGAATTTCCAACTGCATTGTGTGTTATCTATACTATTGTTACACAATATACTTATACTAGTAATAAACTATCCCAACTTGACCCAGTAAGGTCTGTCGGGATTCGCATTAACACGCTCTCCAAACTGGGCCAGGAGTCATACATATTTGAACAGCTGCATCTTCAACCAAATGCATTAGCAGAGAACTGTATCACAACCTGGGGATTATGCCTACAATACAATGTAAGACGAGTTATTTACAAACAGTATCTAAGATAGTTATTTGATTCAGGCGCGACTTTGCGGAAATCCATTATAAAATACAATAGATGTAGATATATTTAGTAACCTATTCCGCTTGACTATTCTTCAAGAGTCATAAAAACTCTGTAAGAAATCGACACGTGTTTCACCTCTCAACGAGGCATTACCACACCGAGCGCTGGATTGCGTCCAGCGCTCGGTGTGGTAACACGCCGCGTTTTGGTTTGTAATTGGTCAATCGTCATCCTGAGGATGCCTCGTTGAGAAACACGTGTCTATTTCTTACAGAGTTTTTATGACTCTTGAAGAATAAGCGGACAAGCGGAATAGGTTACTAAATATATCAACGTCTATTGTATTTTTAAACAGTATCTAAAGGAAACAGGACTTTCAAAGGCAGATAGCTGATTTTATAAGGAGTAACTTAGAGGCTATTATTTTAGAAAGAAAGAATTAGGATCCACGTGGGCGAAGCCGCGGGCATCAGAGTGGAATCTAAAATTTATACTTGAGTATGATTACAGATTTTTATCAAGCATACTTAGCATAATGAAATGTCTAAGTAGAAAGTTAAACTTCACAGGATTAGCCTGAGGTTAATGTAACGTAAAACCTAAATATAATTAGGGATTACGATGAACATGAGTTTGATATCTCCTGTCAGAACAAAGTTAGTATCCACGTCCATCATTTTGAAACGTTCGTATCTTATATGGGATGTTTTATACTGTAATGTTTTATAGGTAGTCACAATGGAATTTTGGTTAGCAACGATAAGCCTGTGTGCTGAAATTCAGGGCGAGGCGTATGTAAATATTATAGATAAGTCTTGAATATCTAACCGATAGTTCGTTTACAGCATGGTACCAGAAAGATGTGATCATATTTAACTTATCAAAATTGACAAACTTCTATTGCTTGAATGAGGCTTTTAGCTGCTCTGTATCATTTTTAGGGTTCCGTACCCACAGGGTAAAACGGGACTCTATTACTAAGACTCCGCTGTCTGTCCGTCTGTCACCAGGCTGTCTCATAAACCGTGATAGTCAGACAGTTGAAATTTTCACAGATGATGTATAGCTGTTGCCGCTATAACAACAAATACTAAAAAACAGAATAAAATAAATATTTCATGGGGCTCCCATACAACAAACGTTTTTTGCCGTTTTTATAGATGGTACGGAACCCTTCGTGCGCGAGTCCGACTCGCACTTGGCAGGTTTTTTGTGTTTCAAGTACCTACACCTTACCAATTTGCAGTAAACAGTAACGAGCCTGATGTTTCATATTTGAGTTGCCTTACCTGAAAAAAAAGGAAAAACAATTTTAAGTATGACATAACTATTTTAAACCTATCATATCATATCAAAAATACCTGAAATAAGGAAATGGAAGTACAATAGACGTAGATATATTTAGTAACCTATTCCGCTTAACTATTCCTCAAGAGTCATAAAAAACCATGAAAGAAATCGACACGTGTTTTACCCCTCAACGAGGCATTCTCAGGATGACGATTGACCAGTCGCGATCCCGAACACATCGTGTTGCCACGCCGCCGATGAGCCATGGCTCACTCTGCGTCCAGTGCTCCTTTAGCGGACTAAATATATCTACGTCTATTGTATTAATTAATTAATTTCTGCAAAGTCACGCCTGAATCAATTAATTAAAATAAATGGAAGATTTCGGTCGGGTAAAAAGTTATTCCCAAAATTCAATTAAACCATTAGTAAGACAAAAACTACAAGCTACGTAGGCAATGATGTTCCAATAACTGTCCCAAATATTAGATACTTCTAGATTCCAATTTCATACCTAATATTCCAAAGCACTTTTCTTACGAAAGAGGCATAAGCAAGCAGTTTTTAAGTTGGACAGTAAAACGGTTATACGTTCCATTGCACCGGATATTGTTTCCAATATTACAAAATTGGGTGCATCGTACTGAGGATGCAAGTAGGCCAGATAGGGTTACCACACGGGAAAATGGCTGAATATTGAGCGAAATTATATTGGAGATGCAAATTGATTTGAAAAAGGAATAAATAGAGCGTTGGGTTGTTTTCACAATAGATGAAGACGATTCAAGCTATTATTTTTTATAGACAAGGAAATAAATAGCAACTTAAATTGTAGGGATATTCAGATCACATCTGTCGTTCTTTGACAGATATATTTAACGGCTTACACGGCAAATTAACATAGGAAGAAAGAAGAATTAATTACTGTACTTCACTAACTAGATTTACAAAGTAAAGATAAAACAACAGTACATAGTATATGAGTTACAGTAAGTCGTGTGTAAAATACGACTTGTTTCACTGACATGGTCTCTAATTCGTGTATCAATTTCTGAAAAAGAGAGTTTTCCTTAACGTCGTGAAACCAAGTAGAAAGTTACTCTTATTGAATTTTGTGAGGTTATATACTACAGAGCGTATCTTCGAGGCTCACAGTGGATTTGCCACGAAATGTTTTCTTGGAACTCGTTCCATGTGTGACAACCCTAACCCCAGTTGACTTTACTGCTGTCTGAAAAATGTCTTTTAAAAATCATAATAATTATACTTGAGAAAAAAAAAAGAATATACCGAATCTCCGCACAGCCAGTTTTAGTTTAGTGGAGTCATACGCACAGCGCAGAAAATGTCCAAAAAAGAGTTGAATTAAGTTAAAATTTCTTCCGATTTATATTTCAAAGTACTCTGTTTGCCCCATTTTTGTAGCATTCTGTTATAGTTGCCAGCAAAAGCTCTTAGACGATGAAAGAATAATCATCTAGTTTGTTGTTGCCGTTAAAAGAATCTTTCATCTTTTTCAAAAGAACTTACAGTTACCCTTTTAGCAAGATTCTGGGTCGGTTTTGTTCAAGAATAATAGGAAGAATTCAATGTATCGTTTGCGGGCTTCCCCGAGGAATGAACAGTGTTGCGTTTTTTCAAAGAGTTGTACATCGGATTACTTTACTCGCTGACAACTTATCAGATAAGTGTGTTTAACGTTGTTGTAAAAACGAGCAAACAAAGTGAACAATGTTCTCTTTTCCTAGTAGTTTTACTTTGAGTATCTTCTATCTACTTCTATATTCTATCTATCGACGGTGTAGTATCAATATCTTTTTCTTTTTTTTTTTGAGGGTGGGATATTATCCAATGACGTCTCCCGCTCTGGGTGGAGCGGAAGGGCGTGTCAGACTTTTATTTACTAAAACCCACCCGTGTTCCTTCAGTTGCCTGTTGCCAAGGTCCCGCTATCCCTTTCGGACTAACCCGCAACCCTGGCATCAATATTTAATAACTACAAAATCATGATTTTACAGGAAGTGAAAAAAAAAGGATATAAAATGTAGATAGGAATAATGCAACAGGAATGTTACTTAATAGATACATCATATAGATACTTCACCGTCAATATAGATTTAAAAATCAATTGCCGTGCGTTAGTATCACAAAAACTCGATAGTGGCTCGATCAACTTCAATTTTTTTTTTTGGTTTTGTCGCCTCAATATTAACCGGTGGATTAGGAAAAAGAAAATTTTGAAAAACCCACAGGAACAGCCGAAAAGTCGATAAAACGTCACGTGTTACGAAGTACACCGGGTCATCTAGTAACTTGATAATAATTTCAGGAAGAATTTGGAGAATTTTTTAATGGAAGCGGTGAGTGGGAAACCAGTTTTAACATACGTACATAAGCTTGTTATCGTTTGACATGACGTCATAGTCTGAAGAACGAACCATGGAAAAACGGAAGTTGCAGTAAAATTCAGATATTTATTAGTCTTTGTTTTATCAGCCTATAATGTTCCCACTGCTTCCCAGTAGTGGGAACATTATAGGCTGATTACATACAGGCTTCCTCCCTGCGAGAGGTAGCGGGCCGTAATCCACCACGCGGGCCCAGTGCGGGTTGCTAGATGTCACATACCTACGACTATTTGGTTCTAGGACATGCCGGTTTCCTCACGATGTTTTCCTTCAGCGTTTTGAGAGCAGTGCTGATTAAATAATTTACACTAAGTAAAGCGCCTGTCTGGATTCGAACCTACGACCTAACAACTCGTAAGTCGCAGCCGTTACCCAGACTGGGCTACCACTTCTTTTTATGAAACTCGAATGAGATATAACACAATCCTTATTTTAACACAACAATTGCAGAACACAGCGCAGTAAAACATAAAATATAAAGGCACTCAACAAAGAGTTGCTTTTAGTTTCCCCAATTTTTTCCCTATAAAAATATCTCTATAAATTGTATCTGGGTACATGCACGAGCTGTAGTTTCATGTTTTATTCATAGTACGTGAGTTTCAATGTGTAAATCAGGTCTGTTTCGCAGTTAATTCGCGTTAGTCCAGGCGTTATGACGGAAATTGCGAAAATTAAGGACTATGCGAGGTACGGTGTGCGAAAGCTACGCGATTCATAATTTATGAAGTATAGATGTTATACATATTATGTATGATAAATATATATTTTTTGTTGGGATTTTAATTTATATATCACGTTTAATCGGATTTGTTTAAATTATTTAAGTAACCAATGCATATACAAGCATTGGTTTAGAAGCACACATGAGAAATGGAGGGCTGTCTGTATACTAGCACTAATTAATTAATGTATGTACATAACGGTACAGATGTGTTTCTCAGAAGCCCGAAACCGAACCTTGTAGAATACGTCAAGCAGACACATTCTCAGAAAGTGTTTGACAGTTTGTGCTGTAAATACTAGTTTACTTAGTGTTCAAGAGGCATCTAACCGCTTGCGCTATTGATCCAACAGGTTGGGAGAGGCTCGCTTCGCATAGGTCATCTTGGCGCTCTACCATTTACGAAAATGTAAAAACTTTCGAGAAAAAGCGACTCGATACACTGACCGAAAAACGCCAAATACGTTAAGAGAGATCGAAGCCCTCCTATACCTATACCTTTAACTCTACCGGCCAACTCTATTGCATTAGTTGTGACCGGGTATTTAAAACAAAATTCGGTCTAGAGACTCATATTAGGGCACACGCTAGGAAATAATAATTTTAAAGGGTCGCCGTTATCGAAATCGATAAGGAGGACTATATTTAGTAGTTCCAATTAAAACGTTACTATAGATACTGTTTTGGTACTGATACTGTTTTGTAGGTATTAGATATAAGTTGTACAATAAGAGAGCGAGATTAAAATGATGTTAAGACCAAGTACGAATTTCGTCTTAAGTGCGAATTTCACCAATTAAACTGAACTCGATGAGCACATATCCAAATCAGTCAATATTCCAAAGAAAATAATGACACTGACACTGACAGCTCTTGAACGTCGTTTATGTGCTGTTAGCGCGGCGTTCTACACATCTATTAACTCAAGTCTATCACAGTGTCACACTGCTGGATATAGACCTGTCGCAATTATGACCACGTCATGAAAATTATGCTTCATATTCATCGACGGGCTAGCGGTTACCCATCCTAAACCGAGTTTAACCACCCATCTTGTTTATCATGGTATTTCTTCCGTCACAATCTCACAATAGCATCGAGTTACGAAGATTAAACTATAGTTAGCAAGTAGTTTCATCGGGCCAGCTGCGACGCGATGACGAAAGTTCTTCCAACGTTATCTAAATTAATCTTACGCTGCCGAACTTGGGACTCTAGTGTCACTCGCTAGCAGAACATGAGAGGATGAAATGCGTTTCAGAGTAACGTGTGAAGTATTTAGGGGTAAAAGGGTCAAGAATAGTATATCGTATTTGTTTGTATGATATATTGTAACACTAGCCGGCCCCGCGGTTTCACCCGCACAAGGCTGGATCCCGTGAGAATATCGGGATAAAAAATATCCTATGTCTTAATCCAGGTCATGGTCTACCCATGTGCAAAATTTTATCCAAATCCGTTAAGCCGTTTTAGCTTCAAAGCGTAAAAAAACAAACTCACTTTCACATTTTTATGAAGTTAAAACTCGAATGATGCCAAAAATTATAACGAAATCGCTTGATGTCAACACTTGCACCGGAGTGGGCAGGATCTAGTAGTAAGTGTTACAACTTACAGGTGTCACCAAACCATTGTCCGATAAGATAATACATACATATTTCAATGCTTCGACAATGCAATCTTCTTTCGTCACGAACTCACGACCTATTCAAGAAAATCGTGGTCACAAGAAATAAGAAAGCATGTGTTTTAAGCCTGACTGCCACGCACATAGGATCTTACCACAAAAACTTAAGACACTTGTTCAACGCGTGTCTAATGTCAGTTTTATGTCAAACTCCATACAGAAATGTCATGTTTTGAAGGTGTTTAGGCTAAACAACTGATACACAGTTTTGTGGTAATAAGGTTAAAATCCGGCCGTCGAGAAACTGCATTCTATCAGTGTCATACTAACGAATAAGTGTTTTGCGAATTTGATCCTTATAATTACTCAAAATTGTCGAACAGACAGCTAAACGTTTAAAAACCCATGTATGTTAAATGTTTGTATTCAGTTTTTTAGTTAAATGTTATGTTGTTGGCTTGCTGCACGCTTTGGTATTTACTGTAAGTCCAGCAAGCAATTTTTGTTGTATAAATAAATATATAAATAAATAATTCAAGGTTTTCATCGAGTCGTTCATCACATCACTGGGCCCATAACCTATTAAAAAGACAACTTATTCAGTTGCAAAACAAAGGAATGGAAGCTTTATTTTTTTAAACTTGTAAGTACACCACAGATGGCAGTACTAGTATAAAATTGTAGATATTTTCAACAGAAAATAATCTCAGTCACCGCTTGGATCTCACACCGTGTACCACATACCACGAACAGCGTTATAGCAGTAGGTAGGTACAGTCAGCGGCAGCTGCGCGCCGACAGAAACTCTCACCCGTTCCCAACACTTGCACTGCTATTACTTAACCCTGTGACTTTGTTCTTTGTACGCCTCCAGCAATTTTGGAAGTATTTCCATGTATTTTTATTGTTAGAAAGCTGGGTAAAGTTGTTGAAGGTCACGGAAAGACAGTGGAAGAGTAGCAATGAAGTTTGAGTGATAATTGACATACGTCCTTAATAATATTGGTAAAAAAGTTAAGGTTATAAATTTTAGTCAATTGTTTATTTGTATGGTTAGTTTTAATCAGTAATTTTATTCAGTTTTTTGTAATCTATTATAATATATTTATTGAAAAAAATAATGATAACAATAGTAAGTATAAGTAAAAAAAAAAATAGTAAATGTTATACATTTTTGTTAATTGTTTATTTGTATACAGACATTTGGCGGGACTTTCACTGGCTCATGTTATAAGGAATAACTTAGGCTATTTTTATTTTATTTTATAAAAACAATTAGGATCATCGCGGGCGAAGCCACGGGCAGTATAGCAATTGATAATATGCAATTCATAATATGATCTGCGTGTAATTCATATTACGAAATAATTCATTTGTTTGACAGTTTTCTATGGAGATTCGTAAAATGGCCCACAAATTATGAATTGCTTTTATGTCAAATTAGAGGAATTGCTAATGACAGCTGGGATTCAGGAAATGAACTGCTTTTAGAAGAATTGCTAATGTAGCCGGTTTAGGCCCCCTAATATATGTAATTCTGTATTATTACTCTCTCTCCCCAAACCACCAGAACAAAAACAAAGTACCCATACATTGTCAACTAAATCACAAAACTTGACGAAAAATTAGCTTAGTAACATTAAAACTTGCTAATATTCAAGTTGTATACTGCGTGGAACGTTCAGGCGCTCGGCTCCTGAAAACGAAACAATTAATTTACCCGGGTGAGCTTCACGGGCGAATAATTCGCAGACACTGACAAAAATAAGTACCTCTGTGCTGAATAACTAATTGGGTGCTAAACGACGCTGAAACTAAATGTATGGTACTGTAACGCCTGAAGGGCGTTAACTAGATGTGTGGGGGTGTGTGAGGAGGGAATTCCAAAGAGGAGTAGCCTTTCCAAGGGTTTATTAATTAGAAGGCGCGTTTATATATATTAAGAGTCCAGGCGGATCTCCCCGACTCCATATAAAGACATACCTGTCAATATTTAAACAACGACTGCTGGAGCATTCGCGAGTCAAGGCTGCGGTTCTACCAGCCAGCCCAACGTGAGGTTGCATATCGCATAAAACCTCTACAGTACCTACCTTGTTGGTACCTATATACCTAGTAGGTACGTAAGTACAGTTAGTGAAATTAAATGTCAACCGTATATGTTGGATAATTAAGTTCCCTTCAAAATGGTTGAGCTGAATGGTGCTGATCCATGCGGCATGTTCGTGAACGGGCGCCATCAGTAGGGATTGGTCATATCTTAGCTGCCACGGCTTATTTTAATTTATTTTAATTTTAGAACAGTTTTGTTTCTCTTTTATCTTTTAAAGCGCACGCGGACGCTTTTAACGTGCACATTTTTCTACATTGTACTCACATGTATAATTCCAACATGAACGATTTAAACAATATATTGTAACAATATTCTGATTTAAAAGAGTGTCCGTGGAGTTTCTTGCCCGTTCTTCTCCATAGGAACCTACTACGCTTTGGAAGGGGCTACTAGCTTCATCTTTCTGACTGACCGACCCCTTGACAATTCAAAAGTGCCAGGTTGGCAAGTTGGGGAACAGTGGTAACCTAGTGATAACGGGGTCTTACGAGTGTTGTAGGTCGTGAGTTCGAACTCAGCCAGCCTCTTTACTTTGTGTAAATATTTTCATCACCACTGCTCTCAAAACGGTGAAGGAAAATATCGTGAGGAAACCGGCATGTCATAGAAAACATGTGACATCTACTAATCCGCACTGGGCCCGCGTGGTAGATTATAGCCCATTCCCTCTCGAAGAGTTAGGCCTGTGTCCCAGCAGTGGGAATATTTTAGGCTGATCATAAAAGTTGGCACACTACGTCAATTTTCCGTGTTACTGTCCCTCCCAGGCAAATTGTATGCTTCGTCATTATACATACGACGCGCCGTCCGTTTATAAACGCTCGCAGTTATGAAATATGCCGGCGACCATTTATTGTTGACAGGACAACGTCTGTCGGGTCAAGTATTTTAAAATATAATGGACGTGTATCGGGCTTTTTATAAACTTAAACAAATATACTTAAATTATATTTATTTCTGTCATCATTAATGGCGCATCACCGCGGGGCAAGCGCGGGGTCTCGGGGCAGGGCATCGAAGGTACCGAGGTACCATCTTCCTTACATTGTTCATGTAAATTATGATAGTAAACCTATTTTAATCATTTATTAAATGTTTGAAACGATAAAAACATATTTTTCTTGCTACGCTCGAGTTCTCCTACCTAATCATAAACTATGCAACAACTACAATAATTCAAAATGGCCGACACATCTCAGCTGTCGCCTGTTCGGGGCAGTAAAGCGAGTAACGTCCACGGCTGAAAGCTGCCGTGTCAACATACCGTGACACTGGCACATGGGCCAACGAGTGTCACGCTGTTATGTCAGAAATGAAGTGTCATGGCGGGCCTGGCTAGATTTACAACAATAGGCTGAGTTCTAAATTGTTACGCGTCATTAATTTGATTTTAACTGTGTTACTGGGACAGACGAGGTCTTATGCGTAGAAGGAACTTTGATCACTTTGTTTACAACCTGCAATAAAGCCTAGTTATTAGTAGAAAGATAGTGAACAAATGTATGGGTTGATTTCAAGCAACTATGCTCAGAAGACCAATTCTCGTACCTACTTGTTCAAAAAGTTCAAATTCATGTCTCAAACTCAACTTAGCGACAATCAATGTCAAAAACTTGTCACCACCTGCACGGTCAAAATTGTGAAAGAAACCTATTTTATTTGGGATAAGTACGCAAAAGAAATACAAAAAGTGATAAAAAGAGAAATTAAAACTAACAAAATTAACAGCAAAAAAACAGCCGCGCGAGTCCAAAAATGCCAAAAAAAAAGATGAATGAGACTGAGATTAAAATGCGAACGTTCTTAGAAAATACGTTTTTCGCAATATTTTTCTTCTCTCTCGTACCATATTCCCATTTTTTTAATTTTAGCTTCCCTGAAAAGGGATTTCAATTAATAATAACATTGCTTAAGTCACATTGAATAAAATACCAATGAAAAGATAGTCTAGACAAGGTCTCTCATTAATTAATAAGTTACTGGTTCAGATATTAATTGATTTAAAACTTTCACAACTTTTGAAATTATGCGACTGAACTAACATTTAATTAAAACATCCATTCACTTAGTTAAATATTATTGAAATTAAATGTAATAAGTTTTGAAAACAATGTGTCTTTAAATTAAGTAAGTAAATGAAATTGTAATTTAGGTTAAAGTTTGACCATTTATAAGCAAGATTTAAATAAAGTTGGAAAGTAACATTAGAAAATGTAATTTATTATTAACTAAGATAATTTTATGAATGTAGTCTCTAAAATAATTGAAATTTGCCGAAGCGCTGTTTATTATTATAGCCCCTGATTAAAAGTAAACTTTAACGCATATCAAATTATGGAAAATTGATTTTTTTTATCATTCAAAAATAAGCTTAATTCAAAACTTTATGCTTTCATCAGATTATTTAATAAAAAGTATTTTTGTTCGCTTATCATGGTGTGATGGTGTGATGAAAGTAGCGTGATGTTTTAAACAAGAATTCCATGCAAAACACGGGGTTTTTGATCAAACGAATACAAAACAAGTACGTACAAGCCTACTTAAATTGCTTTCACAAACCCAGTCCAAATCGCCAACTAGAGACTATCAGAGATTTTCTTAAAACCCCTTTAATACGCCCAAAGACTTCCCATTAAGAGAGAGTAAGATAAGGGGTTAGGTTAAGCCGGATTTTCTGCTCTCGGATAAACCGATTGACTGATAGTCGGGTATTGACCCCAACAGATCCTAATCTATTCATCCGTCGATCGTTAGCTGCCTGTGTTTGACAGATTTTTGTTGCAGAGTTTTGATACTTAGGCGCGGGACATACAAGAAGCAGGGGCCCGGGCGTACGTATCGTTGCTCCTATAAATTTTGTATGAAATTTGAAAGAAGTGGCGCAACGCCCCCGCTCCGTCGCCGTGCCCGCGTCTCTCGCCTCTTCTGTATGTCCCGCGCGTTAGGTTTGTTTTATTTTAAGACTGTTACCAATGGTTTAGATTTATAAAAGTTTGATCAACTTATTCAATTATTATCTCTTGAGATGCAGATTTAGAAAGTTTTTTTAACTGAATAAAACTTGTGTATGACATTCAAATGACTTTTTGACACTTTATGAATTAGTTTTTGCCATGTTGAGATTGGTTTCATCTTCTATTTATCTATGTTATATAAAAATCAATTGCCGTGCATTAGTCTCGCAAAAACTCGAAAATCGCTCGACCGATTTGATTTTTATTGGTTCGCCTCAATGCTGGGGTGGTTTACGAAAAAAGAAAATGAGGAAAAACCCAAAGGAACTGGCGAAAAATCGATGATCGATGTTTTCACACGTGGTACGATGTTCACCGGGTTTTGTTTAAAAAACAAACAACGTCCCTTCTGATGATTCAACAATATTATTGATAATGTTTGGTTTTTTGCTGAAAGTATTTAAATAAAAAGTAAAATAAAACGCATTTGAAAGCGTTTCGTGCGCTAAACTGCCGCACGAACGAAACGCTGTTGTGACAATGTGTTATCAAATTACTTAGTGCTATGTACGAAATCTGAACCTAGATTTACTGGATGCGGTTTCAGTGTAGTATTTTTTGAATCTCGAAAAAGGTTTCGCTAGCCTATTTGAGTTGACAACCATCAGACATGGGACTAAACTGTTTCACACACTAAGGGCGGTTTTCACTAATGAAACTGAACGCGATCAGCAGATCTAAACTGCGTCCAAGAGCTGTCGGTGTCAATTACAACATCCAAAGACTTCAGCGCTAACAGGCGCGGTTTTATTAAAATATTACCTACCTACATAAGTAGGTACTTTTACTGCAAAAATTTTCATTGAATAAATTTTGGGTTTTCCTGATGATTCATGATTATTAATGAATGACTAATTAATAACTCATGATTAAGCCGATATTTCAACGCATATTAATCTGACTGTTTGGTGTAAACTCAAAGGTACAATCGGCTCTCGAAATCAATGAGATAACAGTTCGCTTTTCATAATTCTCATTGAGGCCAGTTTTAATATCAACATTTTTTTTTAATGAAGTACATACTTTACTAAATACAATTTCATATTATTGTTTATAATGTTATTTCAGAATAAGTTGATATTCTACACACATTAGTACATTTTTAGTAAATAATACATATAACAAAAACAAAAAAAAACAAATAACAAATACAACACAACTTAAATAAATAACGATGTTAGTAAAATTATTAATTATTTTATAGGGCACCTCCAGATAGTGGACGTTATTCCAATACCTCACTACCGGACAACCAACCCTTCCCAAAATGGTATTCTGAAGGCTGTTTATAGGTGCTGGCTCGCATGCGTCGCATCAGCGAGGTCACTCCACGGCCATATTGGTTATGTTTGTTTTCGTTTGAAAATTCATGGCGACCTTCAGTGGTCACGATGAATTTTTCAACCACAGTATCTAGTTACCTTTCAATATGAAGACTTACGTATTTATGGGTTATTCCACTAATCCCCATTGACAATCCCCATCAATGGGGATGAGATAATTTTCTGGTCCACAACTCCCAATCAATGGGAATTTGATTGCAACTATTTCAAGTTCTACGGCGGAAAGAGACGTATAATTTCAACTATGCCGTAAACATATCCAGTAAATCTTATTCGCGTAACTCATTCAATTTCATTGTTACACTAGGGTGCGCCACGAGCGCAGCAACTAGGTACCTACTGGAGTTTCTACACCAAAATGTATCCACTTTAGCGTTATAAAGATATATTTCAAATTTTAACGCTAGAATAGAGTTTTAAAATATAACCTACATTTGAGGATTTATGAGATTCTGGACTTGTTTGTAAGGTCAGCTTGTCTATGTCATGTCTACGTGTGTGTCAACGCCATTAAATAAGAAGGATTGCCTTTGTTTATATCATGTACTAGCTGCGCCCCATGGTTTCACCCGCGTAAGGCTGTCATCAGACGGACTGCATTTCAACTGCACTCCATGCAGTTTGAATGCAGTTACACCAGTACATTACGAGTATTGCAGTCGTACTAAACTGCATTCAAACTGCAAGAATGAATTCCGTGTGATGGCAGCCTTACGCGGGAGAAAAAAGTATCCTATGTCCTATTCCAGGTCACTCATGTGCCAAATTTCATACAAATCCGTTCAGCCGTACAAACAAACAAACTCACTTTCGCATTTACATATAATATTAGTTAGGATGTTGAAGATTTAGAAACTGTACATCAGTGATCCAACACCGATTTGTTAAGCGTCACAGAGACGATATGATTTAGTACAGTCACCATAAAAAATCGACTACGGTACCTAACACATTTTTTTTATAAATCATTAAGGTAAGTAGGTATCCCAAAAAAATCGTAAGTTAAGTGATAATATTACAATTTATAACACAAAACCTTTAATATTTAAAAAAATGCTGAAAAGACAGTTTTTTGTTGTTTTTTTTTTTCATTTCCTTTTTGAATAAATAGATAATTGCTTCATATTTTGCAATAAATTAAAAGCGTTGTGTAATCGCGCTTCATTTTCTTTTTGCAGTCCGTTAGTAACCGCGGTAAACTCTTGTCATTGTCTTAAGTAGTTAACTGAAGCACACTGAAGCCTGTCTATCGTAGTTTGTCTAAATTGGATCCATAAAGGTGCCATCACACACTGTACACAACTTGAAGTTCGACTTAATTGTTGTATCAGAACTTAGTTCGGCGTCGTTTGAAGTTAGTGCACGCCACTTGGCTCGTTCTAAGATAATCAAGCACCTACTTGAGTTTACTTGAAAACCGCCTTCATTTCGAGCTTGTGCTACTAACAATGTCGTTTTGTATAGGCTTTTTACAGGGTGAGGAATATGGTATAAAGTTCTATCATCCTCTATAGAAAAGGGAGGTTCCTCTGACCAGACGGGTATTGTGTCTGGTGGGCAACTACCCAACGATTGATGTTGGATTCTTGTATAATGATATGTCCATCGCGCGGTAAACTCTAATTGCGCGATGCAGGATTTATGTGACGTCAGGATTTTTGTTGTCTTTGATGCGTAGTTCGCATGTGGAGATGTAGATACCGCCACAAGGCTTTTTTGTATGCCAGGACCAAAACTGGTTATACATATAGAGTGTTTGGTCAATAAATGTATTTTTTTTAAACGAGATACTTTCTGATCTTGTTGCGGTTATATAATTTATGTGTTATTTTTGCCATCGACAAGAAGAAGGTTTTGGTTTTCTATCTACATAAAATTTTATTTTGGTCGTCCACGAAAAACTTCTAAAACTTTATTGACCGCAAACTACCAAAAACTCTACGCATATTTAGCAATTAATAAAGCAACACGGTGAAGGAAAACTTCGTGAGGAAACCGATAATTATGTTCTAGAACCAAAAAATCGAAGATATTTGTGACATCTATCAACCCGCACTGGGCCCGCGGCCGCGTGGTGGATTACGGCTCATTCCCTCTCACCGAGAGGAAGCCTGTGTCCCAGCAGTGGGAACGTTATAGGCTGATTATGCTTATGCTACAGCAAAAACAAATACGAGCAAACAAAGCCACATTAGAATATTAACTACGAAAAAACAAGAAAAAACATAAAATAAGTAGGTTACATTTAATAAATGAGGGAGGTATGTTCTCATATAAAAAGTTAGTCGCGTCATTGCTCGTGAAATGCGTAGGTACTTATATTATTTGTCCTCGTAAAATATTTACTTAGGCCGAATGGCTTAGCTTGGGGACCGAGCAGAGCTTAGCTTGCTATACTGACATTTTAGATGTAGATATTTAAATATTAAATATATTAATTTTGGTATTTATGGCGAAATATGAAATTTCGTTTTTGTTTTCAACTTTTCAGTAAATATCTGACCAAATTCAAGGTAAAGGCGTTCCCCACGTGACTTGGACTAAAATGATGACAAAGAACCAAAAATGGATAGAATTAAAATACTGAAGGACCTTGAAATACTATTATGAATGAATATTTCTGAAAATATTATGAATGTCCGGATTTCTTTAAAATAAATTAAACTTAGGTCGTACAAACCCCAGAAATGGTAATGGCAAAACAATATCATTAAATTATGTAATTAATTTACAAAACACAGTCATATTGAATTAATATTTACTTTGTATTACGCTCAAAGGAAAAATACAGAAAAGAATATAAAATGTAAAATAAAAAAAGAAACAAACAGTTCCTTGTATTTAATTAAACGGGAAGCATTGCAGAGGGATTATAATTCATTATTCTCCTTATTACCTCCCATACCGATGGGAAAATATTATATAATAATATTAATATTATTTACTAAGCACCTTGACCTATATATTGCTAGCTGATCCGACAGACGTTGCGCTGTCCAAATTTCAATTCCTATAGTAAAACGTAATTTCAGTTTTTTCGAATTTTCTAATATTCCGGGCAATTTTTCCATTTTTTTTCTTTTTTTTCTAAAAACCTTATTCAGACTATTACGAACATTTTAAAATAAAAAGAAATAGCCAAAACGGTCCAGCCGTTCTCAAGTGATGCGCTTGCCAACGAACAGCGTTTAATTTTTATTATTTATATAGATTAGGTGAACGGTCTGTGATTAAGATTTCACACACATTGTAAATGTTCTAACACCTTCCTTATTCCTGAAACATGTATACTAGGGGCGAATTTCACCAAACCAAAATCAAAAATCAGCCCGTAATGTGGGAATCTCTGTGTCCTTCCGCCGCGCCATAGGAAAATGATATACAGTAAAAATAAAACACACAGTAATCAAACTATCAAAAAACATACCCGTTTAAAAGCTAATAAATCCACACAATCATCTCTATAAATATAACCTGGCTCTCCAATAAAAACTTTGCACAAATAACAAAATTTGCACAATTCGTGCAAATTATAACCAAACTGATATCCGTTGGAAGTGCAGAAACAACCGGTCTCGTTGCTTCCGCATAATTAAATTTCAGCGTTTCAGTTTACTGAAATTCCATCGCCGCTGAGTTGAGATTCCCGACGGCCAGCTATTGTTTCGAAGCTAAATAGAGCTAAAAATGATGGGCTTTATGCTTAAGACTCGTTTTGTGAAGGATAGCCTTTATTAGCTGGTTGTTTTGTTGACATTAGCTGAATTGAAGAAGCTTTCAGGTAAGCTAAGATGTCTTCGTTGTTGGGTTTATTCATTTCTGGGCTGTTTTCAGGGTTGGGTAGACACAGGTTGTTTTAAACAAAATATGGTTGAGTTTAAACGTCATTTACGTGTATAGGTAATTGTCCCAAACCGCCATTTTAGAATTGAAGGATTATTCCACTAATCCCAATTAATGGGGATTTGTGAACTTTTTGTCCACAAATCAATGGGGATTAGTGTAATCTTCGCGGATGAAGTGAGTAAAACAAAGAAATATATTTTTATACAACGCAATTCATTAGACAATCAAATACAATCAGAATAAGGCTATAATGTTGAACTGCATGCAGTAGGTAACAACAGGAACGTACAAACTCACAATGACATCATATTCATAGTTACGACAGGAATTCTAGCCGAATACTTAGAAATTGCCTTTTGGCTAACTCTGTACCTACTGAATACCGGCAAACTGAGCGTCTATGTAATCCTCTTAGCTGGAGTATTTCAGTTAAATGTACTGCTTTATGAATGTTAAGTCGGAGATGTCACTTTAGCTATACTTTGTGCTTGTCATCGTAGATGGAAGACTGTGATGTCGGTTTAATTATAATGATAATTGTTATCATTTGCTTTAAAAACGGTGAAAGAAAATATCGTGAGGAAACCGGTATGCCAGAGAGATATTTCTCGACGGCATGTGAAGCCAAGTCAGAGGCCCATGGGCGGCGTTAAAACTCTGGCACTAGGTTAGTCACTAACCACACGAGAAGAAGAAGATTATAATGATATGCTGAATATGCTGAATTATCTGGTACCTACTTTATACAAGGTGGAGACGACAATACGACAAAAAATTAAACTCCGTATATCTTATGACGTTCTCGGTCTACATACAAAAAATTAATCAAATATATATCCAATAGTTTAGTTACAATAGCTAGTCAAAGATCGATCTAGCAAATCCCATAGTCGGCCCATGCATCGCTACTATTTAGTTTGTTTGAAAAAATGACTTTTTTAATTTCGATGTTAGGATTTATTTGATAGTTCCAAAATACTCTTATGCATTAGTATTGCCAGTGTTTTCATTTATTGTTGTATTGTCGTCTCCACATTGTATAAAATCGAGCAAAATTTTTACTAGAAATGTTTTATTTGGATCAAACATCTTGATTTATTTTATCTTTGAGTCATTTTCCTAAGAGATGTTCTGAGAAGACTCAAAATTTGATTTACAGGAATTCGGAACCATAATTTTAGATTAATGAAAAGATATGGTTCGCCTAGCCGTAGGTTGTAAGTTGATCTATGTAGCGGTATTCTTAAAGAAATTTTCTAAAGGAAACTTCGTGATGCAAAGAATTCCTTTCGCCTCAGCTACTTTGTACCTCCATTTAAAAATTCCACAAGTTTTTTTAAAGGTAGATAATAAGAAAGTCTAAGGAGAAAAATCTGAAAAAGAAATCTTGATAAAAAGGGACAATCTAACAGTACAAAATTGTTAATTTGTTTTATTAAAATAATAAATTACTTAGATTTTTGTCTTTGAGAAAAAAAAAAACTGAAGTAAATATTTCTGAACTCCTTTTTTGAAATAGTCATCGAATTTCTTTATATTTTTTTACAGTGATGGAGGAAAAAATGAAAATAATACGTTTTTATGTTCTACCCCGAACTCTGCTCACGCTGCTGGGACCATTTGTTTGAATCTGTCACGTTATATAGATTTTAGAGGTATGTGGAACAGTGCGTGGAATAGTGTGCGGTATGTGGTGGTGGGTGTAAACATTCATCCTCTATAGAAAGGGGAGAGTCCTTCGACCAGACGGGTGTCGTTTCTGACTAGCAACTGTCCAACTATTGGTGTCGGAAAGTTATATACATGTTGATCGCGCGGTAAACTATACTTGCGCGATGTAGGATTTGTGTGACGTCAGATCTTTGATGCGGAGAGTTCGCATGTGGCGATGTAGATTGCCGCCACTCTTTAAGGCAGGAACGACTGATATCCACAACACGGCAGAAGGAAAGGATCTATATTCTACTATTATAGCACCTTGTACAGGCAGGTAAGCACCAATTATCATCACATACAAACTCAACCACACCTTACTAAGTTCTCTTAAAGCACTACAAATAACTATTAAAAGACAAAGTTTGAAACAACTGCCATCTTGTTAATTGCGGGATAAATCACGAGCACCATCTATTACAGACATCGAGACGATAAAACAGTACAATTTATCACCATTTATGTTACATTTAACGACTGGCACTGAAACATCTGAACTGTCGTAAGCAAATGCATTGTAACTATTAGTATCTCATCATCGTATCTTCATCTTAAGGATCTTGGAGTGAGTTTGTGTTAACAATAAAATGTATTTGGCTGTTTTAACTACATATGTCGGAAATATTTTCCTGAGCTTAATGATGAGTGCATTAACCATCATCATGGAAATGAATCAGGAAAAGTATTTCAAATTAAAGCCTTTCAATACCTGGCAGATAGATACAATAGGCCTGAAATTAAATTTAGAAAACTTCACAATTACCTACCAGCAAAATATACGGTAAACAATTTTTATTTCAAAATGGATGCAAAGATAATATGTTTCCCAAAACGATTTTCGCAGTTTGATTTCAATATTCTGTAAATTGGAACAATAAAACTGTCTAATATATCGCCATTAATATGCCACGTAACCGCTAAAGCTGCGCCCGTGATTTACATTACCGCACCTTAGAGGGCACAACGCTCTAATGTCGCTATAGAAGCGCAAACGCTGTTTAGTGACGTCACAAATCATATGCCGCCATTTTGGAAGCGCCGCCATTTTGACATGCGGTTTAACGCAACTGTCAGAATTGTTTATGTCCATTTTAAATCGAATGAGGGATTATACAAAGTTATTATTTACAGCTTACAGTTTTTTATAAAAAAGCTGGTTGCGAATTGTGAAAGCTGGAATAAAAAATATCGCAGATTAATATAATGTGTTGGTGTGACATTTATATCCTTTAAAAAAGAATAAAGTGGGAATTGGTACCTATTCGATAAATTCCTTTTTCACAACAAAAAAAGAATATAGATAACGAGGTGAGTTGGCAGGTACGTGACAGGGTTACGTATATAAACACGCAAAGTGGAGGCAATTGTAGCTAACCTTTCAAAAGCAGTGAACGTTTAAGCGATCTCGTTTTGAATACCTATCTATTCAAAAATATCTGTTTATATAAAGTCGCTTTACGTGTTTGTCTGTTTGTCCGCGTTGTTCTTCTAAACCACGCAACAGATTTTGATAAGATTTTCATCATCGTTTAGAGAATTTATTCGGTAAGGTTTATGTGCGTTAGTATTAAAGTTATATATACATATAACTAAGAAATCTCGATGATCTGTCAAGTTGTAAAATCCGTGCGAAGCAGGAGCGGGTCGCTAGTTACGAAATAAAGAAAGAAAAATACATTTATTTCGCGCAGACAGAAACAGAACAATATAGAATACAGCTGATAACAAAATAAAAATCAAATAAAATTAGTAAAAAATGAGTGAAAAATGATTTGGGCAAAGGCTGAGGCAAACTTTAAAAATACCTAAGAAGACTCCAAAAAGTCTTTGTAATTATTGGCGTTCAGACTTTTGGCCGGGATAACCTTTAGCCAACCCTAATGGTGGTGGTGGTAGAAACCCGCTGGATGCGAGAAGCATCACAGAACCGTTCAATTGGCGTGGATGCGAGGAAAAACCTTTCAAGTGGCGGTGCTTCGGGGCGGCCTATACCAACAGCAGTGGACGTCTTTCGGCTGAAATGATGATGATGATGAACCGTAATGGATACCTACTTATATTTGTAAACAAAGGTTATATGATATTGTCAAAATTAACACGCATGACAATCATTTTGGCATGGATTAAGAGAATATCACAATCATAAATTATTATCATTCATAAATTAGCAATAAATATGGAATACCACACGCCTTGAACCTTGAATATAATAAAGATAAAGTTATCTATATTATTAATCGATAAAACAAGATTTATAATGGGCTAATAATAATACTAAGTTCTTAACTTATAATAATAAAGATAGATGGAGGATGAGGATGTTTTTATTCGATAGTGCTACTAAATTTTAAATTACTGCTCATAGTTTCCGTGGTGTAGCGGTTATCACATCTGCCTAACACGCAGAAGGCCCCCGGTTCGATCCCGGGCGGAAACATAGCTTTTTGTCAAGTCACAAATCATCGCTTCTCAATTCTGCATAATTTTTCGTTTTTTTTTTCAGCTTTGAACCTAAACACTTTACTTATAAATAAACATAGCCTCACTTCAACCATCCACATCTATTACACTTGTGCCTATCAATTTTCTCTTCATGCTCCACGATCACGCACTTACAACTTACGTTCCTAGTTCTAAGAAATACACCAATTGAAGCCTTATTTATATTCAGAAAGGGATATCGATGTGTAGGATACACATTTGTAAAGCTAAACGTTAGGTGCACGTAACACGGCATACAGAGAAGTGTAGGATCTATATCGTGCCGATGGGTGATGGATGTACCGTATCCTTCAGAGCAGAACTGTTTTTAGGGCAAACAAAATGTAATTTTGGGCACAAATTTTCTATAATATGTGCATCCCCCGCGCCGTTCATTTGCGCTTTTTCTTATTCTCTCTTTTCATCACAAACGACTATTAGGTACTGGTATAGCTTATGCCCTGGTTATATACTACATGATTATACGATATTAGTTCAAGCCCTGGTCAAGTATCTCTCAGCAGTGTGGTAGCGGGCTTGCCCAAAATCCGCCAGATGCACATTTAAGACTAGCTACTCGTAGAAGCTATTTTAAAATCTACCGTTAAAGTCTATCAGTACCTAGATACTCTCGTAACGGCACAAACACGCGGCACAAACGGTGATGTGGTTCTACACAACGTGACAATAATATATAATAATGTAATAAGCAAAATATCGTCAAACACAATAGTGTTGCTCCGTAATTATCGAACAGCAGCTAATCCTCTAACTCCATTACACCGCTAATTCCCGGCATTAGTTCCCAATTACGTCACTATTATATTAACTACATCAACACATACAATTCCCATTGCTGACGCCGTACGGGCATTGAATAAATTATTATCATTGAATGTGAATACATTCGGAGAATACAAAAATTAGCTGGCAAGTATCCGTATTGAATAACTAATGTACGAATGCCTTGTTCTGGTCGAATTTATTAGACCTAGAGCAAAAAAGTATACAGAAGCACTACCTACCCACATTTGCCTCGTGTTAATGAAGGTTTTTAGAGCAGGAAAATATGTATTTTTAGAATGTTCAGTTTAATTATCTTGTTTAGTGAAGAGCCTCATGGACTGCCGAAGGACTACCTACCACGTTTGCCTCGTGTTAGTGAAGGTTTTTAGGACAGCAAAATAAATGTATTTTTAGAATTTTCAGTTTAATTATCTTGCTTAGCGACGGACGCTCATGGACTGCCAAATGCCACAGTGTTATTTGAAGCTACCATTAAACACGTCGTTTTATTTTATACATTTTTAAGCAAAAATCGTTTTCCATCTGTTCTATTAGAATATGTAAAATCACCCGCAAAAATTCCTTCACAAGACACAGTCAGCTTTTAGAATTCCAAAAGTTCCATTTCAAACTAGAAACAGGCTTTTATTTAGACATCACGCTGGACAGAATGCACTCGGCGTAGCACCGTTCACGTTGGTCGGAGTCGGAGTGTTCCAAGAAAAATCAACACGAGAGGCGGCCGATTTGAAAATAGACCGTCCGAGTCACGTCCGTTAAAAAAGCGAACCACGCTCGTGTCAGCTGCGCTCTGAGTCGCGTGTTCGTGACACGCGTTTTGTGGTACAAATGTGTATTGTTCAGTTTATTACGTTTTTAGGTCCTGGGATAAAAATCACACCCACCCAGGTGTGATTTTTTATGGAATATCTGATTGACGGTTTTGAATCATCGTCAGAAAATTGAAGTTTATAATTTTATATAACGAAATTACGAAGTTACGAAAATGCAACTGAATGAAGAAAAAAAAGAAAAAATCTATGTTTCCGCCCGGGATCGAACCGGCGGCCTTCTGCGTGTTAGGCAGATGTGATAACCGCTACACCACGGAAACTATGCGGAATGAGTCCAAATTTTATATTGTAATTAGTAGGTACTGACGACAGTGAAAGTAACGAGGTCGAGGTGCACCAGAGTGGTTGTGAAATGATTATGTTGTAATTAATTTGCCGTTCATTCTAGCAGTTCTCAGCGGGTTTATAATGTTAATATTAACAAATGATTAAAAAAAAAAATACACCTTGTAATTTTTTATCACCCCTAAGGCTCAATGTGACTTGCACGTCATAAAACGAAAAGGTCTATTCGTCGATGTGTCAGTTAGTTCCAAGTTTTCAACCTTATTTACTAGGAATTGCTGACAAAACTGGTGAAGCCTCGTGCCAACTGGCGCGATATCGCGGGCGCGACAGGCAGCGCAAACCTTGCCGCGCCGACGTTATTGCGCCAGTTTCTGGGAGCCTTAAAGTAATTACGAGATCGGCCATATCCATCTAGGTACTTTGAAAACTTTTTGTGAGAATAAAATACACCCGCACCACACTTTACACTATTTTTATCTCACCGACAGAAGCGCGCTTTACTTATGGTAACCAAGTGTACACACGCTGTGAATGTGCGCGGTGTTGGTGTTATGTGCACATAACACCCACACGCATACATACACACTTCCGACTTCACCATTGTCTCGCTCGGACGGAGTACGTAAAACACATTTTTTTACATCGAATGCGTCGCCAATAGATAACGCAATTTACGCGCATACGCACGACCACGACCGATGCCACGATTTTTTTAAATTTGATTTTTGTAACTCCCCTATAGAGGCTTCGCGACCCCCAGGTTGAAAAACACTGCTCTATAGAAAAGGGCTTCGACCAGGCGGGTGTCGTGTCTGACGGACAATTGTCGAACGATTGATGTCGGAAAGTTATATATATGTTGATCGCGCGGTAAACTATGCTTGCGCGATGCAGGATTTATGTGACGTCAGGTCTATATGCGTAGTTCGCATGTGGCGATGTAGATTGCCGCCACAACTCTTTAAGGCAGGAACGACTGATATCTACAACACGGCAGAAGGAAGACAACTTGTACAAGCAGGTAAGCACCATTTATCATCACATAGAAACTCAACCACACCTAACTAAACACCCACATAGCACTATATTACTGTTCATACATTTAAAAAATCAGTCATTTGTAGAATCAGTCAATTGTAGAATCGGGTATTTATAGAATCGGTCATTTGTAGAATCGGTTATTTGTAGAATCAGTCATTTATAGAATTCTAAATCCAAGAATTGGTCAATTATAGACTCTCTAGTCATTTCGCGAATCAGTCATTTCTAGACTGAATAACCACAAGCAAAGCGCGCGTCGCTTCGTGAGATAAAAATACTATCCATGAAATTGAATTGAATTTGGACTTTGAAAAATAAAATTTGATTAAAGTATTACAATAGGTAGGTCTATTGTAATACTTTAATCAAATTTTATTTTGAACAAAACATTTTAATTTTGTATCAAAAACTAAAAGCTACTCAGTCGCCCTTTGTAACTTGTGAAAGCAAATCACTCAGAAACTAAAAATAAATTAACAAAAGGTATGTCTAGACGGGCAACGAACTTTTAGAAAATAGAGGTTTTTTGTTTATAAATCAAAAAGTTTTTACAATATTTATAATTATTTATTTTTTCTAACAAAGAGGTTAAATAAGGTCAATTTTTATTTTATTAATCAATTTGCAAAGTAGGTTTATAACCTGGAATTTTCATCTGATTTTGTCTTTATCCAACATAATATGACATAATATGATTCAAACATTGTGCAAACACACATGGTTGGAATCCTTTACGTCGTTTTTTTTAAGTTGGTTAAAAAAAGGTGTCGTAGAAGCACATAGCATCCTTTTGGTTGACTGTACCGGAATCTATATGGGTAGGCGCAACATACGGTTAAAGATTTTTATTTCTCAAAAGATAAGAAGCACACTGAATTTTCGCTATTTAATTTAAGAGGACGTGCTCACTTTTACGCAGTGCTATCATCACAAAGCTGTGGGTTTATGAAAACAATCAACCCATAAACAACCGAATTTAAATTTAATACAAACGCCAACCCTGGCAGGGTTGCGGGTTAGTCCGAAAGGGATACCGGGACCTTGGCAACAGGCAACTGAAGGAACACGGGTGGGTTTTAGTCAATAAAAGCCTGACACGCTCTTCCGCTCTGGGTGGAGCGGAAGAGCGTGTAGAAGCGTGCGAGCGTGCGAGAAGTCATTGGATTAGTCTTTAATTGTGTTTCTGTACTTTGTATATTGTCATGTTATGAGTTAAAATTGCTCGAAATAAATGTATTTTAGATATTTTTATTTTTATTTTATTGGATGTTTTCGAGTTGTAGGTCGTAGGTTCGAACCCCGACAGGCGCTTTACTTTGTGTAAATAATTTCATCACCACTGCTCTCAAAACGGTGAAGGAAAACATCGTGAGGAAACCGGCATGTCTTAGAACCAAAAATTCGAAGATATGTGACATCTACCAACCCGCACTGGGCCCGCGTGGTGGATTACGGCCCACTCCCTCTCATAGAGAGGAGGCCTGTGTCCCAGCAGTGGGAACATTATAGGCTGATTATGTTATGTTATGGATGTTTTCCCACATTAAAAAAAAAAAAAAAGTGCCAACGCCAATGAAACTGAACGCGATCAGCACTTCTAAACCACGTTCAAGAACTGTCGGTGTCGTGACACTGACAGCTCTTGATTGCAGTTTAGTCATCTACCTAATGATTTTTTAAACACAAGTTGAATATTAAAATATTTTCTCTGAAACTCAACTCCATAACCTAAATATCGCACAACTTTCTAAGAATTGAACACCCTGCATGACTTAGCCGTACTGTTGTCGGTGTTCTGTGCTCGTTTAAGTTAACTAGATTTAATTAAACTTGCTTTTGCTAACTAACTTGTGGGCAGCGGTTTATATTTTAATGTTGAGACTATTGTCCCGTTTGTGACTTTGTACCCTAACTTCATAACACACTGTTTGGTAAACGACTTTCGTATTTGTTGAGTGGCGAATATTGTGGGAGTGTTAAGACACAGTATAATAATGTAACAGTATTATATCTTGGCAGTGACCTTGAAATAATTACCTACGGCCGCGCGGTAGATAAACCTTCCGCGTCAGTGCGTAACTGCACACTTGATACTGTTGCGCACTTTTATAGACTTGAGATTTCGAAATGCGTCGTTTCGGTCATTTTCTGTGAAGATATAGGTACCTGATAATGTTACTTATTTATACTGTGGTTAAGAGTACAAAGACATTCGGAGAATTTTCCTAGAAGTGTTGATTATAGTTTTGATGTAAATAATCAATGCACTGAGAAGTTGTGAAGGGTCGTTTTTGGGATTGCATAATTTTCTTCTCGGCTTTTACCATTAAAAAAAAAATGAACTCAATAAAATACCGCATTTTACTCCGGGACATAATTACTTGAGGCCGTTACCCGTACAAAATTAAGGTTTAAGAACTTTATTTTCTCAAAAAGAATTACATTCACTTATATGAGAAAAAAACTTATTTCTAATTAGTTTAAAATAGGCGACAAAAAAAATATATAAATATATAAATTGTGCTTTTGGTTTTTACTTTAAAAAAAATAAGTGTCAAACCGTCAACAGAAATTCAACTTTAATCATATATTTTTTGTGATGAAACAAACTCACACACAGAGCGACCTCATCAAACTCCAAGCTCATCTCTCTAAAAGTAAAAAAATCTACCTCATTTCGTCATACTTATGCAAAGCACCTACAAACCACCCGTGTACTACTTATACTCAACAGGTCCCAAAAGCTAGCACACCAAAAAAAAACATACAGCCAAACATATAAAACCAGTATTATAGGACAGATTAAAAAATGTTCCATCTGCATTTAACCCTGACTCCGCCGCCGAAACAGAGAAGTTCTCAAAAGCCTAATTTATCTCTCTAGAGAGAAAACAAAAGGGACGATGTTCGTGCGGCTGCACAAAGAGGAACTATCGGGCACCTGTGAAAGCTTTATTCCAGTTCAATTAATCGCGGCAGCAAATGAAGTTGGTCGCCACCTCCTTCGTAGGTATTTTTAATTAAAGCAAGCCTCGGCGCCCACTAAGCTCTTTAGCGATAAGTTCAAGTGATGAGATGTAGCGGTATCATGTGAAAAATCAATCAATTTTTCGGTAGTGAAGAATTTTTGGTGTGAAAACGTTTAGCGACTACGATGCTGGCAAAAGTCATTCGATGCCATTTAGCACACAAAACAAAATTCTACATGACTTTGAAATATGTCAAGAATGTCCATCACAAATCATGGAAGGCTAAATGTAATAAAAACTTTTTACAAAAAAAAAAAACAACCGATCGAAACAAACGAACACAAAAAAGTGAATGGAGGTGGTTTAGGAAGTCGGTGTCATTGCTTTTCAATTTTCGTTTTTTGCCACCAAAAAAAAAAAACAGAAGAACATAGAACCTCCTCCTTTTTCAAGAAGTCGGTTAAAAGTAAAACACTTCTTCTTAGCATGTCGATGTCAATCTAAATAGACTCGGTACAGAATTCGGCCACGTGTTTGGCGCCATCACTAATGTCCGTCAGTTCCTTAACGTGCAACTGACAGGACACGCAGGACATGACATTAAGTGTCCCATCAACTTCAACACTAGAACCACCTACGAATGAATGCGATAAAAAATGAATATTATAACCAACTAGCTACCGCCCGCGGCTTCGCCCGCGTGATATGTCGATAAAAAGTAGCCTATGTCCTTCCCCAGGATGCCATCTATCTCCTTGACAAATTTTGTCAAAATCCGTCCAGTGGTTTAGGCGTGAAAAGGTAACATACATACAGACAGACAGTTACTTTCGAATTTATAATATTAGTATAGTAATAGTATAGTATAGTATGGAGTATGGAGTAGTATGGATTGACACGATAGTAGGAAATGGAAACACATCTCTCACTCACAGTCATGCATGACGTCATATGGCCTACCGCCTCCGCTCCGCTCTCTTTACCTCCTGCTTCGTTTAACTTGACCCATTCTTACCTGCTCTAATGGGATAAAGTTTTATGGGTGGAAAAACTCCTTCAATGGAGCGTACGACGATCATATGCAGGTCTAATGGAATGCTGCGAAATGCCAGCGCTCAACTCCGCTCAACTATTTGGATTAAAAATGATTAATTAATGCCTTTTAAGTGAATTCCAAGTTTGAAGTTCTGAAGTTTTTGAAAGGTATTTTATTGAGAAGGGAAGGTATGACGTGTCTGCTATTATATTTCTTAAGCTTCAGGCGTTTTCTCATTTCAGAGCAAGGTGATACGTGATAATGAAATGCATATATAGTCCTCCAGACCGTATTTTCGGCCACGGCGGCCAATCTCAACGGAGACTAGCCTTCGGCGCGGGAGATATTATAGTGCACAAGTGTTTGCGCAGACACAAGTGCACTCTCTCTTCCCTCACTCTCATAGTCCGATGGGACGGCAATCCGACACGACCGGAGAGAGACCAGGCGCAGGACCAACGGCTTAATGTGCCTTCCGAGGCACGGGGGTATCTCACCGCCAACTTCCAAACTCCGGGCTGTTGCTACGAAATTCCTAATGGAAAAATCCAATAACACTTTGCCCGACCCGGGAATCGAACCCAAGACCCCACGCTCTGCACTCGAGCTTGCGACCACGACCCACGGAGCAGTTCGAAAATGAAATGCATACCCAACACTCTAAAGAATTGTTTTTGAAACAGTTTTTTGGGTTTTGTGAATGTTCAAAAGCTGTTAGAGACATCTAAAAGGATCGCTGAAAGATAAAAACATGAAGAATCCTGGAGTTATCACTACATATTACAAAACAAAGTCCTCCGCCGCGTCTGTCTGTCTGTCTGTTAGCGATAAACTCAAAAACTACTGCACCGATTTTAATGTTGTTTTCACCAATAGATAGAGTGGTTCTCGAGGAAGGGGTTAGTATATAATAATCGACATCCACGGGAGCGAAGCCGCGGCCATCAGCTAGTCATTGATATAAGTCTGACACTGCCAATCCCTGTTGAGTAAGGGTGGTGATCAATGCCTGCCATCATGCCTTCTCTGCATGAGAAGAGGCCTTTGCCCTGCATTGGGATAATAATAGGCTAGTTTTATTATTTAAAAGCAATGGCATTGGTCGGTTTAAAATTTGCGCGTGCAGCACCGCACACGTGATAATAGTGAAACTTCTTCAAAAATAAAGAATATGAGAGATATAGTGTGGAGGAGCTCGTGGCCAAGTAATAACAGCCGCACGGGTTCACCAGGTTAAGCTACGCTTGCCGGGGATGGTCCGTGGATGGATGCCCTTTACATACCGAAACTCCTCCGTGCCTCGGAAAGCACGTTAAGCCATTGGATGTTATTCGTAGATCTTTGACAGTCGTTACTAGTCGTCAGAAGCCCGAAAGTCTGACAACCAGTCTTACCAAGGCGTATCGTATTACCCAGTTACTGGGTTGTGGAGGTCAGATAGGCAGTCGCTCCATGTAAAATACTGGTATTCAGTTGCTTGCGGTTAAACTGAAAACCGACCCCAACATAGTTGGGAAAAGGCTAGGCAGATTGATTGCAGATTGATGAGAGATATAGTGTGAGAGAATTAGGTACATCTTTCATCTCTCTCTTGTTACGAAATGTGCACAAACGAACCGCGAAACACTGTTAATCCTTGTCCAATCATCGAAGAAGTTCCACTTCAACGGGAACACTATTTCCCACCCTTCAGGATTATAGAACAGTCATACACGCATTCTAATTTCAAAACATTTTCGCTCCAACGCAACCCATAGTTCAAAAAATTCACATTGCCAGTTGCCACACAGTAAATGACTCTAGAAAATGCATTCAAAGAAATCCAGCACTCGGTCTCGGCTACCAGCTACCACAGCACGTGTATAATTTACCAATTGAGCGAGTAAAAAGTCAGCGCTCAGAAACCCACGCCGCGGGCCTAACGAACTGACTGCAGAGTAGATCGAACTTCATAGACTATTCAATAGTTTCTGTACGTCCGCGTATTGCCTTTTTTTGAGTTTTCATTTTACGATTTTCCTCGGTTTTTTTCAGTTATTTATTTAAATGTATCGAAGCACTTTTTGATGTCAGCAAAAGTGTTATCAGTGGATCCCAAATAGCATGAAAAGACTACGCAGCAGGCCCAAAAAGAGATGGCGGGATGAGCTGGACTCCTAAAGGATTGGCTCGCAATCGCAATAGACCGGGAAAAGTGGAAAAGAAGAGGTGATTGCCCTGCAGTGGGACAACACAGGCTTTTAATAAATTATAAAATTTTATGTTTATGTCAAAATAAAAATAAATTTTGATGATGCAAAAGAGAAGCTATTCTTATACCACCATATAGCTAATTATAAAACGGTATTAACACGAACTAAGCATTTGTAAGAATAACTCGCTACGCTTACTTCGAAGAAATTAATCCAGTGTACTTATATATTTTTATCGTATTAATATAACATCACGCCTATATTCCCCGAAGGGTTAGGCAGAATGTGGGTTTACCACATTTCGCCAGTTATGTTTAAGCCACATCATATTAATTTTATATCACCCTAACTCAGGAGCAAGGGCAATGAACTCATTTCTCATAAAATTTCGGATGGGTCTATTTAAGCTGCAGGAGTCTTAATCACAACGTCAAGTTGACTGAACATTCCTCACTAATCCATAATAATTATGCACCAATTAATAGTTATAATGATCAGATGAATTACACACCTCAGTTGGTCAATAATAGCAGTGCTAATTATCGTATTAGTGGATATTCAATATTGTTTTGACGTACCTGTAGATCAATTACCTGTTACCAAAGAGCCTGTTACTGACATTGTTTACTTGCACAGTTGTTTTTTTTATAAGAAAAGACAACATCAGTTTTCTGTTGCCTCATGGAACAGATCTTCTTATTCAAATTCGAAATTCTTATTCAAGATAAAAAAGTACCTATTTAAAGTTTTTTTTTTACGTTTAGCGATGTCAGTTATTACCTATTTTAATTCTATTGCAGTAGGTAGCTAGTCCTACTACGATATACAATTTTTTTTTTTGACAATAAAGGTATTTTATTTGTCATCCATAAAATAAAATGACAACCACTCTATTTTTAGGCTCTCACACATATTTTATTTATCCTACCGAAAATGGCCGCCGATAGACAAATACGTTCCCGCCAAAACATTCACAAATCATAACCAGTAGCCGATGAACAGCACACGTCTATCTGCAAACACCGATATATCCCCCTCCTCTTGACCTATCATACAAAAAGTCAATACTTCAAAATTGAAAGCCAGTCGTGGTCGACAACGTATTAAACTTTCAATCAAATTGTTCCCAACGATTGGCGCTATACGAACGTATACCACGCTAGGTACAGCACCTAAACCAGCGAGTTTCGCGGGCGTTTTGTGAAAATATTCATTTTAATTAATCCCCCTTTTATAACCGGGATGAAATGTTTTGATAACCTACCGTGGCCGTGGGTAACGTAATATAATATGTGTTTTTGTTTTAGTGCATGGACGGGAAATGGAAAGGTGCAGTGGTGTAGAAAATTACTGAAAACTTGGGCACGTATAAATCAACTGCTTTTAGTAGATTATACTGACACGATATCTTTTGATTATCTTTCTACAACCTTTTTTTTATTTGACATTTCCCGATTATTCTCGAAATAAACAAAGAAGCATCTGCTATATATAGAGGGTTGATTTTACATAACTCCATGTATACCATGTTGACTGATCTACATTTATGTATCTCGATTTTTTAAAGCAAATACATACAATCAATGACTTTTTGACTCTTTTGATTGTATTGAATTTATAAACTTACTTGCCCCACTTGCACCTTTAGCAGAAAACTACAAACCTACCTATAAATATTAGACTTTAAGCTGAATCTAGACCAGACTTTGGTAAATTCTTCCGAACATTTTAAGCGAACTGTCTGCTATATCCAGCACTTTTACTACTTCTCACCTTGAAGTTTTATTTCAAGACCCCAGACAGACAGACTTTTCCAGAATATAGGTAAGTTTTTCGCCGTCTAAATATAAGTTTAGTTCACAATATCTAGAAAATGAGGAGCTCGTGGATAAGTAATACCAGCCGCACGGGTCGATCCATCAGGTTAAGCTACGCTTGCCGGGGTTGGTCCGTGGATGGTTGACCAACTTTACATACCGAGACTCGTCCGTGCCTCGGAAAGCACGTTAAGCCGTTGGTCCCGGCTGTCATTTGTGGATCTATGACAGTCGTTACGGGGCGTCAGAAGCTCGAAAGTTTGACAACCAGTCCTTACCAAGGGTTATCGTATTACTCAGTTACTGGGTTGTATAGGTCAGATAGGCAGTCGCTCCATGTAAAAAACTGGTATTCAGCTGCATCCGGTTAGACTGGAAGCCGACCCCAACATAGTTGGGAAAAGACTAGGCAGATGATCTACCAAAGAAATATCTGCAAGTGGATTGTTTCGTTGCTGATAAAAGTCATATAACAGTTTTAGATGTAGGAAGTATAAGTACGAATATTTTGTGAACCCTTGAAGGGAGAGTTTGACGCACCCCACGCCAGACCAATTATGGGGTCACCCTAATTGATCACTTTTAGTACTAAGGGCTTATAAGTACGTAGGTAGACGTTATAGAATATTCATTCAGAAACCCGATATAGATAGATTGAATTGATGAAAGTTTCGTAAAGTGAATAGTACGTGCCTATATTCTGAATTTTAGACTACACTAGCCCAACGACGATGATGCTGATGACGTGAGTGGCGATATCCAATCACAGCAGTAAGCAGAGTTATCTAGAACTCACGTTTGCACTATAGTTTGGTAGCTAGATCAGAAAAAATCTATATATTTTACTACACATAAACATGGTCACTTATGAAACGTCAGAAGGGCATGGTTCGAATGGGTCGATTCCTATGGAGAAGAGCCGGCAAGAAACTCCCCGGTTACTCTTTTCAAAATATGTACTGCCGCGGAAAGCCATAACTAACCACCGCTACACCGTAAGGACTATTCCTGCTTGCAGCTATTAACTGCTATATAACCCGGACAGTAGCCGATGTGGTCATCTTCTGCACAGGATTTTATTTTGAAAGTAGCTAGTTATGGGTTTCCGCGATGGTATGTGTATCAATTCTAAAATCATGATTATAATTGATCATCCCCTACAACATCAACAAACACCAGTATTGCATAGTCGACCTAAACCTTTTAAAAAACAAAAGCATGCTACGCTTAATCCTACAAATAAATCCCACATAAGCTTGGTATAAAATACCCGCGAACCGACATAATATTATCGTAAACCAAAATACTGGTTGATGATCGGCTGTCGCAATTTTAAACGGTATATTAACTGATTTTTTTTCCTTTAATTAAGACCCTGAAACTATTCCAAATCAATTGGATGGGAGTCAATTGGAATCTGGTGTTAATATTAATAATGTGAAAGTTAATCTGTCTGTCTGTTTGTTGAGTTATCATGATTGTTTCATGTGAAAGTAACATGGAATCAATTTAATAATGATAATAATAATTGTAGTTGGCGTTTGGCCCAGCTCTCATTTGTAGATCTTTAACAGTCGTTACGGGTAGTCAGAAGCCCGAAAGTGTGACAACCAGGATTACCAAGGGGTGTCGTATTACCCAGTTACTGGGTTGAGGAGGACAGATAGGCAGTCGCTCCATGTAAAATACTGATATTCAGTTGCATCCGGTTAGACTGGAAGCCGATTCCAACATAGTTGGGAAAAGGCAAGGCAAAATTTTCTTGACGCCATTTAAGTCACGAAATATGAGCTGCCAAAGCCTTTTTTATAATTTTTTGATAATTTTTGATACTTTACGTAGAATAGGAATGATTCGAATAGATATCAGCATTTGCCTAGCCTTATCCCAACTAACTTGGGGTCGACATCCAGTCTAACCGGATGCAGCTGAATACCAGTATTCTTTTACATGTTTAGATATAAAAGGTAATAGCAACTTTTAATAGGGATTGAAGGCTCGGAACGAAAAACTAAGATAAGTAGATTCAAATTGTTTTAACTTTAAACAGCACCCTAATTACGTACACTTTGAATACCCCAAAACTACCCTTCAAATCCTCCACCTAATCCACTGCTTCATATGTTCGAAAAAAATATCTGCTTAGCAACGAAAATAACGCAATGAATATTGTTGAACTGTCAAAATGAAAGCCATTGCTGAATAAAACCTTTACGCAATTCCTCGCAGATTATGAAAGTTGTAAGCGCCCAATTACTCTTAAAACCTTACCTAGCTCTTAAGAGCTAAACATTTAATAAGAAAACACTTTCGCTACAAACAATAATCCTGAATGATTCCATTTAATAGGAAAACACTTTAGCTACAAAGAAATAATCCTGAATGATTCCATTTTCTATTAAACCTTTGATAAGCCGCTAAGCCGCTCCCAAGAGTTAAATGCTATTTACTTTTTCCCGAATTTTACTTCAGTATTTACCTTTTATGATGTAAATAGCCTCATATTTATGTACGAACAGTGAAAAACGTTTCAGGTAAGTATTGACATTTAAGTTCAAATAAAAAAGTTGTAAAAAAATAATTAGGTAACTGTCGCATTGTGCTGCTTTGATACGTTTTTCATTTGATGTAGGTATAAGGTAAAAACTCATTAGACAGGCTGTTTCTTAATCATTGGCAATCTTACCTTAAAGTAGGTACCTGCTCTTAATAAAATTATAGACCTGGGATCAAAATTATGAACAACTTTGACTATGGGAACAACTTAATCATAGTGAAAAAGCATGATATTCTTTATTTTATACGTATCCATTTGTTAACTTACCAACATAACTAGCGAATTGCCTTGCCGTGGCTCGGAAGCCGTTGGTCCCGGCTGTCCTTCGTGGATCTTCGACAGTCGTTACGGGTCGTCAGAAGCCCGAAAGTCTAATAACCAGTTTTACCGACGGGTAATGGTATTAACCAGTAACTGGGTTGTGGAGATAAGATAGGCAGTCGCTCCATGTAGAGTACTGGTAGTCAGCTGCATCCGGTTAGACTGGAAGCCTACCCAACATAGTAGGGAAAAGGCTAGGCAGAGGAACGTAACTGGCGAAATGTGTGTGCACTATAGATACCTACACCTCTGCTAACCCTTCGGGAATTACAGGCGTGATGTTATGTATGTATTTATTATGTGTAGTATTATTGAATTAAAAGAAAAATGTTTTTTTTTTTTTTTAATTCATTTATTTAACTAGTCAGCCTGTATGACTATAATAGAGACAGGCTGTTTCTTAATCATTGGCAATCTTACCTTAAAGTAGGTACCTGCTCTTAATAAAATTATAGACCTGGGATCAAAATTATGAACAACTTTGACTATGGGAACAACTTAATCATAGTGAAAAAGCATGATATTCTTTATTTTATACGTATCCATTTGTTAACTTACCAACATAACTAGCGAATTGCCTTGCCGTGGCTCGGAAGCCGTTGGTCCCGGCTGTCCTTCGTGGATCTTCGACAGTCGTTACGGGTCGTCAGAAGCCCGAAAGTCTAATAACCAGTTTTACCGACGGGTAATGGTATTAACCAGTAACTGGGTTGTGGAGATAAGATAGGCAGTCGCTCCATGTAGAGTACTGGTAGTCAGCTGCATCCGGTTAGACTGGAAGCCTACCCAACATAGTAGGGAAAAGGCTAGGCAGAGGAACGTAACTGGCGAAATGTGTGTGCACTATAGATACCTACACCTCTGCTAACCCTTCGGGAATTACAGGCGTGATGTTATGTATGTATTTATTATGTGTAGTATTATTGAATTAAAAGAAAAATGTTTTTTTTTTTTTTTAATTCATTTATTTAACTAGTCAGCCTGTATGACTATAATAGAGACTCTTACATAAAAGATTACTAGTTAGAACCCGCCTTTATGTAACCGAGTATATTTCAGCAACTCGTTTTATAACAGAAGCCTGTAGTTATTTACTTTACCTTTCCTAGAATTTGTGAACGTTTAAAATATAAATACCTAAGTCCTCGTATATTTTGTAGAACACATATTTCATATTTTATACCAAAAATATTTGTTTTGATACTTAAATAAAATGTTTAAACAGTCGTTTACTTATTTATTTTTTGTATACCGAGCTGATTTTACGTGTTATTCATTTTCCGAAAATAAATAAAGCCTGCTTTTAACATAACATAACATCACGACTGTACCCCGAAGGGTAGGCAGAGGTGTTCTGAACACCCACATTTCACCCAGTTTTGTTTAAGCCCCATGAGATAGGCGGGCAAGCATGGGAATAGGCTTAGTATTTTATGGGGCTCGCAATCGGGCACAAATGTAGACTCCGTGATACAACTGGTAACTCTTTTGCTAGAATTTCATAGTCACCATAAATTTCCAACAAAAAGTATGATCGTATAAGTATCATCAGCCTAGCCTTTTCCCAACTATATTGGGGTCGGCTTCCAGTCTAACCGGATGCAGCTTAATACCAGTATTTTACATGGAGCCACTGCCTATCTGACCACAACCCAGTAACTGGGTAATACGACCCCTTGGTAAGACTGTTTGTCAGAGTTTCGGGCTTCTGACGACCCGTAACGACTGCAAAGATCCATAAATGACAGCCGGGACCAACGGCTTAACGTGTTTTCCGAGGCACGGAGGAGTCTCGGTATGTAAAGATAGTCACCCATCCACGGATCAACCCCGGCAAGCGTAGCTTAACCTGATGATTCGAAACGTGCGGCTGTTATTACGTAGCCACGAGCTCCTGCTATATTGATTGTATAAATATAAAATGGAATTTTTCAACCAAAAAGTTAGATAAGCGTTGCACTGGCGACAGAGGGATCTTTGTGTTGCATTGTTACGTTCATTGCATATTCATGGCGCGTGTTTTGTACAACAAAATGGCCGACGTTGCTATTGTACACGATTTCTGATTCGTTAGCGATAGCCTCGGCTTTTAGTTTTTTATGTGTATGCTAACTATGACACTGAGAGATCAATTTTGTTATCCATACTAATATTATAAATTCGAAAGTAACTCTGTCTTTCTGACTGTATGTTACCTTTTCACACCTAAACTACTAAACGGATTTCGACAAAATTTGGCAAGGAAATAGATGGTACCCTGGGGTTGGACACAGGCTACTTTTTATCAACCACCGCGCGGGCGAAGCCGCAGGCGGAAGCTAGTGTTAGATAAGGTAGGTCAGAAAGGTCAGGTGCATAGCTACTGTACGGAAATCCTATACAATGCGAGAACAGCATAAACTGAAAATGTATAGCTTGATGTGTAGCCGTGTGTAGCAACTGCCGTACGTATGAAAGTAGACGGACCAGAAGGAGTATGTAAGGAGCGTATCAGGTGCGGTCTGCAGTTATTGCCTACCCATAAGGGAAGGCGTGATTAGATAAGGCAGGTCTACTTATTACAGTTTTAGAGCTTAACAGTCGTTGGCCAAACTATGCATTTTTGCGAACTTGCATTCAAATCGGTTCGAAATTAGCTGGGTTACCCCGTACAGAAATGGCTTGCACACAGTTTCAGAAACGCTGATCAACGCAAAAATTAACAAACCAATAACAGCGGTTCAAACATGAGATTTAACTGGTGGGTGATGGTATTTAACCTTTCAGAAATAGGAAAAAAGGTTCAGTTTATTTTCCATCCTAACTAATATTATAAATGCGAAAGTGAGTTGAAACGGCTAACAAAACTTCATTGAAATAAGTAGAGGTTAAAAGAAAACTTGCATTGTTTGCTTTTAATTAAACTTTGGCCGCCATCTTGTTTTTACACCCACGTACCTGAAACAATAGAAAATTTATAAGTATACCTCATATTTTAAAGCATGTATTTACTGATACTGGTGTAACGTACTTAGTTATGAATAGACTTTCAAACTTTTTCACGCACTATAGACGGCCACAACTCCGGCTAGTCGTGGCCGTCTAGTGGTATTATATGGTCTGCGGCTAGTTGGCCGTTGCGACCATTTGCGCGATTCGTATCGTTTTATATAGTTTACTTGGTCGCTGCGACCACTAGTCGTGGTCATGGCCGTCTAGTGCGCGAGATCCCTAAGACTTTAAAAGGGCGCAAGTGGGTACCAATATCAAATTACATTTTTCACCATGTCATTGTATTTGGATTCGAGAACCAATAAAATCACATTTTTACTAAGACTTTCGTTTATTTTGAATTCAAAAAGATTTAACTGCTTCCTTTCGTCCTGACACCCTCCCCTCTCCCCATATTCGTTCTGCCTCACTCCTTCGTTTTCACACTCACTCAGTTCTCTTATGTAAAAAAACGCTAACTGAATGGCTCAAGAGCAAAAGTTATGAAGAAATCGAAGATATCCTACACTAGATCACATAACTAAGGAACACATTAATTTGTACATATATACACACCACACACCCCCACGATACACAAACCACATTTATCTTACACACATGCCCATTACATCCCGACACCCACAAAAGCACACACACAAACACACACACGCACACATACGAACCCACACACAAACTCACAAACATATTCTACACCCAGTGCCCTTACTAATATAATATGGGTTATATAAAATCTTAATTAGTTTTAAATGAATCTTTTGGCTTATTTCTCACACATTTGTAGAATTATTGTAAACTGGAGGAGCGGAACCACCTAACACAAGCAAATCTATGCTTAAAAGGTGACTCCAAACCTAACATAGTTATTTACTAAAGTGAAGAAATAAACATTTTTATTTTTATTTATTTTATTTATTTATTATGTTATATTCGTTCTATTTTCCATTCCCACATAAAATAAGATTTACAAAATTGGAGATACGCAAACCAAGCGCGTTTAACAATATGTTCGTTAATACCTAAATCTCTTAGCTGTTTCAAATTTATTCTCGACTTATACCGAAGCATCTGTTAGTTGTTAGTCCAACTATCTTCCAAAGTGAAACAATTTGTCCAGAAGTGTGAAGCTACAGTAACCCAAAATCTCCAAATTGCTCGGTGTTATTAACAATCCCAGCGTGGAATCACATGCAGCTGCAGAAAACATGAAGTGAGTGGCACTAGGCGAATTCATTTACAGTCAGCAAAACCTGTAAATCTTCTTGGCGGGGCACTGCTTTCGTCGTCACTTACCGCACTAGTGAACTGGCCATAAAATCAGCGGGCAAGCCAGTGACGTCATCACTGGCTTGCCCGCTTACTTCAATAACTATGAAAAAATAAATGGCAAGACTGAATTTACTATAATTATGAGAACTAACTCAACTGGGTTACACATTTTATCAATCAAACTGTTTTGAATACGTAAAAGAATAGTTAACATAAAATATTCATATTCCTACATGAATTATTTTGTTTTAACTATTTTGCCGTTGGTACTGAAGAGCAACTACTATCAATTATGCCGTTTGATATTCAGATGCAGCTCTTTTATGAATTGTTTAATTACCCTATGTTTAATTAATACAGTTAATTAAATCTGTCATTACGCAAACCAGTATTATTTATAAGTTACCTATTGAACAAACATTGTTTGTGGTTATTCATTTTGTAAGTACATGTCTTGCTCACGGTGAGTCAGATGAATGCAATATGAAATTGTCAAAAATGTTTTAATAAATATTTATAGCAAATTATTACTAAAAAACAATTCTTCCACAAAAGTATGGAACTGTAATCATTTAAACAGTGCCAGTGCCTAACATATCATAATTTTAAATTCACTTTTTCTTTTTTTTTATTCGCTTGCTTCGTGGCCCCACCCAAATTGTTTATATCCTTGCTGCTGTGAGTTCTTGCGATCCAAAATTTATGTGCGACGACAGTCCCTATTTCAACGTCTTAAGACCTAGAATCGTATGTCACCTACAAGTCTGCAGCTTTGTTTACTAATGTCTGCAGTGAATTAGCACAGAGTTCAGTTGGCGAATTTCTGAGTGGTTATTCATGAATGTTGCAGTAAGCGGAAAAGCGTGGTAAATCGTGGGGAACGCACCAAATAATGAGGAAAGTTTGGAGCCATTGTTAATGCTTATAAGTGCTCGAAATGTGCAATGTTCGAGCGGAGTGATTAACGAAATACTGACGATGTTTGAATGTTGCATATTTATGAAGTTTGTTGTTTTACTGAGAGGATCGATGATAGGGATCTCGCGCACTAGACGGCTACGACCACGACCGCGACCATAGATACCGAGATGAATCGCGCACTTGGTCGCAACGGCCATCTAGCCGCCCACTATGCAATAGCACTAGACGGCCACGATTGGCTGGTCTAGTGCGCGAGATCTCTTATACTTTTGAACACAGCTGCAGAATTAAAAGAATTACCCACTTTTTATACTATATTTTCCAAATAGGGACCTATTTATTGTTCACATGGCTTCAATGATAAATCACTAACATATTATAAAAAAAAGTCCTCCGCCGCGTCTGTCTGGCTGCTGTCTGTTCGCGATAATCTCAAAAATTACAGCACCGATTTTCATGCTGTTTTCACCAATGGATCTATATAGAGTGGTTCTCGAGGAAGGTTTTAGTATAAAAAAAAACGATATCCAAACCGCGGGCATCAGCTAGTGGAACATTTCCAATCACAAGTTCAAAACATAACACCAATATAACGTTAAGGTAATAATCAACTCACAACCAAGGCTATAATTATAATACCCGCGAAGATTTCATCACTAACTTCAGGGTAACCCGCTAATTACGAGTTGAACCACGTTTCCTTTATCTAATCAAGTCAGCCCTTAATTGAAACTTACTTAATGAAACCAGCGCCACACTAGGAACCATTCTAGTGTGTCGTAAAAACCCATCAGGGTTTTTTTTCTTACACGCTGTGCCACAAAAAGTGCGTCGTATTTTCATGTTAAATGATATGAAGAAAAAAAAAAATTTTGTGTACATTTACAGAAATGTGAAATCAATTATCCTAACTAATATTATAATTGCGAAAGTGAGCTTGTTTGTTTGTTTGTTACGCTTTCACGCTAAAACGGTTGAACGGATTTGGATTAAATTTAAAACAGGGGTAGACCATGACCAGGAATAGGACATAGGATCGAGACTTGAAACCGCGGGGCGCAGCTAGTCTAGAATATTTTACAATAACTGTATTATAATTTGGTTTGTTATAATATATTGTGGGCCATATTATATTCAACTCAGATTTTGATGAAATGAAAGAGAAAACATTAGGTAGAAAACACAGAGTTACCTATATTAATTGACATCTTTTTTCAAGGTGTGTATGTAGTGTCTTCCTGTAAGCAAACTTTATATTGACTGGGATCACCCACCCATCTGCACTGCAGTGATAACCAAGTGAATATAGGTACCAACCCGTGTTGATCATAGCAGTATTTGAGACTGAAAGAGCACGAAAAATTATTCTGAGGCAAAAAAGGATAGACTCGGGTCGGCTGAACATTGCTTTTTAAAAGGTTCATTGGGCCTTGGGTCCTTACACTGTGAGGAATAAATTAATCATGCTTTCCCTTCAGAATTCTTGATCAGGTCAGTTTTCTTCAGAGATTTAATAAACAGAATATTTTTTCTTTTTTTTCTCATACGCCCGGCTACCTGGCTGGCTGGAGTATTTTTTAAGTTTTAATTTAGTTTAGGATTGGTCCTTTAAGATGCTAGAGTTTCAGGCTGAAGGAAGATTTGATTAAAATTGAATTATGAACTTCGTTTTTCATTAACTTTGGTTACACTGACATGACAGGTAGACAAGGTAAATATTTTTTCTCCAAACCTGTCCTGTCCAACCAATTAAATTATTTATTTTATTTATTTATTTATTTATTTAGCAACTCATCATCACTATCATTACAGGATTGTCCTAATTCAATAGTGTGGCTACAATTACAGTTTTATTATTTATCATATTCATAACATATTCTGAACATAGTGATTTTCGTGAACTCACCCAGAGAACAAGTAAAAAGATCTATGCTGTCTGCTACGTCATTAAGTATACGCAAGGTACGCGTTATAGGGGCTTTACTCAGTAGATTGGTCCTACTACTGGGAACCGCCAATAGACGTGGCCGTCGCCTTCGCAATACATAATTGTCGGGTACACACAGGTTTATTTCTTTTAATATACCCGGGTTTGAAGTCTTGCCACGCAATAATTTAAAAATATAGGTAGCAAGAGCTATGTCCCTCCTTGTTTCCAATTTATTGTATCCCACCATGCCTATAACAAACAAGGTTGGATACATCAATGGATAAAATGGATATACACCATATAACCTTAAATACAGAAACCTAGTAAATTTATTTTGTATACGCTCCAGCATGAGACTGTATTTAGCTTCATGCGGAGCCCATATGATTGCGTTACATTCGAGCTGACTTCTTACCAATGCATTATACAAAGAAGTTAGCGCAGCGATGCTTGTAAAACCCTCAGCTCTTCTTAGGACGAACCCTAGGCTCCTGTAGGCTTTTTTACAAACATTTACGATGTGATTACGAAATGCCAGGTCCGAGTCAAGGCGTACTCCTAAATCACGCACCGTTTCTGTTCTTTTCAATAACGTGTTGTCCACTCTATAATCATATTTCTTGGGCATTTTCATCCTACTAAAAGTTATTGCCGAACACTTTGACGTATTAAACACCAACTTATTCTTCTTTCCCCATTCCACAACCCTGTCTATGTCTTCCTGTAAGCGCACAAAGTCCTTTTGTTCTTTCACAGAGAGTAGCAATTTTAAATCGTCAGCAAACAACAGGCACTTGGCATTCTTGACGACCTCGGGCAAGTCATTCACCATCACTATAAATTGGAATGGTCCCAAATTACTGCCCTGACTTACGCCTGACCTCGTAAAATAGGGCTCAGATCTGTACCCAGCATATTCTACATACTGCTTTCTGTTACTCATATGATCAGCGAAGAATTTCAGCAATTTAGGAGTGCATCCGACTGCCGCAAGCTTTGTCAATAAAATGTCATTATCAACTAAATCAAAGGCTTTTTTAAAATCAAAGTATGCAGCATCGACCTGCACTCCCAAATCAACGCTAGGAACCACATATGCCATAAAATTCAGCAGATTTGTAGTCGTGCTACGACCCGGCCTGAACCCATGCTGTGAGTCAGACAACGCGACTGAAACCTGGTTCAAGACACCATGATGGATAACGGACTCAAACACCTTTGCTGGTACCGACAACACCGCCACCGGCCTATATCCACTAACTTCACTCCCTGCTTCGCCCTTAGGTACTGGTATTACTCGCGTAGTTTTCCAGCGTTCCGGAAAGTATGACTGCTCAAAACATACATCATATACGTATACCAGCGGTTGTGTTAAATAATCCCTGCAGTCTCTAAAAATAAATGGTGGGATGCCATCTGGTCCCGCTGAACGCTTAGGTTTAAGTTTAGTTAGCGCCTCCCTTACCTGGGTGCTATCAATACTCTCTATATGTATTCGGGAACTACTTGTGTATGGTTTTGAGTTCATTCAATAATCCCATAGAAAAAATGATGTTGATGTTCCATAAAAACTTAATTCGGACCATTACCTAAGAACATTATTTGAACAAAAAAAAATTGCAAATCGATCCAGCCGTTCTCAACATATTTCATTTTTGTTAATTATTCTTTCTTTCCTTCTTTCAAGACTTAATATTTATTTATATAGCTTTAACTTGCTGAAGAAAGTTTTACGTAAGCGATTAGATAGGTATTCAAAAAGTTTTTAACTTCAATTACAAAGTAATTACTTTTTGATCTAGCCGCACAACGAAGTCGTAATTGTTAAAAATGAACTAAGATAACAATTTAGAAGCTTACCTCAAAAACGTAAGAAGCAATTACTTCGTCATTTAAAACATCTTAAGTAAAAAGTTGCAGAATGTTAATCGCTTTTTCTTTGGTTTTAGATAAAGCTACAGTTATTTACCAAGATAATAGGAACCTAAGTGGTAAATACAAACCGAAAATAAAATATAGTAATTGTTGTATGGGACCCCCTTAAATATTTATTTTATTCCGTTTTTTAGTATTTGTTGTTAAAGCGGCAACGGAAATACATCATCTGTGAAAATTTCAACTGTGTAACTATCACGGTTCATGAGATACAGCCTGGTGACAGACGGACAGACAGACAGACAGCGGAGCCTTAGTAATATAATAATACCCTTTGGGTAAAACGGGACCGACCGAACGATGAGTTTTACTTATTTCTAAAATATTACTTACTTTTAAAAGACAACATAATTGGCTTAAATATCCAGAGAACCGAATTTATTTCCAACAAAAAATATTCAAGTAAATTACCACAAAAAAAATAATACATTCTAGACATTGTTACCGTATATTTTCTTAAAACGAAAAAACGTAAATTGGTGTCTAAAAAGTTGACATCTGTCACTTTGACTGTCAGATAGGAAATAAGAATTGGGGAGAAGGGGGCAAAGTGTCAGTTTATTTCTACAGACTTTCATTATACGGTTTCGTATCGGCCAAGTTGGGGAGGTATAACTTTTGACACTACGCTTGACAGGCAATGTTTCATGGCTAACGGCATCCGAAATATGAAAAGTTTCCGAGTGATTGCAGGGTGATTGGACAGAGGATGACCGAAACATTCGTTGTATTTGTAGAATTATTGCTTTTAGGATTTGCTATGTGTACAGTAAGATTTAATTTCATGCAAGAAAGTTCTTTGTCCATCTCTTTGTTTAATTGTTTAGTAAGTTATTAACTTTTCTTTGAAGCTAAATTCGTAATATCATAAAATCTTATAAGCCGTAACTTGTTGCTGCTCGTGTTGGCAGATTTGCAGACGGATTTTATAATTTAAGCAATTTAAAATTAATTCAAAAGCAACAAGACTAACATTCTGAATGTTTTGATCGTTAATCTACAAAAAGCTTGCAAATTGATGTTATGAGCAAAATAATAGAAAATAATATTCATAACAAGGGAAACAAATTAACACGCACAACCTTGGCTTCATTCCGTTTGTCTCTGAAGGGACACGGCTTAATTATAACAAACTAGTTAATTGCTTCTCTGTACCGATTATTTTTCCCGGGGCCAAGTTTTCCTTTATGTTTAGATTAAGGCCAAGAATTTTTCAAAGCTGTCTATTATTGCCCGAGTCTACCTACAATTCCAAAGTTATTTTTCACTTTTTAACCGATTTCTTCAAAAAGGAGGAGGTTCTCAATTCATCTGTATGTTTTTTTTTTAGAAGAAGACCGCTTCCTTTTTGAAGAAGTCGGTTATAAAGTAAAAATTACTTTGATTTCGGAAGTCGGTGGCAAAAAACGAAACTTGGAAAGCAAAGACACCGACTTCCGAAATTAAAGTCATTTTTAATTTGTGTTTTTTTGGAAGTCGGTTTTTTTTTGTAAAAAGTTTTTATTTCTGTTTAAATTAAAGGTCAAAATTGGAGATAAATTGCTAATTTTCTCAGTGTAGAATCATCCATGCTCATCACGTGTAGCAACAATAGAAGCGAAGCGTCTAAACGGCTCATTGTAGTTTAGAGTTGAGCATTACTTGGTGCCCGAGGCGGGACTCGGTCCAATCCAGACTGAACCGGATTTTACAAGTTATTACCAGTAGGTACGTTATTAGTGCACGTGTACTTTGTAACTAATGAAAGTTTGGACTAGTTCTACCTTCTACTAGAGTATTTTGGAGAACAGAGGGTAAGTCCAAAAACCATATTCTACTATTATAGCAAGCCCTTTGTGAGTAGATTGATTGCTAAAGCGTATTTTGTATTGGTTTCGTAATTTACGGGTTATTGAGGAAGAAATTCGGTGAAATTCCACGGAAGCATGATATTATAATCCTTATAGAATTTAATATGATCCACACGCAAGCAAAATGGGTACCAAGCTAATACTACCTAGCGAAGTTTGTAAATTAATTACAGGATCCCTCTAAAATGAAGCTCCACTACAAACAGTAATTAATAAAAACAATACTGCTGGCGAAGAACGGACCAAACTAAACAAAACTCCTCGCAATCCGAACTGAGCTCTAAAACTACACTTTTCCTTGGCCAGGGGACTTGATAATAATTTTTAATTTATCACAAAGTGGTTTCTCCAACCAATTAGTGTTGTGTCACAGTTAGTGGGGGTCCAAGTTTTAATGGCCTCGGAGCCGGCACCGAGATAAGAGCCCCTAGGAAACTCAAGGAGCACTGTTTAATTTAATAAGTTCTGTTTTAAGGGGACACATAGTTAACGTACTTTAATTATGCTATTATGTCGGTAGTGTGTGCTGTTATGGAATTTTGGTATATTTGTACATTCTCCAATGTTGAGAGCAGTTTGAAGTTTGTATGGGTAGTGCTGGGCAGTGTTCTTGGTCTATAAGTGTTTGCATCGTAGGAACTTTAGACTTGAACAAGGAAGATGAACGGTAAAAGTTTTTAGCGATGCTAATAACTGCGGCTAACTTCAGCAACTACATAGTATTAGGATATAAGGTCTTAACGATATGTTATGGTTAGTTCCTATAGAATATTTTGTGTTGCTCATCATCATAGTTTGAGTTACATATTTTTTGCTCGCATATAGCGATACTCGAACTAAAGATAGATGATAATCCTAATTAATATTATAAATGCGAAAGTGAGTTTGTTTGTTTGTTACTTTTTCACGTTAAAACGGCTGAACAGATTTGGATGAAATTTGGCACCGGGGTAGACCATGACTTGGAATAGGACATAGGATACTTTTTTATCCCGATTTTCCCACGGGATCGAGACTTACGCGGGTGAAACCGCGGGGCGCAGCTAGTATTCTATATTTTATACTAAAAGGACAAAAACAGACCACAACATACACTGAACATGTCATACATGACATTACGTGTAACGTCACATGTTTTCAAATACAAAAAGCGATGTAAAAATCTAACCAATACCTACGAAACTCCAACAAAATACCCTAATTTATTTAAATCAAAACAACAAACATTGATTGCACTCGTGTGAAAAACAAATTTCATATACCTTAAAAATTTAAATTAACCGTCAAAGTTTAGATGAAAAATCAACGGGAGGACGGAATGACAACCATAAAATATGCAGTTGGAAAGCGAGATTTTGGTTTATTTTGTTTGAAAAGCGATCGCAAACGTAACTTGGTACACAGCACACCCCATTTTGTGTAATTATCCACTGTCAGTTGCATCTTCGCCGGTTTCTTGTCTTTGTGTTTAAATGTCAGAATAGATTGGGTGGCGTAATGCGGTTGAGGCAAATAGTTTAGTTAGAGAGGAGTTTAGGAGCTGAGTGGAGCCATGCTGAAATTATAAAGTTTTTAATTATACCTAATTAAAAACTTAAAAATTTCCTTTCTTTTGTTTTCGAATACAATACCATAGTATAAATAAGTACAACATACTATCTTCATATAAGGGTGCCAACGGGACCCTATTACAGGGTCCGCTGCCCGTCTGTCACAGGGCTGTATTTTTTTAACCGTAAAGTATGGACGTCGTTTCGACGTCTGAAGTTTTTGGGACCTTCGTCAAAAAGTTTTAAAATGGAGAGGCTCGTTACATTAACTCTGGCTTTATTTAAACTTAAAGTAATGTGTAGCGTGTGTACGCGTGTGCGCGTGTGCGTGTGTTTGATTTATTAACGCCTACACACTGATAGTTTTCATTTTGTTTCTAATTTGACTCTTTGCTTATACCATTACAACACACGGCTACATAATATACTATACTTTTCCAGTATAAGCTGATATCGCATTGTATAGGATTTCCGTACAGTGAGAGGTCTATGTACCTACATACATGTCTTGAAGACAGTAAAATTCATCATCATTCACAGTTTGTTGGAGATAAGCCTGCTTTCTTGCGTGAAATACTTTTCAGTCCCATGCTTTGTTATTTTAATGTAGATACACACGGCTACACATCAAGCTATACATTTCCAGTATAAGCTGACCTCGCGGTGTACAGAAATCCTATACAATGCGGAATCAGCATAAAGTGGAAATGTATAGCTTGATGTGTAGCCGTGTGTACGACAATAGTTTAACTTGGTTCTATTTTACCAAAATACTAACCAAGGCTCGGATACCGGTTAAATTTTCAAACCGGTATGATGTACTTGACGCAAGAACCTTTACATTCAGTTTCGTTCGCTTTTTTACCGGCCGCTTTTTTCGCTTTTTTGGCCGGTTTTTTAAACCGGTGTTTGGATGAGTGTAATGTTATATAAAGGTTTTTTTACCGATATTTGGAAGAGTATTGTCTAAAGATTTTTTCGGCTTTATCGGTTTAGAGCAATAAAAACCGATGAATACTTTAGTTTTTATTCAGCGCGGCATTCTCACAGTTAATCACAAGTTGCAACCCACATGCCGCTCGTCGAATAAACCGGTTAATTTAGGTTAAAATAAAGTTCTCTTAACGTTTGCGTTCTATAGAAAAGTTCGGAGGAAAATCGATTTGAATTGTTTCAGTGTCAGTGTCAGTATCAAGGCTCGGAACCGGTTCTAAAAATACCGGTTAATTTTGATTTGAATTAGGTTAGTTACTCAGCTATCTTACTCAAACCACTGATACCGGGATCCCACTACCAGAAACCACGAAAATTGCCCGAACAAAAATATCCTACCTACAATTTTCACCAGCCATCGTAATACCGGGTAATGTGCGCAAAAGTATGGAATTGAGCCAATGTAAAGGTCACCGCGGGTCAGTGTATCGCGACCGACCGTTAATGCTGCCAACTTATTTAACTATTCGTTAGGAGTTACCAATTGTTGCCCGTAGCAAACCAAGCCAAATGTCGGCGAATATTTTAATATTGTATTTTTTATTAGTCAATTATTGGTTGCTGTGGTATCAAAATGGTAATTTTGGTACTGGAAAATATTTTTTGCATATTTCTTGGTTGGATAAATTGGCAAGTCCTGTTATGCTGGTCGGCCAAGTTGATCGCCGCAAGTATATTTTTGCGGATACCAGCGCAAATGTAAGCTGAAAAGCAATACAACACAACATAATTATGAGACTAACTTCAGCCCGCGGCTGCGCCCGCGTGGTATGTCGATAAAAAGTAGCCTCGCGTGGTATGATGAATTGTCGATAAAAAGTAGCCTATGTCCTTTCCCGGGATGCCATTTATCTCTTTGGCAAATTTTATCGAAATCCGTTCAGTGGTTTAAGCGTGAAATGGTAACATACAGACAGACAGAGTTACTTTCGAATTTATAATATTATAATAAGGATTTGCCAACAGATTTACCATTGATAAACTTTACCAAAGAATTTCCAAACCCAAGATAAGCATAAAAATCGCACATCGATCTGTAAAATCATCTTACTATTTTGGCTATTCTTTCCACTTACAATAATAGTATAACTTTACCTGGACTTGGCCTGGCGTTTTATTGTAAACAACTTATTTTATTTAAGTAACAACAATCTATACAAATAATTTTACTTTACTTGCATAAACAATTACTTAGTACCTAAAACTTGAAGCAAAATGAATCCTCTAGAATCTAGATATTAAATTAGAAGTACTTTCGTAAGTGGCTTACTTTTGCTCCACAGGAAAACATAAAACCATGTTACTATTATATGAGTAAGGAAATCTCAAAAGGCAGTGAGGTTTGCGCTCCAATTAAATTAACTTGTTCCTACTGGGATGTGCATGTTGACATAATTGGATTCCAAGTACGACTGATGTCTATGGATGTGTTGCTAATTGTGTGGTTAAGTAAACGTTTTCCTACTTGCAAGGTCTTCACATTCTTACGAGACAGCGAAATCTTATTTTTTTTTTGTCCGTCTTTAGATTATTAAAAAATATTGGACACGTATTTTTTATTTTTTTACGCAATCAAAAGATTACGGCGATACATTGAGTTAAAATGTGGCAAAACGTCACGCTTTGGTAGATTTTATACTGAGTTGTGCCGTAGCGAGCCGGCTCCCCAACTTCAATGCGTTTTCTCTAAGTATTTTTTAAAGCAAAAAATACGTGTCCTATATTTTTTTTTATTATCTGAACGATGGACAAAAATGTTTTTTTTTTACCCAGGCGTCATCCGTATTTTCATCGTTGATCATAATATCAATTTCTTTAAGTATTGAAATAGTCGTGTCGATACATAGAGAAAGAAAGAAAATAAATAAAAATAAAATATAGGACATACAGTAATTTACTCGTGCCACAGATAACCTAGCCTTGACACGACTTGAAGGGACTCATCCTCAAACAAAACAGCTAAGTGAGTTTGTGTTTGTTTGCTACTCAATCACATATCACATTCCGACCTTCGTAGAACATCCATTATTTTGCCAGATATCCCTTTTGTAGACCAATTTAGGCCATAACGAAACATTAGTTACTCAACAAAGGACCAACTTTCGCGACCCGTCCATTAGATTTAGCAATAAAATCAGTCACACTGTTTGTCATATTGAGTGCTTATAAAAAGCATATGGAGCAAGCGTTCGGAGTAGCTCAAAAGCAGAATAATTTCCACGTTACCAAAGTTCTAATGGGAAAACTTTCATGTCAACGGTTGAGTGTTCAATACGTATTGCCAATGGAGTAGCGCTCAAACTTTTTGTTTACCACTGAAGTTGCTGAGACGTTTTAAACAAACGAAAGAGTGGAACCTTTGAGTGCTCAGCGGTGTGGCGACGGTTTTATTGATATAAATAAGTGCCTTTCATGGTAGCAGGACAAAGGCGATGGAGCTGTCAATGAATTTGGTGGGCGGTTGGGAAATGAAACGATGAGTTATGTTTTTGAAATGCGTTTACGGATTAACTGTGCGTTTGCAATGGCGAATCATTCACGTAGTAACATGTTGAAATCTCTATTTTCTGTCAATTTTCAATGCAATTATTGACAAGAAATAGATATATCAACGTGTTTTTATGTGAATGTTTCACTAGTTAACAGTGCAACACAGGGTTTTGAATTTTTCTATCGAGTATACCTTTTAATAGATATGTAAAAATTACTTTGTTATCCTCCTGTAGGTACCTCAAAATCGTGTACCTTAGTAATAGCCGATTGTTGTTGTGATGCGGAAGGCGACGGACAGGGTGTTGTGGCGTAGACTGGGAGAGGCCTATGTTCAGCAGTGGACTGCGATAGGTTGAGTTGATTGATTGACTGTCTCATTTTTTTTACCATGTCTCTGCTCATATGATCTTTCTTCATCTCCATTCAATTATCCTCATACCAATCAAGAAACGCGTTCATACACCACAATATTTCATCCAAAAAGTTGGTTCATTCAGATCGCGAAACTCGAAGGCATTTCGAAGTTCGACTCGCGTTCGGATGCACCTCGCGTCTCAGGTATTTCTCGCTTTCAACTGTTTATTGGCAGTTCGGGAATTCTCATATCGAACGAAAAGTCGCCAGCAATTATTTGTTGATACATTATTGCAGAGGATTTATATTGGCTTTAATTATTGAGTGTGAATAATTTTGATTGGAATTTTTAATAGCTTTTGTAATTCGGATAAGTCTTGGCAGGGAAAAAAGAAAAACTATCTTTATTTGCCAAAAAAAACATAAAAATCTTGCACTATTCAAGTAAGTTACTATTAAGCAGTAAAGGTTGGCGATTTTTGTTTGGTATGTATCTATTAGTAGGTATTATGGTTGACTCTGTTCCCCGTACGGTATTACGGCGGAACAGTTTTCCTTGTTCTCTGTAAATATAATCACAGTAGCAGACTTGTGACAAAATAATTATTTAAATAGCAAAAATAATTTTAATAATTATTAATAAAGCCACAAAGCAAAGTGACAGTAAAGCAAATGCCTGTGTGTTGGTAGTGTTAATTCGATAGAGCTGCAAAAGACAAAGTTGAAGTATATTTTATATAGGTAACACATACCACCACATATTTCCATCCACAAATAATGTATCGCACTTGTCAACTTAAAAATCTCCCCAGAGAACTTCCAAAACCAATTTTTAAAAACAAACAACGAACTTTTTTTTTGAAAAAGAACAAATCCGGCAAAAAGCCATAACAGCTGTAACGCCGCATATTGCGACGGGGATTTTTACAAGTTGGCGAACAAAATTAAAAAGTTGACGATGACCAATAAAACGAGATTGTGGAACACGTGTGTATGGAGAAAAGATTTTTTATGATATGATTGGTGTTATTAATGAACAAATTTCTTTTAAAACACTAAATATAAGTGACACCAAGACAAACGCTTGGAACCGGTTTAAAAAATACCCGGTTATTTCGGTTTTTCTCCGAACTTTTCTAAAGAACGCGAACGTTTAGAGAACTTTATTTTTACCTAAATTAACCGATTTATTCGACGAGCGGCATGTCGGTACAAGCATTGAAACTTGTGACTACCTGTGAGGATGCAGCGTTGAATAAAAACTGAAGTATTAACCGGTTTTTATTGCTCTAAACTGGTAAATCCGAAAAAACCTTTATACAATACTCGTCCAAATACCGGTTAAAAAAAACGGTATTTGCGAATGAAACCGAATGTAAAGGTTTTGCGTAAAGTACATTTTTCATCATTTCATTTAACCGGTATCCGTGGCTTGGCCAAGAACCCTTGTTTGGCATTTTAATAACATCGATTTTTAATTCCATGGGGCGAGCCTATTGACATTAATCTGGCACAATTAAAGATAGTTATTAAAAATAAAATATAACCTTCTCCAATTTTCTGCTTTATCTTCAAAGGTTTTTTCAAAGTTTAAAATAAGTTTAACTTAATAAAAAAAATAAGTTTAACTTACATAATAAAAATAATAAGAATAAATATTGTCCGGCTTCCAAAAAAAGAATAAAAAGCAAAGGCATACAGCGTATACATGCCATAGGACGAATAAAACTGAAACAGTCCGACCTCGTCACCTACATAATGCTTTATTTTCAGAACATTTTGACGCTAAAGCAACATGTGCTTTGTTGCTTGCATTATGTTATAGAATTTCTCATTTGTTAATCAAATTTTATCAGCGGCTGTACACGCGCTCTCGTCGTGATTGTAATTTACATTCACAAAGCAAAGGCAAATTGGATTGTTGGCTGTTGGCTCGTCGACGTCCACGTTTCATTGCGAATGCCCTTCGCTGCGCTGTGCAGATTTCGGAACGAAACCGCGAAAAATGATTGAATTATTTGTATTTCGTGAACAAGACGGATGGATTGTATGAGGGATGATATGAAAGAAAAAAGCGGCCAAGTGCGAGACGGGCTTGTACACGGAGGGTTCTGTACCGCCGTGCAATATTTAACGCTACATTTATTTTTTAATACTTTAGTACAAAATACGTTTGTCGAATGAATTTGGGGTGTCTGTCCATCCGAAACTGGACTCGTACGAACGCCATACAGTTTACCGCCTGTATGACAGTAGCGAAGCAAGTCGAGTTAAGGGCCTACCCAACCTCAAATTGCTTAGCATGATCCTCCGTTTTGCCGAAAATACTGCAGCAATAACATAAATGTTAAAGTTAAGGATTGATGCTAGGTCCTATGTTTGACGAAAACACGATTAAGTATATAAAAAAAAACTATAGAAAAAAAATCCAAAGTTACCTCTAAATCGAACTATAAACCGCTGGTATTAAAAAATACTTCAAATTAGATCATGAAACTTTGCACAACAACTGAACTAACAATAAAGCAGGTCTTATGTTTAAATTACCATTATTTTCACCGTTAAAAGCAATTACCTAAACTATTCGAGGCTTGGAGCCGCCAGCACCCCACTCCGTCTCGCTGTCACTCAGGCCGCAAGTAGTATAGTGCGAGCGAGATAAAAAGTCTATTGAGCTGAGGTAGTATAGGTCGTTAACAGAGTGTTTGACTGGACGTTAGTGCTCGAGGCTAGTCGATAACCTACCTGCCAATATTGGAACACTTGCTATTATTACTCCGTCAGTTGCAGAACAACTCAGTTTAATAGTCGCAGGATTTCTAGTACCTAGCTAAATGTATGGAGGTAACTGTTTCACAGTAGGTATGAAACAGTTACAGTTGCTTGTATACGAATACAAGAGGAGAACGTAGGTATGTCGAACGTGCTTGTGTAAAGATTGATAATGATGATTGATATAATTCTTGTAATGTGAGTATAGATGTAAATAAACTATTTTAAACCACAATCCGTGGTTTAAAATCCGTGTTAAACAAATTAAAAACGGTTTTTAAACCACGGATTGTCTAAGGTATACTCACATTTATAGATGTAAATAGACCGTTTTAAACCAAAAGCCGTGGTTTAAAATCCGTGTTAAACAAATTAAAAACGGTTTTTAAACCACGGATTTTGGTTTATATTGTATACCTTAGACATCTTTGAAGTTATTATCATCATCTCAGCCGAAATACGTCTGCTACTGAAAATGGCCAAAAACAATTGAAATAACTTCAAAGTTTTCTGAGGACAATATAAAATGGCCAAAAACAATTTAAATAACTGCAAAGTTTTCTGAGGACAATATAAAATTCGAACAAAATTCGAAAGGAAATCATTTGTAATTAAATTCATTTACATAAAATAAACAATATAAGAACAACTACATTCAAAAGGTCCCATCGTAAACTCAAGAATCTGTTACAAAAAAATCATACAAGACAGCTATCGAATTCAAATATAAAGCCTTGCAGAACACTTAGACCTCACAAGAGCCTTTGATTACTAACCGTAAGTAAAACGACGCTTCCTCGCTTTCGACTTCACTTGTCATTTCTTTCTCTCAAAGTAAGAAAGAAGAATCTTTGAATTTGTAGACCAAGATTTTAAAGGTGCATTTCTTGCGTCGATTTGAAGCTTGGTTTTTGGTTGATTGATTTAATATTTTGTGTTCTCAGTATAATGGTTTTATGCTTTCTTTTTCTTTGCCAGATATTTTCGTGTTAAATTATTAACTTAGTAAAGCAAATCTCAGTTTTCGATATGTTTGCATTGTCAACTGTGTGTTGCCAGTGATGACCTATGGTACTGAAACGTGGTCGCTCATAATGGGCCTCATTAGAAGGCTGAAAATCACCCAAAGGGAAATAGAGAGGGCTATGCTCGCAGTTTCCCTGCGTGATCGAATCAGAAATGAAGAGATCCGTAGGAGAACCAAGGTAACCGACATAGCCCGAAGTATTGCTAAACTTAAGTGGCAGTGGGCAGGGCACATTGCTCGCAGAACAGATGGCCGATTGGGCCGAAAGTTTCTGGAGTGGCGACCGCGTACCGGAAGGCGTAGCGTTGGAACGCCCCTGCAAGGTGGACCGATAACCTGGTGAAGGCCGCGGGAATCCGCTGGATGCCAGAAGCACAGAACCGGTGGAAGTGGCGGTGCTTGGGGGAGGCCTATGTCCAGCAGTGGACAACTTTCGGCTGAAATGAGGTTGATGATGATTGTCAACTAATTCTCTGTCTACAACATAAGTGCCAAATCACAATGATATGACGCCAATTGCAAAAATAATGGCATATTAACATTATGACATTAGTTTTGCATGGTTTGATTTGTTAACTAAAATAAAACAAGCAATCATCTAAGCTGCCATGGGATTAAACGTCAATATCTAAAAAAACCTTTAAAAAACAGACTTAACTTCTAAACGACAAGACATCACAAAGCCCAAACAAATAAAAACACATTGTATACTAAACATTGTAATAAAATATCTTCCAAGTTCAAGTACGTTAGTGTCTCAAGATGCAGTTAAACTCGGAATTGGTCGTTGGAGAACACTAGACGCCTTTTAAGGTGCACTAAAGAGTTAGCCGAAGTTCGGAGTGCCTTAAAACCTTCATGGAACATTTGAAACATTTGAGGAAGCTAAGTTCGAGATAGTTGTGCTTGTGTTTAGGTGTTAAGCGGTAAATGGAATGAGTGAGAGTTTGTATTCTTGTCTGGGAATAGAGAGAACGGTTTTTCTTCTTATGCTTGGTGGAGAAGAAGTTGTTAATGACAGGCCCCAGCGCTGGGGCTCTGTCTCGCATAGGGTCGCAGCATTATGCTGAGCGATGACCGTTTTCCGTGAATGTGACCCATATTTTCCCCCAACTTGTTTTTTTCGTATATTTGTCCATTCTTCATCAATCTGGTATGAAAGTAAGTATGTAGTCCTACAATAAATGGTTCTATCAGATTGAACCTCTTTGGTAGCAACTAGATAATGATTGAACATCCCGCCTATATTCCCCGAAAGCTTGGACAGAGGTGTACCTTTAGTACACCCACAATTCGCCTGTTATATTTAAGTCCCATGTAATAGGAGGCGGGCCTATTGCCATCAACTGGGCACAAATTCAGACTCCGGGCTGCTACTGAAAAATTCCTCATGGAAAACCCCAATGACACTGGACGACCCTGGAATCGAACCCAGGACCTCATGCTCAGCAGTAGCGCTTGCGAACACTAGACCAACGAGGCAGTCTCTAATTATGTCTAATCATTTTTTATGCAGTTTTCGTGTATCTACTTCTTTCTTTAGAAACTTATTAGTCTGTTAGGTATTTTTAGCACAGTAAAGATAAATTATCCCATAGAAAAATTCAATCTGGCCATCGTCACTCACGAACCTCACTCATTACTCACTTAATTTCTTAAAACACTCATTCATTTAGTTCAAATTTTCATTTAATCTTGAAATATGATTAATATATTCTAATTAATCATTCTCTCGACCGTGTTGAACAAACATGGGCACGCACAAGTGCTATTTAACCAACGCACCGTTCAAACAGAAGTCGGAAATGAGTTTAGGCAAGTAATTAACAGCTGGGACGCATGTGTGAGTTTCATTACTAAATACAGTAGGCGGCTCTAAATATGACAACGAGTTTTTGAAAAAGTTCAGCATTGTCGAGTGCCATATTAGTCATTCAGTGGTAGGCTAGTGGTTATGGCCGTGACTTACGAGTTGTTTGAAGTAGGTTTGAATCCAGACTAGGTGCTTTACTTTAAGTAAATTATTTGATCACTATTGCTCTCAAAACGGTGAAAGAAAACATCGTGAGGAAATCGGCATGTCTTAGAAGCAAAAATTAGTCATTCATCTACCAACCCGCCCTGGGCCCGCGTGGTGGATTATGGCCCGCTCCCTCTCATGCAGAGGAGGCCTGTGTCCCAGCCAGCAGTGGGAACATTATAGGATGATTATGGTGTGTCATTCATACCAGTCATACCTGAGTGATAGATTCTTTAATGATTTGATCCGATTTATCCAGGTATTGTTCAGAGTAAATAAAGTATATGTTATATAGTGAGTCAGGATTTGTGCCTGATTGATGGCAATAGGCTCGCTCCCTGTTGCATAGGACTTAAACATTAACTGACGAAATGTGGGTACACACGGCTACACATCAAGCTATACATTTCCAGTTTATACTGATCTCGCATTGTATAGAATTTCCTTACATGCGAGGTCAGCTTATGCTGGAAATGTATAGCTTTATGTGTAGCCGTGTGTACTATCGGTACACCTCAGCCTAACTTTTCGGGGAATACAGGCGTGATATTATGTTATGTTTAAAAAAGATCATCGATTGTTGCTCCATCATCATTCATAACCATTTCCCACCCGCAGCAGGAGGACAAAAAGATCACCCCTCCCAATTTATCGCATTCAGACACAATACATCCCGAAAATAACTCTCAAAGGACTTCCCCCAGACATTCTTTCACAATTTTTCTCAACCGCAAACCGCAAACATGAACCAGGTTGATAATCAACCAACAAACACAACGACACCCCGCATCTTGACTTGTTTGCAACTCAGAAATTGAGTTGTGAAGTTTTTGAATGCCCTTTAAATGAGACGGTGGAAGTTGGAAGCACAATTATATCCTGAGGAAATCCATTTGCATAACATAGAGGTCGTAATCTGACTGTGAGAGTTCGTAACGAGTTGGTCTTATGTGATGTACTATGGAACAAGCGGTCGAGTGATTTAGAAGAGGCGCGAGTAACAGATTTTTGGTTTCATTTGGAAGGTAAGAAAAAGGTGGTAAGAGCACATCTTACTTATCAAAACAACCTAAAACCTGTGGTTAATTTTGAAAGGGTTTTCTTTTAAGGAAATAGACAACAGAATTTTCGTTAAACTGCCAAGCATGATGATAGTGGCAATATTCGCACTGGAACTTTCAGTTTAGTGGTCTGCGTCTGCGAAGAGGCCAATATAAAATTATTATGTTCATCTACACTAATATTATAAAGAGGAAAGATTTGTATTTTTGTGTGTATGTTTGTAATGAAGAAACTCAAAAACTACTGCGCCGATTTCAAAAATTCTTTGACCATTAGAAAGCTACATTCACCCTGAGTAATTAGGCTATAATTTATAAAGATTAAACGCGGGCGAAGCCGCTGGCGGCAGCTAGTTGACGATATAATAATACTCCATTTCTATTTTAATCCAAAAAACTCATTTCTTCATCTTTGCCTCCAACCAAACCTCTCTTTGCGACAAAATTAAGTCCCGCAAACACTGCAATGGAAAACTCGTTTCTCATAAACTATATTAAAAGATATCCGAGCGATATTAAAGTGTATCCGTAGTGGAATCGAGCAACAACGCACACTAACGTCTAATGGCACTTAGCGACAACTTGCGTTCAAAACCCAGCACTTTTGTAGCGAAAAAAATATAAATTCGCTTAATGACTTTTGTAGGAGAATCATTTTCATATTTACCCCTCGCAGCTTTGTGCTTATTGAGTTTTTATTATACCGCCACAGAGGAAGACTTTTCTTAATAAAGTTTGAACTGAGGTTTTTATTGCTAGAACTTTTAGTGATATTGTAGGTAGTGTTGAAGCTTTGTTGGAACTAAAAATGGGTTAAGTATTTGTTGATACGTATATTAAACTGCAAGTGTGGTCTTCAAAGTTTCTGTGTTAAGAGGAAAAAGGGTGAGGTCTTTTCTCCATAAAAAAAGTCGAGGTTCGGCTTTCTTCTATTTCCTCCTCCAATATTGGACCAATTTAAAAGATATTGTATAAATTGAATAAGAAGGATTTTTACTGTGCCCCTATGTTTTTCTTTTTTCATTAATAGTTGTCAAATTTGTACAATAGGCATCTGATGACATCGGTCAAAACAGGCAATTTTGAGCATTTTCTGAGGGTTCTAGTGCTTCTACAGATAATGTATCATCAAAAAGGAAAACATAGGGGCACAGTAAATATCCTTCTCATTTTTGTATGGAGAAAAGAACTCACCCTATTTCCTCTTAATCCGTAAAGCCAGGTGTCTAGACACGTCAAGTTTCTTCAATATTTCTATACTATGACTAACAATCTTTGTGTCAGGATAGTTGGCAAAGCGTCAATATGTAGGAACACTTCGATGTAACACAATAACAACAATAGAATATGCACGTATTTACTTGCATCTTCCAAGCTTTTCTCAACAAAATAAAACCACAGGTTTCACAAGCCTGAACAACCACACCACAAATTGCAGTAAGGTATTCAAATACTACACACAAACGGATTGCCCACGAACATGTCACTGAACAACAAAACTCAGTGACGGACTTCAATCGACCGAACATATTCCACAAAGGTTATTCGATGTCCCGACAAAGATCAAAAACATTCCCTCTGGCCCCAACCGAGCCCAAGTTTGGAAAAAACAAAGTTTTAATTAAATATCCCCGAAGCAGTCGCATTGAACCGATTCGCTTGATTTGTTTAGAGAAATATTTTGATCGAATTCGCGCATTCTTGCACGATTCTATTCATAGTCTATACTATTCTAACATTTTAAAGAGAGAGAGTGCGAATTTTGTGAGTTTGTGAGCTCCTAATTGAAAAATTATTTCACTATTTGTAAGGTACCTACATTATTCCAGATGGATAGAGGCTATTATAGTAAACTAGCTGCGCCCAGCGGTTTCACCCGCGTAAGTCTCGATCCCGTAGAAATATCGGGATAAAAAGTATCCTATGTGTTAATCCAGGTTATAAACTATCTGTTTGCCAAATTTCATCCAAATCCATTCAGCCGTTTTTGCGTGATTGAGTAACAAACATCCAAACACACAAACTTTCACATTTATAATATTATTAGGACTAGGATATATACAAAAAAAAGTACTAAATAACACTAAAGAAATACTATTTTGAATTCATGCAAGCCTAGTACTTTTTGTTAGGTTACTGCACAACGTGTCGTGAACAGAATATCGTCTTCACGTCTTCAACCGGGGCGGATCGCTAGTCGCAAATAAAAAGTTTAAATGATTTAAGGAAATGGACATCAGAATAACCCGTGGATGGTGGATGATCGATCGGGTGTTCCGGTCCAATTGGGGACGACTTTACCACGCAGTGGACTGCGATGAAACGGGTTAATTAATTGATTGATTATTTTAATGAACAACACAATTTTTGCTTTTTAGCAATATGGATCATGAAAATGTATATCCAAAGCTATAAAAGTTCCTGTGTTGATAAGTCATTAGGTATCCACTGCGAACTGGGGGCGAGCCTATTGCCATCAACCGGGCACAAATCCAGACTCCGGGCTGCTACTGAGTAATGCACTCAGAAATTCCTAACGGAAAAACTCAATAACAAATTGCCCGATCCGGGAATCGAACTCAGGACCCCACGCTCAGCAGTCACGCTTGCTACCACGAGACCAACGGGGCAGTTGGCTTAATGCTATAAAATATGCATGAACGAGGCCCTTTTTTCCCTCTTTACACACACCGTAATTTAACACTACCTCCATATCCTACCAAAAAGTGTTCCAGATGCAAACATACACTATATCAGCGCCATGTAAGCGATATATGTACATAAACTAGCTAAAATGAATGACAGGGCACAGGCGTATAATTTACCGCATATCCAAGGCCTTACTAAGCCTTGCCAGATGACAAAAAAGGGCCCCGAACCCTAAAGCACTTATAAAAGTAATATAGGGCTTTTGAGAGGGTCTAAAAGCGATATAATAAAGTTTTGGGACTAAGTACAGTTAACTTTGTCCTTGATACGTGTATGGCTTATATTGGCTTAATAAATAGCTTCTTGAGAGCCGTGGCGGCCCAGTGGTAACGGCCGCGACTTACCGAGTTGTAGGTCGTAGGTTCGCACCCAGACAGGCGCTTTACTTTGTGTAAATTATTTCACCACCACTGCTCTCAAAAAGGCGAAGGAAAACATCGTGAGGAAACCGGCATGTCCTAGAGCCAAAAGTTCGAAGACATTGTGACTTCTACCAACCCGAGAGAGTCTCTATAAAAAATACTCGAGGAGCTAAAGAACCTTTAAATGGACTTATCTTACCATCCGTCTCGGTTGTAACGTTTCTGAACCAATTTCAATAATGGCGGACCCCTGCCTTCTATCGGATTTCGTTGATTAAGACACGTCTGTCTGTCTACGTTAATAATCTAGCTAAAGAAATCCTTTGATGTCTGTACAAGTAAAGTTCTTTGATACGGTGCGAAAAAAAGGTTCTTTAGTTCTTTCGGAGACCTAGTTTTTTGATTTTTTGCGGCACTTACTTAGGCAGTCTATATGTAGGGTTAGCTCGTAAAAGATTTCGGCTATCTAGCCAAAAGGGCTGTTCTAGAATTCCAGAGATAATAAAACGTCTATTACAATAAAGACACAGACAAAGTGCCAATTTCGGCTTCAATCACGAATCCTTTTCAACGTATCTCATGTAGTGGTTTAAGTTAAAATATGCGGGTTACGAAATATTTTTTGTCTGATTTTTTTATATATATATTTCTATTATATAGAGACTACTATATTTATTATATATATACCAGGTATATTATTTCTATTTTACAAACTGGTGAGGGAGAAATAGAAAATCATCAACATTATCATTTCAGCCGAAAGACGTCCACTAGTGGGCATAGGTCGCCACCAAAAATTTTTTGAGCGAATTATGGCTTCTAAAACAGACGGTTGCGTCCAAATGTAGGTTCTAAGATGATAGGAATTGCGTTTTGAGAGTCTATCTTTTCCATCTGATGACATCTAATAAGTTTATATATCTTCAGTTGCACTAAGCCACTGACAGATCAGGGGGCCTACCACCACCGCTTACAGCAGTATTATTTTAATATTCCTTCAGTGTAAGAAAGAGATGACACGCTATCCGTCCTGAAGAGCTTCACATCTTTCCTACACTGAAGTAATATTAAGGGGGTGGCCCGCGAAATTCAAATTTTCTTACGTTTTTTGCAATTTGCAGGTCAGTATCAGGTTGTATGTTGATCTAAATATTATTAGCGTTCGTAACAAATACGGATTTACAGAATTATAAACATTAGAATCAGTAATACAACTCTCTAAGCTCATGTAAGTGTATTGAATGACTATTTCATGAAATCATGACACCTGCAAATTGCAAAAAACGTAAGAAAATTTGAATTCCGCGGGCTACCCTAGCGCATCAACCTTAAAATAATACTGCTGTGAGGGGTGGTGGTAGGGGGCCTGATGCCCCATTAAACTTGTTCAAATCGATGATTTGCTTTAGTTGGAAAATCATATTATATGTAAGATACACACAGAGTTCTACAAATTCTACATTCTCTTCTATCGATTATAATAAGTATTACAGCCACTGTAACCGACTAACGGTCTGATAAGAAAGGTATTGAGTTCAGGACCGTCTGTACAATCGAATCAATGTCCCTCTAGGGTCAATAGTGGATACGTAGGTATTATGGGTCCCAATAACTAGATTATAATGATATTGTTATATTAGATTTTATTATTGTGTTCGCTAGTTAATTTTGGTACTTACTAAAATCTCCTCTTCCTTTCATGTGGTTAGTGACTAACCTGGTGTCAGAGTTTTAAAGCTACCCAAGGGTGACTGGGCTTCACATGCCGGTCGAGAAATATCTCTGGCATGCCGGTTTCCTCACGAAGTACCAAAACAATATGCGTAGGTACTAAAATGATATGAGATGCCTCTTAGAATAGGTAGCATTGCTTGATTGACGCTGCTATATTTAACGTGACTCACCACCCAGGACTTGAACATTCTTTCCGGTATATCTCTTCAGAAATAGAATATTCTGACAGGGTTTCTATTTTCTGAATAGGTACAGCTTTGGTTGGAAACATACCTGAAACAAAGAATAAAATTGATAAGTGACATGCCCGCACGCTTGTTTTAAATTCAAATAACGTACATGAATTTAGAATAACTTTTATTTTGATAGGTTACACCTCTGCCTGACCCTATCGGGGAATACAGGCTGGATTAGTTATGAAAATCCTATTCCAAATACACAAGAAACCGAAAATGAGTTAGAATAGTTATTTGTCATTAAAAATAATAATTAGAATATCTTCAAATACGAGGCTAGTGTCGAATTAATCGACCCTGACTTAGGATCAAAAAGTAAACAAAATCCAGGATAACGTTTTAATTCTGCACCTTTTCATAAGCCTTTCAGCCATCCAACCCTTTTGCACACCTATTAGCATACAGAAAATATATCATACATCAATAATGTACCCAATCAGTACCAAAACCGATATGAATAGAAACTCATTGTCCTGAAATCAATCTGCCTTTACATATTCAGATCACGTATTGTTATAAAGCATAGTCCTTCGATTAGGAACCGAACGTGCGGCAAGTAAATTGGTTCCCTAATACCGGCAGAGATATCCAAGGATGTGGCTTTTTAGGAGCAGTAACCATGTTCGTATGGAGATGCTGTTCCAAAATGAGTAGAATCGATGAATAGAGATAGGATAAATAATTTGTAATGGAAAATAGAGGCAATAATGAGCAGTGGACTGATAATTACTTAGTATATTTCGTGGTCAATATTTTTCACAAGTCAAGTCAAGACAGAGTACAAAAACATGGCTTACATGGGCATAGGCTTACTCGTACTATAATAATTTGAATCGGTGACAGGATGTGCAACAAGCCAGTGCATACATTTAAGCGACCTCTTCCAATAGTTTTGAGCAAAATTTTGTTCCCATTTAAGAGTTGCGTCACAAATACTTCTAGATCTATGTTTAGTCTCAAGGAATGCCCAAAATATCCTAGATCCTTGTTAAAAGCCAGGGTTTAATGGAACCATCGCAAAATCCCGGAGATTTATTCCAAGACGTAACGAGACCATCTCTGGCAACTGTCCTATATATATTTATGTATATATCTTGTACCATTCTTGTGACGGTGTCAGCAATTTCGTGAAGCTTGAGGCCAAACCACAAATCAACGTTCACATCTAATTCCTTATCTAGTTTCTCTTGTTTGTCTCCAAACCGACCTCCATTTTTAGTATGTTTTAACGTTTAAACTGGTGACTCGTAAAAGGTTAAGGCCGTACCCTACCTCAAATTTTATCTCGCTCGCACCATACTACTTGCCGCCTGAGTGTGAGACGGAGTGGAGTGCTGGCGGCTCTCAGCCTCTAATAGTTTAGGTATTTGCTTTTTATGGTGAAAATAATAGTAATTTAAAAAAAAAATCATTAGACCTGCTTTAAGTATAGTTAGTTCAGTTATTATGCAAAGTTTCATGATCTAATTTGAAGTTTTTTTTTAACAGCGGTTTATAGTTCGGTTTAGAAATAACTTTAATTTTTTTTTCTATCGAGAATTTTTTATGTAATCGTGTTTTCGCCAAACATAGAACCTAACATCAACCCTCACCTTCAACATATATTTATTTCAAAATGAATACTGCAGTATTTTCGGCATAACGGAGGATCACGCTAAGCAATTTGAGGTAGGGTAGGGCCTTAATAAAGTTTGTAGGTTCCTCTGTCTGTTTGTTGGTGGACTTGGTGGTTATGTGAACGGTTGAGATTGGCTTTTGGTCCGAGGTTTATTTTGTTTATTGTGATCGATTCAGGAGTGTTATATTCTATTGGACCTAGTCCTTTGGTAATGCGTGGTTCCACTAGCACCAGATGATCCCAAAATGAATGCTTAAATCTCTGTTGGATTTTCAACCTTCGGCTCAGCGCCGATAATTGAAAATCCAACAGCGTGCGTAATTAGAATACGGCACTTGGAAACGAATATTATGAACTAGAAATAATATTCGTCTCCAATATTATGTGTATATTATTACTTACGCCTTATCATAAGATAGTATAATGTTTGCATAACCCACCGTCTTTGGCAGACGACAAGATTTACAATAACATCAATGGCAATGAGCAGAACCAAGCAAAAACTAATCTACTCATTAGAATTCTTATGCTACGGCTACACTTCGCGTTATCGCGAACTTTTCTTCGTGCGCTCTCTCTCGCACACCCCTCGATTACTCGCTGAGCAACAGAGAGCGCACTAAGAAAAGTTCGCGATAACGCCAAGTGTAGCCGTAGCATTATGTTGTGTTCACTAACGAACTTTTTTTTAAGAAGCAATGTTTTTTAAGATTCCTGACAAAAAAACAGTAGATACCATCAATTAACTCTTAATTCAACAGTGCCAAAGAGTTCCCACAAAATAAATCTGTTAATTTACGCGAACAGCTTTTCATAATAAAAGCTATTATGGCGGTACGAGCTCAGCAAATATAATTTCCAAATTAAATTATTTCACAGATTGACCTTGTTATTTAAACAGTGGTTATATGGGTGGGTATTCCCGTTTTATCATTTTAAGCGGTACAAAATATTTAACAGTTAAAATAGCAGAGTAAACCTAAAAAAAAATACTCGGCCACCATGCATGGGAATAACTGGCGAATTGTGGGATGTATTATAGGTACTCCTCTGCCTAACCTACCGGCGATTACAGGCGCGATGTTATGCTTATCCTTACATATTATAAAACAAAGTCCTCCGCCGCGTCTGTCCGTCTGTCTGTTCGCGATAAACTCAAAAACTACTGCACCGAGTTTCATGCAGTTCTCACCAATGGATAGAGTGGTTCTCGAGGACAAAAAAAAAATGTTAGCTGTTCCATAGGCACTGAAATCCAGCAACAATAATTCGGAATTTCACCGTTCGTTCCCAAATCAATTTCGAGCTAGGCACTCTGCAGTCCACAGTCAAACCACCTCGATTCAGCGGAATCGAGCAGCAGAATCGATTACAATACATCGTAACGCCGCGGTCGCCTGTCCAATACAACCAACCGCTCGATTTATTAAGACGCAATTGAAATCGGTGTGTAGCTTTCAGTTTAGATTTTTGAGTTTTGTTGTCAGTCTAGTCATAACACACAACAACTGAAACACAGGATTTCACAAACCTAGACCAGGCAGGTCTATATTACAGCTAGAATTAAAGTTACCTCGTTTGTAATTAATGTAAATCTTATTTTTACTTTTTAACTTGAATTTTTTTTTTTTTTTTTTAACTAGTCTTTGCTTTGTGTAGTGGCTGTGATGTAAACTAGTACCTAAAAGCAATTTATTGTTTCACTTGCATTTTCTCGCGGCTTCGCCCGCGTGGTCGTCGGATATTGTCTCACGGGAACATACTACTTGTTTTGCGTGAATGTAACGCATATTTTCCAGCAACGTGTTATTTTCGTATATTTTTCCTTTCTTAGCGTCATGTTTACCGCAAATAAGCTTATTTTCTTTCTTTCTTTCTTTACTACCGGGATACTTAAGAAATGCTAGGTTTCCTATACAATATACTTTTATCCCCTATAATTTGATAATTATGGGGTGATCCCCATAAAGGATTATATTTCAAACAAAAAGTATCCTATGTCCTTCCCCAGGATGCCATTTAACTCCTTGCCAAATTTTGGCGAAATCTGTTCCGTGGTTTAGGCGTGAAAAGGTAACATACAGACAGACAGAGTTACTTTCGAATTTAAGTGTATGGATTAGTAAGGATGGATTTGAATGAACACACAGTAACATGATGATGTTACTGCGTGCTCATTCAAATACATCCATGATTCTGCCTAACTTTTTCCCTCCTATACTGGGTCGACTTCCAGTATAACCTTTTGCAACTGACATTATTTAACATGGAGCCTAAGTAGTGCCTATTTGACCTCCACAACCCAGTTACTGGGTAACACGATACCCTTTAGTAAGCATAAAGTATGTATATTTATATTTAAATCTAAGATTTATGTTTATCTGAGAATTAATTATAAAGCTGAAGAAATAGGACAAAATTGACTAATTTACCAACAAAAAGTCTCAATATCTTCTCACGACTTTTTCATTATTACGTCTAATATCGAGATCCCACGATCCGCGATTTTGCGGACGGACACTGACGAGGCCGGACGACGGACCGTGACGGACGGACCCGATCGGAAGTTCCTCGGTGCGCGGTGCGTGGCGCCGGTCTGTGGTCGTCTGCCGTGCGTGTCCGTCTGCAACATTGCCGATCGTCGGATTCCACCATTACGTATCTTTTTTATTTTTTAAGTTCTTTTGACTTTTTTCGTTTGACGTATCTTTTTCCTAAGGGCAGATCGAATTGATTAATTCAAGAAGCCCATTAAAATGTCTGGCATTAGTCGAAGTTGAGAAGAATTTTAAATTTTTGTTAGGCATTTAGGCGACATTAGGAATTCTGGACAACGACGTAACTGAAATAATTTCTTATTAAATTATTCTGTTTAATTCTCTTGTTTAGAATTGGGACGGCATTATTAGAACTGAACGTAAATTCTTAGGCTAGACTGTTAAGAAATATTTCATTTATTGAAATCCCTAAAATCGGGAGCAATCAATCAATCATTGTTTGGTACCAATCTGCTGAATTGTTAACTGAAATCTGGTTAATTCAAAATTAAACGTTACCATTTAAATAAGTATTATTTAAATGGTAACACAAACACTCACAAAAAATCAAACATTTATTTATTTCCAGACGCGTTAACTATTCATAACCATGCATAATCATCCTATAATGTTCCCACTGCTGGGACACAGGCCTCTTCTCGGTGCGAGGGAGTGGGCCGTAATCCACCACGCGAGGCCAGTGTGGGTAGGAAAGTTACCTAATTAGAGAGAACATTGTCAAAACCATATTCAGGCATCGTTGCACTCGGTCCCCACACTTCCCCCAACACAGGACAACAAGATTTACCCCCAACTTCTCGTATCTACAACATTTTAAAATTCAAAGAGTTGACTTGAACTTCTGAATAACAACACCAAAGAGTGTAGAACAACTAACTTGCTCGTAGACACGGCTGCATCTTCATAAGAAACCAACTTCTACATACGATTTCTTCAAGAGATTACATACAATGTTTTCTTTGCATGGCAAGTGTGTTTGCATGAACTTTAGTATCAATACGACTGACTGCTCCCTTGATTAGTCTGTATATATAAAGTTGTTTTGTACGCTATTTTAAGAGAAGGCAAAGTAAGAAGAATCTCCGGTACCTAATGATTATTATTTTGTTTGTTTTTCAGAATTGTTTAACGCATACTGTCGGAACCCTTACACCTGTGTCCTCTGGTACAATACACATAATTATAGAACTGTAATTTCGGAAGTCGGTATCTTTAGTTTTCAACTTTCGTTTTTTGCCACCGACTTCCGATATTAAAGTAATTTTTCCCTTTTTAGGATTTTTTTGAAAGTCTGTTTTTTTTTTTTTTTGTTAAAAGTTTTTTTGGAATGTACCTAATAACTTAATAATTTGTAATGTGTAATTTGTAATCTGGTTTCTTGAAATAAAGGCGTTATTGTTGTTTCGACTTTCGAGTCAGTAAAGAGCTCAATTTGCAGAAACATCGTTGTATTGATACATTTTTGATACGATGATACTAATTTTAAATCAAAATACACGCAAATATGCGTAAGCCTGTCCTAATTAAAAATATTGTATTTCACAGAATTAATAAGAAGTCAGAAATAGACTTTTAAAGGGGAATTTTGGAGTAACTAGTAGAAACTGGAGGGAGACCCAAAATACTTTTAAAACCATAACAATTACAACAGAATTCTCTTTCCGTTCCATGACGGTTCAGCACCCTGCCATACATACTTAAACTCCCATACAAACTCCAATCGACTCAGCTGAACAAATAATTAAAACGCATAATTGACAGCCCTACCACAAAATAGGAAAGTCCAGAAGGTCGGCTCCATACATCGACCAAAAACGCACGCTCACTTTGACGCGCTTCACGAACAGCGACTGCAAGCGTAGTCGCTACTGAAATCGGTTTGAGATAGTATGAAAAGGATGAACACCTTACACGTATGCAAGATTCAAAGACGATTCTCTACTAAAGTATTGGTGATGGTGTTACGAAAATAGTATTATCGAAACCACAATATTATGAAATAGGTATTTTCTTAGAGTTTCTATTTTTATTTCACGAGAAAAACGCTTTTGAACTTTGCGTAATTGCACAGAATAGGTACATAGTACAAGTACGGATGATTCACTCCGCAAATACATTTAAATAAATAGCGGCTCTTGCTGCGACACAATAAAGTGCAATTCACGCACTAGAAGCTGCCTCTCTTTCTAACGCGTTAAGGCTCTTACATACTGGCGCAATTCGCCGCGCGACGCGAATTTTAACAAAACAATTTCTGAGAAAACTTCACGGCGAACAATGCGGCGGCATCGCGTCGTGCGACAAATCGCCCCAGTATGTAAGAGCCTTTACTCTTATATCTTCTGCCTACGTTACGCTCATTGAATTGGCCCGACAAGTCAAGCCCGCCGCGTATAGTTTGCGTCATTTCAGAGTGTACAAGCTATAGTTGTAGCTTCATACCTAATAAAATGCGGAGTGCGCCTGGCCTGGCCTGGCCTGGTAACTATAAGGGAATGTACCCAATCTCGAACGCAGTGCGACAGACGCGTCTTCGCTACACCGCACGTACACCTTCCCTCGGTCCGTCGTCCGGGCTCGTCTGTGTCCGTCGTCGCGTCAAAATCGCGGATCGTCTGATCTCAGCATAAGATATTTATGCCTATGATTACTCGTGTCTCGCTCATTGTATGGAGCCGGCCTTCTGTCCTAATTTATTTTGTTACCCCGCTACGTAATTCGGTATCCGACACCCAAAAGTAATTAAATTCAATCGTCCTTCCGCAACATTAACTACAGTGGAGTTCGGTGTACGGTCAACGACAATTACCACACATACCACACGGTTTTGACCCTTAAAATAAGGAGGTAATGGCTAGAATTGCTTGCAGAGTTTCGGCAAGGATTATGGAGCTGTGTTCAAAGAATCACTAGTCCTCTGTTGGATAATTTATTAGGTTTTGTAGACATCTTGGTACATTAACACTGTTCGTTGCAGGGTTGTGGCGAAAGCTTCAGTAACTGGAGGAATTCCAGCGTCATTTTCAACATTATCAATTTCTGTATCAATCCATGATCGATGCTGAAGTGTCACGCTGAAATGCTTGTAATGCTGATATTTTAGCGCGAGCTCATAAATGTTCTGCACGGTCCTGTACGATGTGACGTGGTGACCTTTTTTGAGGTTTGGAAATCATCAAATGACTTCTCTCGCTCTGGGCGGAGCGGGACAGACTTTTCGTGCGTGTCAGATTTTACTGACTAAAACCCACCCGTGTTCCTTCAGTTGCCTGTTGCCAAGGTCCCGGTATCCCTTTCGGACTTCCCGCAACGACGTGGTGACCCTAATGATAAGTTTACCGTGATCAAGGGTAGTATTTTTTGTCCAACCATATTTGAAAACTTAGCTTTTGTCCGTAGCTTCGCTCGCATGGAGGTCGGAAATTATCCCACAGAACGTACAACGAGGATAAGCTCCGGCTTCCTACAGAGTTGGTTATCTTCAAAACCTCAGTAGCAACCCTGAACCATTGTACGGGCAGAATCCTTGAACTCAAGTGTATAGGACTGTAAGGGCAACCTTTGTTATGTACTACGACAATAACAAGGGCTTCAGGGGTGCCTAAATCTATTTTATTTGGAAGGGACGGTGCCATTCGTAACAAATGGATAGAAGGGTGTTTTTAACTGCTTGATATTGCTGTGTATGGAGGGATAATAGTATATGGCCTTATTGGCCATAAGTGACGCTAGTTTTCTATAGAGAAAAATCCTTACATTAATAATTTATTATAAATGCGAAAGTAACTCTGTCTGTCTGTCTGTCGCACTTTCACGCCAAAACTACTGAACTTATTTAAATGAAATTTGGTACGCAGATAGTCTAGAGCCTGAGAAAGTACATAGGCTACTTTTTATCGACATACCACGCGAGCGAAGCCGCAGGCGGAAGCTAGTTAAGAATAATAAAGAAGTGACCTACTGAAAAATCCGCTATCTTCGCTAAGCAAAAGCGAAGCGGATGCAGCTGAATACTAGTATTTTACATGGCGCGACTGCCTATCTGACCTCCACAGCCCAGTAACTGGGTAATATGATACCCCTTGGTAAGACTGGTTGTCAGACTTTGGGGCCCGTAACGACTGTCAAAGATCCACGAATGACAGCCGGCACCAACGGCTTAACGTGCTTTCCGTGACACGGAGGAGTCTCGGTATGTAAAGATACTCACCCATCCACGGACCAACCCCGGAAAGCGTAACTTAACCTGATCGACCCGTGCGGCTGTCATTACTTAACCACGTGTTCACGAATTTCTCAACATTAGCCAAAAATATGCCTTTTTTAATTAACTAGCTAGCTTGGCAAATTTCAAGCTCATCATTTCATTTCATTTTATAAATCGAAAGGGTCCAAACACATGAATTCAACATTGAGTTAAATAATGGCAAATGTCTGGCTTTAATTATGCTCTAAATATTTGTATCCACAACTCAATTTCTAATCAAAACACGGTTTGTATATTAATGTCTGCCAGTCTTGCCGATTTCGCTCAGGAAATCATTCATTTGTATTCACATGTGTGATCAAAGGGTTACAGGGTAGTTGTGTCATTATTATTCAACGCTTACCCGCGATAAGATAACACCTTCCATTGATTACATTTGGTTAGAATATTTTGAATGATTTCGAACTCTCGCTTACATGTTACTAGCGAGAGCGACTCGCCCTTGCAGGACTTTACAGAACATCGAGATGTCTTTACTGTACAGGGTGTAAGGAACAGCCCTCCGCAAATTAACAGGGGGCATTCAGCCCCTTATTTTGAATCATATTCCACCGGACATTTTGTCAGGAAATATTTTCTATTTTTTATTTTCATATTTTTATCGTTTATTTTTTCAATTTCTGTTCCTTTATTTCAATGTAAAATTAAATTTTCTGTACGCAGCACTCCATTTATGTAAATAAAACAGCTAAAATTAAAAAACCAGCAATGGATGTTAAAATACTCTAGCGCGTCCCCCCCGACACGGGGAGTGCGGCTACGCGGGTTTTTCCACGGTAACGATACATTGCGCGTAAGGATTAAATACAAATCAGATTTATTGGATTCCCATAACGTTCCTGAAATAATTTTATGTACCAATCGTCTTAGTATGATATGCTGAATTCATCCCATCAGTCTGCGGAGGGCTGTCTGTTACACCCTGTATGTATACCTCTGCCTAACCCTACGGGGATTATAGGCATGATGTTATGTTGTAAAAACATTCCAACAATTTATTTCTTCTACTTACAAAACCTGTAACAATCCTGAAAAGACACTTCAAGTAAGTGTGCAAGATTCGTAAAATCCCTAATTCGCCAGTACCATTGGGTTCCACGTAATTTTTGTTATCTTTGCATAAGATCCGAGTGTGCGTGGATTTTATCCGAATGCCTTTTACGTGGAGAAGTAGGTAATGTAACCTGTAAAGTTGTTGTAAAATGGAGTAAGTGACGTTGGCGTAGGATGTGCTTTGGGTAGTAATTTCAAAATCGTTCCTCTTGGCTGTTTATGGGACACATTCATTCTCGCTTCTTACTTAACAAATAGCAAGTAAGCCTGTACTAGCACTGGTGAGCCATTGATAACGGCTTCGACTTACGAGTGGCAGGTCGTTATTTCGAACCCAGTCAGGTGCTTAGTGGAATTTATTGCATCACCACAGCTCTCAAAATGATGAAGGAAAACATCGCGAGGAAACTGGCATGTGACCAAAAATTCCAAGAAATTTGACATGTACTAATCTGCACTGGGCACGCATGGTGGATTGCAGCCCGGTCCCTCTCACAGAGAGGAGGCCTGTGTCCCAGCAGTGGGAACGTTATAGGCTGATTATGCATGCTATGCATGCATGCTGTACCTACTTACACACGGATTGTAACAGCGAAACCTAAAATATTTTTTTGAACGACTGCATTAGGTATGTTATCAAGACATGCTTTTCCCTCTGAGTTCACTTCGGCAAACCAGATTTACTCTGATATCTACCATAACCCTAAAATGAGAGTAATAAGTACGTTTATTTATCTTTTGACGTCAGTAATTGTATACCCCCGAACACATAACAGCTTACTGTAATACTGTTAGACGCTCAATTATCTTCCGGAAAAGACCAGCACTTACTCCGCATTACGTGTGATACTGCCTTAATCAAGACTCCCGAAAAATACTTTCCTTACTTACAGGCTTGCATACAAACTGTAATAGTACAGAAGGTTCATTGTCCAAAAAAAAACGTTCTTCCACAAAAAATACTGGATCCATCAAAAACTAATGTCGAAACGCTGGTCAAGCGCGGCCTCTAAATCCGATGAAATATTTCTGTAGGTGCCTGTTCTTTATTAATTCAATAAAAAAGAGGGTATTTTCTTATGACCACAGAATTGGAAACTTACAGTTAACGTGGCTGATGATAGCTGATGAAGACTGGAGCCGAGTATACGCGTTTCATCGCTTAGTAAACGCGATTCAGCGTCACCGACCGACTGGAGCCGAGTATACCCGATTGAGCGTCACCGACCCGAGCGTGACGGTTCTAAGGCAAAGTGATATTCTATCAACGATAACGATGATGGAAAAGGCAAAATTGTATTGGACTGACTTAAGCTATCGAAAAGCTTATGTCAATCCTGTTGAAAGCCGTTGTAGAAATACGAAAAGCTTTCGAAGCGATTGTCACTTGTCTAGACCCTCAGTTTCGTTCACTGTTCAGAAAGAGCGCAAAGCGTGCCTAGAAAAGGTTTCACGTCCATAAAATTAAACACAAATGATCAAAGCATTGTGTAATTTTCGTAAATACCCCCATTTTCTAGTAACAGTTTGTGACCCATCATCCCATGGCAGGACAAAGGATTCCTTGTCCTCATACTTAGGGCGTTTTCTGTCCTCTACAAATACACCCGGATCGTTACACCCCCAATTCTCCCTACACATCTTTTATTTGCATTCACTGGACCTTCTATACAACTTTATTCTGTGGCTGCGTTCCGAATATTACCGGAGGAAAGGTCCTAAATAAACCACAGTATGTAAGTGTCGACGAATGTCATTTGTTATTTGGTCCTCGTAATCACAAGCTGTGATCTGGATTTAATTCAGAGGGATAGGGACCCTTAGTTACGGTTTACTTAAGTACTGTTTTGTTATATTGAAGTAGTATTGTTTGACCGATACCGATGTACCGCGGCTTAGGTATTTGCGCGGCGAGACGGAGGGGCATTGCAGTGCGTTCATTCGTTAACGTTCACGGCATCCCGCTGCTCATTCGACAACGCTCACGGCGTTTCGCCCCCCGCCTCGCCGTGCATTCCTAAAGCGCGGTGTTGGTCAAACTATAGTAAACATTTTCTAAAGGGTGGTGGATATTAAGGCACCTGACTCACCACCGACGAGAAAGCGACTAACAATTTTCTCACTCAAGGAACGTACAAGCGACAAGAGCTATCAATGCCCGCTTGACGGACAGAACACTCGAGACTCACGCTTAACACATACACATACAATCGAGTAATCGCTCATCGCCGTCGCGTATCCGTAGTACACGTGCCTTGGATAAAAGGGGAGGGGTTTCAAGGACTTCAGAGAACTCATCAGCCAAAGTCAAACGATTGAGAATTGTAAAATATCCTCAATTTTTTATCACAAAGGCATGTCCCAGCAATTCTCAACTTCGAACAGATCATGAAAAACTTTACCCACAACTGCAAAACTGCCTTCCAAAAGCTCAAAACTAAAAAAAAGACGATCGCCACACAATAAACCCAGATACACAACCGCGCATCGATTACAATAAGCAGTTCGGAAAACTGTCCAACTTGTGTGAACTTCCACAATAAGCTTATAAAGAAACCACTCCAGATAGTTCTTTTTTACTTCAGTGTGTCCCACGGCTTAATCGAAGTTAAATTGACGGGGCGTTACGGAATGAATTGATTTCGATCAGACTCGCTTGGCGAGGACTGAGTGCATTGGAGGGAAATAAATGGCGATATATTAAGGTAATCTGTGGGCCGAGCTGTTATTTAAGCGATGTTTGAGGTAGAGGTGAAGACAATATGGTAGTTTATAAGTTCTTTTGGCAGTTTTGGGTTATTCACACCATCCGAAAATAGTATTACATAATCAACCCAATATCCGCCTGGCCACGGGACGGGCGGTGCGAACGGCGGTGCGGCGGGCGTGGCATGACTAGTACATTTATTTCTATTCATTTGTTTTAGTCGCAAGGCTCTTCGCCGTTCGCACCGCGCGCTTCGCCGTTCGCTGCAGCGAATGTCCCATGGCCAGGCGGTAATGCAGTGATGAAAAGAAGTCGGTTCAAAGTCTACTGACGACACCCAGCTTCAGATGGAATACTTTATATGCTATTTATAACCTCCCTGAAAAGGTGTAAACCAGCTTCTTCTTTGCTGGTACCAAATTAAAAGATGCAAATAAGTTATAAGGGACGAGAGAAATTCATTCTTTCCTTACAGAAATAAAAATCTGCGTAGCCTTTTCGCAACTATGTTAGGATCGGCTTCCAGACCAACCCGATACAGCTGAATACCAGTATTTAAGATGGGGCGACTGCCTATCTGACCTCCACAACCTAGTAACTAGGTAACACGGTAACCCTTGGTAAGACTGGTTGTCGGACTTTCGGGGCTTTAGGACTACCCGTGACGACTGTCAAAAGATGTACGATTGACAGCTGCGACCAAAGGCTTAAAATGCTTTCCGAGGCACGGAGGGGTCTCAATAATAATGGATGGTCACCCATACACGAACCGACCGCGGCAAGCGCAGCTTCCTGATTGTCTGTTGCTGTCATCCTTTAGGCGCAAGCCAAAACAAATGAAATGGCAAATAAATTGCCATTTAATTCCACACTTAGCAACATCTATATCAGAAATTGCCATTAAAACCAGCATGATATTACCAATCATTGAATAGAATGTTCGATAAGGCAGTCTACACACGTTTTTACAACGCGGCAAGTTAATTGGTCGCACCGCCATCTACCGTTGGCATGGTCATTTGTGGCGCGTGTGTAGAATGCCTAATGGCGGTGGTGCCGACAACTTTGGGCTTGAAAATGGTTCGCCCTTTCTCACTTATTTCAGGTTTAATTTCTTCTGGGGAACTGTTTAATGGGTTCTTGTATTAGTGGACTTCAAAGGAGTTTGGTAGGATTCAATCAGTTAGGTTGAAAGGTATCATACAGTAAAATAAAACGACACTATTTATTAATGATTTTAGGATTCCTGTTCAGAAAACTGAGTGAGGTCTGGAAAAGACTAATTGTTGACAAAAGTCTACTAGACTAATTTGACAGGTGCAAATGTCAAATTCCAAATTGAAAAAATCAAACAACAATCAATTGAAATGTCAAATTATTCTATGAGATTAAAAAACAGACTAGTAGATTATTTGATTTAAAAACTGTCCGTGCTTTTTCTACCAAACGTAACTATTTCTAAATTACTTGTTATTTTTTCAGGAACGCTCCATCACAAAGCGACAAAATAAGAAAGAGAAGCCAAAGCAGCAAGAAACAGAGAACCAAAATACATGTTTGAAATTGATTCACGTTCGGGTACACTAATACCACGATATTGCGATCAAAATCTTCCACCACAATTTCAGCTTGGATTACCAGTTGATTCTTCAATACGTACAATCCCGAAGCCAAGTGGGAACCTTACAGCCAGCCAATTACCTGACTGATTCGAGGAGGATACAGGAGTTCCGGACGTACAGACACTCAATTTGTCAGGAACTTAATTCGGGTGGAGTTCGGCTGTTGCATCGGACGAGCTCGGTCATTGTGATTTTGTATACATCGGTATGTCTAGGTACTTACTCGTATGTATTGCGATGCTATGGTATAGGGACCCACAACACAGCGCTGATTTTCAGTGGTCACCCGAAAAAGATGTACGGAAACCAACCTTAATGAATTGTACATAAATAGATAACAAAATAAAATAAAACAAACTGCCGATTAATTCTGTAACCATCTCACCGTGAAAACTTAGGTGAAGTAAGCGTGGAGTGAGCTGTCATTGTCATCGATACCTACTGATGCTAAGGCAGTGACACACTCACTTGAAGCTCACTTCACCAAAATTTTCACGGTGAGATGGTTACAGAATAGCAATGTAGTACTTAGAATATAATGCAACTGCAGTATGCGTAGCATGACAACCTTAGAAACGGATTTTGTCGACGAAAGAATAGACAAAATGACAGATTGTGATGGTTTATCCATCATTTTGTGTATCCTTCCGTCGACAAAACCCGTTTCTATTGTGGTCATGTTTCGCGTTCAGTATGTTAGGATCGTAGGACGTGGCGTTCTGTAGTTTCTGCCTACCCCCATGGGAAGAACGCGTGAGTTTAATGTACGTAGGTACACTACATTCAGAGGGCCTAGACAAGTGACAATCGCTTGGAAAGCGTTTCGTATTTCTACAACGACTTTCAACAGGATTGACATAAGCTTTTATGTCAGTCCTATACATTTTTGCCTTTTCCATCATCGTTATCGCTGATAGAATGTCTCTTTGTCTAGGGCCTCAGGCTATCAAAACTCGTTACCCAAAATCAATAATATTTGGAGTCCTGGGCTGTAAATCCAGAGTTATGTTCACAACTGCCTTTAACGAAGTTACTATGGAACGTTAACACAATTAAGGCCACAGTATAGTCCATCGTTCGTATGAATATTCATAACTAGTAGATTTTGTGCTGCAAAAATCATTTTGCTGACAGCAGCTGAAAAGGTAAAACTGTTGGATTCGATAAGGTTTTTGATATTAATTGACGTTGCTTACTGTTTTGTTTATAGTTTATTTGGATGGGTGGGTTAGTTTGTGTTGTATTTTGTTTCGGCCGTTTTATATGTTTAGGACTGCCAGCGGATATTTGTAGCAGTTTTATGTCTATGTTCGCTGTTTGGTTATATTGGGTATATATACCTATGAAATTTGAATTTGTTTTCTCACAAATAGAGAACTTCGTCACTTCTATGATTTAAAACATTCATCAATTGCTTGGTATTATATCGAATAATTACCATCATAGACAACTACCAATAGTAAAAAAACCTTATTACTTAGAGTTTTTTAAACATAAAAAATACCTTAAAAATGACTCCTCATTTTGTTAGCAGAAATGACCACTATTTTTTTTTTTTAACTTAGCCAAAACTTGTTTTTGTCGCTTAATCTAAGTGGCATACGTTATCTTAGTTTTTGAATATTAGTATATAAAAGTTTTACAACATTAGTGTCCATCTCCATGTCCACTAAATAAATTAAGAAAATGTTAGTATGAAAAATGCAACTTCTTTAAAATACATACAGTTTAGAAAGAGAAATCATGGTGAGGTACAAAGTTCCTAAAAAGAAAATTGGTGAGGGGCATTGATTAAAAAAAGAGGGTGTGTCTTTATGACCACACGATAGAATTGAAAACTTATGACTGCCGAATAAACGACCATGTACCATGACCATTACTCCATATACAAATTGTAATTCAGACAATATACGGGGTGGTAACCGTTTTCGCGGTGTCCCTTCCACCCCGTATAAGTTTGTAAACTGTTATCAAAGGTTTGCTATCCCTAACTTATAAAATATGAATTCTAAATTAATGGCCAAGGGTATTGTCAACTTCAATGTTTAATTTAGGAAAAAAAATGGAAATTTTCTTTATCTATTTTTTTTTTAATCTGTTTTTAAATAAGTTCGATGTGACACGCCAGGTATGTCAATGGCCTCTCGTGATATTTGCTTATGACGCGCCTGGGGCGTCATTGGCATAGAGTCGGTTAAGCGCCGAGTAGGTATACCCGATTCAGCGTCACCGACACATGACGGTTCTGTTTCGTTCACTGTCCAGAAAGAGCGACGGAGCCTACAAAAGTTTTCATTTAAAAAAAAAACGAATAGGTTTATGGAGTACCGAATACCTACAAAAGTGTTCCCAATGAAGTAACATTTATTTTCACAAAATATATTAAGCACCCAAGTGGATGGTATGAAAACATGATACCACTCGTGTTTGAAGGAGCGTTACTTTGAATTAAATTCAAAATAAGACGAATTTACTGAACGTATTCTACGAATTGGTACATGGAAGAAGAAGCAGAATATTGAAAAGGCCTTTAAGCATATAATCATTGTGTAAATACTTGCGTATTCATAGGAGGGAAAGTAACGTGGATCCAGAATTCTTGGAATGGAATTTTTGAATGGATCCGACAAAAAGTATGGGATATGCCGCCTGGTATTCCCTTTGAGGTACTCGGCAGCAGCCTAAGCTGCTAGAAAACGTTTTCTAGTAAAGGTTTCTTTGAGTTTGCGTACTAATTATATTATTATCTCCTGCTGTAAAGACTTTTTTCTATTGTTGTATAGGCCTCACCCAAGTCCTTCCAGGAACTCTTTGCCTGCGCCATTTCGAACCAGCCTTCGCGGCACGCGTCCAGGTCATCTCGTAACTTCTTTCTGGGCCGGCCTCAGCGGCGCCGTCCATCTTCAGGCACCCATGGTGTGGAAACTTTTGGCCAGCGGTCATCATGCAAGCGGCTGATTTGACCCGCCCATTTGAAGGACTATCACCTGTTTTGTTATGTTACCTGTTCACGCCTAAACCATTGAACGGATTTCAATTAAAGGTAAGGAGATAGATGGCATCCGGGGGAAGGTCATTGGCTACTTTTTATCGATATATCACGCGGGCGAAAGCTAGTGGACTATAGGGTCCGAATTAAAAGATTTTAATTTCAGATTAATTACATAATCACCACATACCTAATACCTACCTATAAAGCCAACCTTGCCTACGTTTATCTATTTGAAAGCGCTATCTCAGATAATGCTGAACGAATAACATTCAAGTTTTGGCCGATGTTCCTCATAGAAGGTTTATCCGTTTAATTTTATTTTATGAGCAAATAGAAAGTGTGAGAAGACATATTTTATTTCAACAACTAAACTGTAACCAAGAAATGCTCAAAAAGACAAATTGGAAGATAATCAAGTCTCAATTATTTTAAAAGCCACATATTAAATACCATCTCCATTAAATAACAAACCCTCATCATACGCTGATATATGTAAATACATAATGTGTCAGCTCATATATCATGCTAAGTGCTCCAACTGAATTGTGTCTCTTTTACGTCCACAATCATCTATCAGAGGAACACCGTTAATGGATCTACTAATGTGTAGTAATTAGAATTTATTATTTACTAGACACATAATTTGTATTCGTGAATCTGCTAAGTTTAAAAGTTTTAGTTTCATGTGGAGTACATTATCTGATCTTAATACTGAGCGTTTTGTACGGTCCGATAGTTGTTTTGACATAATAATGCAATAAACATACAGACAGACGTAGAGCTGTATGACAACTGAAACCGAGATACCGCCACACCTAGTTTAATTTCTATATACAGGAGGTTCATTTTGGTTTCAACACTTCAATAGGACCAACAGAATTAACATACCCTCGTGGACCTACTGGTAGGACAAAAAGGTAGGTCTACGAGAAAACACCCAGCTGTACCTGTGAAGTTTATAATGATTAATTTGCAGGGGTAGAAAGTTACCCTTTATGCTTTTCTAGATTCCAATTTACTTATAAGCTAAATATCACACAAATTGGCTTTGTAGTTTAGCAGTTATAACGTAGTATTATACCTACATACAGACACCATTAACATTTGTGATATTAGTCTGTTAATGGCATGTGATTCCCGGTTACTGATAACAACTCGACCCCATGGGAGCCATAAAACGCGATGTTATGTCGCAGCCCCCATGTTTCTGTGAATTAATCACATAAAAAACATCATACTGTAATCACCTTTCTCTTTTCGAGCTATAGTAGCCTATGGGGGACGGTTATTGTTGTATATTATACTAGCCGTGCCCAGCGGTTTCACCCGCGTAAGTGTCGATCCCGCGGGAATATCGGGATAAAAAGTATCCTATGTCCTATTCCTGGTCATGGTCTACCCCTGTGCCAAATTTCATCCAAATCCGTTCAGCCGTTTTAGCGTGAAAGCGTAACAAACAAACAAACAAACTCACTTTCGCATTTATAATAATAGTTAGGATTAAGATTTAGCGAGAGAGCGCACTGAATGCTCGGAAGTCATCATCATCTAGCCTAGCCTTTCCCAACTATGTTGGAGTCGGCTTCCAGTCTAACCGGATGCAGCTGAATACCAGTATTACATGGAGCGATATGAATGAATGAAGTGTTGGGTGGTAAAGCGCCATAGTTGTTGTATTATTGGTTCCAATTAATAACACCAAAAAAAATAAATGTATAACAGATACGTTCAAAAGCACGCGAATGAAAGGTTCCTCTTCCTATTGAAATTCGCAGTAAAAGTGAGATCATCAATAAATATTAGTTCCTCATTGCCCCTTACGGCATCAAAGTCGTTACAATCACTGAAATAAAACAAACCAGACTTACAAACCAGACTTAAAAAAATCTGGGTGTAACAATTCATCAAACAGCCCCAACATTGTAGACCAGAAAGCATAAAAAGCGCTATAAAGCGCACCGTCCCTAAAAGTTGACCGAAGCAGATTTCACAAATTGTAACTCAGTATTTACCTTCATTACTCGGCAATATTTTTGACGCCGCCTATCATTTACACTTCAGAATCCACGAGCGGTTCCATAAAAAAATACCGTCGGAAAACCGCTGTACCAGAACATAATTTGATGAGAAGAGGTTAAAAAGTTAGCCCAATTTGTTCGTTGAGCTCTTTGTAAACTTACGGGTTTTATTATCTGGTACCGGTTTTTTATAAAATCTTTTTCTCAGCTCTAGTAGTGGGAATAAAATTCACTTTGGTAGAACAACAAGTTATCTGCCCCTCGACGACTTCAGAATGTGTTAAATGAATGAGTTTGTGCCTTTAGAGCGGTGTTGTATCTGCGTTGAGGGGGCTGTTCGCTTTATAGCAGAGTTCTTTTTCTAGATCTATTTAGATTTTTAGGTAGAGTTAACAAAGTTAAAATTGGATTAAGAACGATTAGTTAGCGATGCAATAGTGTTTGATAATATGGACATCATCGCGTATATTAGTGGAACTTGAGAGGCCTTTGTCCAGCTGTGGAACGCGATTAGCTGAGTTGATCGATAAGCATGGAAGCCGGAATGTCCCATCCCTATTTCCACAGTGATTTATGTCACTGATTTGAGAGCCTTGGAAAATGAACGAGAAAATCAAGAAAACCCAGTCCTAATTGACACGCCGAAGCTTACATAAAAGGCTGATACGATAGTAAAGTTTATGCAAATTCATAAAGTTTATGTGAGGTTGGAAGACGTAAATCCGATTATGACGTGGCCCGCCTTGGAACCTCAGAAATTGGGGGCTTGGAGCGGCCGACAAACGCCCGAATTAACTTTCAGACGAGATAGGTTCCTACACGAATATTTTAATTACTTCGTTAATATGCAGATTTATTTCTCTTTGTATTTTTCGCACAATCGTGTCAATTTGCTGCTGTTGTGATTCGATTTGGGATTCGGAACTTTTGGGTCTGTTTGCGACGATAGCTTTCAGATAAACTTCATGGGCTTTCATCGCTGATTTGATGTTCATCGGATTTTGGGTTGCTGAGACTGTAGCATAATGCTAACTTAATAAAAACTGGAACAAGATTTTTCTGTAAGCTCTATAGCCTAAATAGTTATTATTATAAAGATTATTTTTATTTAAATTCAACCTACGTAGATATACAGTATGTTTACTAACAAAGGGCGTTCCCGTTAACCTGCAATTTTTTTAACGGTAATATTTTTTTTAGCATGTATAGACGCTATACTATTGAAGGTTAACGGGAACGGCCCTTTGTTAGATAACATACTGTATTTAGTAACCTATTCCGCTTAACTATTCCTCAAGAGTCATGAACCGTGTTTCACCTCTCAACGAGGCATCCTCAGCACGCGTAGCATGACCACCGTAGAAACGGGTTTTGTCGACAGAAGAATAGACAAAATGACAGGTTGTGGTTGTTTATCTGTCATTTTGTCTATTCTTCCGTCGAAAAAACCTGTTTCTACAGTGGTCATGCTACGCGTGCAGGATGACGATTGACCAGTCGCGAACCAGAACACGACGTGTTGCCACGCCGAGCGACGCAGAGTAGCTCTCTGCGTCCAGTGCTCGGTGTGGCAGTTTAAGCGGAATAGGTTACTAAATATATCTACGTCTATTGTAATTTGTATCTTATAATGGATTTCCGCAAAGTCACGGCTGAATCAATTTACCATCTTGGATGAACGTAAACGAAGTAACAGTAACGTAAGAATCGTAGCAGCTGGCTTTCTGTAGTTCCTGCCCAGCCCCATGGCAAAAAGGCGTGAGCTTATGAAAGTTTTAATTAAATAATTTACTAGACAACTAAGTTATTTTAGATTTACTTCTATATAACCTTACAAACAAAAAGAATGAATATTTAAACACAAAATAACAGAAACTTTAAGGATCCTTTTGACGAAGTTTGAAGAACTACTTCTTTTAGTGTATGAAATACTAAGCAGCTGAATAATAAACTTGAAGCTATTTAAGTAAACAAAGTTACACTCAAGTAACCGACTGGCTAGAGCTGTTCTTTAGCTAAATCTGCAAGATTTAGCAAAAATGCTTTGAGATTCCGTAGACTGTTTGCCGTTTGTGGGATAGGGATATCGCGGCATCTCCAAAACAAATAGATGATATATTTATTTGGTTTAAGTAAAAGCTATTAAGATTCGAGTGATGTCGAGGAAATGAATACTTACAAATTACCAGATTTAACGAATTCCTTTTCGTTGATGTGTTAGAGATTATTATTGAAGGAAAAGTTGGGCTTCAGTACTGATCTTTATAACAGCAGCATTATTGATATTTGTATCTTTACATCTATTCGAATACATATAAAATTAGTGTCATGTCAAAATAACAGCTTTTTACTAAATGCATATGAAAGTTAAAACGGCAATTATAACAAAAAAAAAACAACAAAAAAAATTGTTTAGCTTTCTGTCTGTCTGTCTGTTTGTTCCGGCTAATCTTCGAAACGGCTGGACCGTTTTGCACTAGACCGTTTTGCTGCTTAGCTGATGTAATAAGAAGTAAATTAGTTTTATATAAAAAAAGAATTAGGGTTAGCAGCTGATAGTAAATAATGAATAATTTATTTACCAATTGGTTGAGTGATTGTATTCACTTAACCCTCACATTTAACCTTTCTTTGTAGAGGGTACAGTTCCACGAATTCTTCGAGCTGGCAGGACAGTGAGAGATCTATTTTAGTAGTTATTGAATTCACAGTATAACCCAGATTATTCTCAAGTTTATAACAACATTTATCAAAACCGATTTGGTAACCCTAACTAAAACTCCCATAACTTCAATGTCTGCTGTCTAGCCATTGAGAACAATACCGACAACTTACGAACTTATACCAAACACAATTATTACCAAATCCCCGTCTTATAAGCCTTACTGAAAAGCCACCTAAAATCCCTCAAACTTCGCTAAATTCACAAACAATTTTAAGACATTGGACTGCCATTTATTAAGTTTTCAAAAGCATTTTCAAATCACCACCTCAATAAGCTCTTCTTAAAGTGCTCCAGACGTTTTTGTTCGCTTCCATAAAATTATATAAATTATAAAAGTAAAAGAAACCACCGAAAAATACTAATCCGGATGTGACGAAGCCGTTGTTGATTACGGTCATGACGAAGCTAGAAGTCAGGAAGAGGATCATGATGGTTATGTGGAAGAAGAAGTACCAGTAGTGGTACTTGAGGGGCAGCGGCTGATTCCTCTTCATGAAGCTGATGATAAGGATTGACGTAGCGACGAACAGCTGCACGTACAGGAGCCCAAATACAAACTCCACGATGAGATTTGTTGTGAATTCTACGTGTTGTTCCACCTCTCCGGTCATTGTTACGAGGAGTAGGGCAGCAAACAGCACCATCGGGAGCACAGCTGTTAGTGCTATCAACATAAACGTCTGTCGAAGCTTATCGCAGTATGAACATGGTATTTCCTCCGAATCTTCTATGATTATCGTCATTGTGTCTCGCTAAATCTGGATTTGCTTTATACAGGTGGATATAATAACAATATATTTAAAGAAGACTATAAAATAACTGTGATTGATAATAATAAAAACTGGCGTTTATTAGTGACAGATGGCATTGAGAAGAATAAGGTGCAATAAAAAGATATTATTGCGAAGTTTTGTAGCCACGATAAATATCTATGATTTAGAACATTTTTACTGGGATTCCTTCTACGTGACTAAAAAGCTGAAATCTGAAATAAACCTTATCATGTTTGATATTGCTCTCTTGAATCTAATAATAAATCTTTGTGACAATATTGCAGCGCCTGGCCCCGGCTGGCTGACCCTCAGCCCGCAGTTTAAATCACTTTATTTATATAGAAAATAAAATACGAAATTCAATTTTAAAAATCTCCGAATTTAAAACGATCCACAAAAGTTAATTCCTCATCCTATAAAACTCGAATTACGCTCTTTGCAAAAGGATGCGCCTTTAGCCAGCATACTGGCTGTTCAGACGATCCATCAGCGCATGCAGCATTACGGCCGTCTGACGGGGCATTTATAACGCTGCATCAGAGACTATCAATTCTGCGAGCATATGGCACAGATATGCGAGAACAGACTGTACCTATCTACTTGAGTGGCGTTTAGGTGTTTGATGTAGGTGGTGCTGTTTTCAAACGATTTTATTCTCCCATGTTTTGTATTTAAAACAGCAGAATTTTATGATCGATTAACTCTTCAAAGAAAGAAGAGAAAATCGGATTTTGAAGGAACTAACATTAACTAGTACATGAGCAAACAATTCACAATCGTCACCTTTCTTGAGATGTAGAAGAACTGAAATATTTTGAGTTCACGTAGACATCAATCGACCGCGGTCTATTTGCTCCAGCAAGAGGATCCTTGGGACTTCAAGTGATGAAGGTAGAACTAACATGACACCCAAAACTATTGAACAAGAGGACACTCTGAATGTGGGGAAGCTAAAAGTGTAGGCGACCCTCTTATGTCCAGCAATGAACTACTATATGCACAGTTGATTGAAAGCACAACGAAACCTGAAAATACACTTCCCGATAAATTAAAACATTCACATAAAAATTAAACTATAAACAGTAAACAAACAAAATAAAAACTTTACGACCCATTTTAAATTAACGTAGCCACCATAATAGTTGGTGCAAATTAAAACTTTATTATTTAGTTGAAACGAAACTTCTGGAAATATAATTATTTTATCTTTTTTAGAGACTTTTATAAAAATATTACCTATCTGAAAAACGGTAGGTAATCTTAAGCGGTTTAAAGATTACCATCCCTTATATTATATATTACAGCCTACCCTAATGGCCGAAATATACGGTTATTGGACGAGAAAAATATTGATCAGGATTTTTATTATGTACGCTAGTTCAATTTATCTTTGGACTTAGAACCTTATCTCAGAAGATTGGAGTAACTTTATAATATTCAAAGCGATCTTGACTGATTGACTGTCTTAGCCCACTGTTCTGTTTCGTTGGTGTCTACTCTTGAGACTTCAGCAAAACAAGGCTCTATTGGAATTACATTATTGTTACGTATTATTCCACGTAAATATCTCCATATACAATCTAATACAACAATAATTCTTTTATGTACAAGTAAACGAAGGGAAAAAAAGGGGATGAGCTTATTGGCCATAAAAAAATTCGTCCGCATCCCTGTCAGTGGGAAAAGTGCCCAAAAGGCTGGCAGCTTTACAACGTTGGATGGTAATGCTGATTCTTTAGCCTAAAAATAGGTCAGCCCTTTATTTAAATATCTGATTGTCTGTTTGTGAATTTAAATAACTGAAGTGGTTGGACTACGGGTAGCAATAATGCTAGCTGTGCAAAATGCAATGTTCGCCGCGCATAGAGTTTAGCGGCCAGTCGTTTTCCCAGGGTCGTGGCAATAACTTGTGTTCTGTATAACTAATGTAAGAAGCGTCACTGTACTTAATATTCATGGTCATCTGAATAGACTTTATCTTAAACACCCTAATTTAATTTATTCTCCTTTTCCAACCACGATACTCCTAAGGTCCCAGCAGCAGCAGCATGTTTACTAGTAAAATCAAACTTGAATCAAGAATTCAAGACTAAATGCCTACAATAAACGTAAACATTATTTTACAACTTTCATTTACAGTTTATTTCTCACCAAGTATGCGCACCCACTAAAATTTACTTAGCGTTGTACCAAAAAGGAGTCATTATTACATTTTGACGGAGTTTATTAAGTGCCTGCTGTGTTGGGCCAAATTGAAATTCCAATCAAGTTTATGAAAATATTTATGACTTCGGACTTAGGACTCCAAAGCGAGCTTTTATTGCTTATACTTTAAATTTTACAACTCTCAATATGCGTGATGTCGTAAAATAAGGGAGTAAAGGGTTCAAGCAAGGACGTGACTGCTTTCTCCTTCACGAGTAAGATTAGCATCTCGCGCTGGTTCAACTTATTGCTTATGTATTTTTGTCAGGCGCTGTGATTTATGTTTTATTCGTAGCAAATTAATACTGAAAACAAAGTAAGAAAATACTTTTATTTACGGTATACATAACTGAGACTGAATACTGAGATTGTGTTAAATGAAGCCGTACTATGAAAGGGCTGGAAGCTACATTCAAAACAATTTGTACGGGGTTTTAATTCTAAGTCCCAATTTATGTGACCAAAATGCTTCCTCATTTTCCACGTTGTGTTAACGTGGAAAATGAGGAAGCATTTTACACGCCAGTGAAGGATTTTTCCACGTAGGTAATATATCTTATATTTTTCCTGTATTACATCATCCTCTTATCATCACAATCTAGCCCTTCTTTGATATTTTCACAACATTTTTCTTAACCAGCGACTTACGAGGCAAGCGCCATCGTGTATCGACATCCTGTCACGTCGAGTGTTTAACAAAATAAATGAGGTGACTGTGTCGTCACATGTTGCGAGGGAGGGTGCATCGCTTAAGAGATTGCCCTTAAATGTTTTGCATGAAGACTTAAACATTGATTGAATGAAAAGTGCTGAAGCTTTTTGAGAGGATCTCATTTCGAAAAATATGTTTTAATCAGTCCAGCAGATGTGATTACATTGATAGATTTTTGTAAAGGAACATGAAAACGGCAACACCAGACTGATAAGAATTTAATGTCTCTGTTGTAAACGATTCAACAAATGACCCTTTCACACAATCCACATCTCTTCATTTCAGTATATTTTATTCCAACCTTCCTATGAAATATATCGAGTCGAAACTGAAAAACTCAAGGGACTACATCTATCAAGCGGTCGAGAGCTAAACGGACGCGGTCACACATTATACAATCCGACACGACACGATCAGTACCTACACAACACCAAAATGGGACTTTGCTAAATATTGTTCATCATTCATCATCATTTCAGTCCAGAATCACCCACTACTGAGTATAGGCCGCCCCTTTTTTCCGCCATACTTCCGCGTTCCATGCGTCTCTGATCTAGGAGTTTCCCACGACTATTTTGATCAAATAACAAGAGATTATTGATACTTAACATTTCAAAAACAAGTGAAAAGCTAACACCATAACTGCAAGATAAACGGTTACTGTTTATGTAAAGAATCTTGAGATAATTATGTGCTCTGGGCGAGTTTCTTTGCATGCTTTGTATTTCAGCTCTTCATCTTGTCAATGTCAGCAGCGCTTACCTGAAACAAAAGAAAAAATACAATAAGTACTTAGTAGAGGGGCTTATGGCTAAATAATAACAGCCAGGTCAATATTCAAATATTGACCCGGTTAGCAATACTTGTCGAGGTCGCTCCGTGGATGGGTGACCATTCATTAAATACTCGACCCCTCGGAAAGAACGTTAAGCCGTTGGTCCCGGCTGTCATTCGTAGATCTTTGTCGTTAGGGGTAGTCAGAAGCTCGAAAGTCTGACAACCAGTCTTGCCAAGAGGTGCCGTGTTACCTTCTATCTGGGTTGTGGAGGGCAGATAGGCAGTCGCTCCATGTTATTCAGCTGCATCCGGTTAGACTGGAAGCCCACCCTAAACATAGTCGGGAAAAGGCTAGGCAGATTAACTATAAGTAGGTACTTAGTACCTACAACAAACAAACGTTTAATGGTATTGAATATTTCGATCGATAGAATAGAATGAATTTACTTTGTAACAATGAGACAATGTTATACTCTTGTTTTCATATTGTCGTTCCTTATTTATATTGTTTTTTTTTTTTTTTTTAAAACCTTGCCCCACACAAAGAATTTCTTCCTGTATCGTGGGTGCGTTTACAAACATAGAAACTCACATACACTAACACCCAGACCCGGAACAACTACTTGCAGATCATACAAATATTTGTTCCGTGCGGGGATCGAACCCGCGACATGTTGCGCAGCAGTCCATCGCTGAGCCACTGCGCCAACCGTGTCGTCAAATTGTGTCGTCGTCGTGCCGGAATCGTGTCGCATAAACTAAACCGTTCCCCGCCCGATGGCAAACGGATGGCACACGAATGTCACGAGTCGTCGACACGGCCATCCGTCATTGTATTTGTTACAGATTACGTTCTAGCGTATGTTATGAAAATACTGCTTTACATGCAGCTTTGTGCGGTATCAGTAGTATTTTAGAACCCTTGTAGCCTTTTCTTCTTCACTACATTCCGTTTATGTCCAACTGCTCTAGTGGCGGTCTACCGCTACAAGACACAGTAGGTATATTATGCAACGCACTCATAAGGAACACAAAGTCATTTCGCACCTAATCTCACTCCCAAATTCACAAAGCACACTTAAACCAATATTGACTAACAATAATGCTCCGTGGTAAACTTAGGAACATCCATCCCTAGGATAGAATAGATGCTTACGTCACAGGTAGGGCTGCCACTCGCCGGGACAGCTGGCAATTACCGCGGGATGTCCCGGATTTCGGTCACGCCCGCTTGCATTGTGCGCGGGACGTAGGTCACGTAGGTTCCCGCATTTTCAATGCAGTTTAACGCCTGATTGCTTTGATCCCAATCTCTAATCGGTGTTATTAAACTTTAAATTATTCTGGAAAGCTAATAGCTGATGTTCGGGCTTAGGTACTTTATATTCGCTGGTGGAGAACATAGGTAACATATTTTTAATGGAAAATTATAGAGATTTCGGATAAATACGGTGAATAAACATGAATTAGCTTGGTAGTTTCAAAATACACCTGTGTTTTCGTTCATTTACTTCGAACATTTATTATTTTCAGTGTTTTGAAGAATTTTATGTATGTTAGAAGAAAACTTATTTTTTTCTAACATAAAATTCTTATTTTAAGCGCAGTGCTTGGTAAGTAAATAAAAAATTTACGTCGTTAGCATCCTATTGAAGTGAGCTCAGAAAGAAAAACGAAACCCTCGTGGGTCTCCTCGTGTTTGTCATTTACTCATTTCGCTGTGGAGTAGGCAAAGGTAAAAATTAAAACATGAAAAACAACCTTCTGATGTATATTTTTTTTTAAAAGAAGAAAATGTAAATATATACGGGACAAACATTGCTATTTTTAAACTCCAAGCTGTAAAGCTGTAATGCATTCGATTTTAATCACAAAATATACGTTGAACATTTATCGCCGAAGCTTACATATTTCACGTTGGAATATTTCAATATCCGAAAGTAAATCCCGGTCGCGGACGCATCATAGCGCAGCACTATTCGTAGTACTTAATTATTTAAGTGTAATCCCCGATACAGGGAACTGAACTGTCAGGCTTAAAGCCAAGGATTTGCGACAAAGGAATGAAGGCCAAACTGTACCTACTCATCAGTCACCGTTCCATAATTTATTAGTTACAATAAATTCTTTAGTTGGAACGTGAACAAGTAATTTCCTTCCTCACCTTCGACCTTTACGACTTCATCCTATGAAAGAGAAAAAAATATTCAATTTAGAGTAAGTTATTTAGGATATTTTGATCCGAAATCTAGTTGCCGGTTTGATTTGTTTAATCAAGCTTAGAATTAGGTATCAAGCTTGCTAGTGCTGAAAAAAGGAACCCCTTTCTATAAATGACGGGTTATATAAGATAAAAGACGGACCGTCGACAGCCAAAGATGTTTGAGTATTTTTTCGCTTGAATAGAACTTCGGCTGAACATGACCTATAACTTGTAATAAAATGAACTAACTAGAGTTCATAGAGTTTAAGATAATTAATTGATTCAGGCGTGACTTTGCGGAAATCCATTATAAAATACAATAGACGCTGATATATTTAGTAACCTATTCCGCTTGACTTCACAGTATATAATATAGCGGAATAGGTTACTAAATATATCAGCGACTATTGTATTTTTCATAGAGTTTGTTAAGGCTTCTTTCTTTTTAAAGAAGAAGTATCTTTTCAAGCCTGCAGTTTCTTTAGCTAATACCTATTTACTTTACCTGGCGTTTATTTAGTATAAATGCACATGAGAGGACTTGAAAACCAGTCAACCGTTTTTCTCTTGTCTTTTTATCGCCAAGTCCACAATATGCAATTTAACCAAGTAATGCATACAAATGTATCGCTTTTTAAGAAAAAAAAAAAGCAAAATCTGCAAAGCAGACTGCTTACCTCTACTAGTTAGAGAAGCAAGATAAAACCCTTTCAGAAAATCAGAACCTGCCAACTAAACCTCACCTGAATACCCATATTCTAACTTGTAAAAGCAACCCTTTAGATTTTTAAATGGAACTTTCCGATCGGTTGAAATGAGCGGTACGTGCTGAGAGCGCAGTTTGGTTGGACTTGGACGTGACACTATATACCACAGGTACTGGTTATACCTGCGCCCTGCGACCGATGACTAAGCAATAGTGGACTGTTTCATTGTTTGCTGCGATTTTATTTATTAAGTTTTGGTTAAAGGGGATTTATAGGAAACTGGTTTTCTAAATTGGAACTTGGACTTTCATATTTGTGCAGTTTAACATCAACGATGACGTTTCCAAAATTTTAAAAAGATTCACTCACTGTTGTGTGTGTGTGTGTGTGTGTGTCATCTTCTTCTCTCGTATCACCACAAACTTATATGAGAATAATCTATACCGCAATGAGCCGTTGGAGGAGTTCTAGCAAGACTAGCTAAGTAATAACAGCCGCTCGAGTCGATCGGTCAGATTAAGCTACGCTTGCCGCGGTCAGTCCGTGAATCTTAACATACCGAGACCCCTCCGCCTGGGAAAGCACGTTTGCGTTGGTCCCGGCTGTCATTCTTGGATCTTTGACAGTTTTTACGGGTCGCCAAAGCCCAAATGTCTAACAACCATTCACTAAGGGGTTGCTCCATGTAAAATATTGGTATTCAGCTGCACCCGGTTACACAGGAAGCCAACCAAAACCCTTTTCCCATAGTTGGGAAAAGACTCGGCAGTCTAAGCCTATACTGTGATAAAATCACAAAGCAAATCAGCAAAGTAGTAAGTAGTAAGTAGTTAGTATCTACTACTTATATGAGAATGAAATCCATCAAAAGTAAAAGCGTACTCAACACTTCTACATCTCACCGAGGTAGAAAGCCAAAACGTACCTCCATACAACTCCATTTTCAAGGGACAGATTAATAGGCCTATAAATTCTAGAAGTGGTCCAAATCGTCCCCAACCTTGTCTTTGAGTATCGTCATCAAAAAGTTTCCTCGTTACTCATTCGTAGAGTTTATTTGTTTCAACTCCTACAACTCTCAAGTTCTTTTCCTACGCCATTAAAAGTTTTGATTCATTTAGAAGTGTTACGGTCTACGGATTCCTTGATCTGAGTTATCTTGCTCCAATTAAAGGGTTTTTGATGTTGTTATACTTTGTGGAGTTTTGGCTATAATGTGGTGGGCGGTTTCTGAATTTCTAACTCTTTGGTGTTTGAGTTTGAACTGATTTTTGTTGAGTTTGAGTCGGGGTATCGTATTGGTTTGGTTACTGAAGATTGTTTAGATGCAGAATGTTTTGATATAGGGTAAAAAATACAATAGACGTAGATATATTTAGTGACCTATTCCGTTTAACCAAGAAAGCGCGTTAGTTAACCGGTGGCCTCCCGAACCCGACACCACGCGCCTACTAGTCTTCTTTTGACCAGTTTAGTTTCGCCGCGAGCGGCCTCGTGTCGCCGCGGCCAGCCGCGAGCATTACCACTGAGAAGACGTACCTACACACGGCTACACATCAAGCTATACATTTCCAGTATAAACTGACCTCGCATTGTACGGAAATCCTATACAATGCGAGATCAGCATAAACTGGAAATGTATAGCTTGATGTGTAGCCGTGTGTGCGTGGCCGCGAAGCCGCTCGTAGCGACGCGAGCTGCCTCACGGCACCCCGAGCGGCCGCGCGACTTGTTCGAGCTATTCAATACTGGTCTTTTAAATATGTAGAAAAAGTTTAAAATTATTTCACACTGAAAGTGCTCGCCCCGCCGCTGCCAGCCGCTGCTTTCCCGGTGTAAATTGAGTCTAATGTCACTTCTACTGAAAGAAATAACATTAAAGGGGCAACCCACTTATAAAAGGTAGGACCCTAAATGAAGGCTTCATTTATCGAAACAATTACACAAATTACAAGGTTAAAGGTTAAATTAACGGTTAATTTGGGGATAAATAAACAAAATGGAGAAACAAACGGTTACACCCACATGTCGGCGTGGGTAATGACGTAAACACAGCCTCCCTAATGATCTTATACGTCGCTATCCTTATAATCATCTCTATTAATATGCAGGGTTGGCATTTTGTAAAATGGTCTTTTAAATTGACCCTTTTTGCTTGTAATTAGCTAAAGAAAAGGCGTTTTTGGGCCTGTATTAACAGGCCCAAAAAGAGAACACAAAAAGTACAAGTAATTGATATCATTTGGTTTATACATATAAGTAATTTTATTTCTAGCCCTCATAATTTTATTTTTAGCCTCATAATATTTAGTTTTAGCCTTTTCCGTATCGACTTTTTAACTTAAGTTTATTGTTTTTACGAAATTCGACTTATCCCTTCAACTGACGGCTGTCAAAAGTCTAGAAAATTGACTGCTTTTCGGCCTATTTCTGCCTCACGGCGCCAATCAGACTGAGTCAACGCTCTGTAATTATTGTAAGAATGTCAAAGTTGCCTAGTTTGAGAGTCATTTTGCAAGTTTATTTGATTATTGACGTATTACAAACGCTAAAATGGTTCCAACAGATTAAATATTACCACTTTTTAATAAAACCACAAAGCGGTCGACCACTAGAGACGTCACTCACAATTCTAATAAGAAAAATTAAAACTCTAAGGTTCATCATTACTGATTGATTTTAATAAAAACTTTAAATTAGCTATAAATTAAAAGCAGTTCTATTTGTATGATTAATTAAAGTGATTAAATATCAAAGGGTAACTTAATACATAAAAGAAAAACAAAAGTAACCAAAAATACTGAATAAGTTACTTAAGTAATCTCTATCAACTTAACGAAGTGGGCACGTTGAAAGTACTTAAACATACTATTCGAGGTTCAAGCCGTTACTCTAAATGAGACAGCCCTATTCTGAGATAACGATACCTTTTAACACGATGAGTGCGAAGTACAGTTCTTGACGACTGTACTGGATGTCACGAGTAATAAGGTTGTAAATGACTGTCCCTTGTGATTAGACCCGGATTATGCTATCATGGCTCATTTTCATTAGTCGATAACTCGGTCGATATAAAGCATGCGGGGTCGCCCCGGCAGGCGGGGTAAGGACTAACGAAAGTCATAAGTCGATAACGCTGTTGGTACACCATCTGAGAGACTCACACGCAATGAAAGCAAACCTTCAAAGCAACTGCCAATCGTGGGATGCAGGTTCTCCGTATACTTGAAGCGTTCCCATCAACTCGAAAACGGGCCCTATGGCATGCTTGACAGAAATCTCCCGCACCATACGAGCACTATCGGCCAATAAAAATAAGCCTTCAGCGTGTAACAGGAATGTTTCCACTGCTGGGACACAGATACAGACTTTTCTCCCGCTGGGAGGCAGTGGTGGGCCGAAATCCACTACGCGGGCCCAGTGCGGGTTGGTGGATGTCACATGTCTTCGAATTTTCGGTTCTACGACATGCCGGTTTCCTCACGATGTGTTCCTTCTCCTTTTTTGAGAGCAGTGGTCATGAAATAATTTACACAAAGTAAAGCGCCGAGTTGTAGGTCGTTACCACTCACCACCGCTCTAATCCTTGACTCCTGCCAATGCTAGCAACCACACGATGTTTTCCTCCACCGTTTTTTAAGCAACTGCAGTAGCTCGTGGCTAAGTAATAACAGCCGCACGGGTCGATCCAACAGGTTAAGCTACGCTTGCCGGGGTTGGTCCGTCGATGGTTGACCATCTTTATATACCGAGACTCCTCCGTGCCTCGGAAAGCACGTTAAGGCGTTCTTCCCGGCTGTCATTCGTGGATCTTTGACAGTCGTTACGGGTCGTCAGAAGCCCGAAAGTCTGGCAACCAGTCTTACCAAAGGGTATCGTATTACCCAGTTACTGGGTTGTGGAGGTCAGATAGGTAGTCGCTCCATGTAAAATACTAGTATTCAGCATCCAGTTAGACTGGAAGTCGACCCCAACATAGTTGGGAAAAAGCTAGGCAGATTACTTTAGATACAGTTATGTCCGATTAGATTGGCAGTCTTACATTCTGAAGCTACGGAGTTTCAGCTACGCATCGGGTATCCAAAAACGACACATGTATAAATCAACGCTGATGATAATGTGGACTTTGATGCCACGGCTGTTGAGTTATAAATAATAGGAATCAGCAAATAAATATCTTGATAAAGAGACAAAGTTCATAAACATAGCCAAATGTTGGATAACGATGACTAACACCTGGATTTACCACTCAACCTAACAAACAAAATATAGATATTTATTACTTGCCCTAAATATGTATCGTCATTAAACCAAAATCATAAACCGATATGCAAATCTACCACCATAAAGGTACTTATACAACACATAGTAATAAAACAAATAGTACTGTAAAACAAACTGATAAAGGCGAGGGTATGAGTAAGACAGAACAATTGTCATTTTCCAGTAGTTAGTCACAATGGTGCTGAAACGATGGATCATTGGATGCGTTTTGTGTGTGGTGCTGTCTTCAAATGTTGGCCAAACTTTCTCAGTATATCAAACTGTGAGTAAATGTTATATCAGTGACAGAGGCGTTATCATAAGCTTATCAGAAAGAGCAATGTTTACTGCTGAAGATGGGCTACCTCCAACGAATGTCAAATTCTTACGCGGTAATATAGCCTTGACAGTTAGATAAGTAATAACATTATATTTTTATCATTGCGTAACCAGCAATTCAACGAGGGAAAGGGTAGGATTGGCTATTCTCTGAAATAAAAAAATATATTAGAAAGAAAATACGTTTATTTGCGGCAAACATGACGCTAAGAAAGGACAAATACTTATACGAAAATAACAAGTTGGGGGACAATATGCGTCACATTCACGCAAAACGGCCATCGCTCAGCATAATGCTGCGACCCTATGCGAGACTGAGCTCCAGCGCTGGTATTGTATTTGGGATATGCACATAGAAATACAAACAAAAAAAAATGGAGTATTCAAACTAACAAAAAAACTCGTGCGATACCTAAAAGACAACCACCGACTTATAAGTCTCTCTTCTCTTCTTCTGTTTCTTCTTCTTCTATATTGTCATCACTACTCCAATCTCCAAGCTAACTATGGGTGACTGTTATGATTATGATAGCCTCACAATGTTATCTGACCTATAATGGGCGTATTATCTTTCTGTAGATCGTCACTCGCTATCGTTTTCGATCTATGTTCATCGTACATCCACTCTTTTAGAGTCCCACTCAGAGGAGATTCTTTTCGAATTTTTAATACGGGATCACCTTAACTTTAGTTCTTTCTATATCTTGATCCGGGCCGGAATTAAGCTGTAAATTCATTCACCATCATCATCATCATTTCAGCCGAAAGACGTCCACTGCTGGACATAGGCCTCACCCAAGCACCGCCACTTTGACCGGTTCTATGTTTTCCGCATCCAGCGGATTCCTGTTGCTTTCACAAGGCCGTCATCTGTGCACCTTAATGGAGGCCTTCCAATACTACCTCTTCCAGTCGGTCAGTCGGCGGTCGCCACTCCAGAACCTTCGGCCCCATCGGCCATCTGTTCTGCGAGCAATGTGACCTGCCCACTGCCACTTAAGTTTGGCAATTCTACAATTTCTACATTCATTATTTTACCTAAATACACGAAAATGTATATTACCATGATATCTTACCACGGGTTGTAAAGGAAATTACGTCCTAGATTAATAAATTAAAGCCTACCTAGAAATCTGGTGGCAAAAACGGTTGAGTGAAGAAGTTATGTCGCTATTTTCTTAATTTACCTACTCCACAATGTCGTCCCACATTTCTTAATGTCTTGTATTTCCAACTTACGTTTAAGTATACGGTAGGTATGCCAGAAACGTAGGAGTGATTTACTTTTAAGATAATATATTCTTTCTTTTCTTTTTCGTGTGTTATTGACTAGCCTGGTGTCAGAGGGTTTAAGCCGCCCATGGCTGACTTGGCTTAACATGCCGTCGAGAAATATCTTAGGCATGCGTGTCCTCACGATGTTTTCCTTCACCGTTTTTGAAGCAAGTGATAATTATACATTACGCACATGAATCCGAAAAGTCAGAGGTGCGTGTCTTGGGTTTGTGCTCGAGACCTATGACTAAGCAGTCCGAGGTGACATCACTAGGTAATCATCACTGCACACGATGAGATATATTATTTTCGGGTTCCAAACTTCACCAGTATTCGTTTCTATAATAACAGGTTGAAAGGATAACAGAAGATGGTTTCCAAGCAGAAACCCACAAAGTCACCACTTCTGATGGCTACATCCTGGAGATGCACAGGATACCACAGGGAAGATCAGTGACGGATACGTCAGAAGACAGGCCGGTGGTCTTCTTGATGCATGGACTCCTATCTTCCTCGCAGTCGTTCATTCCACTTGGACCAGACTTTAGTTTTGGTAAGAATTGAAGACCCATCATTTCTTCCTGAGCTTCTGAGGCCTTAGTGCGAGTTTCTTTTAACTATCTTCACTTTACGCATCGACCGCGTTCGGCGCTCCGATTGGCCCTTCACCAGTGAAGGCCAGTGAAGGTCCAATCGGAGCGCCGAACGCGGTCGATGCGTAAAGTGGAGATAGTTAAACTCGCACAAAGGCCTCTGAATGCATATAGATTTAGTTTAAGTCATGGCATCAGCGACTAGAAAATATGCTTCCAACAACGGTTTCGGTTCTCGTTTTACATGGAACAAGTAAAGAGGACCTAACTTTTTCTCGCTGGTTCATTTTTATCCCAATCCATTTGTAGACGACGCAGTATATCTTTTTCTACCATATATCTCTATCAGTATTACGCCAGTATGCGCCACTTTTCCAGGCATTACATCTTTCACACAACTCTTCATCTTTTGTTTGTTCTCCACCTAATTGAAAGTAAATCACAATAAGATTTTTAACTCCTTTCTAGCTTACAATCTAGCGGACAGTGGCTTTGATGTCTGGATGGGCAACGCTCGAGGCAACAAGAACTCTCGGTTCCACACCACCTTGGACCCTGATGATGCCCAGCAGAAGTTCCAATTCTTCGACTTTAGCTTCGAAGAAATCGGAATGTATGACTTGCCAGCTATGATCGACTACGTGCTGGAGTATACTAAGAGGGACAAGCTGCATTATATTGGGCATTCTCAGGTATTTATGGAATTTATAAAGTTCTGTGGACTGCTTTTGGGATATTCCAAGTTTTTTAGTGCTCGGCTGCGGAATCCTATGATGATTTTTAGGGTTCCGTACCCAAAGGGTAAAACGGGACCCTATTACTAAGGCTCCGCTGTCTGTCTATCTGCCCGTCTGTCACCAGGCTGTAAACAACACTAAAAAATCGAATAAAATAAATATTTAAGGGGGCTCCCATGCAAAAAACTTGATATTTTTGCTCATTTTTGCTCGATATTGATAACGGCAATAGGTAGACGCTTGAAATATTCACAGAATATTTAGTTACATATTCACTTTAAAAATAAAGAATTAAATTAAAATAAAACAAATATTTAAGGGGGCTCCCATACAACAAACTTGATTTTTTTGCCGTTTTTATAGATAATGGTACGGAACCCTTCGTGCGCGAGTCTGACTCGCACTTGGCCGGTTTTTTAATACTCTAACTTTCGTCAAATATTGTACCCTTTTTTGTCATGGGTTTTCTGTAACATGCTGTTATTTTTTTTTAGGGTGGAACAGTGTTCCTGGTCATGGCTTCAATGTTGCCGGAATACAATCAGAAGCTGATTTCAGCCCACCTCTTAGCAGGAGTTGGCTATCAAGAGTATTTCCCTAATGCTGAGTTATTAGAAACTGCAGCTATGACTGATTATATTTATGTAAGTGTTGTTTTTTCTATTATGTAACTGAAATTCTGGCCCTTATTGAGCAAGCGTGGTTATCAATGCTCGTGCCTTCTCTGTATGAGAAGAGGCCTCCCGAAGTAGGACAGTACAGTTCGATTCAAACTTAATGGCGGCTCGGAAGTTAGCTTTTCGCTGCGCAGTACTCCACCCTTCACTCCCGCTGACACACGAAATTGTTACTGCGCAGCGACTCGCCTCATATTCCGAGCCGCCATTAAGTTTGAATCGAACTTTAATAGGCTGATGAATATTCTTCTTTTTTATATTTTGTTGCCACCTGTGAAAAAGTTACTCATACGATCCAACAGTCTGGAATTTTTATCCATACTGGAATCACTTGTAAATTACGTCGGCTATACGGCATGCTGAAAACCCCTTGAATTTGGCGTTTTTATTCTTAAACTCATAAAAAAGAGAACTTTTCATCTCTATCGAATTAGTGACTTTTATTCTATTAGAACAGCCTTCTTGTTCCTTAAACTACTTAAAATAAATTATATAAAAATGTAATAAACTTGACGGTATTTTAAAGAACGTACCGCGCCTGCGTGGGCCCTAACCGTAACCCTAATGAGAGCAGACATTATCATTAACCTGCCTCGCTGTATACAAAATATATTCACCAGAATAATAATAAATCATATTATAGGATCCTCCTTTTACACTGGAGGTAACAAAACAGTATTTGGTAACATAAAACATAATGTGAAAATGTATTTAATAAAAATAAAATGGTGAGATGGATGTTTGCCTCGTAAAGTATTGATTTTACGGGGTTAGACTCGATACTGCCAAGCTGAGGGGCTCGTGGCTGAATAATAACAACCACATGGGTCGATTGAAGGTTAATTAAGCTATGCTAGCCGATATGTCAATATGTAATGGATGGGTGACCATCCATTGCGCGGCTGTCATTCGTAGATATTTTACAGTCGTTACGGAATATTCAGAAGGTCGTCGGTCGTTAGTCAGAAGCCCGAAAGTCTGACAACCAGTCTTGCCAAAGGGTGTCGTGTGACTCAGTAACTGGGTTGTGGACGTTAGATAGGCAGTCACTCCATGTAAAATACTGGTATTCAGCTGCATCCGGTTAGACTGGAAACCGACCCTAACATTGTTTGGAAAAGGCTAGGCAGAATGATAGACTGTGAGTGTTAAGCAGATGATGATAATGTAATAAAAAGACACGAATACGAACAATCAAACAGACTTTGGATAGCCCCAAAGGAGATATGAAAGTCTACATCATGTGCAGTCGTACCATGAAAAAAATATGCACCTTCAGGAAAAATTTTACTTGCACTGCGCATGATATATCTGCCGTATTCCACGAGTGTACATTATTTTATTAATGTAATCCCATAGTTCTCATCGATTCAATTGTTTTTCTTTTCCAGAGTATTGCCGTGCAAATGGGAGCAGTAGAGCTATATCCACCTGGCTCTACGGAGATGCTGCCAGGTGGTATGGTCATATTTCCAACGCCAGACCTTTGCCTCGGGAATGTTCAGTTGATGTACATGTGTCAACTCTTCGGCGTACGTCATATTTCGCCTAAGTTGGTAAGTATCTTATTTTTTATTTGATGGCAAACAAGTATGTGGGATTTTAACTTGTCTGCATTACCAGAGTTACGGCAGACAGGTGGATTAGTAATCTAGAAGCAAAGTTGTAATGTATACTGTACTGTTTTAAAATCGGAACATAATGCGCCGCTTTTTTTTTTTTTGGTGTGTAATCATCAAATGACTTCTCCCGCTCTGGGCGGAGCGGAAGGGCGTGTCAGACTGTTACTGACTAAAACCCACCCGTGTTCCTTCAGTTGCCTGTTGCCAGGGTCCCGGTATCTCTTTCGAACTATTCCGCAACCCTGGCAGGCATCGGTCCTAACGGACCCCGTCAGGTGTGCAAACATCTCTTTGAGGCGCGCATGGAACACGACGCGCCATCGACCCGGGCTTGGTCCTTATCGGACGACGAGCTACCCATTGCTCGCCGTCCGCAAGCCCGCGCCTATGGTGGCCGGGAATCCGCCTGGGATTCCCGACGCCCAGGGTGTCTCCAGCGGCGGCGGTTAGGGGCGTGAGGGCGCAGGCCTTGCCTCTCCCTCACGCGTTCCGCCTCCTCCTTCGCGAGCATCACTGCTTCGCAAAAGGAAGTGACCGCCTCCCATGCCCTCTCGCTCCGTACCATGGACATTATGTGCCCCTCCCTATCAAATTATGTAATTATTTAATACTTCAAGCAAATGTACAACAAAAATGTGCAGATGCGGACTTAGGCATTTTGTACCAGTCTCGATCACCTTTGGGTGATGCAGGAGCCTTAAAGGCTCTTACATACTGAGGCGAATCGTCGCGCGACGCGACGCCGCCGCATTGTTCGCCGTGAAGTTTTCTTAGAAATTGTTTTGTTAAAATTCGCGTCGCGCGGCGAATCGCGCCAGTATGTAAGAGCCTTTACTTCGAAAATTGTGGATTAAATGTGTATTTAATTTAAATGTAAGTCAAAGTAAAAATATTTATTTCAGAACCTACTAACAACATAAATGTGAAAGTATGAATGTTTGGATGTTTGTTACTAAATCATGCAAAAACAAGTGAACGGATTTGATGTTAGGCACTCATTATAGTTTATAACTTGGATAAACACATAGGATAGTATTGTTTCCGACCTCTGCACGGGCAGTAACCCAGTAAGCACATAAACGGCAGTTTTGGACGGCAACATTTTCAAGAAAATAGAATTGATTCTAGTTGTCCGTATAGAGAAGAATGGGTGAAAAACTCCATAGTTACTCTTTTCAAAGGTTTTATAACAAGTGAAGGTTACTGTGCGTTTGCACTGGCGAAACATTCACAACAAAACATGTGGAAATCTCTATTTTCTGTCAATGTTCCATACAATTTTTGGCAGGAACATGAGAGACTTTAACATGTTTTGTTGCGAATGTTTCGCCAGTGCAAACGCACAGTAAAGGCTCTTACATACTGGGGCGATTCGTCGCGCGACGCGAATTTTAACAAAACAATTTCTGAGAAATCTACACGGCGAAAAATGCGGCAGCGTCGCGTCGCGCGACGAATCGCCCCTGTATGTAAGAGCCTTAAGGAGGATATACAAAAACAACGCAAACAGCAACGCTGCCGTCGGCGGCAAAAATAGGTATTGTGGTGGTTCTTTCTAAGAAGAGTTTGTTTACAAGGAGCTCAACTACTTGATTAATTTTTTCTTTAATATCTTCTGTTCTTATCGCTGATTTTGCAATGGCTAAAAAAATATTACCATCGTCCAATGTTTATATTCCTATTTATCTATACCGGAATCTTTATTGTGATTGTTACCATAAATAATACTAAATTTTTAAATGATCGCAGTAAATTATATTACACGCTTCAAGTTCACGCGCGTATAGTTACAAAAACGAGGAAATACGAGTATAAGTAGGTAATAATAAACAAAAAGAAAACTGGGTGTAAAAACATTGTATCATGCGTGGTCATAGGTAGCGGAATGATGACAAAAAATCTTTTTTTTGTCCTTCAGGTAGCTTATTAAAAAATATTGGACACGTTTTTTTTATTCTTTTACGTAATCAAAAGATGACGGCAATACATTATTAAAATGTTACATGACGTCACTGTTCGGTAGATACTATGCTTAACTGTAACGTAGCGAGCACCCACTCCCCAACTTTAAAGCTAAAGCAATAAATACGTGTCTAATATTTTTTTATTATCTGCCTGGCGGACAAAATAGATTTTTTTTTACCCATGCGACCTCCCTATTTAAGGGTGTGGTACAGGTACCTACAGACCATCAAGCTAAACAACTTTCTTCATGGGATTATTGCTTATCCAGCTGATATTTTTTTTGCGATTACGATGTTGGTATAATTTATTCAGGGATATAAAGCATATTCTATCTTTTATTAATTATATTTTATATGCCTCGATGTCTGTTTAAACAAGGAATCCCGATGAAATCGTAAAAATAGATTGTAGGCCATAGACAAGCAGGAGGCAAAGTCATAAAATATTTTTACGTAATGAGGTTTTAATCATAAATTCATAGTGAAAAAAGCTTGATAAATTATGAATACTAAATTTTTTAGTTGCTTTAAATATGGACAATAACACAATTATGCAGAAACCTGCTTATTCATTAATTTTGTACAAAAACAAGAGAAATCTATTTTCATTTGATTACCATGGAAACCGTTGAACGAATTATTAAACTACGACGTGTGATTGAATAAACATTAAAACATACATAATTTAGGTAGGAATATTGACATTCAAAAATACATATTTATATTATTTTATGCCATACATTCATTCATAGAATAATAATCTACGAGTGAATTATTAATGTCCGCACTTTTTCGAGTGATTGTACACGATTTGGGGTTTTATTGGTTCAGCTGTGGCCGCGATTAACCAATCAATTGTTCATATTAATTATTGTGTCGGAGAAATGTTGCTTGCGAGGGAATACAATAGTTTTACGTAACATTTCGGTATTCCGCTCAAGGCAAATAGTACGAGAGGGTGTTCCCTTGTTTCGCAGACAGAAATTTCAGAGAATTTCGTTTCGCAGAAAATGTTTCATATAATATTTGGTCCTTGTATTTTTATTTCGGATATTATTGTTTTAACGACTATTTACTTGAATGAAACATATTTCACAGAGACACAATTCAATGAATTTTATATCACATTTTTTTATTTAACAATTTTTTCAAACAGAAGAATTATTTTTTAACGAATATTGTTTGTCCGAAAATCATTATTATTATTATTTATTTGTCTTTGACATTGCTCGGGACTCTAGGGTCCCGGACCTTTGGAAGGCGTACGAGGGGCCGAAGCCAACTCGCAGAGGCCCCTTAGACAATTTTAAATGGAATAAGGCACCAACCGACGATTATCCCTGTATTATTATAAAATCGCGTAGGCGCGGAGGGGCGAGGCGGCCCGCGACTTGAGGAGCAGGTGGTTGTAACGCTCGCCGCCGCGGCTGAGGCTGGCCGGCGAAGCCAGACGAAGCATTAAATCATAATTATACAATAATTTAGTAATGTAACTATTAGGGTACTTCGACCAAATGGGTTAGGTTAGGTTAGAACTGTGACCAACTACGCGCGAGCCGAGCGAGCGGAGCGAGCGGTGCCGCGGCAGCGGCCGGCGAGCGCTACATCGAAATTGGTCGCAGTATCAAAATTAGGGCACTCCGACCAAGTAGGTTAGGTTAGCTGTGACCAACTAATGATTTAATGTTTTTCTTGGTAATATGTTTTATAAAAACTAAACAATATGAGGATAAAGAATATTTGATTTGTCATTCTATGAAATGAATAAATAAACATACATTTTTTTTTGTAACAAAAATCATTGATTTAAATTTATTTAAAGTAAATATTCTGCGTATTGATTATTCTATGAAATGAAAATATAAGAAACATTTTATGTGAAACGAAATTCTATGAAAATGTTGTCTGTAAAACAACGTACACACGGCTACACATCAAGCTATACATTTCCAGTATAAGCTGACCTCGCAATGTACGGAAATTCTTTACAATGCGAGATCAGCATAAACTGGAAATGTATAGCTTGATGTGTAGCCGTGTGTACAACCAGTACGAGAGACATAATTATTAAACCAGAGTGGGAGTTTTCTATAAATCTGAACACCGACAGTTTTATTAAAAACAAATATAATAAAATAGAAGACAGTATAGTCCCCGTTCCCGTTCCCCGTACTCGTCCTGTTTTAGTAATTAAGTACTAACATAGGTTAAGCTATTTAGGGTTGATTTCATCAAAGTCAGATATCTTTTATCCGTGGAATAAAATTGTCGTCTGACAGTTTTTGTATGGAAAAACTGTTAAAAATTCCAAATTTATTCGCAGGATTTATACTCTGTATAAAAGTTTGGTGAAATTCGCCCTTAGTTACTAACACTATAGACCATGGTAGTCTGATTAAATAAAGATTAATAATAAGGAGCTTGTGCAGCCAGTGTAATAGCAGCTGCTTTCGTGGCACGTTCCCATGGGGTAGGCAGAAACTTCATCACGCCACCAGCTTGCCATGATCCTTACATACTCCTTTTGCTTCGTTTACAACAAAAACGATTACAAAAAAAAACATTATTCACACGAAAGAATATTACGGAAAACTCAATCATACAACTTCTGTTTTCAGAGTAACTACAACGCGGCAACGGACCAACCAGGAGCAGCATTAAAACAAATAGCTCACTACGGTCAGAACATAAGAGACAAAATCTTCCGTAGATTCCACTATGGTGCTGAAGCAAATCTAGCCAAATATGGGACTGAGGAACCCCCACTATACGACCTTAGCCTCATTTCTACTTTCGTCACAATGCATTATACACTAAGTGACAATCTACTGGATGAAAAGGATGTGCTAGCTATGGTAGCTGATATACCAAAAGCTATTGCTCGTCAGGTGGCAAGGACCACTTTCCAGCATGAAGATTTTGTTGCAGCATTAGATGCTAAGGAGTTAGTGACAGATTACATTATTGAAGCTATTCAAAAGGCAGGGTGAGTATTGTTATTTTAATAGTAAGCTCAATAGGTAACAATCTGTTTATTCATGCTACCATTGTTACCATGCATTCAATATTTGACAGAAAGCAGAAGCATAAAAGGTAGTGTTATGGGAGGTGTCCATGTGTCGTGCAACTATTGCTGCCAAACTAGACCTGGCTTAAATTTGAACCTTAAAGACTACGAAAAGACATAAGCGATTTTAATTATAATTTCAGACAAGAAGACCACTACACTGAGAATGATGGAGTAATCGTCGTAGATGGCACGACTGTTGCACCGAGTGGAGATATTACTACAGATGCACCAAGTGGTGTTACTATCATTGATGCACCTAGTGATGATACCAGCACTGATGCTCCAACCGTCGATGCCACCACCACTCCAGCTCCTGATGGATCAGCCACAATAGTGATTAATGTGTACCTCATGGTACTGAGTCTGTATGTCATGGCAAAGCAAATGTTTTAAGAAGTAATGTTTTTGTAAATATTTATTTATTTATGGTATTTATGTTTTAGTTATGATTGAATTATCTGAGCTTTAAACTCGCCATATTGTAAGAAGTCAATTTGTTACACTCTTTAAAACCTATCAATCACTTATTGATTAGCCATTACATCACAAACTTGAAACTAAGTTCAATAAAACTGTTACCTATAATGTAGTAAATATTATTAATAATATTCAAATACACACATAATTCATCACCGTTTTAGTAAATCACCCAGAAAGAGAGGAAGCAAAAACAGATCATATGAAACGAGCATCGCAAAGAGAGTCGTAAGATGACGTCGTAAAGGAAAGTGTTGCTACAACAACATTAACAATAACAGTAAACAGTGAACGAGTAAACAAGACTGTAAAAGGAAAAAGTACAGAGAAATTTGTAGCATTCCCTTTTTTTTCATAGATGTGACAGAATTTGTAGGAGCAGCTAAACATTATAGCATATCGGAATATTCAGCTGAGTTCGATAATACTGGAAGTCGAGTTGGGAAAAGGATTTGCAAATGATGGATAGGTATCAGATTTTGATCCTTTATTGGAATTCTGGTAAACGCAAACTCATTACAGGTATCGAGCCAATTATATTAATTATATCAGTATGATATTAGATACCAGTACCTAAACCTATTACTTTAATGAACATCGTAGACGTCAGAATAATAATTATCACAATTGGAATCCCAATCAAAAATTGAAAATGTGTAGTTTAATTAAACCAATATTAAGTTTTAATAGTCGTAAGTAACATATGTTTCTTCCCACGACTCCCCCACCCAACTTCTTCAGACAAAATATTCAACACGATTTTTTTCAAAACACTCCCCATAGTATTTCAGATTTGTGATAACAAAATAATGGTGTAGGGGAAGATGTCGAAAGGAAATTAGTCTCCGCCCCATATAGTGATAAGGCGCAAGTAAGGGGTGGTATACACGTTAAATATTTACTTATCGAAGTCTAGGAGTAAATAGACGATACACCGCCGATGTGTTCCGGCGGTGGGAGAAATATTGAAGATTGGGAATGATGGTTGATGTGATCAAGATATGTTGGCAAAGATGGTAGATGGATGCAATATTTTTCGCTTTGCTATGGTTTTTTTTTTTGTGTTTTTCCTTCGGCGGAATTTATACAGAGTACTGCTACCGAAGATGATAAAGATGATTAATTTCAGAATGTTGTAATGCTTTGGGAAGCTAATGGCAGTAGACGTTGAATGTCTAGTCAGAACACGTCTGGAACAGAGCTGATCAAACTCTTTTTAAGACGATATTTTAGACCATAACTTATGTCAGAAAATATTCTGACATACGTTATGGTCTACCAAAGTGGTAGCGGCTTCGACTTACGAGTTTTAGATCGTAGGTTCGAACCCTGAGAGGCGCTTTACTTTGTGCAAATTATGTCATCACCACTGCTCTGAAATCGGTGAAAGAAAACATCGTGAGGAAACCGGTATGTCCGAGAACCAAAGACTTCGAAGACATGTGACATCTACCAACCCGCACTGGGCCCAGTGTGGATTACGACCCACTCCCTCTCACAGAGAGAAGGCCTGTCCCAGCAGTGGGAACATTATATGATGATTATGTACAACAACCACCAACTAACACCATATAACTGTTCATCGTAAATCCAATTTTCTTAGAAATCCTCACCGTTAACATCGCGACATACAAACCGCATTGACACGATGCACTTGGCTTTACCGCCTAGTTTCGAGGTTAAGTTACGATCCGTAGTTAGTAAGCGATATTATCGTGATATCGTTAGCAAACAATATATCGTGGTATCGCTCACACTTAATACTCCGCTGGTTTCAGTAATTAATGCTATCCGTGACAGCCAGTGGCTTGAGTTTGATGTGTTTGTTAGTGGATAGTTGTGTAACTACTCTTGATTGCTTTCAGAATAATATTAACTTGATAAGACGTCTTTACTTGTGAGTTGTGAATAGTACGTGGATAGTGAAAACTTATTTAGGGCTAAAATATGGTCATAATTTTCAACAAAAAAAAAGTGTTTCTTATGAACATATCGACTAATGTACTATCAAGGAAATTAATTATTTAGAAGATTGACCCACTACGTCAATCTGCCATGTAATAGCCATTCCATACGACTGTCAATTTAGAATGATAGTAGAGATGTAAATTTACAGATCAATTTGCTAAGCAATAATTTTCTCTAAATTACTTACATCCAAATAGCATCCAGCAGGTGACTCTCCATTCCCTCAATCCAAAAATATAAGTACGTATCCAAACGATTATTCCCTAGTTAGAACACGCAAATCAAAAATATTACTGTAACAACGACCACCAAAAAAACTCCAACCCTTTCGTGACAAAGCTAATGACAGCCGCCATATTGAAGACCGGTATTACAACGAGTGTTAGGACTCCGGAATAAATCACTGAGGTCCTGTGACGGACCCTTGTCAGCTCAAATTAATGATGGCCGACCACGGAAGCGTTTGCAAACATTTGTCTGAATTTTTGCGTTGATATATTATTATTTGTTCTGACGGATGCACGGTCGAATTGTAGATATGTTTTAAATTTTGAACTTCAAAGTGTTAATATTCGTGGAAGATTGATCTGATAAAAAGAAAATGAAGATAGGTAGTTAATACTAAGAAATGCGTTATCTACGTTAATATGACCAACATAATACTTCATCATCAGTCTGCCAGTGCCAATGCCAGTCCGAGTCTCCGGCTGGACTAATAGCGCTTGTCCCACACACTGCTACGGTTCATCTCAATAAGTGAGTCACTCAGATCCATCGACTATAACAAGATGTAGACTTGTCGATGGATCTGAGTGAGTCGACGGATCTGCCAGAGTATATTTTTAACGAAAAATCAAATAGGAACGTCAACCAATAACAGTTAAAAAAATTAACTGAAATATTTAAGGGTGAACGCAACCGTTAATTTCCCGCAACGAGTGGGTTCTTTCGCAATCCTCGAGTAGGATCACCATCTCGTAAGATAAACTGACACAAAAAAAACAAACGAACCACATTATGGGTCCACAATAATACTTGCAGCAGTAATGCAAACCTTTTCTTGCATAGTAATAACAATATTTACTTTTGTTGTCGTCTCTTGACTCTTGAAGGAAATTAACTTAATAACACGAGGTGCACTCATTTGCAAGTCTCTTCTCAGTCTGTTTTCTCTCTCTATCCAGCCTGTCCTCCAGGATTTAAATGAGGCAAACGTAAGAGTTGACCAGGTAACTACGTTCTGCTATGTAATTGCGTAACTTATTTTCGTAACCGATTAAGACTAATTGGTTGCATTTTGACAGTTCAACAACATTCATTTCGTTGTTTACGATGCTGAGCAGATTTTTTTTTCGAACTGATGAAGTTATTACCGTGAATAGTTTCAAATTGATTTTGATTGATCGTGTATTCCGCAAATACGGTGCTGGTCGGACAAAATACGAGTCATTGACACGAGATTATATAAGAAACGCAGTCTAGAGCCGTGTGAGTGATAAAAAAACTCCCATGAAATTCAGGTCGTATCCCTGAAACTTCCAACAAATAGCCACCGTACATAAGTAGAACCCATAAACCTAGTTATTTGGGTCACAACACATTTGTTATCGGGTCATGATCGCTGCTGTTGACGGCTTAATATATAGCGTAGTTATACCTTTAAATTAGGATTCGTTTTGTTCGTAGTTAATTTGATTAGGAGTAATTTTGTAAATTTAGATGTTTTTATGACTCTGTTTCTCGGTACGCATGAAATGTACGAAAGTCTACAATAAGTAGTCCCATTTAGCGATTAGCCTGAACATAAGGTTATACATATGTTTAGGTTATAGGTTATACATATTGTTTTTCAAAAAGTTTTACGAAAATCGTAGTTCCTCACAAGTTACTGTTACCCAGTTACCGGTTTGTGGAGGTCAGATAGGCAGTCGCTCTATGTAAAATACCGATATTCAGCTGTATCCGGTTAGACTGGAAGCCGACCCCAACATAGTGGGAAAAAGGCTAGGCAGATTGATTGTAGTTCCTGATAAAATAATAACTTGATACAAAACTGACCGATTGTATACACTCATCACTCTTTTTATCTCTTTTTAAATCTACATTCAAACTTTAGTATCAGTCTATGTATAGATCTCACAGAATGGCAAAATCCTTTGAAGTCACATACTGCTATAAAACTCGGATACTTGATAGACGATTCACATAGTAACCCCGACTTCCGTACCACGCCCGAATTTTATGGCATTTAGAAAATTTTCGCTTTAAAGCATCCCATTCACAGGCTAACGCTTCCACGTTTCTCAAAGGACAATATTATGTCAATTCTCGCCTTCTCAAAGCCATATATCTCCTTCAGACTCGAAGCAGCCTGTTCAAATGGAAATTCTGCTTTCACAACCAATAAACACCGTATTGCTATGCAGTAAAGTTTAGTTTCGCATAACACGTTGTATAAACAAATCAGTATGAAATATCAAGGTGAAAAAATGAAATGTCTCAGCAAGAATGGATCCATTCATTCGTTTTGAAGGGAAATCAAAATAATAAAATGTTTTTTTTTTCTTTTCATTTGCACGTGCACGTGATTTTTCACTCGGTATTCAATCAATTTCGTTTGTATTTTGTGTTAATGATTTTCTAAAGAATATTGAGTGCTTCATGGATTCCATATTACATCGACGTGAGCGATTCTACGAAAAAAATATCGGTTTTATGTACCCAGAAGTTTAGTTAAGAATTTTTCATTTCTGATGAATTTCTTACAATTGAGGGTGACTCAATATGTGTATACTGATAAGACCGATTTAAATCGAAGCCTTTTGATAGTAAATCGAAATCCCGGTTTATTTATTTATTAATATAAATCCATCGAGATATAAGTACTAACGTACTAGAGAAGCTACGTCAAATAACTGAATTGTCCTATTCTTCGTATTGAATCTTTAGTTCGCTGCAGCGCTAAAATAATAACAATTCGTCTAAACCGTACCTAATTTACCACAGTGCTAGATTTGCTGCAGAAGTGTATTTATTCTCGGCAAAAAGGTCTTAAGCGCCATGTAAATCACGGCACTACGCGTTTTCTTCGACAAACTGCGGCGCGATCGCCGCAGTTGAACGGGACAAAGTAGGAATTTACGGTGTCTTCTCTAGTACGTTAGTACTTATATCTCGATGTATAAATCCCGATTTATTACCGGTCTCGTTGGTCGCAAGCGCTACTGCTGAGCATGAGGTCCTGAGTTTGATTCCCGGGACGTACAGTCATATTGGGTATTTCCATCTGGAATTTCTCAGTAACAACCCGGAGTCTGGATGTGTGCCCGGTGGACGGCAATGGGCTCGCCCTCTATTACATGGTACTTAATCATATACTTTATTACCACAAAACCGTGTGTAACAGTTGTTTAGCCTAAACACCTTTTAAACGTGACATTTCTGTATGGAGTTTGACATAAAAATGACATTAAACACGCGTTGAACAAGTGTCTAAGTTTTTGTGGTAAGGCCCATTATGTTTATGTAATAAACCAATATAAACCCTATACTCCATAGGTTTTGGTAGTTAAAAAGGGTAAACAAAAAAAACCACGTGACTCATAGATGCTAAACCTTTTATTTCAAATGTTAAAATCATAGTATATAGAGTCACATATTAATAGACTCTATTCTGAATCTGAATCTGATGAACTATCTGTCACATTAATAATAAAGCGTTTAGTAGTAAAATCAAATATATTGTCTAATTTAAAAAAAATCTGTTCTTCTTTTAGTGCTGTCAACAAAGGCGTCTGGTTAACCGACTAAACGTAATACCTGCGACTTCAGTTGCCAAACTACGACACAGTTGTACTCTTCAATTTAGCGAAGTTATCTAATTCGTTGTATTTCCTAAAAGGTTTGGGGAACCTGTCTTTTTAGGCTATTTACAATAGACAGATTACAAAATATTATAATTATCATTTTATTTAATCTAACTAAAAAATTGTGCTCAAGCAGTTACATCTACGAAGAGTAGTTTAACAAAAAATGATAAAGTTTAACATACTATAATAAAAGAGGCAACTATCTGTTATCGAAAATAAATTTAATTTTGGTATAACGTATTTTCCAACAAGAAACCTTTTTTACGATTTGTTTACCTTTTTGTAACTACTTAAACCTTTAGAGTATAGGTTTTCGGCCTACCATTCAATGTAGGTATAAGGCACTTCGGTAATATAAACCAAGTACTTACAAAGATTTGACAGTAGATTTGGGTAGCACTTATCAGAAACTTGGTAAGGCTTTTACGTACGAAAAAGTTATTTAAACTAAAGTAGGTATTACCAAGGGGCCTGCCACCACCGCTTACAGTATTATTATTTTAATATTACTTCAGTGTAGGGAAGAGACGAAGCTCTACAGGACGTATAGCTCCATCTCTTTCCCCCACGAAGTAAGATTAAAATAATAATGTTGTATGCGGTGGTTGTAGGCCCCCTGGAGATTTCACAAGTCATGATGTTTATGGAAGTAAAACTATGTATCCAATTTAAATAGAAAATATTATTTTAGTTTCTCACTTATTCTTTAAAAACATACCAACGGGAACAAGCTTAGAAGTAGATCAACATTCGTCCATGTATTACTCGATTTACATACCTGAAACAAAAAAAATAAATAAAATAAGTATGGCACAAAGTTACTTTCTTCCAATTTGGTTAATATAAAAGTTTTCGCGACATCTTGGTATGTTAATATTTTGCAAAAGCTTAAGACTGAAACGCGAATTTTTCTTGTTTTTTTTTTTTAAATTCATATTTATGTACTTTCTGGGTTTGTATTAGACATTACTGCCATCGGTGAAGGAAAACATCGTAATGCTGGGGCTACACGAACAGTCAACGCCAATGCCCATCACCGCCATAAACAACGCGGTAACTATTCCGATAATTATAGCGATAAATTGAGTGACCACCCTTGAACGGTGAACGTTAATGCTCATTTGCCGCCACCCGAGTTATCCCCTAACGTCAAACGCCAATGTGAATGCAAATGTCAATTTTAGCGATAAGTTTTGGCTACATCTATTAACGTCCATCACCGCGATAATCAACGACGTTTCCCGTTGGTGTGGCCGCAAACCTTCACTTATAGTTAATACTAGCAGTGAACTGCGGTTTCACTCGCCTCGCTCGGATCCTAAGGGTCGTAGCGTGATGTTAAATAGCCTTCCTTAAGAATTCGGCTATCAAATGCAAAAATAATGTTTCAAATCCGACGGTAAACAAATGGTAGTTCTAGAGATCGTCTTCAAACAAACAAAAAAATCTTCAGCTAATTATATTAGTATAGCTAAGTATGACATCGCCCACACGTCTTGAGCAAGCGTGGTGATTACTGCTTCCTTCTCTGTATAAGAAGAGGCCTTCGTCCTGCAGAAGGGCAGTAACAGCCTGGTATAAAATAGAAGATTGTATTATAAGGGAGCAAAATAATATTTTTACGGCGAGGGCGCTTTTTTGAATCCAGAGCGAAGTGAGGGATTCTAGAGTAGAATCACGAGCGTAGCGAGGTATTCTTTAGTAGAATCCTGAACGTAGCGAGGGCTTCAAAGTACGTCGCCCGAGCCAAAAATATATTTTGCGCCCGAGAGATACACTCTAATTTTCATCACCCACTATGAGAAAATAAAAGGCGCCCCTAATTTAATTGTAATATTATTATTAAAAAGGAAGAAAATGAATCCCATCCCATCCCATCCCATCTCAACAAGTCCAAGAAGAACCAAGTCGTCCTTTTCGAATAGGTGGGATGAAAAAATACTAAAATATCTGGAAGCAAAAATACGCAATCCTCTAACAAAAGCCGAGGTCCCTGCAAGCACTCGCGGTAAAGCAAACAGTACTGTTCCGAGCGAGTGGACACACTAGTGACTTCAGTGGCGCCGCTGCGGCGCTGTGCAAAGTGATCCCAATACCCAAATAGCGGTCAAACGCAGTGCATTCCTTAGCTAGCTCGAATACAATATCAGCAATGGAAAAGATCTTTACTCCTATCATTCTCTGGTGTACTTTCTTAGTACGAACGTGTGTTATTACAGGGTGTTAGGGTAAACACCGTTATCCTTGCAACCAGTGGTTTGGTTTCATTTATAGAACGTAGAACGTAAAATCAATTGAAAATTAAAACTTTTTTTTTCTTTTTTTTAATTCTACATTTTACCACAAGAGACGCAAGTTCGTTGTCCTATGCGCTAGGGCAACGAACTTACGTCTCAACACGGGCGGGGGGTGCGGGATGTGACCTGATCGGCCGCGAGCGCGACCCCTCCCTCAGTCTGTCAGCTGTTTCGCTAGAGAGCACGGTGTCGGATATAAACTTTTTAAAATCTTTTAATGAAAATGACGGTTTTTTTTTTGTTGTGTTCGGTCATTTATTTTTATATTTAAGTCAACTACCCATGGTTTGAATGACAAGACTGTTTACCCTTACAGCCTGTATAGACAGAGGATTTAGCTAGGTACTGTATTATCTGACTAGCTGTTGCCCGCGACTTCGTCTGCGATCCAGGTTAAAATGTATCCTATGTCCATCTCTAGGTTATGGTCTACCAATGTTCCAAATTTTATCCAAATCCGTCTAGTTGTTTCAGCGTGAAAGCGTAACAAACTCACTTTCAGATTTATTAAGTTAGGACAGGAAAGATAGGATGAGATTTCTATCAGCTTTGGGTAATTTATATAGGTTTAAAATAAATGTAATCCTGCATTTAGTGTGACTCTGGATTTTTTATTTGTATGTCTCTGATGTCTTGTTTACATCTTTTTAGTTGTTTTTTTTTGTCGTAGTTAATTTTTAGTTTTATAACTTTTATTTTTGTTTAATTTTTTTGAGGTTAAGTATATTATATTTTTGAAATGCGCTAATCTAACGTTTCATTTGATAAACAACACGGGATCACAAAAATAAAATGGTTAAGTTTATCATACCTAATAACAATTAAATTCTACTATTAATAAACGTAAGAAACAAGACGTTTCTGTTGTTTACCTCACAATGGCAAGCGTAAAGCAAACAGTATTGTTTCGAGCGAGTGGACACACTAGTGACTCCGGTGGTGCTGTCCAAAGTGATCCGAATACCGGAGGACAGCGGTGAAACGCTGCGCATTCCCCACGCTCCACAGACACACAGCTAGCCTCCAATATAAGGCTGCGTTTCCACTAGAGATGTGCGATGGAAATGTGTCGTGCGAGGATGTCTAGCTGTGCTGTGAAAATGTGTGGGGGTTTCCACCAAAGCTGTGCGATGAAAATGTGCCTACGAGGATGTGTAACGGAGCTGTGAAAATGTGCATTAATGTGTGGTGCGAGGATGGATGGACTGGCTGGTATACAGTATGCGCAAACCTCGCAACATATCCTTCTCAACACACATTCCTCGCAACACATCCCTTGCACTCATCCCTCATACACATCACTCGCACACATCCCTCGCTTGTTTTGTATGCGCAAAAATCTAGCTCCGCTGAGCCGTTTCCACCAGAGCTGTGCTGAACGAGGCGAGGTAAATGAAGCGATTCCATTGGTTCTTTACAAACACATCCCTCGCTACGCATCCTCGCACATCTCTGGTGGAAACGCAGCCTAAAGATAGTAATGGAAAAGCTCTTTTCTCAGATCTTTATTGTGTTATGTTGCGACCAGGTATGGATAGTGTTTTAAAATATAGGGCTGTAGAAACAGGGCCATTCAAGCCTAAACATCTGTGGTGACGGAAATTGAAATCGTAAATTCAGTGACAGTGAAATAAATTGTGAAGTAAATGTGCTACCAACTTAAATTGTCCGTAAATTCAAATAACAACTGTCACTTTGCTGACAGTTGTGACTTACTGACAAATTGACGTAGTGTCTTTGCTTAACAATTAATTTCCCTGACTGTGCAACACTAAGGTACCTATTCAATTATGACAAATGGTACTTGTTTCAAGAAGAATTTTAGAGTCTAGAATATATAGATTAATGTGGTTTACGTTCAGTCAGGCAACATAACATCATGCCTTGTTTCTTGAAGGGTTAGGCAGAGATGTACCCATAGGAGGGACACCCACACATAGGAAAATTAGACAATATGGATTGTCTTGCCGAGATAGCTATCTAGGTACAGTTAGTGATCAGTGGTAGGTTGGTACTTATACAATGTGTGGTTCTTATAACTAGTATAGCTATGGTTACTAAAAATACTCTTTTCAACTATGTATGGAGCAAATGAAATGATAAGTCGGATACAATACGACCGATATAACTTGGCAGTTCCGAACTTCGCGCAGAGGGCTGCGCAGTAACATTTAATAGGAACCAAATGGTTACATGAGGCGAGTGTCAGAGAGAGAACATGCGCGAAAGTTATATGCGCCTATGTTCAGACCTGCCAAGTTATATCGGCCGTATTGTAATAGAAAACCACCTTTTTCCCAAGAATCTTCTTGATCCAATCCAAGACATTAGCACTAAAAGCGACTAGGGTATTCGCAGTAAAGCAAACAGTATTGTTCCAAGTGAGTAGACAAACGAGTGTGCCACGGTTGAGTACGGTATACCGGTATCCCGCCGGACGGCCGGATGCCTCGAGGATGGACGGTGACCGCATCTGTGATTGCATTCGCAACGCTTCACTGGGTGGCTGTAGCGTCAAACGTAATGACCGGAATAGGAACTCTCTTTTATCCGTGTATTTATGAGGCGGTCTGCGTTTTAATTCGTTAAAACGTACCTACTAACTTTCTATTTGCTTAGGTCTAAGTATACTTAGAGCTACCTTAGTAAAACCTGAAAGATTACAACATATCTACATAGATCAATCAATCTGCCTAGCCTTTTCCCAACTATGTTGGGGTCGGCTTACAGTCTTACCGGATGCAGCTGAATACCAGTATTTTACATGGAGCGACTGCCTATCTGACCTTCACAACGCAGTAACTGGGCAATACAATACCCCTTGGTAAGACTGGTTGTCAGACTTTCGGGCTTCTGACGACCCGTAACGACAGTCAAAGATGAATGACAGCCGGGACAAACGGCGACAACATATCTACATAGATATGTTGTAATTTTTCAGGTTTCGCTCAGTTTTGTTAAGTGATCTTATTCATCAATCGAAAGGCTTTTCGCTTATTCACAACGTTATTCTGTTCTAAAACTCACTTCTGTGTCCGCACCACAAGTTTTCAGAGTACAAATTCTGTTTTGTACATTAATCTATGACTTTTACGGAATAGCATAGCAAAACACCTTTTTAACGCTTTAGTAATTTCGTTATTTTCTTCAGTCAACTCAACAGTGACTAAGTTTTCAATTAAAATTAGCATGATATTATCCTTACCAACATAAAAGATATACAAACACAACAACATCCCTCAGGCCACTCCCAAACTTGACAGACTCAAAGAATTGCAAGTCAAACAAAATTCCGTGAGCCGAGGCGAGGTGCAAATATTGGGAGGATCGGAGAGCGTTAGTCCGTCGGATCCGCGGTACGGTCATAATAGAGCCTTAAAGAGTGTCAACAAAACTTACCTGACCAACATAAGCAGACCTACCAGGGTTTTAGAAATTTCAAGAGACCCCAAATACACCACAGGTCTTCTTCCCTGGCCGTGTTAAAATGTTAGTAGCTATCGCGAACATTAAGCGGATAAACAGCGACTGTTAAGGCACCACCGACTAATGAAGGAAATGCTTCCAGCCGTTTAATGTGTAATTTTTATCATAATAATTCCTTTGGATAATGTATTTTTTATCCCATTAATGTACAGTCTTCCTTTATCCTTTGTAATAAAATGTTACGTGTATCTCTTTGATTTGTGGTCTTTGATTTTCAGTTCCTTTGACTATAGAATAATATTATTACGTTCTTAGAAAAATCCAATTCCCTTAATGTCTTTGAACAGCTTCGCCTGTAGTTTAGTAGTACTTATGTAACACATTGGCATCCGTGTAGTATTCGTGCATGCATGCATGATCCGTCGTGTGTGCTTGGGTGGTCTTTAGACGTGCGAATGCTCACATATACTGCATATGTGCATAAATATCGTGAGTGCATGTTTGAGCATGAGGACGGAATAAGCTGGTTAACGGCAAGAATATTATCCTATCATTTCAATGAAAGAAAATCTTAGACCAAAATTAAAGTGTGCAAGGGTTTTTTTCCAGTGGGAGCTTTTTTGCTATAAGACTTGCCCCTATTACATGGGACTTAAACATAACTGGCGAAATGAGGGTTTACTGTATACCTCAGCCCTTTAGGGAATAGAGCATAATCAGCCTATAATGTTCCCACTGCTGGGACACAGGCCTCCTCTCGGTGAGACACTATCCCAAACGGCGCCCCGAAAACGGGCCCTATGGCATGCTTGACAGAAATCTCCCGCACCATACGAGCACTATCGGCCAATGAAAATAAGCCTTCAGCGTGTAACAGGAATGTTTCCACTGCTGGGACACACATACAGACTTTCTCCCGCTGGGAGGCAGCGGGCCGTAATCCACCACGCGGGCGCAGTGCAGGTTGGTATATATGTCACATATCTTCGAATTTTTGGTTCTAGGACATGTCGGTTTCTTCACGATGTTTTTCCGTTTTGAGAGCAATTGTGATGATGTAGTTTACACAAAGTAAAGCGTCTGTCTGGCTTCGAACCTACGACCTACAACTCGTAAGTCGCGGCCGGTACTACTAGGCCACCAATGGCCTAGCCGGAAATACAGACAAGATTTTAATCATATTTTTGAAGTAAAAACTTCTTTAGGCGCGTTGAGCGATTTTTACTAGGGGATAAACTTATGGATTCACGTCACCGACATTCTCGTGCCGTCGTGTTTGTCTCTGATGAATTTAAAGAATCTACTTCCACATGCATCTAAATCTAACAAACCCATTAAACAGGCGGACAGAGGGCCTAAAACGGCCACATTAGCAATTCCTCTAGAAACAATTCATTTCCTGAATTTCCAGCTGTCATTAGCAATTGCTCTAATTTGACACAAAATCAATTCATACGTGGACCATTTTACGAATCTCCATAGAAAACTGTCAAACAGATGAATTATTTCGTATTAAGAAGCGCACGCAGATCATATTATGAATTGTCAGTTTGTGACATTTTACGATGATTCATAATATTTTCCTATTATGATTCTGCCAGTGACTGTTTTAAGCCCCCAGTAACAAACAGAAGGCTCCAATTTGCAGTATACTGTTTAACGTTTGTTGCAAGATCTGAAAGTTTTATAGTTTATATTCTATGCGTGTTTAAACCTGTTTTCTCTAAACTTCAGCTGGACCGATACTACGGTCGTTGTGCATGTAAGTGAATGAGCAAAGTTTGATTCTATCGTCTTTAGATAAGGACACGACTTACATTTTTGTATCGCTTGTATGAGTTTTAAAGTAGTGCAAGTTCTGTTCGATGAGCCTTTCTGATACTAGTTTGAGACACTAGAAAACGAGTTGTGTCTTTATTTTCTAAGAGCAAATAGGGTTAACATACCTACAGATAACTAAAGTCGGTATGCCGATTAAAGACACGTGCAAACTGGCGCGATATCGCGGGCGCAACAAGCAGCGCAACTCTTGTCACGCTTGCGATATCGCGCCAGCTTTTTTCAATCTTCGGATGAATTTTGTCTGAGGAATAAAAAAGCGGACAGCTTTTTGTATAGAAAAAATATCACACTGTCGTATTTATTTTTCTGAAAAAGTTATCAGACCATTGAAAAATCGGCCCTTAATATACTAAATAAACATTGATGCGGTAAATGAATAGTGCAGCAGGAAAGGAACTTTTCTCGTCAGTACATGCCTTAACCGTTAACTATAAAGAAAAGTGATAAATTAACTTTCATTTTCCAAAGAATCATACTGATTTAATGTAGGTATTTTCTCCACAATTTATATTTTTTATAAGTATAATAAAATGTCAAAGAAGAATAAACAATTAATATTTTTCAGCAGCTGTCGCTTTCCGCGCCTCGGAGCGTGTTACGTAATACGTAGCGCGTTGCAGGATACAATGACGTCACGCCGGAGTTTCCGCTTTGTTACACGGTAACTCGATTTATTATAGGGTAACACTTTCCTCTAACTGCATTTTAAAAGTTACTATAGGAAAATCATGAAGCCTTGTTTAAAGTGACGGTGTTGGTTTGCGAACTTATTTTCCTATAAATATTATAAAGAAATCCCTATATATATTTACTAAGACACCATGTCTTGACATAAAAAAATCAAGTAACAAAAACTAAAACCCAACTACGACTTAAAAGGTATAAACAAGACACCACAGACAGACAAATTAAAAATCCGGAGTCACACGTGTTAGGGCATAAATCGAACAGATTACGTGTGACTCCGGATTTTTAATTTGTCTGTCTGTGGTGTCTTGTTTATACCTTTTAAGTCGTAGTTGGGTTTTAGTTTTTGTTACTTGATTTTTTTTTAATTCTTTTGGGGTTATAATATATATATTTTTGAAATGTGCTCATTAAGCCCTTTCATTTGATACCCAACATGGTACGATTAAACCATATTTTTTTTTAAGTTCCTCACTTTATGTCCTCTAGAGGGCGCCATTTTTAATTTAATGTGACTTCACATAGCCTATAACCAGCGGACAATCACGACGCTTCTAACGATACCTCATTTGTCAAATTGTGATAAGTGGTTTGGAAGATAGGAGGGAACAGATGAACATACATACATACATACATACATACATACATACATACCGGTCAAAATCATAACCCTCCTTTTTTCTTCGCCGTAGTCGGGTAAATAGTATATCTACTCATCTTACCTACATGTATTAAAGAAATCTCAATGTTTTCTCAAGACGTAAAAATCGTGCGAAACAGGTGCGGGTCGCTAGTTAAAATAAAAAGAATTAAAATTAAATGAAAGCTGCAGTGACACGGGGCCGTGTTCGGCCTGACGCGCCGAAAGGAAGGACGTGTTCACACGTGACTCCATTCTCACACTTCCGGCGACGGCTCGCGAATCTGATTTAATATTGTTGCAGTTTCAGAGAGTTTCAAGGTGTAACTGAATGGTTTAATTTGTTTCGGGAAACGGCAGCTTTTTGTCGAGCTTCTGTTCATTTTGGACTGTTTATCTGCTCTTAAATGCAAATTAAGGACTTTATTAATTGAAAGAACTTATTATAGTATTTCAGAGTTTATGAACGAGGACAATTATCTTCGTTTTGGAAATGATGACGTTGTGTTTTATTGAATGTTATTTGTCACTGTAATAAAATCACTCCATATTATAAATGTATTGCTTTGTTGATGTAATTTTGCAATGACTTAATTAATAATAAGTACATTGAATTATAATAATTATTATCGTATAATAAGTAATTATGACTAAATAAGTAATTTTATACAATTAAATTTAGATAAATATAGTCGCGGTTTGTGCACCATCTCTTCCTACCAATTTGTACGCCACGATACGCGGCTGAACATGATAGAACATTTCTGTATTTAATATCTTGCATGCAATGTATGTACACCATGTATAAACAAGTAAATGAACTTACTTACTTATGTAATTTTCTGCAGTGTTTTTGGTTTTATTATAACTTATTATTTGTGTTTGTAAAGGAATTTTGTATAACCATAATCAAGGAAGGGCTACATTTAAATTTTTTAAGGTTAGTTACTGAGAAATAAAACTATCTTTTTTACAGCAGCCCCAAAAGCAACCACCATCTGCATGCCCATAGAATTAACTAGTGCTATAAAATAAAATAAAATAAATAAATATTTATTCAGTATTAAAATTGGTAAAATATTAACATAAAATCTTAGAAATAATTTACAAAGACAATATAATGTTGGATGCCTGTACTAGGATATACCTGTTGAGGCACACATTAGTTAGTGAGACAAACTTTAATATTAATCAGTCCCATTGGCCACATACGGGAGGCTTACCGGAAAATCAAAGTTATAGGCTATCCATCTATAGACAGGAAATTGATGGCAATGTAGGAAATTAATAAAACATACAAATATTGAATGCGTAGGTGTGGCAGTTTGATGTCAAAATAAAATTGAAAGCTTTCAGTACTGTACCAGTTATTTAACGTAAAAAATTAGTTTAAAAAAAATAGTTTGCATAGTTTTCGAGGTTACTTAAACCGACAGTGAGGTCAAAATGGCCAATTTTCTAAACCTTGACTTTTTAGCATGCGTCACCACTGTGAACGAACGGAACTTACAACCTTTTGAGTCGGAGACGGAGTTTATAACTTGGATTAACACATAGTATACTGTTGATCCCGATATTCCCACGGGATCGAGACGTATGCGGGTGAAACTGTGGGGCGCTGCTAGTAGACAGTAAATGAATACACCCAAAAGTACATTCAACTCAAAGCATTTATTTCAATTAAACCATTTACAGGCACTTTTGAATTGTCAAAGAATCGGTCAGTTAGTCAAAAAGTTGAAGCTAGTTGCCCATTCCAAATCGTAGATCTCTATGGAGAAGAACGGGCAAGAAACTCCAAGGACACTCTTTTAAAAATGGATATAGATATTATAAAATCCTGGGTACAGTATTCTTGGTGCTTCTATATGTGAGAACAATGTCAAATGAAAAATAAACAAAAACAATTCAAAATATAAGATTTAAAATAAGCCTTGGCAGATGAGAGATGACCAGTCTCAACTGACAGCGCCCGTTCACGAACATGACACGTGGATCAGCACCATCCAGCTCAACCATTTTGTAGGGAACCGAATGATCCAACTCACGCGCCACCATCATCTATTTTTTTCATTCATTGCAATAACAAACTATAAAACAATAACTAAAATAGCAGTAAAAGTATAGAATATGAAGTTATCCACCGCTAAAAGCCTGTAAAGCCACCAGTCTGCAATGCAATCTACGGAAGGTAAAAAAACGTACAAAGCAGACGTTCCGCCATTCAATTTTATTTCAAAGCGGTGACTTCGAACCACTTTAGTATTGCTTTAGAAATATCCAATGTTACTTTACTGTCGGATCTTGGACAATCTGACTTAATGGGGAGAGTTTTTTTAAAGGATTTTTAACAATACGTAAACCTTATGTCACGTTCGTTACTTTCTGTTCTTGTATTTGAATTATCACATACGTTACTCACTGTCATTCAGGTATACCTTTCATCACATACGTTACTCACTGTCATTCAGGTATACCTTTCATCACATACGTTACTCACTGTCATTCAGGTATACCTTTCATCACATACGTTACTCACTGTCATTCAGGTATACCTTTCATCACATACGTTACTCACTGTCATTCAGGTATACCTTTCATCACATACGTTACTCACTGTCATTCAGGTATACCTTTCATCACATACGTTACTCACTGTCATTCAAGGTATACCTTTCATCACATACGTTACTCACTGTCATTCAGGTATACCTTTCATCACATACGTTACTCACTGTCATTCAGGTATACCTTTCAACTAAGCTAAATCGAGATGAGTAGGTTCACGTCTATGGTGCTACACGTGGGAACCATGCATAATATCTTGATCAGCTTTTTTGGTTGTCTGTTTGTTTCGTTAAGGTGAGTATAGACTAGAGCATTTATCGAGCATTCGCCGATTTTAAATTTTGACCGAACCGCACTTCGAATACAACACTCCATTTGATTTTAAAAACCAACGAGTATCGAGCGTATTGGCGTAACCTTTTATTGAGCAGAAGCATAACCCTTTCTTTACTGCCGCGCAGTCGGATAAAAGTATCCTATGTCCCAACCGAGGTTTAATAAAAATAAAAATAAAATCCGTGAAAGGGTATCAGACAGACAGAGTTACTTTCGCATTTACAATATTAGTATGGATTATTTAAAAGACAGCACCCCCTTTTCTGTCTGGGAGCTGTCTCTCTCAGCACGCGAGAAACCGATTTTGTCAACGGAAGAATAGACAAAATGACGGATAAACAATCGCAATCTGTCATTTTGTCTATTCTTCCGTCGACAAACCCGTTTCTATGGTTGTCATGCTACGCGTGTTGTCAGTGTTAAGGCCAAAACTCTTCAATAATCGTACTGAACAGTACAGAATGTCTGCAATAAAACAATCTTAACAGAACAGCGCCTAACACAATCACATCAAATGAACACTTTCGTCTTCGATTGTACTCATTTCCCTTTATTCAGCTCACGTTCTAACAGAGTACAGTTAAGGTCAACTACTCCCCCGGGATTCGATTCCCGCCTAACGAACTCTTCGCGGTAAAGCCTGTGCTACACTTGACGCGAACGCAGAGCCTCTCAGGGTCGAGCACTCGAGTTTCACCTCGAGAGACAAGCCCTCATTATGAAGGTACTGTTGCCAAAAAACTCTTTACTTCTTTGTAAGTGTGAAACTGAGGTTAATGTTATTTTTTTGTGGGAAGAACCGTTTTGATTAATGTTCTGCCTGTAAAATTAATGCGGACGCATATCAGAAAAAGCCCTTGACACCATATTGGATACTTTTCCAGTAAGTATAGGACCTGCTTTTTTTGTCAATCACCCTTATCCTATACGATACTTACAGCAGGCGTAGCATGGCCCTTTCTATATCTACGAAGAATAGACATAGCTTTTTCTATACAAAGTGACAGTTCGTTTCTTCATTTTTGACATCCACCGTAGAAATATTTCTACAATCTGTCATTTTGTCTTTCATTTCTAACGATCTTTGTCTAGGTCTTTTTATATGTAGACTATTTCGGAAGAAATTTTTCTATCCTTACTGTCAAAATCACACTGACGACCGATAAATTCTATGACAAAACCGACAAAACAAAGAATTCTGAGTGGAATTATGTAAAAGAGTCAATTTCGTGAAAAGTGCAGTTGACTCTTTCTACTTTGCTGCCGTCGTACTGTCTACAGGAAACGTCATTTTTGTCGACTCTTCCGTCGACAAAACGGTGCTCATGCTACGCCTGCAGGGAACGTCTGAACATTGGCCCCTTTTTTTTACGAGCAGCCATTTCAGATGACTGCGATGTACCTAATTTAAAAAAATCCACTTCTACAAATAAATTGAGCCCTAAAATGTAAAGATTTGTTTTTTTTATTAAGTACTTCATAATTTATTTTAACTATTGAAACAAGAGGTAGGTACATCATCGTTACTATACATACAGTACCCATGTTTTCAGTGGTTAGAAAGACACAAAAAAAACTTGGTTTCCAAATCTGATCCAATACCAATTGTATTTTGGATCTTATTCTTCACATTCATCCGAGCCGTCACTATCTATCTTTTATACAAATAGATAGTAAAAAAATAGAAACGAAGTCAAAACTGGATATTGAACATTCTTGAAAAAAGCAATAGGGAATATGCATGTGATTCAAATATGGGTCAAATATTTTTTTTTATAAACTATGTTACTTCAGAATTATGCCTCCATCAATATTTTTGAACAAAATTTCTTTTTGAGCGAGAAATTATTTTTTTTAAAGTACCAAAAAACTGTGGGTAATTCAAATACTTGAAAACGCTAAGAGCGGATGTGACGTAACAATCCGGAATAGCAATCAAAATGTCAGTGTCAAGTCAATGTCAAACGTTCTTAGAAAAAGGAGTATTTGACGTTGACTTGACAGTTGCTTGTCTGTTTTCACTGAGTGTGACGTCACCACACCAAGCGCGCCAAATGGAGGGCGTTTAAATAGCCCGGATCGGTTGGATATTTTTAAACATTTTTTTAAATACTTTAAATTGCTTTTTTGCCGTCGAATTTTTTTAAACTATTATTTGACGCTAAAAACTATCGAATAAAAAAATAAAAAAAATACATGCATATTCCCTATTGTTTCGAGGTGTGGGAACGAGTCTGATGCCAAAAATATAGTTTTTAGAATTTTTGTCCGTTTGTCTGGATGTATGTTCCAGATTAACGCAAAAACGGCTGCACGGATTTGGATGGAATTGAGCACACAGATAGTTTATTACCTGTATTAACACATAGGTTACTTTTAATCCAGGTGTAAGTTCTCGTGGGATAAATTCGGTCATCCACAAGAGCGAAGCCGCCGGCAAAAGCTAATTTACAATTAAAAAGGTACAAAAGTCAAGGATAATGTCTACCATCGGTTTATTGTCTATTTCCAACCACAAGAGGATACAAATATACAGACCATTTTCAGACCCCAGAGGTCTGGTTTATAAACTATTCCTGAACTTTCCAGCCTAACATAGCAACACTTTACATAATTGATTGACGTTGGAAACTTAGCTTTCGAAAGTTTTCAAACAAACTAGACATGCTTTGTTTTGTAACAATAACATTATAAATTGACAGACCACAAAAGAGGCTCCAACTTTTTCATGTTTTCAAAATTCGGTGATTTTTTTCTGGGCTGTAACCACGAATTTATTTTTTCTTTTTCTTTGAAAATTCTTCAATTTTTTTTCCTAATTTCACAACGTAGACTTCACATAAAATAATGATGATTTGATTGAATGAATGATTATTTTACACAGCGTGAAATACTGAGTGTATTTGACTTTTTTGACCTAAGGTCTAAGCGTCAGAAATCTTGAATCTCAACCACTACTTCGTGTACAAGTACATAGCATAGTCAAGCAATCTGGCACCACGTTAGTTAACTCCAGAATTTTCTTAACACTAAAAACAAAAACAATTAAAAATAGGTTGGATTTGCATTTTTTTTAGGTCAAATATTACAAAAGACTGTCCTAAAATATTCCATTTTCAGGTATAATATGAACAAGGCTTTAGGTTAATAATCTTTCTACACCAATAACGCTAAGTGTAACCCCAGCTTAACTCAAGCGGGAACCGATCGCGTGATGTGCGTATATATTGCTAGTTAATTTGGGGAGCTGATGGAGCCATAATTTTAGGGAGATGGGTGCGCCTACAGAATGCAGCCATGTGAAATGTTTGAATTTATGACCTTTATGGGATACTGTGTTATTTCGGGCTGATTATCTCGTTCATTACATATGTTGGGGGAGGTTTTTACGGTTATTGTAATGTATTGCTTGATTATACAGAGTTATTTGTAACAAACGAAATATTCCAAGTTTTAATTAGAGAGTGTAGAAAGCCTATGGATCTTACTCTTACATGCATCCAACATTGTCAAACTTTTATTGGTTGAACACGAAGCTGTTGGCTACTTTTGTATGTGTTTTGTTTGTGCAGAATAAAAAAACTTTCTTTATTTTTCACACTGATTAATTCTATGTTGTTAAGATCTCTAGCGCGTTATAAATCTCTCACATGATTAAAAACGGTGCAAATAGTCAATAGACTATTTGCTCATGATGCTTTACATCAAAGTGCACCTATTACACGTTCATCTCTGTTTGTTTAACTACCATTCCAAAACCTAGGCACCAGTGATTTCAAATCCAGACATAATTAATAAACCCGTGCAACCTATATTCAGTTCATCATAAAATCAAAGCGAAACGTTAAACCACATAATCTTCAGTCGAACAACAATTAATAACCATTTATAACAGGCTTATCGATTCAAACCAGACTATTCGGTTCTATCGATACGTACGTATCGATACAAAACACTCGGTTGCCGACCACAGCCGCGTCGAGCGTCCCGTAATCGGAATCAGTACTCGCTTAACTCGGATATCGATTTGGCGAATGAATGTCGTTTTAATTGATCTCGTTAAGTGCACTTTAATTCGAATGATGAGGTTCGCGATTTCGCGAATTAATCGATTTTAAGTTTGATGCTGTCAATGAATGGGGAGTTTCTTTTTTAATTCAATTTGTAAAGGCTTGGCTCGCCAGATTCAATAAAACCTTTGGCACAGATTGCGGTGCGACAAGTGGGTAATATTCTAATGTCGTGTAACGTAATATGCTTATGACACAATTTATCCTAAAGTTACATTATTCCCGCACTTCTTATTTTCGTTTCGACGGTACATCTGTGGGCCTAAAACGGCCACATTAGCAATTCCTCTAAAAGCATTTCATTTCCTGAATTTCCAGCTGTCATTAGCAATTCCTCTAATTAGACACAAAAGCAATTCATAATATGTAGGCGATTTTACAAATCTCCATAGAAAACTGTCAAACAGGTGAATTATTTCGTAATATGAATCGCACGCAGATCATATTATGAATTGTCAGTTTGTGACATTTTACGATGATTCTAATATTTGCCTATTATGATTCTGCCAAAGTGGCTGTTTTAAGCCCCCTGTACTATTTTGGGCCCAGTAGGTGTTAGTTCAAATTCTTGAACTATGGACTAAGGACCTTTGCGATGTCAACGATAACGCTGTCGAAGTATCCGAATTTTGGCCGAATCATATAATTATACATATTTTTTTTTTTTTTACTTACTAATTTGTATTTATTTTTTACAATAATTCAATAATATAAATGGAATCATCTATACGACGAAGAAGAAGGCCATGAAAATACCTTCACAACTTTTGTTCAGACTTGTAAGCACGGGTAGATAGATAGATAGAAGATAGAATACTCTTTATTATGTACACCATAAAAAAAATACAAATGTAGAAATTTAACATAGGGTGACACAAAACCACTAAACCCACTAAACGGTACCACTAACGGGTAGCCACTAAACGGTGGAGTTTCTTGCCCATTCTTCTCCATACGAAAACTACCTTTTGGAAGGGGCAACTAGAATCAGTTCTATTTCTTTGTTTTTGACGTTCGAAAGTGCCTTTAATGTGCCTATTTGAAATAAATTATTTGAATTTGACTTTGAAACGCCAAAATATCACCCGACTCCCAAAATTTCGCGGTATTCTGGTATACGGTTTCCACCACGTGGTATCGGTCTTAGTTAATAGTCGGGCTATGCGTGCGAATAATCGTGTAACCGCAGGCTAGTGGGAACAAAGCTTGTACAATTACATAAGCAGCCGCACTGCACGCGCCGCGTTATGAGTACAAAGCATGAAGCGGGTTTGTGAGAGCAATTGTGCCAAAATAGAGAGATTTATAAGAGCGTTAATGTGAACTATGACTAATATAGATTCATTTGTGGAAATTAAATGGTCTTGGAATAAAACTTTAGCCAACATATTTCCAAAGAAAATACCCACCTCTAGCCAGCAAAAACTCCTGAAATTAAAGCACAAACGCTCTTAATATGGCAACACCACCACGCAATATCTCGGACCCCTCTACGTGACACGAATCTCGATACAGATCGTAAATAGTTTATGAAACCGATACAGTAAATTGGTTTCGTTTGCTAGCAGATGTACGGAGGTAAATCTATATCGAAAAGGTCAAAAACTAGCTGATATTCTTGAGATTGATTTCTATTGGAGGAGGCTTTTGGCTATTTTCGCGTCATGAATGAATAAATATTGCTAGTTTATTGGATTTACATAATTTTGCGAGGCGAGTGTGTGATCACCATTCACCCAACAGTTCGTCGGTTTTTGTCCACGAGTACGATTCTTCGTTTTTCCACTCGCCGCAATAATCCATACTAATATTATAAATTCGAAAGTAACTCTGTCTGTCTGTATGTCGGTCTGTCTGTCTGTATGCTACTTTTTCACGCCTAAACCGTGATAACCGCCTAACCGGATTTCGATAAAATTTGACAAGGAGATAGATGGCATCCCGGGGAAGGACATAGGCTACTTTTTATCGACATACCACGCGGGCGAAGCCGCGGGCGGAAGCTAGTGAATCATACGCCTTTTCCACTTACCGGCGCGGTCAGTGGAAAAACGTCCAATGACAACACGAAATCAATGTTACAAAAACCTTTATATACTACTACTTACTATATACTACTACTAAACGTATATATACTGTTCAGCAATGTTGTTCTTTTCATGATGACGTTAGATGTGGAATACTCTGCGAATGTCTGAAAGGTCGTTTCGTCGAATGACGAGTCGCGAGCACTATTGTATAAGCCCCGTATCACAGTATAGCACTAGTGCGGATTCTTTGCCCATTAATCTGTCATAGCGACATTTCAAAGGGAGCAAAAATACTCGCTGACAGTTGACACTCTTTCGATTGTTTGCAATAGGTAAGTGGGACTTGCTATAAGTAGTGCTGAATTCGGGCCTTGCGACCGAAATTACTACACATGTATAGTTTATCTACTTATTACAAATCTTGAATCATTTATTTATTTTATTATTGATGTACACACAGTAAAATACATAGAGATACGACACAATTATAATATGAGTTTACTGACAGACAACGAACAGCCTTTGGGCCTAGAAGCCTGAAGGGGTTAAAAAGGGGATAAAAGTTTATATGGCATTCCGTAATTTTTTTAATTAGCGACGGTGACTGTTTTCTGATAAAATAAGTCGTATCATTTTTTTTTGAATATTTATCTCCCAAGGCTCCTGAGAAGTTGCTGATGCGGCTTGTGCTTGAAGAGAATACTATGATTATTTCTGTCCGCTTGTATCTTAAAATACATTATTATTTCCTTTTACTTATTTATTTTCTTATAAATTTACATATTTAAATATTTCTTAAAATGATAATATAAAAAACATTTAAAAAATAGATGTCCGCCGGTGTCGGGAGCAGGGTCCAAGCTACCGGTGGTTAGGGCTGCAGAGACAGCAACCTCCTCACAATGCGAGCCGTATCAAGGAGTACTGCCTTCTGAATCAGGCCCTTGATCCAACCGACTAACGAGAGCCTCCAGAGATGTTGGTCGAGGCTTTCGGCTATCATGCCATTTGGCGCCGTTACGACAATCGGCACAAGGATACCCGAGATCACATTCCACATGTCGACAACCTCGTGTACTAAGTCGAGATATTTTATTTGTTTCTCTTTCTCAGCTTTCACGAGGTTCACGTCACGTGGGATGGTAACAGCGGGCGGCGGGACTGCCATACAAGCTGAAAAGCCCGGCTTGCCTTCAAAACTGAGCCAATCAATTAAAAAAAAAAAACTACTCTATACTTCCAAGTCAATCCTTCATGTCGCAACTCGCAAGAATTGATAAGAATAATAACATAAAAACTTCGCGCTGCACCAGCCGCGCGCTATAAGTACAAACAATGCACCGTTGCCAAACTGCCACAGTTGCGATCTCGCTCTAACACTATAGCGTTAGGCGAGATCGCATCCATGAATGAAGACGTCAATTCTGTAGTACATTGCATCTTTCTCGCTCACACACGCTTGCGGCAACGGTGCAGAAGCCAGCTTCTAGACCTCTCATTTTTGCATTGAAAATGCGTACGTTGTCGATACTATTAGAATGTACTTATTTTGCAAAATGTTCTAATATTTAAGCCCGGCTTTTGAGTTTTTATGAATGGAACGAATCGTGTGTTTGAAGTTCGCGCAAATGCACTAGCCGCGATGTTGACCCGCGTGAAGTGAAGTGAGTTACAAGTCCGCGAAGCGACTCAATTTGTCATTGTTTTGAAATAATATTTCGAGATCAGTATTTTATTTTTCAATTGAGGTAATGAATTACCTAGTTTTATTATTTAAAATGATGTGATAGTTATTGCGGCTATGTCATTCCTTATACTTAGTAGTGTTTTTATCATCAAAATGTGAATTTGGAAACTGTGTTCGAAAAGGTATGTAAATACATTTTCTGACAGTAATTAAGTAACTGTTTGCTTCACCGTAATCAACCCCAAATTACTATAACTCGGAAATATAAACAATTAGGTAGGTATTTTTGTCAGTCGAAGAATATATTGAAATTGGCATTCGATTGTTCAGTATGTATAAAGTTAAGAGTATGACCAAACTTAGGTAGCCTAGCTGGTGCCACGAAAGACATCAAAATTTGTATAGTGGTGTTTGTATGGCAATTGTAGTTTTGGTAAACCACTAAAAAACAAACAACTTATTAGAATACATCTCATCAAGATCACAAAACACAATAATTTTCGTATCGAAGATATTCTTTGAAATAAAGGCGTTTTGAAATAAAGATTAGAGTTGGCTATTGTCATTATGATTAATTATAAAATGTTATATACCCAATGTAATATCTTATTTAACATTTTCAATCGACTTAAAACTTAAATTTAGTTAAAACATCAAATCGATAATTTGGGGCCATCTAGCGGCTTTTGATAGAATATTTTTTATGTGACAAGCGTTGACAAAGTTATTATGGTGAAAAGGTCCTGCGAAGTGGTGGGGTTACGCGCATTCGTTAATAGATGGCGCTTACGACAATTCCGTACCGCCTGAAATAATAATTATGTAGAACTCTTCTTCATCCGTAAATCGCTCACTTGTCTGTTTTTTTTAATCTTTAAAAATCTGTCGGCTTGCCCTGGTTTTGAACCCTAGGCACGCCACTGTGGTAACATCGACTATCATTGTGCGGCGCGCTAATCGGTCTATCACTACTATATCAGGTTAGCAACAATAGTCCTGTCAGAAATACATAATATTATTATTTTATATTTACAGTCTCGAAAAGGACACCCATGAAAATCCTCACTATTCACGCGAAATCGGATGTTTTATTGTGAATAATCTTTGTGACGGGTTTTATCCGACCCCTGTATGGTAATTTATAGAGGATCATCTATTTTATTGCGTCCGCTATGGCCAATCGGAGCCATTTGGATTTGTTTATCTTTTATAACAAAGTGAGTTTGAAATAGGAAGCCAGCCAAAAGCTTGTGTTTTTTTGGTAAAGTTCAAAAGGCACTCATATTACTTAACTAAGGATACGGTTCCATTTCCGAAAGCAAAATACTATTTTCGTCAGTCAATCTGCCTAGCCTTTTCCCAGCTATATTGGGTTCGGCTTCCAGTCTAACCGGATGCAGCTGAATACCAGTGTTTTACATGGAGCGACTGCCTATCTGACCTCCACAACCCAGTAACTGGGTAATACGATACACCTTGGTAAGACTGGTTGTCAGATTTTCGGGCTTCTGACGACCCGTAACGACTGTAAAAGATCCACGAATGACAGCCGGGACCAACAGCTTAAAATGCTTTCCGAGGCACTGAGGAGTCTCGATAAGTAAAGATAGTCACCCATCCACGGACCAACCCCGGCATGCGTAGCTTAATCTGACGAATCGACCAGTGCGGCTGTTATTACTTAGCCACGAGCTCCTCTATATACTATTTTCGTCAGTCAGATGAGAAATTCCCAGTTGAAACATTTCTGACACCTGAACACGTCTGGCTAGAATCCGTGCAAAATCCTGCTCTGACAATTGACAGCATGTTCTTTTCGTGCAACTTCGGCTCGACACGGACTATGAAATTGAGTGTCTAAGAATACACCTCGCTACTTACAGTGGGTTAATTATAACTTGTTCTTAGACGCTATTCGTAGCTTTATTCCGTCAGTCGCTATTTTGAACTCTATTAGTATTGAAACTAAGCTTGACAAGCAAATATGGTGCCAACATGTCGGCAAGGGACAAGTTATACAGGGTGATATTGAATTCATGGACATCCTCTTATGGAGTCATTGTAATCATCATTATGAACCACTTTCACTATGGGACCAAGCCTGAAATCGCGAAAAATAATCAGCTGTTGTGTCCCTACATTTATGTTCGCATACCTCTTCCATGCCCATGGATCAATTTCACCGTGTAGTAAACTAAAACCCACCCGTGTTCCTTCAGTTGCCTATTGCCAAGGTCCCGGTATCCCTTTCGGACTTTCCCGCAACCCTAGCAGGAGTAGTAAACAGTCTGTAGATATTTCAAAGCGTACCATGTCATTCTTACGTCAAACTCCATAAATAAATGTCGTGTTAAACAGTTGTTAAGCTTTAAACAACTGATAAACACGGTTTTGTAGTAGTAAGTACAACCTCTAACCCCAAAGCAAAAAATAACTAAAAAAACGTGATACTGAAAAAGATATTGCGTAAGTATGTAAGCAGAAAACGCAAACGATCTTACAGATAAAGAGAAACGTATACGATTACATTACTCTTTTACATACCACGTTCTCCAGACCATTACTTACTAAACCAGCCATGTACATCAGCCTTCCGTCAACACATATCCGATAACAGACAGTGTGAGAATTGAGAATTTAATACTTATGATATATCTTATTTGGTGCTGCCTACAAGTTGGTGACAACAATATTATTCTGTTCCATTCGAATCCTAATCCATACTATCCGTACTTAAAATTATAAATTCGAAAGTAACTCTGTCTGTCTGCATGTTACCTTTTCACGCCTAAACCACTGAACGGATTTCGATAAAAATTGGCTAGGAGATAGATGGCATCCCGGGAAAGGACATAGGCTACTTTTTATCGACAAGCCACGCGGTCGAAGCCGCGGGCGGAAGCTAGTCCTAATTATAAATGCGAAATGAGTTTGTTTGTTTGTTACGCTTTCACGCTAAAATTTGGCACAAAGGTAGATAATGACCCGGGATCGAGATTTAAGCTGGTGAAACCGCGGGGCGCAGCTAGTTAATTATAATTTAAAATGAATAAACTCAAGAAATCAAAGATAATTTTTTTTATCATCCCGCCCGCTAGTTAGCCGGGGGCCGAATCACTATTTTATCCTATTCTAAATACAAAATGCAAAAACATTCAAATCAAGCCCTTTCGTAACAGCCTGTACAATTTAAGGTTGCTTAATGCATAAAACCTTACAGTTCCTACTCCATATTTCACCGAAATTCGCAGGAAGTAACACAAGCCTGACACAGAGTCTGGTATATGGAAGTGCTTAGTAAAAATCTCCCTGAATGACTCTTCCAGCGGATTATTCTGCAAGTTATTAAGGTAGACGAAATATGCTCTGTGGATATTTAAGATCGCCTCAGACAGTATGGCGGATTTTTATGAGGCATATTCTGAAATATTGTTCCTGTATGACGTTTATGTAAGTCATAGTATAATATTTTATGTACGAGTACTATATTTGTTGAGAGCAGTGGTGGCCCAGTGGTAACGGCCACGACTTACGAGTTATAGGTCGCGGTTCTTTACTTTGTGGAAATTATTTCATCACCACTGCTCTCAAAACGGTGAAGGAAACCGGCATGTCCTAGAACAAAAAAATCAAAGACATGTGACATCTACCAATCCGCACTGGGCCCGCGTGGTGGATTACGGCCCACTCCCTCTCACAAAGAGGAGGCCTGTGTCCCAGCAGTGGGAACGTTATAGGCTGATTATGCTTATGCTATATTTGTTATTCCTTTGTTTTACCTACCAAACCCATGTATTAGTCACTGTAAAAGAGACAGAGTTGCTGCGGAGAAAAAATCACCATCATATCAGAAAAAATCACCATCATATCAGAAAAAATCACCATCATATCAGAAAACAAGCGTTAACTTCAGGGCTGTTTTGATTAATTAATTACTGGTCAGAAATAGCGTAAAGTGCGCCTGAAGAAGTTATTTGATAAATGTTACTACTCCATTTGTGAATTTATAAATGACTAGCTGCGCCCCGCGGTTTCACCCGCGTAAGTCTCGATCCCGTGGGAATATCGGGATAAAAAGTATCCTATGTGTTAATCCAGGTTATAAGCTATCTGTTTGCCAAATTTCATCCAAATCCATTCAGCCGTTTTTGCCTGATTGAGTAACAAACATCCAAACACACAAACACACAAACTTTCACATTTATAATATTAGTAGGATAAAACTTGATAGTTACCTAATTAAACCTGACATCTTAAATTTTTATTTTATTTTATTAACCATGTTATCCATTGACATATTTGTTATTGTAGCCAACGACATTAATTTGATGTACTATTAAGATATTTTCTATTTATTGTATTTCAAATGATTTGACATTATTTTCTAAAATGAGATTTTATTGATCTTTGTAATGTTATTTAAAAAAATAAAATAATTGAATATGATTTGCATGGCCTTCTGACTTTATGACAACACCTATGTACTTTACCCGTGTTTGCAAAGCAATAAATGATTTGATTTGATTTGAAGAAGTCACTTCAGAAATAGATCAAAAGGTTTCCCATCGCAGTTATACCTAGCCTTGTAACCAAGCTCCGTACACACTACCTACAAATAAAGTTTACGCCACGTATGATCCCCGCATTACCTTCAAAAAGATAATTTTATATCGGATCGATAGCTCCTACGGTTATGCTGCTCAGCCAAGAGGAAGCTCGATAAAAACGGCCGAATGAAACGTGCCGTGTGAAAATGGCTTAACTGCGGATGTGTCTTGAGTCTTTCTATACTCCGTGGTCTTGAGGGACAATGCGAGTCAGGTGTTAGGAACATATTGGTGGATTCTTTGAAGAAGAAGGAGAAAGAGTGCAGTTAGTGAGATAAACTGATGCGATTGTTATGATAGCATTAATGTCCGCACAGGTTCCCCAGAGACGAAAATACGACATAAGACTATGAAAATAGCTAAAATAAACAATTCTGGCTGTATCTACGTCAGTTCTGTTATCTGTCTAATTTTTTTAACAGCATCTAATAGGCGTCCGAACTAAGCCTTCCTGACAATTTTTCTATGTATGGGGCCCCATTGTATTTGCCGTCAATAGTTATTCCAAGAACTTCGAAGATTCGTAAAATGATCCACACATTATGAATTGCGTTTGTGTCAAATTAGAGAAATTACTAATGACAGCTGGAAATTCAGGAAATGAATTGCTTTTAGAGGAATTGCTAATGTGGCCGGTTTAGGCCCCCTGTAACTGAATGAGTTTCGGTATATGGAGAAGGTTTATGTACTTATAATGTTTCTAACCAAAACTTCTTCTATCTTTTAACTCCACAAACCACTATCGAACTAACAAACTACTATCTCAATACAAAATACATCAAACTTGCCAGTGCACAAACTTTTAAATTACACAAAGTGGTGTCCATAAATTATGATAAACGCTGTTACAAAACGATCATTAATCTGTATTAACGCGGTTGAACACAATTAAGTGTAGGGCGACAATCAAGCACTTGTTTTACAGGATTTTTCCTCATTCATTAGTTTTTTTCACGTCACTATACAGAGTGATTTATTGTGGTTCCATGATTGATTAAAATTGTGGTTGTAATGGTTTTCGCTTTTAATTTTGCTGACAGGGTTTCACTTTGTTTTGATTTTGTTGGTTTATTTAGATTTATTGTGTGCTGTTTGCTTTTAATCTACAGCACGTTTATCGTTTCGGATCAAAACTTTAACTGTAGTTGTTCTGCAATACCTATACATATAGGTATTGCAGAAAAACTACAGTTAGGCGGTTATTTAGGCGCTGTGTCATTTAATTTAAAAGTTATGCCTCACACAAGGAATTCCTCCAGCAACGTGGTTGTTGTTACAAACACAAGCATCACATATAAACTAAAAACTAGACTTGGATCAGGTCATTCTAACTAATAGTATAAATACGAAAGTGAGTTTCTTTGCTACGCTTTCACGCTAAAAACGGAAACATGATTTGGATGAAATTTGGCACATGGATAGACCATGACCTGGAGAAGGACATAGGATACTTTTTATCCCGATATTCCCACGGGATCGAGACTCACACCGCGGGGCGCAGCTAGTACAAAATATTTCTTTCGTATTCCTATACGGGGAACTCGCGAAAAGTAACGCAACGCAACGACTTTATCATACCACAGTGACTACGTTGCACATATGGCTCTTGCTTCGCTTTTCCAATCCCCGATAGGTACACATGCACTAAACTACATACTCCTGCACCACGTGCCACCACATTGTGGTCACCGCCTCACAACGTTAACGACTGCGGTCAACGGACAGTACGACCACTCTTAATGGATAACGCTTCATCGAACTACCCGCAACTTGCCATCAGCATTAAATACCTGAAACAATGGAACAAATAGGTAAGTGTTTGTTAATTAAAACAATTAATGCTCGTCTGGTATGTGGGTGATTGAGGTGGCTCACAGGGTGGAGAGTAATGAATTTCGATTGATATTGACGTTATTTTATTTGTGGTATTGTACGTTGAGGTTTTGCAAATTAAAATGGTTGGGGGATACTTTGTTTATTTCAGAGTAATACGTGTAGCTTTATTTGTATAGTATCAACATTTTAAAAACTTAGAGAATTTAAATACTTCTTTGGCCAGTAAATTATGTGTTCAGAGTTTTAATAATGTCTGTGACCCAAATGAGTTCTATGCCGATTTCTTTTCATTAATAAATAAGCAATTTAATGACACTTTTCCACTAAAAACTAAAACGATTTACACAAAGTTCCTATTTAGTGATTGGGCGACTCCAGGTATTCGTAAAAGCAGGGAAAATCTTTTTGAACTCTATGGCCTAAAGCAACATATGAATAATACATCCTTTCATCAGTATGTTGCAAAATATTCTAAAACTTTTAAAAATGTTTGCAAAATAGCTAAAGCTCTTTACATTAGCAATAAAATAAAATCAGCTGATGATAAAATAAAAACTACCTGGCAAATAATAAATAATGAAACAGGTAGGAAAAAACAGCGTAGTACTGAATTCAATTTAGAGACTGAAAATGGCCTCATCAACTCAGATGTAGAAATAGCTCAGGAATTTGAAAACTTTTTTGGTAATATTCCCGTTAAAACTACTGAAGCTTTAAATTCTTCACCCGCGCTTTCAGCTGCCTTACTTAGAAAGAATGTAAAGGCATGCACTTTGGAGTTTAGGTTTCAGCATACAAACCCCCAGGCAGTTATAAAAGCTTTTAAAGATCTTAAAATTAAATCAACAGAAGATCTATGGGGAATGTCTGTAAAAGTCTGTAGGTCTATCATCGAAACCATTGCGCCTTATTTAGCTTTCTTATTTAACACCAGTGTAGACCAAGGAGTCTTTCCGGATCTCATGAAACACAGTAAAGTAGTTCCTTTGTTCAAATCCGGCGATAGTAAGGAACCCAACAATTATAGGCCTGTGTCAATTCTGCCAGTTCTCAGCAAAGTGTTTGAAAAGTTGATGCTTAATCAAATGTTACGTCACTTTAATAAAAATTCCATCTTTCATGAACAACAGTACGGTTTCACCAAAGGGCGTTGTACCACTGACGCCGGTGTCTCCCTAATAAAAAACATTTTTAACGCCTGGGAAGAAGCACAAGATGCCATTGGAATCTTTTGCGACCTCTCGAAGGCGTTCGATTGCGTCGACCATGAGACACTTCTGCTGAAACTAGAGCACTATGGGATTAGGAATACAGCTCTTGATTTACTAAGATCATATCTGAAAGATAGAAAAGTTAAAGTTCAAGTAAACGGCGTAAACTCATTGGGGTCTGAAATGGCAATGGGCGTTCCTCAAGGTTCGATATTGGGTCCATTCCTCTTTTTAGTTTACATTAATGATTTACCACAATTACTACTAAATCAACCGAAGATGGTGTTATTTGCAGATGACACATCATTGATTTTTAAAATAAACCGACGGTCGCAAAATCTTGACGACGTGAATAGCGCTATTCTTCAGGTTCAAGATTGGTTTACGGTAAATAATTTGGTACTAAATAAAAAAAAAACCAAATGCATTCGATTTAAATTACCTAATGTTAGAAGTAGCGAATGTGACATCATATTGAATGGAGAAAAACTGGAATTTATTAATCAAACAGTTTTCCTGGGAATCACGCTAGACGAGAAATTACAATGGGGACCCCATATAACATCTCTTGCGGGGCGGCTAAGCTCGGCCGCTTATGCTGTTAGAAAGATAAGACAGTTAACAGATGTAGAAACCGCTCGTTTGGTCTATTTCAGTTACTTCCACAGCATTGTCATATGGCATTTTACTGTGGGGTCGGGCGGCTGACATTGAATCCATCTTTGTTTTGCAAAAAAGAGCTGTCAGAGCCATTTATAATCTATGTCGCCGCGAATCTCTCAGGGAACTATTTAAAACGATTAATATTATGACGGTACCTTGCCAATTCATTTATGAGAATATTATGTATGTAAGAAAAAATCTAAATCTTTTTAATAAAATAAGTGATAGACATAATTTTAACACTAGAAATAAAGATAAAATAGATCAACCATTTTTCAGACTAGCTAAAGTACAAACATCTTTTATGGGGTACTGCGTTAAATGCTATAATAAAATACCTAGTCATATATTGCAATTAAATGAAAGAAAATTTAAAACTCATATTAAAAGTACACTTTGTAAACAAGCATATTACAAATTAGAGGATTATATCCAAGATAAGAATGCTTGGAAACATGCTGGTCTTGCTCCATAGGACAAATTCGAGGCTGGACAAAATCAAACTGGTTGCTAATCTAGTTGTAAAATTTATTATTTTTATATCTTCGATTTTTTTTTACATTTTATGATAATTAATCTCACACACTGTCCTATTAGTATTACTTGCAAGTTTGTAGAAATATTGTGTTATCGTACGTATACTTTAATGTTTGTAAATATGTGAGCACCAAGTACCTATCACATACTTAATTTATTTATTTGTCATTGCTCCATTTTTAATTTTTAATTCTTTTTACCTATTGTAATTGTATTCTCGGTGCATCGTCTTCACATGTAATTATATAATTGATGTACCTATACCAAATATTGTATAACATTTTTTTTAAAAGAGTAACGGTGGAGTTTCTTGCCCATTCTTCTCCATACGAAAACTACCTTTTGGAAGGGGCAACTAGAATCAGTTCTATTTCTATGTATTTGACGTTCAAAAGTGCCTTTAATGTGCCTACTTGAAATAAATTATTTGACTTTGACTTTGAACACAGTATTTGTGTTACTGATATATGATAGTAGCCGCTTTATTGGGACTCCCTGTCAAGGTATAGCCCTGTATCTTACGTTTTATCTCAATGTTGTATTGGACACTAAGCTATAAGATATCAAACAATCTGCCTAGCCTGTTCCAACTATGTTGGGGTCGGCTTCCAGTCTAATGCGGGCCATAGACGTTCAAGTAATTTGGTCAAACAGGCTGGTTTAAAAAAAAAAACGTAAAATAAATTTATTTGACCCAGGTAGGGCACTCAATATTCACACAAAAACAAAGAACAGAATAAAAAAAAATTTGTATTATGCGATTCACGGCTGCGTCAAATAGGCCCAGTTCAGCATGAAAGCCGGCCAACTAGTGCTTGACACTGGTTTTCAACTGGACCTTATGGGTGCGAGAACGTCTTACGGATGTAAATCAGTTTTACAGTGTGTAGTAGATGTTTAAATAAAAAATAGATAGATAATTATGTGTAGCAAATAATAATAAATTCGATTAAAACTGTTTCAAACAGTTTTATTAACTGCCATAAATGTGTATGGGAAAATTTGACCAAAATTAGTTGTCAAATGGCATGAAGAAATATGAATTTTCGTATTTCTATTTGACAATTTTTTTGACCCAACCTGTTTGATCAAATTACTTGAACGTCTATGGCTCGCATAAACGTCTATGGGTGCAGCTGGCTAGAAGACATCATAGCTTCATAAGTTTCTTAGCCTTTTCTCAAGCTTTCGTCACCAAAAGGATGATTGTGAATTCAAGCTAAAGAGATAAGATGTTAACATACTGCAATATCAGTACGACAAAACATATAAAAAATATGTTAATCATCGTTATATCAAGTAAAAGCTATCTATTCAGTCATTAAAAATTAGGTAAGTACACACTGATAGCAAAAAGAACATGCGAACAGTGTCCAATACATTTGGAACAAAGTGAGCGGAGTGGGGCGTGCCCCGTCAAACGCACGCGCCCATTATGCCCGCCCTTAGTAATAGCAGGGTTGTAAGCTAGAAGAGATCAGCGAGGGGAAGAATTTCTAAACATTATCAAAGTAGCGTTTGCAATGCTAAACAGAAATATACGTAGAAATCTTGTCAGTAACTTTCCTAGTATGATTCATTCGAATGTATGCGAATGTCCCAATACATTCGAACCAATCTTATTTAACTTGCTATGGCCAGCTCTTGATTTCCCTTTTTCTCTTGTATCAAGTTACTTAATATGATAAGACTTTTTAAAAGAAGTGTTATTATAATAATATTATAACATTGATGCTTCTGGACATGACTCGCATTGTTAGGAGGTTCCTCTCTCTGGAGCCCTGATGTATCTCGGACCCGTTCCCGACACCGGTGGACTACTATTTTTTTTGTTTTTACCCGACTACGGCGAAGAAAAAAGGAGGGTTATGATTTTGACCGGTATGTATGTATGTTTGTATGTTCATCTGTTCCCTCCTATCTTCCAAACCACTTATCACAATTTGACAAATGAGGTATCGTTAGAAGCGTCGTGATTGTCCGCTGGTTATAGGCTATGTGAAGTCACATTAAATAAAAATAGCGCCCTCTAGAGGACATAAAGTGAGGGACTTAAAAAAAAATATGGTTTAATCGTACCATGTTGGGTATCAAATGAAAGGGCTTAATAAGCACATTTCAAAAATATATACAGGGTGTTAGGGTGAACACCGTTATCCTTGCAACCAGTGGTTTGGTTTCATTTATAGAACGTAAAATCAATGGAAAATTACAACTTTTTTTTTCTTTTTTTTGAATGTACATTTTATCACAAGAGACGCAAGTTCGTTGCCCTATGCGCTAGGGCAACGAACTTGCGTCTCAACACGGGCGGGGGGTGCGGGATGCGACCTGAACGGCAGCGAGCGCGACCTCTCCCTCAGTCAGTCAGCTGTTTCGCTAGAGAGCACGGTGTCGGATAGAAACTTTTTAAAATCTTTTAATGAAAATAACGTTTTTTTTTTGTTGTGTTCGGTCATTTATTTTTGTATTTAAGACAACTACCCATGGTTTGAATGACAAGACTGTTTACCCTTACAGCCTGTATATTATAAACCCCAAAAGAATTAAAAAAAAAATCAAGTAACAAAAACTAAAACCCAACTACGACTTAAAAGGTATAAACAAGACACCACAGACAGACAAATTAAAAATCCGGAGTCACACGTGTTAGGGCATAAATCGAACAGATTACGTGTGACTCCGGATTTTGATTTTTTTTACTTGATTTTTTTTTTAATAATATTTAAAAATGTAATTTATAAGTATTTAAATGGAATAAAGGAGAGAATAATAACAGTTTTGGAAAGTAAAATACTAATAATATGGAATGTTTTATGGAATGGCCAAGAACTGTAAAATCATTAGGGAAAACTACTCAAGTGCTAGTCGAACTCCATTGTGCCTCAGAAAAATATCTTTGGTATTTTCCGCTCATCGCTCACATCTTACACCTCTGTCGAAGTAATGCTTTACTAATGACTGTGTGTCGAGATTTTTCCCCCATTCATAAATATGCATTAACGATACCTTTACAATGTAAGTGTAATTTAAAATTCAACCACACAGGGTTACAATGGGATTTATGATAATCATGAACAAACTGACTGAAATTAAATAAAGATTCCCCACTAATAAATTTAACGGTGAACACCGCGATAAGTTAATTTTACAAGTGAATTGAAATGTTAAAGCTTTTCTTTGTGTTCTTTTGCGGAGAAACAACGTGAGTTGTGAACGTGGTTTTGTTCGTTTTAAAGTTTCATTCCGTTTCGTTGTAATTTTTGAGTTACATATGATAATAATGGTGAATAATTTTAAATTAGGTTGCTAATTAATGTTAGCTTTCATCATCGTCAAATCTAATAAACGTCCACTAATATCATCAAAATCATAATCAGCCTATAATGTTCCTAATGCTGGGACGCAGGCCTCCTCTTCGCGAGAGGGATTCGGCCGTAATCCACCGGCAACGCGGGCCCAGTGCGGGTTGGTAGATGTCACATGTCTTCGAATTTTTGGTTCTAGGACACGCGGTTTCATCACGATGTTTTCCTTCACCGTTTTCAGAGCAGTGGTGATGAATTAAGTTACACTAAGTAAAGCGCCTGTGAGGGGTCGAACGGCACCCCGTTCGACCCCTCACAGGCGTTTTACTTAGTGTCTGGGTCTATGTTTGTTTGGTCTAAACCGGTGGGTTTAGACCAAACAAACATAGACAAACAGATCCAGAACAAGAGCTAGAGCATTATTTGGTTGATATTCTTGATATTTTACTAAAGAGAGACAAACAAACGAAAATATTATGAATCATCTTAAAGTATCACAAACTGACAATTCATAACATGACCTGCGTGTAATTCATATTACGAAATAATTCATCTGTTGGACAGTTTTCTATGGAGATTCGAAAAATGGTTCACAAATTATGAAATGCTTATAAGTCAAATTAGAGGAATTTCTAATGACAGCTGGGATTCAGGAAATGAAGCTGCTTTTAGAGGAATTGCTAATGTGGCCGTTTCCATGTTTACACAAAAAGAATTTAGTAGAGTGGAGATAGAATGTGCATTCGCTCGTTTGGTCTAAATCGACCTTTACAATAAGTTGATAGATTCGCAAACCAAGAAAACGTAACCTCCAATCACAAATCAGAAAACCACAGTCCCACTCTCAAGTTACGTCAGAACAAGCCGAAGCCATAACAAACGGCCGACAGCAAGGTTACACGAAAGCCTATTACAGCCACGAGTTCATTTGCCGAGCTATTTGTTACCCAATAGATTTGCACGGGGGAGCTCGTGGCTACGTAATAACAGCCGCACGGGTCGATCCATCAGGTTAAGCTACGCTTGCCGGGGTTGGTCCGTGGATGGGTGACCATCTTTACATATCGAGACTCCTCCGTGCCTCGGAAAGCACGTTAAGCCGTTGGTCCCGGCTGTCATTTGTGGATCTTTGACAGTTGTTACGGGTCGTCAGAAGCCCGAAAGTCTGACAACCAGTCTTACCAAGGGATATCGAATTACCCAGTTACTGCGTTGTGGAGGTCAGATAGGCAGTCGCTCCATGTAAAATACTGGTATTCAGCTGCATCCGGTTAGACTGGAAGCCGACCCCAACATGGTTGGAAAAAAGCTAGGCAGATGATGAGATTTGTACGTAGAACTTCGCAAGTCGCTGCACTAAAGTTTTGGATTGATGGGTAAACTGCTTGTCAACAGTCTGTGGTGAGATAATACAAATACAAATATTTATTGAATAAAATGAAACGTTTACCAAAGGTGTAAATTTAGTCAACAGTAAGATTTCACAAACAATAATAGTGCCTAAAAATACACTGAAACTAAAATATGCTCATTACAGGTGCAAGCCGGTAATGATGGTTCGAAATTACAATGTTTGATAATGGAAGTTATGTTTACCATTATATTTCGTTGACTGGAAGAAAAGCCAATTGATAACGATAAAACATTCTTGTAAATTATTGGACCGGCCCACAATGACAAAGGATAGACGTGTGCGGTAAAGGGAAAGGCCTTTTTTTTTAATATTTTTATTGCGGACGCTTTTAACGTGCATGTCTTTCTACATTGTTCTCACATGTATAATTTCAACGTGAATGATGTTACCAATAGTTTGTAACAAATATTTTGATTTAAAAGAGTGTCCGTGGAGTTTCTTGCTCGTTCTTCTCCTTAGGAAACTACTACGCTTTGGAATGGGCAACTAGCTTCATCTTTTTGACTGACTGACCCCTTGAAAATTCAAAAGTGCCTGTAATTACTTTTTTTATCTTAACGAATATTATAAATGCGAACGTGAGATTGTTTGTGTGTGTGTTTGTTTGTTCTGCTTCACGCTAAAACGGCTGAACGGATTTAGATGAAATTTGGCACATGGTTAGACCATGCACCTGGAATAGGACATAGGATACTTTTTATCCCGATATTCCCACGGGATCGTGCTAGTTTGAAATAAATACTTTGAGTTTGGAGACCTTTGCCCAGTTGTGGGATATTACAGGCTAAATAGATAGACTTACCGCCTTACTAATAAACGTTGTATAGCGCCTGTATAGTTACACAACGCTTTGTCTTCTTTTTTCAAAAGTCAAATTACTTTTGAAAGAAGAAGACAAAACGTTATGTAACTATACAGGCGCTATACAACGTTTATTAGTAAGGCGGTAAATGTTTAAATTCAGTCTGTTTGAGCCACGAGTTTATTTACCGAGCTATTTGTTACTCAATAGATTTGTACGCAGAACTATTTCCAAGTTGCTGTACTGAAGTTTTGGATGAATGGTTAAACTGCTTGAACACAGTCTGTGGTTAGCTATTGTTGGTATGTTAAGGACGTTTGAACACATTTATCAAAGGCGAAGATGTTTCTTTAGAAGACGACTTGAAAGAAATATATAAAAGAAATACAGAATATACATACACACATCCTTACTAATATTATACATTCGAAAGTAAGTTTGTTTGTTTGTTACGCTTTCACGCCCAAATGGCTGAATTGATGAAATTTGGCACAGGGGTAGACCATGACCTGGAATAGGACATAGGATACTTTTTATCCCGATATTCCCACGGGATCGAGACTTACGCGGGTGAAACCGCGGGTCCACCACCTGATACGATCCTTACATACTCCTTTTGATCATTACACTCATTCATCTGGCCATACACACACGCCAGTTGCTAGTACTACGCACCTGACCTTTCTGAAGAACATCACCAATAAACTAGATCACACGGTCACAATTAAAATATTCGACGAAAATCCATACTTCCACACTATCCATATTCATTCCATACTAACCGTCTTACTAATAAACGTTGTATAGCGCCTGTATAGTTACACAACGCTTTGTCTTCTTCTTTCAAAAGTCAAATTACTTTTGAAAGAAGAAGTTGACTTTTGAAAGAAGAAGACAAAGCGTTGTGTAACTATACAGGCGCTATACAACGTTTATTAGTAAGGCGGTTATATTATAAGTTCGAAAGTAACTCTGTCTGTATGTTACCTTTTCACGCCTAAACCACTGAACGGATTTCGATAAAATTTGACAAAGAGATAGATGGCATCTTAGGGAAGGACATAGTCTACTTTTTATTTCAAAAAATATCCTATAGGCATTGATATAGGCGATGAAAGTTTGTATAGGAAACCCAGCATTTCGGTAGTACGTTCGCGTGAGACGATATCCGACATCCACGCGGGCGAAGCCGCATACAAAAGCTAGTAATATATAACTGGACCGATATTGTTGTTTGTCATTCCGATTAAAACAACATTTCAATCGGCCAAAATTAATGTTAAAAAAACAAGTAAACAAAAGCAGATTACTTCAAAAAGACAAACATAATAAAGTAAAATTAATAAACACTGTAACGACCGACATAAACAGGTCAGACGTGCTGTACAGGCCTTTTAAGGTATTACATTTATTGCCCATACCGTTTGATAGCTTCCAGAGCTCGGAATTAAAATGTCCAATAATCCAATTACGGTTTAAAATGAAATACCGGACTTTTCCGCAGTGTCGCTTTATTTTAATACTGTGATAATGTTGATACTTTTGATAGCTACTTAATTAAGAATTTTGGTCGTTGTATCGGGTTTAAGTGCAAAAATAAAGTGGAGTGTAATGCCTCGTTGGTGTGGCGGTTGTAAGTGTGACAGCTCAGCGTGACGTCTTGGCTTCGATACCCAAGACTTGCAGTGTTATTTGATTTGTTCATTAGGAATTTTTCGGTGGAATTCCGAGGTCTGGATTTGTTCCAGATCGTAGTAATGACAATAGGGTTATCTGGGAATTAAACATTACTGGCGACATGGTAATAAAATAAAAAATATATTTTATTTCAGACAACTTAGTCCATATAGTAGGTACAATTTTTTTTTCGAAAACTTACAGCACTTATGACATTATAACAAAATTCAATGAGATCATTTACGTCGTGGACGAATACAGTAAATAATTAAATAAGAAAACAATGAGATTGTGGCTTAGGTCTAGTGTGGTAATGTCAGTGTAGTATTTCTGTAGTTTCACCATTCATTCATCTCTGCCTGCCCCATCCGCAAATACAGTCGTGATGTTTGAAACAAAGCGTAGTAGTTTTATAACTGTGTGAGTGACGTCATAAAACCTTGACGTAAAAACAGTTTAATGATTAAAGTTACATTGTAATAAAAAGTTGTAGTCATGTTAACGTAGATGGACTCTTTCAGTTGCTACGTAAGTGATACGAGTTTCGTAGCACATCTGCTACGAATACTGCTACGCGGCTACAGCCTTTTTAATCAAGTGCTACGCGTACTTAAATGATTTTTTGAATACGAGTAGTTAGGTTAATTCGATAGTGTGGGGATTCATTCGCTGCGTAAATATCAGTCAAGTACTTTTTTTCTCTTGTTTAGTTTTTTTTCATAAACGGTCTGCAACGCATAACTCATATGACCTATTTGCAGTGTCTTTCTGTCCTACGAAAAGTTCGATATACAAGACCAAGAAGAACCTCCATCCTAACTGATATTATAAATGCGAAAGGAAGTTTGTTTGTTTGTTACGTTTTCGCGCTAAAACGGCTGAACGGATTTGGGTGAAATTTGGCACATGGGTAGACCATGACCTGGAGAAGGACAAAGGCTACTTTTCATCCTGGATCGCAGACTAAGTCGCAGGCAACAGCAAGTAATGAAAAAAAAATTAAGAAGCGTTTATTCGCAGAAATAATTACTTACCACCTAAATTATTATCTCTGCCAAAGTGCACAGCAATTTGTTGTCAAAAAAAACATTCATAAAGCGTTGCCAAAATATTTTTTCTCAGTAATATTAGTATTGCTGAATTCATAGGGTCAAAGAAAAATCTTTTGTGGAGCTACTAACTCCACAAAAGATTTTTCTATTTGATGAGAGATTTTTCTATTCGACCCTCATAATTAATTCAGAACCACAGTTGTATTTCACTTGAGAATAAATTATTATTTTTTACATCATACTTTAGTTGGTGAAAGCACGTTAAGCCGTTGGTCCCGGCTGTCATTTGTGGATCTTTGACAGTCGTTACACGTCGTCAGAAGCCCGAAAGTCTGACAACCAGTCTTACCAAGGGGTATCGTATTACCCAGTTACTGGGTTGTGGAGGTCAGATAGGCAGTCGCTCCATATAAAATACTGGTATTCAGCTGCATCCGGTTAGACTGGATGCCGACCCCAACATAGTTGGGAAAAGGCTAGGCAGATGATGACTTTAGTAGGTATAATCACGAATAGAGCTCAATTTGCATCGCGGCAACTAAGTCATAACTCGTGACAGTAGCCTTTAGCATAATTATAACAACTCACTTTCAATACTAAATGTTCACGTTGGGAGTTAGAACTGTTTAGCAAATGTACTGTATATTTTCATTATCATGTATTTGGGTATATAACATAATATCATCACGCCTGTATTTCTCGAAGGGTTAGGCAGCGGTTATAGTACCTTAGGGGTATGAGGAACAGGGTGTAAAGTTCACTCATTCTCTATTGAAAAGGGAGGATCCTCCGTCCAGACGGGTTATGTCTGGCGGTCAACTGCCCAAAGATTGATGTTGGAATCTTGTATATATGTCCATCGCAATATAAACTCTAATTGCGCGATGCAGGATTGATGTGACGTCAGGTCTTTTTTTGATGCATTGTTCGCATGTGGCGATGTAGATGCCGCCACAACACAAGTACACCTTTAACACACCTTTCGCTAGTTATGTTTAAGTCCCATGTAATAGGGGGCGAGCCTATTGCCATCAATCGGGGACTATCCCAGCCTCCGGAAATCCTTTAGCTAAGAAATATACATACATTTATTCCAGTAACTTTGCTCTCTTTTTAAAAATAATACCTATAACTAAACAAAATAATTTAAAAACGCACATCTAACAAAGGAAGGCGTCTCAGTCCCAACGCTAGACGTATTCCAGCCCTTATACTGAGTGTTGTCACTGGAGGGCGACTAGTGTGTGCTCCCCCTGTATGTCCGCATTCAGTACGTACAGTCGAACAAAGAGATTAGTATACAGGCATTTGCAAGTGCTAAAATTTAGACGAAATTTTGAGTGTGCTAAATAGTCGAGGCTTTCATCACTTTTTTACGCAGACACAAAAAATCGGCCAAGTGCGAGTCAGACTCGCACATTAAGGGTTTCGTGCCACCAAAACTAGTAGAAACTTTTAATTTATCTTATTTTTATTATTTTCCATGATAAAGGCCATATCATAGTATTTTGACTTTCATATTAAGTGTGAGAAATTCAGCTACCTATTACGGTAACAGGCCTGTGACAGACAGACGGACGGCGTAGACTTAGTAATAGTGTTTGGGTATTAGTACCCTAAAAACATGTAGGTATTGTCAGTCCAATGCACAGATGAATATTTTGCCTGTATACCTAACACCTTTGTTGACTGTACCTACCGAGGGTAGGTGTGTTTGTAGCCCCACCTTTATTGTTTTACGAGGTTGTGTGACGTGTAAACCGTGCCTTCAGTGTTGTTCTGTTACTTTTTGTTCTACGTACCTACTTAGTTTTGATATATTGTATTTTTTTACAGTGAGACGTGGCGCTAAGATCTATGGAGTGTTAAATAGGGCTGGGTTTGCCGTATTACGAAGGTCAACATTTCACAATAAAGAGCAATCCTATCCTAGTGCCCTTTGTTGGGTATTTATTTAAACTTCATGTAACATAAATGCTCTGCCGTGGTAACCTTTGAACTTCTTTGCGATAAGTGTACAAAATAATGAAACATTAAATCACTTTTGATTTGATACTAATAAATAACAAGTGTGGCTAAGGAATAAAGACAGCAAAAAAAAAATGGTATTCAGCTGCATCCGGTTAGACTGGAAGCAGACCCCAACATAGTTGGGAAAAGGGTAGTCAGATTGATGAATTTGATACTAATAAAAGACTTCCCTAGTATATTGTTTAACTCTAAAAAATCCTGTTTTGAGTATCGCATTATTTAGAAATTAATACCGGTTTTATTAAAATAAAGTTGAATTTGATACAAGTATACTAATTGAGGAACTAGGTGTATTATTAAATCGCAATCGTCATTTTTCGGAACCACCTTATCAAAAGTCTCATTAAAATCTTATATTTCAAACATCAACACGTATCGGAGTACTAGGCTCACATAACCCTTCAAGAGTATTGCGTCACCACCCGTACCTAAGCCATAAACAATTTAAGATTAAGCGAATGTTCCCACGTTCCCTCAATCCTTGTTGACAACGCTACCCCAACTTTGCAAACAATCACGCGAATTCCAAGTGATTGTGTTTGTAACTCATTAGGGAGTTGTCTGCCTATCCTCGAATGATGGAGGGACGATCGTTTACCTTTCTGTGTTGGTCGGTAGAGGTCGTTTATGTTGATGGCCTTGAACTTGTGTTGTTGGTTTATGGGTTTGACCCTCTTTTATGTTTGATACCACTGTGATAAGCCGGCTGCCACTTTTGTGTGAAATCAGGACTTCAATTGAATTACACACTGTCTATCATAATCCGAAGGATTTAGAACGAAATTTCTAATCCATAAGTTTGAAAAAGTTTGTTCTGAATGTTGTTGAATTGTCAAAAGGAATGGCATTGCCATTGTAAGTGTGTTACGCAATTACAGTTTGTTATTTTCCTATACCTGCTGCCACGGTACATGCAGCTTACCTCATGGTGGATCAACGAGGGCATGTTCGAAATTTCCTGAGCGTTCGTGACTCAAATACGAGTTTTAGCTACAACTGGGTCTCGTTTTATTTTCTTTTGACCGTAATACCGTGTACTGACTGTGTTAAGGGGTGTAATGTAACATGTTATAAAGCCAGCATTCGTGCAGTCAGTACGTGGAAACGAGCACGAACACGCGAGCAACGAGCGAATGTTACACGGAGTTTAGAACACGGCGTAACGTAACATGCTCGCTGCGAATGGGACATTACGCCCCGTAACGCCGGTCAATACACGGCTTTAGACAGTCCCAGTTCAGGCACTGCTGAGTTTGGGGTCGAAGGGCGCCTCTTAAATAGAAATTTGTCTTTATTTCAAAGCAGACGTTTTTAGTTTCATTGGTATATTTTCCAAGTAAATATGTATAAACATATTGTAACGTCACATACTGTAATGTATTCCTCCGTATTCTAATTATTTAAAGTGATGTACTGTTATTAAATGGACAATGGTAATCAGTATTAATTTACCTTTCACTTGATAACCGAGGTATATACTCGTACGTTCGTTCGTGCAGCTGTTATTGCAGCCGACTTATGTGCCATAGATTTTATTTTACTACTCCAGCCCGCGAATTCGTCTACTTTGAAGTCAACTCAACTATTAAACAAACCAATAGTGTAACAGATTTAAAACACTAAAAGTTGGTATGCTAGCCAGATTTTCCTAACCTGACCGCTTTAAAAGCATAAGTTCTCTCAATCAATCTGTAGAACAATGAAAGAATCAAATAAGTAATCAAACTGATGTTTCCAGCACTTCTTTATCGTTAAACTTAAGAAATACTCAGTCATATTTTCTTGTTATTCTTAGTTATCGGCATGTTTTGTTTGATGACCAACCGTCATTAGGTCATCACGTATCAGGTCACATAAGATCAATCGTCATCTGGCGCCAGACTCGGTCTGACCCTTCTAACCTATGGGAGAAAGCCGGTATATATCTTTATAGGTATATATATAATCCTTCTTTACGTGAGTTTGTCACCTAACTCCTCCTAAACGGCTGGACCGATTTAGATGTGTGTGTGTATATTTGGGTGGGTCCCTGGATTGTTTGAAAATACAATTGCCCGGGAGATGGAGCTGTTCGGGCAGGACCACGTCTGCTGGGTCCGCTAGTATGTATAGTATATGTAAAGAACAGAGAGCTACTTGATAAAAATCTTAAATTCATTCATTCACTAACCGACAACGCAAAACCTAAACCACTGGGTCTGGAAACCTGAAATTTTGCAATTCCTTATATAACATAGTGATCACTAAAACCTCGTACAGAAAGGAGTGCCGCGCGCGCGCTTGAAATTGTTTTGTTAGTGTCGTGACGCGCTGTGATTGATGACAGATTGATTGACGGACAGAAGGATCCTTCGCTATTCTCTACGCTCTTGTTCTGGTTCTATGCTCGTTTGGTCTAAACATCTATGGTCTAAACCCACCTTTACGGGACAAGATTCCAAGACAGATTTTCATTTGTCTTGGACTTTGGACATTCGAGAATTGGAAAGACAGTTCTGTTGCTGTTTCAAACAAAAAAAGTGTAATCAGGCAGTTGTTTGAGAAGAATCCTGGCTGAATGGGTCCAAACTGCTGCGGCAAACGTTTAGATTCGACTCGATTAGACGAGACGAGACAGAAGATCACTTATTATCGAAATTTCATTTCAACCACGATCTGCCGCGAAGCAAATAATAATAAAATATGTAGTGTTCGCAATAAAATCTGGTCACGTATGCAACTTATGTTTTTAAGCGATTTGTGATAGCAAATGTCACTGATGATAACTTTTAAATCAAAATATTTTCGTTAGCATTAAACCATATTATCCTCATATCAAACAATATTTTTCAAAATAAAAAGTCATTGCTAAAAACGTTTGAGCAATGTCTGTGTAAATTAATTTCGCCAAGGTCAAAATGAATTCGTTTGTGAGAAAGAAATCACAAATATAGGAACCAACAAATTGTTCTAAAGTTTAAAAAGCGACATCTATACATATCATAAACTAGCTGTGCCCCGCGGTTTCACCCGCGTAGGTTTCGATCCCGTGGGAATATAGGGATAAAACTTATCTTATGTCTTATTCCAGGTCATGGTCTACCCGTGTGCCCATCCTCTCCTCTCTAGAGTAGGGAACGTCGCAGCGCCAGAGTCGAACGGTTCCCGTATTGTATTTATATACTCGTGATAACTTCGAAATTAAATGTCTGATTCGAATGAATTAAAAAGTATTTTACTGCTACATAAATACCCTTGATGTTAAAACTGTTTATTTAAAAAAGAATTAATGTTATGTTGATAAAACTCCTTCGCAAATAATGCATTAATTTCGAACAAATTTGATTACCATAAAAAAGGTTATAGTGAATCAATCTTAAAAGATAGACAAATGCTGTCGCGGACTTTTTTTTAGAACCTTTAAAGAGGAACAATTCCATCATACATGATATTTACGTAACATAAACCGATTACGCAGCGCACGCAACGAATGCTCTCAAAAAGGAATATTTTTTCCCGTTTTTGCAACATATTTCATTTATGCTACGTTCCTATTGGTCGTAGCGTGATGTTATAGCCTATAGCCTTCCTCGATAAATGGACTATCCAACACAAAAATAATTTTTCAATTCCAACCAGTAGTTGCTGAGATTAGCGCGTTCAAACAAACAAACAAACAAACTCTTCAGCTTTATAATATTACTATAGATATTAGTATAGATTAATAATTAATATATTATATTATATAATATTATATAATATATTATATAAGTATAGATTAGTATAGATATAGATAAGCCAACTTATAATCAAAGAATGCCACAGTAAATAATACCGCTCAAAATATACCTCTATAGCATTTAAATTATCACATTTAAACCTAACACAACGTACACCATTTGGTAAACTTGCATTTAATATATCCGTTATTAGGTAATGTTTGCCTCGGGCCTTCCACGAGCCCCGAGGGCTGTAGCATATACAGGGTGACTTTGAAAACAATCGACAAACTTTAAGGGGGTGTTCTACAAACAATTTCTACCAAAGGACCAAAACAAATTCGCAATAAAAAATTCGACCTTCCAATATAAAAGTACATACCCGATTGGACAATTTGTATAAACCGATATTTTTAAGTCGATATTTTTTTGCGAATTTTTATTGGTTGCTTCCTACGAATAATAAAAGTCCCATAGTAAAAGTTTATTTATTTATTTATTGCTTACTTACATACGCTACCATTACAGTGTCCCAATTCGGTAGTGTAGTAACAAACTCAAACTCAAACTCAAACTCAAAGCATTTATTTCAATTAAACCATTTACAGGCACTTTTGAATTGTCAAGGAGTCGGTCAGTCAGAAATATGAAGCTAGTTGCCCATTCCAAAGCGTAGTAGGTACCTATGGAGAAGAACGGGCAAGAAACTCCACGGACACTCTTTTAAATCAAAATATTGTTACAAAATATTGCTTACATCATTTATGTTGAAATTATACATGTGAGAACAATGTAGAAAGCACGTTAAAAGCGTCCGCAATTATAACATAAAAACAAATCAAAAATTAAAATAAGCCATGGCAGCTAAGAGATGACCAGTCACAACTGACGGCGCCCGTTCACGAACATGACGCATGGATCAGCACCATTCAGCTCAACCATTTTGAAGGGAGCTAAATGATCCAACACACGCGCCACCATCAGCGAGACATTTGAGTGAGCATGACATTCCCAGCCGCCAGGGCACATTCAAGTCAATTAAAGACAAATTACCCGGTAAATGGCTCTATAGTACATAGTACTCACACCTGTGCTATGCAGTTATATAATACAATTTAATAAAACAGTTTAACCAACTTAAAAACATACATACAAGTTGTTTATATTTGATGGACAGAACACTCTCTTTTGTTTATAAAGTCACCCTGTATGTATACTACAGTCCTCGGGGCTATATAGGTAGGTATAGCAGGATGTTATGGAAGCCGATATAAGAATCGGTAATTTGACCCCTATGGGCCGGAAAGGATAACCCAAGAGGCCGGACAATGCTTCGAACAGTGTATTATTTCATTGTAAAAATACTACGACATACGTAGTATGAAAAGCTTTTTCACTGTAAAAATACATACGAAGTATGAAAAGCAGTAAAAAAAGATGCGGGGCAGTCTTTGGGGACTGCCGATTGAATTGAAAACGAATTTCTTCAAGCGTGACGATGACGCGAGTTCCATGATTTTTGTTGACCCCTAAAGTGCTCAACGCGCCTAATGAAGAAGTTTTCACTTCAAAAATCCTTGAGACAGTAGAACCATGCTTGTCTTTTTAGTGTGATGCAACTGCAACACCAAAACGTTTCACAAACAAATGTGTTTGCACTTTTTGAGATATTTCTCGACGGCGTGTGAAGCCAAGTCAGAGGTACTTAGACGGCTTTCAAACTCTGTCACCAGGTTAGTCACTAACCACAAGAAACCACCAAAAAGCTAATTTCGATTTCTTGGCAAACCATAGCCAAGCTTCAGGGATATCTGAAGTTTTCAGTTATGTTTCAGTTTATCACCCGGTTTATGAAATGAGAATTTGAAGTTGAGTAGTCTGACTTTACTTTAGCATGAATTAAGGTGAAAACAGATTCCTACGAATAATACATAACATTCCGCCTATATTCCCCGAAGGGTTAAGCAATAGGTATCCAGTATCCACCCACATTTCCCCAGTTATGTTTAAGTCCCATGTTCTAGAGGGATCCCTAATTAAGGTTAATTCAAACAAGTACCTACAAAATGTCGTTAAGGCCGCACCCTACCTCAAATTGCTTGGAATCCTCCGTTATGCCGAAAATACTGCAGCATTAATTTTTGAATAAAATATATGTTAAAGTTGAAGATTGATGCTAGGTCCTATGTTTGGCGAAAACACGATTAGGTACCTACATACAATTTTCTCGATAGAAAAAATATCTAAAGTTACCTCTAAACCGAACTGTAAGCCGCTGGTATTAAAAAAATACTTCAACTTAGATCATAAAACTTTGCTAACTGAACTATCTATAAAGCAGGTCTTATGTTTTTTATTTTTTTGAATTACCATTATTTTCACCGTAAAAAGCAATTACCTAAACTTTTCGAGACTTGAGAGCGTCCCACTCGCGTCCCACTGTCTCGCTCTCACTCAGGTCGAGAGAGTATGGTGCGAGTGAGATAAAATCTGAGGTAAGGAACAAGACTTGTTTATGTTAAGGCTGTAGCCTTAACATAAACAAGTCTTGTTAAGATGAAACTGCTATTCAAAGAACATAACAAGACGAAATCACAATCATATTAATAGACACTACAATCTGAATGAACCAACATCTCATTAAAATACCTAATTACGGCCATTTCTATCGAATTCCCGGTATTGTTGTACCAGGGGGTCATAGGATCGAGGAGACAAGGAAGTGACGCCGATACTGAGATAAGTAAGACATTATTACAACGTGTATGACATACACATGTTTCTTAGATATATTTAATCACTGTTTTGACTAATATGTTAGATAAGGTGGCCATCTTTGTAAGAGAGTCGGGTTTATACCAAAACACGTGCGTGATTTACTCAAGAAGATGTATTCAACGACAAGAATTCATTTGATTGTCTAAAATCTTTCAATCAGTCAATTTGTGTTCCATCTTCTTTCTCTTGCGTTTGGTTAGTAGGTGTCAAAGTTTTTGATTTATGCCGCTGACTTGGCTTCACGTTCGCATGTGAGCTTGTAGAGAAATATCTCTCAGAAAAATTTCCTCATGATTTTTTCCTTCACCGTTTTTGAAGCAACTGATAATCCGAAAAGTCTGAGGTGCGTGGCTTGGGTACGAACTCGAGACCTATGACTTGGCAGTTCGACAGTTACATCACTTGGTTAATACTGTATCATTAAGTTCTAAATATGTTATTTGTTTTGTGGCTACACCTTAAAACAGTATTAAAGAACTAAATTAGATAATCCAATAAATTCGATTCGATTGTCGATCATCTTGGCGTCTGGTCAATCATCATCCTGAGGATGCCTCGTTGAGTGGTGAAACACGTGTCAAAATCTTACAGGATTTTTTTATGACTCTTGAGGAATTAAGCGGAATAGGTTACTAAATAATATCTACGTCTATTGTAGTATATAATGGATCTCAGAAAACTCACGCCAGAATCAATTAATTACTAGAAAGTATCTCAAGATATAAACAACATGTTGAATGCCGATTAGCAACACTTGTGAAATACCTAATGAGACAATTGTTTTCGCAGAACCCGTACTTATCTAATTAATGAAAAAAATAGTCTGAAGCCAAAAACAGAGATAAGAGAAGCCAACAAATATTCCCCAGTATCATTTCTCGGAACTTGTACTATTGAACTCTGGTTTTCCCAAAGAGCACTATGACTCTTTGGGAAAGCCAGAGTTTATGAGTTCAAGTTTATCATTCAAAAATATAGTGTTATGAACCTACAAATATACATCTTATAAACTGGCGATTAAAGGGTAGATGCTATTATAATCAGCCTATAATGTTCCCACTGCTGAGACACAGGCCTCCTCTCTGTGAGAGGGAGTGGGCTGTAATCCACCACGCGGGCCCAGTGCGGGTTGATAGATGTTACATAACTTTCGTTTTTTTTTTTGTTCCTATGACTTGCTGGTTTGAGTTGAGCAAAATAAAAGTTATAAAACTAAAACCAAACTGCGACAAAAAGTCAACTAAAAAGGCGTAAACAGGACATCATAGACAGATAAATTAAAAATCCGGAGTCACACGTGTTATAAATCGAAAAGATTGCGTGCTTATAACCAGCGGACAATCAAGACGCTTCCAACGATACCTACCTCATTTGTTAAATTATGATGAGTATTTTAGAACTTATGATGGGAATACATGAACATACATACTGGTCAAAATCAAAACCCTCCTTGTTGCTTCGCCGTAGTCGGGTAAAAATGGGCGCCAGGGTTTGAACTCATGACCTAACTCGTATGTCGCGGCCGTTAAAACTGGGTCACAACTGCTCAGATGCTATTAATTCGATTGAATAGAAGACAATCAAGTAACAAATATTGGTTCATCTCCGCACTGTTATTGTTTACTCTGGTTATATCAATAGCAGTATTAAATTAGATGAATTGTGAGAATTCATAACGTTTTCTTCCGTTTAACTTTGCGATATTTCTTCCTTCCGTAAATATTTTCGAGTAATTTGATACTAACTGGTTTTGGGATATTAAAGTTTTTTTAGCCGTAAGATTTAAGGTTTTCCCACCAGGTTAAGCTACGCTTTACAGTGTTGGTCCGTGGATGGGTGACCATCTTTACATACCGAGACTCCTCCGTGTCTCGGAAAGCACGTTACGCCGTTGGTCCCGGCTGTCAGTTGTGGATCTTTGACAGTCGTTACGGGTCGTCAGAAGCCCGAAAGTCTGACAACCAGTCTTGCCAAGGGGTATCGTATTACCCAGTTACTTCGTTGTGGAGGTCAGATAGGTAAAATACTGGTATTCAGCTGCATCCGGTTGGACTGGAATCCGACCCCAACATAGTTGGGAAAAGGCTAGGCAGATTGACTAGCTTTTACTCGAGACTTCGCCCGCGTGCATGTCGGAAATTATCCCACGGGAACGTACTACCGACCGGGATAAAAATGCCTAAGCCAGGTCATAGTCTATATGAGTGTTAAATTGTATCTTAATCCGTTCAGCCGTTTTTGCGTGTTTGGGTAACAAAGATATAAACTTTCATATTTATAATAGTAGTAGGATTTAGAAGCTCGTACGTTCCTTCTAGCCATGTCATCTTTCACACAATCCATCCAACCTTACTTGAGTCTTATTTTACTATGCCGCCAGTCTCAATACTGGCTATGTTATTTAATGCACTAGATTTCATCTATATTCTTCTACAGATGTGGTCTTCTATGTGCCCTTTACGTATTAGGACACATGGGTGGCGCATAATCAACATCACGGCTTCTTTGATCGACGTAAATACATCTATCATCTTCTATCTTCGTCTTCCCAAGAATGAAAGCGACGACATTATTCATTCAAAAGTAAACAATTGCCAATTTATCAGTTGTTATTCTGCACTAAAGTGCTGCATCATTGACCTTACTGAATGATGATTCAAATTATTCCATTTTATATCCCACACAAGCTTCAAAAATTCCACTAAGGGCGATGCGGCTATGGGCGACTATGGGCGATTTTCACTAAACTTTTATACTGAGTATAAGTCTTGTCCTACGAATAAATTTTGGATTATTGACAGTTTTTCCATACAAAAACTGCCAGACGACAATTTTATTCCAAGGATAAAAGTTAACTGACTTTGATAAAATCAGCCCTAAGTAAAAAATTATGCAGACATATGACGAGTTGTCGCAGAAGTTCAAAAGAGTTTTGAGCAAGACAACCCACAGTATGTATTTCTGAGGGATGTCAGAATAAAACGACATAAAAAGACTGTATTTTAAACCAGACTAGATTCCACAGACCCACGACAGTCATAAAATAAAACAACTTTATACACACATACGTCACAGCATAGTCTGCACTGTGCAAAACGTTGGAACGCAAGTGTAATCGTCCGGCGTCTAACAGTGCACAGGAGATTTAGCGACATGTCAGCACAAATTACAAGTCGTGCAACTAACATTATACCAGCTAAAATAAGTACTAAAGTAGCTACGAGATACAGCACCGAGCGTGAAATTGCTTTTAGTCTTCTTTATTTTAACCGAGCAGTAAAGTATACAAAATTTAAGTCCACGATAAAACCTCGAAAATAACATTTGAAGTAAATTACTTTAATCATGAAGATTTTATTCATAGCGAAGTAAAAATGGGTAGTAAAGTAGTTTAGGACTAGAAGAAAGGTACAATAAACTCATCAGAACTCTGAAATAGTTTTGTTGATATCGCGTACCGGAGAATAAAAGTTGATCAAATTGTGTCACGCGGAAAAAAGATCCTTAAAGAGCGTCGCTCATATATTTGCTACTTTTAGCAGTCTATAAAATATGATGAATAAAAAAAAAGTTATTTACTTTACTCTAGAACTAGTAAAAAGAATATAAACCTGAACCTGTCACAAGAACTACAAAGCTATACGCTTGCTATCAATAATCCGCTCCCGAAAATTTTCAATAAACGCCGCGTTCAACTAAGGTAAACGACAGAAGTGCTTCGGGAATTCCTCAATGACACTGCATGCAGCTTGGAAGCAGTGAATCACAATAAAGTCAGGGTAGTTATGGCACCCTGGGGCGGGATCAACACATTCCCGTTTGTAACGCCGCACAAATTGGAATATTCTCATTTCACACGGAACGAATTTGTGCAATTACGTTTTTGGGCGTCAAATCGTTTAAAGGGACACCTTTGGTGATTTTTTTCGGCCGTAAGTGTATACAATTTTCAACTTTATGACGAGATAAAAATTCAAGCTATTTAGATTTGAGTTGAGTTGGAATAAGGTTGCAAGTTTCAAAGCAATCTTTTTTAGTTCCGTTCTGTATCAGTAATTAAATACAGAGTACACAGCTCTCATTTATTTCTTGCTTAATGAAACACATTGTTTGAAGCACCGTGCGTCGGAATTCAGTTAGCTCCACAATGCTTGTTGTAATAAATTGTTAACAGACACGCTGCTAGTTTTGTTTTAGTATTTCAAATGGTATTTGGTATTATTCAATTAAATATGGTCTATACTACTATAATCTTCAAAAAAGTTAATGTTATTATTTTCTGATGACGTCACTATCCCTTTCTACATCATAATCAGTTTCCTCAACACCTTGAAGCTATCACACTTTATCTATTAATTTTTAATATTCTTCTACGAACTACTCACTCACTACTACTTCTACTTATTCTTCTTAGATTTTCGTCTATTTGTCCTTTCTTAGCGTCACGTTTGCCGCAAATAAACATATTGCATTCTTTATTTTCTTTCAAACATTCCTTGTTGCTTCACTTTCTCCAATCCCAAGTACCTTCGCCAATTGTTCTCGAATCCGTCAAATCATAATCTTTTCTATATCGCAACACTGGTACACATGTGCCACATTTCCGGTTCGTATATCAATCAGTACCGTATCGACAGCTGACGACTTTTTGAACGAGATTCGATGCGACCCCTCTGCTCCCAATATCTTCTGCCGTAAAATGTCGGTAGTTGAAAATGCATTTTGTGAGCGGTAGAGGAGTGAGCACTGATTTTACGATCCTTGTCCCGACTCTCGTGATGTTCAGGAATTGAGTGAGTGACAGTAGCAATGTTATCACTATGTGTTATGTGCTGTGTGTTATGTTTGGTATAAAATCTTTGGCAATATCATGTGAGCCGTTAATGTTTACTGACGGACATGAACTTTTACTATCCTAAGTGATCGGAGATTTTATTGGGTCACAGATTTGCTGACTTAAAAGCATATTGGTGTATTCCGATTTTAATAAATTAGTGAAGAGTCGGATACTGATTCTTTTTTTGGTCATTGTAGAGTCCGATGGCTTCAAAAAGTAATCGAATGAATGCTTTTCAGAAATCCTGATTTAGGTAAAGATACTGAAAGTTTATTAGGACAAGAAATATGTAATATGTGTTCTTGTAATTTAATTGTTCAATAAGTCTCCCAATAAAACACGATTTACTAGCTGAACAAATATCATTATCACTTGCTTCAAAAACGGTGAAGGAAAACATCGTGAGGAAACGCATACCTGAGAGATATTTTTCTCCACAGCGTGTGAAGCCAAGTCAGAGGCCCATGGGCAGCTTTAAAACTCTGACACCAGGTTAGTCACACACGAAAAGAAAGAAAATAAATTTATTTGACCCAGGTAAGGCACACAAGAAGAAGTACTGAAAAAAAGTAGCTAATGAAGTTAACAAGGTAACTTTGATCAAGCCAAGAAAATAAATTGAACCGTTCAAAGCAGTAATTAAGGAGCACACCTCCCAAAAGGCCAGATTATCTTCACGATTTGGACCTCCGAGAACTGAACCGTAAACAGCTTAGTCCCTTCCGCCCCATTATAAATGACGGAGCCAATACGGTCAAACTCCTACTTATTCCATAAGGAATATTTATGGCAACCCCAACTAAAACTATTATTCTCAGCGTTACTAACTACAAATATTGAATCTTATCGATATTGGTTTTCTTGGGCAAGTTGTAGCGGCAGCATGAAAATTCATTTCAAATGTCTTTGGAAAGTTTATATCAGTTTGATATCTAGTACAGTTGGGATGATTGTTGGAACTGTCTGTTTGTGCGCCATATTGTGGAAAGGGGTAATAATTGACTCGGATTTTGATCAGTAAAGGAAAGTTTTTGTTAAAATGGTTGAAGTGAAATTAATTTAAAGTCGTAGTACGGTACTGGATGGATAAAAGTGGACAACATTCAGCTCTGTGGTTGTAAATGGAGTCCTATGTTTAGAAACGGGCTGCTAATGGCAATGTTGAGGACTTATAGACTCTTGCTTCGTCGAAAATTAAAGAGTACTAGCTACTAATAATACCTATCGTTCCAACTAATAGTTTAGGAAAACGTTTATCAGTTTTAATAAACTGCAAAAAAAAAACATTACGAAGAAGTGTGAATAAGTAGGTGACCTATACTGAAAGTAGGTGCCCACTGATAATGAACAAATCTGTTATTTATAATTACTGTATTTTACGCCAATAATATGGTTTTTCTCGCCATTAACCAACTCAGTGATAACTAAGATGTGTACGTACTTTTAGGTTATTCACGTCTAGACGTAACTTTAATCTCTTCAAAAACAAATTTATCAAAAGTGTTTTCGTTGTTAAAAAAAAATGCGTTTTTTCCGACAATTTCTTTTGATAAGAGAATATGTTTGTGCTTAGTGATTTACGTCGATAGGCTTCAAACTGGCGTCCTGTCTAGCCCTGTTTTATTTGTAACTATTTTATTTGTTACCTCTTTTGTGGATTATTGAAGAATTTTAAGTCATCTCCTGGATTCTCAAAGACAAAATATCTGAAACTTTTTAAGTTTCAGGTTTTTTTTTCAGTTTCTCTGCTGTTATCTCCACATCTCTTATGATTGGTTGCAACAACCAACAGCAAACATTGATAGATAGAAGTTTTACTGTTGTTAGTCACTTTTTTTTAAACCGTACCTAGGTTTATTTGAAAAACCTGAAAGCGATAGAAATCCCATGTATTTCAGGTACCAATAGGGTTATTGGTAATATGTCGGCAATCCATCAAGGGGATGTAGGAGAGGCTATCTTCAATCAAATGACCCCTTTTTGACTCCTAAGCAAATGTCAAAAAAATCGAGTCATTGGACATTTTATATTTATAATTCATACATTTTAAAATATAAAATGTCAAATTTCTAAAACGAAAATGGTTGACAATAGCATAGCGGTTATCAAGGGGTCATTTGGTTGCAAATGACCTGTCCTACCCCTCAATGGATTGTCGACATATAACCAATTACCCTGTATATTCATTTTAATTCATATAGCAGAGTTCAAAGACTTTGTGATACGTATTTGAGATTTATTTAAAAGCTTTATTTGATCAGGGCACACAAACACGGATTAAATGTGGGAATTTATGTTATTGTCGTTTCCTTGTTATATTTGCTATGTAAATAGCGGTCTTGGGTATGAAAATATAGCTAGCAACGTGTTAACGTCAACGTGTCAACGTGTTTAAATAATTACACACAAAATCACGCCTGTAATTCCCCGACGGGTTCGGCAGAGGTGTATGTGTATTTAAATACTCGTATCTACATATTTTTATTTTTGAGAAGAATTTTCACACACACTTTTTGTATTTTTTGGCGTATGAACCTTCAGATCTACAATAACTAGTGCAATGTCTCCAAAAACCAGCTGATTTGCCCTGTTTCTATATTTTCTACTTAAACTATCAGATAATCATTATTCAATCATCATCGTTTTTTATCATTATCTAATTATTATTTGAATAATCGTCGGTTTACTCTCATTTTGATTCACTGACTTCTTTTCTCAGACTGATTTTCCTTTTTGTGTATCTAAGTTTCACTTCATATAACACTCTAACTAGCCGAGATTTCGGGAGCTTTCCACACACTCTCCCCAATATGAACGCGATCTGTAAGGCTGTATGTAGCCTTACAGGTCGCTACTAGCTAGTCCGTGGCATAGAAGTGTTAACAATGGCCCATTAATTACCATAAGTCGGCTGCGACAACTCGCTGGATGATAAGCGACCAGCCCACGGCACACAAGCGGATTGGAGATCGCGTTGTGATGCTAATAGCTCCTTTGACCCTAATACTGCTGCCTAAATTCCTGGTAGTATTTAATCCTTTTGCTAATAAAGGCCCGCTTCTAAACTACCCTAATGCTGCATTAATATTAAAATTAGCAAGTTGCTGAACTCTATGGTTTACTTCAGTAAACATCAACGTTGCCTGGTTGCTCGTATCGCCCACTGCATTATTTACAGATATTTAGCCGTTAGTTTTCAGACAGTTCAACCTGCATTAATCAGTCATCGGTTATTTTATCAGGACCTCAAACCTGCTTCATTATGCAAGGTTAAGGGTTATCAAAAGTTTGCGGCCTTTTGACAGCACCATGACATCATGACACCAGCGGGACAGATGATCGAAGATCCTTAACAATCAATCTGCCTAGCCTTTTCCCAACCATGTTGGGGTCGGCCTTTTCCCAACTAGTCTAACCGGATGCAGCTGAATACCAGTATTTTACATGGAGTGACTGCCTATCTGATCTTCACAACCCAGTAACTGGGTAATAGATACCCCTTGGTAAGACTGGTTGTCAGACTTTCGGGCTTCTGACGACCCGTAACGACTGTTAATGATCGACGAATGACAGCCGGGACCAACGGCTTAACATGTTTTCCGAGGCACGGAGGAATGGAAAGATGATCACCCATCCACGGACCAACCCCGGCAATTTGTTGCCCTGTTGGTACGACCCGTGGTGGCTGGTATTACTTAGCCAACGAGCTCCTATCGAAAAACCTTACCATCTCGTAGAAACGTTGAAAATCTGACATTTACGTACCTATATCTGCGCTGTTGCTTTGAAGTTTGTACCCCATTCTTGTGGTTGTGTATATGTTGTACTACTACTATAGACTACTGTGGTTAGTAGTAAGTAGAATTGTTCTGATAACACCACGTAGTGTTGCCAGTGCTACTTGCTAGTAGTTAGAGTCAACTGTCGGAACGAATGAATGCAGTCCTACAATGTTACCAGGCAATGGGCCGGCAAACTGTCCTGCTGTGTACCATTACGATACTTAAGCGACACATTGCTACTAGTTCCAAAATAGCAGTACGTTGTTTTGGCATTTCTAACTTTGCATACTTATGGTTTGTTCAAAAGTATCCCATGAAACTGTAAGCAAATGGATCAGAAAACTTACCTATGATATTAGCTATAATATTTTTGGTTACTTTTTCATCAGATAGTTTCGGAACAGACATTAGTTATTTGCATAATCATCTGCCTATCCTTTTCCCAACTATGTTGGGGTCGGCTTCCAGATGCAGCTGAATACTAGTATTCTACATAGAGCGATTCTGCCTATGTAATACGATACCCCTTGGTTAGACTGGTTGACAGACTTTAGGGCTTCTGACTACCCATAACGACTGTGAAAGATCTAAAAATGACAGCCGGGACCAACGGCTGAATGAGCTTTTCGAATCACAGATGGGTCTCATATGTAATGGATGGTCACCCTTCCATGGACCGACCGCGGCAAACGTTGCTTGACCTTTGATCGACCCGTGCGGCTGTTGAACTCTGCGAAGCACAGATTCATCAAAATCAAACAGTAAATAGCGATGCTAACCTTGAGAACAGAGGTTGGAGGAGGTCGTCCGGAGGTCGTGTCGCCAAAAACGTAAACAGGCACCACGTGTCATTAGTTACACAAGGAAAACCTTACACATGTCAATAAACTGGTAAATGTATCCATAATACAAGCCACCAAAACAAAAATCCCCAACATTTCGTACATTTACAAGAATTCCGCCGAACTCAAGTCTGATATCTTATTTACTAAGTAAAGGTTTATCCTTCAACACTGCGATGCCCTTTTGTTTAACTTTCCAAGATACACTTGAAGGGGTCGTATCGTAAATCAATCCATCTGACGTGGTGGGAATTGCTTTTTTACGAGCTTCCCCCGTAACGAGGAACCGCTCTGGGAAGCCGGGGCTATCGTCAAAAAATGGAATAAGTGCGTTTTGGTAGAGAACTGGGAAAAATCTTCTACACTGGATTTCACAGTCAGGAATATCAGTACAAGAGCCGACCAAGAATTGCTCATACGGTTCAGAACGTGATAAAATATTAGACTGTCAGAAAAATCAGTAGTGTGGCTTAAAGCCCAGGGTGCACCTCTCACTCGTGAAGGATCCTATCACCATAAACGGTCGTGAAACAATCATATGAAAATTGATATACTTGGCTGAAAAATTGCTGATATTCACTGTTATAAGGAATATGCTGTGACCCTTCTTGGTAAAAACCTCTTCATTAAAATCCTTTCCGCTGTCAGTGATCCTTTTCGAGTTCTAGTATGTCTGTCTTGTCGTGAAGCATACATACTTGACATTATTGTGTAAGGAGTGGTTTTCTTTATGTAATTGTGTGCTGTGTAAGTTTTTATGTATCATAATAACCAATGAACAAACGTCAAGGAACAATACTGTCAAAAAACAATATTGGTTGAATACGAGGCTTTTGGCTGGTTTTGTATTATTTTTTATTTTGTCTTTTTTTGTTGTGTCTGCGTTTTGTTTGTGCAGAATAAACATTTTTATTTTCTTTCTATCTTTTAAGCACATTTGTATCATGTGTCATTCGTTGTCAATCCTAAAATAAACTCACTGGATCCAGTGAGTTTTTACAGAGAACGCTATCCTTGCCAAGAAATCTACCCCCAAAAACGTTAACCGATAGATTTTTCAGCAGTTTCGTGGTACAGGCACAGGTCACAGCCACACTATTCCTGCCAGTGTCATATGTAGGTGCTCTCAGTATTCGGATGAGATTCGAGCGTGGGGGGCAATTCCGCGCATATATGAGTTCGTAGGAGCTATTCCGTACCAGAACTTTTCTATTATATTCTGTTTGCTGTTGTAATAAAAAAGTGTTGCGTACTACGTTTTGGGTTTATTGGGTAGTATTGTATTATGTTGGGCTTGGAATATGAGAGAACATTCCGTGTGATTTTTAGTAGAGAAGTGGTAAGGGCTGCTTCTCGCTTGGATGTCGTTAAAAGCGAAAGGAGATTGAAACAATGGACAGTACTGTCTTATTGTGCGTTAATCACTAAACTACTATCACCAATTAGTATAAATTTAATTTTAATTTGTTCATCGTAGCTTTCGTGTCATAGACCAAGACAATGTATGTTATTATGATGTTGCTACTGAGTTTCAGATGGATTTACCCAGTAACAGTTTGCCCGACCCGGAGCCGAAGCCAGTACCTCGTACTCAGCAGAACCGTTTGCGACCACTAGACCAACAAGGCAATCCTCAACCACTAGATCTCCGTCTAGAAAATCTCCATTAAAAATATAAGAAAGTGTGTAAGCTTCCTATGTAAATAAAAACCATAAACAAGCTCTTCTCAATACATTTCCATATCGCCACGTCTGGCGAAGTTGTTGGTGCCGGCTATGTTAATCGGTGGCCACAACTTCACCCGACATAAAGATCAAGCTATGGCGCTAAGTTGTTCGCAACGGAACTAGTTGGGATAAAGGAATTGAGTGAGTTAACTCATTGTTAAAGATATGTAGTTGTAAAACCTATAATATTGGTGGAATTTGTGTTTTTTTGTTTGAAATAGTATTGCTAAAAACATACATATAAATGATTATAGTATTATTTTGTAAATTGGTTCAGACAAACAAAATTAAACGTCAAAAAAAAATCACGTTAAAACTAGATGAGAATGGGGAAATTTTTACGAAAAATTTACTCGTTTTTTATATTTTTATAAGATCCGAATAGTCTTACGTTATGATGAACATGAGCACCAACAGCAGTTTTGATTCATTGTTTACCTGAAACAAAAAAAAAAACATATACATAACAACTCGGAAAATGATTATAAGTAAGTCAGTTGGATCGAGGTGGCCCTGGAAAAGGACGTTTGGAACGAAAAATTAAAAAGTTAGTAAAATTATATTCAAATCATCGTATATTCAAATCACGACTGTCATTCTTTGCAAATTGACTTTGTGTGACAATTTGCTAAAACAACTAATTTCCCTGTTAATAGTTTTAGTTACATTACTATGTATATTATATTGTTATTTCTTTATATTATTTAAATATTTACACTGAACTTCTTGTGTGATAAATTAACTAATCATTTAGATAATAAGTTTATCCAGTGTATTTTAATCGTATTAATATTTCCCTAACTGAACTTACACAGAGTTACATTTTAGTCGTTTACATCTTCTTAAGGGGTCATTGTACTCATCATTATGAACAACTTTCACTATAGAAACAAGCCTGAAATCAGGAAAAAAAAATCAGCTGTTCCATACATTTTAACGAGTTACGCGACGTAAATGTAGGGAAAAGCAGATTTTTTTTCGCATAAAGTACAACTCGGTTAGTTACTCATTATTATCAGTTGTTCCCCACACTATTTCAATTTATAATGAATAAACACCTTTTGTTAAAACCACATTGTTCCCCCCGATTCAAAATCACCAATTCACAATTGAATAATTATGAACTATTCAATTATTATATTGTAATTTTAAATAATAATATAATATGGTATCGCATCAATAGGCAATTGCTTTGTTAACAACCATTTGAATGTATGCAGATATGTATTTGTTATGCATAGAATCGCAGATATTAGATAACTCAATCGATCTGCCTAGCCTTTTCCCAACTATAGTGTGGTCAGCTTCCAGTCTAACCGGATGCAGCTGAATTCCAGTATATTACTTGGAGCGACTGCCTATCTGACCTCCACAACCCAGTAACTGGGTAATACGATACCCCTTGGTAAGACTGGTTGTCACACTTTCGGCCTTGGACTATCCGTAACGGTCTAAGATCCACGAATGACAGCCGGGACCAACGACTTAACGTGCTTTCCGAGGCACGGAGGAATCTCGGTATGTGGAGATATTAGATAACAATGGAGATTTTCATCTACCTGCAAGTGTTCCATGTAACTTAGGGTCGGCGCAACACGTTTTCTTCTTCCACTCTCCCCTGTCAACCGTCACGCTATCATTCACTCCTTTCTCTTTCATATCATACCTCATAATCCATCCATCTTTTCTTTGGCCTTCCTCTCCCTCTCCATCCATCAACCATGGAGATAATAATACTAAGATAGAATTACTGTTGATACACGTATAGTATCTACGGCTTGTCGAAGTCCAAAAATTGCAAAAATAGCAATAAAATTAAGACATCGGATTACGAATTGTATCAATAAGAAAGAATTTCAGTAAAGGTACACTCGGTGTGACGTTGTTAAAGAGGAAATGTTTTATGGACTTTGCAGCGCTGTGCAAAAGTAAGAACATGATGAAAAAGCCTAGTCGGTCGGCGCAGGCTCATTGTGTATCAACTACCAACCTTGCAGACTCGCTAAACTTTTCACCAAAGCATAGCTTGTAATACTATGTTTAGATGCATTCTCCTTTAACACCGTACAAGAGTTTCCCCTTTGACTTTCCTATTCTTTACATTCCGCCACTCCTACTTACCCATCTAAAAGCCAAGTACATAAAACGTAAACAAGTCAACCCCCGATTGATTTATGCGCCCTGGCCCGCAGTAAAATGGCGTCGCCAATGTTCTTCCACATAAAGACCAACTCGTAAAATAGATAAAACACATATGTGCCGATGTTTGGTCCAAGTCCCAGATCAAGCTTGGCCAAAAGTACTATAATTTTTTTATTGGCTGGAATTAACGGAGCTGAATTGGTTGTTTGATTCTTGGAGGTGTGGCTTAAGTTTGTGTCTGTGAATGACGTGTTCTCTTTAATATTTAATCTTTTGATTGACACTAAACGCTTATTCCACACGCCAGACAGCCATTAGCGGCCAATAAAAGTTACAAGTTTGTTCAGGCCAAGGACAAGCTCAAATACTGTCTGACGAGGCTTCGAAACTTGTCAGGTTCCAAGAATATACACGATGATACAAGAATATAGTAGGTACAGCTACTTTTGTCTATGTTAAGGAGTCTTAACATAGACAAAAGTAGCTGTACTAATTTCCATAAAAAAAACACTTAGATCTAGAAACTGAAACCAGCCGATCTACTCGTATTATGTAAAATCTCACCATGAAAGCTTAGGTGAAGTAAGCTGTCAATAGTGTCAATCGTATCTGGCAGAATGACAGCTTACTTCAAGCTCACTTCTCCTAAGTTTTCACGGTAAGTTATTTACGGAATAGACCGGTTGAATTTAGACCCGGTGTGGTTCCTAGTGCCTTAGAAACACATGCAGTATTGGCGAGTCAGTTACAAATGGGACAGCGCCATCTTTTCCCATGGCATTTAGCCAAGGGCCACTAAGGGATTATGCCGGAGATACGGACAGCGTCCACCTGAATACGTGATGCTAAAAATTCTGCTTATATAGCGTTAGGTATTAGAGCGCAAAAATACAATAAGAATTCGTTTAGTCGTAGACATAAACCTACGAATTTAAAGTAGTTAATGATTCAGGCGTGACTTTGCGGAAATCCATTTTAAAATACGATAGACGTAGATATATTTAGTAATCTATTCCGCTAACTATTCGGCGTGGCAACACGTCGTGTTTTGGTTTGCGACTGGTCAATCGTCATCCTGAGGATGCCTCGTTGAGAGGTGAAACACGTGTCGTTTTCTTACAGGTTCTTTTTTATGACTCTTGAGGAATAGTTAGCGATATAGGTTACTAAATATATTTAGGTCTATTGTATTTTACGAATTTCAACACCAAAAGGTTTATTTATAAACGTTGCATAGAGTTAAGTAATAATTAGCGACTGTTTAACCATATATTTTATGACGTTTAAACGTCTCATAATTTTAAGCAACGTTTATAAATAAAAAGGAGAATTGTTTAGCATGAAATTACTAAAGAGTTTGGTTATCTCAAAGTATTTGAAGGAGAAGATAATATTATAAAGGTCGAGTTACACGGGGCCAATTACAGCTTACTGATTTAACTGAATTGCAAATACAATCCTTGTTGTCTATAATTGTGTGTAAGAAGAGTACTAATCGAATCAATCCGAAGCATTCCGTAAAACCGCCAATCTATATTAAACTTCGTTGCAGCGAAAATATGTTCTTCACACATTTTACGTCAAGAACTTAAGGTAGTAATCTGTGAGTACCTACTTATCCACTGGCTGTTGCCAGCGACTTCGCCTGCGAGCGTATTGTATTTCACGTTACTTTAAAATAAATATCTAGGATTAAAAGTAGCCTATGTCCGGATACGACATCACGGGGACAGCCTATGACGGATTGACCTAGAGAAGTAAATCCGTCAAATAACATAATGATCGACTTATGCTCGGTTCCTATAAACATAACGAATCGTTATAAGTGCCAAACTAGAGGCATTAAAGAGATTCGTAAGCCAATTTTACCTCTTGTAGCTGCTTCCATATGAGTCTATTATGCAAATCTATGAAGTCTTTGCGATATGAGTCTTAATTTTAACCAACAACGGTCCGTACCAACACACGGCTACACATCAAGCTATACATTTCCAGTCAAGCTATACATTTCCAGTTTATGCTGATCTCGCATTGTATAGGATTCCCGTACAATGCGAGGTTAGCTTATACTGGAAATGTATAGCTTGATCTGTAGCCGTGTATACATTATAAGAATCGGCCATTAGTGCTTTAGACTTGAAAGGTGACCCTTTTCACGTAAAAGTAACAATCTGTCTGTTATGACACATTTGCATTAAATATTGAAATATTGATATATACTATCATCACAAACAAACATAACCACGCCACGATACGAGGAATCGTCTGTAACGTATATCTCACGGTAGAAAAGACGAAGCGCCGATGCAGACCACTAAAGACACTGTTTGTATTTGTGACGTCACATGCGGCACATATTTGCATTTCATTCCACTAGGTTACGTTTAAATAAGGTGATGGCGCCATTATGTTTGGATATCATCTGTGTGTGATCGAAGAAATATATCGGCTGCTTGTGTTTTCTTTTGAGATTCGTTTGAGAGAAATGGGAAAGGACGAAGTAAACGATTTCAGAAACTAGTGTTAGTTTTGTAAGTAGCGAACGCTATTACTAAACGGTATTGTTATAGCACAAATGTTGTTAGCTATCTTCGAAACGTAGGTACATGTACACTTCTACAGATTCTAGTTTTTTTTAAGTTTTCTCTCACTAGCTCCTTGTATAGTATTATTCCTTTAGGGACCTATCCTTTAGATCCTCTATGTCTAATAAAAAACCAAGACAGAGCGCTGCGAACAATACAGTGAAGCATGCCAAAACTACACCACCGCTATGTGCATACACGCTCACGCGGCACATTTATAACCATTCACAATCAAACTACACCTCACTAAGTGCACACATGTTTACGAAACAGGCCTCACCTCACTGTTGACAGCGCTCAGTCTGTCTTGGTTTTTTATTTGGTCTGAAGTCCCCCTATGAACACTGAGAAGTCACTCATCCCTAATGAATTCGAAGCTGCACTCATTAATACTAATTTAATTATGAAACTCTTCCTAATGTTCATCAAATAAAATGCACAACGACTGACTGCATAAAATATTCAACGCACTCTGCATATAATTTCTAAGAATTCATTAAAATGGCTCGTGGTAGTTATAGTTCAAGGTTATTAGGGAAGTCGGGGCAATAAAGGAAATTGCATACAAATAACTGCTCTCAATAATTCATAGCAATTTCTCTCTAATACCAAGGTTGACATCACATTAAGGCACACTTGTTTCCGATTCCGGACGATTCAGTAATGAGTGTTTTAGAAGGAGAAATACCTCGTGTATCGTAATAATTCAGACAACAATTAACGTGGTAATTTATAAATACTTAGAGCAAGAAAATAAATGCCTATAGAAGCAATTCGTCACATAAACAGATCAGAGACATCCAACTAGCAGAATGCCTCATGCGGATCGTCTTAACAGCAACAATCTCCATGGATGTATTGGTCAAGGACTAGAATAAAAAGCACATGACAGTACATGAGGCATTTTAAGCAGTTAGATGCCTAGGTGCATCGGCTAGGGAGCAGACAAAAATAATAATAGGAATTAGCTTCATAAGGAGGACCTTATGAAGCTAATTCTGATGTATTATTTTTTGGCGAATGCTTTCAGGACTGCGAAGTCATGAAGCATTCGAAACTACATATTCCTGAACACATGCCTCCGAATCGTTTAACATGGCATAAGCTCATGTCCAACAGTGAAAATCGACAGATAATATGGTAATACTCACACGATCTCTCCACTATTCCCAATCATCTGTTTGATCGAGCGATTCCAACGAATCCTTCACCAAACTTTATTCATTCACAACTATGAGCGGAGCTACGATCTTCATTTCCATACCGCGTTAGCTTGGTGTATTCCGAACAAAAGACAAACATTGGCGTGCACATAAAACTTATTCAGTGGTTCGGCTTAGCGGATATAACTTATGTATGGAGTTGAACGATAGTGGGTGGCATGCAAGCCATACTGTTAGTAGGTATGCCTCTCAGTCGGGTAACCTTTGATGGCACACAGGTAGACCATGACTGGGGTAGATAGAATCCTTTCTTATACTGGTACCTAGTACGTTCCTGTGGGATAATCTCCGACCTCCACGAGGGTGAAACCGCAGGCAAAAGCTAGTGGGCTTTAGTGTAGTGTTTGTAGTCAGAAAGGTTTAACAAGAACAAAAAATTGCTTGAACGTCCCAATATCAGCCTACAAGAGTGCTGAACTTACTACTGAACTACGTACTTAAGCAACCTGCATTGCTATTCTGTAACCATCTCACCGTGAAAACTTAGGTGAAGTGAGCGTGGAGTGAGCTGTCATTGTCATCGATAACTACTGATGCTAAGGCAGTGACAGTTCACTCCAAGCTCACTTCACTTAAGTTTTTCACGGTGAGATTTTTACAGAATAGCCCAACTGATGACGTATGTACCATTTTTTGGCGCAACACCTAGATGAAAGAAGACATTATTCTTTTACAATAACTTCACGGTTAATCTTGATAGACATTTGAACATAGAAAAACAGTTGTTCAGACATAAACACATTCTTTTGTACTCTCATTCTGAACATAGGTACACACGGCGACATATCAAGCTTTATATTTTCCAGTATAAGCTGATCTCGCATTGTATAGAATTTCCGTACAATGAGAGGTTTGCTTATACTGGAAAGTTGTAGCTTGATTATGCTTGTGTAGCCGTGTGAACAATTTTTTTTATTTTGTAGCCTTACTGCCAACCGAATCCCCAAGAAGCGATAGATTAGAATTAAAATGATTGAACGGGATTAAATAGAGGTCTATGTCAAATTAACACTCGATATTTCAATTTCTGCGAAATAACCTGAATATTCTCATAAGAACTGGCGTTCTGTAAACTTTGGTGGAGGTTTGTTTGCAGTTGGTGACCAGCTGGTCTATTCTGTAAAATACTCACTCTCACACTTATTCTCAAAAATTTGGTGAACAAAGGGGGCCTACCACCACCGCTTACAGCAGTGTCATTTTAATCTTACTTCGTGGGGGAAAGAGATGGAGCTATACGTCCTGTAGAGCTTCATCTCTTTCTTACACTGACATTTCACCTAATAATTAATACTTAATACTTTTAATACTTTTATTAATACTTTTGACTGCTCACAAGTTTTCAAGGTGAGATTTTTACATAAAGTACGGCAGAAGTGAAACTTATTACGATCTCAACAATTTTTTTATCAAACTTCTATTTCACTCATAAAAATATTAACGGCTAATGAAAATAGCTTTCTGATTTTTCCACAGAAGAAAACAATATGAAAGTGCCTGTTTTTAAAACCGAAGTTTTTAAACAAGTATAACTTTTTTATTGATACTTTCGTCTTTTTTTCTGACCAAAAAACAAGGTCTAGTCGAAAACAAATAAAATATAAGGCGAAACTAACTCAAACAATACTTGTATACCAGTAAACGAACATTTGTTCATATTCTCACACTAGTAAATTAATCAATGGGGTGAGTGATATCAAGGATAGAATTACATACAGTGTTGAGGAAAAACCGTATTCCAACTATGTTGTGTTACTAAATCTTCTTATGTGCTTGGAATTAAGAAGACCGTGAAATAAACATGGCAGTTTTGAGATGGAAGCGGCACAAATGGAGTTCAGAAAATCGATTTCCACTAAAAAGCAGACAAGGCAGATGGGAATGGAAACGCCAGGAGGGGACGCCCTAGTAGAAGGACGTATATGACCTTATTGGTGATGTTCTTCAGAAAGGTCAGGTGCGTAGTACTCGCAAGCGGCATGCGTTTATGACCAGAGGACCAATACTACGAGTATTGGTCTACCAGGTACAATACGACGAGTATTGGTCCAATACTACGAGTATTGGTCTTCTACATAGAAAACGTTCACATTCAAGTTGCAATCTGTCAAACTTGACAAAAAAGTTCGTAAATTGATTGTATTTTTGACAGATTGCGAATGAGATGCGAATGCGACCGTTCGTAAAAATAACGGCAATTTCCCTAATGATGTATGACCGTAAACGAAGCGAAAGGACTATGTAAAAATCGAAGCAGGTGGCGCTCTGTAGTTGTTGCCTACCCTCATGGGAAGACGGTGTGAGTTTATGTATGTATACATGTGTGTATGTAACACAGAGGTTCTCAGATGCGAGCAGTGTTTGGTTTTTAGATAACGGACAAAAAAGGTAAAATAAAATCTACTTATACAGCATGTTACAAAAACCCTGTCCGATCTGTGAGGATGTTGTTAAAAATCATACTTATTTAAGCGGTTTTTGTTTGGAAAAATGAGAAAAAAAATTCGCCGCTTTTTTTTTTCAATGGGGAATTTTACCGGGTTATCAAATGGGGCGCGGGCGACCGTCGTTTAGTAGGTGTCTACAAGTCATAACATAATGACCTCTGTAGAAAATTTGCAAATTTTTTGGTACTAAAGATGTAAATTTCAAATTGCAGTACCTTTTTTATATTAAATATATATATATTTTTTTGAAATATTTTTACTTTGTACAGTACGTAAGTGCTTTCGGATCGGACAGGGTTTCTTTTAGATATTGTATATTCAAAATATTTGCATGGCTACAGTTTTCATCAAAATTCTTTGTATTTTTTATTCATTTTCAAACCGCAATAAAACTTTAAAGAAAGCAACGTAAGCGCGACTTAAATAAACGACGGAACGTAAACGTAACCCATAACTAAGAGAGAACGCAAACCGTAAAGATTTTTGTTGTACCTACAGGGTTACGAACGTTAGGAATCTGGATTCTAGAAAGCAGTATTAATTCATCGACTTTGATATTGAATTTGCCTGAAAGTTTAATATATTGAGGTTTTTAATACATAAAAAATCAAGTAATAAAAACTAAAACCCAACTACGACTTAAAACGTATAAACAAGACACCACAGACAGACAAATTAAAAATCCGGAGTCACACGTGTTAGAGCATAAATCGAACAGATTACGTGTGACTCCGGATTTTTAATTTGTCTGTCTGTGGTGTCTTGTTTATACGTTTTAAGTCGTAGTTGGGTTTTAGTTTTTATTACTTGTTTTTTTTTTATTCTTTTGGGGTTATAATATATATATTTTTGAAATGTGCTCATTAAGCCCTTTCATTTGATACCCAACATGGTACGATTAAACCATATTTTTTTTTAAGTTCCTCACTTTATGTCCTCTAGAGGGCGCCATTTTTAATTTAATGTGACTTCACATTGCCTATAACCAGTGGACAATCACGACGCTTCTAACGATACCTCATTTGTCAAATTGTGATAAGTGGTTTGGAAGATAGGAGGGAACAGATGAACATACATACATACATACATACATACATACCAAAATCATAACCCTCCTTTTTTCTTCGCCGTAGTCGGGTTAAATCAATCAATCAATAATACATAAAATAACTAACACCAAAAAATTAATCTGTAGCAGACCGGAGCCTGGATTTGTGCCCGGTTGATGGTAATTGGCTCACCCCTATTACATGGGACATAACTAATGAAATGTGGGTGTAGGTGTACTATAGGTACACCTTTCCCTATCCCTTCGGAGAGTATAGGCGTGATGTTATGATATGTGTGTGAAATAAAAACAATAAAATATCCTAACAGTTAAAACGAACTTAAAACTAAAAGAAATGATTTCTCCGCGTCGTCGTTGTCAACTGATTTTGTTTTGAATTAAAGTGTATATTTCACTCAACTAGAAACCTACATACATATAAACTCTGCCACATTAAAAAAAAAACATTTTCTCACACAGTTTGCCAGCCCTAGCGACGCGTAAACATCTTTACAGTGGCCATACAAAAGACGGAATGTAAATAATAATAAAAAACTCGCATTTTCGTAAAAATGCGGGTAACACGGAGTAACGAAGTATCAGGTGTTACCGACCGAGATGCATGATTAATGCTCGGGTATGCTCGTAGATGCTCGTGTATGCTCGGCATAATACTCGCTTTTAACACGTGCGCTACGGAATAAATTAATTAATCTTATCTGCAAGTTTGATACAAAGCTTTGTGCCACATCTGTATTTAGGTTACTCTGTGTTCTCATGGTTTATTAATTAAGTAAGTTAGGGTTATTGCTGATAAGTTTTAAATACATATAGGAAAGGTCTATAACTAAGAAGGTATTTAATTTAGTTTTTACAGTTTTTAGGTGTCAATTGTTGTTTTCTCTAATAGGAGACACCTTTTATAAATATTCTGAAAATGATATTAGTAGAATGAAAAATGAAAAAAAAAACATTTACATTCAAGTGTTAAGTACTATGTATAAAGGCTCTTACACACTGGGGCGATTCGTCGCGCGACGCGACGCCGCCGCATTGTTCGCCGTGAAGTTTTCTCAGAATTTTTTTTGTTAAAATTCGCGTCGCGTGACGAATCGCGCCAGTATGTAAGAGCCTTAAGCCAGTTTGAAAAAGGTTTCCGCCGGAAAAGTGCCGCTGTTAATCTTATAAAGGGTCAACTACAAAAAGGGGTTAAAAGTTCGTGTTTTTACTATGAATCAAACTCAAGGGCGTTTTGGTAAATATTTAATTTCCAAAAGCAGACAAAGCCAAGGCCGCGTGTGATTATGAGCCTACGTATTTTAACATTTTCTGAAGCTTAAGACTTTCATTGCAGAACGCTCAGACCAAATAAAAAATCAAGACAGAGCGCTGCCAACAATACAGTGAAGCATGCTAAAACTACCTCCACTCTGTGCATACACGCTCACACGCACACATTTACAATCAAACTACACCTCACTAAGTACACAAATGTTTACGAACCCGGCCTCGCATCACCGATGACGGTGCTCTGTCTCGGTTTTTTATTTGGTCTGAGGCAGAACGTTAAAATGTCAGTGAAAAGATATTTTTCTGCGAATTTACATAAACATAAAGTAGTATGAGGCACAGTATTAACAAATAGTTTATGTTAAGTGCTAAGATATAGGCATAAAAAACCATATAGTCAAGATTGAAATCCTTGCTGGCTTGTGATTTCAGATAACACTTTCACCAACTCATTACATATCTGGCTGGTAACAAAATCCTAAGAGTCGGGATCCAATAATCCGACAGCGAATGGAAGGAACCTGTTCTCGCCGTTAAAAGCCGAGCCTTTTCCCCGGGGTTTGTTTGGAATCAGATAAAGATGTACTTACACGTGACGACCATGAAGTATAGGATATACAAGGTTATTGGTTATACGTCGGCAATCCATTATGGGAATCTAGGAGAAGTCATTGGCAACCAAATTACCCCTAATGACCCATATGCCAATGTCAATCATTTTCGAGTAATTTGACATTTTCCATTTCAAAATGAAATCAAAATATTAAACGTCAGAAAATGACTCGAAATTTGTTGACAAAAGGGGTAATTTGGTTGTAAATGACCTCTCATACATCCCCTTAATCAAAGACAATAGTCATTTCAGTTCATCAATAGATTGCTGACTTAAAAACAATAACCCTGTTTATAGAAATAAGAAAAATATGTTTTTTTTTGTCTCAGAAACAAGTGCATACAAAAAAGATAAGTTAACTCGAATACCCGCATAACATAATCAGCCTATAATGTTCCCACTGTTGGGACACAGGCCTCCTCTCCGTAAATGACGTAGGGAACCAAGTTAGGTTTATTTTTGTCTTACAAAAATCCCTTTAATGATAAAGGATTTTTGTACACTTATGCGACGTTGTCAATCCCAACGTGCCATTACAAATAACGACTCAAAATAAAGTAATAATATAATAAAATAAAAATTCTTATGTAGCTGATGACGTCATCTGTTATGCTTTTTAAGTAAGTTCTCATGTAAATTTTTAATTATGATCTTCTTTTTGGAATATAGAGAGCTTTTTTGCTTAATTGTAATAATTTACTAATTGTTCTCAGAAAAAGTTCAAAGGTCTCATTTAATTTGATTAACGAAGTTAAACAGCCCGTTAATTATGATTTTACAATAAATTAACTAACAACTAAGAGCACTCAAAAGCCAGACAGACGCATTAACATCGCGGTTTGAGACTAAAATTCTATGAATTCGTTCATATCAATCATGCTGACGTTGTATATTGTTATAGTTTTTACTTTTCGTAATGTTCACGAAATAACATAAATTATAGTAGAAAAAACACGAGTCCAAACATATAAAAAGAAAATACTTGAAAGAACAACACGATAGGAGTGAAAACTTACAACTGGAGCCGAGTATTCCCGATTCAGTGCCGAGTATACGCGATCCCGCGTCACCGACCGACTGCGACTGGAGCAGAGTATTCCCGATTCAGTGCCGAGTATACGCGATTCCGCGTCACCGACCGACTGCGACTGGAGCAGAGCATTCCCGATTCATTGCCGAGTATACGCGATTCCGCATCACCGACCGACTGCGACTGGAGCCGAGTATTCCCGATTCAGTGCCGAGTATACGCGATCCCGCGTCACCGACCGACTGCGACTGGAGCAGAGTATTCCCGATTCAGTGCCGAGTATACGCGATTCCGCGTCACCGACCGACTGCGACTGGAGCAGAGTATTCCCGATTCATTGCCGAGTATACGCGATTCCGCATCACCGACCGACTGCGACTGGAGCCGAGTATTCCCGATTCAGTGCCGAGTATACGCGATTTCGCGTCACCGACCGACTGGGGTAGAGTATACCCGATTCAGCGTCACCGACCCGAGCGTGAGCCGAGGTTCATCCCCACTGTTCAGAAAGAGCGCAAAGTGCGACTAAAGTTTACACTTTAAAAAATCCTTTGACTTGACGTGAAAAAATAACACTAGGTACACTATACCTATGAAATTTTTCCATCTACAATAAAACTTTTCGCACCAACACCATACCAATTTACAACAACAACAACAACAAAAAAAGGACTCGCGCACGAAGGGTTCCTTACCTACCATTATCTATAAAAACGAGCAAAAAATTTCACGTTTGTTGTATGGGAGCCCCCTTAAATATTTATTTTATTCTGTTTTTTTTTTTGTATTTGTTGTAAAGTTTCGACTGTCTAACTATCACGCTTCATGAGACACAGCCTGGTGACAGATGGACGGACGGACAGCGGATCCTTAGTAATAGGGTCCCGTTTTATCCTTTGGCTACAGAACCCTAAAAACGATAGCAATCGCGACTAAAATAATAACAAATCACGCGCCATATTTACAAGCAAGAACATCACATAAATCACACATAATATTACCGCGAGACTTTCCCACCATCGCTAGTGGCTCCACCTACATCCCTGTATGCAAACCATTTTGTTTACACGAAGATGGGGCGCGGAATAACTTTTCCTATTTTCTTTTCGTTCCATTGTTTATAGTTTAGCTTGGGTTGGAGTTGAATTTATAATGTTTTTGGGGACTGAAAAGATGGAGCCTGATAATCCAGCAGTAATGGCTTCAGGGTGGTTTTTTAAGGAGTCCATTAGAAGGCTTAACGATGATACTTAAGTAAGGCTTGCGCTCCAGGGGAAGTTCAACCTTCCTGATGGCGAATAGGTCTATTTCAGCATGCTACGTTTATATAAATATAAACAAATTCCTTTAATAAAAATATTCCTTTTATCTTCTAATATATAAAATTCTCGTGTCACAGTGTTAGTGGCCATACTCATCCGAAACGGCTTGACGATTTTTATGAAATTTTATATGTATATTCGGTAGGTCTGAGAATCGATCGTAATCTATTTTTCATAGCCCCAAGTGATAGGTAGGGTAGGTAGGTGGGTAGTTAGGGTTCGTACAATTACGAATCGGGAATTACGCAAAACAAAAATTTGTGAAATCGATCCAGCCGCTCTGAAGTTATGCGCTTACCAACGAACAACATGTCATTTTATTGTACAGATAAGACTGAAATCATGTGGTGATCAATGCTCGAGGCTTCTCTATTAAAGCTCTTATAAACAGGCGTGATTCGCCGCGCGACACGAATTTTAACAAAACAATTTCTGAGAAAACTTCGCGGCGAACAATGCAGCGGCGTCGCGTCGCGCGGTGAATCGTTTGTCAGTATGTAAGAGCCTTTATTCTTATTATTTATATCTCGGGACCATGGGGTCCCGGTCTTTTGGAAGGCGTACGAGTGGCCGAAGCCAACTCGCACAGGCCCGTTAGACGTTTTTAATGGAATTATTATTACTATAACTGCTAATCGTGACGATATTGCGCGTTTCCGAGCAGAATCATTATATTCTTTGCAAAGTAACAGAAGCGAAAACACAAGGTGTTCCGATTTCCTTTGAGCATCTTTAAGGATACTTATTTTATCTTTAATCTGATATCTTTGAAGGTGAGATCAGGCTTGTAGGGATGAGATATAGGCAGACATTCAGGCTTTCTTTGGTAGTTTGGTAACTTAGCAGGTAGGTAGGTAGTGTGGAAAACTGTCATGGGGGCTTAAAACGGTCACGTTAGCAGAATCGTATTATGAAAATATTATGAATCATCGTAAAAGATCACATACTGACAATTCATAATATGATCTGCGTGTAAATCATATTACGAAATAATAACAGATGAAATCTGTTTGACAGTTTTCTATTAGATGGTCCACAAATTATGAATTGCTTATAAGTCAAATTAGAGGAATTGCTAATGACAGCTGGCATTCAGGAAATGAATTTCTTTTAGAGGAATTGCTAATGTGGCCGGTTTAGACCCCCTGTTCTCAGAAGGAATATCACAACGATTCACTGCGTTATTTCAAACGGATTTATCTAAGATTTACTTGGAAATTGACATGAAAATTCTTAAAATAGGATTGTTACATCTCTGAACCGCATCTGACTTTATTTCTTCTCTCAAGTAGGCAATAAAATATAATATTACAGGCATTGTATGAAAACTGAAGCATCTCTGAACAATTTCCCCGTACGTAACAGCAAATAACGTTTACGTCTCGAATTTCCGACATCATAGGAAGCTTCCATATCCGTTTCCGTTTGTTCTGATAACTCGTTAGACAGGTACTTGGGTTTTCAATATATTTCATATTTTTTTGTACAAAAAATCTTAATTTTCCTTGTAAGTAATAATTTTGGGAGGAATTTAACACCCCTTTTTCTGGAGTGAAAGGGAGGGTAGAGTATCAAAGTGGATAATGGTTTTGTTGCAGAATCTTCCTGTACGATAATAATATCCGATCCGATCTGATCCGATCGAAGTAACTTCAATAATTAAAAAAAAAACAATTAAATTAATTCAAAGGCAGATAAAAAAAAAACAATTATTATGCATGAGGCAGAGGTTTGATCAAACCTAGTCTGAATAGCTGAATTAACATTAGGCATTAGGCATGAATAGACATTAAACAAGAAAACTTCTGAAGATATTTTCAGGAACTGTTCCACATATACTTTCGGTATTAAAAAGTCGAAGGCAGAATAAATGGGCTCCAAAGGTGTTCGGGCGCACACCGTTAGGTAGTGAAGTAGAAAATGAACAGCCATAACAGTTAGCGTTAAGTCCCAGGTCCCTCCGACATCTGCAGGGTTACGGTGCGCATAAATCTATGGAACCCTCATTTAATACTATGGTGCAAGTGAAGGGTGGCTAGAAACGTACGTACGGAAGAGGTAGATACGCCTTTAACAAAGAAAATTTTGCAATACGTAAGTATAGAATACAACTATTTTCTTAATGTCCCTCGGCAAATTTAAACTATAAATATAACAAACGTGCTACCATAATGAAAGTACCTAATCGTAATCCAAGTTCGTAGTCTACTCGTGTGCTAAATTTCATCCAAATCCGTTCAGCTGTTTCATTTGTTATGTTTATAGTTTATTTGCCGAGGGACATTAAGAAAATAGTTGTACTTTACTTACGTATTGTAAAATTTTCTTTCTTAAAAGCGTATACCTCTTCCATACGTATGTTCTAGTCGCGCCCTGGCCAATTGTAATGGGGAACTATTTCATAAATGACGGGAGTGCAATAATTGGCTCCGTAAGTATGTAGGTATTACTACGGAGCAATAGCACTCTTCATTGACTGGTAGAGAATACCTAAGGCATAGGTCCGCCTTTGTAATTTTTACCATTTTCGAGTAATTTTACATTTTATATTTTAAAATGAATAAAATTATTTTCATTTGCATAGGAGTCATAAGGGGTAGGTAATTTAGTTGTAAATGACCCCTCCTACATCCCCTTAATGGATCGCCGACATATTACCAATAACCCTTAAAACCTATGCAAGCAATATGCAAGAAATCCATCAAAGTGGTAAGCAATAATCTATTAAACGACGCCAAAGTGGCAACACCGCACAATATCAGTAAAATTGAAAGTCCTGACAGCCTCGGGCGTCCTCTCGCTAAGTTTGATCCTATAAAAGGAAATTAGTGCCAATCTATTGAGCGCTACAGAGGTGTTAAAGCGGGTTTACGACACGACACTATAGACTACAGAGTACTTATGTCTACCTGGTATATTTCAATCTACCTAGCCTTTTCCCAACTATGTTGGGGTCGGCTTCCTGTTTAACCGGATGCAGCTGAATACCAGTATTTTACATGGAGCGACTGCCTATCTGACCTCTACAACCCAGTAACTGGGTAATACGATACACCTTGGAAAGACCGGTTGTCAGACTTTCGGGCTTCTAACGACCCGTAACGACTGTCAAAGATCACGAATGACAGCCCACATAACGTGCTTTCCGAGGCACGGAGGAGTCTCTGTATGTAAAGATGGTCACCCATCTACGGACCAACCCCGGCCCGTGCGGCTGTTATTACTTAGCCACGACCTCCTCATTTATTTCTCATTATGTATACCTGCACGCGTAGCATGGCGCTTTCTATCTCTACGAAGAATAGACATAGCTTTTTCTATACAAAGCGACAGTTCGTTTCTTCATTTTTGACATCCACCGTAGAAATCTTTCTACAATCTGTCATTTTGTCTTTCATTTCTAACGATCTATGTCTAGGTCTTTTTGTAGGTAGACTATTTCGGAAGAAAGTTTTCTATCCTTACTGTCAATATCACACTGACAACCGATAAATCCTATGACAAAACAAAGATTTCTGAGTCGAATTATGTAAAAGAGTGAATTTCGTAAAAAGTGCAGTTGACTCTTTCTACTTTGCTGCCGTCACGTACTGTCTACTGTCTACAGGAAACGTAATTTTTGTCTACTCTTCCGTCGACAAAACGGTGCTCATGCTACGCCTGCTGGTATATCTAGTAGAATAGCAGTGTAAAGAGCTTTTGTAAACCTTAGTTTTGACGGTCAATCTTAGATTTATTTGAAGGTGAATTAGTGATCGATGGCCATAATAAATCATTTCGCTGTAGATTAATCTTAGCTTGGAAAGTCAGAATTAATTATGCATGTGTAATCCGTTAAACACCATTATGATAGATAGACAGAATTTTCTTTATTGTAAACTATAGGTACCTGGTACCTGCACTATATAAATTACATTTGGAAAAGCAGACTGCCTCGTTGGTCGAGTGGTCACAAGTGCTACTGCTGAGCATGAGGTCCTGGGTTCGATTCCCGGGTCGGACAAAGTATTATTGGGTTTTCCATCTGGAGTTTCTCAGTAATAGCCCGGAATCTAAATTAGTGGCCGATTGATGGCTCGTCCCTCATACACGGGACATAAACATAACTGGCGAAATATCGTTGTACACCTCTGCCTAACCTTTAGGGTAATACAGGCGTGATATTATATGTTGAAAAAGCAGCGAATACATAGATAATAGTAATCTTTAGTCTCAAACTAGAAGAGAGATCTACAAAAGCCCTGCACTACGTCATAGACATCGCTACACATCCAATAAAAGAAGTCTTATTACATAGGTACATGGAACACAATACATATAAGAAGCGTAAACTAGCGTAGAATTTTTGAAAACTTAATGAAAATTCAAGTTAGAACTCCGTTAACATCTTCTGACTTACGCCGCACCTGGGAAGCATCCCCCCTAAAGAGTAATTGCAGAAAAAAGGCTCAAACAAAGATTGGACAGGAAAAATAAACGGGAGCCAGAGGGGACTGTATGTAAATTGACTAAAGCGAACTGTATTTGTAAGTAAATACTATAGTAATACTAATAAACGTTATTTTTTCGGGTGATCACTGAAAATCAGCGCTGTGCTGTGGGTCCCCATAGCGCAGCATCATGCTGAGTGGAAGCCTTCTTGTCACAGTCATGACGTGCAGCTGCCGATTATTTATCTGTATACTCCTGATCTCATATGTTTTTTTTATTGTATTTAGATCTATTTTGGTTAAAATTGCTGATCTTTTTGTATGCACGTGTTTCTGTGACAAATAAACCTATTTTTCTTTCTTTCTTTTCTTTCTTATTTATTATTCAGCGAATTGAAAGATCTCATCTTACGGACCACTTAATTTCATCTCGCTACGAGTATGTTAATTTGCAAAAACCTACGTGAAGTTTTTGTGGTGATTTTTCTACTGTTTTTTTTTTTTTTTTTTTTCAGCTTCGCTTTTCTGACTTTTCATGAATTTAGCACGAGATTAAGTTCATTTGTACGTTATTCTGGCATTTGGAGAAGTCAAAAAAGCGTTGGCTAAATGTTAAAAGCACACAAAAGCTAATTCAGAATTAAATTACTGAATATTTGTATTCTGCTCCTCTAATTATTATTGACCATAGAATTTTTTTTTAAATTGATATCTTGTCACTTGTAGTTACTTTAGAGACTTTAGACCTCGGCCTAACCTCCACGAATCTATTTATGTTGAGAATAAGAAAAGTTTAGATAATCGACCTCCCGAGCTGACAAGCGCATGTCATGAAATTATAAAACATTTAATGTAAAAAAAAACTAAAAGATAAGTGTTTTATTTATCCTAATATATAGTTTTGGTCAGCGCTCCGCCGAGCGCTAACAGTACCTAGGTAACTTCATCCACATCCATTTATTGTGTTAATTAGGTAAATTTCCTAGTTATAACATTACCTAGACAACTAACAACGCCTACTGAATAGATAAGACCCGGGTTTTTGTAAGGATCCACTCTAACTAAGTGGCTGTTTACAGATAGCCACCGAATGGCGTCAATACCTTGAAATGCTTGTGTTTCTTCACACGTTTTTTCGTAGAGCCACTTTCAATTCAATTACAATTAATTAATATTATAAAGTAGTTATGATGTTCAGTTCTCTTTGACGAAATATCAAATAATCTAATCCAATAAAAGGTTGGCCACGCCTGTAATCCCCGAAGGGCTAAGCAGAGGTGTACCTATCCTGCCAGGGTTGCGGGTTAGTCCGAAAGGGATACCGGGACCTTGGCAACAGGCAACTGAAGGAACACGGGTGGGTTTTAGTCAGTAAAAGTCTGACACGCCCTTCCGCTCCGCCCAGAGCGGGAGAAGTCATTGGATGATTTCCCACCCTCAAAAAAAAAAAAAAAAGGTGTACCTATGGTACACCCACATTTCGCCAGTTATGTTTAAGTCCCATGTAATAGGGGGCGAGCCTATTGTCATCAAACGGGCACAAATCTAAGACTACTGCTACTGATAAATTCCTGTGATCGAAAAACCCAATAACACTACCCGACCTGGGAATTGAACCCAGGAACAAATGCTCAGCAGTAGCGATTGCAACCACCACGAACAACTAACTAATCTCTACTATTAATTACATCAATTGAAAATTACTCCAACTTTGTTTTTGTAGAAATTGGTCAGCAGATAGTCAATATTTGATACAAGAAACGAAATGTATAAAATGTATATATATTTTTTAAATATATCACTAGCATTATGCTGAAATAGAAGTCTTTTTGGCCTCCCACGAAACTTTTTTTCGGTTACTTTGTTAGTTTTAAATGTGCCATTCTTATTGTTTTTATTTATTTCCTGTACGCGTCCCAAATAAAATATTTTTCTTTCTTTCTTTCAAAAACTAATATCTCGAACCAAATAGGCTTTGGACTTCTGAATGTCTACGGGGACGAAGCCATACAGATACTTAATGTGTTGTCAATAGTTTTTTAACCAGGCCCAGTAAAAAAAGTGCCACAAAAAATTCGCCCACACATCAAAAACACTTTAACCACTTCATTTTACTAGTAAACACGGCAGCAACGTTATCAGCATCAAGTTGACTTTGACACGAGGGTAGATAGCGCATTTAGGCCAGATACGCACGGGCGGAGGTTATCAATCAGCCGCGGTGGCATGCCAGGGTCGTAGGATCAGTGTGTAGCTCGCCTTATTCAATCAGAAGGAGGTTTTAAAGATGTTAGGCAGATATTTGTGTTTGATAGGAAAAGTTGGGCTCACTGAATCTCTGTGTAAATTATGGGTAAGGAAGGAACTGCGGAATTTCGCATTATTGACGTGTAATTGGGTTTTTGGTGAGCACGGTTGGGGTTCTGACGTTCTGTAATCGATTTAGATAACGACTATCAGAACGAGACTTCAGAAAACAAGTCTTTATCCACCTATTATTGAAAGTATAACAAAAACTCAACTTAAAAGGTATAAACAAGACATCATAGACAGACAAATTAAAGATCCGGAGTCACGTGTTAGGGCATAAAACGACTCGCCAGGTTTGCGGGAAGTCCGAAAGGGATACTGGGACCTGGGCAACAGGCAACTGAAAGAACACGGGTGGGTTTTAGGCAGTAAAAGTCTGACACGCCCCTCCGCTCCGCCCAGAGCGGGAGAAGTCATTTGATGATGTCCCATCCTCAAAAAAAAAGGGCAGGAACAGATTACGAAAAACCCAAAAACACTGCACCGACCTGGGAATCGAACCCAGGACCTCATGCTCAGCAGTAGCCCTTGTGACCAGTAGACCAACGAGGCAGTCGCAAACAGTGGAGACAGTCTCTATACTCTATCTTTATAAACAGTCGACATATTAACACACATTATTTATTCTAATCAATTCTAATTAAGCACTGTTTACCATCGCTGTTTATTATGCATCTAATTTATCATGAAGGGTTAAGAAGTATTTATCTGTTATTTATTGGAACTAATAATTTAATACTGAATAAACATCACGGCAAAACTACTTCGTGGAATAAGTAAATACTTCAAATTAGATGCACATGATAATAAAATAATAAGGTTCCTGTATCTGGAGCCCTAACCACCGGTAGCTTGGACCCTGCTCCAGACACCGGTGGAAAACTATTTTTATATTTTTAAACCTAATCTAACCACCAGCACCGGTACCTTAGACCCTGCTCCCGATACTGGAACACTATTTTTAGGGTTCCGTAGTCAACAAGAAACCCTTATAGTTTCGCCATGTCCGTCGTTCGTCCGTCTGTCCGCGGCTTAGCTCAAAGACTGTAATAGAAAGCTGTAATTTCGTATGGGTATACATATAAATCACGAGATCAAGAATTATTTAAAAATATACTTTAAATGTAAAAAAAAAACTAAATTATCCTACTAATATTATAAATGTGAAAGTTTGTGTGTTTGGATGTTTGTTACTCAATCACGCAAAAATGGCTGAATGGATTTGGATGAGATTTGGCAAACAGATAGTTTATAACCTGGATTAACACATAGGATACTTTTTATCCCGATATTCCCACGGGATCGAGACTTACGCGGGTGAAACCGCGGGGCGCTGCTAGTAATAAATAATAGCTGCCTGTTTCTGGACCACTGCAGGGCAACGGTCTCTTACAGAGAAGGCAGTATAATTCCCGGTTTCCTTACGATAGTTTTCCTTCACCGATGTTAGTAATACCCAAGATAAACTCAAAAACTACATAATGACTTGGAAAGTCACATTAGGATGCACTCAAAACAACTCAATATCGTTCGACAAATAAGTCTGAACATTGTTATACAAAACATGAAAAGGACATCAACATCTGACCCACATCCAAGCAAGCTGGTCCATTGTAACACCAGATTTTATTTACATATATTAAACGAAAACGTATGATAACGTCCTTGAGTGTTGGCTATCATCCAAATGGGAATTAGACACGGACATAACGTAAAAAAACGTACTACCGATACCCAATAGTTATTGATGCTTCCTCCCTCTCATATAACTGGGCCATAATTCTTCGCGGGTTACGCTTTCTGAATGGAGGATGAAGGCTTATTTTTGCTTGAGAGCTCGTTTTTGGGCCCTATTACTAGGCTTCGCTGTCCGTACGTCCGTCACAGCTGTAGTTTTGAATAATAGAACACGTGAAATATTTGCAGATTTTTTTCACCCTGGCCGATATAACAACAAATAATAATAATAATAAAAAATAAAGGGAAGAAACGTTTTTTTCGGCGTTTTTTTTACAAAAGGTTTAAAAAAAAATGTAGTGTTAAATATTGTAGGGTGGTACGGAACCCTTCGTGTGCCGGCCGCTTTTTTTGTCGTTTCATTGTTTTGGCAAGATGTCTCGATATTAGCTAAAGTTTACGTCATAAGTGCCACAATGAATTGACTGTTAGTATTTTTTGCTTTCAACGAATTGAGTTTGGGAGTGAATGTTGCGATTTGTTATTGATTTATCGTTTTGCTCATTTATTCTGGATTCAAGGTTCGGATGTGACAAAGGCAATAGAGCATGCAATTGATGATTCAATAATGAACACTGTATGTCTTGCTTGTTGTGTCTTGGTCTGAATTTATGACTGTAAACTTAGACTATGTCCAATGTCCTACTTGAAGATTATAATATAAGATTCCTTTGTACTTAAAACTTATAAATATTGTATCTGAATCTATTTTACTGTGTGTACATAAATAATAAAATAAATATATATTACATGTATTATTTATTATAATTATTTGATGTTCAGGTATATAACACCGCACACCTATATTTGTACGCTGTTAAGCAAAAACTTGACTGTTATATAATTTAATGTGTGATATTATACCTTGCATGCCATGTGTGTGTATACTCATGTTTTGGACAAATAAATGATCTTCTTAGTAATAAATAAAATTTGTATCAATCCAATACAAAACAAGATTCACAAATGTTATAACAACAAAACAAAACCTTTACATAAAGGTTTTGTTTTTCCGAATACCAGAGCAAAGGCGGACCTAATATTACATGCACCGTGCAGTCCCAATGTAAATCGAATCAAAGGCTATACATCCATTCTCCAAGACTCTCGACAGTAATAAATTCCTCTCAACATTGAAAGAATTCTCAATGTTTCTTTTGATGCAAATAAACTAGCAGTGAGCGCATTAAGGTGCAAACTGTAATAGGATGCAGCTCATTAAATCGATCTCTAAATTCAATAAATTTTGCTATTCATGGATTCAAACGGTGTATAGTCCGTTACTTGGGTCCCGTTTAGAAGTCTGAACTCTGTAAGGAAAAAAACGTGGGCGACATAGAGACGAGATCTATGAAGATTGTAAAGAGGAGAAATGCTCTTAAATGGCTTTGTCCGTTAAAGCTGTAAAAGCCTCAATTGACAAAGTCCGGAAGAAACTGGATTTGATAAGAAATTATGACGTCAATTTGGTTTTATTTTACAGGTTTCTGTGATTATTTGAATAATATGAAACGACGACTATCAAAAGGTATTTACAAGGCAGATGTGAGTGGAAACGCCGGGAACTAGAAAAAAGTGACCTTATTGGTGATGTTCTTCAGAAAGGTCAGGTGCGTAGTACTCGCAACCGGCATGCGTGTATGACCAGATGTATGAACGTAAACGAAGCAAAAGGAGTATGTAAGGATCGTAGCAGATGACGTTTTGTAGTTTCTAACTAGCCCCATGGGAAGAAGGCGAAGGAGTTTATGTATGTATGAAAACGAAGATTAATGGCATCGGAATATTTGTGTGCGATCTAAATAATATGTTTGAAAATAATAATTATGATGGACCTAAGTTTAGTCGGATAGAAAGTTAATGCTCAAACATAAATTAACGTAAATATAGGTAAAAAAGCACAGATTTTCAAAAATTAAACTGTCCAAAAGTTTAGTAACAAGAAAATACAAAAGATGAAACCGCACAAAAGTTTCACCGTCCGAAATGAGCGGAACTGTAAGAATTATGAGGACAGTACGGCCGACTTCGGGCTAATTAGGAGCGACGAAGCCTGAAAACTTATCATTTTAAGATATTAATAACGTTTAATTAAGAAACAGACTTCACGGAAAATGAGTTTTAATACAAAACGGGACATCGCATCTGCAGCCTTGCAAGAGAACAGATGTTGGAGGACTGGATGAAATAAATAATGAAAATTCGGAGATATTAGATAAAGAGGTTGTTTTGATTCATATGAAGACTCTGAGGCAGAAATTTACAATCTTTAGTTAGCACGTACCTGGCTAGGGAAAGCGTTATTTCTGTCACTGTCACACAACTGTCAAACTGAAATTGCAAGACTGAGACGGGAACATGTCTAAGTCAAAGCACAAGCTAAGTAAACTTTATAGATGCCGAAATCTATAAAGTTTATATCCAAAAGCAAACACCAGCCGAATTAGACGCAAACCCTCATAATTTTAATGCAAATTATGGAGACATTGCAAAAACTTGTGACACTCCCCCAACAGCAAGAAAAAATCTAATTTCCTTCCACGAAAAATCCCTAAAGTACTTATTCCAAGTATATAGGATCAAATTCCCCTAGCAACACGCGGCTGCTACATCAGCGAAGGCGAAATTGCATTAAGTAAAATGTGAGAAATGAAGATAATATACGGAAAAGAAGTAAAAAAGGCTACAGACGTGGCTCGTGTTTTAGCTAAGAAGTGTAATATAGAATGGCGAGCATAAAGATGAGATTTAAGATCAAAGATTATTGAACGTGGATGGTCAGGCCAAAAGGCAACTACCTAATGCCATGATTATAGAATGCTCTACTGAATGATAGGTTACATGTTAGATGTACATCGCTACGCATCACATTGACGTCATGCAAAATCCTGCATCGCGCAAGCGGAGTTTATAAGGCGACTGACATATATACAACGTCCCGACGATAATCGTCGGGCAGTTTCCCACCACACAAGCTACAGAGGATGGGTAAACTTTACACCCTGTTCCTCATACCTAACACATTAGAAGAAGAATATGTAACAAATTAGAAGCAAACTACATATATCTAGCTAGGTACTACTTTGACAAATCCTTTGATATATCAACATGCACATTAAGAAGGGGCGGAATACCAGCTATTAGCTCACAGCAAAAGGCGTAAACATGGATGATTTGAATTACGTTCTGAAATGTATGTCCATAAAGCCAAAGACAAGCGAAGAACACAAAAATAATCACCAAAACACGACGAGAAACGAAATATTAGAACCAGTTATACCATCGTTGTAGATTTATTCGCCTTATGAATATTAACGCCTGTCTGTATTGAGGGCGCTCACAAATCTCCTACCACTTTGCTACTCCCTCTGCAAGTGACTACAGACTTGTAATAATGAACTCCCAGCTACTCAACTATAGTTGTTTCTGCAGAATAAATTAAAATAAATATCACTTGAGCTTCGTAGAATCGCAGAAATAGCAGCGAATGGAAAGGGGTAGTTGATTGAAAGAATAAAATAAAACGGTAATAGTGAGAACCTAAATGTACTGTTTTGTGTAGTTTGTCTGTGGACTGTAGTATCTTAATAAAATTGATGACATTTCAATTTCAGAAGGGCTCGTGCGTAAGAAGTAACAGCCGCACGGGTCGATTGAAGCACCGGGAAACAAATGGGGATGTACTTGTACCGTACATTTTGGTTCTCCGGGATTCCAAACCAGTGCCGTGGGGGTTAAGCTACACATGCCGCGGTCGGTTCGTGGATGGGTGACCATCCATTACATATCCACGCCTCGGAGGGGCGTAGCTCGGAAAGCTGGTACCGGCTGTCACTCGTAGATGTTTGACAGTCGTTACGGGTAGTCAGAAGCCCAAAAGTCTAACAACCGGTGTGGAGATCAGATAGGCAGTCGCTTCATGTAAAATACCAGTATTCAGCTGAATTCAGTTAGACTGGAAGTAGACCCCAACGTAGTTGGGAAAAGGCTAAGCAGTTTGAGTATACATAATTTCAGCCAATGACCGTCGATTGATCAACATGGACGGCCAATCAGATCGATTCAATTAGTGTTGGTACGAAAATTGATTTCATGGAAAGCGGTTTTTTATCGCAGTAGGTAGTCTGCTGATCAAGACATGACATTTTCATGACGATAACGAAGAACATCAACAAACAAGCAATAAAGAATTATGAATGCGTGTTGTAATTAGTAGATTTTACTAAAAACAAGATAACGACAACGTCTTTGATCGTAATAATAATGTGCTAAAAATTATAGGTCGTGCTGAGGTCATCGATATGCGATATCATTCGATAATGATGGAACTGCGCAACGACAATTATTTAAAAATACATGTTTCAAGACTAGTAAGTAGGTCGTCTTTATTTTCTCCATTATACACTGTATTAGATGTTGAAATAGGTCAGGTATAGCTTAATAAAACTCGGTTTAATCAGAACTTAAATCCGACACTCATCTGACTAGACTCGCGATAATCTAAGAAGTCCGTTTTGATAGCTATAAAAATCCTTTGTTTAGCGATGAAAAAAAAAAATAGTTTCTTTTATACTGATTCTCGAGACATATCGATTAAACATACTTAGAGAGTTTGTAATCGACGACTTATCTACATTGCTTAAAACTGATTCTCAAGGCTTAAGGTTTTATTACAAGTACGAGAACGAAACGGCAAAAGGGACTTCTTAGATTGTCACGAGTGTAAAGTATGGGGATCTCATGGCGAATTCCATAATCCATACATTGTTTTAGTAAAATAATTTAAAAAAACCTTCAAGTTATTCTAGGGGTAACTCCTTTATAACCCTGTGTGGCCTTCAGTGACGTCAGGCTCCTAGTTCAGTAACAAAAAACCTTAATTATACTATGCCGTATTGGAAGATCAAAAGCTCTAACGAAAAGCAGCACGCTGATTGCAATTACAATAATTTATTTTAATAAAACCTTCCCCTCCCTTTTGTGTATTTGCAGTTGCAATATATAAATATTATATACTTATACATATAGCATACGTCACTCCCACATCAAGACGAATCTAACAACACGTCATAATTTAAAATCCTTCAAGCCGTTTAGGCTACAGATTGTGCCAAAGAAATAGACAGACAGACATAATAAACATACATAAAAAAAAACATACAAAATAATATTAATATAATAGAAATAGACATACATACTCTCGAAATACAATCGCTTTCAAAGTGTTTCGTATTTCTGCAACGACTTTCAACACGCTAAACTTTTCGGTAGCTTTCAGTGTCAATCCAATACATTTTCAAATTTTCCATCACCGTTATGTCTTATGTTGCTTTGTGGGTTCTCACAAAAGAAGTACAAAAATTAAAATAAACACTGCTTTTACAATTACAATTACTTTTTTATCACATTCCTATGGCTTTCTCAACACCGTATTTGCCTTCTATTACCATGCGTGAGAAAAATATTTTACTACACCTAGTACATGAAACGTATTCCCGTCATGAACTGTCATCATTCATCATTAGTACATACTTAAGTATGCCTCTAGAAAGGCAAATAAGCATACCTAATGATACTTATACGTATCGGTCTCATATTTTTCTGTCAACTGTGAGAGTATTATAACAATGCCTTTGGGTAACTCTCATGATGAAATATTGGTTACAGAAAATTGTAGTAAATTGGGTAAGTTTTAGAATAAATGTAGGTAATTTACTAAAGGAATTTCTGATTCTTGGCGCAATAGGGCAACAATATTTTGTAAGTTAGAAACTTTAACCCGATCTTACTAACAAACTATGTACAGGATGTTAGGGTAAACACCGTTATCCTTGCAACCAGTGGTTTGGATTCATTTATAGAACGTAAAATCAATGGAAAATTACAACTTTTTTTTCTTTTTTTTAAATCTACATTTTACCACAAGAGACGCAAGTTCGTTGTCCTATGCACTAGGGCAACGAACTTGCGTCTCAACACGGGCGGGGGGTACGAAATGTGACCTGACCGGCCGCGAGCGCGACCCCTACCTCAGTCAGTCAGCTGTTTCGCTAGAGAGCACGGTGTCGGATAGAAACTTTTAAAAATCTTTTAATGAAAATGACGTTTTTTTTTGTTGTGTTCGGTCATTTACTTTTATATTTAAGTCAACTACCCATGGTTTGAATGACAAGACAGTTTACCCTTACAGCCTGTATATTCTGATTTAGTGTTATATTAAACATACATACATAAACTCATGCCTTCTTCCCACGGGGGTTGGCAGAAACTACAGAACGCCAACTATACGTATGCAAAAATGTATTCCAAAATATAGCAGTGATGCGAAACAAAACACCAACGTGTTTAAAAATCAAGTTTGTTGACGAGAACAGTCATGATAATAATAATAGATGATCTACAAACCCTTGTTTTGTCAGTCAATGTTGGACAGCATGTTTTGCAACACAAATTAAATTCCAAGCAAATGTGAGCAAAATATAAACAAAAATATTTGAACGAACAGCAAGCGAAATGTTTCCCGAAACGTATTATTTTATTATTAGTTCATTCCTAGAATCTCAAGTTACAACCAGCAAGGGAATTCAAAACAGCATTTTTATAAATTCAACATGAATTCTCTATAAATGTTTGAGTTAGGGAAAAAGGAGGAAAAATAATTCCGCTGTGAGATATCATTCAAAGCCAAGAATAAGGTAAACAGAGACGCTCATATATGTTTTTAAAAATTCAACATTTTATATGGAAGGCGTCAGAGAGAAAAGTGTGGGCGATAATTTAATCTGATGAGGCCTTTACATATAAAATTATAGAAAATTCTCATAGACTTACAAAAACCAATGTTACAGGAATAATAATGTCTTTCGTTTGAAATAGAAATAACTTTATGAAACTCCCAAATTTTGTCTAAAACAAACACAAAGAGAATTACATGTCACAGAATAATAATGAAAATGATAACATTTCGCAATAATGTACAAAAGAAACAGACTTCTAAATTCTACTTATCCTAACGAAGGGCCAACCCACACTTGCTAAGACTACAATTGAACCAAAAAGTCTACGTGAAACGTTGGACAGAGGCAATAAAATCTCGTTTAGGTTCAATAAATTTAACACAAAATGCGTGTCGTAATAAAACCAAAAAGACAATGGCATTCCCACTCAAAACACTAAACATATGTGAATTAGAATAAAGAGACAACCTCACTTTGACCTACACAATAAATCTCCCTGTTCGGCAGACTTCGGATGTAGTCGGAAGTATTCGGGCCAGCATTTGAACCCGCTACGAATTTTATCAGAGGAATAGAAGGCAAACAATGGAGGAACAAAAGTCAATGGAAATAACCCAGTATTGTAGTAGAAATAATGAAGAGGCGCAGAAACAAATGTGAAAGGAATATCGAAGGATTCCGTCATTTGACCTTTTGGTATGTCAAGAACTGCCACTAAAAACATCGATCAAGATGGTTTTAGACGTTCGTTTCGTGCCGGAATGTGAGTGAACTGATTTAGAAACGTTTTTGTTGTCAATGCACCTCAAGTCAATGTTTTCCCATGGTCGGATTGTCACGTAGTACATACCGTCCACTTACTAATGATGACCAAATAATTGCCTCCATATTTTTGGCTTCTAGGGAATTCCACCAAAAAACTTTTTACAAAATGATTTGCAATCTCGGTATGCAGTTCGTTCGGGATGATTAACTCAATGGCCTGACCAAGATTATGTCTGGACTTTAAAAAGACTGCGACCTCTGACTTTGTTTCGGCCTTTCTTCATAGTCAGAAAGGAAAAGCCGATCTCATCTAGCTTATTTTTACTATTTTATAATATGACGTGTAAGTGATTCTAATATCCTATTTACATAATAAACAATTTCATATCATTTAATTTCAATATCGTCTCGATATTATTTCAGTCATAAGTAAACACGTATAGAATGAGAGGGTTGACTATGTTGTTCATATCGTAGGTTGTCAAAGTGACGTCTACGGTCTAAGTAATCTGTGGAAGAATATTCTAATATTTAGAACACCACGCTTCCCACTCACCACAGAACCCTCGTTACCCAGGACCTCAACCCGCCAGAGACACGAAGCCAGTATAACGCCTTTCCTCCACGTAATATTCATCAAACATGCATGGGTTCTGCACAAATAAATCGCATTATACGTAGCGTGAACCGACCCGAACACCTATGAATAAATGAGGGCCCTTAAATTCAAGTTAACGTGTCCCACCTTCGCATAATACGTCGGGACGTAATATTCTGTGTAATATTATGCGAAGAGCCTTTGTCTTGTACTGAGTCATGGTGAACGAGTAATATTTCTTCATATAATATTGTGTGTTAGCATAGAATAGTAAGTTAGTCATTATTACCACGTGCAGGGTTTTCACATCCAAAGTTCGTAATTTCGAGGTCAAATCAGATTTGACAGAAAAACACAGTTTCCTATGAAGAACCATCGGCAAAAAACGTAATTCTATATACATTATGGAATTTTAATATGATGTAGAATTTAGACTTGAGTGAACTTCTAACTGCGGAAGTTAACAATTTACACAAAGTGAAAAAAAAAAAAAGTATAATTGTCTGAGGTAAAAGTGTTTTAACCTTTTAACCGCTTATGTCGGATTTATCCGACAAATATTTTCGTGTCCATTTCACCAGAGTCGTATATTTACGACTCTCATTTAATCATTTTTTTTATTTAATTGCGCATTGTACATCATCTTTGTTGTAGATATTTATTTTTTGATACCAGGCGCTGGGGGCGCGTTAACCGATATGAAGTCGGGCGGTTAAAAGGTTATAAGATCTACTCCCAGAAATAAACATTTCAGTTCACTAGCTTGACTTTCTGTGAGAATAAGGCCGACTAAGAATAGTCCCTGTCTAGGTGAGAGCAACTAACGAAGGGTCAACATAAGAGAACAGGACAATACTGGGCTATGTCAGGTGGATGGGAAGCGTCTGCCTTGACTTGGTAAAAATGTAATGGGAAAACTACCCATTACCTATATTTTTACCTGACAACGGCGGAGGGTTATGATTTTGATCGGTATATGGGTATCTATGTTCATCTGTCCCTCATAACTTCTAAACTGCGCATCATAATTTGACAAATGAGGTATCATTTGGAAGCGTCTTGATCGTCCGCTTGATATAGACTATGTGACATTGAATGGAATACAGCAATGCATTCTTTCACCAAAAATGCATAGTTTTTCTCTACGCAACGTTACCACAAGGCTGACAAACAATTATATAAATGTTTAACGACTGTCTAGCCCAACGGGCATCACGGCACGTCACGACATGATGCATTAAGGCTCGTGCAGACATACCAGGAACACACCAAGTGGTGGAAATTTTCTTAGATCAATTTTGGATAAGACAAGAGTGGAATATTAGCGTGTCAAAAAGAACAGATTTGAGTGAAGTTGATATTACAATGGTGCATGCAATGCATTCAACAACATGTCACTGCTAAAAAAGTGGTAAGTATTTTACGTCGTATTTTATTTTTATCACTAATGAGCTTACTTTTTATTGTCAAATTACGAAGTTTTTGTCACTAATTCTAGGTTAAAAGCACGGGGTTTTCCAACTACAGCGATGCATGCATTTAGTTCCGCTATTAGTCTACAACAAAAAAACCTAATTACAACGCATAACTACTACAAAAACACAAACAACAATTAAAAACACACTATCACGAAAAACTGCGATGCGCAACAAACACCGCCAATTTACCCATTGGCTTACGACGCAAACATTCGATTAAATTGATTCTAATGACAGTTGCATCGTTATCGATCATACACTAGTCAGTCAATCGTAATGGCTATCGTGCTGCACGAGACGTCGATGCTTACACTCGGCTGGGTTTTATTCGTCACCATATTAACAGTTTTACGACGTGAAAAGTGATTTCACGAGTGCTTGGGTACGTCGAGTCATGGATTATGTAGTGGATAGGACGAAAGTGAAAACTTCTGGGAGTGTTACGTTTGTGATAATGTTTCTATCAGACGGATTTGCTGGCGCTTTTCTGCGGGGAATAATACTAGCAATATTATACATATTTTGTGATTTTGCAAATATATTTTGTAATTTTTGCATTTTTTCCAGGGATTCGTTGTTTTGCTGAATTGATTGATGGACTACCTCGGTCGTACTACAAAGTCGCGTCTAACAGTTTGTTTAGTCTAAAGCAGACTAAACAAATTGTTTACGTCTCGACAATGACGTAAGACGTGTTTTTTTTCTTATTTTACATTTATAGCAAGAAATAGTAACACAATACAGTGTCTCAGCATTTCTTTCTACAAAATGTACCTACTTACCTATCATCATAACATCACGCCTATATTCCCAAAGCGTTAGGCAGAGGTAGACCTATAGTACACCCACATTTCGCCAATTATATTTAAGTCCTATGTAATAGGGGGCGAGCTTATTGCCATCAACCAGCTAAAAATCCAGACTCCGGGCTGCCACTGAGAAATGGCATTCCTACACACCAATGAAACGTAGTAAAAATCTCCTCTAATGTTAACGAATGAATTACTATGTTTTCATTATCATTTTCTTTGTATCAAAATTAATATCCCATTTTCTTTCCTCGATTGTACACCTAGACTTAAGTTAGCAACTAAGCGGTAATCTGGCGTCTTTGTTGTCAATGTTGTGTTTACCTGTAATTGGCTTATATATTAGAATATTACCGTATGATTTAGTTTATGTATGTGTATGTATGTGCTGTGGGTGAACCTTAATAAATAAATAAATAAATTCCGGATGGAAAAACCCAATAACACTGCCCGGCTACTATCTACTACTACTACCTATGCATACCTTGCTTCCTTCGCTATTTAGTTATGTATTGTGTCTAAGCTACTTTCATAAACTCACATAAAAAATAATCCATACTTCCATACTAATATTATAAATTCGAAAGTAACTCAGTCTGTCTGTCGGTCTGTCTGTCTGTCTGTCTTTATGTTACCTTTTCACACCTAAACCACTGAACGGATTTCGATAAAATTTTGCATGGAGATAGATAGCATCCCGGGGAAGGACATAGGCTACTTTTTATCGACAAACCACGCGGGCGAAGCCGCGGGCGGAAGCTAGTAAAATAAAACAAAAACCAAACATCTTTTCCCTTTTGGAGTAGGCAGACCGCCATTCAACGTGCTACAATTCATTCATTAAACAACTCTTCTTTGCAGTACCTGCACACGTATACCTATACCATATTCAAAACAGCTACAATTCGTTATCCAAACGAGATCTATGTACTACTGCCTATACACCATACAGACTACAGTACACACATGGGACTAGGAAGCTGGTGTGCGAAGTGTCGTCAGGATGTCGCCCCCACTTCCGTCATCTCAACATCACAGGATTACTGTTTTTTCTGTCCCCCCCCCATTTCCCCCTTCTTCCCCCCTCTGCGCATATCCGCACTGCCTAACTATCACAGCAGATGATAGATGTGTTAAAAATAACGAGCGTTTTTGTAAGACGTTAAGTATGGTTGATGTCTGAAGCGGCTTAAGGAAAGTTGATGTCGAAAATTGGGTAAAAATGTCTTACTGATTTTTTTAGACGTCGCTGATGGTTGCTTTTCTATAAAAGTAGTTAACATGTTACAACTCTGGGTTATCAGAATTTCTGGAAGATGGCCAAAAGAAATGAAGATATAATATGCAAAGGACCCACTGTAACATGAAACATGTAAAAACGAAAGGATTTTTTTCAAAACGGGAAACGTGCAAATCTCGACCTTTGCTTGGGAATCCTCAGCTAACAGAGTGCGTTTCAGCAAATAGTTAAGGAACTATTTGCTGACACGCACTCTATGAGCTGAAGATTCTCAAGCAGTGGAACAGTGGATCCAACAATACGGCTGAGGAGCCGTAATGTTGGCTCCACTGTTAAATTTAAAAAGACGGTATCGCTCTATTGCCGTAGCGTATTCGTATGGGTCCTAAAACATTGGAGCCAACATTACGGCATAAGTAGGTACTATACGATGAAACGCATTCTACCAATTATTTGTCAAATATCCTGTCAAAATAAGTTGACAATTTTTGTACAGATTATATTGATGATTGTCTGTCACAAGATAGATAGATCTATGGTCACAAGTTAAATAGGCCGGGTTACTAAGAGATCCGAAAGACAGTACAAAAAATCTAGCCAATGCAATGAAACCACTGTAGAAAAGAACATTAAAATACTACCTATATGTATAGGATTTTTGTCACAACCCGATAAGTGCAAAAATGTCGACCTTTGCTTGGGATTTCTCAGCTCAAATCAAGCCTGAAAATATCCTGTTTTAACAATTTACCTTTGTGCCTTATTGCCCTTCTTTTGGCATTTAAATGCCGTACAATTTATAGATTATACCGAATAACAAACGTGACCAAAGTAATAAGAATAACCGAGAATAAAGTGCAGCATTATTATTGCACCGTGACGGGGCTTGTTCAGAAACCTTGACATTTCAATTAGATATAGCCAAAGTTTCTATTATCTACCAGTTGTGAATAACAACAAATGTGAAGTAGATAATAAAATTATTGTAGGGTCACCAGTGGGCCGTGAGACATCTGACGGTAACATACTGCGCGACATGAAGCTTGCAATGAAAATTGGCCACCACCTGGCATCAGTGTTGTTTGTTATCCTTCAGTTCAGAGATCTGAGGGCCTGGACCAGTGACAATCGCTTCGAAAGCGTTTCGTAATTCTACAACGACTTTCAACAGGATTGACATAAGGTTTTCGATAGCTTATGTCAATCCTATACATTTTTGCCTTTTCCATCATCGTTATCGCTGATAGAATGTCACTTTGTCTAGGGCTTCTGCTCTGTCAGTCCGTCAACGACGACGTCCGATAGTAGTTGATCCGTCAAACAAGTGTCAAATTTTAATTTATCTGACTGGCAAATACACATCGGAAGTAGGGACAACTGTCAACTGCTGTTGAAATTCATTCTGAGTTCGGACCCCGAACTAATCTTATGTCCGTAGGTGATACCTATGGAGAACTATACAGCACCCGTAACTTCGGCCTAAACTACGGAGATTTAAAAATAATACGTAAGATATTTGTATATGAAGATTATATAAATTACTGAATACCTATCTCTGGTAGCAAATCCATAGGATTAAAACGTGCGGACAATCAATCAATCTGCGGTTACGCTATGGTTGTCATGTCACAACAAATATACTCGTATGACAGAAGCATCTACATGAACAGCTACATGACTATGTACTATAAATCAGCAGTAAACAACATTTTTTCAACCAGAAACAATAGTTTTAACGAAAATAAATTATTCTCAGTGCACTGACCATTAATGAGAATAATTTCTTTAAAAAAAAAGGTTTTATACCGACATTGCATGAAATAATACAATTTGCGTTAATCAATAGGCCGTAAATGAAATATCGTTCAAAGAATGATTGAATGGTCAACAAGTCAGCAATCAGTCATCGAGATCGAATACTAACTTTTATAAATCCAGAAATATGAATGATTAATTGACATGGACCGAAGCAAATTAAATTATGTTCGTGTTTTTAATATTGCTTTAAATAAATGGTGCAAAATATCGTGAATTTTCATTAATTATTACAGCTGCCATTTGCATCATTCGGTCAGTGTGTAACTGTATAAACAATTTTTTGATTCATTTTTACGTTTAAACTACTGAACCGATTTTGATGAATTTGGTGTAAAATTAGTCAGATGGATTAAGAAGTAGCTGCAATTAAATTAAATTAATATACCATTCTTAATTTATTATATAATAGTTGCATGTCCAGCAAATCCTTTCACTTTTACACAATTAAACTGAAACAAAACCAATGAAAAACATTATTCCGGGCCAATCTCCTAATTAAAACATGAAAACTAACATTATGACACACGCAGACATATTCGTCTAACAAAAACGGTTCGTAATTCGGAAAAGTGACGAACCGTTGACGTTAATTGAAACGAGATGAGAATTACAGTTGTTTTTTTTTTTATATAATTGAGTTGCATGTACAGGTTTAAAGAATTACACTTTCAATTTTATTGTCATTTGACGTGTTTTAGGAATGCTATTCTTGGGACCAACCACTGTACTTTTTAACTATAAAAAGAACAGTGGTTCCAAGAATAGAAAAAAAAAATAACGTCTATAATAAAGCGTCATCGGAACCCCGCTCGGCTCATAAAGAGGTATGTTTGTAAGTTTGTTTATGGGGGGGTAATCTCCGGACTACATGCCGATTTGAATAAGTCTTTTTGCTTTGGATAGCCCAATTCTAGAGGAAGTATCATGGCTATGTTGCTAGGTTATCAATAACTACATTACTTTATGTAATCATTTTTGTCGCAAGTCTGCTACTATAAGTATATTTACAGAGAACGAGGAAAACTGTTCCACCGTAATACAGTTTAAACTAGTACGGGAAACAGAGTGAATCAGTTCAGTGTTAACAACCAAAATAAGCACCGATACTTACCGAACAAAAATGTTAGCTAACTCTACAGCTCATTCGTAACTTACTTAAATTGTGCAAGGTTGTTATGTTGATTTGGGTAAATAAAGTATTATTATTATTTTTTATTTTATTTAACATCATGCTACGATACTCAGGAGACGAGCAAAAAGAAAAAAAGTCAGGAAAAACGCTAACCGAAAACGAAGTATTAGCGCGGGCGGGCGATGGTATGCGACACACGCGGACGAAGTCATGGGCAGAAGCTAGTTCAATTATAACATCAGTTTCCATCAACCTTCAACCCTTTAAACTGATTACAACAGAGGTTTAGGAAAATGAACGATTATAAATTAAACGCTTATATACATTTCAATTAAGAAAATAATTTTAAACGGAATTAACGTATTAATCTCATGTCACGCAAGAACCGTTACAAATTGATTACTAGGATAATCGTAAGCAACACCGATTACCGTAATTAATTAGCATCTGCGTGTAAACATACTCTTTTTATTATTCGAGCAAAAAAACGACTATCATCGCAAAGATGTTTTGCCACAAAATTAGTATAGTATCACATTACTGAATAATGGAGGTGTTGTTGTTTATCAATTTATCAGTTTTTATTTTCATTTCATAATCATAACACTTGATACAACCTTTCCTTATTTTTCACATTTTCTTTTTATTTCAACAATCTGCCCTTTCTTTTTTTTTTCTTTCCCAACTATGTTGGGGTGGGCTTCCAGTATAACCGGATGCAGCTGAATACTAACATATTTCAAAATATTTAACATGGAGCGACTGCCTATTTTCACAACCCAGTAACTGGGTAACACGATACCCCTACACCTTACCTTACTGGTGTCCGATTTGGGCTTCTGACTACCCGTAACGGCTGTCAATGATCTACGAATACCAGCCAATACCAACGCCTTAACGTGCTTTCCGAGGCACGTAGGGGTTTCGATATGTAATGAATGGTCACCCATCCACGAACAGACCGCGACAAGCGTAACTTAACCTTAGATCGACCCGTGCGATTGTAATTATTTAGCCACAAGCCTTTTAAAATCATTAATTAATTTATTCAACATAATTCGAAATTTAAACCATGTCCTCTGGTTTCGTCACGAACTCACGAACCATTCGCGATACAAAATTAAAGATGGCCGCCGTAAGTGTCAGACTCACGATGCTATATTCGTTATTACTAGTATTTTGAATGTACCCGAACAACCGACCGCCGATATTGCATTCCGCGGATGTCGAAGCGACCAGCCGCAAATTATTGAAACCTGGTTGACGACCCCTCACATTGCAGGCATTCCGATGTGCTTAACTAATCCTAGAACTATAAGCCTTTATCTCAGCATTATGTAAGTAGATTATGTTGACAGAATCGTTTATTACAATAAACAAAATAACGGAATCCATTCTTTTGCAAGACTACTTTTGTAAACATCAAAGAGTCGTAAATCGGCAAAGGAAAGGAAATAAAGAGAAAAGCGAACATATAGGTACAAAAGCAAATTGTTAAAAAAAAAAAAAGTAACTGTAGTCCTTGTTATTTACGAGCGTGCGCCATGTGACTCCTTTGTCGTTTTATCCATAACTCCATAAGATTATTATAAATGTGAACTCGAATCTGTCTGTCACATTTCTATACACACAGGTAGATCACCATGACCTGGGCTGGGACATAGGGTACTTTTTATCCTGATAGTAGTAGTAGTTCTTGTTTCTCACTTCCAATATCTGTGTTCTTCACACACTAAGACCCTGCGTTCTTCTAACAATCTTCTCCTACTCTGTCCTTCTCATACTTCTGACTTTGTTCATTCTTCTTTTCATATTCAGTCCATTCTTCTTTGGAATGCGCTTCCTCTTGATATCAGGACGGCCACCAGTCGTTATGCATTTAAGCGGAAATTGCGGAGTTTTTTCTCAAAATAAATAGAGTAGAGTCATGTCATCACCGCTCACCCTTGAATTTGTATGTTATATATATTATAGTATTTATTATAGTAAATATATGTGTAAGTATATGTATCATAAGTTTATAGCTTATTTATGTACTGTTCTGCTTTATCTATAATGCAATATGATATATTATTATTATTTTTTTTTCTCTTTGTTCCTCTCAATTAGAGCACCTGCCATCTAATCTCTTCACCACCCTTGGTTGACTGGTAGAGAATGCCTCAGGCATTAAGTCCGCCTTTGTACCTTTTTTTAGTGCGAAAAGTTTAAATAAATAAATAGTACGTTCCCGTAGGAGAACTTCAGCCCTCTATGCGGGAAAAAGCTAGTATGGTAAAAAAAATACAGTCGGGGGGACGTACGATTGTGAAATGTAGGAACTACCTGAACATCTTAAGGAAATGTAAAAAGATAAGGTTTTATAGCACACTTTTTACAAATGATAGAACCAATATTTTTCGCTCATTTCTTTTGAACAGGGGCAGACTTCAATGTGCTAAGAGTAACACCATCTTCTTGGTTCAAAGCCAATACTAAGAACTGTGGATGCCGTTATGTTCCGTGCCAATCAATACTGCAATCAATGCAGTTCATTTGCATGTATGGTGTTTTTCTTTTAACGGCAAGAACTAAGAATGTGAATGAGTGAACGAGAAACGAAGATACGCAAAAGAATGTGAGTGTCCAGTTTTAAGAACACAATTACCAGAATTCTAATTAGCAAGACTGTTGCTATAATCACGAACAAGAATTAATTTTAAGTTCAGTTTACTTACTTCATTCACTTCAACACTATATACAACATTGATTGACAAGGTACATCCGATCGGATGAACATAAAAGTTTCTTCTTTTCAAATAAAATACCAATTATTATCATAGAAATCATAACTGTCTCGCCTGTCCTATGTCACAAACTGAAAATCTAAATTATTATTTGATATAAAACCCACAATTTTAAACTCGTAAAATTTAGTTTTTATGTCTTCTGCATACTTCAGTAATATTTTATCATCAAAATTAATCCGTCATAATAAATTAAAATCGATTTAAGCTTGAAGCTTGCATGAATAGTTGCGATTCTGAATATATTACCGATCTAATCAATATTCCGAACGAACTAGAGCTTACTTTCAATATAACTTTAAAATATTATTCGATGTTTACGTTCACATATTTTATCTATTGGTTTTGCAATAATTTTGAGTTTGCATGCGCATGCAAAAACTAAACCAATAGCGAAGCCTGCTGGGTTAGGATAAAACGCAGCAATATTACCAAACTTTGGGTTCTAAAAATTTGTTATAAACTCAAATTAAAATTAGTTTATTTGAAATAAACTCAAAGATAATTTGACGCGTGCTCCACAAAACTCAAAGAACAGCCAAACTCAAAGCAATTCCAATTAAACAATTTACAGACACATAAGAATTGTCATGGAGTCGGTCAGTTAATCAGAAAGTTGAAGCAAGATGATATGATGATAGATCTCACAATATGCGACGAATGTCAAAAATTGTCCTAACATGCTAATTTCCCCAAATCGAGATTTAATTTAACCGCGAGCGCCAAATTCACCAACTGACAAGCACGCATCAAAGCCGCGCCAAAAAAAAAGTATGAAACGAAAAAAAGTTTTAACCAAAAAGGCCTCGTTTGACTAAATAACTCGAAAAAGCCTGCAGCAGCACTCTAACTTCGTCAAAATTGTGTCAGGACACTAGTTTGTAAAATTTCATAGGATTTATATCGCTTGGGGGTTCGTAAATGGAGCGTTGACCTAATAAATTGGCATCGTACAACGCTTGCTTGCTCGAGGCGACTTGTCAAAACGCCAATACACCAAGGAGGTTTTCGCTTACAGAAAATTAAAGGAAGGATGTGGAAACTTGGCTTGATCAAATAGAAGGCTTTTGAAAATCAACCGGCCTTTTATGCAGGTTAATGGAATTTATTATATCCAGTTGGTGGTTCTGATGTTTCGAGAAGAAATTAAAGTTAGTTTGAGAGTTTATTACGGTATTTGGAGTCTTGGAAAATTTTCTTTATTGGATGAAAATGGTTTCGATTTAGTTTCCAAAGGGCGTTTCCTTAGAATTATCTACACCTCAAATACTTATACAATAGTTAAAGTGATAGATTTATTTATAAAACAGTTTAACCGCCTCTGTGGTCTAGTCGTAAGATCACCTGTCTCAGACCCAGAGGTCCCCCGGGTTCAATGCCAAGCGGGGTGCTCGGTTTAGTTGGTGGCACGTTGGCTTGTTGAAGTCCAACTGGCTAGTTACCACTATCTTACCTAACCATAACAACAATATTAACAGTATTGTTGTGTTTCGGCAGTTAGAGGTAAGATAGTCAGTTCCTCTGTGGTTGAGAATTCCGGATGAAGCTCGCTTTCACCTTCGCCTGATCATCACCATTACCATCAGGTGATATAAAGGACAAGTTTTCCCGTTGTGGTAAAAAAAAAAACAGTAAGTAGTCAATGGCTGATCAAGATGCATTTGGCGGCAGCTTCATACTTGAATCTACCTGAGCGTAACGTATAAATAGTTAGTAATTTATTTACCCCACGTAACCAATATTCTTCACTTCCAACAGTAAAGAAACTTCTTCTCACATATAACAAGCATGTATGTGGTTCTTGGGCAAAGTTTACTATAGTTCAGAACAGTTGTGTTTCTCCCTCAGGGATACCTTTCGTCGCGCTACAGAATTTATCAATCCATTCCTGTTTGCTTTTAATAAATCATATACTTTTACCTACGAGTTTTGTACCGATGTAATGTTTTTATGAAAACGGTGACTGAATTTATAGGTCAAATCTCAAATGGATGTAAAAATAATTGCATAACATCGTTTTTCATCGCGAAATTATAATTTCTGGAGAAACTTATAATAGGATTAATACTTTACAGTTATGACTGAAAATGCTTTTATTTTACTCGTAATAATATGTTTTAACCGTGTTTTCAAGTCAAGAGAAAATTATGGAAGCAAGTTCAACATTTTCTGATGTGGAAATGTAATCAATCTGCCTAGCCTTTTCCCAACTATGTTGGAGTCGGCTCCAGTCTAACCGGATGCAGCTGAATACCAGTATTTTAACATGGAGCGACTGCCTATCTGACCTCCACAACCCAGTAACTGGGTAATACGATACCCCTTGGTAAAACTGGTTGTCAGACTTTCGGGCTTCAGACTACCCGTAACGACAGTCAAAGATCCTCGAATGACAGCCGGGACCAACGGCTTAACGTGCTTTCCAAGGCACGGAGGAGTTTCGATATGTAAAGATGGTCACTCATCCACGGACCAACCCCGGCAAGCGTAGCTTAACCTGATGGATCGACCCGTGCGGCTGTTATTACTTAGCCATGAGCTCCTCTGATGTGGAAATGTAATAATGATGCATAAAGTTCAGCAGTTGACTTGAAAAGGCTGATATAATAACAGATACGTATTGTTTGGAAACTTCTAAAGTAAACTCTATCCAGGATAATATAAGTAATACAATCGCTTACCATACTTGATTACAGAGAGTAAATTCACGTAAAACATACCTGTATGGGTAGACCATGGCAGTTGTGGACATAAGGAAATATCAGTCAGTATCACAAATGTAGAAATGAATGATTACGTACCTGAAACAAAATAAAAAATCATCATTAGGATATAGGATATAACAGTCTAAGGAGCAGAAAAATAATGTAGTTCCTAATTCTTGTTCTAAAGTACCTAGCCTACGTTACTCGTTATAACATCATCTATCTACCAGTGAAAATCTCGTCGAAATCAGTCCAGCCGTTTCGGAGATTAGCCGGAACAAACAGACAAATAAAAAAATTAAAAATTGCTTTTTTTTTCAATAAGTACCGGATATTCCTTCTTTCACATATGTCACAAGTCATTCGAAATCCCTGTATGTTTACAATTTACATCATCATGGCTTCTGACATGTACCTATCACCCTAATTGGAACACCCATCCATCACCAGGAATTACAAGTAAAAAGGTAGAACTCATCCATTGTTTACGAGATACAACCCCTGTACGCCCAATTAGCTACCCAGTTCACCCGAGAGAAAGAGATGGAACGATCTTGACACCAGAACAGACAGGGACGGGTAATTAAAAACAGTACCGTCCCTGATCGATGGACGTATTAACAGAAAGTGTCAGTCTCTTTGCAATTTAATAAACGTTATTTTTATTACTGACACGACAGTTTTACTGAAAAAACCTTGGCATTACGACTAAAGATATTTACAGCTGAGGCTTAATTTATTTATTAATTCAATAGGTACTTCACGGCCAATTTCTTTTGCGAAATGATCGAAACTCCATAAAGTAGTCACGTTTAATGTGTCGGTAACTCGGTACCACTAATACTCAGGGGGATGCGCTAAGTTAGCACGTTAGAATAACTGCCAAATGTCATGATTTCATGAAATAGTCATTCAATATAAACTTAGAGAGTTGTATTGCTAATTCTAAAGTTTATAATTCTGTAAATCTATATTTGTTACGGTCGCGAATCACATTTTAATCAACATACAACCTGACACTAACCTGCAAATTGCAAAAAACCTAAGAAAATTGAATTTCGGGGGCTACCTTAGCGCATCTCACATAATACACAGATTTTTACACAATTCAATAAACTTCGGCTCACACAGGAGGCAGGACGATTATGGCGATACCTAGTTGAAAAAAAATGTTGGAAAACTTTTATGGAAAAGCGGGAAAATGTGTCACCTGTATTCTTAGTTTTTATTTACATGTAAGATGTTGTATTCGAAAGCATGTGACATCTACCAACCCGCACTGGGCCCGCGTGGTAGATTACAGCCCACACCCTCTCGAAGAGAGGAGGCCTGTGACCCAATATTGGGAACATTATAGACAATTATGCTGTGTTTTATTTAAATATTTCAATAACATTTCTACAACTCCTGCGACTTCCAAGAAAACAACAACCATTCGTTTTAGATAAGATGACAGTACTGAATACGAAAGAGTAATACATAACACAGAAAATACCGTTTACATACCGCCTGTCTCTGCTCTCTGTACTATATAAATCTTACTAGAGGCTGTACAATAAATCTATCCAATTTGCATGAAGAAAGTCTATCCCAATAAAAAGTAGCAAATTCAGTCGTTGTAAATGTAACTCGTAAAGCTGTAATGCGTATAAACAGTTGTTTTATGGTTTCGTGAGCATTATTAAAGAATTATTGAGGAAATAAATACCAATGTGCTACCTAACTACCTTCACGATCGCGATACGGCGCGCGGCGATGAATGCAACTTGATACTTCCGTGCCGTACGATTTTAGCACTCGGCTATTGTGTTGTTGAAAGCTCTTGACTGAATAATACCTACTTAATGTTGTTTTCTGGGCATAATGACAATAATTATCGACTTGAATTCAAGTGTGAAATTCAGGGGTAAGTGGTGAGAGGAGAAGGCAATGCTGCCCTGCCACTGCTGAACGTCACGTTATTGTACGTTAGTCAGGCGTTTGATTTTTAGCAATGAGATGATATCCACTTGCCCACATGAAGTGTCATCAAACGCTAAAGGAATATACCGCGAAGATCCCGCACACTCCATCATCAATCCGTATGCCAAGACTGGCGAAAAATTAATAACTCCTCAGAACCGTTAATTGGACTCCTCTTTTCGGCACCACGGCACTGTAGCACCCCAAATAAATCCTAGTCCACATACCTGAGGTTCGTACCAGACTAAGCAGGCATTCAAGTAAGACGTTCGGTTCCATTGCATCGATAACTCCTGGTTAACGTGACAGATGGCGTCGTTTATCGCCATATATTGAACGTAACGCATTCAAGAGCAGTGAGCACTGACACTGGATTAAGTGCTCTTTAGACTAGGTAGAATGGAGGTGGGATAGACTGGGATTAGGAGCAGTATTTCTCTACAAATTTGTGGTCCTCGTTACGGATTTTTAAGTCAATAAAGGCCATGCACGACCGTGAGTATTAGATTTTCTTCTGCCTGCTATGTTATGAGGAGCTCGTGGCTAAGAAATAACAGTCGCGCGGGTCCATCCATCAGGTTAAGCTACGCTTGCCGGGGTTAGGTCATGGATGGGTGATCATCTTTACATATCGAGACTCCTCCGTGCCTCGAAAAGCACGTTAAGCCGTTGGTCCCGGCTGCCCGAAATTCTGACAACCAGTATCCAAGGGGTATCGTATTACCCAGTTACTGGGTTGTGGAGGTCAGATAGGCAGTCGCTTCATGTAAACTACTGGTATTCAGCTGCATCCGGTTAGACTGGAAACCGACTCCGACATAGTTGGGAAAAGGCTAAGCAGATTGATTGATTGCTATGTTGTATTCAATGTGTTTATGTTTTCGATAGTATATCGACTGAAGGTAATAGAAGTGGTCTGAGCAGTCCATCGAAACATACTGACAGACCATTGTAGTACTCCTACTCAGTGAAACAAAACCTCTATTTGGTTACTAAGAGTGTTGCACAATGTGAGGGTACTGGGTAGCCTGTATACTGAAAGTGGAGTGGGAATAGTAGGATTAACTGTCCACGCAACTGGGAATAAATTAATTGCCTGAAGAGCAAACATGCTTGGGTAAAACTACAGTTTTTAACCCCCTTCTGGACCGACGAACAACGATCAACGACGACGTAATGAATATTGTTTAAAAGACATATTAAACCAATCATCAGTCAGGGTCTTACATAATTAAGCTAACAACTATGACTCACTCTGCGTCCAGCTTTCGGCGTGGTAACACGTCATATTCGGGTTCGCGACTGGCCAATCGTCATCATGAGGATTTTTTATGAATAGTTAGAATATCTACGTCTCTTGTATTTTATAATGGATTGTATTTTATAATGGATTTCCGCAAAGTCACGCCTGAATCAAATAACTAAGCTAACAACTCAATATACATTTCTAACAACCTAACAGAGTCTGATAACTCCGGTACCATAAATAAATAAGTTTTGACTGACACCTCAACAACGCTTCGGTTCCATTCGGTTCTTATCGATCGTCAGCTCGATCGTTATTCGGAACGAAGTAATTTGTAAAACGATACGATACGATATTGTTGCTTTCCCTAATTCAATTAGATTCTACTGTTTGTTTTTTTTTATGTGATCGTTTTTCTTGCTATACTTACGTGTTTTGGTACTAATACTGTGGGTGTTGTGATGGGCGTAACGTAATTGACATAAATCGAGTGATGATTTTGGTTTGGTAAATGAGAAGTAAATGTTAAGAAAGCGATAAGGCCGCCCATTGTATGTTTTATAGTTTTAAATTTATTTATTTTCGCAATGTATTTTCTGGTGTACAATAAAGTATATATAAATAAATAAATAAATAAATGTTACGGTTGTATAAATACCTAAACATAACTTTAGAGGTATAAGGAACAAGGGGTATAGTTCACTCATCCTCTATAGGAAACGGAGGATCCTCCAACCAGACAGGTGTCGTGTCTGGCGGGCAACTGACCAACGATTGATGTCGGAAAGTAGTATACATGTCGACCGCGCGGTAAACTCTGTTAGCGCAGGATTTGTGTGACGCCAGAGGGCCTAGACAAGTGACAATCGCTTCGAAAGCGTTTCGTATTTCTACAACGACTTTCAACAGGATTGACATAAGCTTTTCGATAGCTTATGTCAGTCCTATACATTTTTGCCTTTTCCATCATCGTTAACGCTGATAGAATGTCACTTTTCCTAGGGCCTCGGGTCTTTGATGCGTAGTTCGCATGAGGAGATGTAGATGCCGCCACATAACATCAAGCTTTAAATTCAACACACGCAGGCGCGGTCGCAGCCCAAGATTTTTAGGGAAATGGTGGTATGTAATTTAGTAATGGTAAGTACTCCAAAAACTATTTCTAAGTATGCCCATCGGGGTCACTGTGGCTCAACTGGCTCAAGTACTTACAGTTTATAGTTAGTAAAGCACGAAAATCATTCAGTCTCTCGACAGCTTGAATGATTTTGGGGGGTCATGATCCCCAGGACCCCCCCCCTCGGACCGCGCCTGAACACACGAGAGTAGAGACTAAAGGTCAAAGTTCAAAAACCTTGACTACGTAGGTACTCGTCTTGGGTAGGTACTTACCATTAATAACAACAGAAATTCTTGTTTACATACTGAATTGTTATGCTTCAGTAAGTAAAAAAACCATTTTAAAATCAACCAACAGCTCCCCCTAAAAGTATGGTTTCGGCGCCTTTATTTATTTACTTACTATTTACCACTCACCTACAAATCTAACCTACTTCATTTCCATAGTTCAATTACTGAACCATTGTAACACTCAATTCATATCTCGATTGATCGATAAGGTAATTGATGATGGCATCATTATGATTGACGTCGACCGCTCCTATTGGTCCACTCTTGCGTTTTGCTCTGAATTCAAATCTATTGATTTGTTTTCATTGATACGACGAGTCGATCAATTTGTCGCCTATTTTAAGAGAGAATTATGCAAGGTTCGTGGAAGTAAATCAAACATTTTAATTACAGTGAAATTCTAGTTTTTTTGTGCTTTTAAGATTGCGGTAGAAATTTTCTTAAAACCTTAAGAAAAAAAAGAAAAAAGTAAGTAAGATATTTTACGAATTATGGATGTTGCATTCATTTTATTGACCTAGTTATCTATTTTTACCCGACTACGGCAAAGAAAAAGGAGGGTTATGATTTTGACCGGTATGTATGTATGTATATATGTATGTATGTATGTATGTATGTATGTATGTATGTATGTTCATCTGTTCCCTTGTATCTTCTAAACCACTCATCACAATTTGACAAATAAGGTATCGTTAGAAGCGTCTTGATTATCCGCTGGTTATAGGCTATGTGACGTCACATTAAAAATGGCGCCCTCTACAGGAAATAAAGTCAGGAACTAAAAAAAAATATTGTTTAATCGTACTATGTTGGGTATCAAATGAAAGGGCTTAATGAGCACATTTAAATAATATACATATGTATATTATAACCCCAAAATAATTTAAAAAAAAATTAAGTAATAAAAATAAAAACCCAACTACGACTGAAAAGGTATAAACAAGACACCACAGACAGACAAATTTAAAATCCGGAGTCACACGTAATCTGTTCGATTTATGCCGCCCTAACACGTGTGACTCCGGATTTTTAATTTGTCTGTCTGTGGTGTCTTGTTTATACCTTTTCAGTCGTAGTTGGGTTTTTATTTTTTACCCGACTACGGCGAAGAAAAAAGGAGGGTTATGATTTTGACAGGTATGTATGTATGTATGTATGTATGTTCATCTGTTCCCTCCTATCTTCTTAACCACACATCACAATTTGACAAATGAGGTATCGTTGGAAGCGTCTTGATTGTCCGCTGGTTATAGGCTATGTGACGTCACATTAAATTAATAATGGCGCCCTCTAGAGGACATAAAGTCAGGAACTTAAAAAAAAAATTGTTTAATCGTACCATGTTGGGTATCAAATGAAAGAGCTTAATGAGCACATTTAAAAAATATATATATTATAACCCCAAAAACATTTAAAAAAAAATAAAGTAATAAAAACAAAACCCAACCACGGCTAAAAAGGTATAAACAAGACACCACAGACAGACAAATTAAAAATCCGGAGTCACACGTAATCTCTTCGATTTATGCCCTAACACGTGTGACTCCGGATTTTTAATTTGTCTGTCTGTGGTGTCTTGTTTATACCTTTTTAGCCGTGGTTGGGTTTTAGTTTTTATTACTTTAATTTTTTTTTATTAAGTACTTGATTTTTTTCATTCAGTGCAGCACTAAACTGTAACCAATATAGGTAATAGTGGTTACTGTTTCTAGATTTTGTTTACTGGTATCAATGAGAGTAATCTACAATTGACCTACATTGGTTCTGAGAACAATAGTCGTTTATTCGGCTGAATACCTAGAACACTAGAAACAAAATTACTGTTTATTTTCTCAAGAAATTGATACTAGAGTCGCATTACTTCACTTTTCCGATGAAATTAATCTTCATGACACTTATAAATAACATTTTTAAATATTTTTATAAAAGCATTAAAAAAAAACAATATAATTTATAAAAAACTAGCTTCCGCCCGCGGCTTCGCCCGCGTGGTATGTCGATAAAAAGTAGCCTATGTCCTTTCTCAGGCTTTTTTTTTTTTTTTTTGGGTGGGAAATCATCAAATGCCTTCTCCCGCTCTGGGCGGAGCGGAGGGGCGTGTCAGACTCTTACTGACTAAAACCCACCCGTGTTCCTTCAGTTGCCTAGACTATCTGTTTTGACCGGGCTACTAATTTCGGACGGGCCCGTATCTTTGGTGAAGGACTTACATAGTAGACCCCTGAACTGAAGGATAACAAACAACGCTGTTGCCAGGTGGTGGCCAATTTTCATTCTAGGAATTTTCATTGCAAGCTTCATGTCGCGCAGTACGTTACCGTCAGTTGTTTCACAGCTCGAATAAATAAACAATAAATAAAGGCTTCGCTCTGACATTCACACCAGGATTCCACGTATTGTATGTAGGAATACATGTACAGGTGTAAAGTAAATAGCTAAGTATATTTGAACCCCGTTGAAAATATATGCTGTTTAAAAGCGATTGCAGAAGTAACAAGCACATTTCCAAGAATAATTAATCTGGTAAAAGCAGATCCTAACTATAATATTATAAATGCGAAAGTGAGTTTGTTTGTTACGCTTTCACGCTTAAACGGCTGAACGGATTTAGATGAAATTTGGCACATGGTTAGACCATGACCTGGAATAGGACATAATGGTACTACGCGGGTGAAGGTGCAGCTAGTACTTAATAATTAGTAAATATCCTAACATAACATAGTCCCAAAAAACCTTTTCTAAAACATCAGTATTGGTATTTATACTTACTCGACGTTTAGAAGAATCGATTTACATCAAAATAATACAACGACACAAAACAAAGCGACACAACGCGTCGTTCAGCAGACAACAGACGAAGCGTGATGCAATTACGCAAATATCCACTGCAGACCGTAGGCCTCCGCAAACCACAACAGCGGTCCCCAACAGCCCTATAGAACCGTACACGGCCCTATAGGGTTGGCGTCACACCGCACCTGCCACGCAGATTGATGGCTGCAGTGTGCACTGTGATTTTATTAGCGCACATGTGGATAATTTACAAGCCAAACTTCTGGTATTATTTTTCCCAATGGAACAATAAAAAAGGTCGAATCACGCGTGTGTGGAAGTAGTGAAACCTATAAAATATCGCGTAGTGTTTTCATCGCTACTGTAAATTCTGATTATTTTTGTCAAATATTCAATCTGTGCCTACGAGTTTAGTCGGTGTTTATTTTATATTTGTAAGTAAATAAATCCTTTGAAGTGTCAATTGATTGATTGGCAGTTCAATTTTGTCGAAATAGTACCTACAGACTGGCTCGTTTTCACAGGAAGAAACCAATTACACTCTCTGGCCAGGGAATCTAAAACAGGAACGTGGCTTTTATCTGCAGTTCTAAAAAGAGGCCTACCTATGTCCAGCAGTGGTGATGATGATGATGATGTAGATAAAATAGGTAGGTTCAATTAATGATGGCTATTGGCAATACAACATTTAGTTTTTAATCCACCACTACTGTCAATGTCAGTACCGTCATAATCACTGTACAAGAGAAATTATATGAAGCACACGTTTTTGATTCCGATCTGCATTTTTCATTTAAATAACACAATTACAAGTTTCCCAACATGGTCCTTCGAGCCGGATCGAGCACTTGTAAAAGTTATCAAGATCATCATCACTGTAATATTTTCCAAAAAACGTCTATAGTGTATTGAAGTGTTCATAACTACTTATTGTGGATTTATATGACATATAAGAAACGTGTTTTTTCGATGTTTGAACCTTTCGTGTGCGAGTCCGATTCGCACTTGGCCGGTTTTTTTTTCAACATTATTTTACCCTTAAGAGGGCTATTACAATTTTTCTTGAATTTGAGCGTTTGACGCTAGTTTTGGTGTGTGATTATGATGATTACGCACACATGCAAACCGGGCGTGAGGTATAAACCAACTTGATCCTTTCCACTTTACTTTTGAAATAAATTAAGTTACTGTTATTTATAGTTCGTGTTACTGTTGTTTTTAGCATTGCATACAACAATTGTTAAAAATATTATTTTACTTTAAAAAAAGTTAAATTTTTTTTTCAAGCAAGATTAGATAGTAGCCTATGTTATTAAATACTTTTTGTTAAAATTTGGAAAGTAAATTCATAGATAAAAAATAGAATTTCGGACGAAAAATTGTCAATAACTATCTGTGTTATGGAATTATTTTTGGTGTATTACTAAATGAAACATAAAAAATTGACTTATACATTCCAAAGTTCAAGATACAGTTGTACCATGGACATTTTTATAAATGATTAAATTACTGTATCTTTGATGTAACAAAGCATCAAAAGACGCCCAAAAGTTAAATTTTATGAAACATCCTTTACAAAGACAAGTTTTTTACTGATTTGTGTAAACAAATTGAAATATTTATTTAAAACACTGTCAAGATATATAATGAGACTTTCTCGGACATATTTTTTTTTAAGTTTGAGGCTATGACTTAATCATAATCACACATCAAAACTAGCGTCAAACGCTCAAATTCAAGAAAAATTGTAATAGCCCTCTTAAAGTTGCCAGTGACTGGAAGTGATTGATAGGGGTATGATCCCAACTTAAACTGTCAATCATCATTTAAATACAATTTCGAATCTGAAATAAATACTTAATCGTAGGAAATAGATGGCAGCTGTTTATTTTAATAAACTCCTGGAAACTACTATAATACTTATCCATACTAATATTATAAATTCGAAAGTAACTATCTGTCTGTGTTACCTTTTCACGTCTAAACCACTGAACGGATTTCGACAAAATTTCGGCAAGGAGATAGATGGCATCCTGGGGAAAGACATAGGGTACTTTTTATCGACATACCACGCGGGTGAAGCCGCGGGCGGAAGCTAGTAGGTATATAAAAGCATTGTTACAAAATTATACCGAAGCAACAATTTATTACGAATAAATTAATTAGTTGAAAGTAATTTTACAACACGTTATACTTTACTTAAAATACAGTGGATAACCATCTCCTTGAAAACCTTTTATTATTTATTATATAAACAATATATAGCCTTAACATAATCTATTAAGTTAATGACAGGTTTCACCAGATATGCTAATAAATTAATACCTGATAATAACAGTGTAGGTACAGCCCCGTTATACGATAATTACAAAAAGACCGTAAAAAATCAATTTAATTAAAATATTGGACCCGAAAAGCCCCAGCAGACAGGCACGACTCGCCTCTATTACTTACCTAGTAGAAAAAAATTCTATGAAAACATCATAGAAATTGTGCTACCACAGTCGTGAGTTCGCCGTCGTCGTCGTGTCGCACCTGTCTGCCGATCCCAAAAAACTGTCAGTTAATTGAATTGCCAATCGATCGTGTCCGTCCGTCGTTCCGTATGTCAGTAATATTACAAACTCAAAGCATTTATTTCAATTAAACCATGCCATGCCATGTCATTAAACCATATGAATTGTCAAAGGAGTTGGTCATTCAGAAAGATGAAGCTATTTGCCCATTCCAAAGCAGTAGGTTCCTATGAAGAAGAACGGGCAAGTAAATCTATTTACTTGTAAATCTAAATGAGAAAATATTAGTTATCACATTAACTTGTGTATATACGACATACATAATATAATGAATGAAATGCGAACGAAAAGGTGTATTGCTGAAATTGTGTAACACATTTCAAAAACTTGAGAATTAATTTGAATAAAAGCTGCATTCTTGCTCCAACAACTCAAATTCAGAATATCGTCGAGACTACTTCCTCTACAAAAGACGAAAACAAAGATACAAAAATAAACAACAATATCATACTAGAAACAACAATAAAAAGCAACAAAACCGATGCGGGCACGTTCATTCACAGTGAAAAGGTCATGATAAAAAAGTTTTTTAATTCCCGCATGCAACTCGAAACGGAACAACAACAAAAAAAAACAAAATTCGCTCTCTGACGCGACACTATCTGACCTTTTACTGGATAAACTGTTGAAGTCCATCGGAATACGAACCACAAAGGAATCGGTAACGGAAAAGATAATTCATTCTGTGTGCATTCTGCGGCGACACATCTAGTGAACAGCTTTTATGCCCGGGTTACATGAGGCTAGTTTTTAGGGTTCCGAACCCAAAGGGTAAAACGGGACCCTATTACTAAGACTCCGCTGTCTGTCTGTCCGTCTGTCACCAGGCTATATCTCATGATCCGAATCTCAAATTAGAATTCTTCTTCGCAGCCTGACGCCTTCTTGACCTATAATGGGTTAGAAAAGGTCTTGGAGAGGGTTGCCAGTGACAGTCTAATTATAGTGCATTTTATTTATATTTTTGTTTTAAATATCGTCCTGGATTTAATTTACTATCAGCCAGTATTTGAACAGATGACGTCACATAGCCTATAACCAGCGGACGATCAATACGCTTCCAACGATACCTCATTTGTCAAATTGTGATGAGTGGTTTAGAAGATAGGAGGGAACAGATGAACGATACATATACATACATACCGGTCAAAACCCTCCTTTTTTCTTCGCCGTAGTCGGGTAAATAGAATCCCATCCTAGTAAACTAGCGTACTACCTTTCTCGCTTAGTACTAGCTTAAAAATTAGGATAGTTCTGTATACACGAGGCTAGACTTACTAGCTTGCTAGCTTACTAGCATTATCCTGATATCCTAGATTCAAAAACTAGCTTCATGTAACCCGGTCATTATAGACAGCGAGCTGCTTGTTTTTTTTTTATATCGATGGGAGGGTCTTTGTTCTTTTCATTTTGTTACGCACGATTTCTTCTCCATGTTTTTCCGTGAAGATTGTTTTGGTCTCATGAATAATGGATTGTGTATCACATTGATAGTTAGATGAGCTTTGTCGTTAATTAATTATTATAAGTGGAGGCGATACGGTGTGAATTATTAATTAGGGAACCAGCTATTTACAATACGGTCATTAGTGTTGATGACACATTGTGTAGAGATTTCGTGGGGAATGAAGATAAGCGACGTAATAAGCGAGGAAGCTGGTTGGGTTAGACTGATGATTCTTGTTTTTTCGTTGCAATTTACATGTTTTAGGTATTTGTTTGGTGAGTTTTGTGTTTCCATCAGGTATATTCCTTTCAACTCAACAAACACCAACTATTTTAAAACCCGTTATGTCACACGAAAACAAATTAATAGCTTACGTCACGACTCGAAACCATTTAATTGTAACAATAAAACACCACGAGCCGTAAAAAGTAAAACAAAAAAAACCAAAATAAAATCTATCGTGACCATTAAAACGGATTTAACGATACATTTCGTGAAACATAACTGGAAACTAGTGACGTGCCAGATCGATACGAATCTCATCAATTTGGTAACAATACCTCCGACCTTGGCATAGCCGCGCCTTACGACAAACAACGTTTTGTAGGGAAATCGATATTTTAGTGAGGTGAAACTTTCAATTTATGATGAGCTGGTAGAATGAGATAGCCTCTATGAGTGCTGACAAGCTAATTGTTGTTGTTGTTGTTGTAAAAAAGAGGGTAGAAAAAAACTCTTTGACTTGTTGTCATGTTGGCTCCGAAGATATAAACCTTGGCATCGGACAACGATCATACGTTGTTCGATGCCAAGGTAGGTTCCTACAAACATCGTTAAATGGAAATCGAAACTTCAGTAGTAAACAAATTCGTAAACTTTTTCATCACAAAATATCATCTAAGTATCCTCGAGGGAGATTACACAAATCAATCCCGAATTAACAGAATTAACATATCATCATAAGACAGAACTTTTGACTAGTAAATCTTAATGTACCTAACTGATGATGAAGAATTCTTGGTCTTCTAGTGTCAATCACTGCCTACCCTTTTCCCAAATATGTTGGAATCAGCTTCCAACCAACCGGATGCAGCAGTATTTAACATGGATCGACTGCGTATCTTACCTCCACAACCCAGTTACTGGGTAAAACGATACCCTTTGGTAAGACTGATTGTCAGACTTGGGCTGACTACCCGTAACGCCTGTCAAAGATCTATGGAATGACAGTCAGGACCCACGGCTTATACCTCTAACTGTCACTTACAAGACACAATAGAATTTTAATTGTTATAAAGGTCAATAAACATTTGAGCGGATATCGTGCTTTCCAAGGCACGGTGGGGTCTCGGATATGTACGGGATGGTCACCCACCAACTGCGAAAAAATTATTAACAATTTTAAAATCGTTCGAATTCTCGTAACATTTTCTCCTTGCTCCGTTTGTGTTAGGCTCAACGGTCTTTAGTAATCCACACCAGGCAGCAAACAGTAGTTTCAGCAAACAAATTAGAACCTCGTCTATTAAGTAACGGAACTTTCGTGACCTTGACAGCAATGTCACTGCTAATTAGATAAACAAGGTTGGCTAATTAGGGCAAGTCGATGTTAACAAGCGTAGAACAAATGAACTTCCTTTGATTAAGATATATGTACTACTAGATACAGAGTTACAATTTCAACATTCATGTCGAAAAGGCTTGATATTTTAATACAATGCTGTGTATGTATTAAAATATCAAAGCTTTCAGCATTGCAGTGTATCTATTTATGGCGGATTCCTATAATTTACGGACCGTTATCGGTTAAAATTAAGTCTCTTGTATCTTCACCAATAATGAAGCAAATACCACATAGCTTTGCATAATAGACCCTCCCATATGGAAGTAGCTATCACAGGTAAAATTAGCCTACGAATCTATTATATGCTCAGTTTGGCAATAAAAAATGCTACCATTGGTAGGCAAAACGATTCGTTTTTGTTTATAGGAACCGAGCATTAATAGATATGTAAATACTATCTCATGCACGTCAGCAGTGAGGTCGCTGTCACTAATGTCAACTGTCAGTTCACCACGAATGGCGGTAAATAGTTGAAAGTGAGGCGATGCCTGCACAGAGGGCCTAGACGAGTGACAATCGCTTCCAAAGCGTTTCGTATTTCTACAACGACTTTCAACAGGATTGAGGCTTTTCGATAGCTTATGTCAGTCCTATAGTTACATGTTTGCCTTTTCCAGGCTTGGTGTGGTGATGAGCCGGTGTAGTGATATAATCAGCTTAAATACGGGATCAACAGGATTCTTCAAGCATGTTTCTCATTAGTCAAAAGTTTTTGCCTGAGAAGGTGCCGAACGGGGCTGATAATCGTGAGGGTTTCGTGACGGTGCCAAGGAGAAAGCGACGATCGCGAATTTACAAGAACCCCGCCTACTACTGCTGCTGGCTGTGGGCTTATGTCGGCTGAAATAATTCGTTTATATGTAATATATTATTATTAGTTTAAATCTAGTTACAGACAGCAATTTCTTAGGGTGGCATTTCCTGGTTAAGCTACAGTAATTTGATGGAAAAACAAACGCACACGCAGTGAAATATATTGAATAATTTGAAACTGAAACTACACTGCAAATAGATATTTATAAGCAACGTAGCAGCAATTCAAGCAGGCGAAACCTATTAGATTTCAACTCACCCCATGAACAAGAAACAGTAAACACAACAAACCTCTATATACCTACCTAATTTAATATTACACTTTGGCAACAAGCCTAAAACATTAAGTCACAAAGACGGCGCTGGCTGCTCAAAGCCGATTGATTAGATTAAGTACCCGATGTATGTCCATCGGCAATTTCAATAAATCGATTCTGTTCCGAATCTAGTCTCGTCCAAGTGACAAGCACGAGGTGGGGAAAAGGGGGTGGGGAACGGGTACAAGGGGGGAGGAAATGCGGAATATTCCGTTTGGTGCTTGTAATCAGAATAATGTATGTACCCGTTGGTATAATCTTACCACTTGGGTAATCCCTTGCATGAATATGGGACCTCGTTTTAAAGCAAACTTGAGGGGAAATGGTTGTATGTGAAGGTGTTCGTGCTATGGATGAAAGAATAAATTGCCTTTTTGAATCTGTTCTCTTCCATGTCGACACGTGTGAAATTGAATCAAATCCATCGCCTCAACCCGATATTTTACGAGTTTCATAAATTCATAGAATATTATTATTTTGTAAATAATGATTCGCAGAAGTTCTCAGATTCCCTTTATTAAATTCATCCGAATGAAGCGTGAAATAATATTTTCATGACTGCAATATTCACCTTATAAAATCTCGCTAACAATACCAGAACGTAAAAAAAAACTAAAACGAGTGAGCTCATAATAAACAGTAATGTCGAAGAGAGCGTTGAATTTTATGAATGGCAAATTATATTAAATTTTACCATAAGCGCCACATCGGGAAATATAGCAGCAGCATTTAGTGAAAAAAAAAAACAAACGAAAAAAATATTGAGAGCCATTCAGACATGCATCTGTATGAAAAACAGACGAAAATGTGCGTTCTCTACATCTACTTGGCTCTGAGCCCAGAGTGTGATTAGAAGCTCCCAGAACTTCAAATCCTATTCCAATACCTTAAAGTTTAATTTCGACTGACCAAAAGCTCCCTTGCAAACATGCCTTAGTATTCTCATGGCAATTTTTTTGGCCTTTCCCGGCCAGTCCTTATCATGAACGACGCGTTTCTAGAAATTTCATAGCTTTTTGTTGCTTTGTTAATTATTTACATTTTAAATTCTTTCATTACCTCCTCGTAAAATGGTTTGCTTTTTGGAGTTTTTAGCTACATTTCTGTAGCTAAAATCTTTTGTTGAGGTAGAAAATAAAATGTTTTTGAACCATCAAAACTATTAAGCTTTTGTCCGGCTTACATTTTTTAAATACCTTTCATTAAATAGTTTTTTCCTGTATTTCTCTTACATAAGTAGGTATATTATCTAACAATAATTCTATACACATAATATCACGCCTGTATTCCCCGAGAGGTTAGGCAGAGGTGCACCTATAGCATCCACCCACCTTTCGCAAGTCCCATATAGGGCGCGAGCCTATGGCCATCAACCGGGCACAAATCCAGACTCCGGGCTGTTACTGAGAAATTACCGATGGAAAAACCCAATAACTGTTTGCCCGACCCGGGAAACGAACCCAGGACCTCATGCAACGAGGCAGTTAGCATCAGTCAGTCCGTCATTATCTAACAGTATGACTGTATTTTGTCATGTACACACGGCTACACATCAAGCTATACATTTCCAGTATAAGCCGACCTCGCATTGTGTGGAAATCTATACAATGCGAGATCAGCATAAACTGGAAATGTATAGCTTGATGTGTAGCCGTGTGTAGAGTCACAAGCACTTATATGTATACACTAATATGCAACTTCTAAAAGTGATTTTCTCCTACTGTATTGATTTTTTAGTAAACATAGTATTTTGAAACCCATATTATTATGAAATAGGTATCATCTCAAAGTTGCAATCGTTATTCCGCGAGAAAATCGCTATTGATTTTTGCTGAGAGTATACATATTTTTGCTCGTGCTTACGACATAATAGCGCTTACATTCAATAACCACTTGAACATGTGCAATGTGACCATCGATTCCAAACTAAATATGGGTAAAACCACACTAAACATACGCCCACTAGAATTCGTGCAACAAACTAAATTGTATCTGTACACAGAACCGATGTAATTATAACATTAATGAGGTAAATAACATTCAAACTGGTTATATTGCCCGTAGGTTGTTCATTGGCTGCACTTAATTCACTACGAAACTCGAATTTCTATCCTTTGACGCAATTTATGACGTCATTATCATGAGCTTTTGTCCGCTTATTGTTCACCGTAAGCCTCCCACTGTACAATTACTTTAGAACGAAATCTTTCGAATCTCGCCTTAAATTGGGAAATTTCATTAGCATTTGAAGAAGCATTTTCATTTCAATAATAAAACACCTATAAAAGCATCGTCTTAATCTTGAGCCAGGCAAATGCAATTAAACGAAGAATGAGTTGCAATTAATCGAATGATCCGATTATGAATCGAATGGTCCGATTATTATACGATGTTATCGGATCGTCGTTCCCTTCCGGCCTATTCAGATCCTCAGATATGACAGCTGGTTCTGATTGGCCGCTTTCTTCATTTTGATTATGAACTTCATTATTCAGTCCAGGTACATTTTTAGATCCCGTTTGTTCGCTGATTTCGTCTCGTCTATACAAACTCCAGTCGCTTATTAAAATGTTAATGAAAGATTCCAGAAACGGAATACTTAATACTTATTTGGAGAAAAACCTGAGGGGGCGTTTAGCAGCAAGTATTTTGGGTTGAAAGTAATATGATTGAAGAATCAAGGGTTTAATTTTCATTTTTCACACCTAAAAAAAAACCTTAAATGTAGATATCGATAAATCAAATCAAATCAAACGAATCTTTGTTTCAGACAACGTTACACATCACAACCAACACCATAACAATGTACAGTCCATATTATCACAGAGACTAGAATAGAATTATTTAAGAATAATACAATAACAATGAGATCAGTTGACGGATATAATATACTAATTAATAAAATACCAAACAATGTAATCAACTTGCAAGAATAGGGCACTATGTTTGAAAATAAAACATTAAAAAAAACTCTGCATCATTTTCATTGTAATGGAATATTTACAGAAAATATTCTTCATAAATGATGAAGTGAAATCCCAATAAAAATCAAACTGACTAATAAAATACCAAACAATGATTATCAAGTTGCAAGAATAGGGCACTATTTTTTAATAAAAAACATCGAAAACCTCTGCATCATTTTCATTGTAACGGAATATTGACAGAAAATATTCTTCATAAATGATGAAGTGAAATCCCAATAAATAATCAAATTAAACTAATTAAAGATCACAGGAGCCTGTGCAATCGACGAAAAAAATGTCAGACAGACCGCTAAGGTAAGCTTAGCTTATTAAAAATCGACCCATTCCAGCTGAACAGTTTGCAGAGCGCACAGAAGAGTTCACGAAAAGTATTAAAATTCTTAATTAAATTAACGTCAACCTTCCTTTTTTATAACAGGAGGTAGCGAAAGAATTGGAATAAGCATGACCTGAATAAATGCGTCCCCAGACAGAACAATTTATTCTGTTTTTTGTCAAAGGTAATGTTTTAAGAGAAGGAATATCTTAATTCTGTTTAGAAAAGATTTTTTTTTGAGAGTTTATGATTTATTACGAAAGAATGTAGCTTAAATTGTCATTGAGGCGATACACATGTTGTGGTATGAAAGAATATTTTTTATTGAGATGCATGAGCATATTGAGCATCGTTCAGATAACGTACATCATGTAGTGAACTAAAAGTTAATATTAGAAAAATCTATACATTCCTCGGTTCAACTCTTACATCCTGTCCAATTGTGAGCGTCTTCCAATCAATGGTCGATTTAGCATTGGTCTAATTGATAATGTAATATATAATGTAATAACTTATTTCATACCAAAATAAACCACAATCAAAATGATGGGGTGGTAGTCTTTGTTAAGGAATCGTTAAAGGTCACAGTTGAGGAACATACTCTACAAGATGCTATGAGTAATTGTTTAGTCATCAAAATTGGTACAACCACAGCTATAATCGCTATTTACAGATCCCCTTCCGCTAGAAACTTAGATTCTTTTAACGATTCCTTAAACCAGATCTATCAAACACTAAGTCCTTTTCAGAATGTTATACTAACAGGTGACTTAAATATAAATATTGGCTCTGAAAACTGCGATGCAGGGACCCAAGATTACCTTAATATCTGCTCATACCATGGCTTTCTCCCCGCTCACACGTTACCTACTCATCAGAGCGGCTCCTGTCTCGATCATATGATGATCAAGACCAGCCTATCATATATTACGCTTGTTACTAACTCAACAATTACTGACCATCACGCTGTCCTAGTTACGATAAATTTAACGCTGTCTAAGCTAAATCGTCCCCAGACTATGAGCAAATTAAACACAAATAAACTCGAATGTGATTTATGCAACCTTGATTTTAGCCCAGTTTACAATACCGCTGACGCTAATTTGGCTTTATCGTACTTAATAAAACATGTCCAACAAGCGATATTACGTAACACGACAGTTTCTACGGTAAATAAGAAACTCTATAATATTAAACCTTGGATTACTCCTGGGTTAATCCGATGTATAAGACACAGAGATAAACTTCATCAAAGATCAAAGAGGTACCCTGATAATCTAATAATTCAAACCACCTATAAAAAATATAGGAATTTCTGCAATAATCTCCTAAAGAATTTAAAGAATAGCTACGATAAAAATGAACTAAATAGAGCAGGTAACAATAGCAAGCAACTTTGGAAACATATTAAAAATGTCACCAATATGTCTAAACAGCGTGAATCAAATTCGAGTTTACTGCTTACTAATCCTTCACCATTATTGTCAGCTAACAATGTTAATAACTATTTTGTAAATGTTGGAAAAACTCTTGCCGAACAGATCCTGAAACATAGTGACCAACTGCCTTTCCAAAAATCAAGTAATAGCTGTAACCCAAAATCTTTTGCTATGATAAACACTGATGAAGATGAAATAACTCGAATAATTTCTGGGCTAAAAGATGACTGTGCTGTTGGATGGGATAATATAAGCAATAAGATCCTTAAACTATTTAAGAGTATTTTGGTACCTCCCTTAACGCATATTTTTCGAATGTGTCTTGCCGAAGGAATTTTCCCTTGTTGTCTCAAAAAGGCAGTTGTAATCCCTATCTTTAAATCTGGAAGCAAAGATTTAGTTAATAATTATAGGCCAATATCCTTACTCCCCTCGATATCAAAAATACTAGAGAAAATTATAAACAGTAGGCTAGTTAACTACCTAGAAAAAAACAACTTTCTATCCCCGGCACAATTTGGTTTTAGAGCTAAACTATCGACAGCCGATGCGGTGCATAACCTGACTGATTATATTTCACAAGAACTCGGCAAAGGAAACCAGACTTTGGGAATCTTCCTTGATTTAGCCAAGGCCTTCGACACGGTGTCTGTTTCTGTTCTGCTAAACAAGTTAGAGATCTTAGGAATTAGGGGAACGCCGCTGAAACTATTTGCTGACTATTTAGACGGCCGGTACCAATGTGTTAAAATTGATAATATTACTAGTGATGAACAGAAAAATACTGGTTTTGGTGTTCCTCAAGGGAGTATTCTGGGCCCTACGCTATTCCTGATCTATATTAACGACTTGTGTGGTCTTAATATAAAAGATGGCAAAATTATATCTTATGCTGACGACACGGCGTTAATATTTAGCGCTAAAACCAGTAGCGAACTGTTTGAAATCGCTCAACTAGGTTTTAATACTGTGACTAATTGGCTTCAATGCAATTTACTAACATTAAATGCTGACAAGACAAAATATATTCACTTCTCCATGCGCAAGCCTCAAGTTAACATTACTAACCCTCACCTATATGCCCATGAATGTAAAAACCGTACAGTCAACATGTGTAATTGTCCTGTTATCCTCAAAACAAGCAACTTAAAATATCTCGGGGTAATAATAGACGAAACACTCTCTTTTAGAAAACATATCGAAAGTTTAGTTAAAAGAGTGCGCAAACTAATATATGTTTTTAAAAAATTACGATCTTTTGCTGATTCAAAATTAATCACACAAGTTTATTTGGCCCTATGTCAATCAATAATTCAATACTGTATCACTTCATGGGGTGGCGCACCCAAAACTAATTTACTTCCTCTTGAAAGATCTCAGAGAGCAATTTTAAAGATAGCAAACTTCCATCCCTTCTTCTTTCCCACATATCAGCTATATAGATCCTGTAACGTACTGACGGTTCGCCAGCTTTTCATTATGCACTTAGTATTAAAACAGCACACCATGCTCAAGTTTACTGCTGACAATACTAACAAAAGACGGAATGATATAGTGTGCACATCTAATGCAACCTCAAAACATGTCTTTGTAGAAAGATTTTTTACATTTTTAGGACCCTTTTTGTATAATAGATTAAATAGAATACTTAGTATCTATAAATTAAATTACTTTAGCTGTAAAAAAATTATACTTAATTATTTACTAACCCTAGATTATGCACAAACGGAAGATCTACTTGTTGTCTGCAAATAGAACCGCTAACGTGCCTCTTTGTTTTTATGTACCTAAGTTCTTGCTTTAGTTTTTAATTTTGTACTCATTGTTAATTTATTAAAATAAGTATCTATGCACTTTCTAGCCTGAAGCACAGGTTCAACCTAGTTCAGGCAAATATGCAACTGTGCTCTATTTTAAACTGTTATTGTATTTATTGTAAACGTGTCCCTTCTTATAAATAAACAAATTATTATTAAAAAAAATAAAATTAAAATGTTTTGTCTCCACTGCTGGGCCACAAACGTCCTCTTTGCGAGATGAAGTATATCATATATCGTCATATCATATCTCTCTCGTCCTAACTATGTATCCCATACGGTGGTGGGGTCAGCATTTCACTTCGCTCTATCCTCGAAACCGTCTTCGGATACCTGACACTCGTCGGTATCCCACCGTCCCATCCCATCTCGTCTGCCTAGTATCGCCATATCATATACCTGGCGACTTTGCTCGTACCTTGCGTGTGCTTAATGACGTAGCAGACAACATTGATCTTTTTATTTCTTCTCTGAGTGAGTTCACAAAAACCAAGATTATGTACATCTTGGTTTTTATATTGACGACACGGTTGGCGCAGTGGCTGAGCGATGGACTGCTGTGCAACGTGTCGCGGGTTCGATCCCCGCACGGAACAAATATTTGTATGATCTGCAAGTAGTTTTGAGTTTGAGTTCCGGGTCTGGGTGTTAGTGTATGTGAGTTTCTATGTTTGTAAACGCACCCACGATACAGGAAGAAATTCTTAGTGTGGGGCAACGTTTTTAAAAAAAAAAAGAAAGAAGAATATGTTATGGTAAATAATAAAGCTGTAAGTATGGCCACACTATAGAATTAGGACATTCTTGTAATGATAGTGATGATGAATTAATCATCATCTGTCGAGCCTTTTCCCAACTATATTGGGGTCGGCTTCCAGTCTAACCGGATGCAGCTGAATACCAGTATTTTACATGGAGCAACTGCCTATCTGACCTCCACAACCCAGTAACTGGGTAATACGATACCCCTTGGTAAGACTGGTTGTCAGATAATAAATTTTGTTGTTGTTGATGTTAATAAATAAATAAATAAATGCTCTTAATAATCTCTATCAAACCTTTTTATCATTCCTTCCTCCTCATCTCACAGTGCAACATTTACGTGTTCCTAATCGTAGTACAGGCAGTAATCCTCAATGACACATGACGGTCGCCTGTCCGTGCCAGATAAAAGTAAACGAACATTCGTCAGTCGCAGTCAAGTATCAATGCCGTGCCCGATAGTTCCAATACAGAGTTTGGATTTTTTCTGCTTTTATACTCTTTTTGTACTTTTTATACTCTTTTTGTTGAAGATGAAGAACTAAATGGCTATTATGTAGTTTTTGATTTGAAATATCTCGTGTAGCTTGTATGGAAGAAGAAAGAAGAAGAAAAATGCGTTTATTTATTATGTTTATGGCTGGTGTACTAATACCCAGTTTCTGAATTGCGAATTTGAAGTCGAGAACTAGTCTAAATATACTTTAACATTATATACTAAAGGTGATTCCTTAAATTTAAATAAAATTTCGTACGTTTTTTGGAAAGAAATTTTAGTGTCGCGAGCGTTTCCATAGAAATTTTTGTGCGACATAGAAAATACTCTATTGTGTCGCGCTGCCTGTCGCACCCGCGATATCGCGGCCAGCTAGTGTGAAAAGTGTTGTGTGGCGATATTATCGCAGATTCGCCAAGCGAGACGTCGTGCAAGTCTGCATGAGCCTTAAAGAAAATATTATCTTTAAGGCTTCGTTTACCAAAATAGCATCAGCCAATCAAATAACTTGGCCCAAGATTTAACGACAGATTAAATTAAGTCCGTCAGTCTGAAAAACATCGCGAACCCTTTTACAGGATACATTTTATGTTAAAACTAAGAAATTTTATGTGGACGAAGTCGCAGACAGAAGCTAGTCCGAAACAAACCATAAACAATATCCTCAAACATATACATACAAAAGCAGATCAATATTTATACAATGTATGTACCGACACGCCATATTTCGTCGCACTCGTTGCCAAACCACGTTCAGCAAACAATATCTAATAACTTCTCATAGAATAAAATAATTAACCAAGTATAGTCGGTCACAATTATTATTTTATTCCAGCCACGTTGTTTTATACCTAACATCCTCAGAGATGCAATCAAACGCATAGCAGGATGCGCGTGCGCTGAATTCTTAAATTGATTCATGGACTTTATAATGAGTAATTTTAAGTTCGATATTGAAGCAGAATTAGTAAGGATGGCTGTTTTATTTTCTCAAATAAATCTACTTACAGCTTTAAATTAGGACTTTATTACACACACACACAGACATAATCTAGCTTTTCTATTTATTTATTTAAACTTTTCGCACTAAAAAAAGGTACAAAGGCGGACTTAATGCCTGAGGCATTCTCTACCAGTCAACCAAGGGTGGTGAAGGGTGGTTCTATCTGTCTCTCATGTAATCGAAATCGTTATAAGACTACATTTCTGCCTGTAATGTAAAGTTCCTATCTGAATTCGAACTTACGAACTAGAACTCGTAAGTCACGGCCGTTACCACTGGGACACTACTGCTCCCTGAGTCACATTTATCAAATAATTTAAAAAAAACAGCCTCTCTAAAAATCTTCCAAACAAAATATGTCCGGAGAATTGATAACGACTCCGGAAAATCCCGAGTAATTTTCCTCAAGTGATAATTTGAGCCTTTCGATACAGCACTCAGGCACAAATTTAGCTACAATACAGACTCGCTCACCTATAAGCTGGGGTCTTATCGTCACAATGGCAGAGTGAATAACGCGGCCATTACGCTTTCATCGTGAGGTATCGCTTACCCGTCTATCGGAGCTCGAGAGATCACGATATTTTCACACCAAGGTACTATTGGTTAAAAGTTGCGGTAACAATATTTTTAGGGGTGAAAAAACGGAACTAGGAATTTAGCGAGCTGCAATATTACAGAAACAATTAAAAAACACGACGCTAAAAGACGAACTAAAACTAAAAAGTAAAAAACAAGTTGATAAAATTGTCATTGTAGTTAATCTAAGAGGACCTCTTAGATTAAAAAGCGTTGTAAGTGGAACACTTTTTAATCTAAGAGGTCCCCCGGGTTATGTCACTCGGGATGATGTAAGGATTCTAACGATACGCCACACATCCAAATCCGTTCAGGCATTTAAAAGTTATGGTGGATTAAAAAAACTCACGTACCTACATACATACATGAACCCTGAAAACATTAAACTCCTTTTTGGGCAGTCATCCTTACATATCCTTACATATTATAAAACAAAGTCCTCCGCCGCGTCTGTCTGTCGTCCTGTTCGCGATAAACTCAAAAACTACTGCACCGATTTTCATGCTGTTTTCAACAATAGATAGAGTAGTTTTTGAGTACCTAAGGTTTTAGTACATAATAACCGAAATTCACGCGGGTGAAGCCGCGGGCTTCAGCTAGTGTAATAATAAAAAGCCATTGTGTCTCGTGTGAATCCACGGTAATACGAAGGGTGAAATAAGATTCAAAGGTCTGGCACAAAACCAATAATGAGTGTTCAGTCACTACTCTAGAACATTTACAAAGTTATCACATACCAGTATAATTGAATGCAATAACAATTTTTACAACCGTTTCTTATACATTTGTGTCTTACGAGTTTCAACACCTATCATACACACGCTCTGTCGACACGAACTGTATGTAATAATGAATATACATGAAGGAGTAATGCAATCCCACTGGTTCTAATTCAATTCTAGTGGAGTTTTGGCTATGTTTAGATGAGGCATATATTTCTGGGCTTCGGAGTAAGAATAGCGGGATAATTGCTTAACATACAAGCGCAATGTCATTCGTTTTTACAATCCAACAACATTCACTGTTGTTTATGTAAGTACGTTGTAGAGATGACGAATTTTTTAAACATAAGTATTGTAAGTAAGTATAACATAAGATTAGGAATTTTCTTCAAAATCCTACGGATTGTCAATGAGCTGTAAATGAAGCCGGAGCCGCGCGATGAAAAAAATTCAGAACATATCAGAATGAAAATGTAAACGAAAATGTGAACGCGACGGCGCGCAATGGCGCGCGCGACAGCGGTGCGGCGCATGGGCGATATTCCTTCGTATACACAAACATGCGGTCCGGCACCGCCGCCCTTGTGGCTCCGGCGTCATGTGTACTCCGGCTTACTTATTTGTAAGAAGACAGAAATTGTGTTTCTTTCCACATCTATTTTTGCTAGAGATTTCTTGAGACTCACTAAGATAAAAAAATTGAGAACCTCCTCCGTTTTTTCGATCATTCTTACTTCCATGCCGAAGTAAACAATTGTCAGCTTTTACATCATCTTCCTTTACAAAAACGTGAAAGATAAGCGACTTTCCTTCGAGTTCCCCCTCACATAGTAGGACCTGCAGTCACAACGAAATTGCGGTGATTTTTCTTGTTAATTACAGCTCTGAAGACTATTTTGATGGAATCGGGCCTTTTCCAATTATCGCGTCATCTGGATAAATGTTGCTTGTTTTGCTTTGTTCCATATGTTTGGGCAATGGTATCCTACTTGATGAATACATATAATCATTCTCCTGCCCTTATCGGTTATCCCAATTTATTTGGGGTCGACGGAATCACGCAACATCTCTTTTTCTTCCATACTTCTCTATTAGTTGTCATCTTGGTAGTTACCGCTTTCTAGCCATATCATCTTTCACACAGTCCATGATGAATACTGGGGGCCTAAACCAGCCACATTAGTAATTCCTCTAAAAGCAGTTCATTTCCTGAATCTCAGTTGTCATTAGCAATTCCTCTAATTTGACATAAAAGCAATTCATAATTTGTGGACCATTTTAAGAATCTCCGTAGAAAACGGTCACAGATGAATTATTTCTTAATATGAATTACACGCAGATCATATTATGAATTGTCTTTGTGACACTTTACGATGATTCATAATATTTTCATAATTTGATTCTGCTAGAGACCGTTTTAAACCCCCAATATCAATCAGAAGGCTCCATAAGAAATTCGTCTGTTTTCATTGTAGCTAATAAATAACTTTTTTACTACGTTTTTTCATTAGATACTTACTACGTGCAATACGTTATCAATTTTATTTACCACAAGCATCATTATGTTCCTGCCATTGCTATGTACAAACGCAATGTAGCCATTTGTCTTTGTAAATAAATTAATATGGTTTATAAAAATTACGATCGTCGATTTGGTTTTTAACACAATTACTTACAATTGCGTTAATTCGTTTTAGCACGAGAGCCGCATGTTTTGTTTTTCTGGTCTTGTGGGAATGAAAATGCTACGACTAGTTCCTCTTCCATATTATTTTTACTTGTACACCTGATTACATATGAATAAAGTCATCGATTTCTTGATATGACTATTGTGTTATTCTCTAACAACTACACTGGTTCTATTAATTAATGGTGAGAACAAAAACAGCTTGTACAAAATAACAGCATGAAAGTGAGCTTGCAATGTTAGATGATGCCTTGCTGTTAGTAAACTCCGTCGTTGTTCGTTTCTTGGAAATACTCGTTACTGATAGAACACCTCCCCTAACTACCCTTCTTCAAGCTAAAGTACTTCTACATCGAAGTACAAGACATTCCTTTAGACTTTGGCAAAATAGTAACATAACATCATAACAAGCTTCATGCTACAAACGTATTACCAAGAACTACAAACGAGCTTGATATGACTGTCTCTAACTTTTGTCTAATAAATTCTAACCGCCTTACTAATAAACGTTGTATACCGCCTGTATAGTTACACAACGCTTTGTCTTCTTCTTTCAAAAGTCAAATTGCTTTTGAAAGAAGAAGACAAAGCACTGTGTACCTATACAGGCGCTATACAACGTTTATTAGTAAGGCGGTTAGAAGGAATCTAAAGTCTAATTATATTCTCTCACACTAGATGATACATGTGGTGTTCACCTCGTTATAGGAAATATTCGAGAAGGTATTAAACAACAATTCACTGTACAACAATAGAGATCACGCGTCTGCATCGTTCGGGCGCCAGCAAGCAAGTGACAAGTGAACACTGCGGGCGCGCAACCCTGCGCTAGTTTATTATGTCGCTACGATACAACATCCAAATTAATGCCAAATAAAAGGGCGCCTGTAGGATTTGCAACTTTCGGCGCTGAGCGGATCGTGAGCGTGAAAACGGAACAGAACAAAACAGAAGTAAAGATATGCAAGAGAATTTAATTAATTTATAATTAAATTTGTCTCACACCTGTCATGTTTGACAAATATGTGCGTGCAACTAATCCGACACCTAAACTTCATGCTAATTAATTGACTACAGAACACGAAGACGTATCCACAGCCGAAGTCAAACCAGAGAACGATAAAAACAAATCAGTTGAAAAAGCTGAAACAAAGGCCCCTAATTCAAATACAAATTAATATATGGACATCAAAACATTGCGTGACAATACAAACGGCGATGTAATTAAAAAAAAAAGGAATCACAAAAGTGACAAACGTCTCGTAGACGCGTCAAGAAACCTGTTAAATGTCCAAAAGAGAAAAAAAAGTATTGAAAATTCCGGAAAGCGAGATTCCGAGTATAAAAATGAATGTTCATGAGTTACACTTCAATGATTCGCGGCTTGGATTTTGTTATTGATATGTGCTTGCATATGTACATAGTCAATGTGTTTTTTCTGCTCTTTATGTAAATTAATTAGACGCCGCTACTAGTATCACTATCATCGCTAATTATGTTAACTACTTAAACGCACTCCTGACAAGTCACGAGATTGTTGGCGATTTACGCAATATTCAAGAGTTCTTGAGTTAATGAGAATTCTTCTAATCTTCCTAATCAATCTAATCATCCCACACAGATGTTATACCTTTCACTGCTTAACTACATATTAATTTCGGGTATTTTAATAATGATTAATTTTATTTTGTTTCTCAAATAGATGATTAGGGAATAAATAAATAAGCCATCGATGTCGTAGTCAACTACATATTGTCCAATACAGGCTTCACAAAAATACACTCCTGTATTATTTATCTCATAATATTCCAATTCACTGCTAAGTGTTTTATTTCAAGAAGATCAGTGAAAACTTCCAATTTAATCTGAGCACTCAGCTATTGAGTAATCTGAGCGCACTTATTATAAGATATTATCTGGATTTCCGCCTGCTCGGAAATAGACCATAAAAGTCTGTACCAATTAACGACTTTACAGACTGAATATATAATATTGTTTTAACCGGGATGTAACCGGGGGATGTACTTGTACCTGTTTTTTTTTGGTTTACGCGTATGCCACCCGGTGTCTTGGAGGTGTTGCTACTATACCTACCAGTACTACTTAGGAAGATGATATGGCTAGAAAGGGGGTGACTACCGAGATGACGGATTATAGAGAAGTATGGAAGAAAGGGACATGTTGCGTCAGATGGTCATGAGAATGATATACCTATTACTTATCTTGGACAATGTTTAAAATTTCGGATCGTCTTTATTTTGCGTATCTTTCTGATGCTCCTATTATAAACCTCTTGTTATTTCATACAATCATGATCTAAAGATTATTATTTAGGATTAAAAATATCAACAAATATACAATATATAAATATAACAAGCATATATTTCAAATACTAATATAATAATACCAACCTACCATCCTAGCATACTTACTCAAAACATCAGACATACACGGACACGCATAATTCTGCTCCATTCACACTAAAACTAAACAAACTATAGAATAGAAGGATAGAATATATTTATTTAGTATAAAATTGGTAAAATATTAACATAAAATCTTATAAATAATTTACAAAGGTATTATAATGTTAGATGGCTGTACTAGGATAAACCTGTATCACAGGCGGAATCAGTTCACACTTTATGGTAATTATAAGGACTAATAAAATTCTTAACATTAGAAGTCTTGGGATAATGACAACATTTAATTATCTAATTTATTCTTAAATACCTAGTTTACTTATCTATTTACCTTAAAAATTAAAAGAACATAACTAAACTAGTCAAAACTTATTTAGTTTGCGTACTATACTGATAAAAGTCGTAATTTTATTAATTTTTGTCTAGCCTAACCTGTATCAATACCAAGTAAAACCTCTTTTAAAGTTTCGGAGCTAAAGTTGCGTTCCAATTTAAGTTCCTTTCATGTTTTTGCTGAATATTTTCCCGATAGAAGGGTAGGGTCGCCATGATTAGAGTGCAGAGTACTTTTAGCGATATCGGTCGGGAATAATATCAGGATGGGGGGCTCGTGGCTAAATGATATCAGCCGCAAGGTTAAGCTACCCTTGTCGCAGTCCGTTCGTGGATGGGTGACCATCCATTACATATCGAGACCTCTCCGTGCCTCGAAAAGCACATAGTGTATGTTAGTCCCGGCTGTCATTCGTAGATCTTTGACAGTTGTTACGGGTAGTCAGAAGCCTAGTCTGACAAAGGGGTATCGTGTTACCCAGTTACTGGGTTGTGGAGGTCAGATAGGCAGTCGCTCCATGTAAAATACTGGTATTCAGCTGCATCCGGTTAGACTGGAAGCTGACTCCAATATAGTTGAAAAAAGGCTAGGTTGATTGATTGGGTCGGGAATAATATAGTTGAATATGGGCCATCGTTATTTGCAATAATGGGTGATATTCTAAAATACAATAGACGCAGATATATTTAGTAACTTATTCCGCTTGACTATTCTTCAAGAGTCATAAAAACCCTGTAAGAAATCGACACGTGTTTCACCTCTCAACGAGGCATCTTCTCTGTGGTAACACGTCTAATCACGCCGACAAAGTGGTGAAATAAAAATATGGGTATTTTTTTTTCTCGCCTATACCGTCGTTGAAAAGGTTGCCCGTAAAGAGGGTGAAATGTGTCCTGTACTATAATTTAATTTAACATCTTGTGTAACCATGTTTCAGGCAAATAAATGATTTATGATTTATAAATGAAAATGATTTATTTATTTTATCAAAAATATTGTGAGTTAGTGAAAAGTGTGAAAACCATTTTTGGATCCATTTACACATTAATATGTACACTGGACGCGCAAGGAATGGTAGACGCCAGCGTTTCCTAGGCCTCACTCGGCGATATAAAAAATCTGGAAGTCCCCTTACCTTGTGGACACCACAATAAAGTCTCTCCACAATTCGAATGGCCACTGATACACTGCTACAGCTATCGAAGTGTTATCGGAGAACAAAAACTTACACAACTTTTTAATTGGAATTGGAATCTTAATTAAAATGAGGGTATTTAAAAAAATATAGGTTTAGGTAAAGGCTATTTTTAGATGAATTCCAACCTTTTCCATTGAGGAAAAAAATGTTGTTTTGCGAAAGTGGGTTTAAATCGATTTGGCGATTTTAATTAATTTTGTTAGTTATATCTAACAACCCAATTATTTTGTTATTTAGTTCCGTTAAGCTTTTACATAGATTTATGCAAAGAAACAATTGAATTATATTATTTTCCGTTTATGCAGACGATTGTTTACGTTTTGATGAAATTGATTCGTTTTGCATGTATTCACCTATCTATAAATATTACTAATCGATAAATTGCGAATATATTATGTATTTAAAAACTGTACTCCGACTGCAGAAAATCCCAAAAAAATAACCATTTGTGGGTTTCGATTTTCGAAATACCGTCTCAGGACACTATTTTTTATATCCCTAGCGACGGGTACCCCTGCTGCCCACGATTTTTACAACTTGAAAAAATATCAAGGTTTATTTATTATAATATGTAAGTTTTATACATGTAATATACACATAAACCTTCCTAAATCAATTCTAAATGATGGTGAAAAACGCAAAAAATTCCGTTGCGTATTTTGGAAGAACAACGCGGTCACATAGACAAACACATAATATGTAGATGTACAGATAATACCTACATAAAGAGTGAACACCGACTACAATCGAGAGGTCTTTTTAATCGATTACTGCCGATCCCCGTAACCCTATTGTGGCTCCGGTCTTTACGAAAGAAAAGTGCTTAATCTGCACTTTGTCGCCCTCCATTGTGGAGAAGGCACTCGCTTGCCTATGTATGAGTAATTCGGTAGGGGTGGCAACATTTATTTTAAAATTTTTTACACAAGCTTTTGCTTGGGACTTCGACCGTGTGAAATTTCTTGTTTCAAGATATTTACTTACATTAATACTTAAATTACTTAAATTAATTTACAAGAAACCATAGTATTGCCGAGTGTCATAGGATATCCTATGACGCTCGGGCAATACTATAGTTTTCCATTAGTCAAAGAATTTTAGGAATCGTATCAGTAGTTCCGAAGATCCCCTTACATACCCACCTACACCTCACTTTTGCTTCTTTATTAGTATAGTTTTTTTTTAATAGAGAGGCTGAGAGAGATCTCAGAAAAAAGCTTTCTCTAGATATGTTTTCCGTATACATAATATAATAGATTTTGTAAAACCGGAAGTAATTAATTTCCCCAAACTTGGTCAGTCCCCGTGGTTTCTTTGTGAAAAGAGGGATTGTTATTTATTTGATTACATTATGGGATTTTCCCATAGGCCGTTTAAATTTTTCGCAACATTTCTTTTTCAACTTTCTATGTTTCGATGTTGACTCGGTTTTCATTCAAAAGTACAAAAATAACAATCTACTTTATTAAAATCTTTCATTCATTTACGGACAGACAACGCACGACCTACACCGCTGGGTCTAGCTAGAACCATGAAGTTTTGCGCAGAGTTCCTTTTATAAAGAAAGTGAGATCTAAGGATTAAAAACAAAATCACCCCTAAAAGAGTTAATTATAAAAGTTACACTCGTGACAATCTAAGAAGTCCCTTTTGACAGCTATAAAAATGCTTTGTGTAGCGATGAAAAAAAAATTGTTTTCTTACAAACTGATTCTCGAGACATATCGATTGAACATACTTAGAGAGTTTGTAATCGACGACTTATCTACATTGCTTAAAACTGATTCTCAATTCCTTAAAGTTTTATTATATGTACGAGAACGAAACGTCAAAACGGACTTCTTAGATTGTCGCGAGTTTAGTACTTATGGTCTATGTCATTTTCGGCCAAAATTTATTTTCTTAATTTAATTGTAAAAGGTACAGTTTACATAAGAAACCTAACACGCAAAAGAAAAAAAAAGTAACTTTTAATTTTTATTTATTTAATAGCTGTATTGTTGGCAGCCCTAATCTACAGCAGACGCTATCTATGTAGGTAATGGAAATGGAGTGTTTATCACCTGTGTAGGTACATACATATGTACCTATGTGTATTAAGATATATACGGTGATTATGTGTTACGAGCATGTTGAGAATTTAGATTTAAAAGAAATCTGGGTTAGTTTGTCTTTTAAATGTTTGGTATTTTCAACAATAAAATCGTAAATTTTTTTGGATGTGGAATTTCGAATACTTACTTAAATTAAGTACTTACCTGAGCAAAATTTTTTGTCGTAAGACACATTCAGGTTATTGTTTTTTTTTTCTCAAATAGGTAGGTAAGTACTAACATTGGTAAGAGGAAGCAAAAAATAAGCAGTTTTAAATAGATCTCCTGAGATTCACAAACCTTTCTTAAACACCTTTGCCAACATGGTAATAAACTGTCTTCAAAATACCAAAGGAAAGCACTGTCTATTCCCAACTATCACTGGTAACTGAATACATACCTGAAACAAACAAAAAAGTATTTATTAGTAAAAATAATCCAATACTCGTACATCAAAAGCAGTATTTATTAGCAAAGTAAAACAATACATCAAACTGTAGGTAGACGAATACATCAGTTATGTAACGATCGGTACAATGTCATTGTGTTGATGAACAACAAGTCAGTTTTCTAATGAGTTACTGTTGCCTAAGCTGATTCATTAATTAAATGGCTTTCGTGCACGAAATCGTCGTTAATTGTCCAAAAAATAACAAAGTACTGCAAGCTGCACTACCACATATGGGTTGATTTTCTAAAATATCTTTTAATTTTGCAATTTTACGACCTGTTTCCCCTTTTCAAGGAGATCGTGGTTGAATAATAAGCGCCGCACGCTACGCTGGCCGCGGTCGGTTCGTGGATGGGTGACCATCCATTGCATATTTATCGAGCCCTGACCCCTCCATGCCGTTGTTGGTCCCGGCTGTCATTTGTAGATCTTGACAGTCGTTACGGATAGTCAAATCCCAAAAGTCTGATAACCTGTCTTACCAAGGGGTATCGTGTTACCAAGTAACTGGGGTGTGGAACTCGTGGAGGTCAGATAGGCAGTCGCTCCATGTAAAATACTGATATTCAATTGGATCCGGTTAGACCACAAGCCGACATAGTTGGAAAAAAGCTGGGCAGATTGATTGACAACTTTCCCTTTTTGAGATGCCTAGGTGTTAGGATACAGAAGTATTAAAATATCCTTTTTCCATTCAACATGTATAAAACTAACCACAAAATGGCCACTGTCCTAATCAAATAAGAATCAATAAAGTAGCCCGAATTACCATACAAACATCCACATAATTTGAAAACACGTGCTCATTGTTATCTGACGATACCCGCCAGCTGAATCTATATAGAAAATAGGTATAAATCAATATTATTCTAATATGGGTCATAAAAAGCCGTTCTATCGCCCTGATCAATAAAACATTCTATTATTGCGTCGCCTACTCGTTTTTCGAGAGAATTAGTGCTAATTACGTCATTCGCAGTAACGTTGAAATCGATAAAATTTTGTAATCACCCATAAAATCAAGGTTAATGTTAACTATAAAATCGTGTATCTTTAGTTTTACTATTCTTTTTTTACGTGTCTTTGTGGTTATAGGTAGATTCTGTGAAACCACAAAAAAGAAAAATCAAGATTTTATTTGTTCATTCATAAATTCACTACTTGTGTGGTCATCATCATTCTCCTGTCCTTGTCCCAATTTATTTAGGGTAGGCGCTTTTTATTGATACTAAGTTCATTTTTTATTTGAAACTTGAAAAACGCGCTATGCACAATTATTATTCTTAAGTGGGGCTTACCATGAACTCTTATAGCAGGTCAATTTTCGACGGAAAGTGAACTGTCGGGCTATTTTGTACCGTGAACATGTCAAATAACAGGCAAGCCAGCGATCACGTGACTAAAGCCGGTCAGTGGTCACGTGACAACATTTCACTGGTCTGACCTGCGTTAAGCTGTACCATCAAGTCCTTTTTGACATGTAAACACTCGACTACTGAACTGCCCTGCAGTCATATTAAGCAGGCGTGTAAAACTTACTTTTAGTGAACTGTTTTCTTTAATTTAAAATAAAATACGTAAGTACATGTTCATTTGTGAATATGTACTCTGATAATGATCTCTAGATTACAGTGGTAGTAATGATTATACTTCGTCTAACGAGGTTACTGAGAAATACGATCATAACTTAAAAAAATGTTTAGTGAGTAGGTCTACCTACACTTCATCGGTATTGGAGTTTAGTAAAACGTAAACGTAGGGTGTTTTAAACGGTTATTGAAAGCAAAAATCACATTATGTACACAAAGCATTTTTATTACGTATTAAGTATCAATTTCAACGTCCGATGACTTAGAAGTAGATATTATTTCATCTAGTAAAGATGCTGGTTGCTCCACCAGGCTCCACCTCTCATCTTTTTACGACGTGCATTTGATACGAAAGCGTCCACCGCACATCTGTAGCTTCGGACTATGTCTTCGCACATTGCGTTGGAATCTCACAGAACAAATAACACAACATCCATCTGGAGTAAATGCTGTACCATCTTGAAGATTCCATACTAATTATAATCCTTCAATAATACACAGGCAAAAAAGAAATATAGGAAATTGATGCAATTCGAAAGAAACTGAAAAAATATGAAGTGTTGTTGTCCCTTGACTTGATTTGTCTTTCTGACAGTGTCAGATAGTGATGCGGCTAAACTTTGTTTAACTCGATACTGCATTGTATTAAATAAACACTCGATTACATTTTCTCTCAAGGTACCAAAATACTATGTTGTATAGAGTCAAAGAGTTTTAATAAGATGAGTGAAAGTATATGTACTGTGGGTCAATGATTTCTGTTGATAACTTGTAATTTGTCATTAAAATCATCATCGTATCATCATTGATTATCAGATTGAGAGTGGAATGTGGAGAAAGCGCTTTTTACAAAGTCGAACAAAGCCGATCTTACCCGAATGTCACTGACTTAAACCCCAATATACCAATATGGAATGGTTGCTGTATTTTGGATCGGGCGATTCTTTTCTCTGTTTTTTTGTGTGCGTTTCAAACGTGCGAAGCTGTTGGAAACCTCCCTAGTAACTACCTTAGATTCAACTTGAATTGAGTACTTGAATTACATAATCGGAACAATCGAGTGCCTGATCGTTAGTGACTGAGTAACATCACTAGAGTCAAACTGACAAGCAATCAAAAACTATATTTTTTATACTTAATGGCTAGGATAGTCGTTCGAAAATAGCAATAACTTTGGTAACTTTCAAGATTATTTTCATAAGTATCTTAAAGGGTCTCCAATGTCGTATTCGTGTTAAATAAGATATTTTGTTACGAAACATAGTTTTTTTAAGAATTCCCTTGATCATTATAAACTGTTATTAAATTAATTTAATTTAGTTCTTTAAAACCGTAAAACCGGTAACATTGCGAAAAAGTATTTCCGAACGTTTGTTTATAATATGGCGTACCGGTCAACGGTCACGTAGCAGGTCTGAAGTTGATACATTGCAGGTCAGACGGAAATGCTCATGGTACAAATAGAAAACCTGTCAGGTTAGCCTGCTAAGTTGACCTGTCATGTACTTGGCAAGTATTTTAAAAGTTGATGGTAGGGCCCCAGGACGGTATATTCGGCCTATCAATGCACATTGATTCCAGATTCTCAATATAATTTTGCAAGGTTTTGTGCCATTGACACCCGATACAGGTATCAATTATTAAAAAAATAATTGTACCAACACACGAAAACAATACATTTCTGTCTTTCACCACATTTATAGTCACTCCCACGTCGTCGCCAATATGTCGCGAATCATACAGCACTTAATTTATCACTGCCTGTATTATTAAATGCATATTTTCCAACTGAGTTCAATTTGCCATTTAATTTCTGTTATCCAGATTAATGGTGCTTGTCCACTAATCTGACATGAACTGTCTCAAGGACTTGAGCTAATGTTCTGAAACTTCAATTATTTATAAATTACGATTAATTTGTTTCAGCGATCACTAGAGGGGAAACTTGGCAAATTATGTCCAACAATGGTATTCGATGTTGCTAAGATTATTTAGTTAAATCAAAATAATAATGCGATTATTATCGGGCCACTTAACTTAAATAGTACTCTAAGTAGTGCACAATTCGTTCCTTGGAAAGTTACTATTTCCTTTTAGTTCATAATGAAGATGAAATTAGTATTAGCATAGCCAAAAGATTTGATGGCTTAATTTGTTGGTTCTTAAAAGGATAATAGCGGTTTCGGATACGAAAAAAGACCTAGAGCTGTCATTGACATTATGCTAACTTTATAGCAACAGTCTTGCCTTCGTCACCTATAAGACTTACAGAGAGTATATTTCTGTCCCTACCTTTTCTATATTATACCTACTGCGTGATATATATCTATAATTATATTTATTTATTCCTCGTAGCACTGTATTAGTTTCTTGTTCAAACAGCAGCGTGTGGAATAAAAACTGAAACTACGCTATGTGTTAATCTGTCACTCGAATTACACGCACGCGTGCTTTTGATAACAATTTGTTAGCTGTTTGTTGAGCGTATGTTTTTACTTTTGTAATAGTGAAGCAGAAGTAAAAAGTCAAAATAGAAGTACATGCAGGTGAAGTTAAAGAGTAAAAACACCTAAAGAAATTACTGAATGAATTTCAAAACCATATGACATCACAGATTAATATTTTGCGTATTGTTTAAGATTAACGCGTGATTTGAACGACTATTATTCATCGAAATCATCAGACTAGTCTGCACGCACCTTAACTTGACATAGACATAACGACAAATGTGATCACATAACAGTTCTTTTATACACCCACAGAAAACCATAAACCACGCCACTCTTAATAAAAATTATGATAAAATTTCCATAAGAATATGGTGAAGGAAATATAAATTGGATCAGAAACATAACATCCTCCCACGAGTAATATATAACGGACTGAGGGAAATTGAATATTACCTTATTAGTGTTTCTAGGCAAGAGGCTAGTGACCTGATCGACATAATATAAGCTGATATGCTTCATCATCATCCTGCCCTTGTCCCATGTTACTTAGGGTCGGCACAACACGTTTTCTTCTTCCATTCTCCCCTGTCAAACGTCACGCTATCATTCACTCCTTTCTCTTTCATATCATTTCTCACACAATCCTTCCATGTTTTCTTTGGCCATTCTCTCCCTCTCAATTGACTTCGAAAATTAGGTACGCATTTCACTATAATAACATTTACACATTTTCACCAAATTTTTGTCTTTTGACAATAAAATCAATCTCTACAATGATATTGTGCCGGTTTTTTCTTGAATGACAAAGGTCTAGTTGGTTATTTGTAAATGTTTCTTAGGTTATAACATCATCTGTTACTCCGTTCTGCTCTCAGAAATTGATCTAATCCCTTCAACATGATATCCCGAGTGACTATCGCCTGGCCGCTTAGTTTATTATCCTTGTGGTTTGACCCCTGTAACCCTAGGGTAAACTGGGAATTACAGTGTATCCAAGTTCTACAGCCTTCCAAAATTTATCATCTTAGAATATAGAGAGACCTAAGGTAGGAATATGATAGCTTAGGTCTAGTCAAATATTTATTTTCCTTTGAACCGGTCTTATTAATCTTGAAATAGAGTTCTCTATTATTTCTTGTCACTTTCTCTTTCATAAATGGTGTCTAGTTTTCATTAAAATTTTCACCTCCATCAACTTCATGTTTCATTCCTTCCATTCTCATCACAGAAGTTACACTCATATTGTAAAATTTGGCCCAAAGCCGTAAACCTGGTCTCATAAAAAAGTAATTGAACCACATATTAGGTACTATTACCGAGGCAGTTATATTTGATGACTGTCTATTCATTTTTATGTTATCAAATAGAAACTGCCCTTATGGAGCCAATCTTTTATTTTGCCCAAAGAGGAACGTTAAGTTTTATTGTCAAAATGTGAAATGAAGCTCATGGTCGTTGGACGAAACTGATATTATTTTCGGCTAAGAAGTTCACTTAATGACCACCTCTGTTTTACGAGAAAGAAACTTTACCCCTGAAAGTACTTTCCTTATAGAGAATTACATACTACTAAGACTGTTACAAATACACTATTACTCTGACAAAATATGCACCTAGCATATATTGTCATATGAATTTCACGGCAAAAAAATCTCGGTAAACTGATTAGTTTTTTTTGGCGTCAAACAGAAGTGTGGCGTTGCAGAACTACAACAATGCAATTTGTCTGACCTTTTCAAATGAGTCATACGTTCACATAACTTGTTAATGAAGTCATTATGTTCCCATTACAGGAACTAACCGTTTAAGGATGTCTGTCTCAAAAGGATTGAAAGGGACAACAATAAAGTGTGTTATCAAGTAACCATTGTTATTTTCCAGGTAACAATGTCGACACAAACTACTTTGGTAAACCACAGGATAAAAGAGGGTATAATGTTTTAGGGAGCGATAGTCTAGATCGAACCAAAACTAAGGCCGAAGTACTAGGTACCACGTGCTAAATCTCCTTGGTTAGTAGCATATTGCTAAATTGCATTATTTCGCACCAACCATTGTCTTGCTATAATTAGCATCTGTGAAACGCAAAACAAAAACATGATCGCGTTTCACATTCCCACGTATCTGGCTAGGGACACCCCAAGGTTAGCAGAGGACCTTTAGAAGAACCCTATTTAACCCCACATGGTATCCTGTTCAGAGGCCTTAGACAAAGTGACATTCTATCAGCGATAACGATGATGGAAAAAGCAAAAATGTAGGACTGACATAAGCTATCGAAAAGCTTATGTCAATCCTATTGAAAGTCGTTGTAGAAATACGAAACGCTTTCGAAGCGATTGTCATTTGTCTAGGCCCTCTGGCCCTACGCACCAACAGTAGTCTTGTCGTATTTTAATTAATAGCGCACAAAGATCTTATCGGAAATATTTGGCCTTGCAGCTTCTTTGGCGTTCATTCGTGTCAATACTGTTTGTAAAATGAAAATGTGTCCAAGGTGTTTTACAAAACGTAGTGTTTACAGGAAGATGACTCATGCATTTATCAAATCGTCTTTTAACATGCAGAGTAGTCCATTATTTCTAGACAGTTTTCCAGATAGACAGACTATAATATGTGTTTCGATGGATATAAATAAGGCTTCAGTGGTTTCTTTAGCTTTTCACTATTTTCCTTTCGATTTGCCAAAAAAACCTGTATGTTGAAGGGACTTTTCAAGGGTCTTGATGCAAATATGGTGGTCGACCCTGTAGTTATGTAGCAACTGTCGTCTGGTAATAGCGCCGGCCAAACCAATTATCACGGATCTACGACCTTACTATTACACTACCGTAGCCAAGACGGTCTTCATTTCCAAAAGTTGCTACTTTCATTCTTTCTTTCTTAATTTCATTTCTTTTCAGTGATATTCAAATATGAACCAATATGGTTGTTTCATATTGGTGTCATGTGACATATAGGAGAGCCAACACACTTTATGGTTTTGAGGTAGGTATTTTTAAAGGATCCTGGGCTCTGTAGGTATATGGTACATTCATCCTATGTGTACCAACTATTGTCTGGCCGGTTACACCGCTTATCTCCGATCTCCGGCCTTGCGGCTTATTTGGAATTCCGACGCATACGCATCTGTTTACAGACACGTGTTTCATATGATATCTGTTTTGTATAGCGGCGTGGATGCAGTGTCAATTAGTAATGTAAGTTATATTGAGGTGATGAATTTGCTGGTCGGCTAGTGTTTTTACATAGGGGTGTTCAAGTTCATGTTCATAGTCATCAATTTAGAGGTGTGAGGCAGGGTGTATAGTTTACTCATCCTCTATTTAAAGAAAAGTAGTCTGGTCGGTGGATCGTGGATCTTTCCTTTTCTATGGTGTGGTGTGGGTGTCGTGTCTGTCGGGCAACTACAACGATTGATGTCGGGAAGTCTTATATATTTCGATCGCGCGGTAAATGCTGTTTGCGCGATGCAGGATTTGTGTGACGTTAGGTCTATGATACCTAGTTCGCATGTAGCGATGTAGATGCCGCCACAGAAGGATAAACGAATTTGGTATATTCGTTTATATGCGTGATTTAGCTTCCATAACTCACTGTCAATCTACATATAAGTAGGAAGTACCTACTCTGCGTTTGTTCATAAATGTCCTGTGCATTGCTGTTGCTCAAAAAACATATGCTACAGCTTCTCAGAACCTTTTCTTGGCCGTGTTACTAACAAGTTTTTCGCAAGTCCTCTAATGAAGGTCACAAAATTAATAATATTAACGTAAGTACACGCCTTATTAAAAGATTTCCATCTCAATACACCATAATTAAACAATAAAGAAACGATTCTCGTTATTATCACGTTATCTACGCTTCACACGCTTTTTCTCAGAATAGTGCATAAAGGAAAGAGGAAAATAAACACAAAATGGCTGGATGCTGCGAAGATATGAGAGGCAATGGACCGAAAATTCTTACTCACAGTGAGAAATAAATGGTAAAATGGTGTGGACTCCGAATTGGTTTCTTTTGTTTTATAAAGAGGAAATTAATCTTTGAAACTTTTACCAAGATCTTTAAACGATATACTCGTAACTTACTACGCTTGGCGTTATTCCTGTCACTTTCGCACAACTTTCAAACTACAAGTGCAAGATAGAGACGGGAACATGTCTATGTACGATTTAAGTCAATAGATCTCGCCACCCTGACCATGAGGGAGCAGGGGCAGCAAACATTTCAGGGCTTCGGAACATTTATGTTAGTCAACACATGGGTGGGTGCACTGGGTGCTAAATGAGCTAACGTATTTTATTAATTTTTAATTTTAATGAGTATCATGTTTTTTTTAAAGAGTGTTTTTATATGGATCATGCGATCTGCAATAAAGATTTTTTTTTTCAGTCGCCTTCGGCAGTGCCTAATAAAGCACCTGGTTTCTTTATGCAGGTCCACTCAAATCTGTGTGGTTCTTTACTCAAAAAACTATTTCGGATCACTAATTAATCTACATGGTCCTCATTTATGATCGGACCAAGATTATGTCTGGACTTTAAAAGAGACTGTGACCTCTGAATTTGTTTCGAAAAACTAGATGAGGTCGGTGTTTCTTATCCGATTACTCTGAGAAGAAACACAGACCTCATCTAGTTTTTAAAATATTATTGACATGTAAAAGTGTTTTATAAACACGAATACATTTCATTTAACATTATTTTTGATGTTAATCACATTGAATAAAGCCTGCAGTGGATAAGTAACAGTTTATTTTATAAAGTGCTATTTAACATATTATTGTATACCATCTGCACGTGGCCATGTTTTTACTATGGATATAAAAAAACAGAACAATACCTATTATCCGTTGTCATTAAAAAATCTCTGAACAAAATACAATGTTCAGCCATTGAATAAATAGAAAACATTCGTTTACATACAAAACACTATGTTAATAGATATCCGGGATTTATAGTTTAAACAATAGATAATTACCTACATAATAATATGTATATGGGTTGGTATACTGTATAACTAATGTTGGCATATGAAGCCTTGATTACTCTGTGGTATTATAGTTAATCGGTATTAGAGTCGGATCGGTTTACATGTAACGCAATACGTAAACAAACATTTTATCTATTCTATTTTCATTCTTGACGACTATTGGCTATTATTTTAGTAAAAAAATGCTGTGGGAAAAAATATTAGTCGGTCAGCTAGGTTGGCTGCCCAAGGTTCGCTGGTCATACTTAATTGTTGTCAACAAAGAAATTGTTAAATGTTTATTGTTTTCATTTTCAGTCAGCGCCCTGTGTGTGCTGTGCAGTAGCATGATGGGTAATGATGACCAATGACGTTTTCGATGGCACTGCGTTAAGAGGAAATAGGTTCCATTCTCCATACAAACGCTCTCGCCTGTTTTCTCTCTGGTTTATGACCATAGAGCAATGATGAATATCAACTAGTTCTATGCCCCTATGTTTTCCGTTTTGATGATACATTATCTGTGGACTGTAATTATGTGTGCACTAGAACCCCTTAGTAAATGCTCAAAATTGCCTGTTTAGACCGCTGTCATTAGAGGCCTATTGTACAAATTTCACAATTATTAATGAAAAAAAACATAGGGGCACAGTAAATATCCTTCTTATTCAATTCACAAAATATCTTTCAATTTGGTCCAATATTGGAGGAGGAAACAGAGGAGAGCCGAACCTCGAATTATGACTTTTTGTATGGAGAAAAGACCGACCCTATTTCCTGTTAAGTGTATTTCATTAAAAGATTTAAAAGTAAGTATTATTTTACACCATCAATTTATGGACCTGCGAACAGTGAGAGCATGATGCGATCAAGCTTTGATGTGATCAAGCTTTGAACTATGACTACTTTTTAACTTCCAGCTGCTTCAAGCGTGCACAAGTGCTTTATAACAATCAACAAAAACGTCACGTAAAAATTCCCCACAGACGCAACAACCGATCAGGAACAATAACAACGGCTAATAAGTCTGTAAAACATCGCTTTTGATTTACATAAACACTTAGACATTCAATGTTCAGTGCACACTGTATCAAATCATCATTAGCCACGTTTTCCAGCTGCTGGCTACCGCATACAGATTATGGTACTGTTATACAGATACATTCATACACCGTGTCGTGTCGTGATCATCACGCAAACGGAACGCGATGTTTTTTTCAGGTATTTCCTCACCAATGTTTCAAGGAAATAACTAAAATATTCGATATCTAGCTTTCATAAAAGTGCGGGCATCCAACCGACCAGCGAAGCTTTGACGCCCGACACATGGCGGCATCATCCATCTTGCTGGCCGAAATACTTCTGGCGAACAGAGTTTTATTTCCTTTTTGGATGCTGCTTATCCAGTCCAGGAGTGAACCGGGACGTTTGAGTAGTATAACTTGGATTATTTTACTAAACTTATAATTTTAAGATGGAAGAAAGGGAGTCCCACTCCATGTAAAATACTAGTATTCAGCGGCATTCGGTTCGACTCCTGACCCCAATACAGTTTGGAAAAGGCTACTCTGATAATGAGATGAGATGATGAAGAAAGGTAGAACCAGGCAATTTTGGCACCGAGAAATTTTCGCTGAAAAGAAATCTGCCATTCAGCAACTTTACCTGAACCTGAACCTATTGTTCAAATAGGCTCCAAGAAGACTCATAAATATTGCATATTTACATGACCTACCTAATCTTGTATACAATTTATCATTCTCGAAACTTGCAATTCTAATGAAACAGCTCAAACAGCGATGTTTTGCATCTATTGAGTATGACAAGTTTGCAGACAATAGCACATAAACAAAATTAACAACAAACGACTGTTTAAGACCTCTACTACACTACATTTCCTCAATAACTGTTGAGGGCAAAATACTAGAGTACAGTGAACTACAAACGTCGTGTAGGCAACGGACTAGACCTATCCAAAGCCTTTTACAGTGACAAGATATGTGTCACACACAGTCTGTACAGGAAATGTGACAAGATCTGTAACAATTTATTCTCCACAAATCAAGGCCGATATTATTCTTAAGCTTCGGTCTCCTTGAAGAGCGGTGGCCGCCACATAGCGTCTGCAATTTACCAGAGAATGACGTCACTGAAACGTTATAATTATGAAAGTAAGTTGGTTTGTTTTCGTAGAGAGATCATTTTCATTACGGCTGTTATTGCGGCCGTTATGTGGCGGCCACCGCTCTTGTAGGAAACCGTAGCTTTACCAACAGATACGTCTGTATGAAGCAGTCTTTACGGTTTGGTAATTTGCACAGTTGCTTGAACAATGGAGGAAGTTCAATCAAATGTATCGACTTTTGATTGGTTGGACGCTAATTTGTAGTTAGGCCGATGCCTACAAATTATCGATAGCGTTCCTGATCGACTAATATACCTTATGTTTATTTATTGTTCATTGCACAAAGCACTGACTATACTTCCGTGTCGCATTTTCTTATTTGACATCTGAATAATTATTTTGGTAAAAACGAGTTTGATACTTTATTAGGGGTGAAAGAACTCGCGGAGTGGAGCTGTCTAATACAAGAATCTTGATCGCTGCCAATAGTATGTTTTGTATTGGCACGCTTCGAAATTCTATAATGAGTTCACAGAAAAATAAACAAGTTGCAGTAAGGAGATTATCTGAGGGGTTATTCCCGTATTTATAAGAACGTTCACATTCTAATCTCAGTCTCAATCTGTCAAAAATACCTCTGATTTTCATACATTTTTGATATTGATTGTCGCTGAGATGGCATTCTGAAGGCCAATTCTCGTGCTTAAAAAACGTTCAAATTCAAGTCGCAGTGCCGCAAAAGTTCCAAAACGTCAAAAAAGGTATTCTGCTAAACCAAAAAACTAAGTCAAAGGTGGCGTTTGGTGCGATGATATTGCGAATTGAATGAAAATAAGAAATGTACTGAAACGGTATTCTGCTAAATTGTCGAGTAGCGAATGAAAATAAAATCGATATCCGTGGGTATTCCCGTACCTAAGCAACCGTCAAAACTGACGTAAGCATGAGATTATTTGTTGACTGAACTGTCACGAAAAATTTTAGCTTCTGCAGTTTCAATTTCTCATTTTATTTTCATTTTGTCCTTGAAATCATCTTGAAATCCAATATTCATGAAATAAAAACTTATACAGGAACAGTGTTGTAAATACTTTTGTGTTTGTGTGGTCAAAATAATGCAAAACGAGTGGGTTCGCCAGTGGGAGTTATTTTCATTCCTCGCACAACGTGCAGACGCCGAATCGTCGGCGGAACAACGTAGAGAGCACAGCAGTAGCTGTTCTCAGCATCGCCAGCCGCGGGGTCACACATCAGGCGCATTTTCCAAAAGCGACCGTGCGTTTATAAAACTTACAGTCTTACGAACTGAAGCCGCTTTTCCTACAGGATAAGCGAAGAAATGGACTGGGTGTTGCAGCCAAGGTTGGTCTACAAGTACAAATTATAATACTTATATCAAAACAAGCTTCCGCCCGCGTGGTATGTCGATAAAAAGTAGCCTATGTTCTTCCCCAGGATGCCATCTATCTCCTTGCCAAATTTGTCGAAATCCGTTCCATGGTTTAGGCGTGAAAAAGTAACATACGGACAGATGGACAGAGTTACTTTTGAATTTATAATATTAGTATGGATATATTAAAGGGATATTATCGATTGATATGCAACAAGGCAGCTATATTCTAAGCATCTTCATCACCGCATCTACTTTTTCCACACTTTCATTGTGGGTCGAAACTCTATTCCTTCAGGTTCACAGCTGTGTAGAAAGGCTGGAAGCGTAACCGTTATTTTAAAATCTATGCGAAATGAATAAGTAATAGAATTTGTTTGTCTATTCACTATTTATTAAACCTTTTATGTCTCCTTTTTAGATTCTATACGTTTAGATGAGATACGAAGTCCCGACCTATTTGCTGTCATGGCGGCCAATTTAAACGGAGATAGCCAAGTATACAGGAGATACTATAGAAAACGAGGCTGTGCGCACACACAACATGTACACAACCTCTTCCCTCACTCTCATAGTCCGATGGGTCGGCAATACGACGTAACCGGGAAGAGATTAGTACCAACGGCTGTACGTGCTTTCCTAGGCACGGGGTTGTCACACTATTACATTACTATTAAAATTTGGAGGAATCACGCGGACGACACATGGCGGGAAAAATGAGCAGGACGGTCGTTCTGATTGCCATTGTTCGACCTAGATAAGAGCGAAAAGGACGGTCCACGTCTGATAAAAAAAACCGTTTAAAAGCGCCCTAATACACAGTGTTACTTATGTTGTTTTGCGTAATATTTTTTGTTTGTATAAATAGTTACCTGCCTATTTAATAATAAATATTCACTTCAGTAGGTAGTCATTTTATTTTTCTACAGTCACTCCACTTCTGTGAAGCACAGGGTCCGTCGATGTGGCGACGCTTGAGAGAGGCCTATGTTTAACAGTGGACGGCTTTCGGCTGAAATGATGACGATGACTTTACTTTTATAGGGCTGACTTTATATTCGGTAAGCACTTCGCCTGCAACTGCATCACGGCACGTTTGCTCTTTCACTATGCTCGTGAGAGATGGTCACAGTTCCAAACATAATACATATTTATATAGATTTGTATATATGTATTACATTCATTTCCTCCAGCCTCTTTGTCTGAATGTATGCCCAAGCTTCTGAATAAATACTACTTGATAGATTAGGTATGTACGATTCTTGCAAAAATAATCTTTAAGGTCGGACCAAAACCATATGCTGCATCCGGTTAGACTGGAAGCCGACCCCAACTTGGTTGAGAAAGGCCTAGGCAGATGATGAAGGTCGGACCAACACATAGGTTAGATCATCATCATCATTTCTGGCAGCCTTGTGCCGCCCGCTGCTGAGTAAGTTTATGCTACACATTAATACGCTATTTCCTATGGAGCGAAGATGAATATTCTATTTTGTTCCTGTTCTTCGATAGTTTACTGCGGGATTGTACAAGACAGGATTAGACAAGCTCTACAAGGAGCTATGTTGGAAAATAGTAAGAACGCAAACAGCCTTGTGGAATCTTCTTAGCAAGTGTTTGCCTCATAAGGTAATTGGCGTTTGACATATTAGTAAGAGAGCCCACGACCAAAACCATGTCGCATCGCTTTACGACCAAAACCGTATAAAATCATTAGTTCGTTGAAGTTGTTGTTACGTTACATACAAATTTTGCGAGGCACATGTGACCTGAAAAATTTTTCAACACGTTCAAAATCCTTCGTTCGTATTCTTTCTATTTAATTTTATTTGTAAATCTAAAATCTATCGTTCAACTACATTCTGAAAATCAGACAGATTGTTAAGAAATAGATCCGCACTTTTTTTTGGCATAATATTTGTAAATTGGGTCAGCTCAGGCGTGATTGAGAAATTCTGATTGTGAAAAATTCTGAAAGGAGATCATTTATTTTGGGCCTAATACCCAAAGTTTTAGTTTTATATTAAAAAAAAATGAAGGTAAGTACGTAGAATAGACTTTGAATAAAACAGCTGAAGGAATAGTCTTTGAGGACTTCTCCGACGAAGGTACCTCATTTTTTTTTCACACTCGGCACTTTGTGTTTTTGGCTCAACTTTGAATGAGACGTGAATGGTCCTCAGGATTTTGGATTCAGATCTATCAATTTTATAGGGTTTTGGTCGAAAAACGACAAGGCAACAATGTTGTTCATGGGCTCTCATACTATAAGAAAGTGTCATGTGTCATGTGTGTCTTTTCAAAGTTAGCTTTTGTATATTAAGTACTTGATACCCTATATTTGATTGTTCATAAATAGTGCGCACTTCCACTGCGCAAGTGACACAGTCAATTATGACATATAGATATAAGAAAGGCTATTTTCACCACATGTCAAAGAGTCGTACAGTCGAAGCGATTCGACGTCTGCCTTGCATGACCTAGGTTGTGAGTTCGATCCTCAACTATTGTTATTTTTTTTTTGTTTTTTTTGTAATTCATTTTTGTATTTTGATACATCAAGATTTCCATATTAATAATAATAAAATAACTGCATGCTTTTTAGGGTTCCGTACCGAAAGGGTGTAAATTATTTGTTAATTATTTACCAAAGGAACAGACCGATCGTTTGATCTTGCGAAAACGAGCAAAAGTTCATAATAAAGAAATGAAAAAGGCAAATGAAAACTATACTTTGATTTATTTTGCTACATTTGTATGCAGTAACTAGTACCTTGTATAAATTATTTTTTACAATATAGCATATAGGTAGCTTGGCACTTTCATCTGTAAAGGATTATTAAATCCGCTGCAAAACTTCATCTTCCTTCAGGATATCGAAAAATCTGCTATTGATGCTAACAACAAACCCTTGTGTTTGTTGTAGAGGGTACGGAAGTTTTTTATCATAACGGCACTTCTATATCTGTATGATTTTCCCTGCAACTCTTCACTCAACGCACTAGAACGACTACAACAGTAGGTATCTATCCTGGATGCTATGCTCGGGTTCTGTTCCGAAATACGATGATATTCCTCACTCAGACCAAATAAAAAACCTTCCTCATGGATAATATAGTTATGTAGGAACTAAACAATTTTCTGATGGCTATTTCGGCACCATATTCGAAAAATCTTTCTTCCTGGGATAGTGCTATATAGTTACAGTTATTTCACTCATAAACCAAGAATTTAATAAATAAAAAAGATATAATACTATAGTTTGACATTCAATGACGTCTCTTCTTGACATCTTAAACCATCGCGCTTGCGCGTCGCGATTTCAATACGTTCCAAATTAACTTTCTATCTGAATATTTATTTTAAGGATTTTGTATTCTCAAAGATATATAATAACAAACGGGAAATGAAAATACTAAAACTATGTACTTAACCAAGCAAACTAATTAATACATTTAAAAAATCATAAAATAAGGTTGCTAAAATTGAAGTATCACTAATTATCACAATATCGTCTGCGTGCATTGAACCAACATGAAAATATATTTATTTTCGTAAACGAAAACATACTCGACCGCCGTGAGACTCGATTGCGAAGATATTGCGATCGGAATGTGAATAAACCGAATATTAAGGTTAGCAGAATACCATTTTTTGATCTATTCACAATGTCATCGCATTCCGGTCGCATGATTTTCAATTTGCACGTAAAATAGCAGAATTGGCCTTCTGATTGTATGCAAACTGTTTATATTTTCCAAATTATTTTTTTATTTATCCATGCTTTCTTCATCTATGCCTATTTTCACACACAACAAAATTAAAATTCGAACGAACAGATTCGAAATTCAATTCAAACATTAAACGCACTCGACGCGGCAGACAATATAACGCTATGTGCTTTCTGCATAATGGTCTTGAGTACCAACTGCGCTATAACCATTGCCCCACATCCAAGCCACCTAATAATGATGTCACCTAATCTATATTGCACGCCATTGTAGCACATTACTAACGCCTGTTACTATAGTTATTGAATGCTGAGCTTTAGGCTGCGTTTTCAGATGTACGTCTGCGTAAAACTTACTTAAAATATCGCTAACTTAGATCAAACGATGAAAATGAAGCGATTGTATTGGTTAGTTTCAGAAAACCAAAGAAAGAAGGAAAAATGTACTATCCTGTAGGCTACTTATACAATAAACTTATAATAATATAAAGTAGTCAAAACCCTCGTACTTGCCAGCAAAATAATTAATAAAAAAAAATATTACAATATTGTCGATTGCTTGATGTCGGGAAAGGTAGGGATACATCCTCGCATATCTCTGGTGGAAAGTTGGAAACACATCCTTTTGATAGTGAAAAAATCTCGATAAAAATACCACTTCACAAAATAGTCTCTTGGCGATAATACACTAGCACTTCGATAATTAGTGGGTAATCGAGCATAACATTGTTAGAACATTCTTAGAAGCTATAATGGCATTGATTACTTTTTTTTGTTCATTCGTGCGTATTTTTACAGTGTGGCGACTTGTGTGCGACCAAACGCGCATCCATCACATTTGATCGTCATTACTGTCATTACGTGGGTGCGGTTTGTATATTATGAGTGAACTGACAAGCATCATTTAACACCTGTAAATTCGATTAATGCAGCTCATTATATTCTGATGTACATATCCTTAATTAACATGCATGTATGCAGTATGTAAGTATTTAATTGCCGCGCTGTTATACTGAAACCGTTTTACACGCCTCGGTTACACAAAAACAACAATTAATTTGAATATGGAATGACAGTTTCCAGTTTTTTTTTATAAAGTGTTCCAATACAGTCTACCGAACTCCAAACAACAGCAACCGCGATCTACATAATTCGATCAAATTAAATTATGTTTAACGGGCGTCTGTCACAATTCGATCGCGCCGAAGGTAGAAATCAATAATGAAACAATTGCCAGTAATTAAGGCACAAAGGCGTTCGGTTGACACTAAATTTCCATTAATATCAGTGGAGCGAGGTGACATTGACAAATTACTGTGCAACGCACGGCTGTGCAGGGCGCAGGCAAAACATGGGGTCATTACTGCAGACACACAGATTTTGCAGGGTTAAAATGTAGTTTGCACATACGCTAAACTTGGGTAAGTATAATGTAATACTAGGTACAGGATTAAACAATAATTAGTGTTCAATTGCCAATTGATTATTATATTGCGCTACTAAAGCACAATAAAGTGTGGAGTATTGTTTGTGGAGGGTTATTATTTATTTGCAAGCCATTTTGTGCAAATTGACAGTATTTTGAGCTTAAATGTCAAATATAAATCGTGAAACACTTCGACTTACGTTAAAAATTACAAATTATACCTTACAAATTATATCAATGTGACTAAGCGTAAAATATAGGTAGTCAAAATCCCTTCATTGTTCGTTAAATAATTAAATTTTACCATAATCATAATGTTTGTGAAATTTTGATAACGTTAATTAACGTGACGGTGTTAGATGCAATTAAAATCTCCGCATAACGCGTAGTTGGGCGGAATTACGCTCGTCACGGCCGTAATTACGGCTACGCGTTTACGGCTCAATTTACGCGCGATAGCGTTTGACGGTTGATTAACTTTATTAGGCACTTACTTATATTTCGGGGTGGTATTCACCGATGGCACGGAATTCTACGTCAGAACTGCCTTTGACGGCAAATTGTAAGATTTCGCAAAATCAGCAAGCGAAGAGACCCTATAAAATAGGTAAGTAAACCGTTTACAAGTTTTACCTTATTTACCTGAGACATAAGAGTCCTTAATTGAATTTATAAACATTTTACAAATTGTTTTTAATTTTCGTATTTTGCCTTCTGAAATTCAAGTTATATTTCCCTTTGTAGTATTTTTTTTGGAAGACTTGTTTTTTTTAGTAAAAAGTTTTTATTTTTCACTTTTTAGTATTTTAAGAACTAACAAAGACTTATAATATCAATAATAATAATTATGTACAAGGGAAAATTATCAAAGGGCATCAAAAAATTCGTCCGCATCGCTGTCAACAGGAAAAGTGCCCAAAAGGCTGGCAGCATTGCCACGTTGTATGGCAATGCTGATTCTTTGCCCAAAAAATAGGCCAGCCCTCTGGTCACGTGAAGAGTCGACCAAGCGTTTGGCGATGTCTTGAAAAACCAAGTGGGCACTCGGACCCCATGGCCCTAGGGTTTCAACCCCAAACGGCTCGAACAAATACGTCCCGATAAGATTGGAGTATTTGCGCCGTTTGAGGTTTTCTGCACCTGCAGCAGCAGCTCCAGCGCAGCCCGCCGTGCTGGGAAGATGGGATGGCGCAAGGGTGTCGACACACGTTGCATCCCACACCAAAGGCCTACCTACCTTCCAAGGCATTATGGTCATTCCGTCTGGTCTCTTCCCATCGTCGCGTGCCAAGCCATTGGGTTCTAGAACAGCTGGCACCCTTTTTAGTTGTGGTACCTAACCCCACACAAATTCGAAGAACACTATCTGTTATGTAAATAGCAGTGAGAGGAACTTCTCATAACATCATCCAGATAGGCTAAGTGGGAGAATTACGTATTATTGCAGCTAACTCAAAAACTACCCAAACAAAATTAATAAAATTATAAATTGAGGCCACCTCTGAAGCATGACCTACCAAACAAACAAAAACCATCAAAATCAATTCATAATTAGCGGAGTTATCGCGTAACAAACATACAAAAAAAAACTTTGTCGAATTGAGAACCTCCTCCTTTTTAAAGTTGGTTAAATTTTTTTTTTCACAATCACCTTTTATAACCTAACAAATAACAATAATTTCTCCGAAACACTTAGCTCCATTGGACACCCCAATTTAACACCGCTACCGTCCTCAAATTGAGCCGTCAAAGCCATGTGACAAATTATAGCAATCCTAGATGACACAAAAACTAAATGCTGCCGTTCCAATTATTTTATTATCGATTGTTTACTAGAAACACTTTGTGAGAATGACGTACACACACACATCGTGCCAAGTCGGACACGATATAAAAAGAACTATTGACAATTTGAGGGTTAATAAACTCGAGTCTTTTTACGCGCGTCGATTTTTGAGGTAGGCCCTGGGCGATGTTTTTATATCCCGCTAGGTTTTTGCTTTCAAAAGGTATCCATTAAAATGGCATAAGATTTCAATCGGTGCGCGTAAGTAATTGATACAAGTACGCCTATCAATTGAAAATATTTTTTCTAGTTTTCTTATCTCCTTTTTTCTGAATGTCCATTCTTGAGTGTGCAGATCGCTCAAATTATGTGTTCGAGTGCGAGCCTTCTGCTTCACAGAAATTGATGAGCCCCTTCTTTTTCAGCGCGTCTAAGAATCATAATCTAACGTAAATCGAATCTGTTTTTCAAAATCAAGTCATTTATTCAAACTAATCAGAGAATCAGCACTTTTTGAACTTCACTTCTTTACTTTAGTTTGTTTGTAAGAGATAATTCTTTTTCATTAATTTGTCCTTAAAAAATAAGCAGTACCTTTGTACTCAAAATTACATTATTCTTATTGCTTCTATATGTGAGAATAAATGTATAAAAATCCAACCCCCGCGATGCCACGTAAAATGATACTGCAGCTAAACTAGTGAAGCTGCACCGTGCACGGCAGCGAACCTTGAAATCGAGTAAAGAGTATTATCCAATTATTGGATTGGATCGGATTTGGACCCGCGACAGGTTAAACTGCAGTCAACGCCTTCAGCTTATTCCAGTGGTATTTTGTGAACGTGTTTATTATTCGAGTCGAGTTAGGGAAGATTAGAAGTTAATTTTTAGCCTTGACTAGATTAGCCTATCATCAATGAAATCAAAAGAACATTTTGAGTAATCATTTTTACGATATTATTGTATTTTCATCAGGAGTGAACTCGCTTGTGGAGAATATAAATTATCAATCGGATTAAGTGTATGACAAATTGATCAATCGATTCAACTATTAGCCACATTAGGAGGGTGCTGCTAAAATACTGTACATACCCACCTATATTAATATAGACATTAATTAAATCAAGATTTACAGAATTGATGAGTTTCAAGTTAACTAATTAATTAATTAATGTTGAATAAGAATTTTACAATCGACTAACAAACGGAAAATAGAACTGTCGTAGACTCATTCGAGCCAAGTCGGTCAATCCTTCTCTACAACGCATTGTCAAAAGGTTATTGAACTCGAAAACTTTAGCATTCGAGGCCGCCATTTTTAATTTGGTTCTGAGAATCATCGGCTTTATTGTTCAAATTAAATTATCGGCCTGCAGGCGAAAATTGAACTAATCGAGTTATTTGCTACACAAAAAGCTATGGGCTGGCTATAACGGACAATATTCATCGATCCATCTTTCATATTGTATTGCCAATTTTCGGTTGATTGCTGCAGAATAGCTTCATCATTTTGCTGTTATCATCCTTCTCCAATGTCGTAAATTATATCAGTAGCTGTTTTTTAAGAGCAAAAATCGTACTTTACGCAATGTTTACTGTTTTAAAGATTAATCTTCACCTCGATAACAAGATCAACGCGACGGGTACCTACTGTAAAAGATATTGCGGCACCAAGACGTGTTGCGGTATACCATTTTAATGACAATGACATAATTCCATGAGTACGACTCGGTCAGATGCTCAAGTCCTCATGGAATTCTTGTTCTCAATAGTCTTCAGAATTTCTTCACGAATCGGTAAACGCTGGATGTAACTTGCTGAGTGCTCAATCGTTCCGCCAGGGGGCCAAGTCTACTAATTTACAAACGTGTCAGTGGTCTCGCAATGACGAGTTTTTGACAGATTTAGTATCCAATGGCATATCTGTCAAAAACTGATCATTGTCAGACCACTGACACGTTTGTAAATTAGTAGACTTGACCCCCAGAGCTTGTGCTATTCTCCCAATAACCCGACACGCACCTTGATTGATCGAAGTTTAATCTCACACATAACCCTCACCGTGAAAATAGAGTCAAAACTTCGTTATCGAAATGTCAATTTTCGAACCAGATCCCATCTTGATATTGTCGGATATTAGAGACGTAAGGAAGGGTTACATAATCAGGTTTACGTCGCAATCTGGGTAGGTGCTGGGTAGACTGGGTAGTGGGATCGATCGTAGAATGCAATATTAATCAGCCCTCCGTTCTACCCGATTGGGTTTATGTCCATCTTAAAGTTTGGCACTGGGAAATTATTACGGTTTGCTCTGTTTCGATATTTGATACGTAGGTTGATACGTAAAACATTTTAAATAATTTTATCTAATATTATAAATGCGAAAGTGAGTTTGATTGTTTGTTTGTTACACTTTCACGCTAAAACGGCTGAACGGATTCGGATAAAATAAATAAAAAATTAAGAGTAGGTATTCTATTTTATTCTACGTAGTCCAACACTCTTTCCACTATAAAATCAATGAATTAACATAAAACCACGGGTAAAACATCGACTCATAAGTACTCATAACTCATAACTAACGTTTAATTCAAAGAAAGTAACATTTATAAATAAACACCTAATCGTGGCATACCTTCTTTGAAGCACACATCAAAGGAATCTCGACTGCTAATGTAACACCACTTAAAACATTGTAAGTAGTTGTAATTACCTACGTCTTAAATGTATTGATAGCTTCGTAATTGAAACAGCAAGACTTGGTGTATTCGCTGTTATGGATTACACGACGAATTTCAGATCAATAAACCTAAAGTAATACGCCTAATTAATAAAAATACCACTACTTGTCACTTGAAACTTTTGCCAAATGTGCCATGTATTTGGGAACAGTCCATTGCCTACCAGGCACACATCAGACACTGGGCTGCCCAATTTTTGGAATTAATTTAGTAAGGAATCAATGGAAACGAAGAAAAAATTCTGTCCTTGAGAGTCCGGCAATCGTTTTCAAAGCGTTTCGTATTTCTATTACGACTTTTAACAGGATTGACAAAGCGTTCGGAAGTATAGAGGTATGACGATCAGGGTGTAAAGTTCACTCATCCTCCATAAATAAGGGAGGTTGATGACGGGACGTGGTATCGGCTGGTCGCGCGGTAAAATATGCTTGCACGATGCAGGATTTTGCGTGATGTAATGCGTAGTTCGCATGTGGCGATGTAGATGTCGCCACAGTAGCTTAAATCAATTCAATACTTACATATTTTTACCGACTTCAAAAAAGGAGGTACTACGTTCGGATGACTGTTTTTTTTTTTTTATTTATGTATGTTCACCAATTACTCCGCCGTTTGTGAACCGATTTTAAAAATTATTTTTTAGTTCGAAAGGGTATACTCCCGAGATGGTCCCATATTAATTTTATTAAGTTTGCTTGCGTAGTTTTGAGCTAGCTTCAATATTACGTATTTTTCCCACAGTCTATGTAGACGATATAATTATTAGACTCCTTCACTGTTATTTACATAGCAGGTAGTAACTTGTGTGGGGTAGGTACCACCACTAAAAAGTGAAAAATAAAAACTTTTTACAAAAAGAAACAACCGACTTAAAAAAACACTAAAAAAGTGAAAAATAACTTTAATTTCGGAAGTCGGTGGCAAAATACGAAAATTAAAAAGCAAAGACACTGACTTGCTTGGTTGTTTCTTATTACTTAGTTGCAATAAAACGTTTATGAATAAACGTTCAAATAACCAAGATGCCGCCACCTGGCTTCAAATAAAACCCAACAGGAAATTATTCCTTCCAATATTGCCAATTACTCACCGTTGCGTTGAAAATTCCAATATGAAAACATGAGAAAATTATAAATTCGCACGTCGTCAGTACGTCGTAATGCAATTAATACGCAGTTTCCGCTCGCTCGGCCATAAACTACTTAGCACTTTCATCTCAACCAGGAAGTGGTCATAAATAGAATTGTGCTATCGTCACCTCCATTTTACCTTTATGGCTGGGTTTAGTGATTTGATGGCGAATCTATACGAAATGGATGATTTAGTCACAGACTGATTGTTTTCGTGTATTTTTCTAACAAAACGAAGAGATACTCAATCAAACCGTGCGTGTTTTAAAAAGGTTTTATGTGTCTAAATAACCGGGAACTCACCAGGGATGTACAGACGCCAGCAGGTCAAGCTACCCGAAACTGTCAGATTTTCCCAATCAACCTTGAACCTTAATGCTTTAGCGATAAAGTTGACAATCTATTAAAGAAATTTGACAGATTGTAGTAGCTTGATGTGCTGGCGTCTGTACTTGCCGGGACCAGGTGGCATCACCGGTGATGCCACCCCGTCCCAAACAGGTGTATGTATTTTTAGAGGATCGACGATATTTTTACAGACTGCCATAGTTTTGCGATCCTACTTATCTAGTCAGTCGGTTTAGCTTGATGATATGTTATTATATTGATATATTCCTTAAATGAGCCGTCAATGGATGGGCAATCTCCAGTCGCTGTCCTGAGACGGTAGCAGTTACTAAGGCCCAATTGGACCATAAACCACTAAATACGAAATACAGTATTACGTCTTCACAGAAAACGGTTGAAACGACGTGCTTCGAAATCTCAGTGTATACCAGCTCGAGTGTGCGGCAGTAATGCTACGGCTATACTTCGCGTTATCGCGAACTTTTCTTCGTGTCTCGATTACTCGCTGAGCAACAGATTGCTCAGCGAGTAAAGTAATCGAGAGGTGTGCGAGAGAGAGCGCACAAAGAAAAGTTCGCTTTAAAGCGAAGTGTAGCCGTAGCATTATGCAAGGACGCGGAAGGTTTATCTACAGAGCGGCCGTAGGTAATTATTTCAAGGTCACTGCCCAGACATAATACTGTTACTTTATTATACTGTGGTTAAACATTTTTAAGACATAATTTTGTCTCTGACATCTTCAAACGATTGACAGAAATAGTAAGTACGATGTTTTAAATTCGTTAGCGCTAAATGCATGCTTGCCAGACTCTCGACCTTTTAATCGGAAACTGTGTAACCAATCTTATTAATCAATTAATCACGGTATGAACTGATTCAATGATAAATCAATTAGAAATCAATCAGATAAGTATCGTGTTCAGTTATTATGTCAAGACCTTATAAGGTGAGGGTAATTTAAATTATCGTTAAGCTTCCTAATACCTGAGAAATCCTAATATGGATAGATATTTATTGAGTAAATAACTTTTCCCCGCGGCTTCGCTAGCGTTCGTGTCGGAAAATATCCTGCGGGAACGTACTACCGAGATAAAAAGTATCCTATAAGTATCCTATCCTATGGGCGTTTGTGCACTACAAGGAATTTTACCGTCCGGCAGTAAAAATGTGAACGCAGCAGTATTACTTGAAATACGAAAACAGACCTTACTGCTTCAAAATAAAGGTGCTATCAACATCGGACCGTAAAAAATCGGACTGCCGGACAGTAAAATTCCTTGTAGTGCACAAACGCCCTAAGTCCTACCTAACCCAGGTCATGGTTTTCCCATGTGCCAAGTTCCATCCAAATCCGTTCAGCTACTCTAGCGCGAAAACGTAACAAACAAACTCACTTTTGAATTCATAATACCTATTAGTTGGGATGCTTAGAAGCTGGCCACACAGAAGAGACGTGAGACGAGGACGGGACGGAGACGCGGCAATAATATGATGGAAAAGCGACGCGCCTGCTTCTTGTCTTTTCTATACGTTTTGTGCCAGATAAAGTCTGCGTCCCATGTCACGTCTCTTCTGTGTCGCCCGCGCCTTACAAACTTTGATGTTATTACTCAACAGGCATAACATCTTCTTCTTTGCCGTATCGATGGCACGATGGTGCAGGTGTAAGGATTTCGTACCCGAAGGGTGCCAAATGGAACCTATTACTAAGCCTCCGCTGTCCGTCTGTCTGTCAGCGGGCTGTATCTCATGAACCATAATATGTAGACAGTTTAAATTTTCGCAGATTGTGTATTTATATTGCCGCTACAACAAATAATAAAAATAAAATAAAGTTAATAACGTGTCTATGGTAAAAATCGTAGGTTTAAATATTGTATGGAGATACGGAACCCTTCGTGTGCGAGTTCGAATTGCACTCGACCAATTTTAAAATTTTCTTCCACGATAGTGTTCCATCGTCGGTGGCAGCGCAAAGGTCGCTATGGCTGCATTTTTGGGGCACAGGGGGCAGTATAGGAGCGGTGGTCGTACGTTAGTTTGCGCCACAGCTCCACACCCACACCACACCCTGCTACCGTACCTTCGAGAGATAAAATGAAAACTTATATTAGGGAAAAGAGTACAGTAATTTTGCAAGCATTACATAGCCCATTATCGTAAAAACGGCACATAGGTACTTTACCCATTTATGCTTCGTAGTAAATAAAGCGCAATGCTTCACACAAAACTGATCAATAACAACGCGGTATATAACAAACAAGTGTCTCTTCAGACTAATGAATAATTAATCGATAATCATAAAACAATTAACTATTGTTAGTACATGACATTGGCAATGACTCTAGTCTCGCATTCGAGTCACGAGTACCAATAAATTGTGATCAGGAAGGGAGACGTGCAAATAAATCTAATTGTCTATGATGAGTAGATACAATGATACATATTAAATGTTCATTAATATGGGTGTCTTGCCGTTAGATGCGGTCACAGAGTAAAACGTAAACCGAGTGTCTATGAATTCCACTCACGGAATTTTACGACTGTTGCGCTAAAAAATATCCTGCGTAGCTAGTTTACGCTTTTCCCTCTGTCGTGCAAATGTCCTAGGATTCTATCGAATCAGTAGGCAGCAGCGATAGTAACAACATACTTTAATCATCAATAAACGCATTTTCTAATAACAGCTTTATTATTTCCAATAAAATTTCATAAGCGAACATTAAATGTTCAGCAGTAATTAACAACCAACTCAGTAATTACATAATGATAAGTACTGTCTGGACACCTTCGTAGCGGTGTACAAGAATTATAGAAAATCACAGCTTTGGCGCAGCTCATTGTGCTCCGCATCTGTATCCCTCCATGCAGTGTCTACTCTGTGGCAATAACATCGATGCTTCGGTCGATGATTGATTACAGCGGATGCGATAGACGACGTACTAGGTTTAGGTAATATTGGATGGAAAGGCTGAATGCTAGACTGATTAACGATCGGACCTTAGTAATCAAACGAGTTATGGCGATTGGTAGTTAAATTTTGTGCTTTGTGGAGTTAGAAATTGGAAGCTGGAAAATAAATACTCTAAATGAAAAGTAGCTATACGTAACTAAAAAAAAAAAAAAATTGAAGGTACGGTCTTAAAAGTGAAGCTTTGATATCAGAGCAATCTCCTCATACGACCTGATTATATCTGGACTTTAAAAGAGATCGGACCTCGTGAGTTTGTTTCGGCCTTTCTTCTCGTAGTCAGATAGGAAATGCCGACCGGCGACCTAATCTAGCTTATTTTTAATATGACATGTAAAAGTGATTCCAATATCCTATTTACAGAATAAACAATTTCATTTCCATTTTTATTTTCATTTCATTTCAATTTCATATCAAATTTTTCATTTCAGAGTTCATACAGTGGTAATAGTTTAGCCCATCAACAAGTTTGGAGGGGAGCTGACTGCCCGGGGTACCATACCAGTAAATGACATAATGACGCCTCCAAATTATGTGAAAACTCAATACTGTTTCAATCAATCAAAAGTTATTAAAACTGTATAAAAGTACGAACAATACTATCAACATTTTTATTTTTTACTAGCTGTGCCCCGCAGTTTCACCCGCGTAGGTCTCAATCCCGTGAAACATCTTTTCTTTCTTTCTTTATACGTAGTATTCTATTCTACTCTTTAATTTAAAAAGGTGCTTAGAAATAAAAAAAATGTAGACTATTCAAATGTATGTTTCATATTGTTGTGTGGCGCCAATCTGATTGATTACGTCACACGTTGACTATAAAATAGTGTCACGCAGTTAAATGTGTCGACCCTAATTTATACGACGTTTATGACTGTCCAAATCAACGGTATCGACTTGCTTGTTGCCTCACATGTTCACTGTTTTATTGGTTTTATTATAGAACAGATAGACAAACTTTTAATTCAAGGTATACCTAACCCACCTACCTGTTTACCTTTTACAGCACTTTACAGGTACCTTATATCTTCGAACTTGTTTTGGTATTAGTTTAAACAATGGTATCCGTTCGGAATAGTAAATAAATATGAATTGAAACAAATACCAGTGGTATTAGTTTTTGGTATTAGAATGGAATGACTCCACATACCACCTTGCCGAATAAATTCTCTAACTGATAGTGTGGCGGCATCTACATCGCCACATGCGAACTAAGCATCAAAGACCTGACGTCACACAAATCCTGCATCGCGCTAACAGAGTTTACCGCGCGATTGATATTTATAAGACTTCCTGATATCAATCGTTGGGCAATTGCCCGCCAGACACAACACCCGACTGGTCGGAGGATCCTCCCTTTTCTATAGAGGATGAGTGAACTTTTAACCCGGTTCCTCATACCTCTAAATTGGTGACGCCGAGTATGAACGTCAGCGCAGTCTTCATGCAACTACTTCAGCGTGAGAGCGTGACGTCATTATCGGCCTGTAAAATAGTGCAAACCGCATCAAAATCCGTTACGTAGTTTAGAAGAACAACGCGGTCACAATCATTCAATTAGGTACTCAAAACTAATATCAGTCATTAAGCAACAATATACTGTGCCTATTAGTATTCAAAGGCAGACATGATTTAAAGGTCGCTAGTGAATGCCATAGGTTATTAATTATGGCCACACTATTGAATTAGGAAATTCCTGTAATGATAGTGATGATGAGTTTAGAAGCCCTTTTTTAAACCTAGTGTTTAATTTAAATATTAGTTAGATTTTTCCTTCACATAGCATAATTTTGCGATAGCTCACTTTAGCAAGCAAATTTAAAGTTTTATAAGAACAAAATGTGCAACTACAGATCTGCCTACATCTTCAGTAAGACACAGTTATGACCAACCAACCATTGTTAATGATAACCTATCCACACCAATGAACAATTAATTTAAGGTATCCCACCATAGCAATTACAGTAACCATAGAGCATAGTGATCATTAAACGCGAAACCGCTACACAGGCACAGTAGGTAAGAACAGTCAGCCTCAAAAACATACGTATGTATGAATCATTTGATTTTCTAGAATCACGGGCTCGTGACTAAATAATAACAGCCGCATGGTTCGATCGTCAAGGTTAAGCAACGCTTGCCGAGGCCGGTCTGTGGATGGGTGACCATCCATTACATAGGAGACGAGACCTTTCCATTCCGCCGTTGGTCCGGCCTAGTTCCTGCCTAGTTCCTGCTGTCATTTGTAGTCCGGCCTAGTTCTTGCTGTCATTTGTAGATCTTTACAGTCATTACAGGTAGTCAGAAGCCCGAAAGCCTGATAGTGACAAACAGTCTAGGCGTATCATGTTACCCAGTTACTGAGTTGTGCATGTTAGATAGGCAGTCGCTCTATGTAAAATACTGGTATTCAGCGGCATCCAGTTAGATTCGAAGCCCCTATATAGTTGGGAAAAGGCTTCGCAGATGATCATATTACCCTCCCAAGATAGGACAAAATTATTACACATTGGGTACTTAATTCTAGCTACAAATCGATAGGTGGGTTAGGTATTATATTTATGGAATACAAATTGTAGACAGATTAATTCGTGTCGATATAAACTTCTTCTTGATAATTACTGTACATTGTGTACCTACAGTTTCACACTGCATATCGCATACGATGGCATGGAGAGTATAGGTACTCACCTATGTATAGTGAGTAGGTTCACAGTAGCATACGCTAGCATGGGAAGCTCATTATCGAGTGCAGTCGCATGCATAATTAATGGTGTCCATAAAACTGTGGCGTCCTATCGATTCCTAGTATTTCGAGGTAGATAGCCGTCTGTTTATATGCCTAAGGTAATTTAGCGTGATGAAAGTCTCGGCCTATTCGACTATGCGTAATACATATACCTAGTTCTTTTCGTATAGAATCAATACAAAATAAATAAAAAGATAGCAAAACGTCAAGCAAAAAGTATGATCAGAGCATAACGCCTGTAATCTCCTAAAGTTTAGGCAGAGGTGTGCACCATTCACGTCCACGTGTATGTCACCAGTTATGTCCCATGTAATAGGGGGCCATGCAGCCTATTGCCATCAACCGGGCCAAATACAGAATCCGAGCTGATACTGAGAAATTCTGGATTTTTAAATCCAATGGACACTTTGCCTGGCTTGCGAATCGAACCCGACACCTCTTGCCCAGCAGTAGCGCTTGGGATCACTTATAGATCACCGAGGCAGTGTGTAGTACTCGTTAATAACCTCCTTAGTTGGAAACGCGTCCCAATAAATAAAGATGGCATCTTATTTAGATAGTGTTCGATCATCGTTATCTTGTTATCTAATGTCGTTATGTTCTACAACATTCCGTGTTTATCTCGCAAGATCCAACTGGAAATGTGACCACGGATTTCTCACCGTACAACTTTATAGGGTATTTAAATAAGGCCCATTGACACCTTGGGTAATTGGTACCTACGACGCAAGCAATTTGTTGAGGAATAGTTAAGACGCAGGGTGACCTTAGACGATCAATCTGGCATCAGTTTAATTCGTGATCTTTGTTTTATATTGATGACAGATTCATCGTATACGGTCACGGTGTAATGTTAGATGGACACGAAATATCTATGATACATATGATCGTCAAAGGTCCTCCTAAAACCAGCCAGAATCTCAGAAGAAGTCATGCAATATTGCACAATCGAAATTTCGTTTGTAAAAGTTACAAAACAATTAATCATTGAAAATATATTTTCGCACAAAAAGTTTGAATAATAGGCGACAATTAAATGCTAATGAGTTCTTGGACAAAACTCCAAAAGAAATTACTTACGGCTCATTAGTGAAATTAAACCAAAGAGATTGAAAATATCGTCACGTTTGGCAGTCAAACACGAGATCAAACAACAGTTCCACCGAACCGCACTTATCAAATGTTTCAGTGCTGTTAGTGGAAGTGCTCAGGTGCGGTTCGGACAAGTGCTGTTAAAATTAGTGCTAAGAGTGGAATGCCTCAAACTTATGCATACGCTTCAAATCGAAGAAACATTCGAAAACAACAGCAGGCGTAGCATGGCGCTTTCTATCTTTACGAAGAATAGACATAGCTTTTTCTATACAAGTGACAGTTCGTTTCTTCATTTTTGACATCCACCGTAGAAATCTTTCTACAAACTGTCATTTGGTCTTTCATTTCTAACGATCTTTTTTTAAGTAGACTATTTCGGAAGAAAGTTTTCTATCCTTACTGTCAAAATCACACTGACAACCGATAAATCCTATGGCAAAACAATGAATTCTGAGTCGAATTATGTAAAAGAGTGAACTTAGTAAAAAGTGCAGTTTTTTTTTTTTTTGAGGTTCGGATGTCGTCCTATGAGTTCTCCCGCTCTGGGCGGAGCGGAAGGGCGTGTCAGACTTTTACTGACTAAAACCCACTCATGTTCCTTCAGTTGCCTGTTACCAAGGTCCCGGTATCCCTTACGGACTAACCCGCAACCCTGGCAGAAAAAAAAGTGCAGTTGACTCTTTCTACTTTACTGCCGTCGTACTGTCTACAGGAAACGTCATTTTTGTCTATTCTTCCGTCGACAAAACAAAAAAGTTTTGTCGATTTTATATTCCGTTACTTTCTGATGACATTTCAACCAATCGCATCTCCCAACAAGCTAAAAATCTTCAGCAAGGAAAATCCGGAACTAATATTCACCCAGTGATATTTGATGTAAGCCTTAGCGCCTTAAATACTCACGATCCGGCCATCGCGGAGATCCGACCTGATCCAGGCAAAGTGGAGCAAGAACTTGAATTTTAACGGAGATTACACTTCAAGCGATGGCCGAGGCAAGGGAGCTGTAATTGATTTCATAGTTTTAACTATTAGGAAGGAATGCAGATGTTTGTGATGGTATTTTAGAGATTTTAAGCAAATAAAAACAACGAGAATTTCTGGTTTTAGACGCAACCATATTCACAAGTAAACCTGCCTTGTGGTTTGCTAATCAGATATTGCGTGCCTACGACATAGCTTGCACAAGATGGCATGAAAGTCTTGGTAGATAGACAAATACTTATAGACAACCCACAAGGAGACAACAGTGAGTTAAAATGGATTGTAGAAGGTATAGGCACTACTTTAAAACCGAAACAATGAAATAGGTAAGTACTAAACTAATCGAAATCGTTACATATTTATTTAATACTTCAAGCACACAGATGTACAGATGCCATAGGAATTTTCTACCAGTCAACCTCTGCATCAGCAGAGACAAACAGTTACAGTCGTAGGTGCAATAGCGAGAATTGTGGAATAAATATTTATTTAAATATAAAAATATACATATACCTATTAAAAACTATAAATAACAACATAACAACACCAATAACAGCAAACAACAATACTATTTAATATTGCAGGTAAGCATTAGCCCCAGTCCCAAGAGTAACAAAATCGAACCATATACAAAGTTAACAATAGCATGGTATTCAAACACTGCACTACAAAGTACGGTAACAAAGCCACTATTCACAACTCTAAACTGAGACTTATTCGATTACATGGAAGCAAAACTTTTTAAGTTCATTATATTACTCCAAAGAAATTCTTAGTCGTAGATTTCTATCATTCATGACTGACCTGACTTGGAATCATAATAACGTCACCAAAAGAGGGGTACTGACGATATAATAACGGAGTCGAAATTCTTTTTACAATCACGACCAAAAACTAGTACCAGACTGTTTTTAGAAACCGTATCTATTTTGCGTCATAAAGTCACTTAAATCATCATCATCAGCATGCAGCGGATTTCTGCGGACTTCGCAAGGTCATCTGTCCACCTTATAGAAGGTGGACAGATAAACAGAATCAATTAATATTCATTTTTGAACGCTGCTGTCTGTAAAATCCAGGAAGTAAACTCCAAAATTAACTACAGGACTTATTCCACTTTCCTCTAAGACTTTTACTTTGTAGAATAGAATAAAAGTTTACTGCAGAGTGTGTTAGTAAAAAATCCATTCCATTAGTTGGAGACAAGGAGTCCTTGTGTGAAACATTGAGCTAGACAAGACGGATGCGGTTAGTTAAGACCCGTATTGCGTTGTAGGATGCCGCGTGGATGAGGGCGCGTCCACAGGACTTTATATCTGTGGCGTAGTTTTGATGGACTGCTGTACTATCGGATGTTGGGTTGTAAACTGAATAGTGATGGTGAATCATTTAAAATCATTTTTGGAATGAAGTTCTTTCAACGCAGCTTGCAGTAGGAATCGTCACGTAACGAAAAAGCGTTATACCCGAAAAAGTCAGTTTCAAGTGTCAAAAGTTCTGTATTATCTAATCTAATACATAGTACACAGCGTAAGGAACTTCGTTCCAATTTGATGCCCCACGACGCCTCCCGAAGTTCCGACTTGGTTTTTTTTCTTACAATGTTACTGTTGTTATTAGAAGTGGGAAGACTCGCCGAAAATAGAAAACAAACATGCTGTTATTGCCCATCTTTAGAACATAACGTCTTCTCATAATCAGAAGAACGAGCAGTGATATATTAAAACATCCCAATATTGTGTAAACGTGGAATTTAAACTCAATCTTCAGAAGCGTCATTACAACAAAAAACAAAAGCCAAGCCATTCTCAACACCTTAATTTCAAACTGAACTTTTATCTTGGCAACGCCGCCAACTATCAGACCAACACCATGGCGCGCTAGCCCTAACTAAATAGTTGGGGGCAATTTGCATTTTGATACAATTGGTCCGGCCGGTTGTAACTTCGCAGCGTCAACTGTTTGGATGGGTCGTGTCGTGATTGTATACTAGGTTATTAGGAATTCATGTCACTTATCAACATCTTTGGGTTTTGTTCAACTATTTGCATCGGTGGCTGTTTCCATGCGGATGCAAGTTGACTTTACGGGTGGAGGTCATGCTGCAATTTGTCTTATGACCTCATCTACTTCGCATACATACAAGGCCCGGGAAAATAACACAATCCTAATTATCCTAACGCATATTATAAATGCGAAAGTGAGTTTGTTTATTACGCTTTCACGCTAAAACGGCTGAACGGATTTGGATGAAATTTGGCACATGAGTAGACCATGACCTGGAGAAAGACATAGAGACATACTTTTCATCGTGGATCGCAGACGAAGTCGCGGGCAACAGTTAGTTAGTACATTATATTGGCCGTTGTAAGCTCAAACAAGTGAATGAAACCCAGCCACCGGGGTTGTTTATTATTTTAGCATTGGAAATAGGTACTTATCTACTAATCTATTGTATTTTCTGTTATTGAGCTGAATGTCGACACGTATAGCGTGTACTAAGGGATCTCGTGCACTACGCAGCAATGACCACGACTTGTAGCATGACTAGTCGCAATCTTGGTCGCAAAATATCGACCAAGAATAAAGATAGGATAGATAGTCTTGCCATAGGACCGACCTTTCATCCGACCAGTTTCGCGCACTACGCGACGACTTGAACGGTCTTACGGATATGAACGGTCTTACGGCCAAACTTTTTTCTTGGTCGATGTTCTGCGACCAAGATTGATTGTGGGCCAGTTGTACGACAAATCGTGGTCGTGACCGCATAGCACGCGAGGTGCTTGAGCATCTTATTTTCTCCGAACTTGCAGAGAAATAAAGACTTTTTCAAGTGCCAACCACTCAGAGGCTCTAGACAAAGTGACATTCTATCAGCGATAACGATGATGGAAAAGGCAAAAATGTATGGGACTGACATAAGCTATCGAAAAGCTTATGTCAATTCTGTTGAAAGTCGTTGTAGAAATACGAAACGCTTTCGAAGCGATAGTCACTTGTCTAGGCCCTCAGAGTAGTTTTTAGAAGATTCATGTACATTGTACAAGAGACGACAGATTTATTTCTCTTTACGTTTACTCCACTGAGTGACCATAAACTTTGAAATGACTACTGCTACTACGGAATCAAGTTTGTGACTTCTGTCCTTAGACCTACAGTAAATTGGCGAAATTGTCTGCTTCCTAATTGAGTTAATATAAAAATAAGCTTTGGAGATTTACGGCTCGTAAAAACATTCCAACAGTTTAGATTTATAGTCTGGATTCTAGAAAAACATCCTTGTTTTACGTTGATCTCTGCCACACCAAAAGTTACCCATACATAGGTAAAATAAAAAATAAAAACACATAAAATAAATAAAATTTAAGGGCCTTACCACAAAAACTTAGACACTTTTGTTGAACGCGTGTTTAATGTCAGTTTTATGTCAAACTCCATACAGAAATGTCATGTTTAAAAGGTGTTTAGGGTAACAACTGATAAACACGGTTTTGTGGTACCTAATGGGAAGTGTCTGTTTGTAATGTCAAAATAACAGCTTTTTACTAAATGCACATGAAAGCATATACGGTAAAAAAAAAAATTGTCTGTCTCTCTATTTGTGTTTGTTCCGCCTAATCTCCGAAACGGCTGGACCGATTTTGACGTAACTTCTATTGGCAGATAGCTGATGTTATAAGGAGTAATTTAGAATTTTATTTTATAACAAGAATTAGGGTCCACGCGGGCGAAGCCGCAGGCAGCGTCTAGTCTAAAATAAAACTATTATGTGGATTCTGCTTCTATCAAAAGTATTTTTAATCGATATTGTATCTCTTTCCATGTCATGACGCTGTCCATCCTGTAGGAAGACCTGGAGTGACACAAGCAAAATTGAGAAGCCAGGATCAACAGAGAGAAGAAGAACATAGTGAAACTAGAACTAGATGAGATCATCATATTCTGCCTAGCCTTTTCCCAACTATATTGGATTCGGCTTCCAGTCTACCCGGATGCAGCTACATACCAGTATTTTACATGGAGCGACTGACTATCTGACCTCCACAGCCCAGTTACAGATACCAAGACTGGTTGTCAGACTTTTGGGCTTCCCGTAACGACTATCAAAGATCCACGAATGACAGCCGGGACATATCGTGATTCATAAAATTATGGTTATGACCCTTTTGTTTCTCCATGACAGCCAAGAGGTGAGTCCGGAATTCTGAAATGTTTGTTTGGTAGGTTGCAGTCTAGTCAACTTTGGGAACCACAATAAAATAATAATGTAGTTACTACAGTACTGACGTATACTATAATAATCCTATCGTACTTGGCCGACATGTCGATTTCCGTGACGTACACTTGACTGTTCAAGTTTAATAAGCACTTACGATTCATTACTTCGTGGCTAGTCATTGTGTCGTAAATAAACTCGCATCACTAGATCATGGTTAGACACTTCAAAATCCATAATTAATATAAATTCGGAAATAACTCTGTCTGCCTGTCTATTTGTTACCACTGAACAGTTTTAGTCAAAATTTGGCAAGGAGATAGATGGCACCCTGAGGAAGGTCATAGAAGGTCAGTCTACTTTTTATCGACATACCGTGCGGGCGAAGCCGCGGGCGGAAGCTATTTCAAAATAAAATTGTTCATTACAAAAGAGAAAAGTAAAACATAGGAGATTACCCACTTTTTAAAGGGTGTATTTAATTTCTTTTATGTTTTTTTAAACATCTTGTGTTCGGTTTTTTTTTTGCCCATTCCCCGCTATCTAACTTATTTTCGTAACCGATTAAAGGTTCTTACATACTGGGGCGATTCGTCGCGCGACGCGAATTTTAACAAAACAATTTCTGAGAAAACTACACGGCGAACAATGCGGCGGCGTCCCAGTATGTAAGAGCCTTAAGACTAATCAGTTTGATTTTGACCGTTCAACAAGATTCATTGCGGTTACTTACGTTGTTGAGCAGATTTTTTTTCGAACTTATAAAGCAATGGATTGGCAATTTGTTTCAAACCGATTCAGATAGTGATTGATCGTGTATTACACAATAAGGGTGCCGTTATTCGAATGAATTGGAATTTTTCCCACATTTGTAGGTTTGATGACAATACTTTTAGGTGCCAAAACAGCAAAACAGGCGATGAAGAAAGGTACTTTTCTTTTAATACACAATGTGCTCGTCATGGTTTTCAAGAGCATCCTTTTGTAATGAACATGTTCTTGAATGTCATCATGATTACTCTAAAGCAATATGTAGGTAGGTTGTTTTAGTACACAAATAATACAGGTGCCAAACGGAGCCGCAAAAAATTATGTATTCAAATCTGAAACTGGTTACTTCCAAATATAAAGTTACTTTGTAAAACTACAAAAAGAAAACCAATAAGGACTAGTTTTTTATTAGTAACTAGCTAAGTCTCGATCCTGTGGGAATATCGGGATAAAAAGTATCTTAAGTCCTATTCCAGGTCATGGTCTACCCCTGTGCCAAATTTCATCCAAATCCGTTCGGCCGTTTTTACGTGAAAGCGAAACAAACAAACAGACAAAGTCACTTTCGCATTTATAATATTATATTATAAATATATTATAATATAAATATTAAACTTACCTATATAAATATTAAATATATTTATATATATATATATATATATATATACATCGTTATTTATATTAGAAATTCAATTGGTAAAGGATCACAGAAGAGTACTACATTCGAATAATGATATTCTTAAAAAAAAGTTAGACTCGTCTCGACCTCAAATAAATTCAAATGCCATTCAAAAATCGTTATTATAATCGCATGCAGAATAACTTTACATAACAGGAATCAGAAGTGTTTATTATTATGAAATCATGAATGAATCGAGTCATCGCCTTTCGAGATCAGACGACAGATGTGTACCAGATGCGTCGACTAAAAGATTCCTAATTTGTATGATTTATCGTCAAGACTATTTTACAATTTTTCTCACTTTGTCTTAGATCTGAAGATAATGTGTTTTGAAATGTATTTAAATAGAAAGCTAGAGTAATGTGACACTTAAACACAGCTGTTACTTTATTTTCTTTTTTATTACAAATTATGAAATTTGTGGTTACAAAATGGATAATCTTGTAATTTATATAGCGCACAGATGGTTTGGATATTACATTTGTGTAAAGTGAATTAGTGTACATTCAATTGTTCTCATTTGCAGAATTAAATATTTGTCAAATGGTTGTGAAATGCAGCATGTGGTTCGTTTACACGCTTTTTTGTTACAAAATGGAATGTTTTTGTTTGAACTGAATAGGATTCGGTCTGTCATCTGATTGTATTGTGTAAGTTCTTGGAAATTAAAGGGGACATTATAACATGATTCATACTTTGCCACTGACGCTGACGTTTAAACTACCATGTGGGGATGACTAATTTGAAAGACCTAACATCAAAGAAAGCTCTCTCTCTCTCTAATGCTACGGCTACACTTTGCGTTATCGCGAACTTTTCTTCGCGCGCTCTCTGTTGCTCAGCGAGTAATCGAGGGGTGTGCGAGAGAGGACGCACGAAGAAAAGTTCGCGATAACGCGAAGTGTAGCCGTAGCATTACTCTTTCGAGTTTAAGGGTGTGGGTTCGAACCCACACACGCGCTTTACTTGCAATTTCATCAGCACTGGTCTGATGGTCTCAAAACGGTGAAGGAATACATCGTGAGGAAACCGGCTTGTCATAGAACCAACAATTCGAAGACACTGCACTGGGCCTTAGATTACAGCTCCACTCCCTCTCAAAGATAGGAGCCCTGTGTCCCAGCAGTGGGAAAATTATAGGGTGATTATGCTTGCTTTGTAATATCAAAAGAAACAAACAGAAATTGTCAGTTCCTTACTCATCAAACAAGCCTGGTTCTAATACAGTCTGCTTGCGAAAGAAATCTAGATTAGTCCCAGTAAAAGTTGAGGCACTAAAACAATGGTTTTATTAGCTGACTAATGCCTTCTCTCCTTAAAGCCACTTGCAAACTATCGTGATATCGCGGGCGCGACAAGGGTTGCGCTGCTTGTCGCGCCCGCGATATCGCGCTAGTTTGCACGAGGCTCTATTTTTAGGTCTGTTCGTCGTAATAAGCTAATAATAGACCTCCTTGTCTCTGCCAAAGGTTATTGTTTGAGGGTTCTCCATACAAATATACATGACGTAAGACATGTTTTCCGTGAAATCCTAACTTCCTAATCATAACTAATATGAGTTTGTTTTCACGCTAAAACGGCTGAACGGATTTGGATGAAATTTGGCACATGGGTAGACCATGATGACCTGTAGGATATAGGGTACCTTTAATCCCGATATTCCCACGGGATCGAGACCTTTGCGGGTGAACCCAGGGGTGAACTACAGAATAAATAAACCAAGAACATCGCAATAATTGATAAGAGCATAACATGACATTACGCCTGTATTCCCCGAAGGGTTAGGCAGAGGTGTAGGTACTTATAGCACACCCACATAATCGCTGCTTATGTTTAGGTCCCATGTAATTCATGTTCATTTAATTTCATGTTTATGTGCAAAGGGGCGAGCTTATTGCCAACAAATCCAGGCTTCACTCTCCAGACTGCTACTGATAAATTCCTGAAGGAAAAACCCAGTAACACATGCTCAGCAGTACCGTTTGAAACCACAAGCTCAAAGAACATCTGTCAGGGTTGCGGGAAAGTCCGAAAGGGATACAGGGACCTAGGCAACAGGCAACTGAAGGAACACGGGTGGGTTTTAGTCAGTAAAAGTCTGACACGCCCTTCCGCTCCACCCAGAGCGGGAGAAGTCATTGGATGATTTCCCACCTTCAAATAAAAAAAAACAAAACAAAAATCCCGATACTAAATCCCGTTAGTATATCTATTCCAAAATGGAAGCATTCCTTCTCAATTTAAGAAAAACAGCCAGGAATTTTCCTAGTAGAAAACTTGAAGTTCCCTCAAACGTCTAAATAATTTACAAACCGTCTAAAAACTTTCTCTGGTTCAATAATAAAACAAACATTTCTTTTGCCGGTAGCATCTAGTTCATCAACCGTTCAAATATTTGTTCAGGGTCCACGGCGGCCATTTAACTTGGAACCAATTACGGCCTGGATTATAGTTTGGCTACTTTAATTATAAAAGTGATCAAAGCTGTGTTTAATTTTGAAATATTGTGTGGGTCACTGAGCAAGCAGTTTGGTTCGCCAGACAAATGTTCGGCAGTGACATTTAATTTTGGCTCAGAATGAGAATGGAGATCAGACGTTAAAGTAGGTAACTACCTAGCTACTAAGTATAACCTACCCAGGGACTTGAAACATTACTCAAAATAAGGATATAATAGCGATATGTATTGTATAGTTCCAGTAACCCTTTACGAACTAATTTCTTGGCAATATTACGAAAATCTGTCGGAACAAAATCTTCAACTATTAATTTAGTTACGATCCAGGTGGAACAGTCCTGGCAGGGTTGCGGGTTAGTCCGAAAGTCCACACACGTCCTTCCGCTCCACCCAGAGCGGGAGAAGTCATTGGATGATTTCCCAAAAAAAAAAAAAAAAAAGTTTGAAACAGTAGATATCATCGTTACTGGAACGGATCGTAACGGTATTTTCACGTTATTTTATAACGTTTCAAGTCCCTGGTCCTATCTACTTAAAGTGGTTTTTTTTTTTTGGCTATTTTACCAAGTTCTAAATACTTTGAGGTATTCCACTCAGAGCACTGATTTCAACAGCACTTTCCCGAACCGCACCTGATCACTTCGAAGTTGATTTACAAGGACATCGTCCAAAACTGTATCTCAAACTTTTTTCTGTGTGAGTATAGTAAAGTTTGATTTGGATTTTATCCTAAGATCTGTATGTACAAACTGAAACTCAAAACTCAAAGCATTTATTTCAAATAAACCAATTACAGGCACTTTTGAATTGTCAAAGGGTCGGTCAGTCAGAAAATATGAAGCTAGTTGCCCATTCCAAAGCGTAGTAGGATCCTATGGAGAAGAACGGGCAAGAAACTCCACGGACACTCTTTTAAATCAGAATATTGTTACAATATATTGTTTACATCGTTCATGTTGGAATCATACATGTGAGTACAATGTAGAAAAACGTGCAGGTTAAAAGCGTCCGTAAATAAAAGATAAAAAGATACAAAACAATTCAAAAATTAAAATATATTAAAATACACACACAGATCTTAGTATCCATAAAGTTATAAGTATCATAAAGGGAAGCCCCGAGTACTCAACTTCTTCGAAACGTAAAGAACACTAACTCTACATCTAGGTATCCAGTAATAAATAAACTGAAATAAGTAATCAATTCACTACCACTTTAAAAATGAAACGTAAACAAAATAAAAGCAAACGCAAGCATGACCCAAAAACGGAGCCATATGTTTATTAATTACGTTAAAAGCGTATCGCCACATAGGACCGCGTCTGTCTGTCTGTTTACTACATATAGCGCTATACTGCTATCCTCGTAAATGACTGGGTGTGTATTGATGCGATTCTTACCAAAATTATGAGGTTTGTTTCTAGAAATCAGCTTTTCGGGATTCTTCTTCTCATTTCCCATAATCGGTATTGAGAATTAAAGTCAGCAAGATTGTAGCACTGGTAGCAGGTAGCAGAACTGCCCAGGGCAAGTAGGATGTTCATTTAAGGACCGTGGAGGCTGTTTGTCACTCCCAAAACGACATTTTAACCAATTTTTCGATAGTAACAGTTATTATAAATTATACCAGCTATAGAAGAGTCGGCCGTATAAGGAAACCTTGCATTATCACCAAGATGGGTTTTATCGACGGAAGAATAGACAAAATGACAGATTGGGATTGTTTATCTGTCATTTTGCTGGAGGAAGATGCAGATTATGAAATATGCTGCAGCTCGCTTCCTACTTATCACAGTCAATCTGCACGCGTAGCATGACCACCGTAGAAACTGGTTTGGTCGACGAAAAAATACAATCACTGACCGACCCCTTGACAATTCCTGTAACATGTGTCTATAAAAAAAAAGTGCCTGTAATTGGTTTATTTTGAAATAAATGCTTTGAGTTTGAGTTTGACTATCTGTAATTTTGTCTATTTTCCGTCGAAAAAACATGGTCCTGCTAGTCGTGCTGAAAGAAGATGCAGATAAAGAAACATGCTGCAGTTCGCTTGCTTAATAATCACGGTAGATCTGGATCGGTATCTTCCCCGGACAAACTAAACTGGACTTTTTACAGCACAAAAGGTACGGGCGAATTTCTTTGCACCGAAAAAGCGGAACATAATTTTCCACGTGCGTTTACAAACAAATTACATAACATAATATTGAATATATCTTCGACCGCTTTGATATGATATGTGGGAGTTCTTGAAACGTTATTGTAAGTATACAAATCAAGGTGAGTAGGTAGCCTTGTATGAGTCACCGCTAGTATGCTGTATGTCCCAATATAAGCAGCATGAATGAGTTTCGATGTTGAATGTCTTGTTTTTATATCACTAGCGCTATCTTGTTGAGAAATCGTTGGTCGTCTTTAAGATAACATGGTTAGAAATGTATGAAGAAAACTGTTGTCTTTAGAATTGGTTTTATGGAGTTGGATGATGAATATGATGATTCAGAAAATCTGAAAGTTTTGAGACGTTTTGGTTAAGAGAAGTAGGTATGTAATAAAAAACCCTACATTTCATAGCTCGTCAAAATGTAGGGAACAGCAGATTTTTTTTGTCTGTCTGTCGTATGTTCCGGCTAATCTCCGAAAGGGCTGGCCCGATTTTAACGGGGCTTTCACTGGCAGATAGCTGGTATTAAAAAGACCAGCAGAGGCAGAGAGAGTAACTAGGCTACTTTTATTTTAGCCTCAGCAGCTAGAGATGAAATATAATCGCTTTTGAATCTTGCGTACGTGTTAGGTATTTATACTCGTACTTACATGTACACACGGCTACACATGAACCTATCATTATCATTTTTATCATTTCCAGTATAAGCTGACCTCGCATTGTACGGAAATCCTATAGAATGCGAGATCAGCATAAACTGGAAATGTGTAGCTTGATGTGTAGCCGTGTGTACCACATATTGAGTTATTATAACTTAGCTATAAACTTGCTTAGGTAAGTATGGTACCAGTACCACAGTATTACAAACCTCTTTTAGGTAACAAGCTGGATGCATAGGCATACTGAGTTATAAATTAGCTACAAATAAGTGAACATCTGCAGACTTGCATAAGAAAGTATGAAAAGAAAAATGTTTCTAGCTAATATTTTCATAACTAACTAGAATACGTTAAGACTGTAACTGTTGTTAAATAACCAAGTTTGTGTTGGACAAACTAGTTTATTGTACATCACACTCAAGCTTTTATAACGGTAACATATCATGTTACTTTTGGTACAGCATTAAAATATTTAATGAGATCGCGTGCAGATAACCTCGACGAAAAGTTGGAAATGAATAATTAAGTTACCAAAACTACTAATGTAAATCGATTGATAACATAAATAAATGTTGACTATTAAGGGCCTACCTCAAATTGCTTAGCATGATCCTCTGTTATGCCGAAAATACTGCAACATTAATTTTGAAATAAATACAATGTTAAAGTTGAGGATTGATGCTAGGTCCTATTTTTGGCGAAAACGAGATTACATAAAATTTTCTCTATAGAAAAAAAAATCCAAAGTTGCCTCTAAAAAGAACTTTTTGAATACCAGCGGTTTATGCTGGTATTCAAAAAATACTTCAAATTAGATCATGAAACTTTGCATAATAACTGAAGTATGTATAAAGCAGGTCGTATGTTTTTTTTTTTAATTACCGTTATTTTCACCGTAAAAAGCAATTACCTAAACTTTTCGAGATTTGAGAGCCGCTAGCGCCCCACTCCGTCTCGCTCTCACGATTCGCGACTCGCGAGTAGTATGGTGCGAGCGAGATAAAATCTGAGGTAGGGTCGTACTCAGCGCGTCCCTTTCAGATGTATATAAAGAAAGGACCGTGCTAACTAGCGCGACTTGACTAGTCTGCAAGAGCCTCCAAAGGACTGTGGCCAAAGTGTGGAACTCTCTGCCAGCGTCTGTGTTCCCTTCCACATATAACGCGTCAGCCTTCAAAGCAAGAGTGAACAGGCTTCTTCTGGGCTTGCTCACTCCATCATAGACCTCATCCATCGCTATCCATCAGACGAGATCGAGGTGAAGAGCAGGCCCAAATCACAATAAAAAAATTAAAAAAACTGTTCACGTTACTTTAAACATGTAGATTGTCGTTAATTAAATAGGCTAAAAAAGATATGTTTGAATGATCCCAAATAATTTGGTGGTCGCACCTGTTTGTGGGAGCGTTTAGGGCAAGAGAATGAATTTTAAATAGGCATGACAAAAATCAGTTTTGAATGTTTGGCAATTCAAGTTAATTGTACCTAGTCCGTCTTGAGCTCCGACATCTAGTCGAGTTATTGTTGTTTTAAATAATTATTGGTAACTTAACTTAATCCGAGACTTACAAATAAATTCCACAAACCGTCATCTATGTTACGTTCTGTACCGTATAATCGTAGCGCCTCAAACAATGTCTGGTCAGAAGAGGTAACAAAAACTGTGACAACAATGGGGAGGGTCGTCCGGCCTATTTTCACACGTCTCGGTCCCCAACTCCCCACTGTCCCTGCACCGCTATGGTAGGTAGCTGTCAGTGCGGGTTGATGGCGGCCATGGCGCTTAGCATTCCTGTTTTTTGTGTACTTGGTGGCATTGAAATAGGGGTTTAGTGGGATTACAGCCCGATTCAATATTATTGAACGAGGGTTTTAATATTATTATTTTATTGACATGTTTTTCGACAAAGCAAGCGAGGATGCTTCATTGCTAAAAATGCCTAATCTGTACATAACTACATACTAGATACTAATAGCTGACAGTATGTCAGCCAATGGAGACAATAAACGATTATTCTAATCTACAATGTAGGGACGACAATAGTACAATGAATTAAAACACTGGCAATCCTAATGGATAGGAGTAGTTTGAAACTATCAAATAAATCCTAACATTGAACGAAATTATAAACATGTTTTTTTTTTCAAACAAACTAATTAGTAGTGATGAGCCGACTAAGGGTTTTGCCGACCCTGCCAGGGTTGCGGGTTAGTCCGAAAGGGATACCGGGACCTTGGCAACAGGCAACTGAAGGAACACGGGTGGGTTTTAGTCAGTAAAAGTCTGACACGCCCTTCCGCTCCACCCAGAGCGGGAGAAGTAATTGGATGATTTCCCACCCTCAAAAAAAAAAAAAGGGTTTTGCCGATCTTTGACTAGCTACAGTGAATAAACTATTGGATATATTTGACAGATTTTGTTTTAAGCAAATTGTAAATATTATTGGACATTTACGAAGTTTAATTTATTGTGTAATCTCCACTAGTGTTGAGATGCGAGTCTAACAATGAACATGTAAAGTGACGCATAAGTACTTTTTCTTGAAGTCATTAACTTATACTTATAAATCTATTATGCTTGTTTGGTTTTTTAAATAAAAACGAAAAGTATAATAAATTCGCCGCAATAAATTATGTAAGTTATGCCTGAATAAAAGTAGTATTTTTATACGTTTGTTAACATGGAATGGAAAGTGTTCATAATATAAACTTTACAGCAATTAAAACAATAATTAATGATTTCCTCCTTAAAAAGACGAAAACAATAAAAAGTTTTTGCTGCTTGTTGGTACTTGGTAGTCATAATTTATGGTTAAACGATAACATGTGCGTATACGTTCAGTCAGCATTGTTAACTACGGTTAACATATTTAAATGAATATTATAGTTGCTGCTATTGTTAAGATAATAAACCCACATACTTTATATTGTTCTATAAAATACTGTAGGCACACTAAACACCATTCAATGTGACTTTCACGATACTATTATCCTGAAAGTGACATTGAATTACAAAAGCTGTAAGTAAACATACAAAACATATTCCTTATTACCACAAAACCGTGTTTATCAGTTGTTTAACTTAAACACCCTTTAAATTTCTGTATGGAGTTTGACATACAACTGACATTAAACACGCGTTGAACAAGATTTTGTGGTAAGGCCCATTGTCTTTTAAATATTATACATAATTTCATGAATAGCGGTTTCTAATAACTTAACACAATGTCCTGCCAACGCAATCGTCAAAGTGATGCATACCTAGAATACCTACTTACAATTTATTTACAAAAACTTTACAATTAAAATAAACGCTATTTCTATATTATTAGCATTCCATTTCCACCATCAACGTAAAATATTCCAACTGCCATTTCCCACAGCGAAAAAAAAGAAGAAAAAAAAACCGTTCGCGACAGCTAGTTACCAAGCGGGCGTCACTCCGGTCCCGGCTGCAAGTCGGACTGTGCACTCTCTTTTATTTCTATTGACGGAGCGCCCTTTTTGTCTAGCTCGCAGCACGCTCTGACAAATTTTATTATTGCTTTGTTACTTGCCTGGAGTTCATAATAACTTTGGTAGAGTATGGATGTTACTGCCAGGTGTAATGATCCTCATTTCTTCGATCAACAAAGCTACCTTCCTCTACCTTTATTCAAAATCAGAAAAAGCAACAAACAGATGAACGATTTACAAGTAAATAACCTGGAACCTGCTTCTTAGGGATCTCGCGCACTAGACGGCCACGACCACGACTGCGACCAGGGGCCTACCACCACCGATGACAGCATTATTATTTTAATCTTACTCAGTGGGGGACGAGATCGAGATATACGTCCTGTAGAGCTTCATCTCATTCATACACTGAAGATAATATCTGTGACTGAAGTAATATTAAAGTAATACGGCAGCTGCTGTAATTGCTGGTGGTAGGGGCCCAGGTTAAACTATATCGTGGACTCGTGGCCATCTAGTGCGCGAGATCCCTTAAACAGCGAATACTCTATACATTTAAAATCTACATTTTACGTTCTCAAATACCATCTTCTGATATAAAACTCTGGCCTGGTCCGCAATAACATTTTGGGCCTTACACTCAACAACGCTCAAATCGAACGAGGAATCGATCGAATCGTGCTCCGACTTAATAGTTGAAGTGGAATTCGCGACCTGTGTCTCGACTGTTAAAATGACAATCGATACATTGCGTGCCTTGCTGAATAAAAGATAAGTGGAATTTAATGTTTGTTCCAGGAATAAGCAATGTACGACGTTCTAAGGTCATGTCATCACATCGATCCAATTGATAAATGTACCTACTTAGTTAGCAGATGTAGAAACAGTCCATGTCCAGGATTTCAGGTTCATTGATAGACTTAAAAGCTCGTAAAAAGTAAGAACGAAATTCATTAAAGGGTCTTTGAGATGGGATTTAAAGTAGGTTAACCTGAGAGAGTGCGCAAATCAGAGCCAAAACAGTTATGTTAGTGTTTGAAAGAACGTTTTGTCTTACGTTCCAAACTGTTGGCAGTACATTTTTGTAAATTTTGGCAATGGGGCTGGTTTATCACCGAGTGCTCGCATGATTGTTATCATAGCGATATTCTGTCTGAATCTGACTCGGCACCCTAATTGCCTAACACACTATCAAATCAAACACAATCTGAATGATTTTGAAGGAGATTGCTGATCCATTGCTTGATAATTATGATCGAAAAATTTGTCTGCTCAACAACGGAAATAATGCAATGAATGTTGTTGAACTGTCAAAATAAAACCTGGGCCTGCGTAAAGTCATTTATAAAATCACTATTTACAATGGAGTAATACTTCATCTGAGCGAGTTTGTAGCGGTGTAGCAGCACTAGATATTTCCGACCGTGACACATGTAACGGCTTAGTTGACTATCTACGAGTATCTTGTAGAAAATTGCACACATAATAACAAGTGCCTTGTAATCTATACATTATAAATTAAGGTCGCTTTTCGTTTGTCTGTATGTCCGCGTTGTTCTTCTAAACCACGCAACTTTGATGAGGTTTTCACCAATTTTGATGAGGTTTTCACCATCGTTTAGAGAATTTATTCCGGAAGGTTTATGTGTATAATACGTTAATATTAAAGTTACTTAAAACTAAGAAATCTCGATGTTTTGTCAAGTCGTAAAAACCGTGCGAAGCAGGAGCGGGTCGTTAGCATTATATACATATATGTATATCTAATATATAAAATTCTCGTGTCACAGTGTTAGTTGCCATACTCCTCCGGAACGGCTTGACCGATTTCTATGAAATTTTGTATATATATTCTGTAGGTCTGCCAATCCCTACGCAGGTGAAGCCGTGGGCAGCAGCTAGTATGCTGTAAGATTTCTGTGAGCCCTTTTTTTATCATATCGAACTGAAAATATTATGTAAATTCACTAGTAACGTGTTAAGATACGCGTAACATGTTTGTACACCTGCAAAAGATAAGCAATATTTGCATTGATAAAACATGAATTTGATGTCTGTTGATCCAGTTTTACTAAAGCGAATTCCAGAACTCTGTTGCGGAAAAAGTCTGTCGAAATCCACGACAATTGAGTATTTAGTATAGTGCGTTGTTTTAGCTTCTTCTGTCTCGGCTATACGAGAAGATATATCATTTCGCTGTTATGCTGGGGCCAACCGGAACCGCCATTGATTATCGCGAAGATCGAGAGAATTTAACAAATGCATTCACATTGGCGTTTGACGTTAGGCGATGACTCGAGTTAACCGTTAACCGTTCAAGTGTGTCCACTCAATTTATCGCTAGAATTATCGGAATAATTACTGCGTTGTTTATGGCGATGATGAGCATTAACGTTGATCGTTAGTGTGGCCTCAGCATATGGCTGACTGCCCATAGTACACTAGACAACGCTTAGTGCCAGTAGTACCGACACTCGCGGAGGTTCCGTTATTCTGGCACAAGTAGAGAAGTGCAACTTTTTTTGGAATTTGCTGGGCATCCATAGGTACTCAAAATAACATAACATCACGCCTTGTTTTCTCGAAGGGTTGGGCAGAGGTGTACCTATAGTACACTCACATTTCGCCAGTTATAATTTGAGTGCCATGTAATAGGGGGCGAGTCTATTGCCATCACAAATCCAGACTCCGGGATACTACTAGAGAAATTTCTGATAGAAAAACCCAATAACACTTTGCCCGACCTGGGAATCGAGCCCAAGGCCTCATGCTCAGCAGTAGCGCTGCGACTATGGCACTAGAACAATGAGACAGTTAGTTAGTAGGTACCACTAAATAAGACTGTGGCGGCATCTACAACGCCACATGGGAACTACGCATCACCTTTTCGTCACGCAAAATCCTGCATCGCGCAAGCCGGATTTACCTTTTTTTTTTTCAACGTCAGGATATCAATCTTCTGGCATTACCCCACCAGACACAACACCCGTCTGGTCGGAGGATCCTCCCTTTTTCAGAGAATGAATGAACTTTACACCCTGTTCCACATCCAAACAAATATTATAAATTCAAAAGTAACTCTGTCTGTATGTTACCTTTTCACGCCTAAACCACTGAACGGATTTCGACAAAATTTGTCAAGGAGATAGATGGCACCCTGGGGAAGGACATAGGCTACTTTGTATCGACATACCGTGTGGGCGAAGCCGCGAGCGGAAGCCTCGCCTCTATAAGTACAGTAATCTATAGTACCTCTATAAGAACACAATGAACAAATCTTCTACGCTTTTACCCTATGATTCTGATTAAGTCTAAGCAAACAAGGACACCAATAAAACGTACTGATACGCTTTTAGTAGCGATTAGGTTCCTCACAGGTCGTTAGCTTTATAGTGTTGGCGATTCTTTCCAGTCCATCACCATTTTATGTCTTTTACTTTGACAGCGCCAACTGTGCGGTTTTCTTGTTAGCGATAGCTGGCTGACTTGTCATGTAAGCGAGTAAGTGTGTATGTTTCGTTTGTTTGTGTATTTACAGAGATATTTACATGATGTGATCCATTGATCACATCATGTAAACATCTCTTACACTTCATCGTTGTAAATTCAAGAGCACATCATTAATTGTGCGCTTGAATTTACAACGATGTAGAGTACTCTTAAAAAAGTGCGTATGACTAGTATCGTTTTCCAGCTACCACTCTGAGTTTCTTTAAGATTGTTTGGTAGATATTAGTTTAGTCGTGTATAGGACCTAGTCAGTGTCATTTGAAAATAACTCGAGTTCTAATGGAATTGTGCTTATCTGATTAAGTACTTACTTCTGGATCACTGTGGCGAATACTGGGGCTATATGTATTGTCGCGCTATCGCGAACTATACTTCGCGTGCTCTCTATTGCTCAGCGAAAAGTCGGGCGGTGTGCGAGAGAGAGCGCGCAAAGTATAGTTCGCGATGACGCGACAATGTAGCCCCAGCATAACACAATTATTTATGGCTTCTCTGTTCTAAGCTCTGGATCTAAACGATCATAATTGTTATTTTAATTTTTGACGGACTTTTTTAAATTAGGTACTTTGATGAGAACTGCCGAACTTCGCCCATGCTAATTTACCTAGAAGGGTAAAGTAATAATTTAATGTTCTGAAATACGCAAAGGCCTAGGGTCCTAGGCTATCTATCACCACAAAATATTTATGCTCAATCAGCTTAAACCACTGAACATTTCACAAACATTAAAATGCAAAGCGTGTGGTTTCAATTTATGCTTTGGCATTTGGCATCTGTGCATTGCGGTTTAGTACGAGTAGGTTTAGTAATTATTCTGAAGAATTTCTAGGATTAATACTTAGACATTTCTTAGATAATGAAGGAGATAAAGACGTAAATGTAAAGTTGTCGCAAGCACATCTATTAAAGGCCCATTTCAAGATTCCGAGCTTGTGTTGGGGACTTTTGGAAAATCCTGTTTCCTAATGATTTTTAATTCAAACACATTTTTAACATCACGCCAGTAATGCCCGAAGTGTTCGGTAGAGGTGTACTATAGTACTTACACCTATCTTTCGCCAGTTATGAACCTAATGACTATTAATTCAACATGGTACACACAGCAAAACATTTACAGACGGCTACATACCAAGCTATACATTTCAGTTTAAAAGCTGATCTCACATTGTTTAGGATTTCCGTACAATGAGAGGTGGAAATGTATAGCTAGATATTGTATGTGTCTGTACATATTTTCTAGAATAAAAGGCGAACTGAATGAACCTCTGGATTTTGGAAATTGACTTATTAAATATCGGATTTGTAGCTATTAACTGAGTATTGATGGCCAACCTTTAGTATTGGAGAGGTTCCGTTTCTACGGTGGTAGAGGAACCATCGCAATCTGTAATTTTGTCTGTTCTTCCGCAAACAAAACCCATTTCTACGGTGGTCATGCTACGCGGGCTGAGAAGAACTAATATTGGTATTTTGTTCAAACAATCACAGCAACTAACGTACGTTTACTGATCAAACATACATTAGACTCCCAGAAATAGATTAATTAAAACCTTACCCCACTTCGGCATTGTTGAGTGTCTGCCTCAACCTAAGTTTAAAGGGTCTTTCTTCCACCTGGCAGGAGACCCAGAAGGGGACGTATTACATCCATTGTCTCATGGTAAAGCTGGGCCTATTCAGATGCCTGCGTGCGACCCTCCCTTTTCATTACATTACTGGGATGTTATCTTGTATGGAACACCCTGCCAATATCATCTTACATTTTTGTCAAGGTCATAGTGTAAATAAATATTATTGAAGCCGCTTTTAATATCGGTTATGTAGAGCCTGTAATAAATAGTATGTAGGTAGGTACGTTATGACCACTTAAAAGTACATCTGGTTAAATTTTATGTTGCTTTATTAATAGACAGATATCAAAATATTAAAAGGGTGTTAGTTTCTTGTTGGTTAAAGGCTAGACAGGCGCGACACGACTCTTGTGGAACAATTTCTATGAAAAGTTCACAGAAATTGTTCTACCGGTGTCGGGTCGCGCCTGTCTGCGGGGGACTTAATGGGTGATTTTGTTGGAAAAAATGTTGCGCGATTTTTGCTCGACATTGATTCTATTAAATTCGGAGCTAGAATGGCACGGACCGCTGGGATGAATGGCATGTATCTAATTTGGTAATAAAGGTAGGTCTCTATCTAAAGTTTTATCTATGAATGTGGCACCCAAACCCATGAAGGGATCTCGTGCACTAGACGGCCACGGCCACGACCACGACAGGTAAACTATAGAAACTTGGTCGTCTAGATGGCCGTTTGGCCAAGTGCTAGATTCGTATCGGTTTCTATCGTGCCGACCGTGGGTCGTGCTCGTGGCCGTCTAGAGCGCGAGATCCCTAAGGCCCCGTTCCCACTATATCGTGACGACACGACAGATTATAGCGTCGTAGCTTATGTATTTAAATGGAGGTGTTCACATACAGGACCTGTCGTCCACGACTTTTTCAACCAAAATGGAACGATAAATAAAATTAATCGTCACGTTTTAGTGTGAACGCGCCCTAAGGGCTACCTACACACCTATCGATTGACTTTTGACATTATATGTACCAACGTAGATACCTATCATAGGTAGGTCGACGATATAATCCTTAGGCTCACCGATTCAATCACAGATTTATTAGGATTCGATTGGAAAGGTCTAAAGAGCCCTTTAGAGGGTCACCTAGGCAGTTATTGAAACCAGTCTAGACAGAACCGATTAGTTAGCAGTTATTTATTTTATGTCAAGATATAATACCTACCTACTTAGGTTTATGTAGGTTAAGTCTGGGAATTTAGATGTTGCAAATTGACTACTAACTTAGGTACTACCTGTCATTCTTTGACAGTAGTATGAAATGGCTATGGCAAATTGACGTAAGAATCAATTTGCTTTACAACTTATTTTCCTGACTGTACCAAGAGTAAACAAAATAATAATTATACATATCTATATAGCTAAATAGTACATGGAATGTTATCACCTGTCGGCCAGTTTCGTTTTACAAAACAAACTTAAATATTTCCTCAAGAATATTGACATATAGGTAAGTATGTAATACATAAGGAGGTACTAAACCTTAGGTAGATTCAGGTCACGAGAGATTGTATGAGTAGGAGTAGGTACTACTATGATTAAAGTTAAGCATCACATCGTTAATTATAGATTCCAGGTAAGTATTCCGTTATTAAATTAATTATAAGGTAGGTAGAGGTACTGACGCCGAGGTACGTAGGTGGCTAGGTAGGTGGATATTTGTATTCCAATTTAACTGTGAGTCAGCAGTTGTAAAAGCCCTTTTTTGCTATTGAAGCAAATGAGTTCGTTAGCTATATGTTACTAATAAATAACACAAGGTAATGCGTTCACGGCAATCTATGCGCCCATGAATGCAACCGGCCGATGGTTATGTAGGTGTGCGGTGTCTCAGCTTTCTCCCAAAACGTGGGCGACAACGCGCTCCCATTCATGATCCGTCTGTGTTTACACCTCGACGCACACTATCCAGCGATAGTCACTGATACGGAAACAAAATAACGCGACACAAATCGATGGGAACGAACGCGATAACGATTGTTTACCTGCGATTACCGCACATTCAAGGTAACCAACCTATGTAACCCAGCCACACGTTAACGTTTACACGTTAATTCACCTACAGACTCACAAGACAAGTTAACTCTCATATTATTGAAACTCTGTTGACATTGAAAACAGTTACGCAAGTCGATGCAACTTTAGTACAAATTGAACTCGGCGTTACGTTTACAAACTCGCGTTCCCTGTGTTCACAGTCACACAACAAAAAGCCGGGCGAGTGCCGCATTTAAGACGGTCCCCCTTACCTCTGTCGCTCGAACGTATCCTGCGAGGACTACACAAGACAGCCATAGGTATATCCTCAAATGCATCACAACAATGTGAACCGGAACGGTCGCACCAGCAGTATGACACTATCACACAATAATAACACAGCACAAAACAATTTGCTGTTATGTTATTCCACTAACACCATACACACGGGTCGAAACGGCGCGCGAAACGACATGCGGCGTCGGTTTGCGATTGTAGTAAACTGAGTGGCGCTTGGAACTCGGTTCAGTGCGTTGAGGGCGCGCGCCCCGCACGCGGCTACTTCGCAGCTAACTTCGCTCGTGTGAGCGAGTTCGTTCGGTCGTCGCCCGATGGTCGATGGAGCTATATTTCGCGTCACGCACTCCTATTTATTACGTTGAAGAATAATGGCCCAGTCGCCGCGTTCACAAAAACAGGCCCCTAAATTCTCCTGCCGTTCGATCAATGCAGCGCTCTACAGTTTCGTCGTTTCCCTAACGCATTCCCACAAAGAAACTTGTTCTAAATTTGGTCATGGACAAGACAGAAATATTATTTGCTAGGGCGACGACCGCCTGTATAACATTGAAGATACGTCAAAACAAACAAGTCGTGCGATAGCTATCTAAATGCGTCCAATACAATTTATTCCCTGCCAAGACAGAGATAACGGCCCTACACTACCTACCTAGTGACAAATCTCCCAAATACGAACTCAAGTTTGCTCTTACTACGGGGGTCACTAGTAGTGACCCCCGTAGTAAGAGCAAACTTGAGTTCGTATTTGGGAGATTTTTATACAGAGACGTATCCACCTGAAAGCGAAAGTGCTTTATAAGTTTCAGTAGCATAGCACTAGCACGCCGTCTGCAACTTGATGAACATAAATAAATATACTCTCTAGAGTCTAGCTGTTGGTTGAAAGCCGTTGAAGGTGGACATGGAACATTTTGAAGTAACGCCATCTGTTGAAACCAAAGATAGTTATTAAACTTTTTATGAAAGAATTTGCTTTAGAGTAATAAAAAAAAAATCTAATAAGTACATATTATGTAAGAATAAAGACGTAGCTGATTAGTATGTTAAATTATTTGTTTTTTCGAGTCTGCAACCCCAAAGTCGTTTCATTCTACATGTGATAGGTTGATCCTAATACTAACGTATTTCAATAGATGGCGTTTTAGTCGAAATAAGTTCGTAATAATAAAAACTAGCTGATGGCCGGCTGATGCCCGCTCTCTGCCAGGGTTGCGGGAAAGTACGAAAGGGATATCGGGACCCTTGGCAACAGGCAACTGAAGGATCACGGCCCACAAGTCAGTAAAAGAAAACAGCATGATAATCGGTGCAGTAGTTTTTGAGTTTATCGCGAACAGGCAGACAGAAGACGCGGCGGAGGACTTTGATTTATAATATGTAGTGATAAGTGACTGAGGGCAAGGCCTCTTATGGGCTTGAGTGTCCCAAATAAAATTTGTTTCTTCTCAGGTACTGGGGAGGTACGAGCATTGATCACCAGTTCTTCACCACGCTTGCTCAAGACGGGTTCATATGATAGATATCCATCATAATATCTAAAAGAAAAGTACCTAAACTACAGTTTAGCTAACTAAACTGCATCCTGGCCCAAGTCATCTGCATCCTGTTGCAATATTGAATACAATCAAACACAATGTTATAATGCCACCATTAATATAATTGCAGTTCAACCTTCTATAACAACTAAACAAAATAAAAGCAAAAAGTTGACATTCTTAAAACATAATTGAGTAACAACTCTTAAAAAACTGTTTCCGATTGTATGGCATTTTGTTTTTAAGCGTTTTTCGTGTCGACTTCAGCCATCTTTTCTTTGTGACGGCGGATGGCGTCCTCGTGGCGCTTGATCTGGTCCTGATGGAAGGAAATCTCCTGACCCAAGTGACTCTTCAGGTCTGAGAGCTGTTCCTTTTGCTGTAAATAACAAAACAAAATGTTTAGTGACATGTTTTGCGAGGTTAATATTGTTTAAGTACACTTTAAGCAGTATTACTGCTGAGAGGGAATGGGCACAAGTGCCCTACTTGGTGTTCATCCAAATCCACTTATTCAATGTTCAAAAGGAGAAGTATTATTTATACATCACTCAAGGCAAGGCAATAGGCCCTATTACTTGGAACTCAAATATAGATGGCGAAATGTAGGTGTACTATAGGCACCTAGGGCTCTGGCCAACCGTTCGGGGAATACAGGCGGGGTGTTAAGTTATGTACATACATCACAATAACATTATAGTCTAGGAAAATAAGTCAAATTTGGGCAAGTCTCTCGGAATGAGAGATAGTCAGCTATAAACTTGTATAAACCTTTATTTTGACAGCCTAAAACTTGTCTCAAAACCTACTTATTGTAGGGTGTCCGCGTCAACAGATATTCCAAGGTCAAAGGTCAGAAAAACTATTTTTTACACATTTATTGCAAATATCTCGTTTCCTATGGGTTTTACGCTATTTGTATGTTTATAAATATTGTTGAGGATTAAATTCTCAACAACTTTTGTTTAAATATTTTTTTTATGTCTTGAACCATTTTCGAGATAGAGGGCAGAGCGCGCGCAGTGTTTAACTATTTAGTTTAGAGTATCATTTTGAGGTTACACTGGCCGCAAGCTAAAGAGCACTGCAACCCTGCTTTCCTGCATCACATCGCGAACCACAACCATTCTTGCAGTTGCCCTCTTTGAGGAGTGGCTAGAGAGGCGCCACGGCGTCCTCACCTTCCGCCTGACGCAGGTCCTCACCGGACACGGTTGCTTCGGGAGGTTCCTGTTTCGGATAAGGCGTGAGGAAACGCCCTTGTGTCACCACTGTGTAGATTGCCTGGAGGACACGGTGGAGCATACGGTGGAGGTATGCCCTGCTTGGGCTGAGCCCCGTCGTGTCCTCTTGGAGGCGATTGGCGGCGGTGACCGCTCGCGTCCGGCCCTGGTCCAGGCCATGGTACGGAGCGAGAGGGCAGTCATCTCCTTCTGCGAAGCAGTAATGCTCCCGAAGGAGGAGGCGGAACGCGTGAGGGAGAGGCAAAATTTGCGCCCTCACGCCCCTAACCACCGCCGTTTGAGACGCCCTGGGCGTCGGCAATCCCAGGCGGATTCCCCGCCACCACAGGCGCGGGCTTGCGGACGGCGAGCAATGGGTAGCTCGCCGTCCGATTAGGACCAGGCCCGGGTCGATGGCGCGTCGTGTTCCACGCGCGCCTCAAAGAGGTGTCAGCACAATTGGCGGGGTCCACTAGGACCGATGCCTGCCAGGGTTGCGGGTTAGTCCGAAAGGGATACCGGGACCTTGGCAACAGGCAACTGAAGGAACACGGGTGGGTTTTAGTCAGTAAGAATCTGACACGCTCTTCCGCTCCGCCCAGAGCGGGAGAAGTCATTGGATAATTTCCCACCCTCAAAAAAAAGAAAAAAAAGGTAGCCAGACGTATTAGCAAAAACGGAACCCTTATTTTTTAAATAAATATCCTCCACAAGTGACAATTCTTAAGTTAAATCTATGTTTGGCACGAGTCAGTCCAGCAAGTTTACCATGACCACCGTAGACATGGGTTTTGTCGACGGAAGAGTAGACAAAATGTCAGCTAACATTCACAATCTGTCATTTTGCCTATTCTTCCATCGACAAATCCTGTTTCTACGGTGGTTATGCTACGCGTGCAGTATGTGGCACTGACAGGATTAAAAACTGCAGTTCACGGTAATTGTGTCTGCTATCAATATAAGAGGGTATTTTAGTATACCTTTCTGTAGAAGTACTCTTCCTCTCTAGCTGCCTCCATTTTGCCGAAAGCACCGCCAGCCTCGCGGATGGCACCACCACCGCCACCACCCTTGCCTGCTCCAGAGCCAGGCTCACCGCTGTACATTCTGTAATCAGTAGATTGGCGATTGAGTAAAATGAGGATAAGGAAATTTCTTATTGTATGTCCCCCCCATAAAGTAATGTCAAAAAAATATTTTGCAACAATTGACTTAGCATAGTTACAATAACAATACTGATAACTACAAAAGTTAGTGACTGTCACAGTGAACAAAGCCCGTCTAAAAATTAAGAGAAAAAAATGGAATCAAGTATCAAGTCCCATAAATTGATATTACACTAACTTAACTAACTAGCTAGAAAAAGATACTAACATAAAAAATAATATTGTTTACCAAGCCAGCAGGCCACTGACCAAAACCCCAGAGTGTTCACAAAGTGTTTTTGTATTCTGGCAACTGATTGCATGAGCTGCATCATGACTATTTTTAAACTTGATGACAGTCATGTTTATAACACTGTAATGTCATGGATGATGAAATTGTAGTGCAATAAACAAATCATTATGGAAAAATTTGAGATGTCTCAGATTTTTAACTCTAGATGGGTCCTAAGTATGGCCATACGTTGGACCTTTGGTGGAAAGATTTTGACGTCAAGCTGGGCTAGCGTAGTACAGACTTTACAGACAAATAGAGTAAGTGCCCATCATTAACCGGTTTTGTCTGATGTGGGCAAGACAATCCCTACAACAGGACTGTTAATAATAAAAACAAAGAATTAAATCAAAGTGTGTTTTCTTTTCCAATATACTTTTCTTTATGTATTACTGTTTTAGTCAAGTTACAACTTATGAAAAAGGAGATAATGGAGGTGACAGCGAAATGGAGAATGGAAAGGAAAATGTTGAACCAACCCAAGTCAAAGAAGATGTGCGAGCAGGTAACGGGCCATGCATATTTACAAAGTGAGAAATGCAGGCATACTTTAAGTTTCACATAATGATTACAAACTGATAGGTAATAGGTTTAATGCACAAGCATAAAAACAATTGATTTCTTTCTATTGTTCAAAATCAAAGTTATTGTTAGCATTGTTCGGCCAAAGAAACAAGTACTTTCAAAACAGCGGTAAATGATGCACATTGTATAAACATGCAAAAAAAATTAGCAGTGTTAATGCATGATCTACTTTTGAATGTTGAAGTTACAAATATACACTGTTATCATTAACTTCAAAGTGAAAACAATGTCACTTATGATCTTTAGGTAAGACACTGCATTATGAGGGGAATGTATATTAAACACTCTTACCTAGTTTATATGAATGTATGTATGTAACAAATTGTTAGGAAAGTTAACTTGCACTAGAAAATTGTAAACACTGCGTAGAAAAACATCGGCTGACGGTTTTTATACTGACTCTCACTGTCATAAGGGCCAAAGTACTGTGTCATACAGCCTATAAATAGAATAAAAAACAAAATCATTACCAATGACGTTGATGAGATTAATCATCATTGAAAGTGCAACCTGCCAAATGGGGTTGATGTAATTAAAGTATTACTAGTACTATTTTAAAATAAAGGCAATCAAAAAAATTTACTGTAAAGGTTGCGTAACTTGACATGCCGGTAGGAATCCTCACCTCACGCTAACAATAGCCCGCGACAAAGTTGATCTCGTTCTTGGAATGAAGCTCATTATTGAAAAGTGTAAATGGAATTAAAACAACCTAATAACGTCGAATTGCTCAAGCTAAGTACTGAAGAGTTCTCACGTTTTCACTTAAAAAGTGGATAAAACGCAAAAATATGACAGATTTCCTACCCTACATACCAAAGATAATTGTTGTTTTTCTGAAAGAGCAAACGGATCAAATATTCGGCTTTTAAGTTCGTTTCCTTCATCAATTTAATTTTTACTCTATAATTATTTATTATTGTGACCGTGGAATAAAGGATCGAAGGGTACAATATTATACTACAATATTACAAAAAAGATAAAACTAAACAACTACTATTCAATCTACAAAATATTAACGTTTCTTACAACATTTTCACTAGTAACTTGGAAGTAGACGGTACCTATAGCACCGTAACGTCCACTGTAGATAAATCAATACAGTCTAGATTCAAAATAAAATTAAACCACCAAGTTGGAATTAAAAACCTATAAGTACCCTGTAGTGTTTATTTCAAACAAAACATAGTAAAGAATTAAACATAACGTTACCGTAAACACTGAACATATTCAACTTTCTGTGTGCATGCTGTTACTGAAAGTAATAGCGTCTAAAAAATAAAAAACAGATAAAAACGTAAAGCACGTAACCAAGTACCTACTTATGTACTAAGAAGAAATGGAATCGTAAGAGGAAACCATGACAAAGGAAAAGGACATACAAAACTAACCAGCAATAGCGCTCGCTGCTTCAAACAATTTTCTCTAACGAGAAGTGCCCATAATTTACTAAATATTAAAAAATACGGAATACAAAAAAATAATGTGACGTCTCGTCTTCTGTCAAAATAATTAACGTGACGTCTTGTGACGTGAATAAAAAAGATAGAGGTTAAAACAGCCAGTAGGTATCACAATAAGGTTAAATTACATAAAATGTGAAGATGACAAACTACGACAAAAGTAATGTGTAATGTGATGATCGTCTAATTTATAATTGCGCGCCCTACAAATGTGTACGTTACAAGCAATAGAGAGGCGCGCAATTTTAAATTAAACGATCTAAGTTATAATCGACAAAGAATAATTTACCTAACATTTTGTTGACCCTTAGATCTGTGATAGGGTTTGAACTGTTTTATTTAAGATGAATTTTATACATTTTAATGCAATACCTATGACATAGTCAGACACTCAGACAGATTTTAAATGCATGTACTTACATACGACGGATAGCACACAGATTTATTTTTGTTAACTTCATGTTAAATTGATAACATTGATGAACCTTTGTTAGGTAAAACGCTAGACTTTCTACTGTGGTGTATTTAGTCAAAACAGCCTGCTATAACTGGTATAATTGTTAACCAAATATTTTGGTTAACAATTAACTGCAAATACACAGTTCAAGAATCAGATTTTGAACCTTGGACGGTAAAACAAGGCGATGTTGACACTGGTATGTGAGCGGCAGAAATAGAATATTCCTTGCTTGGTATGCGCCCATGTTTGAAACCATGGCTTTTACGCCCACGGCCAAGAACAGTTTGTAAAAACATTCAAAACGAAAATAACAAATCACTGAAAAACAAAATGGTATGATAAAATAAACGTATAATAAAACTCATGCAAGGTGGTTGCAGTGGTTATTTGTACGTTTAGTTAACTAGCTCTTCAATGTAACTGGAACCATAGACTACATGAGAAAAAAAGCGGCAAATTTAAATAATAAAAAATGTTGAAACTTACTACTGCACAGAATCTTTTTTATTCTATAAGTACTTCTCATATTATATATAGCAATACTATTGAATCTACTTACTAATAGCTACAATCTAATAGATTACAGAACTTACGCCATGTCTTGCTTTTTCGCCCACAGAAAATGCTTCAGTTTTTGTTCTGCAATAATTTTGTTGAGCTCAGCAGTCTCTCTCATGGCTCGCATAACTTGACGCTCTTCTTTTAATGTCTCCATCTTCATTTGCTTTTCTGTTGCATTATACCTATTAGAGGAAAATGAAAACAAAGAGCATTATTAAAATAAAAAATAATAAAATTTGTTATATTTCAACAAATGATGCCTATTGTACAGACAACCGTACCAAATAAAAAGTAATTAAAATGAAAAAAATAAAAAATAAAAAAAAACAAAAACAAATATGTTAATATTCATAAATTATTAATGAATAAATAAACCACTCACTTAAAATATTCTTGTAGGTCTCTGTGAAAGGGAGTACTAGTCTTACAAGCTTCCTCCAATGATTCCTCCACATTAATATAAGGTATATCAGTCATAGTCATAGCTGCAACAGTTCTTCTGATACAGTTACTTTTATTTGGAATATTTTCTTCTGATGCATCAAAATCATTTGCTTCAGAGATTTGCTCAGAAACTGATGATGCAGATGACTCCAACTGGGTTGTGCTATTGGTTTTATCTTGAGGCATGTCGTGCATATCAGAATCCATAGAGGCTAAGGTATTATTAACACCACTACAACTTGGTTGGCTCACTGGTTGGTCCCTGAAATAAAAAGTAATAATTAAAAAAAAAAACATAACTGTCAGTTATAATGAAATGTTTGGATTTCTATGTTAATTTCAACTTAGTGATTTTATATGATAATTTACGTGTCTAATGGACTGCAAAATTAAGGTAGGTAAAATGATAATGTAAAGTGATTTTTTTAAATGAGGTGTTACACTTACTCATCAATACATTCAGTTTTAATTTCAATATTAGCTGTGATCGAAGATGAAGATTCATTTATGTTTGCATTTTCTCCTTTTAGGACGCCGTCTTTGACTAATTCAAGGATGTTGCACACTTCTAAAGATAATCGGGAATAATTTTGTAGTTGAGGTCCGTTTAATGCTATTTCTTCACGAGCTATTCTCTTCATATTCTGCCACTGCGTCTTCACTTTCTTTATAGAACTACCAGTAAACTTACAACCAAATTTTGCGGATAGCTCTCGTAGTATTTCGTTCCATGCGATGTCTTTTTCTTCGTAATGGTTCGGACCATTATTGGCTTTAGTAACAACCACTTCTTTGCGTGCCTTAATTAACTCGAGTAGGTACTGTTTTTCTTCAAGGGACCAATTAGGCGTCCTTAGTCGTCGGTTGTTATTTAGCTTCATAATCTTGCCCATTTTCTGCGATGCGTCTCTAGGTACGTGGTTGATCTTTTGCAACGATTTGTTGCAAACGATGCACTCGACGTCCAAAATTATTGGTTTCCACATTTAAAAACAAATGAACGGCGAAAAACGAGTGAAAGCTTTGACAAGCTATAGACAGCACTGCTAATTATGCACTGTTTAAAATAAAAACCTATTTTGGAATGAAGTTTGTAATGGACAATTTTTAAATCATAGAACCAGTGTGAAATAAATGAATTAAAAATAGTTTCAGTGAGGCAACGAGTTGTACAAGCTCTTGAGCTTGTAGAACTCGTTGCCTCACTGAAATTTACGGATTCACGGTATTTTAATTTAGTTTCAATTATTTTCAGTGTGGATATTAGTAGTGACTGGCCATTAACAAATCGCAAAACTGAATTAGGTTTTATTTTGCTCATTTTTTAAAAGTTAGGTCTATATTTAGTCGGAATGTTCAGTGATATACCAGAAATTTTATATGAAAACCTACGATATCGTATTGATGTTCGGCAAATGTTTGCATTCAACCTTAATTTTCTACAAATAGGTGTGTTTATTAATACCTATTTGGTTAACTTTTCGTTAACGTCAAAATGATTGATGTTTTAATTATGCCCCTTTTATTTATATTACTTTGGAAAATAAAAACGTGTGTATTTTGGTCTTGTAAGGTACCTATCATACGATACATGTTAATACGATCGATGTAGCTATGTGATGATTTACCTTTGTATTTCGGCAAAAAGGTTTCGCATAGTGTGCGTTTGCACTGGCGAAACATTCATAACAAAACATGTTGAAATCTTTATTTTCTGTTTTATTCCATAAATTGTTTGACAGGAATTAGAAATTTCAACATGTTTTGTTGTGAATGTCACAGTTAGAGTTTTAAGCAAATTATTAGTTTTAAGCCTTAGATTAGACTATAAATTGCTTACATAGTTTTTTATTAGTAAAAGTAGTTATATACTTATTTTGTTATATTGTAGGTAGTACTACGTATAAGCAGTAGCAGTAGGTACCTACTTATTTGTTGCGCAGATTATTTGAGTCATGTTATTTATCTGAAAAAATATTTATATGTAAAGTAGGTATGTAAATACTTACCTACGTCTGTAAAATACATAAACATGACGGAAAGATTTTGCAGATACCAAGTAGATACCTACCATATAAACGTAAGTAAGATAAGTTAGAGAGAGAGACTTAGATAAGTATGTTGGTGCTCCAGCGATAGGTAGGTAGGGTAGGTTAGGTACCCAACTACGTAACTACAAACGACGACATAAATCTACTTAACTTTAGCATCAACTTAACTCAACTTAGATGTAGCATCGGCAAAATTCGTAAAACCGATCACCATCCGAACTGAGTGCGCCTTCAAAATCCCCAATCTTTATTACTACTTTAGGTGAAAATGATCTTTACGCAAATGCAATAACTAGTAAAGTCATATTATAGCCAAATACACTCGTAAAATTGGAATGAGTGAATCCATTTTTTCTTATTTATGTTGCAAGATGCAACATAAATAACGTACCTATGTATAAATTGAGATCACAATGTAGGTAACCTAATTGTCCGTCTTTCCGTATAATGGGAGGTCAGCCTAACCTGGAAATAAGCATAGGTAGGTAAGTACATAGGTATAGCTGGATTACTAGATATGTTGCCATCATGGCAATGCCATGCGTGGTCTGTCTATTGCATCCAATGGCTTACCACGACATGCAACGACGAAGCTAGTTAAGCGAGATAAGCAGTCTAAATATCAATAAGTTAGTACTTCATTACACGACTAAGGCGAAGCAAGAAGGAAGGTTAGACCGGTATGTATGTATGTTCATCTGTTCCGTCATATGTTCTAAACGACTCATCACAATTCGAAAAATGTGGTACCTATCGTTGGAAGCGTCTTGCTCTTGATCGTCCGCTGGTTATAGGCTATGTGACGTCACTATGACGAAAATGGCGCCCCCTAGAAGACAGAAAGTCAAACACTAAAAAATAATTAATCATACCATGTTGGATATCAAATTAAAGCCTAATATAATGCCTAGTACTACATTTAAAAAATATATACAGTATGTTAACAACCCGTTAACCCGCAATAGTAAATATAGCGTCCATACATGCTAAAAAAAAATATTACCAGATTTTTTTTTTGAAAAATCTACTTGATGGTCTTTTCACCCAGTAAACCCTTGTCATACCATATGTTGATATGCCCATCGGAGAGCATTTGAAGCGTATGTTTACGCTCCAGTAGTACAGGGGGCCAAGTCTACTAATTTACAAACGTGTCAGTGATCTCACAATGATCAGTTTTTGACAGATACGCCATACAAAATCTGTCAAAAACTCATCATTGCGAGACCACTGACACGTTTATCGTTCATCAATAAAAATGTAACACGTTTTCTGACTTGACTTGTCATGGCCGTAGTTCTGCTATTGTACGCTAGATGGCGCTGCCAGTAAAGTTTCTAATTAAAGCTTTTGAAGCTTTGCGTGGAGATTCATTTCGGAGATATACCATTTGTATTATGTTTTTTTAGTTTATTACTTAGCTCTATGAAAACTTGCTTAGTCCGACTTGGTAGCTTAGCTATTCAATTAAAAATAATAATACCTATCAGATTATCCTCAATGTTGAAACTGTTTTAATGATATTTTAGGTGTGCTACACAATTGGACTTTATTCGGCACAGCCGGGCATAAATTTTACCACCAGGCATGTGCCGAATCACGCCGACCCGAACATGTGTGTAGCAACCCTTAGATGCTATGTTTAAAACAGCATTTCTTCTTGTGCTATTCGCGGAAAATCATTTAAAAAAATAGGTCCTACAAATTGAAAGGCGTAAAATATGAAAAAATAAACAATAATTTACCTATTCTTGACGTTATGTTTTGGCCAAGTAATCAGCATTGATAGACAACGTGGCAATGCTGCCAGCCTTTTGGGCACTTTTCCTGTTGACAGCGATGCGGACGAATTTTTGATGCCGTTTGATTATTTACCCCCCTTTTCTTATATACTTGTACCTACATATTATTCTTGACTGCATTTATTGTTGTAATTTACGTACATAGCTTTGCAGTAGAGAGCTTTTTCATAATTACATGAAGGAAAGTAAGGTATAATAATATAATTATTGTACATAACTAAGGTAGGTAGCCTATTTACGGAAAGATAACCGGTCAGTTTGAAAAAAACTGTTATTTCATTTTATTCATCTAGTAGTAAGAAATTACTAGCGTAAAACCGGATATTTTATTTCTATAAAAATTATTAAATTCTAAATCAAACGAGTTTCCTTACGCTACCTACCGCTAAACTATTTGGCTTTTAAAGTTCACAATCGCAACTACGTCTGCAGAAACAGCAACAGCACTAGGTATTTATCATATAAGTCAACAAAATGCATTATTAGAAAATAGTTCATTATTGTAATTATAGTTTGATTAATAAGTTAGGAAGCCTCAAAGGCTCAAGCTCTTTCCCGTAGGTAGTTAATTAAGACAGTCGCTCGTAGAGGCTCCACAGCGCCACACGTTTGTCAATACATATTTTTTATCCGTACATATTCAGCCAGAGTGCATCGTTGTTTTTTTTTTTACTAGGCACAAGTGTTTTCAGTTTTTCGGTTTAGTGTAGTTTGTACCTGATTAGGAACTCAGTGAATATATTGTTATTTGTATAAAATACGGTTTTGCAATAAATATTGTGAAACAATCAGTTAGCGTGGGTTTTCTACCGGTAAGTTTTGTAATAAGTACTACATAAGTTTTCTTAGCTACTTTATCAGTAAAAATCAATTATTTAATGTACAAATACATAAATACTGTACCTGTATATGTGTTCTTGAATGTATTTTTACAGGTCAGTTAAAAGTTGATCGATCCATTTTCAAATTTTAAAAGCACATTTAATCTTTTGGTTAAGGTTTAACTACTTAAGTTAAGAAAAATTTGAGATGAAATAGGTACCGGCTTTTTCTTACATGAATAAACTTCCGGTTCCGGCTGTCACATGTAACAAATCATTCATATACTTAGGTACCTACTTAAAACATAAAATAATAAAACATAGTAGGTATATATCTAATTACTCTATAACAATGATATTTTTGTTTGTAGTAAACTTTGCGAGAGTTCCATGTCCCAATGACCGTTTTGTCTGAAACATTGTTTTGTAACGTCAAGGTAATATTATCTTATCTGTGTAGGTATTTGACATCTAGAACCGAGGAAGAATAAACCTTATTGTTTCTTAGGCGCTGAGCAGAGGATGGGCTATTTGTCCGCGCAATTTGGAATCGTATAGAAATATAACGTGCACGCGGACAAAATAGGATTTTCATACTATTCCAAAATTGACCATCGTCTGCTCAGCACCTTAGTGATGTCTATGTGGATTTAGCTTTCTTCATATTCTCTATATCCAGCCCTAGTTATTTAGGTATCTATGTAAAACTAACTTTCATCTTATTAGGTAGGTATAGGAATGCCCTTTCAGAGTTTCAGAAATACTATTTAAAAAAAAAAACATACATTCCTGAACTCCTGAATACACAACACTAGTACTCAATCATGCTCTTAACCAAGAAAATCTTGGTTAGGTAGATTACAGCCCACTCCCTCTCGAAGAGAGGAGGCCTGTGTCCCAGGCTCCCAGCAGTGGGAACAAGAAAATCTTGGTTAGGAGCATGATTGAGTACTTATCTTTAGTCGCAAGTGCAATATACTTACCTTCATCCAGTAGCCCTTTAAAATACCCAGTTACTTAAAGGCTAACTTCCTTACTAATATACGTATTATATCAGGTGAATAGTTACACACCGATATCTCTCTTTCAGTCGAAATCAATTTGACTTTTGAAAGAAGAAGACAAAGCGTTCTGTAACTATACAGACGCTATAAGTACAACGTTTATAAGAAGAAGGTATAATATAACATAAAAAATTCAACAGTCATTTTCTTCAGTTCATGTTAAGTTCACATTCCATTAAAATAAGTCACGTTGCCGCCTTTTGGCCATGAGAGTTCGGAATCCGTCCTAAATTGTTATGCAATAGACAAGCACAACAAGCCGCCAACGTTAATCTCGCCACCCAAATGGGAATTCAATGAAAAAAATAAGTTCCTTGAATTCCTTCGGAATTAAGTAATAGTCCCAAATTATTTTATGAGCCAATTTGTTGATTTAATTTCTCTTTTGTATGGACATTCGTCACGGGTAGGTTTTCGACTTTCGATTTGAAAGGTTTTCCAATTTTTTTGTTATTCTTTAAATATAGAGTCGCTTTTCGTGTGACCGCTTAGTTCTTCTGAACTACACAATGGATTTAGATCCGGTTATCACCATCATTTAGAGCATTTCTTGTGGAAGGTTTATGTGTAGGTATTACATTAATATTTAACATAAGTAGATATAAGAGGAAAAACAGAAGTCGTGGGTTCGAACCCAGACAGGCGTTTTACTTTGTGTAAATACCCTAATATTCTAATCTTCACTGCTCTCAAAACGGTGAAGGAAAACATCTCGAGGAAACCGCCCTAGAAACAAAAAAATCGAAGACATGTGATAATCAAGCCGCACTGGTCCGTGTGGTAAATTACAGTCGAATCCCTCTCGAAGAGAGGAGGCCGGTGTCCCAGCAGTGGGAACATTATAGCCTGATCCTGATTACTCTAGCTCTCAGATAGGACAGAAATCTCAATGTTTTGACAAGTCGCCATATCAGTAGGTTGCACCCGTGCGAAGCATAGACGGGTTGCTAGTTCAATGTATTAATATAACAATTTCATTTTAATTTATTTCCTCTTGGGAAATTGCCTGGGAAACCTTTAGGTAGATTACAGCCCACTCCCTCTCGAAGAGAGGAGGCCTGTGTCCCAGGCTCCCAGCAGTGGGAACATTATAGCCTAAACGGTGTAGTGTAGTGGTTATAAACCTTTATGGGTGACCAACAAGAAAATAATCCTAAATCTGTGTCGAGCGCCATTGATGTGTAAAGAATGTTAACTGACATTTTTCGTAACTTTATATTAATTAAGATATGTACTCTAGTAAACTGGTTGTTGTGGTTAAGAAATGCAATGCTGACGACTCACGGAAAATAGTAACCATCAACATATGTTAGCATATGTTGATGGTTACTATTTTCCGTGAGTCAAAAAATCGAGATATCTTTATTACTTATTTTTGTGTTTTAATATAAATGTTATACACGTAAACCTTCCGGAATAAATTCTCTAAATGATGGTAAAAACCGCATCAAAATCTAGTTGCTTAGTTTAGAACAGGCACGAAAATAATGTGTTAAGATAGCACGCTAGATTTCAATGTTTCTACCTATTTACCATTTATTTTGCCCTAAATATTCCTAACCACTCGTCCAAACAAAATCGAAGTAGTTAACCACAGCATGGCCTTCTAGTCCAACAGCAAAGTTTCAAACCAGCCGTTAATTTATTCCCGCCAACATTTGACGCGTAGAATGTAAGTGTGGTAACTTGACACTCATGTCGGTGGTAAAGTTACCAGCCGTGGAAAGCGGCGGCGCGATCTCCCATAACATTGGATTACTTGACTCACTTCCTGAATGTTCGCTTGCTTGCATATACGGTATTTATGAAGTGTATAATATTTTTACAGTCTATTGTAACTGAATGTCATATCCTTACATAAAACAAAGTCCTCCGCCGCGTCTGTCTGTCGTCCTGTTCGCGATAAACTCAAAAACTACTGCACCGATTTTCATCAATGGATAGAGTGGTTCTCGAGGAAGGTTTTTAGTATATAACATAGTGGTATATAATAACCGACATCCACGCGGGCATCAGCTAGTTTGGTAAATAAAAACGGTACGAAAACCATAAATTGTATATATATCATGTTTTCACATCGGTTACACAGTCACACATATATATTTGGTTAACTTTTGTAAGCAAAACATACTCGAATGAATTATATGAAAATCAAAATAACCATATGAATTTTCTCAAATACGAGACTTTAGTTGATATACCTACATTATGATATTAGAATTTAATGACATTAGTCATTATTTACCCATCATTGGGTTTAAAGGTCTTGAATTACGATGATGGGTTAATTAATTAACACTTTACCTGTCCACCCTTTGTTAACAATGTTGCTAATGATAATTGAATGTTCTAATGATTTTTAGAAAGTATTTTAATTATCACATTACTGCATTGTTTGCCTGATTGCATGAATCAGTTAGATAGACTAATTAATTTGCTAATGGAAGTGCATTGACGTGTAAGTACGGCGAATTTAAAAATTCAAACATTTCTAGGTCTTAAAGATAAAAGACTCTATGGTTTGGGGGTTCTGTAGACCCCTACTGTATCAACGCGCACTTTAAAATTCAAATACTTTTAGGTCTTCCTCTAATAGACTCTATGGCTTGGGGGTTCCATTGGCCCTTTTTGTAGGTTTACATAAAACGAAGTATACGTTTTTTAGAGTTCAAGCATATTATGTCGATAAAAAAGTTGAAATCTATGCGTGTACGTCCTAATGCAAGTGTGCAAAAAGCAAAGCTCAGTTTTTTGTAACCTTTGGTGGAGTTGTCACACTTGTCAAATTTGAGCGTTGAAAAAATATTGCCAAAGAGTTAACTAGTTCTTAATATTGTATTACATATTAATTAATTCGAATTCCAATGTTAGACTAATTTGTTAGACTAATTGCGAACTCAATCAGCAGGTTGCAATAAAATAACATGAACAAGTGAGGATACTTTAAAACGTACGACCGTAACCTCTCTACGAACCTACATAATTGTCCCAACCGATAGACTGGCGACTATTGACTATTAATTTTGCCAGGGCATGCCCTAATAATTTTTTAGGGAAAGATCTAAGAAAAGATGGATGGGTTGTATGGAAAATGGCATGACTAGAAACGGGGTGACTGACTACTGAGATGACGGTTAAAGATTTTGAAGAAGACTTTCTGCCAAGACCCCAAATAAATTGTGACAAGGACGGTAGGACAATGATGGCTAGATACTATTACTTACGCAAAATAAGATCACTAAACACAATTATCAGATAACAATTAACAGTTCAATACAATTAAAATGAATTCATTCAAAATGCAATGAATAAATAAACCAAAATAAGATCACCTAGACTTAGAATACCGAACGATTGCTTCGTTGCGGTCGGGTATATTTTAAAATACCTACGCGCAAAATCCTAAATCCGAAAGTATACCCAATGTCAACTCGGCTAGTGACGTCACAAATGTTAGGTAAAGGTACGCTTTACTGAATTAATTCTCGATTTCTGGATTTGAAAACATACCCGACGACAACACGGTCTCTGACGTCATGGGCGTTGTGTGAAGGTATAGATTCCATATACGCTGCGCCGTAACGAGAGACAAATAAGCATTTTTTTTTGTGGATGTTTAAATGAGTACCATATTCAGTAGGAGAAATTTAAGAGTACCTAGATATATTAAAATACTATGATCGTCGAGTCTTCTCGTTGCGCATACCGCAAAGCCTAAAGACTAAAGTCTTCAATCAGTGCGTCCTGCCTGTCAAGACTCACGGAGCCGAAACGTGGACACTCACGGTACGGCTGCAGGCGTAGCATGAGCACCGTTTTGTCGACGGAAGAGTAGACAAAAATTACGTTTCCTGTAGACAGTAGACAGTACGAGACGGCAGCAAAGTAGAAAGAGTCAACTGCACTTTTTACGAAATTCACTCTTTTAAATAATTCGACTCAGAATTCTTTGTTTTAGTCGGTTTTGTCATAGGATTTATCGGTTGTCAGTGTGATTTTGACAGTAAGGATAGAAAACTTTCTTCGGAAATAGTCTACCTACAAAAAGACGTAGACAAAGATCGTTAGAAATGAAAGACAAAATGACAGATTGTAGAAACATTTCTACGATGGATGTCAAAAATGAAGAAACGAACTGTCACTTTGTATAGATAAAGCTATGTCTATTCTTCGTAGAGATAGAAAGCGCCATGCTACGCCTGCTGGTCCATAAATTCAAGGTTGCTCAGCGAGCTATGGAACGAGCTATGCTTGGAGTATCTCTCGAGGTATATAGAATCCGGAATGAGGTGATCCGGCTGAGAACCAAAGTTGTCGACATAGCTCACAGAATAAGCAAGCTGAAGTGGCAATGGGCCGGCCATATTAGCCGTAGAACCGATGACCGTTGGGTTAGACGTGGTCTAAGTGGACACCTCGAATCGTCAAACGTTCGGTAGGACGCCCTCAGGCTAGGTGGAGCGACGATCTTCGCAGGGTGGCTGGTAGCAACTGGATGAGAGTTGCTGAGAATCGAGCTGAATGGCGTGCAATTGGAGAGGCCTATGTCCAGCAGCAGACTGCTATAGGCTGATGATGATGATGTTGACTATGACCATAGCAAAATACAATGACCGTATAATGGAGTATAAGCGGATATGAGTATGATACACCCGGGACACACGGTAGACTAACTACACAGACGATTTAATATGAATGAAGCTCAGACCAAATAAAAAACCAAGACAGAGCGCTGTCAGCAGTGACGTGAGGTCGGTTTCGTAAACATGTGTGCACTTAGCGAGGTGAAGTTTTATTAAAAATGGTTGTAAAAGTGTGTGTGTGAGCGTGTATGCACAGAGCGGAGGTGTAGTTTTGGCATGCTTCACTTTATTGTTCGTAGCTCTCTGTCTTGGTTTTTTATGTGGTCTGAGGAATGAAAATCATATCTTCGTAGATTATAATATGCCGCAGTGTGCTAATATTTTTTGTCTTTATTTTTTAACTTGTAATTTAACTATTCAGACGAAACTTGCAACTAACTAAAACTAGTTTAGCAATTTATTGACGTAGGAGGGAGCTGGAATGTGGTAAAAAAAATATAAAAATGCTATTTAAAATCTAACTAGTTTCGTCTCAAATATAAATTAGATATGGCCTTGTGTGTAACCGCGACGGTTCTCGACTAAATTGTCTAGGTTTATATTGTCCCCGTTTCTCGGTATTGTATGGGCCGGCGCACATAGGGCGGAGCGCAGCGCAGAGCATTTTTCACCGTCAAACAAATATCAACGTTGCATACCTAAAAATAAAGTTGAGAATAAATAACCTGAGACGCACGCCGCTTTCTGCTTAGACTCGCTCTCGAATTATATGGAAGTTTATTTCTTTTCAACGTAATTTTAAATGGTGCAGGGTCGATATTTGATGGGCAGTGACGAATGCTCTGCGCTCCGCCTCGCCTGATGTGCGCCGGCCCTATATCGTTGGTGTAGAATCATCCGGTTCACTAACACAATTCAAAAATTTGTTACATTTGTGCTCCTCGATTTGTTAATTGTTTGGCTAGTTCTTAATTTGATTCTACCACTAAATGGCTCTTTTCTCCTCTTTTCCTTCCTATTGTTTCATCGTTTAATGTTATATTGGTGCCGATTCTCTTGTCACAAATTCTCTAAACTAAACTAAAAATCACTAAAATTTTGTTTATTCCTGTCAAACGACGATTTCCCATTCTGAAAATAGACTAAAGTGACACAACTTAACTATAATTTAGACAGCACTAAGAAGGCACTGAGTTTTAATTTAGTGAAAATGCTATTCTGAATTTGACGTTTTAACCAAAATTTTTGTTTTATATCTAAAATCCTCTAACTAACTCTGACTATTTTTAACCACGATTTGAAATGTGTGGAATAAAATTAGATGTCATGAACTAAAATTCAAACCAACACCTCGAATTCAGTTGCAAAATGGTACTGTATCTTTTTTTCATTTTCTTTTGCTTATATCTCGAAAATGGTGTGTCCTATCGCAAAAATAATGAAAATTTTGACCGCCTTAGCAACCCACAAACCCGTACTATACAACATGTTGATAATTTTGTTTTTTTGTTTTCTTCCAAAAAGTGAAAAATTCCATCTAAAAATACGTCGAGACGGCCACATCGAGCGCCTCTCCGGCTCAAAAAAAATCACGTGGTAGGCAAACAAGTAGGTACCAAGTGGAGTCGCGATTGTCAAATTCGATTTTAGTTGTGTCAAAATAATTTTTAAATTTAGAGATAATTTTTGGCAGAATAGCTCTAAGATTCTCATAGTAAAAAGTAAGGAATTTTAGTGATAGTTTAGTTCGGTGTACAAGAGAATCGGCACCATTGTCAAACAAATCGGCGTAGTTTAGGCGTCATATCTAATTAAACTTCAAAACTGCAAACATGTTTTTGCTTCAGATCTAATGCGTCTTCGATCTAATGAACCATGCTCAATTGCTCATCAAATTATCCCAAAAATACATAATCATTATCCAATTTAATTTACTTACTGGCACTTTATTCAAGACCTATCATTAAATATATGCTGAACTAACTAGTCTATAATTTAAGCCTTAACCGTAGTATTATAATATCTGTGCCGTAACGAATATATCTGTTTTAACAATGGCAAAAAGCGTGGCTTTCCCATAAACGCTCAGACCAAATAAAAAATCAAGACAGACCGCTGCGAACAATATAGTGAAGCATGTCAAAACTACACCTCCGTTCGGTGTATACACGCTCACACGCACACATTTACCATCAAACTACACCTCACTAAAGCATACATGTTTACGAAACCGGCCTCATATCACTGTTGACAGCGCTCGTTTTTAATTTGGTATATACACAGAATATTTTTATGTTGCTAACTCCATTATATCTGTTTAGATGACGAAACGGACTCAATTTGTATCAATTGATATTCGGACTGGACAGGATATGGTTATTTCCTATAACAGCTATTTGATTCAAGATTCCGGCGTGAAATCTGGCTAGGTTCGACGATCGTAGGTAGTCTATATTTTTCCATTTTTAGAATGTTTAAACTACAATGCTGCCGATTCGGTTGTTCACAAACTAAACTAAATTTAAGTTCAGTGTATCTTTGTCTTTCTATTTAATTATGAAAAGAACAGAAGATAAATTTTAGTTTAGTCCTGTTAAATTAATCAGCGGCTGACGTAAATTGACGTAATTTTATCATGCAAGTTTTTAATCACGTCTAAATAAAGAGTAGTGACAGGTGCTGTGCTGATTAATTTGACAAGACTAAACTAACATTTATCTTCTGTCCTTTTCTTAATGAAATAGAAAGAACAAGATGCACTTAACTTAAATTTAGTTTAGTTTGGTTTGTGAACAACAGAATCGGCACCAATATTATGAATCACATTCATTTTCATTTTATAGGCAAAGATAAGACGTCTACTGCAAGACATAGAGGACACATAGTTTGGAATTCCAAATGGTACGATTCTGGGTCCCTTGCGCAATGAATGCCGTCTGTTTTATTATTCTTTTTTTATGGTCTATGTAAACTAACGCCTGTTATCTATGTTAACAGAAACGTTTGGATCTTTGTCTTATACTTTTCTAGTCATTCATTTGATTCACATTGCAAAATTAAATGATAGGATTCCAAAGTCGACATAGGTATTTTATTTATAGCTACCAATCCACGTATTATAGGTATAGTATTAGGTAGAGTCAAAATTTTCTTCATTGTTCAAATTATATTTCTGAAAAGATAACAACAATATATAAGTTCACAAGAAATCCGTAACAGACCAATAGATATTGTAAGAACATACGTAATGAAAGGATTGCCCGAATTAAAAATGAATTTACCTCCAATATATTAAAATCGGTAAAATATTTTTGATGATAAGATAACCTTTAACTCACTCCTCGCAAAGGAAGCAGAATAAGAGTTTTGTTGTCACTTGCTCCAAGCATAATAAGACCACTGTACAAAGTACATGAACGTTTATTACCAAAAAGATAAGTCTAAAACAGACCGCTATATATTATATATGAAATCAGCGTTTTGTATGGAGAATTTTAAAGAAGTTGCATTTTTCATACTAACATTTTCTTAAGTTATATAATTGAACACTAATGTTTTAAAACTTTTATGGACTAATGTTTAAAAACTAAGATAACGTAGGTAAAACCACTTAGAGCTAGCGACACGTCCGGTTTCATAGAAATTCATTGAAACTAATCGTGTCTCAGCGACACGTCGCTTGCTGCTGCCGTCTGAGGTCGGCCTCGGAATGGTACCTTTACATCCTACTTAACCTAACTAATATTATAAATGCGAAAGTGAGTTTGTTTGTTACGCTTTCACGCTAAAACTGCTGAACGGATTTGGATGAAACTCGCCACTGACTGACGGCGTGTTTGTTCTGGCGTAGCGTAGACAATACGTAGAGGTTGTCGCGTACGCTATGTATTTAACCGTGCTAACATTGTTTTATCGGATATAGAATTGATTCTGATAATGAAACTGTACTATTCGCTTTCTAAAAACAAGCGATTAAAACTATGACTGAACCTAATGAGGAGTTCAGCGTGTTCGGACCGCTATATTTAGTATACAGGGTGTAAAGGACATCCGACGTCCACAAACTGATGGTATGAATTCAGCATAATTATCATACTAAGACGATCGGTACATTAAATTATTTCAAGAACGTTATGGGAATCCAATAAACCTGATTTATATTATTACCTCACGCGCAATGTATCGCTACCGTGGCAAAACCCGCGTAGCCGCACTCCCCGTGTCAGTGGGGGTGCGAACGAGTATTTTAACACACACATTTATTTACATAAATGGAGTGCTGCGTACAGAGAATGTAATTTTACATTTAAATAAAGGAACAGTAAATGAAAATACGATAAAAAAAATAAAAACTTTCCGGAGAAAATTTCCGATGGAACATGATTCTAAATAAGGAGCTGAATTTTTTATGCCCCCTTCTAATTTGCGGAGGGCTGTCCCTTACACCCTGTATACACGCCCAAAGTAACTGTCAGGGCCGGAATCTATATGGGGTAGGCGCTACATAAGAAAATAAGAAGCAATACTGAGTTTTCCTTATTTAACTTTCATTTTTCTACCAGCCTGCATGATGTTGGGTTCTCTTTTGCAACAACCTTTATTTAGCTAACAACCATTTAAACCAACCATTATAACTTCGCTTGGCAAACGGTTGAATTTAATAATCGTATGCATCGATTAAAGATCAAATTAGCTCTGATTAACAATCAATATGCACAGCTGTTGAAACGAAATGACAACTATGAAATCTGATACCATCCAATTACAAATGAAACATAAAACTTTTTGAACATTTTTACAACTTCATTTGTTTTTTTGTTCTAGTGCCAATGACGTAACGTCAAAATGAAGGATACAGATCTAAAGTTGCCCACACGCAATGTGCTGACTGGCGCTGTCGTGAACTGGGAGGATGATGAGATGGGGTTCGGGGATAGCCCTAACAACCTGACGCTGTCATGGAAAGACCTGTCCGTTTATAGGAAGAAGAAAACACAAACTAGTATATGGAGGTCTCCTGTTTATGAGGAGATTAGGGTATTACATGGAGGTATGTACCTATTTAAGTTTGTTTTTCAATCTGATTGCGTAAACAACAATCAATCATATAATCTGAATCATTTTGAAGGATATTACTAATCCATTGCTTCATAATGTCCGAGAAATCTGTCTGCTCAACCATTTCATTGCGTTATTTACGTTGTTGAGTAGACAGATTTATCGAACTATGAAGCAATGGATTGAATTGTTGAACGGTGAGTTGAATTGTTGAAATGAAACAGATTGTTATTGATCGTGTGTTACGCAATAAGGGTGCTGGTCCATAATATTATTTAATAATAATAATTAAAAAATTAAATAATAATAATTAATAATTATGATTAATTAATTATTTTTTATTTAATATGCATGACATCTAGGTTGCCCCACGATAGTTTACGGCTTTAATCTTCGTACAGTTTGCAGTACCATGTAGACATATCCATGGTATTGCAAAGTCTAAATTATGTCTGTAGTAGCTCTAATCGCAAGGCAGTTAAAAATAGCTATCGTTTGAAGCTCCTCGCCGTCCAGTATATGTCCCGCCAGCGACGAACAATGTATTACTCGGAACTATATGCATAAAGTTGAATCCAAAGAAAATAAATAATTGGTGGTCTATTTTTAAATATACAACAGGTGGCTTCATAAACATAATAATTAATATTAATGTATTTTTTATTCTAATATTTCAAAATATAATTTATTTGAAATTTATTAAATAAAGGAATAATAAAAATAATCAATAAATAATAATAGCTTGGTAATAAAGTGCAACACCTGGTACCTATATAATAAAAAAAGAATAACAATGCATTTATTCATCAATCATCAAGGTATTAAAACATAATGCTATAGGTACATAAATTATAGCAATTAAAGATCATTTATAAATAATTCATTTTTCTAACAATAGATACCAGCTGAACTTAATTATACAGCGTGTAAATAAAACGGTATCCGACGCGGGCACATAAATACTGCAATAACATTATCAGAAATTCGGAGTTTTTTTTTTTTCAAAAAAAAATCCGCGTAAATAGACTCTCAGTATGATTCTTAACAACATCCTCACGGATTGGACAGGGTTTTTTTACACGCTGTATGGACAAAAACATCAATCCATTATGTTTCCACTTTTTTGTTAAAAGTATCACTAACCCTTTACTTTATATTGTATAAAATCATGGCTGTATTCCCTGAAGGGTTAGGCAGAGGTATTGCTATAGAACACCCACATTTCACCAATCATGTTTAAGTCCCATGTAATAGGGGGCGAGCATATTGCCATCAATCGGGCAAAAATACAGCCTGGGCTGCTACTGAGAAATTATAGATGGAAAAACCCAATATCAGTTTGCCCGACCCGAGATCGAACCCAGGACCTCATGCTCAACAGTAACGCTTGCGACCACAAGACCACCGAAGCAGTCAACTGACCATAACAAAGAAACATACAAATATCCATTATTTTTGATTCTTCTTTTATTTGTTAAAAGGATCACTTAGCCTAACTTTAATAGAGTTGAAATGCTTTATACGAACATAATTTACGATACAATTAAAATATTTTTAACGAGAAGTTACTTAGTCATTCGAAAACTTAGAACCGGTCATTAAATAAATTGTTACATAATCCGACCAATTAAGGTGGAGTCGTACTTATTTAAAATCGTTTTTTTTTTAAAGCGGAGACGTTATGAGAGGAGATGTATTTTAAACAGCCAATAGAATTTCGTTATCACACATCTCGTCTCTACTCACCTTCAGTGGATACCACTGAGCGGAGATGATTCATATTTGCAGGGCGTGATCGAAGCGGAGATGTGATCAGGGGGCCTAGTCTACCAATTTACACACGTGTTAGTGGTCTCGCAATGATGAGTTTTTGACAGATTTTGTATGGTATATGTGTCAAAAACTGATCATTGTGAGAGCACTGACACGTTTGTAAATTAGTAGACTTGGCTCCCTGTGCCTCGCTGAGATTGAGCTGGGCGGCGCGGGTACAAAGCGTAGGTGTGAGCTGTGCCTCGCAACCGAGAGACGGCGACGAGCGAGACGGCGCGCAGAGGAGGCGAGAAGAGCTCGTGTGCGTTCATCTCAACATCCAACGTTTGAAACACGTAGCTCAGTTCCGGTCTAGCCAGCACACATTTCCGCTCTAGCCAGCATACATCTCCGCTCTAGCCTAGCCGGTACGCATCTCCGCCCAACTTCGGTGGATACATCCTAGCTGAAAAACATCTCTTATCTCATCTCCGCACATCTCTGCTTTGGTGGAGTCAGGGCCTAAGTGGGCTCAAACTGCTCGAAGCCTCAGATTGTTCGTATATTCGGTGAATATATTAATATGCAAATGAGCATGTAGGTGACATAAATAATTAATTATGTTCATGTACCGGATTCGTTGCCACCTGTTAGGAAAGGCGTACTAATATGTAGGACACACCTTCCTGTTTCATCAAAATGATCGAAACGAAAAATTAACATAGCTATCGTTTTTAAATAAGTTATTCCAACGGTTAGTCCAGAAACTTTGAGCTAGAGCTAGAGCTTTGAACTAGATTATTGTTAAGTGCTAATTATTTAAATGTGATTTGGTTTAGTAGCTGTAGCTCGCTTTAGTAATTTATTTATCTAAATTCAAAATAATTGTTAATTTTTTATTATGCTCGTCTTGTGGCAACCACTGATCATTAAATATGTTTTTCGGATGTTGTGCGGATAATGCAGTGGACTGCAGCAATCTGCAGCATTACTACTTACATTTTGTTAGCCGTATGTTATGTTAATGTTGTAGTTGTATATTATCCCTTAATAAATAAAATTAAAATAAAATACTACATCCACCCCAATTGCGTGACTTGCTTGACTTGCAATCACAATCTGAATGATTTTGAACGTGCTTTCCGAGGCACGGAGGAGTCTCGATATGTGAAAATGGTCACCCATCCACGGACCAACCCCGGCAAGCGTAGCTTAACCTGATGGATCGACCCGAGCGGCTGTTATTACATAGCCACGAGCTGCTCGATACTTTACCTACTTGTAAGTTTTAGCTCAGTTTTTGTTCAAGTTTTCATGAAAGTTTTTCTTTTCAGTCAATGGCATCGTGTCTTCGGGTAACTTAGTCGCTTTAATGGGCTCCAGGTAAGTTTTCATATTCAAAAATTGCTCTATTATAATTAGTACACTATTTGTAATCTGAGAGGCTAAACAAAGTGATATTGTATCAGCGATAACAACGATGGTAAAGTATAAAATTGTATCGACGAAAGCTACCGAAAAGCATAATATGTCAATCCTATTGAAAGTCGTTGTAAAAATAGGAAGGGCTTTGAAAGCGATTGCCACTTGTCCATTGTCTAGACCAGCGGTTCTTAAACTTTTTTGGACATGGAAGCATGGAACCCTTTTGGAAAAATAATCAAAAACTGCGATTCATGGAATTCCACTTTGCTTCACCAATATGTCCCACCACAGTTTTGTGTCCCACTAATTGATTTTAGTGGGGAAATAACACTCGCAAAACTCTGACTTCACTTTTTCCCACTAGGGCTGGCACTGTTGGATTATGGCGAAAATAAAAACAGTTTTAATAATAAAATACAAGGTATTTTGATTGTAAGGATGAATTTCACCAATATAACTGAATGCGATCAGCACATCGTCAGTGTCAATATTCCCCAGAAAATAATGACACTGGCAACCCTTACCTTTATACGTAGTTTCTGTGCTGATCGCGTTCAGTTTCTCTGGTGAAATTCACCCTAAATGTGTTAGGGATCTCGCGCACTAGACGGCCACGACCACGACCAGTCGGTCGCAGCGACCAGGTAAACTATAGAAACCGCTACGAATCTCGAACTTGGTTGCAACGGCTAACTAGCCGCAGACCTAACAATACCACTAGACGGCCACGACTGGCCGGAGTCGTGGCCGTCTAGGCAATTACCCTACTGGTATTCTTGTACTACACGTTATACGTGACGTACGTACGTTTGACGTGTAAAAGTGTTTTGTACAAACCTACTTACAGAAATAAAATCATTTATCATTTATATTCTAAAAAAGCCGTTCCTCCTCAGTGGTGCCGGCAAGACCACATTGCTTGCGGCCATCAGTCGGCGCGACAAAAGTGCGATGACCGGCTATCTGATGCTGAACGGCAGACTCGCTGGCGCAGACCTCATCTCCAGGATCTCTGGCTTCGTACCGCAAGAAGACTTGGCTATTGAAGACCTGACTGTCTCTGAACATATGGAGTTTATGGTAAGTTCCTACTTCTGCAAATTCGGTACTCACTATTTGTATGTTACACCATTGTATGTATACACCATTGTATGTAGAATCAAGTTAGACAGATGTGCTGCGGGCCAATTTTTCTTCTGAGCCTTAAAGCATTAGGAAGTTCAATTTTCACTATTGCACCTACCACTGTTTGTCTCTGCATCACCCAAAGGTTGACTGGTAGAAAATGCCTATGGCATTAAGTCCGCCTCTGTACATTTGTGGGCTTAAAGTATTAAATACTAGCTGCCGCCAGCGGCTTCGCCCGCGTGTTATCTTTATAAATTATATGCCTATGTTACTCAGGATGAATGTAGCTTTCTAATGGTGAAAGAATTTTTCAAATCGGTTCAGTAATTTTGGAGCCTATTCAATGCAAACAAACAAACAATCAAATCTTTCCTCTTTATAATATTAGTATAGAAATACATAAATAAGTGAGCGGCGTTTTGGGGTCGAATTTTGACGTTCAAAAAGTACTGATTCTCAGCCTAATTTGAATAAATGAATTTTGATTTTTGGAGTTGTTTAGGGACAGATGAATTTTCTCATTAATGTGAAGAGAATGCGGAAGAGTTTGCTGCATTAAAATGTTAATTCTACCATTCCATTAGTTGTTCGTAATTCCAAACATGACATTTGAAAAATAACAATAAATAAAAAAATTCAGATGACCCGGAAATGTCACATAACTAAGTAAATATTTATTTATTTATTGAAACTGTTTATCTACGCGAGTAAAATAACTTGAATACTGGTATTTAGTAGGTTCAATACATAAATTCGTACAGTGGATTACTTTCCAATAATTATTTAAGAAACCCACTGCTTGAAGGGTACTAATAGCTTCAATGAAATTCACTCACTGATCTAGAAAGCCCATTTGTTACATGAAAATTTTGCATGACTTTGTCTGAAAACTGTATTAACTGAAAATCCAATAACACTTTGCCCTATTCACATTTGGGTATAAAAATTGAACCATTTACGACACCTATGAAATAATCCTAATCCTAACTAATATTATAAATGCGAAAGTGAGTTTGTTTGTTGGTAGTAAGGTAATTAATTCAGGCGTGACTTTGCGGAAATCCATTATAAAATACAATAGACGCAGATATATTCAGTAACCTATTCCGCCACACCGAGCGCTGGACGCAGAGTTCTCTGCGTCCAGCGCTCGGTGTGGTAACACGTCGCGTTCTGGTTTGCAATTGGTCAATCGTCATCCTGAAGATGCCTCGTTGAGAGGTTAAATACGTGTTGATTTCTTACAGGGTTTTTTATGACTCTTGAAGAATAGTCAAGCGGAATAGGTTACTAAATACATCTGCGTCTATTGTATTTTTTTTTTTTGTTTGTTGGTTTGTCACGCTTTCACGTTATTACAGCAGAACGGATTTGGATGAAATTTAGCATATTTAATTTATATTTTCATGTATAATTTAAATAAATAATCTGTTTTGTATTTGTATGTAACTAGCTTCCGCCCGCGGCTTCACCCGCGTGTTATGTCGGTAAAAAGTAGCCTATGTCCTTCCCCGGGATGCCATCTATCTCCATGCAAAATTTTATCGCAATCCGTTCAGTGGTTTAGGCGTGAAAAGGTACAGACAGACAGACAGACAGACAGAGTTACTTTCGAATTATTAGTATATTAGTATGGATTACGAGCTTAAATTCCAAAGTCTTGTTACTAAGTAGCTTAACTTGATGAATTCTTTGTGCCACTTATTAACCACTATTTTTCCTACTAGTTAAACAAAGACTGTATTTGACTACTTTCTTATCAGATGAATTGTAAAACGAGTAACTATGGAGTTTCTTGCCCTTTTTATTCCTTACTAAACTATGTTTTGGAAGGGGCAAAAAGATTATATTCTATGTTTTTTTTCAATCGGCAATTTTACCGGGTCGGGTGTCTACAAGGTCTAACATACGACTTCTGCAGAAAATTTGCTAATTTATAATGAAATTGGGGTAATTTTGGTACTTACTAAAAATGTGGATTTCCAATTGCACTAAGTAACTTTTTTATTTTAAATTGCCAAAATCATGATGCCAAAGAATATAAGGAAAAAATACATGCAAAAAGAGGGGGTCCCGTCTGAGACGCATCACGTCGATTTAAGATATTGTCGAAGTACAGCATGTCGGAGAAGAGTATGTCGAAATTGAATCATGTCGAACTAGCATTATTGTCGAAGTAGGATGGCGTCGAAGTCACATCATTTCCTAGTTAAGTCATGTCGAAGCAACGTCTTGTCGGAGTAGAGTAGTGTCGGACTAAAGGCATGTCGAAGTAAAGTATTGTCGAAATAAAGATGTGTCGGAGTTCCGTAATGTCGAAGTAAAATCATGTCGTAGTAGCGTTTGTCGAAGTTCCGTTTGGTAGTCTTAAAAAATATGTTTTTCTGGTAATTTTATTACATGTATGTGCCCCTTTCGGGTCGGACAGGGGCTCTTGTTACACGCTGTATATCACGAAAAAAAAACTGCCTGCACGTTTTTAGTGATATTCAACTTTTTTTTTACAATCCAAGGTTTATCCTCAATCCTATTTTCTGGTGAAACCCTTGAGCCAGCCTGACGTTTTTGGATGTGGTTGGATAATCTTTAATTTTTTATATAAATATATAATTAAATTTAATGTAAATTTTTATGATTTATATGAAGACTTCTTCGTTAAAATGATTGGTTTTAAAACCTTTTCCCATATTTCTATTGATAGTAACACAAAATCGTTTCTTACAGGCGCGTATGATGATGGACAAGCGATCGACTAAAATTGTAAGAGCGAGGCGTGTTCAGCTTCTATTGAGTGAACTTGGAGTCAACAACTGTAATAATACTAAACTGAAGGCTCTATCTGGCGGAGAGAGGAAAAGAGTCGCTTTGGCTGTACAGGTAAGTGACGAAAAACTGATAGGATTCGATCATACAAATAAGTTCAATGTATAATATTTATTCACAAGTGAATTTTGAACGTAAGAGAAATTATTGTGTTGTCACATAAAATAAATAAATGGTAAATAGTATTAACTGACTAAACACATAATAGACGATCGTAAAGACAGAAGAATCTTTAGAAGTAGGAATATATGCTGAATTATAATAATATTATAAAATCATCGACTGCGGTACCTCATTAACGGCATAATTATGTAAGAGTCTATATGTTTATTTTTTATTATTTTTTTACATTCACCTTGACATAATCATCATTTTTTATTTGACATTATATACCTACAATTTAAGTACTCTATCTTCTCTATCTATTTTGTTAAGTACTTACCTGGTACTTTTTGAAAGGCCTACACTGTCCTCCCATACCTTTAACACTGTTATTCGAAAATATTGTAACAGCCAATTATTTTTGTAACCGTGGAGTTTCTTGCCGGCTCTTCTCCATAGGAAACGACCAATTGGAACCGTGCACCTAGCTTCTGACGTTTCATAAGTGCCCATGTAGGTTTTTGTGAAATAAAATATTTTGATTTTGACCCATGCGAAGCGACTCTTGTAAGTCTTGTATGAGAATTTTCGTAAACGCTCACCACAAAATAGAAAGAGAGAAAATAAAATCTAAAACAGACCGTCTTCCACAGCTCTTAAACGACCCCCCAATTCTATTCTGCGACGAACCGACAACAGGGCTTGACAGTTGGGCAGCAGCCGCCGTAGTAGCGCGCCTAAGACAGCTAGCTATAGGAGGAAAACTGGTGGTATGCTCAGTACACCAACCGGCTTCCGGAGTCTTCGAGCTGTTCCACCAAGTTGTACTGTTGGCTAATGGAAGGATAGCCTTCCACGGCACTATTGAACAGGCGGACCACTTCTTTGCATCGTAAGTAATATAAATATATCTTTAATCAATCCTGCTGTGATTCTTAAAAGGTTAGCCATAGGAGGAAAACTGGTCGTATGCTCGGTACACCAACTGACTACTGAAGTCTTCGAGCTGATAGCCTTCCAGAGCACTATTGACCAGTTTTTTGCTTCGTAAGTACAATTTCTTTAACGTATTCTGCTGTACCCATTTCTTTGAAAAATGTGAGGCTGTAAGAGGAAAATTGGCCGTATGCCCAGAGCACCAATCAGCGTTTGGAGTCTATAAATCGTTTGACCAATCACTAGCGGACGGAATTTCTTCGAGATGCGTATGTATATACAGTATTGCTATTCTGTAAACATCACGCCGTGAAAACTTAGGTGAAGTGAGCTGTCAGTGTCATCCCACCTGATGCTAGGGATGTCCAAGCTAATACATTTACAATCATAATCAAGATTTAATAATATTTTAAAGCTAGTAGGTATTTAAGTGTCTAAACATTAGTACTATTCAGGGATGATAAAATAGAATAATAGATATTCAGTCAGAAACTCAATTTTGTTTTACCTACTCAATATTTTTCCTAGACTAGTCCCGCGAGCGCGTTACGTAAGTACCTACTTACAATAAATAATATAAAACATACCTACCCGTTTAATTAAGCAAGCTACTAAAGAAAATGCGCATCAATATAGTTTGTTAATATTTACCCATTGTTAGACTGTTTATTTATATCAACGCAATCCCATGACCCAATCGCGGCTCAGGCTATAGGACTTAGTCTAGGAAAAAAATTGAGTAAGTAAAACAAAATTGAGTTTCTGACTGAAAATCTGTTTTGCTATTTTATTTAAAGCCTCCTTAAATAGTACTAATGTTTAGGCATTCAAATAATAGCTTTAAAATGATATTTATTAAGTATCAATAGAATTAGAATAAAAATATTATTAAAATCTCGATTATGATTGTAAATGTAATGCTTGGGCATCCCTAGCTTCAGTGACACTGACAGCCCACTCCACGCTCACTTCACCTAAATTTTCACCTAGGTTTTTACAGAATCGACCGGCAGTACTTAGCAGTAAATAAGGCACATCGCGCTTTAGAAAAAGTTCGGCTTCGTTAGCCATTAGGCCATTACTTTGCAAGTTTTTTTTTTTTCTTGGCTTTGCTCGAGCGTCGTCGTCGAGACAGCTCTATCACAGCCTTTTCGCTCTATGTATCCTATAACTTGAGATTGTTTTGTCTCTAGTTAGATCCTGTCTAAATAATTATGAACACGTGCAGCTGCTGTTTCTTTAGTCACGTTAATTTGTATTTTTCGCACCAAGCTGTCTAGTTCTTTTTATTTACGTTTTAATTAAGAGTCATGTTGGTAAATTATGCATTGTATAGCACAAACTGGTTGCTAAAATCTTAATAGAGCAAATATAGTCAGTCCGTCTGGACCAAATCTGGTACCAGAAAAAGCTTTGCATCGTAAACGAATAATTAAATTCAATTGTTTTTTTTTTGTTAAACAAAATGATAGTAGCTTTTTTATTTTTTTGTTGTAAATCATTCTCTTGGCAATCAACACGATTGCTGCATGTGAGAAACTTTGATGAAGCTAAACAAATTATCATAAGCTATTAAGTTTTTTATTACCTAATTTGGCCCTTGAATGTAAATATCATGCTCAATGGTAAACAAACATAGCGGCTGTTATTAAGTTTCCCCTATAAATGAATTTAATTAGTTTTAAATGATCGACTCCTGACCTTGCATGATTTATATTTTTGTTAAGTTACAAAACTTGTGATCAAAAATGAATGCTATATAACCTTTTGTAATATGCTTACTTTTATATGAAACTAGCTAATGCCTTTTTCAATGCGTTGCAATGCCTTTTTTTTTGTAAGTAGGTCTACACAAACACTTTTACAATTTTTCTTCTTCTATGACGTGCACTCACATATCAACTTACCAAAGTTTCATCACAATCGGTCGAGCGATTTTCGAGTTTTTGCGAGACTAACGCACGGCAATATAGATAGTGCCCATGGAGTTTCTTGCCCGTTCTTCTTCATAGGAATCTATTGGATGGGGCAACTTAACTTTAACTTCTGATTGACCGACTCCTTGATAACACAAATGATTTAATTTAAATAAACGTTTTGAGTTCGAGTTTGAGTTTGAATTTCACTTGCTAATCGTCTGAGAAGTTCATGCTTCATTATTATTAGTAAATTCATTGGATGCAAATGTAAAGTATTTTTAAAAATCAATTTACATTATATATGTATAACAATACTATCAACTTTCGACTAAGGTCGAATAAAGGTCGTTATACGAATTTTAAATACCTACGGGATTTTCCTAAAACGTCACAATATTCATGATCATCTGCCATTCAGATAATAATCATGATCATCTGCCTTGCCTTTTCCCAACTATGTATGTTGGGTGGGGTCGGCTTCCAGTCTAACCGGATGCAGCTGAATACCAGTATTTTAACATGGAGCCTATCTCACCTAAGAAGATTATAAGAATAATTATAATCTTAATTTTACAACGCATATATAACGCGTATATATAGGTAACTAGCTGCTAGTTTTCTTAATTTCAGAACCCATTTAAGGTGTATCTTTTCATACACGAAATCTCTTAAGGGGTCATTGTACTCATCATTATAAACAACTTTCACTATGGGACCAAAATTGAAAAAAAAAATCTGCTACTCCGTACATTTTGACGAGTTATGCGAACATAAATGTAGGGAACAGCTGATTTATTTTCAGCTGATATACATATATTTACTCTTCATTGTATATTTTGTAGTATAGATTTTTTTTTGTAATATAATGTATAATCTGGTGTACAATAAAGTATAAATAAATACTCGATTAATTTAAATAAATCAACTTCAGTCAACAGATCACATGTTTGTCGCCAAAGGAAAACTTTAACGATATAACTAAAACGTTAACGAAACTGATAAGAATCCATAAAATTATTTAAATAAGTGTTATTTCTGTGATCTTAAACCACTTAAGATTTAACAGTGAGATTCATATTGATTATCCATCTTGAATTTGTTAATTTGAAGGCCATCATCATGGGCTCGTGAATTCCACTGGTAAAGTTGTTACGGTCTATAGAAAGAGAAAATGTATATTTGTAAAGGATATAAAATAAACAAGTTCGGAAAACAAAAGTTTGTTCACATTAAAGCACAGGCCACACTGAGAATGAAGCGAAACGACGCTTACTTCGTTTAGCTTCGCTCATGTAGCTACCGCGTCTTTTCATACTTCTGTCGCAGTATAAAAAAATAACAGTATTATATCTCGGTAGTGACCTTGAAATAACTAACTATTACCTTGAAAAAACCTTTCGCGTCCGAGTATAATTGCCACGAACTCGATACTGTTGCGTACTGATATATACTGAGATTTCGAAGCGAGTCGTTTTGGACGTTTTCTATGAAGACAATGTTACTTATTTAAACTGCAAGAACGCACGTTAAGCCGTTGGTCCCGGCTGTCATTTATGGATCTTTGACAGTCGTTACGGGTCGTCAGAAGCCCGAAAGTCTGACAACCAGTCTGAACAAGGGGTATCGTATTACCCAGTTACTGGGTTGTGGAGGTCAGATAGGCAGTCGCTCCATGTAAAATACTGGTATTCACCTGCATCCGGTTAGACTGGAAGCCGACCCCAAAATAGGTTGGAAAAAGGCTAGACCGATTGATTGACTTATTTATACTGTGCCGCCTCGGTTCACACTGCGAACTACATAATTATGAACCTAAGTATGTGTACTTACAAGAAAAACATATTTTAGGCACTCACTGTACTGTGAGGCTATGTTGTTGGTCGGTTATTTAATTTTAATCTTTAATTCTTGACTGCCAGTACCAAAACAAACTTTTCGAAGAGGTACGGCCTTCACTCTTCTGCCTTATTTTAAATAGCTGATACAACGCATCCCCCTTATCAAATTAAGAAATCAAACATAAAACTATTTACGGAGAAGTCCAAGGTTGAATGAACAACGCACCACAATTTAGTGCTAATATATGCGGTAATATTGATAAGATTCATCCAGATAATATGTTAATGCTAGATTTAGAATTAACTTATCATCTGGGAAATCTCTAGTTATTGCTCAGCGGACATTTGTTATACCCGTTTGACCATTAGGCCATAAGATAACATAAGTCAATATCAATAAAAAAGATGTTAAGATATTTTTTTCCGAAATCGTCATCACTTATCTTTTCTACAAGCCTTAATGTTTTGATAGACTGTCGTATTGATTTCACACAAAGCAAACATCTTTAAAAAGGATGGAATATATAATTATTATATAAAAATAGGGGGCGGAAATCAATCTGCCACTCTAATGCCCCATAAACCTTTAGTTCAAAGGTACTAAATCAGAGCTGGGTTAAAGGGTTGAAGGACTATCATCAATCTGTCTAGCCTTTTCCCAATCATGTTGTGGTCGGCTTCCAGTCTAACCGGATGCCTACCAGTATTTTACATGGAGCGACTGCCTATCTGACCTCCACAACCCAGTAACTGGGTAATACGATACCCCTTGGTAAGACTGGTTGTCAGACATTCGGGCTTCTGACGACCCGTAACGACTTTTGAAGATCCACGAATGACAGCCGGGACGACCGGCTTAACGTGCTTGCCGAGCCACGGAGGAGTCTTGGTATGTATACTATGTATAGATGGTCACTCATCCACGGACCAAAGCCGGAAAGCGTAGCTTAACCTGATGTAACGATCCGTGCGGCTGTAAGTAATAACAGCCGTACGGATCGTTCGAGCCACGAGCTCCTCTGGTTGAAGGACTATCATATCATATCCTAAACAATCCAGATTACTTAACCGAAATTACTTTCTATACTACACTAGATTGCATGGTATTTTTGGATTGTGAAAACCAGAATTTGAACTCCTATCCTACAGGCTTCAAAATACTTAATCCCCAAACTTTGTCCCTTTAATTATTTATTAACTTATTATTTTTTGATAAAGCGGCAATAAAATACACAATCTGAGAAAATTTCAACCGTCTACCTATTATGGTTCATGAAATACAGCCCGCTGACAGACAGATGGACGGACGGACAGTAATAATGTTCCGTTTGGCATCCTTGGTGTACGGAACCCTAAAAAGCTGTCCAAGAAAATGCAAAAGACGACTCAAGAATCGAAGCGATGTTTACCGTAGAGGGACTAATTCCATGAAACCATATAATAACTTTGCCATTTTTCCACAGCCTCAGCTTCAAATGTCCGCTTGGCTTCAACGCGGCAGAGTACTACATATCCCTGCTGGGTATCCAAGCTGACAAGGAGATGGAGAGCCGAGATCGAATCCGGCGCATCTGTGACGAATACTCACGATCTGACATAGCTGCTGAGGTTGACAGCCAAGTTGGTCTGGTTAAAGATGAAACTGAATATTTTAATGGCGAAACTGATCCAAAGGTACGTGAAGTGAATTAGTTTTTAGAAGTTCTTTCTAATTAACTAACTAACTAATTTTTAAGATTTTTATCAATAACTTTTTGAACCTTTATGCACACACCTGTGATGACTGATTTTTCCTCCTGTTTTTGTTCTTCTTTCTTGTTCAGTTGTTCTATTTTTTTTTGTAAAAGCTCTTTCAAGTGTTCCTAAAATATTCTCATTATCTTTTATTTCAAGATAAAGCTGCCTGATCCATAACTTTAATGATTTAGCATTTAGGAGATACTTACATCAAATTAGCAGATAACTTAACGCTTGAAACAGGATTCAGAGATATACCAAATTGGTCATTAAAATTCTTATCTGAAATAGGATTAAAATCAGTGATAACAAAGTTCTTCTTATTCTCACGATCTAAACTTGTACTAATCTACAGTTTTAATCTCTGATCGTTTAGATTCGACTAGACTCGTTAAGATTTCAACTTTTTTATAAATGGCAAAGGAATTACAAGTCTTCAAAAAATTTACATCCACCAAAATATTATTCATAAATTCTGTACATATTAGCAATATTGTGCTATAATGTGTTTGTCAGACCAACAATATGCTAATACTAAAATAAATAATGAATTTATTGGTCTAATATCTATAACATTCTCACGCCAATATAAAACACATAGATTATGTACATCAGTGTCGAACATTTGAATTTAGGTTTGATTTGTAAAACATTAACATTTAATGTTAGATGTGGGAAGTAAATATTTATGACTTCATTAACTTTAATATATTTTGTTACAGGATCAATATTATGAGCGATATTTAACTCTGTAAGTATTTCATTGGTTTTACTTTCATTTCATTCTATCGGATATTGCGTATTTAGAAATAGATTTGTTGCATCATTCAGTACATGCATCATTATTTCTGCATCTACCGATTGTTTAATAAGAATAGCTGCTTTTTTTAGATATTTATTATTAAAATCATTATGTACCTCATCCAAATATTTCACAGCATCTCGAAATATGAGATTCATCTCTAAGTTGTCTATCTTTATTGATCCATCGTCTATGGTGAGTCCGTAAACCAGGCTCTTTAGAATGTAATTTAATAAATCTTAAGAGATTTCACACGTTAAGTCCTTTTCATTAACTATTTCATAAAGCGGTGTTTCAAATGAATTTTGCATTGCAGAGTCAAAGTGAATTACTTCGTACAATTTCACTGGCTGATGTGGAGGAACCTACAAGCACTAAAGCGGAACTATGGGATTTGGATCGCCGAGTTCTTACTGCTCATGGTAAGTTTCACATATGTCATTTTTATGTACCAATGGTTATGTTATTTTCATTTCTATTAATATTATTACCTGTTTTCTCTTTATCTACACGAAGTTTTCTTCTTGATTTCTTCTGGTTTCTGTCAGGTTGCCTGTAAAAGATGGCTTTTAGCGATAAGACTACCTATTGTGTCACCCTATGTAAAATATCTACATTTATATCTGTTATTTTGATGGTACATATACCATATGTTATATTAAAAAATATTGTCTATCTGGCAGTTCTTAACCGATTTTTTCTCTCTCCTTAGTTTGTGGGCCTGATAATCTCTGTCCCCTATAACGGGCACTTTGACGAGCTAGATCAACGTGACATACAGAACGTGGAAGGTCTCCTCTACCTCACGATAGCGGAGACGATATTCCTCTTCATATACGCTGTCTTCATCACGTTCCCTAGTGAGGTTCCCATATTGTTGAGGGAAACGGCTAGTGGACTGTACTCTCCGTTACCTTACTATTTGTCGAAGATGATATTTTGGGTAAGTTTTGAGTTTTTAGCGTTTTAAGTGGTAAGAGTACTGTTTTTCCTCTAATAAAGTTCGTTTTATGTCGGCACCAGACATAGAACAATATTTGATCACATGTTTGATCACATGTATGAACACATGTGTGGCAGGGGTGTTTGGGAGTTTCATCAAAGTTTGATCATTTATATCAACTTTTCCATTCGGAGTCGGTTTTAGATATACGACTAACGCTAAATCATACTCTGAACACGGCTTTTCGTTTTATAAAGAAGCTATCTAAATATATGCAAGAATTTGAAGCAAGCAATATTAGTAGGTACTAATATAGTATATTAAAGTTATAATGTGAGTCCGCTACCAATTAACCTAAGTAGACACACTACACGATAGTCTTTGAGGTTTTTGTGTACATTACGTTAAACCAAGAGAATGATCTTCATCATCGAACAAAATTTATTGCTTCATGTAATAGTTTCAAGAGGTCCAACGTAACCTATTTCTATATAGTGTCTGCATAGTGGGTGTCCAAATGTATTATCAATTATTCATTAGTCTTCATATATAGAAGCGAATAAAAATAATTTTGATGTTAATATAATGAGCTAGAAAGGTTTCTGTTTTTATAACGAGGCCCTTCTAATTGTGACAGCGGTGGTCGAGCATGGTCAAACCAGTTTATTTAACGGCTCACATCGTTAAATTGCGACCAGTGGTTTTGGAATATTTTCTACTTTATCGTTTTCAAGTTTATTATCAATGATAGAGTTACCAAGAGGTTTTGAATTAAAATGCACTGTTACCATCAATTCACAGATAATTCTTCAGGCGTTTTTACTGTAACTTATATATTTAGAAAAAAGGCTTTAAATATCCTAATACCGGCCTAATACCGTCTCACTGCAGGGAGAGGGCTTCTTTTCATACTTAGAATTAATTTTTCATTTCTAATAACTATAAGTCACCTTTCTTACGATCTTTTCCTTCACCGTTGTCAGTATTGTCCCAGATAAACTCAGAAAGTACATTTAAGAATTGAAAAAGTCAGCAACTGAAAATTAATTGAAAAAGTCAACAAACAAAAACTGTTTATTATTATTATAAAAACGTCGAGAATCAACAGAACGGTGGAAAACAAATTGTTGATAAAGAATACTTAAAAGCACAAGGCGATGAACTAGATGGTTAAAGTAAAATAAATACCCTCGAACTGGAACAGAGGACCTAGAGACAAACGACAATCGTTTCCAAAGCGTTTTGCATTTTGCAAAGACTTTCAACAGGATTGACATAAGATTTTCGATAGCTTATGTCAGTCCTTGCTTATTTTTGCCTTTTCCATCACCGTTATCGCTGATAGAATTTCATATTGTTAGGCCCTCAGATATCCTTATGATATGTTCTTTCAACTTCCAGATACCCCGAGCAATAATAGAACCGACACTCTTCACGACCCTCATATTCTTGGTGGCTGGTCTCCACGGAGGGTTCATGGGCTGGCTGGGCTTTAACTTCGTCTGTATCCTGTGCGCTAACTATGCGAACGCTTATGGTAAGTCCAAACACTTTTCTTTGCACATAGCTTATCCACTTTGTCTAGTTCTCAGTAGTTGACCTTGCCTGTACTAAGATACTAATTACAGTCGTCATATCGGCCATTTGTGCCTCAGTTTCAGAACCTTCGACTTCCAAAAGGTGGGTATGATTATGGTGGTCATATATAAAATCATCAAAATTCTAAATTAAAGTAACGATTAAACTACAAAAATGGACGTATCCACCTATTAGGTGGAAAATCATAAGAAGCACCAAAATTCCAAATTCAAAATCATAATATTCCAGTAAACTGGAATATCCATTGTATAATTGGCATTGCAATTCCATTTTCAAAATTCCAGGCTCGTTCCTATCATCGACGTTCAACTCAATGGAAACCGCTGCACTCGTGTCCGTACCATTCGACCTCATTGGCACTATGTTCTCTGGCCTTTACCTGAACTTAGCGAGCGTCTCACCTTACTTATCTTGGCTTAGATACGTATCAGGGTTCTACTACGGCGTTGAAAGCATTTCTATACTCCAATGGGATTCGATCGAAACAATTGAATGTGTAGAAATCGATGGCATGCCTTGTATAAAAACGGGACCCGATGTGCTAAGAAGATTTGGGTTCGCAGAAGAACACTTTTGGCGTAACTGCCTCTGTTTGTTCAGTATGTACTGCATAGCTCACTTCATCGCTTTCCTCATGGTCATGAAAAGGAGTAGGGGCACACCTGTATATTAAAAAATAATTCAATTGTACATAGCTTTCAACAATAGCACCATTTGTTTTGCTGCTCGGAATCTTGCCCGTGCCATAAAGGTGAACAGGGTGACTCTTAGATAAATAGTTTTAAGTATAAGATTTACGTAATACTAAAATCATATTGTAAAAACTCAACTTTTACAACTTAAAAGTTTTTATGGATTGGCAATAATTTTAGAGATCTGAATTGGCTCAATAAAATTTATGAAGTTTTATACGTGTTCGTTGTTTGAGTTCTGTACCCTATACCCTACCCAATTCCTTACCTATTAAGCACGAAAGTCCCTTGTATCTCTCTACAATGTACTATAGCCCTGTGCACACACTATATCGTTGTAGGCACCTTTCCCATCGCCGACGAGGAAGCGAGAGCGACTAACAACTATTTTCCGCCCGAGAAACACACAAAAGATTGTAAGTTCCGTGTAAGTAAAAGAGATACATATATTAAAGGCTCTTTGGGGCGATTCGTCGCGTTACGTCATAGTTGCAATTATGAAGCACTCATCAGTTCAATTGGCTATCAATTAGCCAAGGTTAGATATAGCAGCCATAACATCATGCTACTACCTACGTAGGTAATTTTATTTCAGTAACGTCTATGTAAATATTAGTAGTACAATCCAAGAACTCGGTACGATTGTACCAAGAGCCAAAAGTAACGATTTTTTAAAGTCTTTAAGGCTCTTACATACTGGCGCGACTTGTGGCGTGCCGCCGCATTGTTCGCCGTGAAGTTTTCTCAGATATTGTTTCGTTAAAATTCGCGTCACGCGGCGTATCGCGCCTGTATGTAAGAGCCTTTATATATAATCACTCGTCGCCGTCGCGGAATCGCTTCTCGTTCCTCGCCAACTCGTTTTACGTTGCTAATCAAAATATTTTATTTCACATAAACCTACATGGGCACTTATGAAACGTCAGAAGCTAGGTGCACGGTTCCAATTGGTCGTTTCCTATGGAGAAGAGCCGGCAAGAAATTCCACGGTTACTTTTAAAATTAATTGGCTTTTACAATATTTTCGAATTACAGTGTTAATAGGTATGGGATGACAGTGTAGGCCTTGCAACGAGTACCAGACAGGTACTTAACAAAATAGAAAATGTTCAACAAATCTACAATCCACTAAGCCTACATCGTTCTCACATTCACAAGATAGAAAAGAATCTATATAAAAGATAAACATGGTAATAAAAATCTATTTAAACCAAATGACATGATTGCCATTACAACTGTAACAAATCTGAATAATTATAATGTCCACAAAAGTCACCAATAAAGAGTTAAAAAGAGTTAAAATTAAATTGTAGGTATATAATGTCAAATAACTAGTCTCGCTTCTCGTTAATCGCCGGCGATGGAATAGGTGCCTTAGTTTCTCTCCAGCTTGAATGCACACAACTAATCTGGCTAATTAAGAGCTTTATTCCTAGGCAACAGTTTCATCATTAGTGCAACTTATATAAGAAAACTGTTTATATCCTTGATTAGTGCAACCTATATAAGAAAACTGTTTATATCCTTGTTTTGCTCCGCAATTAAATGCAATGCAATTTAATGTGGACGTAAACTGACGTAGCTATTCTTGGCATCAATCAACGGTCTTTTGTGGTATTTTTTTGCCAGTAGTCATTTTATCTTTACCGTTCAAGTAAGTTCAAGTTCAGTTAATTTCAGTTCCTGTACAAAAAAATGTCTTTATTCAAACAATCACTACTTTGTAAGCCCACACCATTTTAAAGTAGGTATTTTATGAGTACTTTTATCTAACATACTGACTTGATTGGATGATTTTTGTAATTGACAAAAAAGTCGTTAAGAGCGTTAACGCTGAAAGTGGGCAACGTCGCAAATAGATGTCTAATATTGCGCTGTTTTGATTAATAAGTTGTAGAAAAAGTATTTGGAAGTTTTCCAAATGCCTTTTTTACAGATAAAACTAAATATTCGGTAAGTATTACGATATTTTTTTTATTGCATTTCTTAATCAATAGTTTAAACAGTTAGTTAGCCATATTTCATATTTCCATACAGAAATATTGCAAAATTAATCAAAACAGCGAAATATTTGACATCTATTTGCGACGTTACCCACTTTCAGCGTAAACGCTCTTAAAATCAAGACCATTTTAAAAATAGAATACGTAATGGTACTTCCTGCTACGCATAGAGTCCATTTCACAAATGGAACTTTTACATTTTATCATTCCAGGCTCATTCCTATCGGCGACGTTCGACAAAATGGAAACCGCCGCTCTAATCTCAGTTCCTTACGACTTAATAGGGCTCATGTTTTCTGGAATCTACCTGAACCTAGCCACTGCACCTGCATACTTCTCCTGGCTCCGGTACATCTCAGGTTTTTACTATGGAACGGAGTGCATTTCTGTTTTACAGTGGAATCTAGTTGACAGCATAACTTGTGTGAACGCAGAAGGCCTGCCTTGCATAAGAACTGGGGCTGGAGTGTTGACCAGGTTTGGTTATGATGAGAGGAACTTCTGGAGGAACTGTGTGTGTTTAGTAGGGATGTACTTTGTAGGGAATATTGTAGCTTTTGCTATGGTGGTGAAGAGGAGTCGGGGGACGCCAGTGTATTGATTTTAGACACCTTAGTACTTAAGTAAAAAGATTTCTTTTTATTGTGATGGTAAGAATAAATGTTATACAAGACAGTGTTTTTTTGTTAATTATAGCAGAAATGTGTTTTTTTCGGAATTCTAAAAAGATAGTCATAAAGTAGATTTAAAACTAGATTTGTGTAATTAACATCTAGTTGTGTGTGTAACAACACATGTTATTAGCAACATCCTTGAACCAAGAAGAGTTGCCATCAGAATGAGTGGCCTATCATTACAAAATAGGTAGGTATCTAAACTTGACCATCTTTACAATATCGAGACTCCTCCGTGTCTCGGAAAGCACGTTAAGCGGTTGGTCCAGGCTGTCATTTGTGGATCTTTGGCAGTCTTTACGGGTCGTCAGAAGCCCGAAAGTCTGACCACCAGTCTTGCCAAGGGGTATCGTAATACCCAGTTACTGGGTTGTGGAGGTCAGTTAGGCAGTCGCTCCATGTAAAATACTGGTATTCAGCTGCATCCGGTTAGAATGGGCCGGTTGCGCCTCATGAAAAAAAAAACCGATAAAATAAAACTCATTTTATTTCCTTTTTCCTAAAAAAAATCACTTAAATACCTCTCCTCTCAGTATGATTCTTAACACCACCCTCACGGATCGGACAGGGCTTTTTTACACGCTGTATAATATTAGTGAAAATGAAAATGAAAAATGAAAAATGTTTTATTAATTATAACTAGTGATTGGAGTTTTAAGCAAAAAAGCCTGTGTTAGGAGACTCCGCTCTTCCAAAACTTAAAATATGAACATAAAATTACTTGTTTTAAGTGTTATAAAAACAGGCGATTTAAAATAAAAAGAGAAAATTAAAACTAGACAAGAAGCATGCAAATGTGTGAGTGAGAGTAGGGGTGTGTGAATGTGAGTATGAGTATGAAGGTGTGTAAATATGAAAATGGGGGTGTGTGAGTGTGAATACTAAGTAGTGTTACTGTGAGTATAAAGGTGTGTAAATGTGAATTTGAATGTTGAATGTGAGCATCGGTGTGTATGAAAGTTAAGTGATAGTGTGAGGGTTTGTTAAATTTAATGTAAAATACAGAGTGAGTGTAAGTGGCAATGAATGAATCAGACTGTATACGACAAGTACGAAAGATGAGAGCATTAAGTGTAAGGTTTTATTTTATTCCAGTAGCTTCTCCGTGTCATCATAAGTAAGTGGTTTTATCCAGTTAGTTACTATTTTTTTACTGTCAGTTAATTATTTATTGTATATGTAGATCTCTTTGTTAACTCGATTGTAAAGCTGAGCTGAGCGTTTGACGTATTGAATACGGGCGAGCTTGGTTTTAGTTTTAGGAACTTCAACTATTATATCCTTTCTTCTTTTCAAGGTTAAGCTGGGATCAAATTTAAGAGTTTTATGTTTCCTGAGAATAGTTTTAATTATATATAGTTTGCGAACAGAGTGTAAATTACTTATTTGATAAAGACTTTGTGTAGGGTACCTTAGGTTTTTGAAGTACATTAATTTTATTAGAGCCCGTTGTCCCCGCTCCAGGTCTATGAATTTAGTCTTAGCCGCCCCACCCCAAATGGGGATGCAATATACTAAGACAGACTGGACTATAGCTATGTATATTTCATTGAGTGGATTTCTGGGTTTGGCCCGATATGCCTTACATTTTTGAAAATCCAACTCAGTTTTCTAATTCTGTTGGTACCTTGTTCCAGATGGGAGTACCAAGATAATCTTTGGTCAACAACAATACCAAGATATTTGGTTTGAGAAACTTTGACTAATGTTGGACATAGGCAGTTAATTGGATTTTCACACTCGTGTACCTTTATAATAAAGTCGGGGTTTGGTTGTGTCCTGTGTGATATGTTAAAACATATGTAATTTGTTTTAGCTGTGTTAAGTGTAAGTAAGTTATTTGAGAGCCATTTAGCAATTTGAGTCATACCAGCTTCAGCACTTCTAGCAACATCGTCCCAAGACTTCCCAGAAAACACTACTGCAGTATCGTCAGCGTAGGAAAAAACTCTAGCGTTATTTATTTTAAGGTTGCAGAGGTCATTAATATAAAGCAGGAATAATGTAGGGCCAAGCACACTTCCCTGAGGCACACCGAAAGTGACTTTTGCATCGTTACTAACGTATTCTCCTACCTTAACTCTTTGTTTCCGGGTCGAGAGGTAGTCGGTAAACATTTTAAGTGGAATTCCTCTTATACCTGACGCTTCTAATTTGTTCAAGAGGACAGGAACAGAGACGGTGTCAAACGCTTTTTTTAGGTCCAGAAAAACCGTCAGACATTTGTTACCACTATCCAGATTACCAGTCACTAGGGAGCTAAGAGCAGTAACTGCATCCTCGGTTGATAATCCCGGCCTGAATCCAAATTGCGAGCTGCTTAAGATGTTAAATTTGTGTAGAAATTTTAAGAGCCTCTTGTTTATAAGCTTTTCAATAATTTTCGATATGGCTGGCAAGATGGATATAGGTCTGTAATTGTTGACATCGTCTCTGTCCCCACCCTTGTGAACAGGAGTGATTATAGATTGCTTAAGTGGTGCAGGGAAGCTGCCCTTTGCAAAGCAAAGATTGGCCAAGTGGGTTATTATGGGAACAATATCTTGTCTAATATGTTTTAAAAATCTTGTGGACACGTTGTCCCAGCCGGGTGCACTGTCAGAATTTAGGCTCATCAAGACCCCATCGACTTCTTCGGTATCCGTATCCAAAAGAACAAACGAGTTTATCTGTGTAGGCAGTGTTTCAGAATTAAAAGAATTTATGTTGTGTGCTGAAGGTTGAATTTTTTGGGCTAGGTCTTTGCCAATATTTGCAAAGTTTATATTTGCAATATTAATTAAATTAACAGACTCAGTTGAATTTGATCTCATTTGTAATAATTCAGTGTTATGACTTTTTGTATTATTTGTGTAAGTTAAGGTTTTAATGTTTTGCCACAATCATTTATTATTTGTTACAGAATTAGCTAGTAGGTCTCTTTCGAATTTTCTTTTTAACTTTTTTATTAGGTTATTACAGTAGTTGCGATATCGACGGTAAGTTATTTTTAGAATATTATCAAAAGGGTCGTTACGTGCTTTTTTTTTGGAGTTTGTTGCGATTCCTAATGCATCTTAGTAAACCGGCATTTATCCATGGCTTAACAATACGCTTGCTGTTAGGAATGGCTTTAGTAACAGTGCTTTGATTAATAGAATCAGTTAATTTATATATTAGTAGGTCAGTTAAATGGTCCGGGTCATTACAAAACAGTATGTCTGCTATTTTATTTTCTCTAATGTGGTTTAAGGCTTAATCAAAATCAATAGATATTTTAGTTTTACTGGTAATAACTTTAGTTTTTAGCTTAGGTAACGATATAAAGGTAGTGAAGTGGTCGGTGATGGAAGTGTGTAATATAGCAATAGAAGCAGATATTTGCTTTTTATTTATTTTGATCATAAAATGGTCTAAACAGTTGGATTCACGTGTAGGTAAAGTATGTCCAGGTAGTATTCCGTATAGTGATAACATATTTAAATAGTTTACCCTATTTCTGTATTCATGTGGCGGCTCAGTGTCTTTGGACTTGAGATTTATGTTAATATCCCCCGCTATAATGATACTTTTATGAGAAGTTAAAGTATTGAGGTGAGTACTAAGAGAATCTACAAACATTTCCGTGTTTGGGTTGGATGGGGATCGGTACACGCCTAGAATAATATTATTAAGTACTTCCAACTGTAGACATGAAGCATGAGTCAGGTTTATTTCTTTAACTTTAGATTTTAAGTTTTTTTTTACGTAAAGTACTACACCGTCATTTTGATTTTTTAGTTGACGAGTAGTTGAAAAAGAGAGATAGTTATCAAGTTGAGGTATAGGTTTATTCGTGTGTAGCCTACATTCGGTTAAAATTATGATATCCGTTTCAAATTTTAATGTTGACAGTAAAAGTGTGAAGTCTTCAAAGTTGTAAAAAATGCTCCTTATGTTCTGAGAAATAATGGTCAAGTCTTGTTTACCAATTTTAATATGATCGTGCAGCTCCGTGCAGGCACATTGGAATGCGCGCGCAACTTCGATCTGATCGATCTCATCTAGAGTTTGAAGGGTGTCACCCATTTGTGTGAGTTATAAACTGAATAGACGTTGCCACAAAGTAGATTAGAGATATGTAACGTACAAGTTATATTAAGACAGTAACCACGCGTACTAGGCTGACTGAAGCTCGGATTAGAGTACTGGGTTATTGTTAAAGTATATATACAGCATGTTTGTGTAAGTGTGAGTATCAGTTGTGTGTATGTGTGTGTTAACATGTATACATACATATACATGTATAGTTATGTATAGTTATATTTATACATGAATGAAGAAAATACAATCAATTCAAATTCAAATTCAAAAAATTTATTTCAGACCAAGCATGGGATCCATATAGTGTTAGTAAGAACTTAGCCTATGTTAGTAAATTCCAATAACAATACCTGCAATACTAAACATTAATTGGCTACATGAACATGTGCACGCACATGTCTGCCAGCCCAAAGCCTGATAAAAGGTCCATCAACCTTGTCCGCCAGTGTAGCTAAAATACTGTTAGGGCTACCCCTGAATCGCCGCAACATCGATGCACATCGTTTGCGCATGATGGCATGAAAGTCGTCTATTCGTGCTTCCGCAAACATGCCCGATGCACTGCAAAACCGAGGCAGCCCCAACAATATCCTCAGCGCATTATTAATAAAAAGTGGTACATTGAAAAATTACTCAAACCAAAAGAGTCGCATTTTAGGAAAGATATAGTAAGAAAAAACAATGAGATAATCACAGCAGTATTAATTATCACATAGTCGGGTAAAATATGAAAGTAGTGTGGTTGATTATTCGCTGGGAGTCATTTGGCCCCCATGAGCTTATGTATCTGCTCTTCAGTTCTAATTGGAATGGTGGGCGAATCTTCATCTTTCTTTACGTAGACCTTTCCATAAGCTGTCCAGCAGAATTTGTAAGCTCCCGACTTCGTTAGGTCCCTGGCCAGGAAGTGAAGGCGAGACCCTTTAGCTGTCAGGTGGTCGCTTAGGTATATCGGTGTGTCTTCCTGTGATTTAAATCCTAAGTGCTTACAGCTCAGTGGAGACTTATGCTTAATGTAGTAAGCTCTGCTCATTCTCATAACAGCAGACTTAAGGAATGTGGACCCAGTTTCGACAATGATGGGTTGATTCAGGCTTTCGCTGTTTTTTCCACGAAGTCGATATATATCCTTCACATCCGATTTCTCAATTTTACATTCTATGTTTCGCGAAAGGCAGACAATCATGTCCACCAGGTCTTCGTTGGTCTCATTGTTTCGTTTTGGAACATTTTTAATGACGAAATTAGCTTTGCGACTTCCTATCTGCATTTCCTCCAATTTACTCTCCAGCACCTCAATATATTGCTTGTCCTCCTTGGTCTGGCTCTCTAGTTGAGTAATTTTTTTATTAAGAGCCTCATTTTGTGCAGTGAGATAGCTAATTGAGTTTTCAATACTAAGGTTTGTTTGTTGGATTTCTTTTAAGGTTGAGGTCATCTGTTGTATTTCATTGCCATGTTTAGTCGAGAAAATAGACATCATTTCCTTAATTTCATGTTTAAACTCGTCCAGCTGATCGCATAAGGAGATTTCTTCTCTACTCCTTTTAGTGCGTTGGAATACATAGTTCAATGGTGTTACCGGCTGATCTTTTTCCATCAGACCAAGCTCAGAATCAGATTTAGAGATTAGTACTTGTATAGTAGCTATTATCTATGGTCAGAATTCAGATTATAAAAGTTAGTCATGGTTGTATTAAACTTTGAATATAGACGATCGAACAACACTAAACTTACTTAACTTATCATAACTTTGAATATCGACTATGATTGTTTGACAAATTATGCTTTTAGATAGATGTACGAGTATGATAGCCGGAGAGAATAATATCATTAATCATTATGCCACCACCCAAGTGTTGAAATGATTGGTTATGCTAGAGCCGTGTAAGATGAGCCATTTAAATCAATTAGAGTCTATAAAAGCATTACATAACGTATATTTAGAAAAGACGCCTTTGCGGCCTCTCAGACACAATAATAATTATGTCTAAGAAAGAGTTGGACAGAGTTTTTTATAAATCTGTTTAATCATTTTTTTGCTCTTTTTTATTTTAAGTTTAAGTTCAAAAAACATTTGTTTAAAAAGCTCTTTTAAAGCAAGCAAGCCGTAATTACGTACAACGTCAGCAAACAAAGACCAAACTTCACTGACATAATATACAATTGCTTCGTGTAATAAAGATAAGGTCGAATGCGTGGGATGCTTACGGCAAGGCGCTTTGATAGAATAAATAAAAAAATAAAACCTACATAGTTAATAGAACCGGCCAGTGATTCAAGTTCAAACAGAGAAAAAAAACTGAAAGCGGCTTTTTTACTTGACTGAGCTGCCCAAATTATGTTGTACCGTGGTGCTTTGTAATTGGGCTACGGATGTATTTGTGTGGCCCAGTAGTTGGTCATTACGGGCTATATACATAGATAGACAGATAAATAGATATAATTTACCTACATGTAAAAAATCAATTTTGTTTGAATGGTTTCAATGAATGTTGAAAAATATAATTGTACTTATTTTATAATTATAGTTCTTCATTTCATTTTTCATACATATAAATTATATTTTTAAATATTAGAATAAAAAAATATATAAAACATTTAAAAATATAAAAAATAGTAGCCCACCGGTATCGGGAACAGGGTCCAAGCTACGCGGTCAGGGCTCCAGAGAGAGGAACCTCCTAACGATGCGAGCCGTGTCCAGGAGTACAGCTTTCTGAATCAAGCCCTTAATCCAGCTGCCAATCCCTTATAATTATTATTATTAATAAAATATTTAGCAAGAGTTAGATAATTATTTTGTATTATGTAAGAGGTAATTATAATAGGAAACTAACTCTATAGAAAATATTTTTATTATGAATATTACTGTGAATACCATTTCTTTTAAACCAGTTTTATTTAACGACCGATTATCTATTTATCTTTGTCTTTTATTTACAACCAGTGCCAATAACATGAAACTCGATACTTACTATAACTTAATAATCTCCATCATTTTGCAATATTTTACTCGAAAATACATTCAGGAAGTTGCATTTATTGCCCCTAATGAACTGCAAATGAATAATTTATTCATTTAAACGGCATTTTGCACTTTATTGTGGCGCCATCATCACATAAGTGTGTCATAAGACTTTCTATAGTATGTTTTACTTCTACGAAAATACAATAAAACAAAACAGGTATTTCTAACAATTTAATCTACATAAAAATAAACCTTATTCTAATAGGCATAGCCTTTTCTTTCCTCCCTCTTTAACCCTAGGTACCCCAGAACACACCAGAATAAAGTTAATAAAATAAAACCTAAGGAATCTTGAAGAATGAAGTCTGTAACGTAACCATTTTCTAGTAACACAGCTGCTCCATCTCTTACGCAGGTTAAAGTCTCGTTTGTTGGGCAATCTAGACAAAAAAACAACAATACGTGAATGCAATCGTTAAAATAAAACAACCAGACGCTAGGCGACTGTCATCAAATTGAATAACAAAGGAGAAAAAACAACGAAATAAGGCCTTAGATATATCTCGTGCACTAGACGGCTACGACCAAGACCAGTGGTCGCAGCGACCAGGTAAACCATAGAAACGTATACGAATTGCGGACGGCCAACTAGCAGCAGACGATACAATACCACTAGAAGGCCACGACTGGCCGAAGTCGTGGCCGTCTAGTGCGCGGGATCCCTGAGAAATAAAAGATTAGGCTACAAAAGAAACTAAAAATACTACTACAAAGGTTGACTGGTAGAAAATGCCTGTGACATTAAGTCCGCCTCTGTACATTCGTGTGCTTAAAGTATTAAATAAATTTATGAAAACAGCCTTGGGAAAATAATGAAGGAAGACCTTCATGTGGTGGGTAAGAACAGTTGCACGAAAGACGAAGTACCGAGAGCCTGAGCGAGACTCGTCTGACGAACTTTAGGTCGCCGATTCGACGCGTTACGCACGCTAGAATACTTTCATACAACATCTCACACAGTGCACATTTGACCGAATATGCGTTTCTAATAACAAAGCAAGCATAAATTACGCATCTTACGTAAATCTGTTAGATGTTATTTGACTCAGAAATCACAATTTCTCTGATCATTCTTATATAATTTTCAAACATTTAGCACATACTTGTGAATATGTAAAATAACAGATTGAAATCTAATGAGTGAGTTAAAGTAGTTGTAAAACATAATTTATGGTTTAAAATAATTTACAACCGACCATCTAAGTCGCATAGTGAAGTAACTACTTCACGATAAAATGATGGCCCAACTATGGAATGATGACTCGACCTTTGTTGTTCGTATAAAATGCTTTTGGTGTTATAAAAGGTTTCTATAATATATTATTATCAGCATACGTATCTCTCATCATTAATCTTTTGTTTTACTGAGAAACGCTTCGATGGTAGTGATAGCTTTGAATGTTTGTTTTATTAAAGCCGCGAAGCACTTGGAAGATGTTTAAGGCATGTGAAGGGAATAGAGGCTATTGCTATTACCTAATTGATCTTTTTTATTTGCCACAGTTCTTAGAAGTCGGCACCCATTCCCACAATCTCCAATAACACGAGTATCAACACGTAGCGTAGGTGGAAATGAGTTCTTAGTAACCCTTATATTAAGAACTAGCTGATGCCCGCGGCTTCACCCGCGTGGATGTCGGTTATTATATACTAAAACCTTCCTCGAGAACCACTCTATCCATTAGTGAAAACCGTATAAACACCATAAATACTCGTATGCACAATCATAATCTCCCATTTTGTCTATTCGTCCATCGACAAAACCCGTTTCTATTTTGGTTATGCCTGCTACGCGTGCAGGATGAGAACGCTAAAACAGTTTTCTAGTCTATTCCTAATCCAATGAAAATCTTTTACTTAAAAAAAAACACTTTTCTAAAATAGAAGAAGATCTAATAAATAATGATCCTCACTTACCGATATACTCAATCTGTCTCCAATAAATATTACTTATGGCATCCATAGCGTAGTAGAAATGCGATATGTACTTGACCGGGAACATCCAGGGAGGCAAGGATGATAGTCGCAGGAATGCTCCTGACATGAGGAGCAGAGGAAGATCAACACATGGCATCACGTCACTTATGATGCCCGTGGATGTGAAGAGGGCTGCCATGCCGAGACCTGCAGGTGGAAACAATAAGTAGGTATAATGCCAATGCATTAGGGGATTCTGTATCCACTTATAATTATCCTCATCATCTGCCTAGCTTTTTCCCAACTATGTCAGTCCAGTCTAATTGGAGCCATTTACCATTGAGCAACGGCCCACCCGGTTAACATGATACCTCTTTAGTAAGACGTAACGACTGTCAAAGATCTAAAGAATTACCAATGTCATTTACAATGTCGATCATTTCAAGGCCAATTCTAAAACTTTCACATTCCAGTCGCAATCTGTCAAACTTGTCAAAAATGTTGGCAATCTGTCAAAAATACAATCAATTTATGATTGTATTTGCGAATTTTATGCAATCTGACCCCATCATCCTAACTATAATCCTAACTGCCTAACTAATATTATAAATGAGAAAGTGAGTGTTTATTTGCTACGCTTTCACGTAAAAACGGCTGAACGGATGTGGATGAAATTTGGCACATGGGTAGATTATGACCTGGAAAAGGACATAGGCTACTTTTCATCCTGGATTGCTAACGAAATCGACCCCAACAGCTAGTATAAAATAAGGATCCCAAATCCATAAAGAATGTACGTCAGATAGAGTTAAATTGTCACGTCAAACAGTGTTTATCATTGTTGTATCAGGTTTGGATACAAAAGTGTAGGTGAAAAAAATAGTAGGTACTTACTTTCTATTCATAGAAGGTATTGTTCTATTTGAGTAGGTACTACATGAAGAATGTTCCGTTGTAAGAGTCAATTAAGGGAATTGGGTCGTATTGTTATGTTACTGCAACATGTATTTGTACCTATAGGTGCATGTGCACAAAGAACTACGTATAAGTAGGATCTTAGTCTGATGCTACATGACATTCATAATACGATCATGAATACGTTTTATTCAAGCTCAGATTTTATAACAATCTTTTTCGACAACTCTTTGAAGAAATTCAGAGACATTCAATAGTCCTCCAGACGGTATTTCGGCCACGGCGGCCAATCTCAACGTAGACTAGCCTTCGGCGCGGAAGATATATTATGGTGCAGTGTGTGGGCAGACGCAGTTGCACTCTCTCTTCCCTCTCATAGTCCAATGGGACGGCAATCCGACCGGCCAGAGAGAGATCAGGCGCGGGACCAACGGCTTTACGTGCTTTCCGAGGCACGGGGGTATCACACACCGCCAACTTCCAAACTCCGGGCTGTTACTACGAAATTCCTAATGGAAAAATCCAATAACACTTCGCCCGACCCGGGAATTGAACCTAGCCCACGCTCAGCAGTCGCGCTTGAGACATTACAGAGTTGCTGAAGTATAGCATACAATAGGTAAGTATACAAGTATTAGATCGTCTTAAGATATAAATATCTTACCATAAGCAACAGCAGGTATTGCACTAAGAATCAAGAGGATGGTAAGCTCCGTAGCAGTCATGATGTAGTGAGGCAGGTCCACTGCCAGAGTGGCGATGGACACTAACATTATCGGCCATATTATGCAACGTGGTATCTGTGGGAGCAAGATGAAATTGTTAGAAAAGTTAAGTAAATTATATTAAGAGTGTTAAATGGGGAACCATTATCTATAAAAACGCCAAAAAAATCACATTTGTTGTATGGGAGCCCCCCTTAAGTATTTGTTTTATTATAATTAAATTATTTATTTTTAAAGTGAATAAATGTAACTAAATATTCTGTGAATATTTCAAGCGTCTACCTATTGTCGTTTTCAATATCGAGCAAAAATGAGCAAAAAAATCACGTTTGTTGTATGGGAGCCCCCTGAAATATTCTGGTTTTTAGTATTTGTCGTTATAGCGGCAACATATATATATCATCTGTGAAAATGTCAACTGTCTAGCTATCACGGTTCATGAGATACAGCCTGGTGACAGACGGACAGACAGACAGCGGAGCCTTAGTAATAGGGTCCCGTTTTACCCGTTGGGTACGGAACCCTAAAACGTTGTCTTTTCTTTTAACGCCAGTAATATTTCACCTTGGAATGACCATGGGGAAAAATAACTGGTGTCTAATGTCATACTTTAATTTTTATTCTTGTTTTTATTATTTGATTTGTTTTGTTTTACTAGTTTGCTTTTGTGTCGGACTTTTTGAAGGTGGGCGTTAATGACTGCGACACAGTTTTATACTAATGCAGTTGTTATCGAACACAGTGTTTCTGTAAATTGAGTTTTTTGTTTTCATTTCAATAAAGATTATATAATAAATAGTAAACAAAAATGTTGGCAGCGTTTGGCTTGCGGGTAAAAGCATCTTTTTCAGGAAACTTATTTAAATACTACGTTGCTGCCTTGCTGGGCAGCAACTATGTTTTTTTACCAAATAAAACAAATTAATGTAAAGTCAAATTCAAATACTCACAAAACTCAACAACCTAGACACAAAGTACGCTGAACATTTATAGACCCCAGTTTCTCTCTTAAACAGCGCGATTTCATACTCAAACGCATACAGGGCACTGTATGAGATTCCGAAGGACACCTCACTCGTGATCAACCAGAGAAAGCCCCGTATCTCCTGAACTCCTCGTTGAGTATTTCCTGAGGCCCCTACGTAGGCTACTCCAAGGACCATTGAGGTTACTACCTGTGGAATAAGAGATGATTAGACTTTTTTGTCTTTTTGCCCGATTTATGAGGCAAGTATACCGAAGTTTATCTATTCGATAGTGCTATTGTTTCGATATCGGGTTTTTTAATACTCAGTTATGAAAAGAAGATAGAAGAAGGAAAGGAAGGATGGTTCAAATAGATGACTCAGTAAAATCAAACGTTACTGAGAGTTTATCTAAGAAATTGGGCATTAGTAAGTTGTTGGCATATTACAAATTAGAGGATTATATCCAAGATAAGAATGCTTGGAAACATGCTGGTCTTGCTCCATAGGACAAATTCGAAGCTGGTCAAAATCAAACTGGTTGCTAATCTAGTTGTAAAATTTATTATTTTTATATCATCGATTTTTTTTTTTTACATTTTATTATAATTAATCTCACACACTGTCCTATTAGTATTACTTGCAAGTTTGTAGGAATATTGTGATATCGTATACTTTAATGTTTGTAAATATGTGAGCACCATGTACCTATCACATACTTAATTTATTTATTTGTCATTGCTCCATTTTTAATTTTTAATTCTTTTTACCTATTGTAATTGTATTCTCGGTGCGTCTTCACATGTAATTATATAATTGATGTACCTATACCAAATATTGTAAAACATTTTTTTAAAAGAGTAACGGTGGAGTTTCTTGCCCATTCTTCTCCATACGAAAGCTACCTTTTGGAAGGCCTACCTTTGCAACTAGAATCAGTTCTATTTCTATGTATTTGACGTTCAAAAGTGCCTTTAATGTGCCTACTTGAAATAAATTATTTGACTTTGACTTTTGACTTTGTTGGAGTTTTTAATCGGAAGATTTCAAAAGAGCATCAAGTTTTTATCAATTTTGGTGCAGTATTCACCACAATTGAGATAGAATTGTTAGAATGATTTAGTTTATCCGGGTCGCTGGCATTATAATAAAAAATTAGCCGATCAGAATTCAAGACACATTAGAAACTAAATTACACATTTGAACTTTGTGTCTAAAATAAACAACTAAACAAACCAGTTGGTATTTTGCACCAGGCAATGGACAGGCACGGGTGGCCAAAGTGTGTTAAAGAGGTTTTTATGCTATCGTACATAATAAAAAAAAAACAAATGATAATAAATTAATTACATAAATGCAGGTGCGACATTTCAACTGTATCTTTAAGTTTAGCACCTATCATCAGCGGGCGAAGTCTAAAATGTTCCAATGGTCTCTCTATTGTGAGTTTTAGACAGATTTTGTATGGAAAATCTGTCTAAAACTCACAATGGCGAGTCATTGTAACGTTGTGGGTAAATTAGTAGACTTAGGGCTGATTTCATCAAAGTCATCTTTTATCCGTGGAATAAAATTGTCGTCTGACAGTTTTTGTATGGAAAAACTGTCAAAAATTCAAATTTATTCGCAGGATAAGACATAAACTCGGTATAAAAGTTTGGTGAAATTCGCCCTTAGGGCCCTGGTCGGCTGTGCAATTTCAAAACCTAGTACCTGACATTTCTAAAAAAGTCGGTGTTTTTCTATATTTGACTTAATAGATTATCTAGCAAGTCAAAATACCTATGCAAAAACATCGAGGTGGGGTGCAAGCTTGTGTACCATTAACATAAACTAGACTGCCTCTTTGGTCTAGTGGTCGCAAGCGCTACTACTGAGCATGAGGTCCTGGATTCGGTTCCCAAGTCGGGCAAAGTGTTGTTGGGTTTTTCCATTAGGAATTTCTCAGCAGCAGCCCTGGATGTCTGGATTTGAGCCCGGTTGATGGCAATAGGCTCGCCCCTTATTACATGGGGCTTAAACAAAACTGGAAATGACAATATACAGGTCTGCCTAACCCTTTGGGGATTGCAGGCGTGATGTTATATTTGTTATTATAAATAAATTCAAACTTACCACGGATATAAACAATTGTAATAATTGATTCCTAATTTCTCTCTTCAATGTCAAAGATAGCCGCCATAACAATAGATGCACTTGTTTGAACCAGTTCCGTTGTATGCTGTAAGAAGGATGATCTTATAATGCAGGTACATACATGTAGGTATATGATGTATATATATGTATACAGACAAGGTGATTTTTTTATATCCCACTAGCTGTGCCCCGCGGTTTCACCCGCATAGGTCTCGATCCCGTGGGAATATAGGGATACAACGTATCCTATGTCCTATTCCAGGTCATGGTCTACCCATGTGCCCATCCTCTCCTCTCTAGAGTAGGGAACGTCGCGGCGCCAGTGTCGAACGGTTCGCGTAAGTATTGTATTTTTATACTCGTGATAACTCCGAAATTAAATGTCCGATTCAAATGAATTAAAAAGTATTTTACTGCTAAATAAATACCCTTGATGTTAAAACTATTTATTCGAATAATAATTAATATTATGTTGATAAAACTCCTTCGCAAATAATGCATTAATTTCGAACAAATTTGATTACCATAAAAAAGGTTATAGTGAGTCAATCTTAAAAGATAGACATATGCTATTGCGGATTTTTTTTTAGAACCTTTCAAGAGGAACAATTCCATCATACATGATATTTACGTAACATAAACCGTTTACGCAGCGCACGCAACGAAAGCTCTCAAAAAGGAATATTTTTTCCCGCTTTTGCAACATATTTCATTTATGCTCCGCTCTTATTGGTCGTAGCGTGATGTTATATATATAGCCTTCCTCGATGAATGGACTATCCAACACAAAAATAATTTTTCAATTCCAACCAGTAGCTCCTGAGATTAGCGCGTTCAAACAAACAAACAAACAAACTCTTCAGCTTTATAATATTAGTATAGATAGAACAAAAAAATGCCTGTTGATTCTTTGACATGGTCTGACAAACGTGTGGTTCTTTCCTCAAGAGACCATTTCAGACGCTAATCTACGTGGTCTTTCAAAGAGACTGCGACCACTGAGTTTGTTTCGGCCTTTCTTCTCAGAGTAGTCAGATAGGAAACGCCGACCTCACCTAGCTCATTTTTATTTTTTTTTTAATATCTCGTCATTTTACACAAATATAAAGTGATTCTAATATCCTATTTACAGAATAAACAATTTAATTTAATTTAATTTCTACAATATTCAAATCACTCATCATTTGAGCACTCCAATAGCTGACATTATAATTAATAAAAATAATTATATTCTTGGTAGACAGATTGGTGCTAGTATAAGTCTCTTGGTCATGAACTTAAGTCACCTTTTAGTACAAATACTGGCTTACGTGTGTGACATTTTCTCTGCACATTCTATATTTAAAAATTAATTCATGTTATTAATTCAAAACATTATCATAACAACAATAGCAAGAGTCGTTTCACTATTGAATATAATTTTCTAAATTTAAATACAACATCGGTATCAGAAGTTAATAAATGCACATATTCAATCAGCATTTAATTAAAATGGAATATAAAATATCAGCACTATTATTTTTTAGGGTTCCGTACCCAAAGGGTGCCAAACGTATTCTATTACTAAGCCTCCGCTGTCCGTCTGTTTGTCAGCGGACTATATCTCATGAACCGTAATTGATAGACAGTTGAAATTTACAGATTGTGTATTTCTATTGCTGCTATTGGAGCTCGTGGCTAAGTAATAACAGCCGCACGGGCCGATCTATCAGGTTAAGCTACGTTTGCCGGGGTTGGTCGGGGATGGGTGTCCATCTTTACATATCGAGACTCCTTCGTGTCTCGGAAAGCACGTTAAGCTGCTGGTCCCGGTTGTCATTCGTGGATCTTTGACAGTTACGGGTCGTCAGAAGCCCGAAAGTCTGACAACCAGTTTTACCGAGGGATATCGTACTACCCAGTTACTGGGTTGAGAAGGTCAGATAGGCAGTCGCTCCATGTAAAATACTGGTATTCAGCTGCATCCGGTTAGACTGAAAGCCGACCCCAACATAGTTGGGAAAAGGCTAGGCAGCTTGATTTATGGCCGTAATAACAACAAATTACAAGAAACGTGTTTTTTTCAGCGTAAGCAAAATTATAAGGTGGTACAGAACCCTTCGTGTTGGAATCCGAATCGCACTTGGCCGGTTTTTAGATTGATTTAAGACGTTTTTAGTAGGAATAGGATCTGCATATCTAGTATACGAGGCAACTGGGACTTTAATAAATATTTATGTTCTATAATAGACACATGATACACACAGCAAAATACTTTGGTGTCCAGTTAACAATGAAAGTCTCGGTTCGATAGAAATTAGCATGCTACGTTTTAATACGACTGCACGTGTCTCATTACCATAAGAATCAAAATATTTGTTTGAGGATACAGGGTGTGTCGTAAATAATGGATAACCCTGAAACTGTCGATTGGCCAAATTATCATTGGGCTATCAAATGCGTTTTTTTTTTTTAATCCCACTGATAGTTTCTGAAATTAGCATGTTAAAAAAAAAACATACTCTGTAGCTTTAATAATAGTATATCATTGATTGAACATCAAATCAGTCAATCAATTTTTATTCTGTTGCGTAAACACGCCATAATGCTACGCTTTATAAAAAAAGCAATCTCACCGTCCATCTTCATAAAATTACTCAAAACATACTCACGTTCTATTATAACCGTGAACCAAATCGGGTCGCACCGGACTGGGGCCGTCACAGTACTCCAACCGGTTGTCGGAAATTTCCACTAGTTTCTGTACATTACCATTTGGTTTAGACACCGCTCTGATGTAGAATTCGGCCGGATTATAGTTTAGAGGGCACCGCAGGCCTATGCTGGAAACGAGGAATTTACCAGTAGCTGTAGATATAAATTAATCATATTAAATAGCTTACAAACTAGTTATCAAACATGTTCATGAAGAAAAAATATATATTTAAAATTAGTTGAGCGGCGCGTCTACGAAAAAAAGTTGTTTTGTAAAATGATCTTGTTTATGCGATTACTGTATAAACGTGGCTTACTAAAGTTTCTAAGATTGAAAAATATAGACTTATAAACATTATAAACACATTAGTTTAGTATATAAACAATATATTTTAAAATTATTTAGGGTCTACGCCGCTACGAAAAATATAAACATCGCGTCAAAATCGTGTTATCTGTAAAAATATGGATATTGAGCGCAATTTGGCGCATTTATTAGATTTTATTACGCACACCCCGTTGATATTTAGTTGTCTAGAAATAGGAACAACAGCTTAATTACATTTATGTTTTAAATGTTGGTCATAAAATTTAGAAAAGAATCAATTTACGACTGACAGCTCGCCTGGCGGTTCAGAAATTAGCATGCATAATGTCAAAATATAAAATAAAATCCACCCCAAATGGTGTTTTCGATAGCCTTAAAAACTGTACATCGCTATAAATTCAGTAGCTTTTCAAGGTTTGGTTGAATATGCATGCAGACAAATAAATATTTTCTGTTAACGCTTGCTGACTCATTTAAAATTGGTGTTAGAAAAACACAAAAGGCATTAGCAACTGTATGTGTTGGTTATGGTAATATTCCGACACCATTTTAGATTGCAACAGTATCTAAAAATTATCCAGTATTTTTATCTATAGAACCTATAAATATTTTATTACTTACACGGTAATAAATGTTATTGTGAAGAAACAAAAAACGTCTAAATAAATTCGATACCGAACTAATAGTGACATAATACTCGTAATGCTTGATTGACTTTTTATGCTCTTGTCGACCAACAATTTGTTGTAGGCTTCGTATAAATTTATTTGATGGTTTTGGCCTTTACGGAAAGGTAATCGGTTGCTATGAGCAACCTTCCTTATACAGGCTGTAAGGGTAAACACTCTTGTCATTCAAACCATGGGTAGTTGCCTTAAATATAAAAATAGATGACCGAACACAACAAAAAAAAAACGTTATTTTCATTAAAAGATTTTAAAAAGTTTCTATCCGACACCGTGCTCTCTAGCGAAACAGCTGACTGACTGAGGGAGAGGTCGCGCTCGCGGCCGGTCAGGTCACATCCCGCACCTCCCACCCGTGCTGAGACGCAAGCTCGTTGCCCTAGCGCATAGGGCAACGAACTTGCGTCTCTTGTGGTAAAATTTAGATCTAAAAAAAATTTAAAAAAAGTTGTAATTTTCCATTGATTTTACGTTCTATAAATGAAATCAAACCACTGGTTGCAAGGATAACGGTGTTCACCCTAACACCCTGTATGTTTTTTTTTATGTAAAAATAATCCCAAATGTTAACAATTGTTTTGTGTATGGGATTGTAACTGACCCAAACATATCGTTACAAACCTTATAGGGTTTTCATGGTAGCCATTAATATCTTATTAAACGTTAGTACCTACAAGGCACCAAGTCCCTTAAGTTTTTTATGTGTCTTACTAACGATAACGATATTTAGCCAATTCTAGTGGTCAAGTTAAATGACTTTCGCTTTTAGCTATGAATCGAGTAAAATCTAGACATTCCATTAAAAAAAATACTAGACAATTGCTAATTGGCTCAAGACAGTTTGAACTATCAACTTAGTATTCTCAAAAACGTAGAAAGATGACATTTTATAACTCTAAGTTTTTGTAATCATAGAAGATAGATTATTGTTCTATGATATCATTCCACAAACTCTCAGAACTTTCAGTATCTATATACCCCATAATAAACAAAAAATACACCTACTTACCTCTCAAACACTTCCTTACACTCATCCTGTGAGCCATGGAACAGGAGCTTCCCCTCAGCCATCAGCAGTACCGAGCTGAACTCCTTGAACAGGTCACACGACGGCTGGTGCACGGAACAGATGACCACTCTCCCGGTCGTCGAGAGCTTCTTCAGGACTCCTACCACGAGGAGTGCGTTGTAGCTGTCCAGTCCCGTTGTTGGCTCGTCGCAGATCAGGATTTGAGGGTCGGAGAGGAGCTGGGAAAGTTTTTTTTTTTTTTCAAGTTTATGGCTGTGTTCCATGGCTTAGTAGTTTTTCGCAAAAGTGTTGATTGAGATTTGTAGTAATGATATGGAAGGTTCAAAAAAAGACAGTTTCTTGTAGAAAGCAATCAGAAAGTAGGTCTTCAAATAAAATTTGGGATTCGAGCATAGCAAAGTGGTGGCTGGTTGCAGCTGGATGAGAGCAGCCGAGGATCGAGTTAAATAACACACGATAGGAGAGGCATATAACCAGCAGTCGAACTATAATAGGCTGATGATGATAGAATTTTAAAATGACTTTTGATTGGATCTGCCTAGCCTTTTCCCAACCATGTTGTGGTCGGCTTCCAGTCTCACCAATAGCAGCTCAATACCAGTATTTTACATGGAGCGACTGCCTTTCTGACCTCCACAACCCAGTAACTGGGTAATACGACACCCCTTGGCAAGACTTTCGGGCTTCTGACGACCCGTAACGACTGTCAAAGAACCACAGATGACAGCCGGGACCAACGGCGTAACGTGCTTTTCGAGGCACGGAGGAGTCTCGATATGTAAAGATGGTCATGGTCACCCATCCACAGATCAACCACGGCAAGCGTAGCTTAACCTGATAGATCGACCCTTGCGGCGGTTATTATTAGCTGCTGGAATATGGTGATTTATTTTTAATTAGCAATCTCACCGTGGTAGCCAGAGACAGCAACCTCTTCTCACCCCCTGACAACCCGCCGACAGGCGAGTTGATGTGCGCCTTCAGCTTGAACTCCTCTACCAAGCTGTCCAGGGTGGCCTGGTTCCTTGGGTCCTTGCAGCTGCCTAACTTCATTTCTGTCTGGAACATAAAACAAAAATTATTATTTTGCACTGATTAACAAAATAATATTGCACTGGTAGGTAAACACCATAATGATTCGTTAGGTTTCATTATTAGTTTTAACAAATTCTCTGACAACGGAGGTGAGGTGAGGTGGGGTGGTTGTTGACAACGAGGGGTGAATTTTTAGCCTTCCAAAACTGTAGTGTATTTAATTTAAAAGCGAAAAAATAAAATGAAGGCGGATAAAATGCGGAAAAGTCCGGAAGGCTGCGGAAAAGTCCGAAAGGGATACCGGGGCACTTGGCAACAGGCAACTGAAGGAACACGGGTGGGTGTTAGTCAGTAAAAGTCTAACACGCCCTTCCGCTACGCCCAGAGCGGGAGATGCCATTTGATGATTTCACACCATCAAAAAAAAAAGCCTTCGTGCCATCTCCTTTTTTATCTTATAATAACTTTGTTGATTCCATAGAAGTTTAGAAGTTATGATGGAAATTGAACATAATTGATGCAAAGGCACCTGACTAATGAATCTTGCTCGTATGACGATAAAATAAAATCCACGATTAATAAGTTGGCTTACTAGTCGTTTTCGAATATATCTTATTCAACAAATCCTAATCGAAGCTACAAATGATAAAGAGAAAATCTTTGCCATTTCCCTACCAACCCGATACCAACCTATTCTATCAATTAGCACCCCAAGAATCTTGACATTCAAACCAGGAAGTCCAAAGACGACATAAAGGCAAACTGACCATAAACACCAAATGTTCCCTGACGCTGAGCCCGTCCATAAACACTTCATGCTGGGGTACGATCTCTACGGCTCCCGGGCACTCCTTGACATTTCGCGTCCATAAGGTCACCGACCCCTCCGAAGGTAGCGTACATTTTCCAGCTAGGGAAACAAGGAAAGTTGTTTTTCCGGCGCCGCTGAAAAACAAGAAAATTGCACAATTATGTAATTTTTAGGGGATTTTTTTAGATAGGGTAGTAGATATTTAGTTTGTTAAAACTATTGTTTGCTGATCAAAAAACTGCATAAAATAAAAAATTGTGTTGTATTTTAGAACAAAATTCTACTTCATTAAAATTTATTTTCCAGATAACGAATTCCAGTGGTGTCAGATTTAGGAAAAGATAATTTTTTGTAACGAAATATTGGTTTAAAAGCCAAAAGATAAGTTACATTAAGAGAGATGATGCATCATTGATAAAACATTTTAAGCTCATTTTAATTCTTAAGAAATTCATCAATTTCAGATAAGTTCTATCATCTATCTATCTATCATCAATATTCTTTTTTGCTTGATTTATTCAATAAAGTGGGGTTTTTATTGAAAAAAAAAAGATTAATTTACCTTGGTCCAATGATAGCAGCAAATTCACCTCGTCTTAAACATCCTGTAACTATAAAATAAATATTAGTTAGAAATGGAACAACCTCTTCTAAACATCATCGCTCGTTAAGAACCATACTGCGTTGCGTTGTCTGTAGAAAAGTTCTTTTAAGTTTCTAATCTTTGTACTCGATATGTTTAAAATTTTCAGTAAATTCCGTGTATTCCGGAGTCTCGGAAACTCTGTCTTTATCTTTGACAGTCGTTACGGGTCGTCAGAAGCGCGAAAGTCTGACAACCAGTCTTACCAAGGGGTATCGTGTTACGCAGTAACAGGGTCGTGGAGGTCAGATAGGCAGTCGCTCCATGGAAAATACTGGTTTTCAGCTGCATCCGGTTAGACTGGAAGTCGACTCCAACAGAATTTTTCAATCTGCTTATCCTTTTCCCCACTATGGGGAAAAGGATAAGCAGATTGAAAAATTCTCCCGATTTAACGAGGCTAGCAAGGCAAGCTAGGCACCTACTAATCTACTTAGTACTAAATATATTACAATTTTAGATTTTAAGATAGCGAAAAAAAAACACCTAATTTTTGTTAAGTATCTACTGATTTTACTTCATTTTACCAAAACTGTATCAAATATAAACTAGTAACATGTGGAAACGTAGTCGATTGTACTTTTACTTATAGCATACGGTGTATCTAGTTGTAATATACAATGTACGATTGTTTGTTTTCCCAAAATCCTATTATATCCTACTATGTATAATATAATATAATATAATATTATAAATGTGAAAGTTTGTTTTTGGATGTTTGTTACTCAATCAGGCAAAAACGGCTGAATATAATAGAATAGGATGAAATTTGGATTAACACATAGGATACTTTTTATCCCGATATTCCCACGGGATCGAGACTTACGGGGGTGAAACCGCGGTGCGCAGCTAGTAAATAAATAAACATCGCATCGAGCCAACAAATCGGAAAAACAACCTCTATAAAAGATCCAAAAAATCCTGGCGATGACGCAACATAATCTTCACTAAGATAATGTTACGTCATCGGCAGTCTCATCTAATATAAGAATCCACATACCATTATTAAGAATCACAGTTTTACTTTTCGTAGGTTTCCTTCTCCACCATGACTTTTCCTCTGGCGTCCAAACCTTCAGACCTTTAATTCTGATGACCACATCGGTTTCCTCTTTATCGTACTGAAAATAACGCAACTGATGGTTTATATTTTGTACCTTTTTTTTTTTTTTTTTTTCAGCAAAATCTCAAAATCTCCCGGGCCTAGACAAGTGACAATCGCTTCGAAAGCGTTTCGTATTTCTACAACGACTTTGAGATTTAAGCTTTTCGATAGCTTATGTCTATACATTTTTAACCCCCGACGGAAAAAGAGGGTTGTTATAAGTTTAACGTCTTATCTGTGTCTGTCTGCGCCATCGTAGCTGCCAAACGGCTGAACCGATTTTGTTTTTTTTAGTTTTGTTTGAAAGGTGACTTGATCGACTGTTCTTAGTTATAAAAAAAAAATCGTTTATAATAAATTTTTAATTTAATTTAACTTGTTGCCTTTTGCATCATCGTTATCGCTGATAGAATGTCACTTTGTCTAGTTTGACATTGATAGCAAGTCGGCGGCGTTCAAAGTCGCCGCGTGCTACAAACATATCATTAGTTGCAGCAATTGCAGCTGTAAGGACTGTACTTATCTCAATTTTTTGAAGAGGGTTCTTCAAAAAATCAAATTACTGTCATTAGTCACCGGAGGTCAGAGAAGGTTCTCAGTTGGTCAGAATCTTTTTTTTTCATAAATCATCTTTGGTTTGAAATGTTACGGAAAGTAGGTACGGATGAAATAAAAACTTCATTTTTCTTACGTGATCTCAAAGAGAAGGAGTCAAAGTGACAACGCGTCGAAAAAAAAAAATACCTATAGCATCCAACTTTTGGTAGTTGGTATCGTATCCAACACCCGTCTGGTCGGATCCTCCCTTGTATATGGAGGATCAGTGAACTACACACCCTGTTCCTCATATAGATATATACACACAATGACGTGCCTCGTGTAAGACAGCTGTCACGCACACCAGCATAACAAAGTTGCCAACTTTAACAAACAGGTCATTCACACATCTTGCATTTCGTTGTTATTCAAAATGTGAATTAAACAGGCCTTTTTTCTTCCTTTCCTTATCCTTACATATTATAAAACGAAGTTCTCCACCGCGTCTGTCTGTCGTCCTGTTCGCGATAAATTCAAAAACTACTGCACCGATTTTCATGCTGTTTTCACCAATGGATAGAGTGGTTCTCGAGGAAGGTTTTAGTATACATATAATAACCTAGTATATTATAACCGACATCCACGCGGGCATAGCCGCGGGCATCAGCTAGTTTGATCATAAAAAAACAAATACTTACTGGATCCATGGTTAGTAACAATTGTTGTTGTAAAAGTTATCTAGATAACTAAATAATTAAGGTGTAATTTTCGGGTATCCTTCACTTTGCTTCTGCAATAGTTGCGGAATCTACAATTCCGGGAAAAAATACAATCCGTTTACGCATGTATCTTTACAAATTATGACATGTATGATGGTGAAATACTCGCACTCATAACCTTTGTAGATTTTATATAAGTTGACAGAAGAATTTAACACCACGAATAAAATCACAAAAACACTAATTTAAAATTACTTTTAAAACAAAAAACGGCGACGTACCGAGCCCAACTCCATTTCACTTACAGAGAATACTAAAAAACACTGATTTACAACTAAAAAATACTAATTAACATCATTATAAGAAAAAACATAACCACTGCACCACAAATTGCGACGACAATTAATGAGAAGCCCAGAGAAATGAACCAGACTGACTCAGTAAATACAGAAATCATTCTTCAAACAGATACTTAATGTTGATAAAAAGACATATTCGTTTATTTGTGAAGATATGGCTGCATGCCCTCTAACAAAGACTTTTGTTACACATAATGTACCTATGCTAATTAGTAGACATATGTATCAAGTAATTTCCAGTTTTGATAGATAATAATACTTTGTACCTACATTATCTTATTCAGAGCTACTAGTACATACTCAATGCTATCGAAAACTCATTAAATGTGTCATCTTGCTCTCAGTATCTTTGTGAGACACATAGGATGAGATAGAATGTGTAAATGTATGTTACTCTACTAAACTGTAATAGGTACGGTAGTTTATGTAATATTTTTCCCGTCAAATCAAATCAAATCAAAAATGTTTATTTCCGTCACTAACCGACTTCAAAAAAGGAGGAGGTTCTCAGTTCGTCTGAATCTTTTTTTTAATGTATGCCCGATTACTCAAAGACGGTTGGACCGATTTCGAAAATTCTCTTTTTTTTGTTGTATACTTCCTGGGGGATCCCATGTCAATTTTATTGACTTTGCTTGGGTACATTTTTAGTGAAATGAAATGAAATGAAATTAAATTGTTTATTCTGTAAATAGGATATTGGAATCACTTTTACACGTCATATTAAGAAGTTGTTAAAATAAGCTAGATGAGGTCGGCGTTTCCTATCTGACTACTCTGAGAAGAAAGGCCGAAACAAACTCAGAGGTCACCGTCTCCTTTAAAGTCCAGACATAATCTTGGTCAGGCCATATGAGGACCATGTAGATTAGAGTCTGAAATGGTCTTTTTAGAAAGAAGATTTGAGTGGACCTGTCCAGTCAGTGCAAGCATTTGTCAGTAATAGTGGAGCTCAACTCAGAACTTAAGTTAGTAACTTAAGTAACTTAAGTTAGCTTCATTATTACGTATTTTTCCCACATATAGATGATGTCATACTTCCTGTCACTGTAATTTACATAGCAGGTAGTGGTATTCGAATTTGTGTGGGGTAGGTACCACAACTAAAAAGTGTTAAATAAAAACTTATAGTTTACAATACAAAAACTTGAAGTCCATGATACAGCGAGTTAAAAGATCTGTACCAATTTCTAAATTAATCTTAAAAACTAAGCATAGACAGAGACATACTTCATCATGTCAGCCGAAAGATGTCAGTGCTGGACATAGGCCTTCCCCCAAGCGTCGCCACATCGACTGGTCCTGGTCCAATATTTTTTTGGTGAAATGAAATACATTTAGACACCAAAAAGGTTACTGAAGCATTTATTTTATTAGTTATTGAAACATTTTTAAATTTCGATAATGGTGCCGATTCTGTTGTTCACAAACTAAACTAAATTTAAGTTCAGTGCATCTTTTTCTTTCTATTTCAGAAGATAAATTTTAGTTTTGTTCTATCATATTAATCAGCGCCTGTCACTACTCCATACAAGTATAGACGTGATTAAAAACTTGCCTACAAAAATTACGTTAATTTACGCCAGGCGCTGATTAATTTGACAGGACTAAACTAAAATTTATCGTCTGTCCTTTTCTTAATGAAATAGAAAGAAAAATGCACTGAACTTAAATTTAGTTTAGTTTGTGAACAACAGAATCGGTACCATTGAAGTATGAAACGTTCGTCTTCGAACTTTAAATTAACTAATTATCATTTGACGCCCATAATCTTTGCCCAAGTCAACGAAAGATTCATACATAATTCATTTTATAACAGACTGGCATTGCAACACTTTGTTTATCTTTATTAAATCGGAGGCTATTCACCTGACCCCAATTTGAAGAAAATATACAAAAAAAACAAAATGTTATACGTACCTGTTACCTTCTTGTCGATGAATATCTCGAATTAAAATCAGCTGTTCCCTACATTTTGACGAGCTATGCGAACATTTTAGGGAGCAGCTTATTTTTTTTCGCGATTTCAAGGTTGGTCCCACTGTGAAAGTTGTTCATAATGATAAGTACAATGACCTCTTAAGAGATTTCGTGTATGAAAAGATACACCTTACGTAGGGCATTTTCGAAAGTTTGTAACTTGTTGGTAAACCGATTTTAGATATCTCCATCATTTAGGTATACATTAACAACAATGGTGAGATATACTTAAATAGGCGGACGAAAAAGGCTTCTAGGGCAGACTGGATGCGGTTGGCGAAGAACCGGGTGTTGAGGTGCACTTTAGCACCTAAGCTCACCACTGGTCTGCTGTAGGCTGAGTTGATCGAAACAGATGCATGAGTGACATTAAATTATTAACAAGTACTTAGGCATAACATTTACCTCGATTCACACAAATATAATTATATTATAATATTTTTATTTTGTATTGTGCGTTTAGTTTGTGCAGAATAAACAATTTTTCTTTCTTTCTTTCTTTCTAATATGATTAATTAAATATTTTTCATATTATAGCAAAGCTTGGAGATAGAATCCGGAATGAGGTAATCCGGCAGAAAACCAAAGTTGTTATCATAGCTCACAGAATAAGCAAGCTGAAGTAGCAATGGGTCGGCCGGCCTTAGTAGCCGTAGAACCGATGACCGTTGGTTAGACGTGTTCTTGACTGGAGACCGCGAATCGGCAAACGTAAGGTAGGACGCCCTCAGGCTAGGTGTAGCGACGATCTTCGCAGGGTAGCAACTGGATGAGAGTTGCCGAGAATCGAGCTGAATGGCGTGCGAGCGGAGAGACCTATGTCCAGTAGTAGACTGCTTTATGGTGATGATGATGATCATAATTTAAATTAATATTATATTATGTTTAATTGACCTTTTCAAATAATTATTATGTACCACAACCTATAACTGATCTTAATATAAAAATAAATGTTATATTTACTTAATTTATATTGTTGATTTGTTTCCTAACTTTAGAATTAATTTTATACTTTTTGCTGTGCCCTAAAGGTCCGTAATTGTACTTCAGCTGTAACACTTTTAAACATTATGGAATGCAAATATAATTATAAATATAATATGAATATGATTGCTATTTTTAAGTTATAAATAAGTCCGACCTTAAAATAGCGCGAAGGGTTCAAGAACCGGAAGATTTTTTGTTGCGCAAGAGTCGATTACCTACTCAAGGCTGATTGATGGAAGTAAAAAAAAAACTGTTTTTAATGGTGTTAGTGTGGAGGTTGCTCCACACCAGCACCAAACACGCTATGGTAATTACTAATTACATACGCGTCAACTGTTCGTGTTTCTGTAAAGATTTAAATTGATGTAACGTGACTTTGGTCATTGGATTAGTTCTTTTGAGGCCTACTTATGTCTGGGAGCAGGTAAACATGATTAAAAAAACATAAAATTTAATAACATAATATTAACCTCAGGAAATCGAAGAAATCGATGTCGATGTCTATCTCAGTTCATCAGTCAAGTAAACATGATTATCGATGTGTAACATCGTTCCACTCGCTTTCCTGCAATCTGTGGGAGTGATTTCGTGAAAAGGGACGGAAGTGTGTAACAGGAAGCCGGGGAAGCTCGCGCTATTTGATTTGACCAATGGGCGTGCGCGGTGCCATCAGTAGCCGCGGTGGTACCAACCCATTTTCCGCGAGGTTGGTACTGTCAGCAAAGATGTTAGTTGTCACGCTCGTTTTTTTTATTTCACTTGCTTTGAAACTTTTAAGGAAAATGAAGTTACACCTAGTTATGAGACCTACTTCATGCATGATTGTGCACTACATGAAATGCGCATGTAACATCACCGGCACTCATTCTCTTCAATAAAAGTTCCCATTGTGTTTCTCGTAGATAGACGGTCGCATGCAATGGGTACCTATTCGTGAAGCTCACACCATTATTCGTTGGTTAATGTTATTGTTAAGAAGGGTTATACGTTATGGGCCGGTTGTTTCAAACAATTGGTTAACGTAACATACGTACACACGGCTATACATCAAGCTATACATTTCCAGTATAAGCTGACCTCGCATTGTACGACAATCCTACACAATGCGAGATCAGCATAAACTGGAAATGTATAGCTTGATTAAATACAAAGCGTTGTGTCAAAGTTATTCCATTATTTCGTTTTTGATTTGACGATAGTTAGCGCCATTTTTGACGTTTACCCGTGCGTAAAGTGGACGTGAAACAACCTAAAAGCCGTTGGCAATGTGAACTTGTGTGTGGGTACCTCTAACTGCCTTCACTACGTAGGTAGTTTATTTTTTTGTAAGCTGTCGGAGATTATCAGCTTATTAAAATAATTGCCTTGTCAAGCAAACACAGTAATATAATATAATATAATGAGGATGTCAAGATCAAGACTTAAGATATCAATTCATTGAGTATATTTAGCTAGTTATAATGGAAAAGTGGTTTCCCTTACTTACTTTTTTGATCGGTTGTTAACAACCGATTTCCAATGATCAGCTTATCTTTCGTGTACTGGAAAAACTTATAAATTGATTAACTAGACAATAGAATAAATTATCCTTTATATAACTATATTTTGCAAAAAAATGGATGGGTGACCATCTTTACATACCGAGACTCCTCCGTGCCTCGGAAAGCGCGTTAAGCCGTTGGTCCCGGCTGTCATTTGTGGATCTTTGACAGTCGTTACGGGTCGTCAGAAGCTCGAAAGTCTGACAACCAGTCTTACCAAGGGGTATCGTATTCCCCAGTTACTGGGTTGTGGAGGTCAGATAGGTAGTCGCTCCATGTAAAATACTGGTATTCAGCTGCATCCGGTTAGACTGGAAGCCGACCCCAACATAGTTGGGAAAAGGCTAGGCAGATGATGATGATTTTGCAAAAAAATATTCCTACTTCTTTATTTTCCAAAATAATCCAAACATAATCGTTTATTTTTGTTCTTATACCCGTTCATTAGGTATATAACATGGGTTTAAGTATGACATAAGGAACGGCTTAGCCGAAAAGTTAAATCTTATTTATGTTACGTTAATGAATCAATCTAGAGGTACTAATAATAATAAAGAGGTACAATTTATGAGTTTGTATGTAGGAAGTAATCTTTGGAACTACTAACGGATCAGTCGGAATCGGATTTCCGTAAATTCTCTCACTACTGGGAAACTGGCAGTATAGGCGAGTGTCATAGGATATTTTATGATAAAACAAGTTTCACGCGGAGGGCAGCTAGTATTATATTATACTGAGGTGTGTTTAAATAACTTAAATGGTTAAAATATGCGTTAATGATGAAATCATTGTGAAACAAAATTTAATTAGAAATAATGTAATTATTTTTGTAAACTTGTTTGATAATTTTTTAACATTAAAGTTCTTTGGATATTAATTGACTCATCAATTATTATTATAAATCTGGCTGCACCTCGCGGTTTCACCCGCGTAAGTCTCGATCCCGTGGAAATATCGGGATAAAAAGTATCCTATGTCCTATTCCAGGTCATGGTCTACCCATGTACCTATGTACCACATCTATTTCCGTTCAGTCGTTTTAGCGTGAAAGCGTAACAAACAAACAAACTCACTTTCGCATTTATAATAATTATTAGTTAGGATCTAAGGCGCGGGACATACAAAAGAGGCGAGTGGCGTGGGCGTGGCGGCGCGGCGGTGTGGCGGGGGCGTTGCGCCGCTCCTTTCATACAAAGTTCAGTGAAAATACACTCGGGACGGCATGATTCAGAACACCCGGGAGGCAAAATATGTAAGTATACGATTTTGCCACCCGGTTGTGCCGTATCATGCCGACCCGAACAAGTTGCAGCACGCCTAATTTACCTTTTGATTATCTATTCGGCTTTCGCTGAAGACAGTAGGTAACGCAAGTATCTATATTTATATTTTAATCTGATTCATGAGTCAGATAAAGACATCCCATCATTCATTTTCGACATGATCGCTAACGCGCCCACTATGTATGTATTTGTCATGACCATAGACAACACCTCGTTTGTCAAAAGCACCTGTCCACTAAAGTAATTGTTCGAAGGGCCCTACGATTGATCATTCACACCCATCAATTAAATTTGGACCAAGAAAACTGATACCTAGATATGAAAAAGGCAATTATAGTAATTCGATTGGGTTTCATTAAATTCTAGGCGATGTCGCGGCAGGACAAGATCACGATGGAGGGACGAACTTGACTCCTTCCGACGGTACATAGTTACTGGCTTACCTTCCTTGCTTTGCCTAGCAGTCCCCACGTGGTAGATTAAAAAGCCCACTCCCTCTTTCAACCCAGCTGTTCCGTACATTTATGTTAGCATAGCTCGTCAAAATGTACGGAACAGCTGTTTTTTTTTTCGCGATTTCATATTTGTTCCCATAGTAAAAGTTGTTCATAATGATGAGTACAATGACTCCTTAAGAGGTTGTTGGTGTTTTACCAATAAACCTGTATAATACGCAAGCGCGACTCACACGCGACGTACGCGACCTCAGCGTTAGAGGAATTAAGGCCTACGCTATCGCCCACAAAAAGTATAAAATAAAACAAATAACATTCAAAAACTAAAACGTTGGCCGCACTCTACTTATCACACTCACGCATAAAGATAACTGCTTTTAAGTTCCTCTAGATGCGTTATGTTAATCCAACATGTGTCCCGAAGGCATCCGGCCCGGACAGGTTTTGATACGGGATTCAACTCTCCACTTTTTAATTTAGAACTTTTCTAAAAGTGTTATTCATTTGGATTTATTATTTATACAGGGTGTAAGGGACAGCCCTCCGCAAATTAACAGGGTGCATTCAGCTCCTTATTTTGAATCATATTCCACTGGAAATTTTCTCAGAAAAGTTTTCATTTTTTTATCGTTTTTTCAGTTACTACTCCTTTATTTCAATGTAAAATTACATTCTCTGTACCATTTATGTAAATAAAACAGCTAAAATCAAAACACCGGCAATGGATGTTAAAATACTCGAGCACGCTCCTCCCGACACGGGGAGTGCGGCTACGCGGGTTTTGCCACGGTAACGATTCATTGCGCTTGAGTTAATAATACAAATCAGGTTTATTTTATTCCCATAACGTTCTTGAAATAATTTCATGTACCGATCGTCTTAGTATGATAATGCTGAATTCATCCCATCAGTCTGCGGAGGGCTGTCCCTTACACCCTGTATACACAGTAAAATACAGACGACCTAATGATAATTTTGAGTACAAAGGTAGTTACTTTACTTTGGCACGCACTTTTTGACACGCAATCTGTTATCGTCTATTGATAAAATGTATGCCATAAGCCTATGTTTCAGAAATGCAAAAGTCTACCCAATATGAATTACGGTATTGTTGTAAGTTTGTCATACCCTGTTTGGACATGTCTCAAACTTCCACATGCTTTTTAGGGTTCCGTACGCGAAGGGTGCCAAACGGAACCCTATTACGAAGCGTCCGCTGTCAATCCGTCTGTCTATCAGCGGACTGTATCTCATGACCCGTAATAGGTAGAGACCCTTAACCTCATTGCCACCATCGTTTTCATGCATACTTTAGCCAGGCCCCGAACATTGGACGATGACGTGACAGGCGCGTCATGGGCCTACATCAAGGATGACGCATCTAGAGCGTCATTGGCCCCTGTGATGTTTTATGCGTATTTCGCCGTTATCTTACGTCGATCTTCTAAGAGAAAAAGTAATTTGTGTATTTCGATTCGATTTCCTTAGTATTCAAAGGAAATATGGCCTCACAAGGTAGGATTTATTTATTTTAGAAAAATGTTACAGTGGTCGCCAACATTTTTGTAAATTTACTTGTATTATGTATATAAGTATAATATTTATTTGTGATAGTCAAGTAAGAATATCTAAGGAGGAACCTTAGTCGCCCAATAATCAAAAATCAGCGTTTTCACCACAATTATTTAACATTTTGTATGAGTTTTCACAGTTCAGTCAGTTAAAACACTCATACACAGTTTAATAGTTGTGCTGAATTTTAAAACAATTTACCAGGCATAATCCACCTTATTACGCCAATATACGGGGTGGTAACCGTTTTCGCGTCGGTGTCTTTCACCCCGTATAAGTTTGTAAACTGTTATCAAAGGTTTGCTATCCCTAACTTATAAAATATGTATTCTAAATTATTGGACAAGGGTATTGTTAACTTCAATGTTTAATTTAGGATAAAAAATGGTAGTTCTCTATAACTCAATTTTTTTAAATCTGTTTTTAAGTAAGTTCGATGTGACGCGTCAGGTGCATCAATGGCCTCCCGTGATATTTGCTTATGACGCGCCTGGGGCGTCATTGGCAATGAATCGGTTAAGAGTCGAAATGTTCACAGATTGTGTATTTCTATTGCCGCTATAACTAAAAATAATATAAATAATCAAAAATTAAAAACACTATTATTGTATGACACCCATACAAGAATTATTTTGATGATGGTTGTCTCGTCAGATATAGTTTTTAAGGTGGTCTTTCGATGTCACATAAGTATTTGTGCTGTTGCTGTCACTTGTATACGCCAGAAATGATCACATAATATTTGCCGTCATCTTGACCACAGATATTAATGAATGAATCATGAAGTAAGTTACTATTGCCGAGTTGTCCATCCATACTAGTATTATAAATTCGAAAGTAACTCTGTCTGTCTGTATGTTACTTTTTCACGCCTAAACCACTGAATGGATTGCGACAAAATTTGGCAAGGAGATAGATGGCATCCAGGGGAAGGACATAGGCTACTTTTTATCGACATACGGAAGCTAGTAATCCATATTTATGCTCGTGACTGTACCCAATAAATATGATTCAATAAAACAAATTGCTGTCCATCACTAAACATTTTATTTTACAGTAACAACTCTCACACTCATACAATAAGTAGATAATACTTATTACAATAACCGTATAGTACACTATCATAATATACCATATATTTATGACTTCAGCCTAATGGCACAGTGACTCTACACGGTGATTTTTAATTCACTGTTTCCCTTTCAGGGCGTGAAAGTAAACATGATTTAGAACAATTTTCACTATAATACCAACTCTGAAAAATAAAAAAAATAAAATATCTGCTGTTTCATACAAAAATGCAATATTTACCCGATGAAAATGTATGAAACGAATACATTTTTTTTTTGCTATTTCGTATTTGTTCCCATAGTGAAAGTTGTTTATAATCATGAGTACTTTCACCCCCATGAAAGGTTAACAGTTAATTAAAAATCATCCTGTATACAGCTTTCTTCAGAGTCAAATACATACTTAAATAAAAATAAATTCGATCATAGGCACTTTGATCAACCTCTTCAAATTGTCGAGATATGGCGGCCTATTACAAAAATAATAACTACTCGTTAATGTATACAGAATTAGTTTGTAAAAAAAGCTTAGAAGGAAGACAAATCCTAAAAGGATTGAACATAAAAATAAAGATTTATTCTTATAACAAAGTTAAGTCAAGTCAAGTAACGAATTATCAGATTGCATTGTATTTGAGATTATATTAACTTCAAAAATTAAATCCAAAATCGAATTTCCAATAATCTCTAAATTGATTCAAATTTCATTAACGTCAATCAAAACAAAAAGTGCATTTTAAAAATAGAGAGTAAAAATTTAGAATCAAACGTGATTGGTCCTTGGGTAAGGGAGCGTATGTGTGACGCGTTGTGATTGGGCCATTTTACGAATGGCGGTCGGTGATTGGTCAGCACGAGCAGGACTTGGTGGTTCCGTCCCGACTGTTCTCGCCGTTGGCAATCTTGTGGTCAAGCGCGAATCTTTCACCATCTCTGTTGTCATTGCTCTGGAGTAGTTTGTCGTTTAAAAGTATCTGGAAAGGAGAAAATATTATCGATTAGTAAGAATTAGGCATAATATTATCGATTAGTAAGAATTAGGCACAAAATCCCTTATGGAATACCGCAGTAGTGAACTTTTTATAGAATCCTGTGCGGGGCGACATCTTTCTAATCGCACGCTTCCAACTTAGACCGAGTGCGTTTTTTAACGGAATATTAGGAAGATGATAAAGATTTTCAGGAATAAACCGTTTCCCACCATCTACAAGAGTTTATTATGACAAATTCTAATCAAATAGACATTCATCATAACTTAGATCTTTGACGCCAACGCATACGCACAGTTCAAGCGCAGAAAGATTAATCTAAAGCGTAATTACGTAACACACGAACATTAGTAATGATTTTAATTTTGACAGTTTAACAACATTTATTACGTTGTTCTCAACAATGTTAAAAATGTTGTTAACAGACAAATTTTTCAAAATTATGTAGAAATGGCTTAACAATAACCTTCAAAATCATTCAGATTGTGACGTGAAGTGTGTTACGCCATTAGGGTAAGCTATGAAATAGTAAATATCACAGCAAGATCCACATAAAAACTACTAATTTAATACATCAAGGCCTTCATAACTTTAACTTTTGATCAAAGTAATTAACACGGTTGAAAAACTACACAAATGTACAGTCACGGACTTTAATTGATGAGCGGCTAGAACACAAACAGTGCCAGGTACTGTTCGTATTCTAGCCGTGTAATGCAAATCGGGTTTATTCGGTTCCCGACACGCAAAGTCATATGTCTTCGTATAAGAAGAAAATTATATTTCATATCTTTACCGGTTGGCTAACCTGAAAGCCAGAACTATAAACTTGACAGCAGAGTCACTACCCAAAGTCAACCAATTGCAGGTCTAGCTACAGTTACTGTTGCGATAGTAACATTAGCGTACGGAGAAATATTAATAGTCATTTCGACAAGTTCGAAAGTAACGTCTCTGACATCGATATTTCAACCGTCACTGTCTTCAGTTAAGTTTTCAGAATTATCGAGTTAATGAGCTATGATTCAAAGGAGGTCGGTATCAAATAGATTGGATAAACTTAATGCAACATTGTATTTATTTTTATCATTGAGAACTTATTAGTCAACCTCTATGGATAAGACTATTTCCGATTAAAAGTAATTTATTTGTCATCTTGTTTACGAGCGTGCGGTTTGAGTTCGTGTTTAATCGTGTAATCTCGTGAATGTATGAAACTGCAAAATTGAAAACTTTGAAGGTGGCTCATCAATTAAAGTCCGTGACTGTACAAGAATTTCATTTTTTTTGACGATTCCAGTCTTTCAACCACAGTTTAGGTACGTTCTAGATCATTTGGCTTAGTTGAATTATTATTAAACGAGTTTTTAAAGATAATTAATTAATAAACGAGTTTTTTAATGCATAATGTTGTAGTGTAACCTTTTTGGCGCAGCCGTGAGGCGCACAGTATTGTTGTCAAAACATTTTTTTATTTTGTTATTTGTATTTTGTGTTTCACGAACTGTGTCCAAATAAACGTTATTCTTTCTTTTTTTCTTTCTTTAATCCGAACGTTGAAATATTTGGTCACCTACCTACCTACATAACTGTTCTAGAAGAAAATATTGCACAATGTCTAAAAATAACCTACAGTCGAAAAATGTAGATTCGCATCAATAAGCTTTAAAAGGCCATCGAATGTTTTTCAAAAATAGTGATGCGTCAGCGTTGCATAGACCAAATAAAAAACCAAGACAGAGCGCTGTCAACAATGACGTGAGGCCGGTTTCTTTTAGTGAGGTGTAGTTTGATTGTAAATGGTTGTAAATGCGTGCGTGTGAGCGTGTACACACAGAACGGAGGTGTAGTTTTGGCATGCTTCACTGTATTGTTCGCAGTGCTATGTCGAGGTTTTTTCGGTCTGAGGTAAAAAGTGACAGATTTTAACAAAAATCTCCGAATTATTATTCTTGTTAAAGATAATAGGTCCCTAGAGACATGGAATATCCTCAGCCATGACCTTTTACAAATATAATGCGTTAATTTCTAGTATGAACAATGGAAAGAGCTAATAACAAAAACAACAAGCACAGAATAGTAAGTAGATACTGTTGACTGCGCCCGGAAGGAAGAAATCTTTGAAAGGTGTGAAACTGAGATTTTTTTTAAAGAAGAGTGTAGCCGTAAGTAAGGACAATGTGAAGGGCCGTGGAATACATCAAGTAGATGGTGTCAAATAGAAGATAAATAATTATAGAAAAATAAGAAAGTTACCATACATGATGGACATTTTTAACTAAGCAAAGATTTTTTCCATTCCTACGCCGATTAGCAACTGACGCCTCATCTATCACAGACTCCAAAATGGACATGGAATTTGTCATCGTATACAGCAGTGATTAAAAGATAAACAGACATTTATAACGGCCGCAGCTGACATTAATTTTCCCGCCTACAGTGGACGGAAGCGGTTCTACGATATAAAAAACAAGCGTGTTTGCCTACAGTGTAATATTGCACAACATTAAAAACGAACTGACCAGACCTCTAAATTATATGAATATCATTATGAACGGTCCACATTCCGCAAGGTTAATTAATTTAAAATAATATTGTTATATAATAGAATTATTGGAATGAGACGGTTTTATACTGTGTAGGTATAGGTATTTGACGTCTGTAATGGTCTTCACTGTTCCAAGTGTTCCTCCAGGTATAAGAAAATAATTGAAAATACGTAATAGGATTTTACTTTGAGGTCTCTCTAAGAAAACTACGCTACTTTGGCCGAAAATCAGCAAGACATGTGAAATGAGCGATCTAGGTCCCTCAACGATCAAGATCATTTTTCAAATCCCAATATGTGCAGAAGCTTCCAGATTACGAAAAGAAATAACACTTTCCATAGTGTGGACGCACCAACCACTTCTTGTTTGTGAAACTAGGAAACTTCTTGTGGTAATATTAACCCAATTTAGGCAATTCAAATCACACAAAACATATTTGGATGGAAAAAGGGGAGGCCTTTGCCCAAGAGTGGGACACAATATAGGCTATAAATATAAATTAAAAAAAAGAACCGTTACTTTAATTTCCCACATAATAACATCTGTCGACATTTATATTGCAAAAGCTTATAAAAAAACACTTCCTAACATTATGCCTAACCGCCGAAACTTTCCGTAAGTTTGGTATGCGACAACCATAAACTATAAAATAATGATTTATAACTCACAAACGGGTTTACGGTAGAACGAATCGATGGAGTATTTATTTATAGTATTCATTCATTTGTGTAGGCAACTAAAACGCTATCAATTATAATAACATTATTATAACATTATTGTGACGGCCGATTTAGTTTATGGTAATTCTTTATGATCTATAGTTATTTAATTAATATGGGCAAATTGATTTATTTCCATATTTGTTGAAAGTAAAAGCGTTCGAATAAAATATTCTTTACGTTGACAAAAATTTAATAATTACAATGGCAGAATATGGAATTTGTAGCTCAAATTCGAAGGTCTTGTAAAGCATTTATATTAAACTTTTTTGTAAGAAATGAATAACAAAAGCTTTAGAAGATTAAATTATTAACTAGGTAATTCGTTAATTAGTTCCCTAAAACTAAACTGAAATCGGGAACTTCAAGCTTTAGATTAGGCAAAATCGCTGAGCAGTGACGCTCGGGGTACCCCACGGAACTATCTTAGGACTCCTATAAATAGACCTGAATAAAACCTTACCTTATTAACTAGTGACCTGGCTGCCTCCTCAATGTTGATGTTTTCTTTAGCCGACGTCTCAAACCAACCAGCGAACCCTTTCTCGCGACAGAACTCCTCCATTTTGGCTTGAGAGTTTACTATGCCTTCCTTTTGTTGGTCACACTGAGGAAACGAAATGCATAATAATATATAGGATTGAAGAACATTGACAAGAACATTGTAGTTGAAGAAGCAACTCACAAATAATTATTAGAGGTTGGTTAGGGAGTAGAGAGCTAAGAAAAATCATATAAGTGATACCACGACGCCACCCCATCCATCGCCCACAAAAATATTAAAATTTTGACCATAAGTTGCAAAAATACAAATATTTAAGAATGGATAATCTGTTATTTTTCAAAGTAAAGGCCACATTTGCAAAATAATAACTTGTTAAAGACAATTGATGGTTTTTGTAACATATTTTGTTTTGTTTTTTGTGTTATACGTTAAAGTTTAAGACTTGGAAGATCTCTCTGCCTTTATTAATTGGGCACACAGTTTGCATACAACACATTTAGAAAAAGGATGAACCAATGAGTGAAACATCCTTACATATTATAAAACAAAGTCCTCCTCCGCGTCTGTCTGTCTGTTCGCGATAAACTCAAAAACTACTGCACCGATTTCCATGCTCTTTTCACCAATGGATAGGGTGGTTCTTGAGGAAGGTTTTAGTATATAATAACCGACATACATGCGGGCGAACCCGCGGGCATCAGCTAGTCTGTATATAACAACTGACAGAAACTCCTAGAAAAGCACGATATTAAAAAGGATCCAGAAGAACCAATTACCTTATTTGCCAGCAATATACAAGGTATAGGCGATCCATCCGGCAGCTGGACCTTGGCGTCCAGGTCGTTCTTCCACTTGACCACAGCGTCGAAGGTCGCGACCCTCGATACGTCGAACACTATGAACGCGCCCACAGCCTCCTTGTAGTACACCCGGGTCATGTTGCCGAAGCGTTCTTGACCTGACAAAAGGAAATTTAAAGTTAGATTGGAGAACAAAGATATTTAAGCTTTGTCCATACTGAAGCGAATCTCGCGCGGGATGTGGGATGACATGCCCTCGCACTGATTATGTCAACTAACTTGTATGGAAGTGTTTAATTTGGCATGAATAGTCCCGCTACTTCCTTATGATTAAGAGTCCATATGATGCTGTTTTGGTGATATTGGGCGATCTGAACCTCGGTATCTTTAAGACCTAAGAGTTTTCTATTTTGACACATTTAAACTTGGACTTATAAACTTTAAATCTGTTGAAGCTTATAGCTCTTTAAAAAAATAAACACCTCGTTTTACACTAAGCTTGAGTTAGATCTCTGAAACTGAAGGAATTTAATGATGGTTTAATCAACCCGCTCAATTAAGTACGTCACACACCCCGCGCGGTTTCATCTCTGTTTGGTCAGAACTAGATGCTGCAGTCGCTAACAAAGCTCCTGCAGGATTGTGTGTCTTAAGAGAATGGGAAACATCATCCTTGCTTCTACATATACTATATTATATGTATATTTCTTTGTTGTGACCACTTAATCAAAGAGACAGATGGGAATGTTAAGAGCAAAGTCTCCGCCCAGCTCCGCTCGTGTCTGCTTCAGTGCAAACCCACCCTTATGCGGGTGAAACCCCGGGGAGCAGCTAGTATAAAATATAAAGCAAAAAAAATACGGCGATAACGGCCTCACTTGCGGCCTAATCCTAATTCTTATAATAAATATAAATTGCTGTTCGTTAGTCTCGCTAAAACTCGAGAACGGCTGGACCGATTTGTTTTTTTGTTGTGTTCATAATTCTCAGGGCAAGGTTTGTACGTTTAGTAGGTGTAGATAGGGTAGGTAGGGTAGGGTAGGTACTTACTGCTTACTGTGCGAAACCAGGGCGGGGCAGCTAGTACTTAATACAAAAACCAAGGTAGATGAAGTTTACAAACGCTTACGAAAACAAATAATAAGATGTAGAAGAAACTAACCTTAGTAACCACTTCACTTTAAAAACTCCTTACTTAAATTATTTTTGTTTATATTAGATTTATATTATAAATAGTAGAAGCATAAAAAATAAGCCTATGACTACTAGAGACATTGTAAACACGATGTTAAAAGCTTCACAATCTTCATCCAACATTTTGATTAACTCACTGCCACAACGGAATAACTGTACTAACTCACTCTCCCTAACTAACTTCCTCACTCGATAAAAATAATAAAACGAAAAACGTGTGAAAATATTGAAAGCCTTTATCACTGAAAGACACTAGTTAACAGATACAAATTAATGACATTTGAATTTAGATGAAAAGTTTGGCGTTCAGAAATATATAAAAACCTTTGTGGTAATTATTTTTGCTTTCATGTGACTTGTAGGTTGAGAAAGTCGTAAAGAAACGGATTTCATTTTCAAAGCCCAAGTTAAAAGAAAACCCAAAACCCAGAACCACCAAACAACCAGATATTTTAAAGAAATTAAATTGTATTTAATTGACATAAACCAATGTGCGCTTTTATTTCTAACGGGAACATATTCTCATGGAAGTCTACATCCGTAAAATGTATGGAGGTGCACGTTAAATCGTTATCGTGAACGGAAATTTAAAAGCATCTTCATAATATAGTTGCGGCGATTCAGGGGTAGCCCTAACAGTATTTTAGCTACACTGGCGGACAAGGTTGATGGACCATTTATCAGGCTTTGGGCTGGCAGACATGTAGCCAATTAATGTTTAGTATTGTAGGTATTGATATTGGAATTTACTAACATAAGCTAAGTTCATACTAACACTATATGGATCCCATGCTTGGTCTGAAATAAAAATTTTGAATTTGAATTTGAATAATACAAGGTGTAGGTACAAAAAAATCAGCAGTTCCCTACATTTATGTTCGCTTATCTCGTCAAAATGTTAGGAGTTCGTGGCTAAGTAATAACAGCCGCACGGGTCGATCCATCAGGTTAAGCTACGCTTGCCGGGGTTGGTCCGTGGATGGGTGACCATCTTTACATATTGAGACTCCTCCGTGCCTCGGAAAGCACGTTAAGCCGTTGGTTTCATTTGTGGATCTTTGACAGTCGTTACGGATCGTCAGAAGCCCGAAACTCTGACTACCAGTCTTACCAAGGGGTATCGTATTACCCAGTTACTGGGTTGTGGAGGTCAGATAGGCAGTTGCTCCATGTAAAATACTGGTATTCAGCTGCATCCGGTTAGACAGGAAGCCGACCCCAACATAGTTGGGAAATGGCTTGGCAGATGATGATCTCGTTAAAATGTTGGGAACTGCTGATTTTACACACTCACCTTGTACCTATTTACATTCAATTTCTACTTCCCTGTGTTATAGTGATGCAGTCGACGTCAAAGATAATGTCGTCAGGCTAGAAATGACAAAAAACGCCCAAATACGTGCAAAAAAGCGGCGACAGGCGTACGAAGGTGCGAGCAATGGATAGCAAAATAGAATGAGAGTCTAATATGATAAATGATTCAAAGAACGCATAGGTTGTACTTGAAATTCTATCACAAAACAAGGTCACACATCCAAATACCCGATAAAAATAATGTTATAAGTAATATTTTATCGAGTTTATTATTATTTGAGTTTAAATAGATGAGTCTTTATAGCTGAATCGTTTATCGGCCAAAGTTACTGGCGCCAAATTTTACCCGCATTTGATTACAAAACATTTTTACTTAAAACAAGTCTGAAAATTACGAAGTCAACGTATTCTGAGACGAACTAACGTCATATTCGATTTGATCATGTAACAATCGACAATAGTCCTTTATAACCAAGGTATATCTGATAATAGGAGGAAGTAATTCAATAGGACAGGTCCATTCTTACGAGTTGGTACTTGCAACTAATGGTTCCTGAACATTTGAATTATAGGTACTTTGTAAGTGTCTTATTGTGGCTAAGGGGATCGATACACGTAGTACATTTAACTCAATGATACACGAGAATATTTTCTAAAGAAATACAAAATCTTTCTTACTCTTGCAGAATGTACTTATCTACGGAGAATGTGAGCATTTGTAGTTGTTCTAATGGCTGACTTTGAGAATCTTATCCAATCAAACAAAAGGTATTCTAACAATGAATCTAGTAAAAAATACTACAAAATTCTGTATGCTCAATCTGAATAAATCTGGGGACGAGAGCAACAATTCCACGTTAATAAAAACTCACCCGCAATATCCCATAGCTGCAAGCGAATGATGGTATTCGCGTCCCAGTTTAATACTTTGAGCGCGAAGTCCACGCCGATGGTGGCTCTGTAGTGTTGGCTGAAGAACTGGTGCACATATCGTTTGATGATGGACGTCTTCCCCGTGCCCAGCTCTCCGATGACCAGGATCTTGTACAGGTGTTCCCTACGCTCAGCGCTGGGGGAAGCGTGTGACTGGAAGAGAGAAGAAGAACGTTAGGTTTAGGTTGGATTAGTAAGTGCTGGTGACGGATAACGTCGAATTTCACCAAAGAAACTGAACACGATCAACACATCTAACCGTTCAAGAGCTGGCAGTGTTATTGTTGTTGAATATGTGTGACACTGAAGGCAATTCCCGTATTTTTTAAGAACGTTCGGATCTCATTCGCAATCTGTCAGAAATACAATCAATTTACCAACATTTTTGGCAGGTTTGACAGATTTACAAAGTTCGGCAGCCGACGCTGCGGTCTTTACGTGACACTGGCAGAATAGTCGACACCGGCTCAATTGCCAAGAAAAAAAAAACGAGAATTTTCCTTCTGATTGATGAAATTGGCACTTAGCGAGACGTTAATAACATGGCAGATTTCAGCACATATTCTGTTTCCCCCGAAGAGGAATAGGGGTATAGTAATTGTGACAGTTAGATATGTTGTTAGTACAGTAAGTTCATTATAACTTGTCCTGTGACGCAATTGGTAGCACTGTTCTGTCAGTCGCCATTTTGAACTCTATTTGTATTGAAACTAAGCTTGACAAGCAATAGTGCCAATGTGACGGCAAGGGACAAGTTATAGTGAAAGTTCTGTTCCATGTCTTTGGGCCATTCAAGCTGCTATGTAATGAGAATTTTCTAAAGGAAAATCCCATTTACAAAATAAAGGCCCATAAAGCGATAGTGCGGGTGCAATCTATTCAACACTCTTTACAATCGTGGTTCATAACCCACGCGTGCTCCATGCTATGATCCTTCAAGTAGTGATAAAGTAATATTTAAATTCTAAAATGTACCTAATTAAGATATACCATAAGGTTCATTATTTACAGCGTAGTTCTAAAGGCAGTATGCTTGTGGTGTGCATGCAAGTCATAGTTGCAATTAAGAAGCACTCATCAGTTCAATTGGCTATCAATTAGCCAAGGTTAGATATAGTAGCCATAACATCATGCTACTACCTACGTAGGTAATTTTATTTCAGTAACTTCTATGTAAATATTAGTAGTACAATCCAAGAACTCGGTACGATTGTACCAAGAGCCAAAAGTAACAATTTTTTAGTCAAGTCTTTAAGGCTCTTACATACTGGCGCGACTTGTGGCGTGCCGCCGCATTGTTCGCCGTGAAATTTTCTCAGAAATTGTTTTGTTAAAAGTCGCGTCGCGCGACAAGTCACGCCAGTATGTAAGAGCCTTGATTTATTTTAAAATTCTACACATTTCGTAATTGTTTTTGTTGCAAGTGTCAATTGTTTATAAGAATCTTATGCACTTTCCGACAGGAAAATGATTTACCAGACAAAACGCATACAATTCCTAGAATTTTATCAGAAGACGGCTGTTTACTTGAATAAATATATGAAAACGTTTGTTTACATGACGTCATAGACTTGCAACACGGTGCTATCAGTGTACCTACCCCTGTCGTCATGTCTCACTGATAAGGGAGAAACCTCGAGACTCAACTATTGATATCAATTCAAAAATAATAACATAACATAGCTACTGATCTATCAAAACAAGAAGAGAAATCTTCTTGAACTATATAAGATGATAAAAATACAAAGCAGGTAAATAAAGCGACAAATAAAATAAATCGAATACAGAACTAGATTGACAAGCTTGAAAACTGATATGCTTTGGTTGAGTCGGATTTATAAGTCATCAAATGGCATGGCATTATGTTCTAAGATGTTTTAAAGATTGTACGTCGTAACACATCATGTTATTCTTGTTCAATTCTAGTAATACTGTTTGTCTAAGTATAGGAAAAAAATGGCTATATATTCACGCACGAATGCTGTAGACTGCCAGGTTATTCTTTAGAACTCGCTCCCTTTCAAATCACTTCTGTATCCACAGTGCAAGTGTCAGCTCAAGTTTTCATAAATTTATGCCCGTTTTCACTAACAAATTGAACATCGAACAGTGCGCATTTGTTTAGGCATTGCTTTATGGTGTCGATTTGAGTTGATGAGAACAGGCATAATGTTACTATTGGTAAGGAGGCAAAACTTAGCGTAAACTTACGCTTCGATTCGTCAAAATGGAAGATCTATCAAAATCAAAGATATTTCAAAATTTAAGATCTGTCAAAATCGAAGTCTTGTCAAATTCGACTAGAGGTTGAAGCGAAAATATAGGTACGCTACGTTTCGTCTCTGTATCTCGAACGTTCCGCACAAGCCGGCATGCCCAAAGCAGGCTTCACACAGGTACTTTTATAGGGAATTATAACAACGAAAGGGATTTGTTCTCTATTAACGCTTAGTATTTAGTTTCTTCTTCAGAACTCTCTCTTTCTAATTCAGAACTGAGTTCCAGGACGTATTATTGCAGAATAGCACAGCTACTTATTTGTTTTACAAAGCAGTTGAAGAGCTGAATTGAGTAACATACATATTATACCCCAGCTGTTGTTATTGTGTTCAAGTGTTTCTCCTACTATTGCGTAAAATCTAGGCCTCAGGAACGCTATCTTTTGTAGTAAGATAACAACGGAGTTACCTACATTTACCGGTAATAAGAGAGTAAACAATTCCACGCATTGTTTTGTTAACAGTATTGATAATGTGAGAAAAATAAGTCATGATTCATTGACTCTATCTTCGAGGCCCATTTTTTATAATAATTGTAAAATGTACTTGTACAATCATACTGATATTATAAATGCGAAAGTACTGTTTGTCTGTCTGTTTGTTCGTTTGTTACCTCATCAAGACAAAACCACTTAACCGATAGTTATGAAACTTGATATAAAGGAAGCCAGGGAGTAGGAGAAGCACAGGCTACTTTCTATCCTAAATATTTATGATGAAATACACAGTGCAGGCGAAGTCACGAGCAATAGCGAGTCAATACACCGTGAAGGGACATCGACGGATAAATTCACCATGTCACCATGAATTCAGCACATAATTTTAGACGAAAAAAAAATCTATGCAGGGGAGATTTTTTAATTTAAAAATAACTATTTTGACCTTGACCACGTACACGGTCAAAATAGTTTTTTTTTAAGAAAAAATTCTTCACTGCTGTATGAGACAGTAGATTTTGAATTCTTGGTAACAATTTGCGCGTCGATGTTTACACCGTGTATATGATCGAAATGGATTTTTTAAAAACCTTGCTTACATGATTTTAAGAAAAAAGGTTTTTCTTTTGTTTTTAATATCCAATGACTGAATGTTTAAGTCTTTATAGGTGCGGTAACACTTCAGCTTAACTTAATCTTACTAATCCGGTAACAAGATTATTTCGTACTTTGCTATAGTGAGCCACTTATAAAAACTACTAGTTTCTGCCCGCTCCTTCGTCCGCGGATAATTTGATGCAATTTTAACTAATTATTATCGCCTATATTTTTTAAATATGACCGAATTATTACTATTTTATTATGGTTACAAGACTTCGCATGAGGTCATTGTTGAAATTTGTACAATTTACCACCAAAGATAACGACAATTATAATGATAATAAAAAAATAGTACTAAAATATCGTACTTATGACGCATGTATAAATGTTTTATAACAAGACTGGAAATATCGACTGTTGCGTACGAGAGATGCTTCTGGACAATTGAAATTGCCTTTATCGATATTTATAATTGTCATGTCCTGAAGAAATATTGCATGGAAATACAAATATTTATTCTAGATGACATAAAATGATCGCGCCTGTAATTCCCGAAGGGCCAGGCAAAGGTGTAGGTATCTATTAGTACAACCACATTTCGTCAGGTCAAAGTAAAAGTTATGTAGGTAAAAGTTAAAATGTAATTGCATCATTGTTACATTGAAAACGAATGTTTTTTTCAAATATGGGTGTTTTACTTGAATAATCGTCACTTTGTCGAATTATTTTTGTATGAAAAACGAAAAATATAAAATATATATTAATAATTCATAATTATGCCAGTTGATTATTTTATATGGTCTCAAAAAATACCCTATGGTTGTGAGATACCCAAAGGAACACCCTGTATTACTACATTATTATAATTTTATAATTATTGGATTGAAACACAACGTAATGAATTAATTATAGTGCTAGTGTAAACTATTGATAAAGTTCCACAGCGATGAGTAATTTTAAAATTAATTTTGGTTCATGCTACGCTTTGAATTTAACATTTACTGAGATGATGAAAATTACCCAACGATAGTTTAATTTTTATTTAAGTTGAATACAATATATGTATATATTTTTAGAATATTAAATACAAGTATTAGTTTAAATGAACAAAATCATCCGATGTTGTAGAAGTTATTACGAATAAACTAAACTTTATGTTCCCATTAACTTAAAATACCAATAGAAAAGTCACGTGAGCGAAGTCGCAGGCACAGCTAGTATTAAATATAATATTAAACACTCACGCTACTGCTGGCTTTCTGTTTGGGAGACATCTTCAATCAGAAATCCTCGATGAATACGCAAGTCGTCAAGAAACACAAAAGTAAGTCCGGAAAAGTAAATCACATGCACGATACAGAATATTCTCGATTTCGTTATGTTTATACCACATCTCACTATGTATTATACTTTAACTATCTTCACTCATCCTCCATTTAATAAAAAATACTTTATAATATTCAATGCTCTATAAATATTTAAAAATATTCAAAGGAATGCACAAAATTGGGCGCGGCTTTAATTTGAATTTGGAGCGCTAATAGACAATTTTTATTTATTTTTGTCGGATCACGGTCCTAATCGTTCAACCTTCGAATACAAACTATCGAGTCGGTCCGATGACCAGCTATTTATGAAGTCGCTTGGAGTGGAAAGATAGCGCTTATCGGCCACCTGATAACGACAAGTATTTGTCATTTGCACTCCTTGGCCAGTAACCGATCCAATATTTGTGTCGATTTGATAAATAACGACACTTTTTTACTTTCCGGTTTTTTTCCCTTGACCGGGGCAAGGACAACTGGAATTTAAAAAAAAAATCTGCATTTGCAGTATTATTTAGGTATATAGGTATTTTGTTGTTGTTTATTATCTATTTATCTGTCTCATCTTTTGAGAAATAATTGCCTAACTTTAGATTATATTTTAACTTTTATGAAATTATGTAGAGTGCACGAAAGATAATTCTGTGTAATATTTAAAATATTAACACTTATCACTTAATATTATTACTTATCTTGCGCGCAGTCTAGATGCTGTTGCAGATTTTGGAAGATAGCCTAGCTTGAAGCCTACAAAGACCGCTGTTTTCCTGAGACGTAGGTATATAAAGTTATCGGGTTTTCAATAATGAATGATAGGTACTTTTTGTTTTTCCAGATAAACGCCATTCTCTTTGTTACCTCGTGGACCGAAAATAATATTCGATAGAATTGTTTTTATTGCCTGTATTGGCCATATTGATATCAGATCTTTTTTTGGTCGCCTATTTTTTTTACAGACACCTTTCACGGATCTAGCTACTTCGCTTTCAATTCAGCAATTTCTTTGTAGATAAATACAGTTCATATGTATCGGTAGGTAGGTATTACTGGGTTGGTAGGTGAGTATTTACTAAATATTTTATGAACTAACGCTTCAGCGAGATAGGGAAGGTAATTCCTGCATGTGCCTGTGATTTCATACAAAATTGTATGTGATTTACTTGATGTACTCAAAAGCTTTTTCTATTGCAACATTCCATACTTTCGCATTTAGTCAAGATTTCTAGATATAATAACATAACATCACGCCTGAACTGTTGCTTGGCCTTTAGAAGGCCGATAACAATTAAAATTTTATTGTGTCTCATTAGTGACAGTTGGAGGTTTATCTCCGAAGGTTTAGCCAGAGGTGTGCCTATTATATAGTACACTATTAGTTATTTTTAAGTTCCATAAAATGGGGTGTGCCCATATAAAGATTATTTCTTATATCTGATGGGTAGTGATATTGCTATTTCTAAACAATCCCCCATAAATTAGTTTCGATTCATAGTAAGTTCCATAAAATGGGGTGTGCCCATATAAAGATTATTTCTTATATCTGATGAGTGTGACTATTGCTATTTCTAAACAATCCCCAATAAAATATTTTCGATTCATAGACAACAAACCCGATACTGGCGCAGTCATATTGTCAGCGAATGCACATTGCACAACCGTTGGAACCGCGACGCGGCCGCGGTAAGTCTAGCCCAGGTATTAGGTTACGTACACGCATCAGCGACGACCTCCGACCGACTGGCACTGGCATGCCACAGGGAATGGCATATCAATATGGCAACGCCTGACAGTTGGAGGTATTTGAGGTTTAGAAGGGTTTTTGAGCATAGTGAAAATAGAGCAACGAAGTAGAGCTACTTTCATGTTGGGATGTTTTGACAGGTAGAGTAACTGTCAATCCATATCTGGGTTATTCTTTTTTCAAAACATTTCAATTTTTGGAAGGCATGCAATAATTTCGTTATTAATTTTCTATAATAAGATAATAGCCCTATTATGCAATGTTAATGCATTTGTTGAAATCTTTTGTTACTTTGTCGTCTACTAATCGTCTAAAACCGCTATTACCTAATTTTAATGATCCAATGCCGTAATCCGTAAAAATTGAATCACCGAACTCCATTAAGAAATCTTAATGATTGTTCTTTTTAACTAATAGCGTACAAATGAGGTGATTTATATTTCTTATAAATAATTAAACTTAAAAAAAAGGTTAGAACGATAATCAGGTTTTAAAGTAATTACAACTTATGTTCAGTAAGTATTTCTTCAATTTCGTAAGTAAAATACATAATAATAATTGTATGTATTACGTATGACGTAGGTATCATACAGGGTGAATTTAAAGAAAGAAATAAATTTATTTTATTCATATAATATTAGCAAACGCGCTACGCGGGTGCAACCGCGGGGCGCAGGTTTCACCCGCGTAAGTCTCGATCCCGTGGGAATATCGGGATAAAAAGTATCCTATGTGCTATTCAGGTTATGGTCTATCCCTGTGCCAAATTTCATGCAAATCCGTTCAGCCGTTTTAGCATGAAAGCGTAACAAAAAAACAAAAAAAAACTCACTTTCGCATTTATAATATTAGTTTTAATTAGGATTTTTACAAAATTTAGGATATTTAGACTTCTGGACGAGGTTCCGAAACCCATAGATATATGCAACTAGTAGAGCAAAGTTCTACAGAACTATGAGATTTATTTTGGAGAAAAACTCCGTTTAGCTACTAACCGATCTAGCACTCTGAGTACGCACGATCGGTCAGAATTGGAATCGGTTTGCAACAAATGACCAATCCATTGCTTCATACGTTCGAAAAAAAATCTGCTCAACAATGTAACTTACGAACTTATGAAGCAATGGATTAGACATTTGTTTCGAACCGATTCCAATTCTGATTGATCTTGTATTACGCAATTAGGGTGCTGTGCTGTAGGTATCATATAGGTACGTTTTTAGGGTTCCGTACCCAAAGGGTACAATGGGACCCTATTACTAAGGCTCCGCTGTGTGTCTGTCTGTCCGTCTGTCATCAGGCTGTATCTCATAAACCGTGATAGTTAGACATTTGAAATTTTCACAGATGATGTATTTCTGTTGCCGCTATAACAATGAATACTAAAAAACAGAATACAAGCAATATTTAAGGGGGCTCCCATACCACAAACGTGATTTTTTTGCCGTTTTTATAGATAATGGTACGGAACCCTTCGTGCTCGAGTCCTACTCGCCCTTGGCCGGTTTTTTTTTCAAGTGAGTTAAGCCCTACACTTATCATTCACACCATCTGTCGGTAAACGCGTATCAATTTCATGAAGCCATATAAACCCACTAATTGAACTATCAAATTTTCCAACCCATTAATTTATATTTTCACCTCACTCATAAGGTTTCTCTATGACCCACTTCCTTTTCCGTTGTCTGTGGCAACCTAGACACACTTCTTTTTACTTCGTGGCATTTTTTTTTTAAAGTATGTGTTAATCTTTCCTCCATGCATTATAATGTAAGTTGTATGCATAGAGCATTTTCTATCCCTAGAATAAATATTTTCCTTGTTTTGTACTGTATTGTTCGTCGAGTCGTTTCTGAGTTGAGCTTAACGATTACTGACCAATGATTGCACTGACCGGACAGAGGCCCTAGACAAAGTGACATTCTATCAGCGATAACGATGATGGAAAAGACAAAAATGTATAGGACTGACATAAGCTATCGACAAGCATCAGGCGCGGTCGCAGCCCAAGATTTTGGGGGGGTCACCATTGGTGCCGAGGAATATTTTTAGGGAAATGGTTACTTATCTAATTGATAAGTACTCTAAAAACTTTTTTTTTGTATATGCCCATCGGGGTCACTGTGGCTCAAGTACCTACAGTTTCTAGTTAGCAAAGCACGTAAATCATTCAGTCTCTCGACAGCTTGATTTATTTTGGGGGGTCATGACCCCCAGGACACCCCTCCTCGGACCGCGCCTGACAAGCCTATGATAATCCTGTTGAAAGTCGTTGTAGAAATACGAAACGCTTTCGAAGCGATTGTCACTTGTCCTCAGGCCCTCAGGTCCACTGAAGTGTAGTTCTTCAAAGGACCATTTCAGACGCTAATCTAAATGGTCCTCTCAAAATCTGACCAAGATTATGTCTGTTTTTTTTAAAGAGACTATGACTCTTGAATTTGTTTCGTCATTTCTTCTCAGGGGTAGTCAGATATGAAATGTCGACTCGATTGTTGGGAAAAGGCTAGGCAGATGATGAAGTTGTACCAACAAAGTTATGTATAAGTATTTAATTTAAAGCTAAAATTAATTCAAAAGATTTTTAATGTCAAAACGTCTCACACGAATCACGACGAATCGTGAGATACAGAAGAGTATGTGGTAGGTATTTAGGATCCTTATCAGTTCACATTTAGGAGTAAGATAGTATTGATTACTGATGACTTTTTATCAAAAGTAGTTTTTAGAGTATCTGATTTTCTGACTGATAACAAAATTACATCATCCTTTGCATAAGTTATGTAAATAACACAAGTTCCTAATGTCTTGTGGTAATAATGATAGATAAACTTAGGAATGACTGAAATATTATTTACATACATTCATAAAAGCAGTTACTAAGGTAATAAATAAAACATAACCAAAAAAATCAAAATCGGTTCAGCCGTTTGGCAGCTACAATGGCGCAGACAGACACACAGATACACACGTTAAACTTATAACACCCCTCTTTTTCCGTTGGGGGTTAAAAATATATCTAATGTTAATGACTTTTTATTACTGAAGAAGCATTTTTACTTTAAAAAGAAACGGTGTTAGTTATCAACATCAGAGATGAAGAATGCCTTCATATGGGTCTGCTTATCTGCTACTAAAGATAAACTTCGCCGAAATTAGATGAGGGTCACAGCTCTGAGCTCATATTCATTTATTTAAATAAGTATAAGTACCTAGTTGACCTCATAATTTTATTATTTTTTATGACCATAAAACGACAAACAAGGTTTATTTTGTCTATGGTGCGACAGTGGAACCACATCGCAAATGATGCCTCACCTCTAACATCTGGCACTATGGAAGACCTTTGCGAGGCCAACGATAACGCTGTCGAAGCTTATTTAAAACATTATAAATGGAACCATTGATGGGCTTGAAGGTCTCATGGCTAAGTAATAACAGCCAAACGGGTCAATCGATCAGGTTAAGCTACGCTTCCCGCGGTTGGTCCGTAGATGGGTGACCATCTTTACATACCAAGTCCCCTCCATGGCTCGGAAAGTACGTTAAGCCTTTGATCCGTCATTCGTGGATCTTTGACAGTCGTTACGGGTTATTGGAAGCCCGAAAGTCTGACACGCAGTCTTACCGAGGTATTACTCGGTAACTGGGTTGTGGAGGTCAGATAGGCAGTCGCTCCATGTAAAACACTGGTATTCAGCTGCATCCGGTTAGACTGGAAGCCGTTCCCAAAATAGTTGGGACAGATGGATGGAAATGGAATCATCGATACGACGAAAAAGAAAATGTGACGGTTCAACCTGGGTGAAGTTCCGATTTCAGTAAATTATTCCTTGTGGACTTGTTTTCATCAGTGGCACGCAATTACGAGATCGACTATACCTACCTATGTATTCTGCATTCGCAATTTATTTGCCAAACATGTAAATAAACACGAGCTTTAGGAAAAACAACTGTAATGCCTACACATAAGGTTTGGTTTGCGCTACAACTTCATAATTTTTTATGACTTTTTCAACGGTACTAGTCAGTCTAAAATCAACTTTATTTATACTGGCATTAACTTTATTTTCGTTTAAGAGGAAATAGCATCAATATTGAAAACAAGGATTTTATTTAGAAACAACGGAGCTTCACAATTAATTCCCGAAGTATTTCCTAAATCTTCAAAGTCAAAGTCAAGGCAAATAATTTATTTCAACTAGGCACATTAAAGGCACTTTTGAACGTCAAATACATAGAAATAGAACTGATCCTAGTTGTTTGTTGAGTGTTTGTTCCAAAAGGTAGTTTTCGTATGGAGAAGAATGGGCAAGAAACTCCACCGTTACTCTTTAAAAAAAATGTTTTACAATATTTGGTATACATCAATTATATAATTACATGTGAAGACGATGCACCGAGAATACAATTACAATAGGTAAAAAGAATAAAAAATTAAAAATGGAGCAATGACAAATAAATTCTTAACACATAAATGGAAGATGTTAATTATTAGGTATCTTGTCTCATAATAACTTCTTATTATAACAAGTTAGATCGATTCACGTTATCTTGTTATATTATACTGGCAAGTAGATACAATTGGCTACAAAATGCATATCTACTAAAATCACTACATATTAAAAAACAAAGTCCTCCGCCGCGTCTGTCTGTCTGTCTGTTCGCGATAAATTCAAAAACTACTGCACCAATTTTTATGCTGTTTTCACCAATTGATAGAGTGGTTCTCGAGGAAGGTTATAATAACCGACATCCACGCCAGCGAAACCGCGGGCATTAGCTAGTTATATATCTATAAAGTTAAGTCGAAATAACATTTATATAATAACTACTTAATGAAAAGTCGATTGTTTTGTCTGTCAATTCTAGTTTAGTCAAGTGTATACATAGCATAATCAGCCTATAATATTCCCACAGCTGGGACACAGTGACATCCAGTGACATCCACCACGCGGGCCCTGCAGGCGTAGGATGGCGCTTTCTATCTCTACGAATAATAGACATAGCTTTTTCTATACAAACTGACAGTTCGTTTCTTCATTTTTGACATCCACCGTAGAAATCTTTCTACAATCTGTAATTTTGTCTTTCATTTCTAACGATCTTTGTCTAGGTATTTTTGTAGGTAGACTATTTCGGAAGAAAGTTTTATATCCTTACTGTCAAAATCACACTGACAACCGATAAATCCTATGAAAAAACAAAGAATTCTGAGTCGAATTATGTAAAAGAGTGAATTTCATAAAAATTGCAGTTGACTCTTTCTACTTTGCTGCCGTCGTACTGTCCACAGGAAACGTCATTTTTGTCTACTCTTCCGTCGACAAAACGGTGCTCATGCTACGCCTGCAGTGCGGGTTGGTAGATGTAACATGTCTACGAATATTTGGTTCTAGGACATGCCGCCGCCGTTTTCCTTCAACGTTTTGAGAGCAGTAGCAGTAGTAGTGATGAAATAATTTACACAAAGTAAAGCGCCTGTCACTATCAAGTGTAGACTACAAACTATGAAATTAATGCAGATCATGAAAAAACAAAAATGTTAACTCATAATATAACACATCAATATACACAGTCATTTTGTTAAATTTTAAGCTAATCTCAGGTGAGTAGATTTATGGCTGTTAAATATTTATAATTATTATTTACTGGTAACACTTTATTATTAATAGGTTATGTTAATTTCGTAAATGATCAAAGATCAAAGGTTGCCCCGTAATTATTATGATGTGTTGGAGGTAACATAACATAACATCTCACCTGTATTTACCGAAGGGTTAGTTAGACACAGCTGGAGGTTTAACTACCTTAATAAATTGTCCGTATATTCAACACTAGCTTCCGCCCGCGGCTTCGCCCGCGTTGTATGTCGGGTAGTTCGTCAACTCGTCCTACATGCTTACGGATCATCTAAGACGACTTGCAGAAAATCAAAAGAACGTCCTAAAGGTATTTAGGACGAGTTGACGAATTACTCTGTATGTCGATAAAAAGTACCCTATGTCCTACCCCAAGATGCCATCTATCTCCTTGCCAAAATCCATTCAGTGGTTTAGGAGTGAAAAGGTAGACAGACATAGTTACATACTTTCGAATTTATAATATCAGTAATGAAATGAAATGAAATGAAATTGTTTATTCTGTAAATAGGATATTGGAATCACTTTTACACGTCATATTAAAAAGTTGTAAAAATAAGCTAGATGAGGTCGGCGTTTCCTATCTGACTACTCTGAGAAGAAAGGCCGAAACAAACTCAGAGGTCACCGTCTCCTTTAAAGTCCAGACATAATCTTAGTCAGGCCATATGAGGACCATGTAGATAAGAGTCTGAAATGGTCTTTTGAGGAAAGAACCACACAGATTTGAGTGGACCTGTCCAGTCAGTGCAAGCATTTGTCAGTAATAGTGGAGCTCAACTCAGAACTTAAGGAGCTCAACGACTCGACGAACAATACCAAAGAAAGGACATTTGGGTAGGTCGCATAAAGTTCTCAAATGGCCAGACCTTCGCTAAAACTAACAGAACGAAAAATAAATATCCACATAGTCCTCACATTCACAATAAAACAATACTTTACAAGTAATCATCATGTCATTTTGTATATAATATTCAATAATGTCAATTTGTATATAAAACTGGTAGGTATATTTTTATGGCTTTCCATAATATTCAAAATGTCACAATGCTTAGCAGAGCGAGCAGCTCAATCCCATGCATTTTTGTCTTCTAAATAATCTGTGATTTTATAGTACCCTTTTTTACAAAGTTTGGTTTTAATACAGCTTTTAAATCGTAGTATGGAAGTATGGCTGGATAGTATGGTTATCATAGCCTTGTTTCCCCGAAAGAATAAGCAAAGGTACTTATAGTATCTAAACCCTGTAATTCTCATGTAATAAGGGTGCTTCAATTGCCATTTGATTGATTTTAATTTATTAAATAAAATTGATTATTTTATTTGGTCACATTACGTGTTCCATCTCATCATTGAAATATTTCCATAAACGAGTTTGTACAATGTTCCACAACTTTAAACATTAACTAGAACCGATTAAGGAACTTGTTTTATAAATAAAAATGCATAATGATCTAATAATGGTAGGTGTTATTAGTATTGCTGATAGTTCTCCAAACTTTTCCATTAAATGCAGTATTGTATACATATGCATATACTAAAGCTGGCCTTTTATTTTTCGGTTTGCAAATCATCGAATGACTTCTCCCGCTCTGGGCGGAGTGGGAGGGCGTGTCAGACTTTTACTGACTAAAACCCACCCGTGTTCCTTCAGTTGCCTATTGCCAACGGTCCCATATCCCTTTCGGACTTTCCCGCATACTATAGCTGGCCTGTCTTGTATAAGTATGAAGTATTATTTATAAGTGCTGAAGTGCAGAGAATAGCGGGCGGTAGTAGTAGTGTTATCTACGAGATTCTTCTTAAACCCCCTGACCCTGGCCTAGACCAATTTTGACGAAAGCTCCGGGGTAGCCCGCGAAATTCAATTTGCAAATTGCAGGTCTGCATCAGGTTGTATGTTGATTAAAATATGATTCACGACCGTAACATATATGGATTTACAGAATTATAAACATTAGAATCACCAATAAAACTCTCTAAGTTTATACGTATAAGTGTATTGAATGACTATTTCATAAAATCATGACATTTGCGAGTTATTCTAATTTGAACAGCACGGGTGTGAGTACTATGTACTATAGAGCCATTTACCGGGTAATTTGTCTTTAATTGACTTGAATGTGCCCTGGCGGCTGGGAATGTCATGCTCACTCAAATGTCTCGCTGATGGTGGCGCGTGTGTTGGATCATTTAGCTCCCTTCAAAATGGTTGAGCTGAATGGTGTTGATCCATGCGTCATGTTCGTGAACGGGCGCCGTCAGTTGTGACTGGTCATCTCTTAGCTGCCATGGCTTATTTTAATTTTTGATTTGTTTTTATGTTATAATTGCGGACGCTTTTAACGTGCTTTCTACATTGTTCTCACATGTATAATTTCAACATAAATGATGTAAGCAATATTTTGTAACAATATTTTGATTTAAAAGAGTGTCCGTGGAGTTTCTTGCCCGTTCTTCTCCATAGGTACCTACTACGCTTTGGAATGGGCAACTAGCTTCATATTTCTGACTGACCGACTCCTTGACAATTCAAAAGTGCCTGTAAATGGTTTAATTGAAATAAATGCTTTGAGTTTTTTTTGAGTTTTGAGGAGTTGTATTGCTGATTCTTATGATTATAATTCTGTAAAACCATATTTCTTACAGTTGTGAATCAACATACAACCTGACACTGACCTGCAAATTGCAAAAAACGTAAGAAAATTAGAATGTCGCGGGCTACTTTAGCCTTTAGCGCATTCCTCTTATGGGCACACTAAATCCTTTTCATTCAATTAATCTCTATCAGATTTCAACTCAGTTTTCCACCCCTTTCGAGCCATATCATCTTTCTCAAAATCTATTTATCGTTTCTTCGGTCGTCCCCTACTCTTATAGCCATCCGCATTCACGCTTCAGAAACTACGAGAGCCTATGAAACTTTAAATACCATAAATGTATAAAACATGTGACCAAACGAGTTGTAACAGCGACGGCATTGACTAGGAATCGATTATTTTAGTCAAGAGTCAAGGTATCGAAATATCTTGCGTTCAAAAAAAATGCAATAGATTTAGTGAAGGGGAAACTGAAGGCAATTTTGTATCAAACAACGTCAGAACTTCGTAAGTTTTTTATAAACTTTGTACATATTAGCTTGCTTTGTTCGTATGTGTTTCCAGTTACTCGCATTGTCATCCATTTTTACCCGACTACGGCGAAGCAAAAAGGAAGGTTATCTAACAATGTGACAACTCTATGGTCAAATAACCAAAACAACAATACGTTGACGTGACTATACTCGATGGTCAAATGTCAAAATTGACACTTCCTAGCCGCAAGCGATTCAAAATTTGAATCGTTCTACAAAGTTCCATTTGTTCCATTTGAAAATGGACGGAAGAGATGCACCTAGCACCACGCCTATCCCCCAAAGTGGGTAGGCAGTGGAGTACGTATAGTAGTACACCCATATTTTGCCAGTTACGTTTACGGAAGAGGTTTATAAAGACCCTAATCAAGGTTAAATAAGCTAATGCTATCTGATAAAGTTACACCTGCGCTGTGTTTAATATAGATTAAGTAATACTAATCATTAGTAATACGACATTATTACATAGGTCAGGGATAAATGTAATACTATATTATGGCAAACACTAGCTGAAACATAATAGGTAGGTATCAATTAATTATTGCAAAAACTACCGTATCAATTTCCATCAACAAAATCGTACCCAAAAGAAAAAAAGCGGCAAAAGCACATCATTTTCACAATCTTTTACCGATTATTGTGAAAATTATTTTGTTCAGTGTTTTATAAATAAATAACAACATTATAATCATTTCCTAATGGATTTTCTCAATAAATTCTGTATGCATTTTTATTATGTTTACTGTCGCACAAATAAATAAACAATTTATTTACATAAATAACTAGAAGAGTCTAGCGACTTACCAAAACGTTTGATTTAATTTAAAACACATCATTAGGTATCAAGGTAACTGCTATGTAGCCTCGTCAAGAACTCGTTTTTGTCTAATATTAAAGTGGTTATCGGTTTTAGTTGGTTACAAATAGTTGTGTAACCTTTTTATAGAAAATTAAAGTTAAAATGTTGCTTTTCTATAAATAAAATGTAATGTTAAAATGACTACACGTGAATGCTGTACAGCTATAGGTTAGGTCCTATTTGTTTTCGACGTCTAACTACACTAAGTCGGAGTGTATACCATTGCAACACAAAGAAAATGCGAGCACTTGTTCAAACAAAACACCGCTTGAAGGATACATTTGGTAAAGCGAAGCGCACACGAGCAAGCTATCGTACTCACGAAGGGCATCGCGCCGCGTGACGTCCGCTGTAAACTAGCGTGAAATGTAACGTACTGGGACAAACACGGCGGTCTCGGCGCTGAAGCCGCAGCACTCGCACACTGTGAGGTAGGAGTCGTCACCCGCCTCCTCGAAGGTCATGGCGCGCGCGCATCGCTCGGAGACCCTTCGGCCACTGAGCGCGCGCGACTCGCAACACAGCACACTCACCGGAGCGTCGGTTCCGCTGCCGTCGGGCTCGATGAGGTCTCCGTACGCCGGCATTGCGTCCGTGTACCCCTCCTCTTCCGTGTCGGTGTCGCGCGACTGTGTCGGCGAGGGCGGCGCGGGCACGGCGAGCCGCACGCGCGCGAGGGCCACCGCCTCTTCCAGCGACCCCACCTCGGCGGCTCCCCTCTCTCCGTCGTCGTGGTCCTCCGACAGGCACGCCGACGCCTGCGCTACGAACGCGATGCGCCTCCGCAGTGCACTCTCCGGGCTGGGGTCCTCCACAGGCTTCTCCATCTCCGGCTCGCTGTTGCGCTTCCAGGCGGCCTTGGAGAAGGGGCGTGTTGCGACAGGGTGCTCTACCGCGATGGGACTTACTGGTTCGACGGCGGGCGTCTCAGGAGTAGGCAGTTCCGGAGTAGGTGGTTCCGGTTCGGGGGGTGGTGTTAGGGGGTGCTCTATGGTTGATTCAGCGGTCGTTGGCTGTGATTCTGTTGGCTGCGGCTCAGGGGGTGGTTGTGTTGACTCGCCAGCCTTCTTCTTGCCGAAGCTGCCCATGCGGCGCATGAAGCTCCCCTCCTTCTTCTTCTTGTCAACACTGGGCGAGCTGTCGGTGCTGCGAGACGCCTCGCTGGCCGCGTCACGTTGTTTCTTATTACGCTTACGCATCGTGCGCTCGTCGCGGGCGATCTCGCCGTCTGAGGCAACGGATTTGGAGGAGCCTGTGCGCTTGATCAAGCCGATGTGGAAGGGCGAACCAGGCCGGAACGGCGTTCGCAGCGTGTGTAGAGTGCGACGGAGGCGCGAGGGCGCGGGGCGTGCGGGGTCCGGAGAGGGAGGCGGCAGGGGGGGCTCCTCGTCCCGCATGGTGGTGCTCGGAGCGCGCCGCGACGACTGCCGTGGCCTGGCGTCCAGCCTGCCGCCGGCGACGCGGCCTTGTTCCCGGTACCTACCTGTTACGGATCACTAACTTCTACAACGACGTGATTGATTAATTTAATTAGAGTACTAATTGAAAGATCCTACACACTTCTAACTATTCCGAGATAATGGAGAGCGTTTGACAGGACGTCTGTTGAACGAGTTCCGATATGAACTACATATAGCGTGTGCACTCAAGAGTAGTCAAAATATGATAAGAAATTGAGTCATCTCACCCAGTGCATATCGGCAGGCCGTGAACCGCAGGTCCTTGCTCCAGTCTCTATCAAGTGTGATTAAGTTTGTTATTTGTCAAAGCGTCTTGAGGATTGAAAGGGGAAATGTATACTAAGTTAATAATTCGCGAGTAACTAGACACCTCTAAACACAACATGGCATAGTCCATTCATTTTCTGGTTTGTAGTCTAAGACGAAGGCCGTATCAGTGTCTTTTCTTTCGTAATATATTAAAATTTGTAGGTACTTTAGTTACACGCACGCAATGTTTTTTAGAAGGCCAGTTATAGATATATGTTAATTTAGGTATGATTTCCGGCTACGCATTTTTAACTAATGAAGGCTACACAACCGTTAGATTGTTTACAAAACATAAAGGAATGAAAAATAAAGGAAAAGTTTACAATTCAACATACTGATATCAAAGTGATGGACCTACCTCACATCTCCAATACATCGTAGACGCAAAGATAGTTTTTTCAAACTTGAAATCAACACATTTACGCAATATGATTTTAGATAATCGCAAAGACCTTCTCTTCTTTTTCCATAGACTATACCATCACATTTCATCCACTTTTTGTTATCAACGGCTTCAAGCTCATTTCAGATAACGCTATAATATAATAGCATATAGTTCATAGCACAACAATATCGCTCGCCATACATTTCCAAATAGCGTAATCAGAAATGAGCTTTACTCCTGAAATCATCGGAAAATTTCAACAACTATCTACAGTAGTTACGTCAAACCGGTCTTACCGGCTAATTCCATTCGGCACATAATACCGTATTATGCCGTATAATTCCGTATCGTTTGAATGTCGTCAGTCGATATCAAAGGTAATGTCTTGTGGGGTTTCTCCTCCGTTAAGTGCGAGTCCCTACAAATGCATAGTTGACTCTACACGGTTCAACAAGTCGTGACGACGGGTCACAAATTGTGAAGACGTAGCGTCTATTTTGTGGATTTTTTGGGGATTATAGTACTTAATGCTGTCAAGTACTGTGTAGTTTAATTTGGCGCCCTCCAATTTGGGCCGATTATGGACCACTCACTGAAAGGAGGCCTGTGTTCCAGTATTGAAAATGCTATGTTATAAAAATTATGCAATTGGTGCTTGATACAAACAAATGAAATTCATTCAACTACAAGTGACCGCGCAAAAAAACCTTTCAGACTGTTTTTCCTACTTTGTTTTCGTTCATGGAAGTTTTCGAGAGCGACTGCCTATCTGACCTCCACAATCCAGTCACTGGGGTTACCCAGTGACTGGATTGTGGAGGTCAGATAGGCACCACACCCCTTGGTAAGACTGGTTGTTAGATTTTCGGGCTTCTGACTACCCGTAAAGACTGTCAAAGATTTACAAATGATAGCCGGGACCAATGACTTAACGTGCTTAACGGCACAGAGGGTTTCCACTTAAGGGGGATGCGCTGAGGTAGCCCATGTTCATGAAAGTGCCAAATGTCATGATTTCATGAAATAGTCATTCAATGCACTTTCATGAACTTAGAGAGTTGTATTGCTGATTCTAATGTTTATAATTCTGTAAACCCATATTTATTACGGCCGCAAATAATATTTAGATCAACATACAACCTGACACTGCCTGTAAATTGGAAAAAACGTAAGAAAATTTGAATTTCGCGGGCTACCTTGGCGCATCCACCTTAAGAATATCTCATAAAATAGGAGGTCCGATTTAAATAGCAACAACAATTATTTTGTCTCTTTCTTAAACTATGTAAATATAGTAAAAACGTAACCTAGAAAATTAATATTGTCGCACGTGAATATTTTTGGTATTTTTTTTTAACCAGGCACCTATTTTACTTTAATATTGGAATAACAATTATCGAATTTGTGATGCGTATAAAATACTACGCGTTAAAAGATAAGTTTAGTATTAATAACGAGATATAATTATACAAAGTGTCAAAGAATCAATGTAAACAATAAACATAATTATTTCCTAAACGTACTACGATGGCGCTTAATCGGATGATCTCATATAATTAATAAGCAAGACATTACATTTTGAACTTCGGACTAAATTTTGATTGAAGTAGGTACCTAGAGCGAGACGAAACTGCTTCACGCGGATTTAACAAAAAAAATGGTTTCTTATAAACTGATTCTCGAGACATATCGATCGAACATACTTAGAGAGTTTGTAATCGACGACTTATCAACATTGATTAAAACTGATTCTCAAGGCTTAATGTTTTAATAATGTACTCAGACCAACAAAAAAGGAAAGACGGAGCGCGCCGTACATCCAAAGTGAAGCCACAAAAACATGCTCCTGCAAGTAAACACACAGGCTCACGCACACACCTACACTAAAACCATGCTCATCGCTCCTAGTACACACGGCTACACATCAAGCTATACATTTCCAGTTTATGTTGATCTCGCATTGTATAGGATTTCCGTACAATGCGAGGCCAGCTTATACTGGAAATGTATAGCTTGATGTGTAGCCGTGTGTACATCACGAGTCGTCGTCTAGTTAACATCAATAAATAAAAATAGAACCACTTCTGTAAATCACAAATTCACAATCCTAAAACTGTATTATACGATTTTTGTTTGTATATGTCTTCTATATCTTTAAGTCGTTGAAATGCCATATCAATAAATAAATAAATATCTATAGAAGTACATTGTTCTAAAGATTTTAATAAGCTTTGTAACCAGCACGATATAGATCCGTTCCTAACTAGTGTGTCGTCAGCCAGAAAGTGCTTAAGCCGTAATTTTTTCATGTAGATCATGTAGTTCAATAGGATAAGATGGTTGTTATGCAGTGCGAGCAACATAGTTATTATGCTGTAGTCTATAGTAACTTGGTGTGAATGTCCTCAGAATTTTTCTTTTTTTTCTCTGTATTTTATACGTGGAGACCTGTAATTGGCTTTCTGAATAATGTACTGTCCTTGATCTGTTTGTTTTAGCTGTAAGTCTCCCATGTTATTTAAATAAATAAATAAATAAGACGTTTAGAGAAGAGCTAAGCAAAAAAAAATGTGAGTCTAAAACATAACTGGCGAATTGTGGGTGTACTTTATGTACACCTCTGCCTAAAATTAAGGGGATTACAGCCGTGATGTAATGTAAATTCAATACAGTGTTAAATCTATTGAACCCAATACCTATGCTGTTTCTAAATAATTGAAGTACCATTTCCCAACCTAGCCACGAAAAAGCAGTGCCTAGTCTTTGGACAAAACACACAGTGTTTGTACCTAAGAAACCCTACCGGTTCTCTACTGACTTACTCTATCGTGAAACGAGAGTTCTCAGAGTCCGCCAGCTTTTCATTCTATCTGCCTGTATGAAAACTCATAAAACTATTAAAAGCAGACCCGACTACACATCAATCATAAGCAAAAGGAACTATAGAATCCCAACACCTGACAACACCTCTTTGCTAGCTAGCCGTTCCCCAGCCTACTCTCTCATAAATACGTACAATAAAGTCTGCAAACTCTGTGAAATCAAAAATACTACTTCGTTTAGTTGCAAAAAATAATAAAGAAAATGTTGCAAAACTCTGGTTACGACGACTCGGAACAATTAATATAAATGCCCTTGACCTAACACTAAATCAATGATGCACAATGGGAACAAACACGCAAACATACACACACACTCACATACACAACACACCATACCCACATCACACTTAAACAAACAAAATTCCACTTTGTAAGTCGTACCCCGAGCCCCAAGATACAGACTAACTGTCTAGTTTGGGGCTCACTGTTAAACAATCTGTGTAACCTAGCTATAGGTAATATTGTAATCTGCAAACCTGCTAAATAATTGTAACCTTGTAAATTTTGCTTATAGGTAATATTGTATAGCCTGTAAACCTGCTCTGTATTACCTGGACAATAAACAATTTTCTATTTTCTATTTCTATTTTCTACCTAGCCCGATAATGTTTGCAATGTGCAATTAACTGATGCAATTTCGTGCAGTTTTTATGACACAACCGTTTTCGTCACATTCACATTTTTATTGATCGGTTTTAAGAGTATTTCAACAGTATCTTGTAAAAAGTAAGTAGAGACGTGATTACAATTTAATTTGACGTGAAAGTTTAGTTGATCAAAGAAATAGATGAATTGTGTGATAAATCAGGATAAATGAGATGATAAAATAGAAAAAATGGCCAAATGCGATTGGACTTGCACACGAAGGGTTTTTTGCTGTAGTAACAAAAACATGTTTCTTGGATTTTTTTTTTGTGGTTGCGGCAATACTGTCCTGTCTGTCTGTGTAAAAAACTGTCTACCTATTACGGTTCATGAGATACAGCCCGCTGACAGACAGACTGATGGACAGCGGAGGCTTAGTAATAGGGTTCCGTCTGGCCGCTTCCCCTTCGGGTACAGAACCCTTAAAAGGAACAGAAGGCACCAAGTTAATTTTTTAAATAGTAACTATATATCACGCCATAATCCCCGAATGGTTAGGCAGAGGTAAACCTGTATACACGCACATTTTGCCATTTTTTGAAATAGTATGATAAAAAAGCAGCTACGTTTTATTTATAGAATGTTATTCTTTTTTTTGTAATGTGCGTTTAGTTTGTGCAGAATAAACAATTTTTCTTTCTTTTCTTTATTAAGTTGGCGGATGCAATCGTAATTAAATGACCTTACTGGTCAGATAATCCTGTAAAAAGTGAGCAGAAAATATAACCTTGGAAACTCATACTCAAGTGAGTTTAAAGGGAACCATTTTAGCCATGAGCCAAGATGTCGAAACCCGCTCAATGATAGTACGATACAGGAAGTATCAATGATTGTCGTAACGACATGTAATGTGCTAGTTACTTCTACCGTAGAAGCACAGTATAAATAAGTAACAGTATTATGTCTGCATAGGAAACGGCCGAAACAACGCGCTTCGAAATCTCAGTGTATATCAATACGCAACAGTCTCGAGTGCACGGCTGTAGGTAATTTATTTCAAGGTCACTGCCGAGACGTAATACTGTTACTTTATTATACTGTGGTAGAACTCTGTGATGAATGGGAATTTTATTTGGTATGAATTCTAAAGACAACTTGCTAGCCTGCTAGTCAAGGCTAAAGGCTCTTACATACTGGGGCGAATTGTCGCGCAACGCGAATTTTAACGAAACAATTTCTGAGAAAACTTCACGGCGTACAAAGCGGCGGCGTCGCGTCGCGCAACTAATCGCCCCAGTATGTAAGAGCCTTAAAGTGTTGCTATGCGATCAAATCCTGCCCACACACACACTACACGTTGACTGACGCTCCTGAACTACCACTATTGTGGGAGGCTCGGTTTAAAATATTACTATTCAGCTGCATCCGGTTAGAATGGAAGCCAACCCCAACATGGTTGGAAAAGGCTAAGCAGAAGTTATAATCGTAGAGGCTCGATTTCTAGAGCTTTCGAGGGTAGAATAGTGTCACAGCGTCCAACCAGATGGATAGTTGATAAGACCTAGGCTATAAAAGACCGTCCGAGTGGTCCAAGAATTCATGGGCACTAAATAGCTTGATCAATTTGGATATCATTACGCTACAAGTGCATTTAGGCCTGTATTTTGCATAACCGCGAGCGTTTGATATGTAGGTAATTATACAGTGTGTTATATAACGAAGGGCGTTCCCGTGCATCTATAAGCGCAAAAAAAAAACATTAAAAATAAAAAAGTTTATTTTATTTTTTTATAAGTACTAATATATTCTGGAGCTCGTGGCTAAGTAATAACAGCCGCTCGGGTCGATCCATCAGGTTAAGCTACGCTTGCCGGAGTTGGTCCGTGGATGGGTCACCATTTTCACATATCTAGACTCCTCTGTGCCTCGGAAAGCACGTTAATATACTGTATACATACGCGTTTATTTAATTAATTAGTCTACACGACACAATTAATCTACAACTCATGTTATTACGTAATGAGTCATAAAAGCGTTAATTTCTTAGCTGTAAAAATAAGTGCGCAGAACTGCTAGAAATACCTCGATAACCTTAGTGACGGAGTTTCGTTAACTGCGAACATCAGTCCCGTATCAGGCCGAACATAATGTTATTGCGTAGAAGTGACGGAAGATGGACTGTACCATCATTATATCCGCCTGTAAACGTGGGCCAGCTATGCAGAGCTGGCCGACCATGGTGAACAAGTGCCTAAGACTGAACGTAACGGTAATTACATCATCATAATCTGCCAAGCCTATTCCAACAATGATGGCGTCTGCTTCCAGTCTAACAGGATGCAGCTGAATGCCAGTATTTTACATGGAATGGAGCGAATGCTTATCTGACCTCCACAACCTAGTTTCTGCTTACGATGATACCCTTTGGTAAGATTGGGCTTCTGTCAAAGATTCGCGAATGACAGCCGGGACCAACGGCTTACCGAGACACGCAGGGGTCTTGGTATATAAAGATGGTCACCCATCCACGGAACAAGCAAGGCAAGCGTAGTTTAACCTGAACCTGATCGATCGATCCGCGCGGCTGTTATTACTTAACCACAAGCCCCTCGGTAAACGGTCAGCTATCAGAGGATATTATTTTATGAATTTTATCTACTCAAATAATATTATAATATGATGTATTATAAACAAGCCATTTGCTATAACAAAGCAAATGCATTTTGATTTAAATAATATTTTTAAACCAATTGCGCGCCATCTTTCTTTCGCAATCCGAAAGATTTTGAAGGAAATTCATTGCTTGATATGATTGATAATTTAAGCAACTGCTCGACAACGCAAATAACGCAATGAACATGTCGAATTGTCAAAATGAAAGGCATTGCCATTGTGAGTGTGTCACGCACGCCTCGCTGTATTTATCATGTTTATAAAAAACCGGAAGCACACAGCGACACTTTATCAGAGGTATAATAAAAGGAATCGTGCCAGCATGTGAAAAACCAGTATTTGTGTTAAATTGCCTTAATTTATGCCACTTTATTTCAACATGTTGCGAATTTACAAGTATATGTGCCGGGCCCCCGACTACTCATGGTGTCGGAAGGAACCGTGGGGGGCTGCCAGGGTTGCGGGTTAGTCCGAAAGGGATACCGGGACCTTGGCAACAGGCAACTGAAGGAACACGGGTGGCTTTTAGTCAGTAAAAGTCTGACACGTCTTCCGCTCCGCCCAGAGCGGGAGAAGTCATTGGATGATTTCCCAAACTCAAAAAAAAAAGGGGGTAGGAGGGGAAAAAAAGGGGGTTTTAGACGGTAGGAGTCCGACATAATCCTCCGTTCTCCCCAGACGGATGGTATCCAGGGATTCCCCAAAACAACATACCTACTGTAGTACCTATTTACAGAAAATAAATAATAAAAAAAGTAAATATACGTAATATATTTTTTGTTTTCGTAATATAATTTTTTCTGATGAATATTTTTTTGTGCTGCTCTTTTTATTACAATACTAATGATTCCGGTCTGACTCAAATTTTCGTCTTTCGATATCCGGAATTAGACAGGTAGGTTCTTTTATCGATGATTAAGCTACACTTGCCAAGGTCACTCCGTGGATGGGTGACCATCCATTACATACCAAGACTCCACCGTTCCTCGGAAAGCACGTTAGATATAGATCTTTGATAGTTTTTATGGGTAGTCAGAAGCCCGAAAGTCTAACAACTAGTCAAGGGGTATCGTGTTACCCAATAACTGGGTGGTGGAGGTCAGATAGCCAGTCGCTCCATATAAAAATATTGGTATTCAGCTGCACCTGATAAGACTCGAAGCTGATCCCAACACAGTTGGGAACATAGAAACTAAACAGCGCTTAAAGACGTCTTATATGGCGTTTAGGCGATTAATCAGTCAATGAACTATGAAAATTAATCATGAAACCACTTAGCACTTACTCTAATACTTCCACTGAGTTCAGCTTCATATGCCTCTTCAGCATACATCATGATAGATTTAAAAACAGTCCTTTATTATTCACGTCACACATACATTATCAAACAATCGATATTGATGCAGAAAGTTCTGTGTCCATCACTATTAAAAAAATCAGAAATTAATGTTTTTTTTACAACAAAGCACTGAACGTATAATTAATTATTATTTATTAGGTTGATGACCTTTAGTTGTCGTTTATCTAAGAAGCTGTTATTGGCATTGAAATGTCTTTATTTTTAACACAGTACCTATCGTCTCAAGCGGATATGAGGCGATATATTAATATCTAGTATTTTTTTTTAATTGTTTAAAAAAAAATACTTTTATAATACCTATCCTGTATCGAGTTTAACGCAATACTAATCGTTGTTACGCGTGTTTTAATCTAGCTATCGCGTTTTTATCAGTAGATATCGATAAGGTCTGCAAATTTAGCATGATAACAATTCCTAAATTTCAACAATGAGTTTTTTTTTAACCTTCGGCGCAAAATCAGGGGCGTTATTAGTTTGTCCGTCTGTCTCTGGAAGCCTCTGTCGTTCCGTTTGTTTGTCTCTATGTTTGTGGCATCGTAACTCCTAAATGGATAGACCGATTTCAATGGGTTTTTTTATTTATCGGGATAATTGATTAGCTGTTTGATGAAAATCTGTTCAGTAGGTTCGAAAATCGACAACTTATTTCCTGTGAAACGGATTAAAATTACATTAGAGAGAGTTATTTAAGTACTCTTATGACGAGCTACTTAAACGACGTGTTTTTTTTTTAAATACCTTGACATGAGAACATGTCAAAGAATCAACTGGCATATGTATATTTTTTTCTTCGTTATAATTCGACAAAGTCACGATTATTAAAAAAATAGATTTAATTCTGACTTTGTCCAAAAAAAAAAGTATGACAACGTCGCATTTTGGTTTGAATGAAAATGATTTACTCGTACCTATCAATGAAACCTAGATACACTCCTATAGAGTATAACGATACGATATCTTAAAAAAAAAACAATTAAAAGAATAATTGATAATTATGCCAGTTGATTCCTTGATTCTTTGACATGATCTCATTAATACCCTAGATTTATGGGATTTAAAAAAAAAAGTTGTATATAGCTGCAACTCCGTCCGTATGGAATTCGGAAAACAACAATAACCTTGTGTTAGTAGAGTACAAACTTCTTTCTGGCTGTGACGAAACCGTGACGAACTTGCCCCTTATATTGTGTGCGTAATAAAATTTATTACAGAATAATAAAAAAGGGTAGTTGTAAAAACGCACCTGTGACAGCCATCTCCCGTTCCTCGTGGTCGACATACTGCCGCTGTACTTCGGCTTAGTTTTTGATTCCAGCAGCTTCTCTTTTTGTAACAAATGCTCGTGTACTGTGTTCTTATTCAGATGCTTTATCATATTTTAATTTACATTTAAAACAATCACTTTATAACACGAACAAAATATTTCCCGCTAGCATATCGATATGCGCACTCTAATGTACTAACGTTGAAAACTACTTGTGACGTAATTACAATCTTTAATCTCGATAATGCCAACACTAACGTTTATGCACACTGCGAGAAAAAAAAAAACAAATGTCAAATAATGGCGCGAAAGGCAAACTTTATAAATTAAACTCGAGCACGCACAAGTATCTTTATCTATCGAACGCAGCGAAATAAGCTTTGTCGTACATCATTGTCTGCCCTCTTTGTAGATAACTAAGAATACATTATATGCCTATTTGCAATACAATATTAATTTTCAGTAAAAGATTGTTTACCGCGGTTAGCAACTTGGGTCAACGTGCAGTTAACAATAACAATGCTGTTAGCAGCTCGTTATAAATCATTTATTGAATTAAATCGCCTCTTTCGTTGGGTGGGCTATATAGTGACGAATTCTGTGATAGTAGAATTAGATGTAAGTAAACTCGCGAGCGTAATAGAGTAGGTATAGTTTTCATTTAGTTGTACGTAGTATTTGCGCCTGCTTCAGTCTCTTATCTCGGAGATCTTGGGTAGGTACGACTGCATTAAAATTGCGGTCACGATGAGAACTATTTGCGTGTGACCTCAGTTTTCGCTTTCCACCAGGCGAGATTGAAGTCCAGTGCATTTGTTAATAGCACCATGAACTAGCTCAAACTAAATAAATTTCGCCGATAAGAATCCATCATCTGACCTCAGACCAAATAATTAAAAAAACCAGGACATAGCCCTGCGAACAATAAAGTGAAGCATGCCAGAACTACACCTCCACTCTGTGCATACCGCTCACTAATCCTTGCTTCCTGACTCATCTCATCTGCCTAGCCTTTTCTCAACTATGTTGGGGTCGGCTTCCAGTCTATAGCAAGATTTTCTAATTTTATTATCATTGATATTTTAATAATTAATACCTTGATTTAATTTGAGCCTACTACGAAACTAGGTGACACACACAAGTGGCATTTATCACTTAATCCTATTGAAGACTATCACCTAGTTATTTTCCACATTTTCCTTAGGTACATACTACATACCTATTGATAATTTTATGTATTCGTTGAGCAGGGTGGAATAACCAATTATTGAAAACAGTTATTTTATTCAGGGATTATTTTTTCAACCTAGCTACGTTTTCACTGAGCCGGAGCTGAGCGGTGCAGAGCGGAGAAGAGTTTGAAAAATTCGTCTGCTGAACAACGTAAATAAAGGAATGAAGGTCGTGCGCTCTCTGTTGCTCAGCGAGACATCGAGGGGTGTGCGAGAGAGAGCGCACGAAGAAAAGTTCGCGATAACGCGAAGTGTAGCCGTAGCATAAGTCTGTGCAATTACACCGCTGATCATTGAAAAGCTAAGACGATGATGATTGATGATCGATCCCGGGAATCCAAAACTGGTTCATCTACGAGCACTCCACCCTACGTGTCTATAAACGGATATAATTACATTGTAAGCACATAGTTAATGAGTAATAATGACAATGTCGCTTCCAATATCTTAACTGACCCGCGGAAACCTAACGATTGTCGTCGGCGCCGACATGATAAGACTAATCATTAAAATTATGAATAAAAAATGTACTGATCAGGGGCGGAATATCGTAAAGTGTAACTAGCACTCTAGCTGTTTAGTGGGTCAAATAAATTATCTAGCGAAACTCTGCAGACGTGATCGATATCTATACAAGATAAAGCAAAAAAAAAAAATGAAGAAAAACCTGGGTTCATCAACCGCGGCATACTTGAAATATCAGTTTAAAAAATAAATGTCTTTAGTATATTATCTACTTACGATAAAACAAAAAAACAGATTTCATCAACTCATACTTTATAGGTAAGTCTTCTTCTTTCCGCGTACCAGGTGCTATTCTGTAACCAAGCCGCCCAAGGCCTCTGACTTGGCTTCACATGCCGTCGAGAAATATCTCTCTGGCATGCCGGTTTCCTCACGTACCTTCACCGTTTTTAAAGCAAGTGATAATTATACTTTAAGTTACAACCTAAAACCACCACCAGCGGCTTTTCGCGTTTAGATATCGATGTTGATACCCATCGAGTATGCGGAGTTTCGCTAATATTTAGTCGTAGACTAACCGCGTAGAGCAGCGTAGCCCTGGCGTAGCATGAAAAATAATAATTGCAGTAGGTACTAGGTAGGTAGGTACACTAAGTCATCATCTGCCTAGCCTTTTCTCAACAATGTTGGGGTCGGCTTCCAGTCTAACCGGATGCAGCTGAATACCAGTAATTTACATGGAGCGATTGCCTATCTGACCTCCACAACCCAGTTACCTACTGGGTAATATCGTATTACCCATTGGCAAGACTGCAGGGTCTGCAGGTTGTAAGACTTTCGGGCTTCTGACAACCCGTAACGACTGTCAAAGATCCACAAATGACAGCCGGGACCAACGGTTTAATGTGCTTTCCGAGCCACGTAGGGGTCTTGGTATGTAAAGATGGTCACCACTACCCCGGTAAGCGTAGCTTAACCTAATGGATCGACCCGTGCGGCTGTTATTACTAAGCCACGAGCTCCTCCGAGTACCTACCTATTTTGTTTCTAATCATGGCGGAATATCCTGATGTCATAGTGTAGCTAGCGCTCTAGTTATGTAGGTATACGTAGCTGTATTTTTTTCGTAGACCAGCAGGCGTAGCATGGCGCTTTCTATTATTTATTTATTTATTTATTGATATGGCACCTCAACGACTTACTCACTAAGACATACACAAAAAATATTACATATAATTAGGTATCGTGAATTCGTCACTTACAGAAGTGCACAGCACTATATTAAGAGAACCTAATGATTATAGGACGTTTTACGTAGGTATCGTTAGTTGAATCCTACAATACAAAACAAAAGAAAAACGAGCCAATATGATGGAACGTGCTTAAGTTAACCAAATAACAAAAAAGACCCAGAAAGAACGATGTGGATGTGGATACGACTTTATAAAAAGACGGTTCGTGTCGTACAGGGGTCTCGTGAATCCGAGCTGTTTAAAAGTCTCGTACGGAATTGACGAAAGGGGGTTAGAAAAGATGTCGATGCTATTGGTACGTGTAGCGATTTTATTATAGTTTCCCATTAGGCGGTTCATGGGTGCTGTGCTACCTAGGTTAGTACGACTTGCAGTTGTGGCAAAGGTAATGGTTACGCGACCAGATCTTATTATTTTCTGTCGAGGTACAGCTATATTTAATTCCGACAAAAGATCGGGGACATTTAGTAATCCGTTAACAATTTTATATAGAAGGATTTGGTCGGTCACGTCTCTTCGATGTTCAAGAGAACATATGTTAAAATGAGTAAGCCTTTGACCATAAGAAGAATCTCGTGGACAGCTAGAGCTTCTAAAACGAAGGTATCTGGTGAAGTTTCTTTGGATACGTTCAATCCTGTCTACGTGAACACGGTAACTCGGGTTCCAAACTGGAGATGCGTAGTCTAGTAGAGTTCTCACAAGAGTATTGAAGAGCACCTTCAGGGTGGAGATGGACTGGAAATCCCGGCATATCCTTTTTATAAAGCCAGACATTTTTGCAGCTTTGGCAGTGATATTGTCAATGTGGTTGACAAATGTGAGTTTAGAGTCGAGCTGTACTCCCAGGTCACGAATTGTGTCCACTGTTTGAAGTGTTACCCCATTTATTGAGTACGACGTAGATAATGGTTTCCGTTTTTTGGTAAATGTTATGTGGTAACACTTTTTGACGTTGAGGGACATGCGGTTTTTTAAACACCAATCGTGAACCGCATCGAGGTCATCCTGGAGTAAGTGAACGTCGACGGATGAGTTTATCTCCTTATAGATCTTTAAGTCATCAGCGAAAATAGAGCAATTACTGTGCCTTACTGAGAGAACTATGTCATTGACGAACATTAGAAAAAGAATTGGGCCCGGGTGCGAACCTTGGGGGACGCCAGACGTGGAGAAATAAACGGGTGACTCATAGCCCTTTACCACCACTCTTTGCTTTCTATCTGTGAGATAAGATTTAAACCAAAGGAGCAACTGACCAAATATGCCGAAATTTTCAAGCTTGTTTAAGAGGATTTTATGGTCCACCCTGTCGAACGCACTGCTGAAATCAGTGTAAATTGAGTCTACCTGGGCACGAGAGTCCATCAATTTACTTACTTCATTGACGTAGTGGACCAAGTTAGTAGTCGTAGATTTACGAACACAGAAACCATGCTGTTGGGGTACTAGCTGAGGGCTAATTTGTGATGTCAGAAAAGGGCATAACAAGGATTCAAAAAGTTTAGCAAAGACTGAAAGGAGCGAAATAGGACGGTAGTTCTGTACGTCATTAGAATCTCCCTTCTTAAAAATCGGCACGACATTTGCCATTTTCCATTCCGTCGGAAACTGTGATGTCTCGATCGAATGATTGAATATTATTTTAAGCGGTAAGGTTAGTAGCACACTTCTTTAAAATAGGCTAGTAGCAGCAAGGTATAGGCTAGTAGCACACTTCTTTAAAAATAACGGCGGCAAACCATCTGGCCCCGGCACTTTGCAGATGTTAAGGTTTTTGAGCGCTTTCAGGACATCTCGTTCCGTAAATACTACTCTACCTAATGCATGTTGGTGATACTTGGGTCCTGTTTGAGCTACAGCAGGTGAATCAATCGAGGGAGTAAAGTTAGTGGAGAAATGCTTAGCGAAAAGGCTGCAAACCTCATCACCAGTAGACACTGTTTCATTTCCTAGATACATTTCCGAGGGAATGTCGTTAGATTTGGACTTTTTCGCTTTGATGAAGGACCAAAAGTGTTTCGGGTTATGTCTAATGCTCTTTTCCGTGAAGCTCATATAGTTTTTGTAGCAGCTGTTAATCATGGTTTTAGATCTCCCCTCCAATAGTCTATATTCAAAGTGGTCCCTTGGATTCTTATATTTATTATACCGTTTTCTAAGTTTTTCTTTTTCATTTAGGAGTCCAATAAGAGGTTTAGAGAACCAGGAGGGATATTTAAGGCTCAGTTTTTTTGACTTTGGTACGTGCTCGTCAACTACATCATTAAGGTGTTCATATAGGTGTGTCACCATAGCATCGACATCGTTCAAATTTGAGAAAATATTAGTCCAGTCAGTTTCACGAATCTTAGCGTTGATTAAAGTATAATTGCCTTTTCTAAAGTTGTATCTAACAGGAATCTTACTCTTTAATAACGCGGGGGACAAGTTTTTTATTAGTATTTCGAGGGGTGGGTGATAGACATCTACTGTTGATAAGGGGTTATTACATAGACTAACAATTCCTCCATAGAAGTTACACAATATTAAATCTAAGGTTTTGTGATGACAATTTTTGACTGAGTTTATTTGCTCCATGTTACACAAAGACATAAAGTCTATCAGTGAGTAGCCCAATATGCTAGCATAGTTAGAAGCTGTGGTACTGGAAGTGTGGGAATGAGTTTTGTCTATTTCCCAGTTAATGAAACTCAGATTAAAGTCTCCAGCTATGAGGGTTTCGTCGCCAGTTGAATCGATGACAGAGGAGACCCTGTCAAGGAACGAGTCAAGTGTACGATGCTGAACCGGTGGGGGAATATAAACTGCGCAGATGTTTAAGTTGTGGCCTTTGACAGTCTTGAGCCTGACCCATAGGTTTTCAATATCTGTTTCCCACTGCGACATCCGGGCAGAGTCTATTGATTTCAGAACAGCAATCAGTACACCCCCTCCTCTTTTGCCGCTATTCACGGTTGATACTCTGTCTCTACGATAAATACTCTGTCGATACGTTATACCTTGAGTCAAATATTTCGCCATCACTTATACTGTCATCTAGCCAAGTCTCCGAGCCGATAATAACATCATAGCTGCGCGATCGTGTGGATAATTCAATCATGTTCAATTTTGTTTTCATACCCCTAAAGTTTTGGTAGTAGACGGTGAATGTTGTTGTTTTGTATACGGTATTGTAGCAGGGTTTCTAGTAGAAGGTTTCAGAGTAGTGCAACAGCGTCTAAACTTCTTATGTGTTTGGCTTGCTCTCCATCAGCCTTTCTTACTAGAATTTTACCGTCGCGAACCCACACGTATTTGTATCCCTTTGCAGTAGCCGCCTTCCTAGTAGCCGCATGGATTTGCTTGTTAAGGGGTGACAAATGTTCAGACACATATATAGGCCTGGCGGGACCGCCATTCCCTAGGTGTTGCGAATTTAGTTTTTCAGTAGGGTGTGACTTGTTGAATTGCATGACCGAGGTTAAGATTACGTCCCGCGTTTGAGTGGTGCGCAGCTTAACAACAACCGCTCTAGGATTACTATTACCGGGGTCTTATTTCCGCACTCGCACAGCCGACAGTATGTCTTCTTCTCTGATTACGCTTGCAATCGCGTTCCCCATCTGCACAGCCGTCTTCACCAAATTTTCCGCTTTGTTTTCTGGTACACCGTTAATTTCAATATTTTGCTGGCGGGAGTATTGCTCGATTAAATTAACACGCCCAGATAAGTCCGAAACCAACTGCTTAAGGGACTCGTTTTCCTTACTTAGGCTTTTGTTATTTTCTGTATCTGTCTCTACGAAGAATAGACATAGCTTTTTCTATACAAAATGACAGTTCGTTTCTTCATTTTTGACATCCACCGTAGAAATCTTTCTACAATTTGTCATTTTGTTTTTCATTTCTAATGATCCTTGTCTAGGTCTTTTTATATGTAGACTATTTCGGAAGAAAGTTTTCTATCCTTACTGTCAAAATCACACTAACAACCGATAAATCCTATGATAAAACAAAGAATTCTGAGTCGAATTATGTAAAAGAGGGAATTTCGTAGAAAGTGCAGTTGACTCTTTCTATTTTGCTGCCGTCTCGTACTGTCTACTGTCTTCAGGAAACGTCATTTTGGTCTACTCTTCCGTCGACAAAACGGTGCTCATGCTCCGCCTGCAGCCGCGTAGGCTTTCGTAGCACTACCGTAGCACGAAAAAAAGACAGTGCTAATTTTATGCAAAAGGTACCTACGACATTTTTTTTTTAATATTTTCTATGCGTTTATCTAGTTCTATCTTTATGGGGGCAATGGTAGGTAGGTACTTACTTGAACGCTAATAAGCAAATATCGAAATTAATGGTAGCAGCCAGCAGCCAGCCTAGCAGCCAGCAGCCAGGTATTCACGTAGGTCAAGTATTTTCCAAGTGTAATATTGTGTATTTGTATGTATGTAATATAATAAATATTACTTATCTAATTTATTATATATTATATCTAAAAAAAAACTGGTCGCAAAAGGTACCTAACTTACATGGCATAGGTTAGGTAACTTATTTAATTCAATCTATGTAACTTACACTACACCAGGCAAGTATGAAAATCTAGGTTACGTACATAATTAGCAATTATTGTTCAACGGCTTTTGCAGTCGGAATTGATTATGCATTAGCTTATCATATTAGACGGTTAAAAATAAAAACAATTGCTTGTATTTTATAGTTTTCATTTACCTAATTTTAGTAAGCTAAGTTTAGAAATAAGAAAACATCACGATAAAGTCGTGTTTTCTTATCTATATAACTCCTATGAATGACAAGCTATCATACTATAAAGTAATAGATAGGTAAATATGTATGTTTTTAATTCCTAAAGACTCGGTACCATGATAAAAAAACAAGATAACAGCCGTACAAGGTTTATCAACACTGTACAAGTGTTAGAAACTTTATAGTCATAATTATAAGACAACCAGACATATTTGAACATCCATCCTTATATAGCTACTGGATGACACACTTCTAGTCAAAGAAAGATGCATTCGCCGCGCAAAAGGGAAAACAAAAGAAGTTAATTACAGCGCCATCTATTATTGAAATGCATAACTACAATGACAAAAATAGACAATTTATTAAACTATTTTTAAACGTACTTACCATGGCAGTAAATTGGAGGTTCTTGGTTGATCGGTATTTAGGGCAGTGCGGTTTGTGTTTTTTTAAAGGCACGGTAGGTTCTTGACGTAAACATCGGTCCGGTTCTCGCGAGGTGACTGCCGCGATGCGGGCGACCGCGGTGCACATGTTTTGCGCGTAGATAACGCTATGATTATGTTTATGTTTCTAATTACTGCTATAAGGGATCGCGGTGGTGCTTGGATTCGTATTATCACTGCTACTGTGGTTTTTATCGTGGTTTTATACCCCGGAAACTCTGCAAGGAAGTAGATTACGACTTGGGACAAAGGATAATAGGTCACTTAAGATTCAGACTTCAGGTTTACAAAATGTACTTAAATGTTACCAGACACCCAGCCTTCAGTGGGTAGACATATAACTATGTACCATAGTACTTAGATACCTAGGTTTAGTCCCATTTCTTCCCCTTCCCATCTCTTTCCCTATGCGTTTATACAAGAGATGGGAAAATTTTGTAGGTACGTGTAAACGCATATGGGAAGTCGGTCGCTTCATGTAAAATACTGGTCTTCAGCTGCATCTGGATAAACTGGAAGCCGACTCCAACATACTAGGGAAAAGGCTAGGCAGATTGATAGATTGAAACGCATATGGGAAGAGATGGGGCTAAACCCATGCATACGTATACCGTAAGTTACCGTAAGTCTATGTAGGTGCACAGTGTGCACCTACATAGACTTACGCTGCACACACAATAACGAACTTTCTATAGAGACAATTTTGTGTTGAAAGGAAGTAAATAAATCTGTAAATATTAGGTACATACCTGATCACTCGCGAAAACTTCAAAATGCGGGAAAAATATTTCCAAGAGAGGTTTTAATTGACATTAAATTATCGTAAAATTTTGTCAGGCAATATGAGACCGAATAACACAAGATTACAAGAAAACTATTATTTATACCAAGCCATGAAGAACCACTTCATTCAGCACTTATAAAAAAAGTAGGTTCCTACCTATCTACTGCAACAATAAAGAAACCGCTTAACAAAATTTCGACCTTATTTCCTGACAGTTAAAGTTCAAAATTAATAGCGATGTCTGTCAGTCAAATGTGAAGATAATCGTTACAATGCAGGTTATTGTGGACACAAAGATTAATTTGGTCGCTACTTTATGCCAGTATGTTGATTGAGTTCCTACTAGTGAATTGTCTGTTTCAAATTGGCTATGAATGAAAGTGGTGTGTTACCCACAAACTGTTGGATTTTCAACTCTCGGCACTAAACCGAGGGTTGATTATCCAACAGTGCGATTTTATTAGGCATAAGGTAGCGTAGTATTAGTGATAAGTGATAACGGGCTATCGTCTAGCTACCTAGTGGCTAAATAAATGAGACAGCGCGATGGTACAGTCAAGTTCAGTCAACCGCAGATCAATTGACAGCACCAATATGTAATAACAGCAACGACGATTATAAGTTATTTTAGTGAAAGTGCTTCCACTGACATGTGGTTGGCTGTACATAGTCGGTCAAATTGTTACCATAGACAATTTTTTTTTTTTCACCTTGGAGACCTTCGAATATCAGCCTGGAAAAAAGGTGTTTGTTACGTTCTTTACCATAGACGACTATTTATACTGAGATTCTTTACTGCAAACTCAAACTCAAAGCATTTATTTCAATTAAACCATTTACAGGCACTTTTGAATTGTCAAAGAGTCGGTCAGTCAGAAATATGAAGCTAGTTGCCCATTCCAAAGCATAGTACGTACCTATGTAGAAGAACGGGCAAGAAACTCCACGGACACTCTTTTAAATAAAAAAATTGGTTACATCGTATATATTAAAATTATACATGTGAGAACATGTAAGAACAGCAGTAGCATTACTTCTTGTAGGGTAAATTGTGGTGGTAAATTACAGGCTTTCATAAACTTGTATTTACACTACATCTTCAAGATCGACTATGTCTTTGTAATTCCACTGGAATTTCAGATGGCCATGTTGGTTGTTGAGGGTGCCATCATCATCAGCCTGTTCGTCAACATCGGTTGGAAGGTTGAGTCGACCACACACACAATCAGTCTAGGGTTGGAGGTGTAATCTACGTCATATAATCAGTCTGGGGTTGCAGTTGGACGCGACCTGACACAATCAGCCTAAGATCGGAGGTGGAATCGACCTCACATATTCAGTCTGGGGTTGGCGGTGGACTCGACGTCACATAATCAGTCTGGTATTGAAGGAAAATAACATAACACATAAATAGTTTTTATACATTTATTAAGAAACAAAAACATACTAATCTACATACATAATATTACAGACAAGAACATTTAAAATAGTAGCAAACGTGATAAGTATGGCAACAATCTAAAAGCTATTGTAACAGAAACATGATTATGATTGCGTTGCCGAATATAAGACCAGCAACGCTATTGACGTATATAGACCAACTCTGAGGATCGTATGTCCAGCAGTGGCCGCAGTGGGTTACGACAAGCTGAGTAATTTAATAAAAGAAAAGATAGGTACTAGAAATTATGTTCCGTAGATAAACAGTGCTAGTAATTCTCAATGGGTAGAATTTATGGTTAGACCAAGACCGCTGTACCGCGCCGGCAGCGTTGACCAATGAGCGGCGGGACGCCGTGAGCGTTGACGATTGAGCGGCCAACTCGCCGCCCACATCCTAGGCGCGGTACAGCGGTCTCGGTCGAACTATAAACCAACGAATATCATACTGCACAGGTCTGAAGCCACTGTTGGGCAATTGTCACCGCCATCCTCCGATTCATTACAAATATTTTACAATACAATCCCACAACGTTGGAAAAAATAAGAAGCTTTTTTTATAAATTACAACAACAACAAAAAAAATTTCATACGTACTTTCATACGAACATAATTACGTTTTTGTGATATGTTTAGACTTTAGAACAATTTCGTTCAAAGCATCATTCAGAAACATTACATTCCCTATTTATTTTTATTTTTTAAATAATCGTGATGTTTATTCAATTATTACATAAGGATAATATAAATCTAGCCTAAATCTCCTTATAATTATTATTAAACACAAAATTATTACTACCCTAAAGAAAAACATAATTTAAGTTTAACACAAACACGTCTTTGGGTATAAATAAAATGTATTTTAAATAAATTAAAAGGAACTTCATGCGGGCACAGCCAGTTCTAAAACCAACCTTATGAACTAGGACAAAAAGTTGAAATTGACAATACAAACTTAACTTACAAATGAATAACAACTTATATTTATTTAGTGCGATATTTTGTATTAGTGATGGTGGTGGGTTTTTGGTTGAGTTAAAATTGGTGATGAGTAATTGAAGAAACCGCTGACCAGAGTCCTCATTTTACAACATACCTAATACTTCTGAGACATGTTTTTTTTTTTCCTAAAATTGCATTTACATTTGGTGAAACGCTATGTAATATATTTCCATATTTTATAGAATATATAATATGCAATATAGAATATATTATATTCTATTACAACACAGGGATAATCAAAATCGCTTATATTACTTATTATTATTTGAAAAATATCCTTTACAGTTTCACTCTCAAAACTACATTAAATTGTGACAAGTAATTTTTAATTTACTTACTAATTTTTATCAATAATACTTAGCAACAAATATGCCCAAATTAAATTAACAATTTCAAATCAATATTATTTCTAGTTCAATCTGTGTCGACCCTTCCTACCGTTATTGTCCTTTTAAAAAAAAAAAGCCCGGAATAAATCCCTGGGACATCCCCCTTTAAACCTACCCTAGTTTTCCTATCAATCAAACTAGAAATTTTAAACATATCTACAGTTTTACAATGAATCAAACTAGAAATTTTAAACATATCTAAAGTTTTTCAATCAGTCAAACTTGAATTTTTTTTTTTTTTTAATGTAAATTATTTATTTAACGTGAAAGTAAATGAAGCTAAAGGAGTATATGTAAGGATCGTAGCATGTGGCGTTCAATAGTGTCTGCCTACCCCCATGGGAAGGAGTGAGTTTATTTATGTAGTTTATGTTATTTAAACTTTTGGCCCAAATCTGAACTTTATAAATAAATAAATAAAATAAAAATAAAAAAATACCTTTGAAAAAGCACAGTTAATTGTAATTAAATTATGTAAAATAAGAATATAAATGCGAAACTTTGGTTGGCAGATGTTAAATACCCTAAGTCTTAGCTTCCAGTTTCGCTTATCTCCTGTGTAGGTCAGAAGCTGTACATTATACTGTCAATCTGCCTAGCCGGGTGCAGCTGAATACTAGTATTTTACATGGAGCGACTGCCTATCTGACCTCCACAACCCAGTAACTGGGTAATACGATACCCCTCGGCAAGACTGGATGTCAGGCTTTCGGGCTTCTAATGACCCGTAACGACTCTCAAAGATCTATAATTCTAACGTGCTTTCCGAGGAACGGTGGAGTCTCGGTATGTAAAGATGGTCACCCATCCACGGACCAACCTCGGCAAGCGTAACTTAACCTGATGGATCGACCCGTGCGGCTGTTATTACTTAGCCTCGAGCTCCTCCTAAACATTATACTATGTAATACTAATTAAATTACTTTATCATTTAAAAACTATTTTTAGTATCCCGTGCACACCAAACAGAACGCGGACATTATTTTCAGAAAACCGCGTTCTGTTCATTATTATAAAAATCTTATTGTAATTTAAAATTAAAGTTTACATCGTAATTTTGGAAATTTCTACCCTGAAAAGGTATTCTAAAGTACTAACATTTACTTTCGTTTCCGCTAAACCATTTTTCGCGTTGAGCATAGATGTAGTTCTATTCACAAATAAATCATACATAAAAATCTTTTTAAAAACAAGCTTTTAATGAACTAAATAGGGTTTTCCCAGGGCCACCTTCCGGCTCCATCATCAGAACCTAACCACCACCTAGTGTCAAAGCACTTGTTAATACATAGCTAATGAGTCCAAACACGATGGTGCTATCTTGTATGATTGAGGAGTTCCTGTGGCCAACTTCCGGCTCCATCATCAGACCAGTTCCATGGTATCATTTTTTCAAAGTGTCTCGGTAGTTACAAATATGCCAAGTTTCAGCTCAATTGGATGCCAGAAAATGCTTGAAAAATGAATGACAACTGGAGTGGAGTGGAGGAGGAAACACATACGAACAGAGCAAGCTAATATAAAGCTTGTAATACTAATAAAAAAGGCAGCCGATAAGGTCAGAAACGAGGTTATCCGGAAAAGAACCGGAGTTACCGACATAGCTTGCAGAGTAAGCAAGCTGAAGTGGCAGTGGGCTGATGTTAGTCGAAGGAATGATGGCCGGTGGAGCAGACAAGGACCTGGGGGCCTACCACCACCGCTTACAGCAGTATGATTTTAATATTACTTCAGTGTAGGAAAGAGATGAAGTTCTACAGGACGTATAGCTCCATCTCTTTCCCCCACGAAGTAAGATAAGTAAAATAATACTGCTGTAAGCGGTGGTGGTAGCCCCCTGGAGTGGAGACCGCGTACCGGCAAGCGTAGTGTGGGGACGCCTCCCAGCAAGATGGACCGACGACCTTAAAAATGAGGCTGCGACAGACTGGATGCGGAAGGCGGAGGACAGGGTGTTGTGGCGCAGCTTAGGAGAGGCGTATGTCCAGCAGTGGACTGCGAATCTGCGATAGGCTGAGTTGATTTTTGACTGGGGGATGAAGGTCGCGGGAATTCGCTGGATGCGGAAGGTACAGGACCGGTCAATTTAGCGATGTTTTGGGAGGCCTATGTCCAGTAGAGTATGTTATACTGCTGAGATGATGATCAACTTTCATAATTAAAATAGTTAACGGTGAAGGAAAACATCGTTAGGAAACCGGCAGGCCCATGGGCGGCTTTAAAACTCTGATACCAGAGATCCTAGACAAAGTGACATTCTATCAGCGCTAACGATGATGGAAACGGTAAAAATGTATAGGACTGACATAAGCTATCGAAAAGCTTATGTCAATCTTGTTGAAAGTCGTTGTAGAAATACGAAAAGCTTTGGAAGCGATTGTCACTTGTCTAGGCCCTCAGGTTAGTCACTAACCATACGAAAAGAAGATAGTTAAAATTCTGATTACTATGCTCTTTCCATCAGATAGATTTTTTGTTTGTGGTACCTATAGTTAATTGATGCAGGCGTGACTTTGCGGAAATCCATTATAAAATACAATAGACGCTGGTATATTTAGTAACCTATTCCGCTTGACTGTTCTTCAAGAGTCATAAAAACCCTGTAAGAAATCGACACGTGTTTCACCTCTCAACAAGGCATCCTCAGGACGACGATTGACCAGTCGCGAACCAGAACACGACGTGTTGCCACACCGAGCACTGGACGTAGAGTTTCTCTCAGGGTTTTTATGACTCTTGAAGAATAGTCAAGCGGAATAGGTTACTAAATATATCAGCGTCTATTGTATGTGGTACCTATGTATAATTTTATTTTTCTGTTTCGTTCTTTCTACCTACTTTCAACAATATTGTGAGTTGCAATGATATTAAATTAACAGACGTTCAAAAGTGCCTTTAATGTGCCTACTACTTGAAATAAATTATTTGACTATTTGACAGATATGTTATAAGCGCGCAATCGTGAAGACTCGAAAACATTCCAATTGTAACGTTTTTACTTGTAGTGAAATGTAAAAATGAATGAAGCGTGGATATGTGTGCCGCTGCTGCGCGGAACACTTTTTTCGGTTGTTTTGTGAGTGTATACAATATCTGTTAATATAATATCATTGGTGAGTAGGTATTTGAGAAATTATTCCTTGCAGTTTAAAAATGGTTGAATATATGCTATTCAATGCCCAAACGCGCAAAAATGTTTTAGGTGAAGACTGGATTTAATTTTATTATTGTATAATAATCTATCTTATTAACAGTACTTAAAAGTAATTATAATCTATATTATATTAAAATTTACAGTAGCGTGTTTTACGGAGCATTGGGGTTACGAGGGAAACGCGAACGAATATTTACAATTAATTCGCGTTCCGGTTAAATTCAATGTGCTGGGTACCATCTAACGTACACAAAAGAAAATAAATAAACAATGTCTAAATCTAATTTTACACTCTATATTTTATATATTAGGACGAGCTCAGACATAACGAGGCGCAGAGCATCACAGCCAAACGAATATCAACCTTGCACCAGCTATAATAAAGTTGAAAATAAATAACCTTCCATTAGTCCGAAAGGGCATCAAAGCGGATAGAGGTGCGCTTCTCAGTTTATATATTTTCGACTTTATTTTTAAACGCGTAATGTTGGTATTTGTTCGGTAGTGAACACCGAACTTTGCCAAGTCCGCGCCAGCCTTAATCTTTGTTAAACTAATCTCACCGAAAGCGTTCATAAGTGAGGATTAGAAATATTATTAAATTGAGCATGAAATATTTTAAAGCAAGTGCTTGTGATATCAGAATGTTGTATAGCTATACTGGAGCGTTTATTAAAACATCGATTCGTTAAACAATTCAGCCAAATTGGAAAACTAAGACTACTACTAGCCTTTATGCACATTTATCCAAAACTGGCACTCATCTAGGCGTATTTATGAAAACATTTGCCATAGTACAAATAACACCGTATTTCTGTGCAGATAAAGTTCATATTACAAATATGTGTAAGTTTAGTGTAGTGTAGAGCTCAAATAACAATACTTTTTGATATAAACGAATGCCCACTACCGAATGCCTTTGATGAGGATGGGCCTTACCAAATACAGTCACGGACTTTAATTGATGAGCCACCTTCAAACTTTTCAATTTTGCAGTTTCATACATTCACGAGATTACACGATTAAACACAAACTCAAATCGCACGCTCGTAAACAAGATGACAAATAAATTACTTTTAATCGGAAATATCCATAGAGGTGGACTTTATTAGTTAACCTCTATGGATATTTCCGATTAAAAGTAAAAGTAATTTATTTGTCATCTTGTTTACTTTCATACATTCACGAGATTACACGATTAAACACGAACTGAAATCGCAAGCTCGTAAACAAGATGACAAATAAATTACTTTTAATCGGAAATATCCATAGAGGTTGACTAATAAGTTCTCAATGATAAAAATCAATACAATGTTGCATTAAGTTTATCCAATCTATTTGATACCGACCTCCTTTGAATCATAGCTCATTAACTCGATTAATTATGAAAACATAACTGAAGACAGTGACAGTTGAAATATCAAGATGACAAATAAATTACTTTTAATCGGAAAAAGTCTTATCCATAGAGGTTGACTAATAAGTTCTTAATGATAAAATAAATACAATGTTGCATTAAGTTTATCCAATCTTTTTGATACTGACCTCCTTTGAATGTTGCTATACCTGCAATTGGTTGACTTTGAGTAGTCACAGCTGTCAAGTTTGTAGTTCCGCTCTCAGGTTAGCCAACCGGTAAAGATATGAAATATAATTTTCTTCTTCTAATACGAAGACATATGACTTTGCGTGTCGGGAACCGAATAAACCCGATTTGCATTACACGGCTAAAATGCGAACAGTACCAGGTGGCTCATCAATTAAAGTCCGTGACTGTACATTATTTACTAAAACCTTATTTTATTTTATTTATTATTCTACACTCGTATATATTATTCTAATCCACCTGGACATTTTCACGCGGTTAATATTTACAAGAAATTCACTTTACAAAAAAAAGGAATACCTATGTATCTTATTCAATTTACTATTCAAGAATCTTGTGAAGGCCGCAGGAATCCGCTGGAAGCAAAGAACCGAAGTGGCGGTGCTTGGGAGAAGCATATGTCCAGCAGTGGATGTCTTTCGGCTGAAAAAATGGATGATTCCAAGATTCCTATTTTTTTTAATGTATTATTCTTCATCTCATGACTTATTACGGTCTATCTGAGACACCCAAGCGGTTAATATTTACAAAACATTCGTGTTTTATATTAAAAAACAGAAAAGAAATACAGACTATATATATTTAATCACCCGACTGCGGCGAAGCCAAAAAAGGAGGGTTATTTAGTTTATTATTCAAAAATCGAACTAAATGTTTTATACTAAAATCTTATTAAATTTATTATTCTACAATATTATTAATAATGGTCCATCTGGACATTCACACGCTGTTAATATTTACATAACATTCGCGTTTTTAATTTAAAAAAGAAAAGAAACAAACACTATAAGTACCTATCTATTTTATTATCCTAAAATCTTATTAAATTTATTATTCTACAATATTATGAATTATTTCGGTCCACCTGGCTTCGGCTTACTCACGCGGTATATACAAAAATTGCGCGATAAAAAAAAACCTATCTATCATATTTACTTTATTATTCTAAAATCTAATTAAATGTATTATTCTAAAATCTTATTACACTAAGCACATCGTATTATGTTAAAATCTGGTTCATCTTTATGTATTTTTTTATCATCGCTGTTTTTTTAAGTTCACTGTCAAACGTTATTGGTGAAGACGGCCCCTTAATATAAGTTACAACTATGTTAAATCTAAGTACTAACAGTAAGTTATTCTAATAAACGGTAAACATTTACATAACGCGACTTCTATCTACATTTGCGCGTTTCGTATCAGTAGATTCTTTGAAAGATATTTTTAAAATAGACAGGAATAATTGATTCCCCCCTTCTGGAATTCACACCACCGCTGAAGTCCATCTGACGCGGCGCTCTAGTATCTATGTTATTATTATTTTATTTGAAGATTCTTTAATATAGTTTCGTTCGATTGAGCATAAGTTTCCGGTCACCATGTACGTACTGTTATGCTCACACTGACCTACATCTATTACTTAATACTCTAATTCAAACCAAAAATCTCGCTGTTATCGTAATTATTATACTGCGCGCCGCGGTTTCACCCGCGTAAGTCTAGATCCCATGGAAATATCGGAATAAAAATTACATACGTACACGTTAAGAAGAGCGAACTTATGATGTTTAAAGCGAGTTCAACAAACTATTGTGATATTCCCGGTGTCTCGCTCTGTGGCACTCCTTTAGCATGGGTGACCAAGTTTAAGTACTTGGGTCATTGGGTCATTGATGATCTGAAGGACGATCTAGATATAGAAAGGGAGCGCAGGTCGTTGGCGGTTCGATGTAACATGCTGGTTCGAAGATTTGCACGTTGTACAAATCCAGTTAAAGTCACTCTCTTCAGAGCTTACTGTCAATCTTTCTACACGTGCAGTCTTTGGACCCGTTTTACGCAGAGGACATACAGCGATCTGCGTGTCCAATATAATAACGCGTTTAGTATATTGTTGGGGCTGTCGTAGCGTTGTAGTGCGTCCACTATGTTTGCGGAGGCGCGCACAATTTTTACGCCATAATCCGAAAACGGACCGCCTCCATGGCCGGTCGGCTACGCGCCACCTCCAACCGTCTCCTGAGCGTGTTCTCGGATCGGTGGGACTCCCCTTTGCTGCGCCACTGGGTAAGAATCCATACCATTTGAGGTTTGTTATTTATTATCTCCTTGTTACTAACACTATTTATTAAGTTATTTTGTTGATACAACACTATGGACTCATGTCTGAAATAAAGAATTTGAATTTGAATTCGCGTTTTTAGTTTAAAAAAGAAAAGAAACAAACACTATACCTATCTATTTTATTATCCTAAAATCTTATTAAATTTATTATTCTACAATATTATGAATTATTTCGGTCCACCTGGCTTCGGCTTACTCACGCGGTATATACAAAAATTGCGCGATAAAAAAAACCTATCTATCATATTTACTTTATTATTCTAAAATCTAATTAAATGTATTATTCTACAATCTTATTACACTAAGCACATCGTATTATGTTAAAATCTGGTTCGTCTTTATGTATTTTTTTATCATCGCTGTTTTTTTAAGTTCACTGTCAAACGTTATTGGTGAAGACGGCCCCTTAATATAAGTTACAACTATGTTAAATCTAAGTAACAGTAAGTTATTCTAATAAACGGTAAACATTTACATAACGCGACTTCTATCTACATTTGCGCGTTTGGTATCAGTAGATTCTTTGAAAGATATTTTTAAAATAGACAGGAATAATTGATTCCCCCCTTCTGGAATTCACACCACCGCTGAAGTCCATTTGACGCGGCGCTCTAGTATCTATGTTATTATTATTTTATTTGAAGATTCTTTAATATAGTTTCGTTCGATTGAGCATAAGTTTCTGGTCACCATGTACGTACTGTTATGCGCACACTGACCTACATCTATTACTTAATACTCTAATTCAAACCAAAAATCTCGCTGTTATTGTAATAATTATACTGCGCGCCGCGGTTTCACCCGCGTAAGTCTAGATCCCATGGAAATATCGGAATAAAAAGTACATACGTACACGTTAAGAAGAGCGAACTTATGATGTTTAAAGCGAGTTCAACAAACTATTGTGATATTCCCGGTGTCTCGCTCTGTGGCACTCCTTTAGCATGGGTGACCAAGTTTAAGTACTTGGGTCATTGGGTCACTGATGAACTGAAGGACGATCTAGATATAGAAAGGGAGCGCAGGTCGTTGGCGGTTCGATGTAACATGCTGGTTCGAAGATTTGCACGTTGTACAAATCCAGTTAAAGTCACTCTCTTCAGAGCTTACTGTCAATCTTTCTACACGTGCAGTCTTTGGACCCGTTTTACGCAGAGGACATACAGCGATCTGCGTGTCCAATATAATAACGCGTTTAGGATATTGTTGGGGCTGTCGTGGCGTTGTAGTGCGTCCACTATGTTTGCGGAGGCGCGCACAATTTTTACGCCATAATCCGAAAAAGGACCGCCTCCATGGCCGGTCGGCTACGCGCCACCTCCAACCGTCTCCTGAGCGTGTTCTCGGATCGGTGGGACTCCCCTTTACTGCGCCACTGGGTAAGAATCCATACCATTTGAGGTTTGTTATTTATTATCTCCTTGTTACTAACACTATTTATTAAGTTATTTTGTTGATACAACACTATGGACTCATGTCTGAAATAAAGAATTTGAATTTGAATTCGCGTTTTTAATTTAAAAAAAGAAAAGAAACAAACACTATACCTATCTATATTGTTATCCTAAAATCTTATTAAATTTATTATTCTACAATAATTTCGGTCCCCCTAGGCATATGCACGCGGTATATACAAAAATTGCGCGATAAAAAAAAACCTATCTATCATATTTACTTTATTATTCTAAAATCTAATTAAATGTATTATTCTAAAATCTAATTAAATGTATTATTCTACAATCTTATTACACTAAACACATCGTATTATGTTAAAATCTGGATCATCTTTATGTATTTTTTTATCATCGCTGTTTTTTTAAGTTCACTGTCAAACGATATTGGTGAAGACGGCCCCTTAATATAAGTTACAACTATGTTAAATCTAAGTACTAACAGTAAGTTATTCTAATAAACGGTAAACATTTATATAACGCGACTTCTATCTACATTTGCTCGTTTCGTATCAGTAGATTCTTTGAAAGATATTTTTAAAATAGACAGGAATAATTGATTCCCCCCTTCTAGAATTCACACCACAGCTGAAGTCCATTTGACGCGGCGCTCTAGTATCTATGTTATTATTATTTTATTTGAAGATTCTTTAATATAGTTTCGTTCGATTGAGCATAAGTTTCCGGTCACCATGTACGTAGTGTTATGCGCACACTGACCTACATCTATTACTTAATACTCTAATTCAAACCAAAAATCTCGCTGTTATCGTAATTATTATACTGCGCGCCGCGGTTTCACGCGCGTAAGTCTAGATCCCATGGAAATATCGGAATAAAAAGTACATACGTGCACGTTAAGAAGAGCGAACTTATGATGTTTAAAGCGAGTTCAACAAACTATTGTGATATTCCCGGTGTCTCGCTCTGTGGCACTCCTTTAGCATGGGTGACCAAGTTTAAGTACTTGGGTCATTGGGTCACTGATGACCTGAAGGACGATCTAGATATAGAAAGGGAGCGCAGGTCGTTGGCGGTTCGATGTAACATGCTGGTTCGAAGATTTGCACGTTGTACAAATCCAGTTAAAGTCACTCTCTTCAGAGCTTACTGTCAATCTTTCTACACGTGCAGTCTTTGGACCCGTTTTACGCAGAGGACATACAGCGATCTGCGTGTCCAATATAATAACGCGTTTAGTATATTGTTGGGGCTGTCGTAGCGTTGTAGTGCGTCCACTATGTTTGCGGAGGCGCGCACAATTTTTACGCCATAATCCGAAAAAGGACCGCCTCCATGGCCGGTCGGCTACGCGCCACCTCCAACCGTCTCCTGAGCGTGTTCTCGGATCGGTGGGACTCCCCTTTGCTGCGCCACTGGGTAAGAATCCATACCATTTGAGGTTTGTTATTTATTATCTCCTTGTTACTAACACTATTTATTAAGTTATTTTGTTGATACAACACTATGGACTCATGTCTGAAATAAAGAATTTGAATTTGAATTCGCGTTTTTAGTTTAAAAAAGAAAAGAAACAAACACTATACCTATCTATTTTATTATTCTAAAATCTTATTAAATTTATTATTCTACAATATTATGAATTATTTCGGTCCACCTGGCTTCGCCTTACTCACGCGGTATATACAAAAATTGCGCGATAAAAAAAAACCTATCTATCATATTTACTTTATTATTCTAAAATCTAATTAAATGTATTATTCTACAATCTTATTACACTAAGCACATCGTATTATGTTAAAATCTGGTTCATCTTTATGTATTTTTTTATCATCGCTGTTTTTTTAAGTTCACTGTCAAACGTTATTGGTGAAGACGGCCCCTTAATATAAGTTACAACTATGTTAAATCTAAGTACTAACAGTAAGTTATTCTAATAAACGGTAAACATTTACATAACGCGACTTCTATCTACATTTGCTCGTTTCGTATCAGTAGATTCTTTGAAAGATATTTTTAAAATAGACAGGAATAATTGATTCCCCCCTTCTGGAATTCACACCACCGCTGAAGTCCATTTGACGCGGCGCTCTAGTATCTATGTTATTATTATTTTATTTAAAGATTCTTTAATATAGTTTCGTTCGATTGAGCATAAGTTTCCGGTCACCATGTACGTACTGTTATGCTCACACTGACCTACATCTATTACTTAATACTCTAATTCAAACCAAAAATCTCGCTGTTATCGTAATTATTATACTGCGCGCCGCGGTTTCACCCGCGTAAGTCTAGATCCCATGGAAATATCGGAATAAAAATTACATACGTACACGTTAAGAAGAGCGAACTTATGATGTTTAAAGCGAGTTCAACAAACTATTGTGATATTCCCGGTGTCTCACTCTGTGGCACTCCTTTAGCATGGGTGACCAAGTTTAAGTACTTGGGTCATTGGGTCACTGATGACCTGAAGGACGATCTAGATATAGAAAGGGAGCGCAGGTCGTTGGCGGTTCGATGTAACATGCTGGTTCGAAGATTTGCACGTTATACAAATCCAGTTAAAGTCACTCTCTTCAGAGCTTACTGTCAATCTTTCTACACGTGCAGTCTTTGGACCCGTTTTACGCAGAGGACATTCAGCGATCTGCGTGTCCAATATAATAACGCGTTTAGTATATTGTTGGGGCTGTCGTAGCGTTGTAGTGCGTCCACTATGTTTGCGGAGGCGCGCACAATTTTTACGCCATAATCCGAAAAAGGACCGCCTCCATGGCCGGTCGGCTACGCGCCACCTCCAACCGTCTCCTGAGCGTGTTCTCGGATCGGTGGGACTCCCCTTTGCTGCGCCACTGGCGAAACAAACACTATACCTATCTATTTTATTATTCTAAAATCTTATTAAATTTATTATTCTACAATATTATGAATTATTTCGGTCCACCTGGCTTCGGCTTACATAATCAGCCTATAATGTTCCCACTGCTGGGACACAGGCCTCCTCTCTATGAGAGGGAGTGGGCCGTAATCCACCACGCGGGCCCAGTGCGGGTTGGTAGATGTCACATGTCTTCGAATTTTTGGTTCTAAGACATGCCGGTTTCCTCACGATGTTTTCCTTCACCGTTTTGAGAGCAGTGGTGATGAAATTATTTACACAAAGTAAAGCGCCTGTCGGGGTTCGAACCTACGACCTACAACTCATAAGTCGCGGCCGTTACCACTGGGCCACCACTGCTCTCTTTACCACTGGGCCACCACTGCTCTCTTGAAGATTCTTTAATATTTTATTTGAAGATTCTTTAATATAGTTTCGTTCGATTGAGCATAAGTTTCCGGTCACCATGTACGTACTGTTATGCTCACACTGACCTACATCTATTACTTAATACTCTATTCAAACCAAAAATCTCGCTGTTATCGTAATTATTATACTGCGCGCCGCGGTTTCACCCGCGTAAGTCTAGATCCCGTGGAAATATCGGAATAAAAAGTATTACCTTTGTCCTTCTCCAGGTCAAGGTCTGCCCCTGTGCCAAATTTCATGCAAATCCGTTCAGCCGTTTTAGCGTGAAAGCGTAACAAACCAACAAACAAAATCACTTTCGCATTTATAATATTAGTTAGGATAACATAACATCACGCCTGTAATCCCCGAAGGGGTAGGCAGACGTGCACATAGCACACCCACATTATTATAATATTAATTCTCACTTAATATTATTTAAACTTTTAAAGCACGTAGCGCTGGATTAACATGACTGCCTTTCATTCATAATAATTAGTAATAATTATTTTTATTTTAATAATATGAATTTACTAAGCGACAAATTATGCAGCAGTCTATATTTCCAAAAAAATTTCGTATAGTCAACCGCGTAAGTGATTTATCACTTCTGACGTCTCAGTAAATTGGAACTTCACTAAAGGTACGGTTTCCATAAAAGTCGCCGCGTTAAGAAGCGAGTCGTCGGATCATAAATTATTGTTATTAGTCGGTCTCGCTCGCACTTATGGAGCAGGTAGAAAACTATCGATAAGACGCATGGCGTTGGACATTCATAATGCTACTGACATTAGTGGCCAGACGTCTCAGTTCATAACGCGGGTACGAGATGAGCTGTGTATAGACGTGAACTCAAGAATGTTCAACTGAGTCAACAATTTGTCGAGGAATTGGCTAATTCTTTTATAAAAACCATAGACGTCGATATATTTAGTAACCTATTCCGCTTGACTATTCTCCAAGAGTCATAAAAAATCCTGTAAGAAATCGACACGTGTTTGCCACACCGCTGGACGCAGAGAAACTCTACGTCCAGTGCTCGGTGTGGCAACACGTCGTGTTCTGGTTCGCGACTGGTCAATCGTCGTCCTGAGGATGCCTTGTTGAGAGGTGAAACACGTGTCGATTTCTTAAAGGTTTTTTAATGACTCTTGGAGAATAGTAAAGCGGAATAGGTTACTATATCTACGTCTATTGTGTTTTATAATGGATATCCGCAAAGTCACGTCTGAGTCATTTAACTAGTTATATTTTGTCGCGTACTAAACAGCTTAACCTAACTTAAAAGATAATCCTACATTAATTATCATAGTACTCTCCACATCGCTTTTATCCATAATGTACACTTTTTAACACCTACGTACTTCCTGCGGTCTTTAATTATTCGGTAGTCGACTGTTTTTTTTATGTACAGGCACGAGCAAAAATATGTATACACTCAGCAAAATTCAATAACGATTTTCTCGTGGAATAACGATTGCAACTTTGAGATGATACCTATTTCATAATAATATGGGTTTCAAAATACTATATTCGTTATAACATAAAATGACAATCGATACAGTAGGAGAAAATCACTTTTAAAGTTTCTAAGTGTATACATATTAGTGTTTGTGACTGTACAAGTCACTTATTTATATATGAGGGTAGAAGGAGTTATTTACAGAACTAGATGTTTGAAAAAAAAAAATGATTTGCTGCCCGTGTTATAAGTCAATTTCTTTGCCAAAGAGATGCCCTATACTCTGGCCATAAGCTAATTTTTGACAAATAAACAAAGATGCTTTTTCATTTTGACAATATTTTTCCATTTGCTGTAATTTTGAGTATTCACAATATTTAACAGATAAGTATACAGAAGCTAGTTAATTATTAATGAAAATAACCAAAACTGTAAAACATTTCACACATTAGCAATGTGAAAGCCATTTCAGTTTAAGGCAATTTAAATTGAAACCGTTCTTCATTGACTAACATTGCTTTGTATTCATCACCCGTTCTAAAATCAAGTTGCTCGAAATTCGAACCAAATAAAGAAAAAAAAAACCAACTAACCAATAAAATAAAATTAACCTTATTTCTTTAAACAGGCAGCTTAATATCGCGTGACCTGCTCAACATGTAGTGTGAAACATTCTCGTAAGTCAAGAATGTAATCATTGTAGCTGGCAACACACGAATTATGTTCGGTTTGAGTCCTTTGTAGAAGCCACGCCAGCCTTCGTGCCTGAAAATTGCGAAAAAATATAATTAGAATTGATGTTGATACTGTTTTATGATATGTATGGAACTTACCTTTCAACTGAACTTACGATTTGAAATATTTGTGTCACTTTTTATAATATTTTTGTGTAGGAATTGAAGTAGGTACGTCTAAATTGGTGGCAATGCAGTCAGAACTAGTATTTAAATTTAATAAGTAGGCTATATAAGGTGAATCTTTTCATAAAAAATCAGCTGTTCCCTACATTTTGATGAGCTATGCGAACATAAACATAGGGAACACCTGAATATTTTTTCGCGATTTCAGGTTTGATCCCATAATAAAAGTTGTTCATAATGATGAATACAATGACCCCTTAAAATATTTCGAGTATGAAAAGATACACCTTATATTATACTACATTTTATAATATTGTCAAATATTTATTCATATAATAAATTATAAATTGTTTGTTGAAAATAATTATAATGATTTATTAATGAGATCAATCGACGATGTGAATATTTGGGAAACCACCCTGTATAATAATTATTTTATTGCGAAATATTATTTCAGTATTTTTGTTCGAGTCATTCGAATAAAGAAGGAATGGAAACGCTTTTTTTGAAGAAAGTTAAAAGTTTGATGAAATAACAAACTCATTGTCAATTTGCTATCATTTATTGATTAAACAAATTGAATAGGCGAATTGAAACAATTGAACTTGAGTAATTATATAAAAATATAATAATTGATTATTTTATACGTCTTACAAATTGCTATGTGGCCAGCCACCGAATAAGACAATAATCATAACGGATCGGTTACAACGCTACAGGTACGTATGTGATAGGGACAATGATATATAGTACATTTTTTGTTTAATTTATATGGATTTGTTGCTTTAAAGGCCCGTAATAGAAGCAAGTCCTGGCCAATTGCAGTAAGTATTATATAGGTTTATCAATAATAAAGGAGTAAAGTTGGAGAATAATTTAATTATTACAGCTACATCATTTCTTTAGTTCGAAAAATGCTTGGTAGATTTAAATAACAACGCGAGTTGCTTTGTTATTTAAATCTACCAAGCATTTTCACTGTTTCATGTTGCCGATACTCTAAAAAACATTTACCACTATTCGAGCCTTTAAAATAAACCGTTGGTACATTTATAAAAAACTGAAAATATTTTCCAAAATATATGCTTAAAAATTGTATTTTGGGAGGTCATCTGTGTAACTTATTTAAGTAGATATGTTTTGAGGTAATGACGTCACAATATAAAATTCACTTTAAACACGCATATAAAATGAAAAATAATAAATTACAAATATATAAAATATTATAAATGGCAAAAAACGGACAAAAAGCTAGATATTTTTTGTGTACAGTTAAGGACATAATGCTATTGGCAGTAGGTCACCGCAGTCACATTGCGGCTGTCAATTTGACGTACACGAACATATTTTAGGCACGTCAGTCAATTTGCCTAGATGCCGTGAGCATTATTTGCTTATATACATACAGCTTGTGTCAAACTAGTATGGTTGCTGGTTGATCACACGATAGAAGAATACACTGAACTTTTCTTGTCTCCGTATATGTATCGAGGCAAAGGTGTGAGATGTGCCCCCTGCCCCACCCAAACACGGCCTGAGCACACAATTATACTTGATATACCGCATCTTTGTGAGAGCATTCCAAGTTTGACACAAACTATACAAAATTTATAGCAAGCCAATCCCTTTACGAAGCTCTAGCGTTGAAACCGTACATTAAAACAACATCTAATGATTTCAGATTACTTATTTAATCACATTTTATTTGGTGTATGTATTCTTTCGATCCACGTGTCAATATAACTTTTTTTATATTATCAATAAATATTTTTTATAACTGTAATATTTATTCAAGTTGTCTAACTTTTTCGTAATAGCCGTCACTAAGTGAATCTTGCATGAAATAAATAGAGTATTTAAAATTACAATGTCCTACTTACGATAAAACTTGAACGAGCGACTGCTGTGCGTGATTGTACTACACTTTGCTATGACGAAAAGGGGGATGATCGAAATTATTTTTTTGCCATTTTTTCTTATTATGGAGATGAAATATTTTTGACTTACAACAAAGGCGGGTTACATTTAATATTTAGAATAAAGACAGATTAGCTTCATACTTGCATTACATCATAACATTTGCGAGAAAAATACATTTACTATTTTTTTTATTTTTTATTTATTATATTATATTTATGAGCAAGCAGAAACGAAACTATCTTACATAATAAAGACCCTAACGTCGTCTCACCACACATGTAACGTTATATCAAAAAAAAAACTTGTCTTTTTACTTTTAAATTGTTAAATACTTCGAGAAGCGCGACAGTTTAAGTACATACCCTATTATCACAAAAAAATTGATAAATTAAAACTAAATTGTGCTACGCCTGGCAACACTTCTTGTCAAGGTACTGCCAGATTTAAAATTAAGTCAGTCACTATCTGATGGGAAAGAGTACGACTACTATTTACAAGAGATTACTAATATTGTTAGAAAAATAAATAATAAAAACAAAAACACAACATATGTCGTGAGACAGATTTTACATTTTAATAAAAATATTATTATAATACAGTCAGTAACACAATCTGCATGCAACATCAAAACTTGCTAACTTAACTAAGTATATTTAAACATTTTTTTTACAACTAATATTTTTAATTCTAATTTATGAGCCAATTTTTATTAGCATCGCTCAAAAAAATAACTTTTAAGTTTGTGTTACGGACTGTAAAACAAAGTAAAAAAAACTCAAGTTTTTATTATAATTTCTATAAATAGGTTTACAATTTCTCAAAACATTTCCACAGTCATTAAATTATTTCGAAATACATATCCGTCACTATTAAAATTACGAAATTCGCTTTGAAATCGTGCCAACTACCGTCCCTTTAGCGGCAAGTATGCCAAAAACTGGTAAAGTCATAACTATTAATAGTATAAGTTCTACTAGAATGCGGGAAACTAGGAATCCATTTCGAACTGTCAAAGTCACGTCAAAATTAGTTATAATACAATACAAACAAAAAAATGCATAATTATACAAATATAGACTATATTACACAATAAATTATCCCGCTTAAAACTAAACGCTTACCTTAAACACTCCAAGACAACCGAAATTAAAAAGACTAAACAAAATCAGCGGCATAATAAACCCTGCGAGCGAACTGTCAAAACATAAAGAACAGAAAAAAAAACAATTTAAAAAAGGAATAAATAGTGTTGTACGCGATTTCCCATCAGATGACAATAAGACTCAATCGTTATTGGTAAATTTCTCCCATATGAGCATAACTAGGCATATGTTAGGCGTTACATGTAGCAGGTACGGCGTTAGGCCTTTGTAAAAGCCTCTGATTCGTTCGTACCTCCATGTCTCGTTGATGCAATGCCACGTGCCGTCGTAGGAGCGGTGCTGGTCCTGGAGGCGCGCGCGCACCACTTGGTACGGGTACGTGGCGCCGGCGGCGATCAGTTTAGAGATGGCGGCGAATGTTAGGTACTCTACCGATGTCTGGAATTTAAGAAAAAGGAATAGAATTAGGTTTTATTTTGAAAGTGAAAGTTGGCTATGTAAAGAGACAGCATGGTGCGTGAGGAGACGAATATTTCTTCAATAAAATTAATGACTTCCCATTTTCCGCCTGTGATAACTTGTGAAACCATCACTAACTTTTGTTGTTTACTTTAGTAGACATGTAGAGTGAATAACCATAATAGTGACCAACAGGCGAAAATAGGCCAACCACTAAGAAATATTTACCTATACCTCAGAGGGGCCACAGTTAGAAAGAGATGGAGCTACGTCCTGCATAGCTCCATCACTTTCCCACTGAGAAGTAATAATAAAATAATAATAGTTTGTGGTACACTACGAGTAAAATTAAAATAATATTCTATTTTACAGGAAATCACAGCCGATTCAACAATATAATGCAATTGAAATCAATCATACAGTTGTATACTAAAGTACAACAGTACGAGCAAATTCAAATGCATTGTACGATGCGCTGGCTGATTCATGTAATGAATTGTAAAGACAGGAAGTATACTCTCGAAATTCTGGATTATACTGTTCCTAGTCTGGATTTATCCAGATAAAACTACTTGGATATGATAAAGCCCGCTACTTGCGCGACTGACTAATAAAACCTTTTTCCCGACAGTGACGGCAAAGATGGTAAGATTTTTTTTCAAATTCAAATTCATTTATTCACGTATAAATAGAGTAAATACAATCGGTGGTTTCCATGTTACATTATTTGGTCTTATAATTCTATTTAGCCTGTGGTATGGCATGTGAATCGTTTTCTTAAAAGTAAAAAGGAATAAAGAAATATAAATAATGGTTAGTCTTAGCCCGTGGTCTTAGCCAATACGTGTCTCCGAAATTCATAGTCTTATAATAATATAATGTCAATAAAACAATTATGTGCCTGGTAAAATACATTGTCAAATGCCAATAAAACTCAGTCATTTCTACGTTGAATTAATAATACACAACACACATTATTTAAAATATTTATATATAGAATATTTTCCTTATTCCTGTAGCCATTCATTTACCGAGTAAATCATTTTTTTAAGCAGTAGCTCTTTAAGCTTTTTCTTAAATTTTGGTAGGGGGAGATTTTGAATGTCTGTTTGTAACCTATTATAAATTTTAACGCACATAGCTGAGCAATTTTTTTTGAACACCGCAGTCTTTGGTGCAATATCTAACACTAGTCGCTGACCATGTCTGGAGTTACGAGGGTAGACATTATCCCGTGTATAAATATCACGAGCTCTTACAAATAGATTAGGATTGGACTTTACGAACACACAAACTTCAAAAATGTACATACTCGGCAGGGGTAATATCTTGAGTTTATTAAAGTGAGGTTTACATGACTCATAAGGAGGAGTACCAACAATTGCTCTTATGCATCGTTTTTGGGAGAGAAACGCCCGCTGGGAGTCTGTTGAGTTTCCCCATAGTATTAACCCGTATCGTAGCACGGAAGCTACATGGCCATGGTATGCCAACAATACCGTACTTTGGTTAGACGTAGTTCTTAGTCTGTTTAGGACATATACGAAAGTGTTAACTCTCTTGCAGACTCCGTCAACGTGTCCTTTCCAGTCTAGGTATTTGTCCATGGTGAACCCTAGAAATCTTACACTGGTAGATTCATTTATTTTTATACCGTCATATGAAATATGCCTTGGAACAATTTTTGATCCACGGGTTTGGAATTGTACAAAAGTCGTCTTATTGATATTTACTTGTAAATTGTTCCTTACTAACCACTTTTTAGCATAAACTTATTTTGGTCAGGTAGATCCAAAAAAAAATCCTAACAAATATCATAAATGCGAAAGTGAGTTTGTTTGTTACGCTTTCAAGCTAAAGCGGCTGAACGGATTTGGATGAAATTTGGCACCAAGGGTAGACCATGACCTAGAGAAGGACATCATGCCTATATTCCCCGAAGGGTTCGGCAGAGGTGGACCTATAATACACCCACCTTTTGTCAGTTATGTTTAAGTCCCATGTAATAGGGGACGAGCCTATTGCCATCAACCCACACATCCAGACTGAGAAATTTCAGATGAAAAAATTCCAATAACCCTTTTGACCGACCCGGGAATTGAACCCAGTACCTCATGGTCAGCAGCACCGCTTGCGACCACTAGACCAACGAGGCAGTCACCGAACAATTAAACACCTATCATTATACATCACATTTGCTAACGACAATAGAGTACACACGGCTACACATCGAGGTATATATTTCAAAGTCAAAGTCAAAGTCAAATAATTTATTTCAAATAGGCACATATATGGCACTTTTGAACGTCAAACAAAGAAATAGAATTGATTCTAGTTGCCCCTTCCAAAAGGTAGTTTTCGTATGGAGAAGAATGGGCAAGAAACTCCATCGTTACTCTTTTAAAAATGTTTTACAATATTTTGTATACATTAATTTTATTATATAATTATATGTGAAGACGATGCACCTACAATAAGATTACTGTACTACGAAAGGTTTCCAGTTTATGCTGATCTCGCATTGTATAGGATTTCCGTACAATACGAAGTCAGCTTATACTAGAAATGTATAGCTTGATGTGTAGCCGTGTGTACAATAGTCAGCCGACATAACGAGGGCAATATCATGGCCATTAGATGACATTGACCTTGTCTGAGTACAAGCGTGGCTCACTAAGGGTAATTTTCCTTTACGATCGGCATTAGCTAAATGAAAACCCCGTGTTAATGAGTATTAATCTAGGTGTGATGTGTGGAAAGTATGACGTGACTGTGTCATGGTCGATGCTAATTTATTTAAGATTACTATTTCCTTTATTACATTTATGTACATACATATTAAGTACATGTGAAAATATTTTTAAATATCATATATATTTAGGCATTAAGTCCGCCATTGTACCTTTTTTTTTGAGTGCGAAAAGTTTAAATAAATAAAAATATAAAAAATCCAGCTGCGCCCCGCGGTTTCACCCGCGTAAGTCTTGATCCCACGGGGATATCGGAATAAAAAGTATCCTTTGTCCTAATCCAGTTCATGGTCTTTCTATGTGTCAAATTTCATCTAAATCCGTTCAGCCGTTTTAGCGTGAAAGCGTAACAAACAAACAAACTAGTTAGGATAGTGGCCCATCGGCATCAGGAACAGGATCCAAGCTGCCGGTGGTCAAAGCCCTGTGAGAGAGGGACCTCCTTACTATGCGTTCCGTGTCCAGAGGCTATAGACAAAATCCCTTTTCTGTAAGCGTTAACGCCAACGGAAAGATCAAATTGTATGGAGTTGACATTAGCATTAGAGTCACGTGACTTCTGCTGTCAACTCCATACAATTTGATCTTTCCGTTGGCGTTAACGCTTACAGAAAAGGGATTTTGTCTCGGCCCCCAGGAGTACTGCTTTCTGAATCAAAACCTTGACAAAGCCACGCAATGAGGGCCTCCTGAGGTTGCTCGAAGCTCTCCGCTATTAGGCCATTAACCGTTACGATTATCGGTACAATGATTACAGAGTCCACGTCCCACATGTCGACAACCTCGTGTGCTAAGTCAAAATACTTGATTATTTTATAAGACTACTTATTATTAACCTAAGGTGTATTCATTCATAATTTTAGTTACTGTAATTGGTTGTAACACCAAATAAATAAATAATGTATTTTCGTTTAATAAAAACATAACATCACGCCTGTAATTCCCAAGGGGTTTGCCAGAGTTATGTTTAACTCCCATGTAACAGGGGCGAGCCTACTGCCATCACTTAAACTGACGCACTGACTTATTAGTACTACTTGTAACAATGTTAGGACTATTGTAATATCGTATACTTTTACAATCTTTGTAAATATGTGAGCACCATGTATCTGGTAATTAATTTATTCATTATTGCTCCATTTATAATTCTTTTTACCTTTTGTGGTACAGTAATCTTATTGTAGGTGCATCGTCTTCACATATAATTATATAATTAGTGTATACAAAATATTGTAAAACATTTTTAAAAGAGTAACGGTGGAGTTTCTTGCCCATTCTTCTCCATACGAATACTACCTTTTGGAAGGGGCAACTAGAATCAATTCTATTTCTTTGTTTGACGTTCAAAAGTGCCATATATGTGCCTATTTGAAATAAATTATTTGACTTTGACTTTGATCAACGGGACACAAATCCAGACTCCGCGCTGCTATTGAATTTTAAATTCCTGATGGAATTTATGTTTTTATTGTGTTGATAAAACAAGTAACTAAGCGATTATTTGGGATTAATTCAGTTAGCCCTGGACTATTGGCAAATTCTACATTTCCTAGTTAAAATCTGCCTAGCCTTTTCAACCCCAACTATGCTGCCCAACTATGATGCTACTTTTTAGCCCCAACTATGTTGGGGTCGGCTTCCAGTCTAACCGGATGCAGCTGAATACCAGTATTTTACCTTAGAGCGACTGCCTATCTGACCTCCACAATCCAGTTACTGGGTAACAAGAAACTCCTTGGTAAGACTGGTTGTCAGACTAACGGGTTTCTGACGACCCATAACAACTGTCAAAGATTCATGAATGACAGCCGGGACCAACCGGTTAACGTGCTTGCTGAGGCACGGAGGGGTCTCGGTATGTTAAGATGGTCACCCATCCACGGACTGACCACGTCAAGCTTAACTTCGCTCGACCCGTGCGTGCGGCTGTTATTACTTAGCCACGAGCCTCTCTTCTACAATTCCGCTAGTAATGAAATGAGATATTCCCTCTGGTGCGGATTATGTTGCAAGATTCTGATTGCAAACAAGCTACCGTAATTATTATGATGTCCGTATGTTCGACGTCTGATTCATTTCAGCTGGCTATTGCAAAATGGTTAGGTAAACATTGTATTGATGTCACACTTGTGAAACATTTTCCATAAATCCATTAAAATGCTGACTATTATTCTGAAATAAGTTGGCATTTACCTCGTTATACCATTACTTGTGATAACCTATTAATAATATTACTTTGTTTATTAGTTACTTCATTGTCTGACATTGAATTCAGAATTTTTTCATAATTCTGAATTAAACAAAAGTTAAGTAATATTCATGACAAACTGTCATAATTGATTCGTGAATTAATACAGGGTGTATTTATAAAAAAAAACAGATTCAGGTTAAATTCTCTTGAAGACTTTCATTTAAAATAAAACTCACTTTGACCTATTTATCTTTGTTTAAATGAAAGTCATACTTATTTAATTTAGGTTCGAAATAATACTCAGCAAATCAAAAGTAAAACCAAACGATTAATCCATTGTAATCATCCAATCTATGGTAGATTTTAAATGAATTTGATGCTCATAATATTAATATATGACTTACCAATTTGATATCAATCGGCAGGTTCCTGTACTGGTTGTACCTATTCTTCATCTCCTCGTACGTCATAAACTGCAGCGCGCCGTGCGACACTCCAAACATGCCGGGAACGAAGCCCTGGAACGTACAACATTATATATTAATATCACGTTTAAGATATATTTTTTTATTTAGTTGTTCTTAAAGATTGTACATACAGCAGTACATAGGGATAAGTGGAAAGAGGCTTTTGCCCTGCAGTGCGATACAAAAGGCTGATAATAATAATAATAATCATTTTATTTATATGTATAGGCGCTGCCTAGTTTGGGGACCACTGTTTTAATTACTATGTTAAAATATTCTTGTTACAGATACTGTAACTAGTAACTTACTGTATAATTATTAACATGCAATATTATTATTTTTGAAATTTACTTTGTAACAATGGACCAATAAAATTATTCTTATTCTTATTTAGAGGCTTATGATCAATGTGATTAGACAGGACAGCCCCATCGTAGCCCTAAAGTGAACAAAATCTGAGTACTGCGCATGGCGTCGCAATTATGTACCCTTTTACCCTAAAATACCTACTAGAAATTCACCTGTATTCAAATCATTTATTGAGGTTTCTCAACATCCTACTTGCATTAGAAAAAGAAAACTGTTATATTGGACAAAACATGAAGACAAAGGGAAAATCTCAAACTAAAATGTACCATTTCCAAAAATCCTTTGTCCTTACCAAAGACTCAACGAAAAAAGCAACATCCTGTACATATCCCTACTATAGAGTCTAGATAACAATAACCGACCTGCTGTATATCCAGGGTAATCCATTACACGATAATAAAAGCACAAACGATAAAATAAACCATTTCAAATAACATTTATAGCGACTATAACTCCCGTCAAGCTGCAGTCGCCATGATTGTTATAGGACGTACCAGTATCGATTATTAGCCGCACCCGAACCACTATTGCAAGTTAGGTCATTCCTATTTTAAACTGATGGGGTTGCCATTTGCCTTATCAGAAATTATGAGTATTGATGCGTGCTTTTATGACACTTATTACTTTTTTAGTTATCATTTGTACCTAAGTATTTTAGGATAGATTTTTGCAAGGTAAAAATTCTCCCGAACCTGTCGAGTGGGGTATCAAAATGATTTAAAAGATGATTATAAAAATATATACAAATTATACGTTTCAATGTAATTTGGAATGGAAAATGATAAAATACTAAAAAGCTGAATATAAAAAAGTACTTTAAAAAAAACCGACTGCAAAAACACACTGAAAAGAGAAAAACAAGCATTATAATTTTGATATCGAAGGCCGATAAACAAAAGTTACCACCATATTTCAGAATTTCAGATAGGTAATTGATTTGTCTCCCGCCTGCCTGCGATACCAAAATTCTATAAATTACTATGCTTGTTTTTTTCTTTTCAGTTAATTATTTTTGCAGTAGGGTTTTTAATTTGTAAATTACTTTTTCTATTTATTAGTTACCTACTGATTAGTATTTATATTTCGTTCTGTTCATGAATAATTAAAAACAATTGTATGTATTTAAATAAGTCTGTTTTAAAATTGATACAAACCGACTTGAATTCGATCTCACATAGGATGCCAACGCCAAGGCTACATCAATCATTTGTCATTTAAATACTTAGTGCTCTTCAAAAAACTACAGCATATTGTATAGCATTGTGTGCGTCATTCGAAATTGATGAAAATTTGTCTTTTCCTGTTGCATGTTAATTTAGGAGAATATGACGTATACAGGGCATATTATGTTATGTTTTTTGTTTGAAGTTTATATTATGTGAACTAATTTCTGCCCGCGACTACGTCTGTGTGAATTTCTTGTTTTCACATATAGTCCTATTCTAGTCCTAGTCCTATCCTAGTCCTATCCTAGTCCTAGTCCTATCCTAGTCCTAGTCCTAGTCCTATCCTAGTCCTATCCTAGTCCTATCCTAGTCCTAGTATAATATTATAAACGTGAAAGTTTGTAAGTATGTAAGATGGATGGATGTTTGTTACTCTTTCACGTAAAAACTACTGAATGGATTTGAATTAAATTTGGCAAACAGATAGTTTACAACCTGGATTAACACATAGGATACTTTTTATCCCGATATTCCCACGGGATCGAGACTTACGCGGATGAAACCGCGGGGCGCAGCTAGTATTAACTATAGATATGTATACAGGGCATATGTGCTGTAGGTATGTTTATATTGGTAGTTGTTTTATATAAGTATACACTCGACCTTGAAATAACGTTACACGTGTTAATCTGCACGTTGCATCTAAGTATTCTTATATAAATAAATAAAATTGATGACTCTGTTTTTAATGTAAAAATAACTGCTTTTTACTAAATGCATATGAAAGTACTTACAGTCCTCATGGTATAAAAACATTTTTTTTTTAAATTTTGTCTGTCGGTCTGACTGTTTGTTCCGGCTTATCTCAGAAACAGCTGGACCGATTTTATCGGGACTTTCACTGGCAGATAGTTGGTGTTATAAGGAGCAACTTAGGCTACTTTTTTTTCTAATTTTGTCTGTCTGTCTGTGTGTTTGTTCCGGCTAATCTCCGAAACAGCTGGACCGATTTAATCGGGACTTTCATTGGCAGATAGTTGGTGTTATAAGGAGCAACTTAAGCTACTTTTATTTTAGAAAAAGAATTAGCGTCCACGCGGGCGACGCCGCGGGCAGCAGTTAGTGTGTACAATAATACTATTTTCATAACAATATTATTGCAATAAAATCGTGTATTTCTAGTTGCAAGTTACGTAAATATTTGTTGATACTTCATGCACCTTATCAGTGACATCACAGTCATACATAACAGATAAGTTATGTGATTTATTTATATCTAGATATGGACTTATTTCGAAAAAACTTTTTATTTAATACGTTTAAGTGCCGAATATTTTTACAGAATCTTTTTAGGGCTGATTTTATCAAAGTCAGATATCTTTTATACGAGGAATAAAGTTATCATCTGACAGTTTTTGTATGGAAAACCTGTTAAAAATTCAAAATTTATTTGCAGGATAAGACTTATACCTACTCCTTATAAAGGATTAGTAAAATTCGCACTTAGCGTGTCGATGGCAAATGTAATTTAAATTTCCTTTTTGGCCCAGAACTCAGCCACACTAACACTATTCGCTGACGCAGACATAAGGTCCTCACGTGAACAGGGGGTCTACCCACCACCGTTTACAGCAGTATTATTTTAATATTACTTCAGTGTAGGAAAGAGATGAAGCTCTACGGGACATATAGCTCCATCCCTTTCCCCCACGAAGTAAGATTAAAATAATACTGCTGTAAGCGATGATGGTAGGCCCCCAGGTGTTAGGACTTGCGGCGCAAGATGAAAGGTAGGCCATGGTCTGCGGGGAGACGCCGCTTATATATTGAGGACAATCTTCTCTCTTTTTCGTTTGGTTAGTGACTCTGGTGTCAGAGGCCTCTGACTTGGCTTCACATGCCGTCGAGAAATATCTATCAAGCATGCCGGTTTCCCCACGATGTTTCCTTCACAGTTTTTGAAGCAAGAGATTATTATAATAATACGCACATGAATCCGAAAAGTTAGAGGTGCGTGCTTTAGGTTTGAACTCGAGACCTATGACTTGGCAGTCCGACGGTCACACCACAAGGCTATCACTGGTTTTATTGAGAATGATAAAATATTTTAAGTTGACGAGCGATTTCTTTCCATCTAAACCATAGTTTTACTTTCCTACTTAAATAGAAGCAAGTCTACTTACATAACATAATATCCCCGTAATGTAATGTAGAGGTACCTATTGTACGACCCCATTTTGTTTTGGGATTTCACAGTGAATACACGCAATATTATTTCATGCTAACTGTTGCCCGTGACTTCGTCTGCGATCCAGGATGACAAGTAGTAGTCCATCTCTGCGTCACCGTTTACCCGTGTGCCAAATTTCATCCAAATTCGTTCAGCCGTTTTAGCGTGTAAGCGTAACAAACAAACTTTCTTTCGCATTTATAATATTAGTTAGGACTAGTTAAGATTTAATTTACTTCAGTCATTTAATAGCACAAACATTCATGTAATTTACTTCTGCGGTCAGTCGAATATAAAATGCTGAAAATGGAGACGTCATTATGCAAATCTGAAACTTAATATGTTCAGAGACATAAGTTACATACAGGTTTCATTGAAAGACATGAAAAGATGATGTAGTATTGTACGCACGGCTAGACATCAAGCTCTACATTTCCAGTTTATGCTGATCTCGCATTGTATAAGATTTCCGTACAATTCGAGGTCAGCTTATACTGGAAATGTATAGCTTGATGTGTAGCCGTATGTAATAAGTTAGTTTCAGACAACAAAGGAGTAATATGGCCGTCTAGCAGGCTTCGTCAACCAGTCAAGTACTTCAAGTGAAGGTTGTAGCATTCTAATTTTAGGCTACCCTATGCCTATGTTTGGTAACTGGAATTTAGTCCATATAGTTTCAGCCTTCGAACAAAAATAGGTTTCGACATTCAGACAGTTTGAAAGTCAAAAATCTGACTCAATCTACTAGGTACTTATACTTATCTACTTATACAGCGTGTAAAAAAACCCTGTCCGATCCGTGAGGGTGTTGTTAAGATACATACAAAAAAAACACATAAATAGACTCGATTTATGTTTTTTTTTTGAAAAAAGTTTTTTTTTTTTGAAAAAAGTTTTTTTTTTTCATTGTGTTATTTTACCGGGGCGCGGGCGGCTGGCGTTTAGCGGGTATCTACAAGTTATAATTATAACTTATGACCTCTGTAGAAAATTTGCGAATTTATAATGAAATTAATGTAATTTTGATACTAAAAACGTGAATTTTAAACAGCAATAATAATTAATAAGTCAACAAACAACAATAAATAATAAGCAATAATAATAAGTAATAAACATTTTGTCGATTTAAGTGAACACCAATGTATGGAACATCTGATTTTTTTTCGCGATTTCAAGTTTGGTCTCATAGAAAAAGTTGTTCATAATAATGAGTACAAAACCCCTTTTCGGGTTTATCATAAACAAAAACTAATGTTGTATTTAAAATTACTGTTCTTAAAGCTATTATTTTTATTAGAATGGAGACGCTTCCCATACATTTAACGGAAGTGGACGTCCACTGGATGGATATTTTCAGGCGATATTTATTATTTCGATATATCGATGTATCGATATAAAATATCAAGTATCGAAAATGTATTAAAAACGATATATTTTCAATACCAACACCGTTGTCGCCGCTGATTAAAACCGCTGGAATTCAGAGCCGTAAAAAATATTAGTACTTTTTATCCTAGTTTGGTATTTAAATGATTATAAAACTTGAACTACATAAAGTATTTTTTTTTTTAATTCCTCCGATATATCGATATTTTTTTTTCGATATATCGAAATCGATATTGATATTTATGTTAAATATCGATACGATATATATCGATACTTTTTTACACTTCTTGCATCCCTCCTATGACGAATATCGTCATGTTAAAAATGATAAAAGCGCACATTTTCTACTGTTTTCTAAGGTTTGTGTTAACGAAGTAAATGTCCATGTACGTAGATTTCACAATCTTAAGATGAGAAGTGTTGTAACTACTTACGCCGAACAAATATTTTCGAACTAAAGTATGATTACTTTGGAAAAACCAAGTAATTGTAGATGTTTGTTAAAGACCCAACGTCATCTGGACGTAAGTTGATAATAATATTATGAAAAGGACATGATTGTTGCAAATATTCGCATTGATGTTTTATGAATGCGACAGCATTCAATTAGTGTTATTTTTCGTCTGTCTGTATGTTTTTTTACGTTTTTACGAACTAACTTTGGTAGAAGTACCAACATTAAATCGAAAGTAAACAAAATTTACATGGGACCGCCACGTAAGATTCCTCTACCGAATGAAAAAAGGATTTTCAAAATCAGTCAACAATTGAGGAAAATATTTATGAACATACGTAATAAAAAAATTAAAAAAACAAGTCGAACATAGAACCTCCTTCTTTTTGGAAGTCGGTTAAAAAACGTAACTACATAGGTACGTTTTGATAAAGTACAACATCACGTAATTTAAAGGCTCTTACATACTAGCGCGATTCGTCGCGCGACGCAACGCCCCGCCGCATTGTTCGCCGTGGAGTTTTCTCAGAAATTGTTTTGTTAAAATTTGCGTCGCACGAAAAATCGCGCCAGTATGTAAGAGCCTTAAATTCTGGCTCCTGCGGGGTAATTTCGTGACACATTATCAGTAGCAAGTAGCATTTTGACAGCTCAACAACATTCATTGCGTTATTTGCTTTGTTATGCAGACAAATTTTTGAAATATATGAAGCAAAGGCTTCCTTCAAAATCATTCAGATTGTGATTGATAGTGTGTTACGAATTATTATTAGGGTGACGTGGCCTGACATACAGGTCAACCTAGTTTACTGTCCTGACATACAGGTCAACCTTTACGGTAAAACGGCTGAACGGATTTGGATGAAATTGGTAGATACTTTTTTATCCCGATATTCCCACGGGATCGAGACTGATGCGGGTGAAACCGCGGGGCGCAGCTAGTAAAATGGTCATTACGAAAAATAATACCATCGCGGACGGAGCGACTAGCAAAACTAGTATTTTCCAATCCAGTCTGTTACATCTCAACAGATTTATAAAATCAATAACTCACTTATCTCAATCGATTACGACAACGTCACAATAATTGATCAATCGATTTATTTTCTTATCGTCATCGTCCTTATGACACCTTCCGGGATTTTCTAATTTTTAGGACAGAACTGAAACACGTGACTTCGGAAAATGGAACCTTTTATCGTAACATTTTAGGTTTAGTTTCTGTTAATAGTGAAATTGCGTAAGTATTAAGTCTTATGGCAGCTCATCAGCTGTGATATCACACGTGTTTTATGGTCAACATAACTGATGTGTCATACACATTGAACAATACAATGATTAAAACAAACACACAACAACAGTGTAGCATAATAAGATTGATAAATCATTCATAACACGACACTTTTTTATCCGACTGCAAGGAAGGGTTATATTTTTACTCTTTTGAATTGTTCAACTAATCAGCCAGAGCGTCATGAACATGATTATTTGTATTAACAATGCACTTGTACACACATCTCATTTTTACAACCTATAGGTATGAGAAAATCATGAATATCATACATAACGGCCCTCAGTTTTTTTTTTATATCCCATTTCCAACGCTATCGGTGGTTGCGCTTGTCATCATATACTCGTATGTAGACAATAAATCTGCCTAGCCTTTTCCCAACTATGTCGGGGTCTGTTTCCAGTGTAACCGGATGCAGTTGAATACCAGTATATTACATGGAGCGACTGCCTATCTGACCTGCACAATGCAGTAACTGGGAAATACGATACCCCTTGATAAGACTGGTTGTCAGGCTTTCGGGCTTCTAACGACCCATAACGGCTGTCAAAGATCCACGAATGACAGCCAAGACCAACGGTTTAACGTGCTTTCTGAGGCACGGAGGAGTCTCAGTATGTAAAGATGGTCACCAATCCACGGACCGACTCCGGAAACCGAAGCTTATCTTGATGGCTGTTATTACTTAGCCACGAGCTCCTCATTCATCATTTAGGTCGGCAGGGCATAATATCAAGGGAAAGGGAAATGTCGATGTCAAGTACGTAGTACTTTTGTAAATAAAACTTCATATTTAGCGAACATTCTTTCAGATCATAATGAAAAAGTTTTTATCATCAAAACAATGATCGCAAGTAATTCATTGACACATCATTGGCACGTAACTCAATGAATTTCTAACAATAGGGAATATGCATGTATTTTTTTAATATTTTTATTCGATAGTTTACATCGTCAAATAATAGTAAAAAAAAATTCGACGGCAAAAAAGCAATTTAAAGTAGTTAAAAAAATGTTTAAAAATATCCAACCGATCCGGGCTATTTAAACGCCCTCCATTTGGCGCGCTTGGTGTGGTGACGTCACAGTTCGTGAAAACAGACAAGCAACTGTCAAGTCAACGTCAAAAACTCCTTTTTCTATGAGCGTTTGACATTGACTTGACACTTGTTGATTGACTTGACATTGACATTTTGATTGTTATTCCGGATTGTTACGTCACCTCCGCTCTTAGCCTTTTCAAGTATTTGAATTACACACAGTTTTTTGGGACTTTTTAAAAATTAATTTCTCGCTCAAAAAGAAATTTTATTCAAAAATATTGATGGAGTCATAATTCTGAAGTAACATAGTTTATAGAAAAAAATATTTGACCCCTATTTGAATCACATGCATATTCCCTATTATGGAACTTCGAGATAACGAAACGGGCACACATCGGTTTAAACCGGATTTAACAATATGCAAAGACAGCTGGTGCAACGAACACCGGAGTTTCGTTATTATTCACTTTAACATTCCACGAGGGTTCGTTTAGATTTAGAACAATATAATAGTCATCGTTTTGTGGAGCAGGCGCAGGAGTAGTGGTGGTCCGGCAGGCGTAGCATGAGCACCGTTTTGTCGACGGAAGAGTAGACAAAAATGACGTTTCCTATAGACAGTAGACAGAACGAGACGGCAGCAAAATAGAAAGAGTCAACTGCACTTTTTACGAAATTCACTCTTTTACATAATTCGACTCAGAATTCTTTGTTTTATCATAGGATTTATCGGTTGTCAGTTTGATTGTGACAGTAAGGATAGAATACTTTCTTCCGAAATAGTCTACATATAAAAAGACCTAGACAAAGATCGTTAGAAATGATAGACAAAATGACAGATTGTAGAAACATTTCTACAGTGGATGTCAAAAATGAAGAAACGAACTGTCACTTAGTATAGAAAAAGCTATGTCTATTCTTCGTAGAGATAGAAAGCGCCATGCTACGCCTGCAGTAGTAACGTAAGCCCCCCGACTTACGAGTTGTAGGTCGTAGGTTCGAACCCAGACAGGCGCTTTACTTTGTGTAAAATTTCATCACAACTGCTCTAAAAACGGTGAAGGAAAACATCGTGAGGAAACCGAATGTCCCGCGTGGTGAATTGCGGGCCCACTCCCTCACCGAGAGGAGGCCTGTGTCACTGTGTCCCAGCAGTGGGAACAATTATAGGCTGATTATGTTATATATTTAGTTTTCTAGACCAAAATGTGCCGTAGATCTACCATTTCTTTCTGATAATCATAATCACCATTCTCCTGTCCCTTTGGGTCCTTTTCTTGCGTTTATCTCTTTATGCCGTCATCAACACTCCTTACTAGCCATATATCATCTTTTCCATCCATCTTTCACCTCGGTCTGTCTCTTTTCTGAGAGCCATTCATTACTCCACACTACTCGTCACATGCTTCTTGTAATATCCACCAGTTCAACTGCCAATTAATTTTCAATCTTGTCACAAACAGAATAAACCACATTATGCGATCCCCGCACCTCATTAGTTAATATACTGAATATATTACGTATGTAAAAGATATATCGCAATCCGAATTCCATATCTATGAACTGTGAACGGGTCTGAATATCAGTTGACCGGTTTAAACTGGATTGAGCGTTTGGTATTCAAAACAGACTCTATTATAATATTATCTACTCGATTCTACAATTAATTTTACATAAGAGCATCGGGGAATGATCTTTAAACTTCTTTGGCACAAGGATACTTAATATTATTCCATATTGTTCATTTATATGGTCTTTACATACCGAGACACCTCCGTGCCTCGGAAAGCACGTTAGGCCGTTGGTCCCGGCTGTCATTCCTGGATCATTGACAGTCGTTACGGGTCGTCAGAATACCGAAACTGTGACAACCAGTCTTACCGAGGGGGTACTGAATATTATTCGTATTTTTTACTTTTTATCGACATACCACCGGTGGCGAAGCCGCGGGCGGAAGCTAGTCATTTATAAACCTAACCATAATATGATTCATCTCCTGGCTATAATTCATCATTTCCAATTCTATTCTCTTCAACCTACGAGACATTCACATAACATGTCATGTCGACCTTCTCAAAGCTTATATTTGTTCATTTTATAGGCCCTTGTAGCCTTGGATGGTTATACCAAGGTCTTAGACCTACATACAATAATATACCATGGCGAGTGTTTATGTGACCTTTCCAACAGAAAAATTATTTCCATTTCAAGGAAAATTATTGATCATTTTGTTTTTTTTTTTCGTTGTTTGGAGAGACATTTGATTCGAATTTTAAAGTTGTTTTTCTTTGACTTTTCCTTAATACTTGACGGCACTCACTCTTCCCTTTTTTTTAAGACAGTCCTACTTTCTAAAGCCGAATTTTCATAAGCAACTGCTGTATCCTAAACAGGATAAAAATTAATATAGTATTTCTAAATTGGTCTCTCAAAACTAAGTCCTTTGGGACCAGCGTGCGTATATAACCAAATGTATGAACGTAAACGAAGCTAAAGGAGTATGTAAGGATCGTAGCAGATGACGTTTTGTAGTTTCTGCAAATTGTGTATGTGTATATCCTCCAAATGATTTCACCTGCCTTTTATCTGACCTTTCGAACCTAAAGGACAAAACTACAAGGCAATATTATTGAAAGCTTCACTCGACTAGACAGCACATACGATCAATACGTTGACTGAGCCATCAAGTATCATCTATCAAGTTTCATCTAATAGCTTTATGACGTCAAACATTCTAAGGTCCTTGAAACAATCTGGTAGTATTAGACTTTTTTTTACTACTCAAATCAATCTGCCTAGCCTTTACCCAACTATGTTGGGGTCGGCTTCCAGTCTAACCGGATGCAGCTGAATACCAGTATTTTACATGAAGCGACTTCCTATCTGACCTCCACAACCCAGATACTGGGTAACACGATACCCCTTTGGTGGACTGGTTGTCAGACTTTTGGGCTTCTCACTACCCGCAAACTACTGTCAAAGATCTATAAATGACATCTGCGACAAATGGCCTAACGTGCTTTCCGAGGAACGGTATGTAATGGATGGTCACCCATCCACGAATCGACCGTTACTTATTCCAGGTAATGTTAAGTTTATGGAAAGATTTTGCAGCTTTTTTTCATAAAATAGGTGAAGTGTGAGTCATGACTTAGTTACATAATAGTTTGAGGATGTACGGTACACAATATTATTCTTATTTTTCGCCGATTGATTCTCTGAAGGCATTATTAATTCACTGTCTCTAGTCTAAATCTTAAATATGTAAAGAGCTGAATTTTTAGAATTGAGTGGTTTTTTTTTTGTGTTAACACAAGTTTGTGTCCATCGGCATGTCCATAGAACCCAAAAATTCGAAGACATGTGACATATAAAAACCCGCACATTACCCGCGTGGTAGAATACATTGCGACAGCCCACGCCCTCTCGAAGAGAGGCCTGTGTCCCAGCAGTGGGAACATTATAGGCTTTTCATGCTTATGCTGTGTCCACACGGTAGTAGCTGGATGAGATTTGCCGAGAATCAAGTTGAATAGCGTAACCTATGTCCAGCAGTGGACTTCTTATAGGACCAAGTCCTTCTCCAATGATATCTCAAAAAATTGCCATTATTCACCTACAGTTAATCTGGGGGCCTAGACAAAATCCCTTTTCTGTAAGCGTTAACGCCAACGGAAAGATCAAATGTATGGAGTTGACAGCAGCAGTCACGTGACATCTCTAAAGCTAATGTCAATTCCATACAATTTGATCTTTCCGTTGGCGTTAACGCTTACAGAAAAGGGATTTTGTCTATAGGCTCTGGTTGGTCTATTTATTGAGCGTGACCAAATAATCATAACAACATGCGTTTTGCTTATTGTTTCTGACGTCAATTGTTTCTTAAGATTATCCTAAAGGCCTCAACCTCTTTCGTTCCTGATACTTACTAGGTTTTTTTTTGCAGCCGTATTTACATGGGTAATATCAAACACTACAATGTATAAAATGCTGAATCATCATTACATAGCAAAAAAGAGGCGAAAGCTAGCTACATAATAATAATGCTAAATCAAAATGTGCCCAGTACTAGACTTTTGGATAGACGAATTATTAGATATATTTTGGGTAATGTCGATAACAGAGCCTATAAGTATTTATTTTGATACCATTTCACCATACCTAAGATTGGTTTGCAGAAAATATTTGTTTATTAAATTTTAACGTGAGTAGATAGCAGCTAATCTATTTATGAAACAAAAATATTTCCATAATAAAAGATAAAAAAATTAAGTAAATCGATCACAGCTATCATAACAGATTTCATTATTTTTAACAATCGATACCTACACAAATCAATCATCCCTTCCGATTATTTATCTTATGTAAATGACGTCACAAAGTAAAGACACACAAACAAGATATTTCAACTAAATAAACTGATGAATAAATTTAAATTTTCCATACAGTTTATTTATTTTCTGTGAACCGTTCAACATACAATTTATGTCTATTTTAAATCATAATGCGACTGTGTACAGCTCATTATTAACAGGAAAACAGTCTAGATTATGTCAACTATAATTAGGGTTGCAAACCGTACTCTAAAATATAGTATCCTGCTATATTGGGGGCATAAATACCTACTATATTACTAAAGAAAAAATATAGTAGCGAAACTACATTTTTTTTATTTCAATACAAAATGGCGAGATGATCGCAATAGGGCCAGAATTAATCCCATGAAAGCTGAATAAATGGTAGTTTCTACCTTAATTTAGAGTGTAAAATTCTCAGAAAAAATAAATGTTAATAAAAGTTCAAAGTAGCAAAAAATGCATTTAAGGATTTTTTTTTTGGAATTCAAAATCCCAAAAAAAAATGCATATAATAATAATTTTTTTTTAAACATACGTAGACGTACTATATATTTTTAATTATTTCGCCATTTACTAGATTTTTTTGCTTCGAATATACTATATTTGATATTAAAAAAAGTTGGCAACCCTAGCTATATCTTGACTGAACTAATATTCGCAGCTGTTTCAACCAGCACGTGATCGAAGTAGTTCACACGACAACTTCAAATCTTATCAGTCATGTGGTGAACCTGATTATTCTGCAAATATCGATTTATTTTACTTGTACATACGATTCTACGATTGTATTTTATTTGTGGAACAGTTTTGTTAAATTGATCTGTGTAGTTTTGTTTTGATGTCTCTTGAAATACTGATTTCATATCAAAGTATCATAACTTAAAGGTTTGCGTTTTAACAGAAATTCTTGGACCCTGCAAGTGCCAGGATTTGTAGTTGAGTTGGACCATAGAACAAAATATCTTTTCTTTTCACAGGGCAACATCATCTGCCTAGCCTTTTCCCAACTCTGTCGGGGTCGGCTTCCAGTCTAACCAGATGCAGCTTAATACTAGTATTTTGTATATGGGTGAAAAAAACCAAGATTATTTAGAAAGTAAACAACATCACTCTAATTTCTAACTTCACTCACATGGCAACACAACGTTTAATAAACAAAGTATTACAAGACATTTCATGCTGGACTGATTTATAAAATTAAATTAAATAGGTCTATCTCAGTTACCTAACTTGGAACACTAAACTTCATTTTGGTACATACTTAATTCACAAACTAAATAAAGGACTATCTGTAACATTAGCAAACACTCCACTTTATCATGACTGGCGAAACCAATTAATGATGACGTCATGTCATAAAATAATGATATCGTGTCCACGATATAATCTACACTATTATTATAAAGAGAAAGGATTTGATTTTTTTGTATGTTACGCTTTCACGCTAAAACGGCTGAACGGATTTGGATGAAATTTAATTGGCACATGGTAGACCATGACCTGGGTTAGGACATAGCATACTTTACACAGTTTCTTAATTCTGACATCGTTTCTTAACCCCTTATGTGTTAGCCTAGGTTTTTACCTTATAGCGCTAAATTCGTCGACCAATATGGCGTCGTCGCTTCACACGACCACATATAGATTTTGTTTGTTAGGTTTTCGGTCCGTTTTAGTGGTGTTACCAAGTAATTGTTACTAAAATCGTTAAATTATTAATCGATTATTCCAATGATACAGCCAGATTGTGTTGCAAGTGCAAATAAACGTCAACCATTGTTAACAATTATCGCGTGATACCCCATAGGTACCATTGACATTTGGGGCGTTTTTTTTCGTGCTACCTATGAGGTATCATTGACATTTGAGAAGTTAATTCTATATCATATTTTGGTAAGTACTATTTCTTACGCAATGGAATCTTCAACGTTAGGTATCTAATGGTTAAAGTTGAGTAATTTGTGGGCTCGTCTGCTAAGAAGGTTAATGATCTTTTAGCTAATTGATGCAATTAACTGTTAACATTTTACAATAGAGGCTGCAGAGCGATTGGATATCGTTTAATGCGACTCAATTACGTCAAGTAAAATCTAATAAACAAATAACTAAAAGGCATTCAAAACAAAATACCTACATTAAATAACATCAACTTAATAATTGCTTGAAATTGGAATTCTCAATTCTTACAACCACAACTTGTATTAATACTAGCAGTTGCCCGCGAGTTCGTCTGCGATACAGGATGAAAAGTAGTCTATGTCCTTCTCCAGGTCATGGTCTACCCATGTGCCAAATTTTATCCAAATCCGTTCAGCCGCTTTAGCGTGAAAGCGTAACCAACAAACAAACTTACTTCCGCATTTATAATATTATAGGATTATTGGCGAGGTGTGACTAACTCCCAACGCGAATATTTACGTTGGTTATGTTATACATAAACTGTGGTTATATTATGCAACTAACTGTGTTGATGATTGTTTTGAACACATTGAGTAGATACATAATAATCCCGTTGGTCGTTTCCCACAAAGAAAATATAATATTGAATTTTCTTTGTGGGAAAGGGCTAACTGAGTCTAAGTGGTTTAACAACGATTGTTAAAACTCCTACACATATTTTCTATTTGCTTCATTATTAAGTTAATGGAATTTCTTACACACTGTAATTTATTTATGTGTTTTTTAATAACCAACATTTATTTAATACAATAGACGCGGATATAATAAAGTCAACGCTACTTTGCGTCCAGCGCTCGGTGTGGTAACACGTCGCGTTCTGGTTTGCAATTGGTCAATCGTCATCCTGAAGATGCCTCGTTGAGAGGTGAAACACGTGTCGATTTCTTACAGGATTTGTATGACTCTTGAAGAATAGTCAAGCGGAATAGGTTACTAAATATATCTGCGTCTATTGTATTTTATAATGGATTTCCGCAAAGGGCGTGACTTTGCGGAAATCCATTATATGAATCAATTAACAACATTTATTTACAGTTTCCACCCCACATAGAAGTTATCAGGCAATTAATAATATTACATATAATTATTATAATTATATTGAAACAGTTTTGTTTTAATCGATCGCTGTGCGTATCGTTCCATTAACGTAGGTACTGCAATGCGTGTAAATATAATTAGCTTTTAGTTTTATAAGAAACTAGCTGCCGCCAGCGACTTCGCCCGCGTGTAATCTTTATAAATTATAGCCTATGTTACTCAGGGTGAAAGTTTTTTTTTTTTTTAAACGTTTTGGAATCGGTGCAGTAGTTTTTGAGTTTATTAATTACAAACATACACACAAAAATACAAATCTTTCCTCTTTATAATATTAAGTGTAGATAATCTTCGCTTATGCATTTTTTTAAGATCCCTCCCGCACTTATGAGGAGTCCGACATAACCCTCCGTTCTCCTTAAATGGAAGGTAACAAAAAGGTTTTTCCTATGAGGAAAAAGGTCTAAATCGGAATTCGTGTAACGTCAATCTAAATTAGGCAACGCCAAAGAGACGTTACATCTAAAATCGGGTAAAAAATAAAACAAATGTGATATTGTACACTTACCCTGTACAGCCCCCTTATCCCTTCAGTCCTGTAGATCTTCATCAGGCCATCGACCATGCCTTTGTACCGCTTGTTGTCAGTCAGGGTTTCTTCGCTGTACTGGAGACAGAGGCGGGTCTTCACCACCCAGATGGGATTCGTCATGACGAGGGATAGCACACCAGCTTCTGCAGCAGCTAACATGTGCAGGCCGGGGCCAAGAGGGGTACGCGCGTTCCCGCCTTGGATCCATGTTTTTATTGCGTTATAACTGCGAAAAAATTGGTTTTGTCAATTCACGCCATTTTTCCCAAAGGGTTTACAGTTCAAATCCAAATTCCGGGCTTTTACCGAGAAATTCCATGTAGAAAAACATTAAAATAACACTGGTTACCCTGGTTTAGTAATAATCTAAGTATTTGATGGTGGACATGCTGGGGCGCATTTGTATCAGCGCGTGGTCTGGGCATTAACAGTTTGATGAGCCGACAAGTCTAAGAAATGAGACAATAATGTATTGCGTCAGTACTAGAGGCCAAGTAAAGGCGAATCATGAGCTGGAGAAAAATAATGCTTATTAAGTTACTAGCATCACAATACTTTTATGCAAATATGCTTTAAAGTTACTACATACAGTGCCATCTATGAAGACGCGCCCCACTCCGCGATGACTGTACTGTAGGCTGTACTTTAGTACGGAGCGGAGCGGAGGGGGGCGCGTCTTCGTGGATGGCACTAAAATGGTGGAATTCGACTATCGGCAATATTGCAGACCGCCACGCACCGCGCACCGAGGAACTTCCAATGTCTGCGATACCCCGCACGTACACCTTCCCACGGTCCGTCGTCCGGGCTCGTCGATGTCCGTCCGCAAAATCGCGGATCGTGAGATTTCGGTATAATAAGCGGTAAATAAAAAAGGTACGACAGGTCGGGTGTTTTCCGTCAAATTCTTTCTCTTCTACAATGCAATTAAAATATTTTAAACCTCAAAGTGCGATGAGTGTAACGTATCTTTAATTTAAAATTAACCCATTCATCGCTGACACGTATGTTTGTTTTGGCAGATTTCACAAAATGGCACGTGAGTTACCGTTAATACCTATGTGTAATATTAAAACCACGGATGAGGAAAACTAAGAGGTTACGTTACGCCTAATGAATTCACGGCACCTATTGTCTCGGAACCAATAGGTTCCATAGGTAAGAATAGGTAAAGATGGATCAAATATAAACAAAGGGTTGAGATATTTATGACGAATGGCAGCTAAGTGAATTTTGGAAGGATGCCAAAATTAACATTCTTAACGAAACTGCAGTGTGTAAGCGCATTCGTGTTCCTAAACAGGTATTTCTACAGACATTTTGCTGAAAGGCGACTTTCAGACTCCTACGCTATCTTGAATCCTGATCAATAATAGGGTTCACATGTCACTGCACAACTAAAGAGTAAACTGTTTACTTTCATGTTCGCAGTTTTGTGTAAGGGCCATTACTGTTTACTCCTATTAATTTTATAGATGACTGACTAATACAACTCATTAGTCTTTATTTTGAGAATAATGCGCTTGATTATCTATCTAATTCAATGACGAACGACGCAACAGATGGATTTAGCTAACTTTACTATTGCGAATTGTTTATGTTTTTACCGACTTCTTTATAATATCATTGGTTTTTAACAAAGTTTATTCAGGTGCTGGGGAGTTTTTTACGCCACTACTTCCCAGCTAAAGCACTAGGAAGTGGTGAAGGGTTTTCGGGGCCTGTCTTATGTTATTATGACGTTCAAAAAGTGCTGATTCTCAGCCCAATTTGAATAAATGACTTGATTTTGAAAGGGAATTAATAATACTGTTATATTAATACTGTTTGACTTCTGTTTCGGCTGATAAATGGTGCCATCGATGGTGTATCTAGAATACACCATCAATGGCACCTCTCTTAGGAAGGAACCTTTGACAGTATATAGCGGTATAATTAAATGACATTTGGTTTTGACATTTAGAATATAATTGTTCTCACATTATGAGAAAGTACGCCAGATTTTAATAATACAATAGTAACGTCACATCGCAATTACAACAAGGAAAAAGAATCAATAGATTGATCTGAAACTGGAGATATTCACCGGAACAATTGATTCAAGAAAAACACGTGAGGTAGAAGTCACGTTTACACCCACTGTGGGTAGTGGTTTAAATGCATTCCGATAGTTCCAATATTTACCTTTGGTTATCGGATAAGTAAATTGTTTTCGCACTTGATAGGTACTTACCTCGTGTGTCAATTTACTTATACAAAGGGCCGATTTTTTTGACGCTAGATCCGAGGAATCATTTTGAATTTCTGACAGTTTTTCCATACATTTTTGTATGGAAAAACTGTTGTCAGACGTCAATTTTATTCCACGGAAGATATCTGACGTTAGAAAAATTAGCCCTAAATGAATGGTGGGAAAAATCCTATACATGAGCGCGGAGCGGGTCAGTCGGCCTAGACAAGTGACAATCGCTTCGAAAACGTTGTGTATTTCTACGACAACTTTCAACAGGATTGACATAACCTTTTCTACAGCTTATGCCAGTTCTACAAATTTTTGCCTTTTCCATCATCGTTATCGCTGATAGAATGTCACTTTGTCTAGGCCGTCTGGTCGCGCCCGACACGCACGCGCTTTGTGTGTGTTCAGTCAAAAACGAGTTGTCTTAAATAATTAGGTACTTAATCTGCATGTTTTCAATTTACGTACTTATTGTTTATTTATTAATTAATAGATTATGTACCTTATGTACTTATTTTAAAGTTTTCATGGTTGGAAAATTACAAGAATCTACATTTTCTGGCAATAATATGACGGACGTCAACGCGACTGCTATTTACTTATAAAAAATTACAACCGTATTTTCCAATGGGACATTATGTGTTGTATATTAGACTTACGTCACAGTTGGCCCATAACTATGTTATAGAGATTATAACATGGTTATGGAAAAACATTCAGGGCCGTAGCATTGAAAAGTTATCAAATCGTGATTGAATGAAACACACAGACAAATAATTATGTAATGATACAGTATGATTATTTCGTTATCTCTGTTGCTAATTACCTACTTGATTAGCAACAAGCAATAACGTGTGTAGAAATGTATGCTATAATGTATATAATTTACGAAAGATTAATAGCGTTCAAAAAGGGGCAGCTTTTTCGTAATTAGGTCTTCATTACGTTATTTTAGGTGTGAACGTAGTGACGTATGTGTTACAGTTAATGACATTTTCCAAAAGATGACAAATGATACATGATTTTATTTCTGTTCTGTCAGAGATTCGACCGACCAACATTGCTTTTGGAACAATGCTCTTTGTTTTACTTATTGTTTCATGTTATTTTGACAATACAAAAAATACACGAATAATTTTATACATTAATAAGTATATGTATAACAATAAGATAACAATAAAAATTCTGCTGAAAATGTCTCAAGAAAACCGCCCTCAATGCATTGTGCATATGGGCATTAGCTGCCATGCCATGTTTGTATTGTATAACTCTTGCTTCAAAAACTGTGAAGGAAAACCTCGTGAGAAAACGGCATGCCTGAGAGATATTTCTCGACGGCATGTGAAGCCAAGTCAGAGGACCAAGGGCAGCATAAAACTCTGACACGTAACCACACGAAAAAGAAAGAAAGAAGCTACCATGTCAGGTTTTTCAGTATACAGTTTGGCTAAATATTAACATAGGGCGACCCAGAGTATACGAAATAGCATCATCTAGTTTTGATACGGAATGCCACGCTATGTGACGTCTACAAGGTATTTTAGGGTAATTACGGCTTTTATAACCATAAGTACTAACTAAAACTCAGTCATTCAGTTACGGAGAGTACACTTCCTTTCTACTGAATGAACTTCGTACCCACTCATAAATTGGAAATCTTGCCAATTTCAAACACGACGACAGCTCATGCAAAGTTCTGAAATTCGTAGACTTCTAAATAATTATGCATTGAGAATTTGCGTTGCTATTAACACAGATTTATTACAAGCGGAAAAAAAGGTCGTAAGCGCCCTGTATTTTCTCTCACACGACATGAGAAGAATTTTAAATAACCATTGACGTCGTCGTTCAAATCACAATGTAACAAAGGCACACACGTGCCATTGCCAACAGGTAAGACGTTTCAGTTTTTCTTGAAATGCATTATAAAAGACATTTCGCGAAAAGTGTGACGTCACAGATGCGATAGGGATGGGCGAAAATCAATTGCCATATCGATCGCTCGCAAAAAGGGTTAGTGACTTTTCACTTGTGACTTTGTGACCTAAAGCCCTTCTCAATTACTGGAGTCACAAGTACCTACAAAATTTTGTGCATACATGCACAGTGCACTTAAAATTCAGGTCAATAGTTACTTACCTACAGTTGGCTCTACAAATATTTACTATCGCGACTTTTCGCGCAACAGCCAAGAGCTGAGTCACTGCACGTGAGATTCATCTGTAACGTGTCGATACGTAGGTCACCGTAGTATTAATGCAGCTAGGTATCCGTATATGCCACTATTGCCGGTAGTCCAGGCGCGAATTTAGGTTTTCGCTCAAGGGGATTTTTCTCTCGAAGGGTCCGGGGGAGAAGGAGGGAATTCTCAAAAAAACATCGACACCTATTTTCCGTAAACTCAACAATGGGCCACTTTAAAGTATGGCAAGTTCATTTAGAGTTGTAGACTCAGTTTGGTCGAAGCACAGGGGCAAAAATTGCCTGTATCCCCGCCTGCAGTTAGCGACAACATAGCCAATCGAATTGTACTGAAATTACCTACTTACACCATAAAAATACCTAAATGCTCGGGATTGAAACTATGCCCGGAAATTGGCGATAGGCGCGCCCCATAACTTGAAAAACGTCTAAGTACGAGGGCCAAACATCATTAGATGGTGATAAGTGTTATCACACCTCGGGTACCTGTCCACTGAAGTGTGAACGGGACAGAAATTTACCGAATCAACCAATAGGATCATGTTGTTCACTCTGCTGATCTAGGTCACGGTTTAATAGGTAGTAGAATGCTATTGGTCGATTTTTGTCGCCATTTCGGTGCAGACAACTTTACTTTTTGTCGGGGAGAGGTGTGTCTATGTCAAATTCAGGTAAGTAAACATGTTTATGATAAGAAAAATATGTTACAGGTTTCCGTTTTTTTATTACAAGGTTTTGTGCTATACTTACTACTTGGAATATTTGAGTAGGTACACATTGTAGTATTTTTTTTTAAACTAATACCTGCATTCTTGTAAAACAATGTCCACACCTGGCATAAAATATGTGAGTGATTCTAATCATCTCATCTCATCAGTGAATAAATGATGCTGTTTTATTGACAGAATTATTGTTTAATTCAGTATTACGTTTATGCCACATCTTTTTTAGATATTAGGGGCTATTATTGCTGATTTTTCCAATGTCAGATATTTTTTATCAGTGGAATAAAATTGTCATCTGATAGTTTTTGTATGGAAAATCTGTCAGAAATTCAAAACTATTCCTCGGATAAAGATATCTCGGATCGGAAAATCGGCCCTAAGTAAAGTTCATGAAAGTATTATTCGAAAATGAAAAAAAGTTTGTGTCAATCAGTGTTAGTTTTGATGAGTAACCAAAATACTCACAATAAAAAGTAGAAGCCCCACGCGGAGCCTGATCCCCATACATTTGGTGTGACTCCTCGGTATAGTCCTTTCACTCCCTCCTTTTTAACAATAGTGACAAATGCACTGCTGAGTCCATCGTACCTAGGAACTGTTGCGGTCCTGCCGTCATTCACTGGAACAACATTGAAGAATTAGCACTCTCCACAAATACTATTAACGATGTTTCAAAATCTAAATCAAAATTTTGAAGGATATTGCTCATCCATTGCTTCATATGTTCGAAAAATTGGTCCGCTCAACAGCGTAAACAATGCAATGAATGTTGAACTGTCAAAATTAAAGTTGTGTTACGCAATTACCCCACTGGTAATTTAAAAATATTTTACAGTATTAAAAGAAAAAAAAAATGCTCTTCATACTACACAAGTAAGCTAGTTGTAACTTGCGCAGTTACTATTGTTAAAGAATATTGTAGAAACAGAACATTATTTTGCATCGTTAGTTGTGCTGTGGCACTTGAATGTGAGTTGCGAAATGTCAATAACAATACCTAATAATATGTACATTACGTTTTAATAGGTACATTATTATTATTGCTTTACTTGCAGAGATGTTCTATAGAAAACAGAAAATTCATGACATGACAAAAGAAATTTCACCCCTAAACTAACTTGCATAATCCAATTAGAAACTTCTCATTAAATAGAGAAAGTAGGCAAAGGCACAGTTTCAACTGAGCTGAGCTCTTCCTGTTACACATCTTGCTACTTTCTTGGTCAGTTTAAAAATAGAATATAGAATAAAATTCAAATTTTGAAGCAATACTGTTGTAAATTCTCTAGATACCTTCAGCTGATTATTGTTACTTGGGCATACATTTCAAAAGAGTGAAGGGAATAATTTTATTGTAGCAAGCAAACAAATAGCAATTAATTCAAGCATGTGGCAACAGACTCACAGCAGCCTGTCATAAGTTGCATCATTGAGGAAGTTATCAGTGCAGTGTAAACAAAGCTGACTCTTGTCTTCACTTTCACTAAGTGAAGTTCAAGGTTGAAACTTACACAGGGTTAACTAACTAGCACTAATTAACTCATTGATTATCACGGAACACGAGTGTCAGTATGCCAATCGATAGTATTTAACCTTATAAAATCACGAGACCTCACATGGTAATTACGTGAAAAAAAATCGCGACACTCACCAGCAAATCTAATTTTGATTAAATCCAGTGGGTGCAATATGAGAGTGGATGTCACGCCACCTGATATACCAGCTACCAGGTGCTCGTACTTGATGTGGCTATACAATGCCTTAGTCGACGACGGGTTGGGGTTCTTCATTGAAGACATGACGAATTTACTAGATCACAGATAAAACTTTAGATAGCATCTTGCGGGGACCCTGTTCACACCTATGTATTACCGGCACACACTTTCCCAGAAATCTTTAACAAAACTGAATTTAATACAATCTTCACTAAACATCGTTGCTCTCGTAATAATCCCACGAATTACGTGCGATAAAAAATGAACGATTTCCAGAGTAATTGAACATGCCGTTCCTTTCTTCGGAAAGTAAGGTACTATATATTTTTAAAATTACTATTTTACTCCAGCCATGAAAGTTTAAGACAAATTATGACATTGACGTGATTGTCTCCTTGTAAGCTGTTTTGAACTGATTAGGTTATCAAGCAATAAGGTTTGATATAATTTCTAGATGGCCTTATCACAAAATAATCCGAGTGAGTTGGTAGCAGTCATTCAATACTGTGGGCGACAGTGAAACGGAACGACAAAAAGTGATGACAAAATTAGAGATGTCCCGTATCCCTCAACATCAAGATATTTTTTTTAGAATAATAAATTGCGAAAGAAGAATAAAAAATTGCGAACCAATTTCTTCTATGTTAAAAAATAAATCCGTATAACCACATTTTATCAATATTTTTTTATATAGCAATCATAGGAAATCAATGTAAAACTTGCCAGTTAATTATTGTAGGATTGTATTTGGTAGTAAATTATCGAAAAATAACTATAGAAAGAAGATAAATACCAGGTGGTATGATTTAAAAAACTAGCTAAAACAAAACTATTAAAATGTTACTATTAAAATTTTGATTTCCTTATATCTGTGAAAGTTAATAATACGAAATAAGTTGCATTTTAAAAAGTTTGCTCTGGCAACATTTCACTTTACCCTTTTTGACATCTTGGAACTATTGCCCATTTATTACGTAAATCTGCGAGCAAAAATTTACAATAAAAAGGATCAGAATCACAGCAAAAATGTTGAAGGTGGCGACTACTTTGAGATTAGTCTCAAAACAGGGTAATCAGGTGCGTGCTTTCGCCACAGCTGCAGGTTACAAAGAAAAACTTGTAAACGTTCCACCAACAAAACTCTCAGTGTTAGATAATGGAATCCGCGTTGCGTCTGAAGATTCCGGTGCTGCGACCGCCACCGTAGGACTGTGGATTGACGCCGGATCCAGGTACGAAACCTCCAAAAACAATGGAGTTGCCCATTTCCTTGAACACATGGCGTTCAAAGGTACAAGCAAGAGGTCGCAAACGGACTTAGAACTTCTCGTAGAAAACATGGGCGCCCATCTAAACGCTTATACGTCTCGGGAGCAGACTGTATTCTACGCTAAATGCCTTGCTAACGACGTGCCAGCCGCCGTCGAGATCCTCGCTGATATTATTCAGAACTCTTCGCTCGCAGAACCCGAAATCGAACGAGAACGAGGTGTGATACTTCGCGAAATGCAGGATGTTGAAAGCAACCTACAAGAAGTTGTATTTGATCACCTACACGCCACTGCCTTCCAAGGTACACCCTTGGGCCAGACCATCCTTGGACCTACTAAGAACATCAAGAAGATCTCCAAGGCCGACCTTCAGAACTACATCAAGACTCACTACCAGCCTGCTCGCATTGTTCTTGCTGGAGCAGGTGGAGTCGACCACCAAAGGTTGGTAGACCTTGCCAAAAAGAACTTCAGTGGACTGAAGAACACCGTTTCTGATGTAGAGCTGGCACCGTGCCGCTACACTGGCTCTGAGATCAGAGTGCGTGATGACTCCATGCCCCTTGCTCATGTTGCTGTCGCTGTTGAAGGTGCAGGATGGACTGATGCTGACAACATTCCTCTGATGGTTGCCAACACTCTTATTGGAGCTTGGGACCGCTCCCAGGGTGGTGGTGTTAACAATGCCTCCTTCCTGGCCCGTGCTGCCTCTGCTGGCAACCTCTGCCACAGCTTCCAGTCCTTCAACACATGCTACAAGGACACTGGACTCTGGGGAATCTACTTTGTAGCTGAACCTCTGCAGATTGATGATATGCTGTACAATATCCAGAAGGAGTGGATGAAGCTCTGTACATCTGTCACCGAGGGAGAGGTTGAGCGTGCCAGGAATCTCCTGAAGACCAACATGCTCCTGCAGCTTGATGGTACCACCCCTGTGTGTGAAGACATTGGCCGTCAAATGTTGTGTTATAACCGCCGTATCCCACTTCATGAGTTAGATGCACGTATTGAAGCTGTCTCAGTACAGAATGTCCGTGATGTGTGCTATAAGTATTTGTATGACCGCTGCCCTGCTGTCGCTGCCGTCGGACCCACTGAAGGTCTGCCAGACTACACTAGGATCCGCGCTGGAATGTACTGGCTTAGGGTGTAAAAAGTTATAGTTGTAAATTATAGAAACATAAAAATCAGTTAAGATCGAAAAAAGCATTAAACACTTTGCTCCCAATGTCTGTTGTTTTATTGTAATAAAACACAATGTCTTGGTGAATACTGTATTTATTATAGGACAGTAAGAAATAAATGTGTAAATAAACATGAGCGATTCTGTATTTTGAGTTTTTTTTTATTTCTCAATAATATAATATTTGAATTATTTCTAGAATATAATAATCAAGTAGGATAAATTAAATACAACATGGAATTAATAATAAAATCACGTTGGCTATGCTAGACATGCCCTGCCAGATTACACAACATGCAAGTGATCATGTGTAATGTTACAAAATACAGGCAAATATTTCAGAATATAGTGTCACCTACGCATTACTTTACTAAATTAATAACGTTTGTATAAACACCAAACGTCAATATTACAATGATGATGGATGTAGTATTTACTCAAATACTACATCCATACACATTTTTCTATCTTGCATCACCCCTATATTCTGCCTAAATAGTATCAGTAGTTGGCATAGCTTCCACGGCAACAGCAACTTCCTCTTTCTCCTGCACACTGGTAACACTAGGTTTCCTAATAACACTTTGCTTAATTTTACTGCCGTAAGGCTGTACTGGTTCACTATGGCTGATGAGGCTCGCTGAGGATATGAAGACAGAAACCTGTTCAGGTGTAGGACACGCTACAATGAGCGTGTCTTCGTAAGTGTAGCCTGCGTTTGCGAGGAGCTGTTCGATCTGGACGAAGTAGCCGACGACGTTGTTCTGTAATTAAAATAAATATATTGTTAGCTATTCCCCGCGACTTCGTCTGCGATCCAGGATAAAAAGTAGCCTATGTCCATCTCCAGGTCATGATCTACCCATGTGCCAAATTTCATTAAAATCCGTTCAGCCGTTTTAGCGTGAAAGCGTAACAAACAAACAAACTCACTTTCGCATTTATAATACTAGCTTCCGCCCGCGGCTTCGCCCGCACGGCATGTCGATGAAAAGTAGCCTATATCCTTGCCCGGGATGCTATCTATCTCCTTGCCAAATTTTATCGAAATCCGTTAAGTGGTTTAGGTGTCAAAAGGCAACAGACATACTCTGAAACGCCCTCCCGCTCCGCCCAGAGCGGGAGAAAGTAATTCGATGATTTCCCACCCCCAAAAAAAAAACGTTTGCACCCATAGTGAAAAAGAGTTACTTCCGAATTTATAATATTTGTATGGATTAGGCAAGTCTGCAGGTCGAATTTATTCACAAGAAGCTATACTTTCTGTTAACTTTACCATAAATTAAACAATAATGATATAAAACCGACCCTTATAGGCCTGAACAGTATAAACTCCGTTTCCTTATTGGCCAAGTAAAGCTGCATGGATCGCTGCAACGGCGCCAGGTGCGTGCGTATCTTCTTCTGAGCCTCCTTCACTGCCACTGCCATTTCCTCAGGAGTTGCCCACGGTTGAGTCTTCAGCTGTTCTATTGGAGTGAAGGCTGTTGCCTGAAAAAGTAAAACATGAATGTAGTTTAGGTTGTATTTCAGTGTTTAAAACTCCAGAAACACATTATATATAACATTACTTGGCGTAAGTTTATGTAATATATATAATGCCTTTATGGAGTTCTTTCAATGGGGGTAGGCAGAAACTACTTTTGACACAACTAAAATCGAATTTGACAATCGCGACTCCACTTGGTACCTACTTGTTTGCCTACCACGTGATTTTTTTTGAGCCGAGGCGCGCAATGTGGCCCTCTCGACGTATTCTTATAAGGAACTTTTCACTTTTTGGAAGAAAACAAAAAAAAAAAAAAAACTGACATGTTGAGTATTACGGGTTTGAGGGTTGCATAGGGGATCAAAATTTTCAGCATTTTTGCGATAGGACCCACCATTTTCGAGATATAAGCAAAAGAAAATAAAAAAGAGATACAGTACCGTTTTGCAACTGAATTCGAGGTTAATAGGTAATAGTCAGAGTTAGTTAGAGGGTTTTAGACATAGAACAAAAATTTTGGTTAAAACGTCAAAATTCAGAATAGCATTTTCACTAAATTAAAACTCAGTGCCATTTTAGTGCTGTCAAACTAAATTATAGTTAAGTTGTGTCACTTTAGTCTATTTTCAGAATGGGAAATCGTCGTTTGACAGGAATTAACTAAATTTTAGTGATTTTTAGTTTAGTTTAGAGAATTTGTGACAAGAGAATCGGCACCTATGACTCATGAGATACAGCCTGGTGACAGACAGACAGCAGAGTCTTAGTATTAGGGTCCCGTTTTACCCTTTGGGTACGGAACCCAAATTACCCACCTTCTCAATAAACGCAATCATCGGCCCCGCCAGAATCTCAGTCGCATCCCTGATGAACATCTCGCAGCAGCTCTTCAACTGTCTATCGACCTCCTTCCTCGAGTCCAAGAGGTGTTCCCTCACCAACGGAGTGCCATCTAAGAGAAACTCTAACAACGCATTGTTGCTGTTCAGAGAAAATATTTGTCTCGGTTTTTGTATGAGCCCGTACGCTGCATTTTTCATGTTACTAAAGTCTAAAGTCGTCTCTTTTATGATAAAGTCCACTTGGAATGGTGCGATTTGTTCTCTTAAAATCAAAAGATGTTTGATTTGAAACAATTCCCCATCAATATTAGTCGTGTTCGCTGTAATTTGCTTTGCAGCGCTGTCTACGCTTTGTACGCATAATGAAATCGCTTCTTGTGCTAAACCTTGGAAGACTTTCTTCTCAAGACATCGGTATAATCTTGATAGGGCTGCTAAAGTTCTTCGGACTCCAGGGTACCACATGCCGTGAAGGTCGGCTGGAGAGGCCTGAGGTCTTCGTTGGGCCTCCACGTTGATGTTGGCGACTTCTTGTGATGTTGCAGAGATGTCAGATACCATGGAGTTACGGGAGTCACTCCGTTTGAGGGATTGTTCCTGGATTGACATTGCGATTTGCTGTGGAAGATTGTAAAGAAAATATAATTATAAATACAGTGCAATGATAATTAAAAAAAGGTGTTTCCGATAAACCTTCAACTGTCCCTAATGAGACACAATATAATTTTAATTGATATCACCTTCTAAAGGGCAATCGACAGTTGAGCGGTACCCGTAATAGTATAAGGTCCATATATGTATGCTAAAAAAATTATTAAGTAACATAAAAAAAAGCGGCCAATTGCGAGTCGGACTCGCGCACGAAGGGTTCCGTACCATATTAAAAACGGCAAAAAATCACGTTTGTTGTATGGAAGCGCCCTTAAATATTTATTTTATTCTGTTTTTTAGTATATTCTGTTTGTTGTTATAGCGGCAAAGAAATACATCATCTGTGAAAATTTCAACTGTCTAACTATCACGGTTCATGAGATACAGCCTGGTTACAGACGGACAGACAGACAGACAGACAGCGGAGCCTTAGTAATAGGGTCCTGTTTTACCCTTTGGGTACGGAACCCGAAAAACATTAAACAAGTACCTAAAAAAATAATTGCAATGGAATATTCGCTTAAAATATCAAAAGTCCACCATAATTTTCTTTTGCGGTGAGTTAAGTTTGCAGCTTAGAATCATAATCACCAATGACGATTCCGACCGTTACAATGTTTTAGCAAAATATATAATACTAACTTCCGGCCGCGGCTTCGCCCGCGTGGTATGTCGATAAAAAGTAGCCTATGTCCTTCCCCGGGATGCCATCTATCTCCTTGTCAAATTTTATAGAAATCCGTTCAGTGGTTTAGGCGTGAAAAGGTAACATACAGACAGACAGAGTTACTTTCGCATTTATAATATTAGTATGGATAACATGTGTAAGTATATCTTTACCTCCATCATCAGCAACTTCTGTGGGTACGCGAGGTCTCCCTGAGCCGGTCTGTACAACAACACGTCGGCCCTCAAGTGCACGTGAGCTCGGAACACGAGGCGTTCTTGTGCGTCTTGTAGGAGAGCGCGTGCGCAGTGGCCCAGGGCGGCTAGGCGGATTGCTGTGAATAGAGACAAATAAATAATAACCCCTAAATTCAAATTCAAAATCATTTATTTGCTAATATGGGTAATTACATAAAGTTGTTAAAAAATAAAGCATAGTTCAACCATATTACGCCTTGAGGCATGCAAAACTCAAGCTGTATCACAGCAATATTATACAATTAATTGAAACAATCATTTATAATAAAACAATTTTGTAAATATTAATGTCACTAGAATAATTGAAATTAAATGTCATGTGTTAAATGGGAATGTCAAAATATATTTGTAAATAAATGTTAAATTATTAATATCGCATCAACTACTATATTTCTGAGAACAATATGTCCTTACATCTACTAAATAATCCTGAATACTATAATAACATTTAGATAGCAAGACTCTTTTTAGTTTCTTTTTAAATTCATCGATGGATGGAGTCTCTAGTATGGACTTTGGCAAGCGATTGTATATGCGCTATAAGCGATTGTATATGCCTAATAAGTGGCTAAGTAATAACAGGCACACGGGTCGATCGATCAGGTTAAGCTACGCTTGCCGGGGTTGGTCCATGGATGGGTGACCACCATTACATACCGAGACCTCCGTGTCTCGTAAAGCACGTTAAGCCATTGGTCCCGGCTGTCATTCGAGGATCTTTAACAGTCTTTACGGGTCGTTAGAAGCCCGAAAGTCTGACAACCAGTCTTACCAAGGGGTATCGTATTACCCAGTTACTGTATTGTGGAGGTTAGATAGGCTGTCGCTCCATGTAAAATACTGGTATTCAGCTGCATCCGGTTAGACTGGAAGCCGACCCCAATATAGTTGGGAAAAGGCTAAGCAGATACTTAGACTCACGGTCATTATTGACTTGTTCTTCAATAACTTCCACTCTCAGTATGACGCAGAGCTCGGCGAGTGTTTCGAGATGGTTTATGTGGATGATGTGAGGCCGCAACGTTTCGTATAGCCCCGTACACAGGGACTGCAGGTACTCTCTGAAAAAAAAAATGAAATGTAAGTTAATGCAATAATGGCATTTAGCAAATGGATTGGTGATTTTTGCAGGACTAAAATCCTCGCGACACAATGCAATGCGACGCGATGCTACACGCGACAAATGTCCTACGTGATTTTGGTCATTACTTCTCTAATCATGGAGAAGTATGTACAGTACAACCATGTCGTAGTTCGTCGTGTCGCGTCTGGTCACCTTCAAAACAAGTACGCGTTACGTCGCGTCTCGACGCAGACTGCCATATAGGCCGCAAACAGGGTATGCCGTCCAGTTGATCGCGTTCGAAGCGTCGCGTCGCATCGTATTCGTCGGTCACGCCGGACACCCCGTTAGTTTAGTGATGAGCGACGAATATAATACTTACTCTAAAGCACGCGAAGGTGGTTCAACAGGCATGCAAGCCAGAGAAAAAGACGCGGGGGAGTGTACAATGGTCTGTCGATCACGAATCTGTCGCGAAAGTGTGACGCCACATAAACATAAAATACTTACTCTAATGCAGGCGAAGTGTTGCTAAAGAAATGGTTGTACAGCGCACACTCGTCTCTACAGGCATGCGCCAACAGAGAGCACGCGGCGCGCGCGAGCGAGCAGTGGTCGCGCAGCTGTCGCGCCGCCGCCGCCCGCAGCGCGCCGCCCGTGGCCGCGCCGGCCACGCGCGAGCGACGGTGCGCGTACTCGCGTTGTATGTCTGCTAAGAGAGACGCGTAGCTGTGGATACAGAAAAAAAAAGGTAATTTTCCAAAACAAAGATAGCTGACGTGGCTCAAAAGGCTGCCCAACTTAAATGGGACTGAGCAGGACTTATCTGCCGCCTGCCGGACAAACTGTGTGCCCAAATAGCAGAGCTAGTGTCCTGAGACAGTGAGACGGGGTCGCGACAGACCACGTAGGAGATGGCGGGACGAGCTGGATAGGTTCCGTCAAAACTGGAAATAGGAAAGGCGAGCCCGAAAATATTTTTCGAGCTATCTCTCCGTAATCTTGGACCTGAAATGTTTTGTCTCTGCATCACCCTACGGTTGACTGAAGGCATTCAATCCATACGTTATTATTTTACTTGTGCACAAAGTTTTAATAAATAAATATACAACGTATGGCGACATTAATTTAACATAAAAGTTGCAGTAATTTATCAAAATGATTTAACCAAATTATGATACAGATGACAATTCTTATTTTAAATTGTTATTTATAGGTTTAACTAAAATTAAAAAAAAAATATATTCACAACTAGGTACTCTACTTACTCAGTATTCTTCTCAGCCCTACCCTCAATTTCACTAATAACCATCTTCAGCTTTGGTGCAGCCGCTTGAAACTTTCCGAAATACACCGCATAAGCCGTGTCCATAGTTTCTTGGTCATTTTGATCCTCATCTTTAGGCGCTAGCATCTGTTCCGTGGCGTGGTTCAATACGTGGGTGACGTAGGAGCGAATGAGCGAGATAGCACGATTTTGTAAGTGACGGTACTTTACCAAATATGTGTGGGATTCTTTGAAGTTGCTCTGTAATGTTTAAATTATTATTTTAACAAACATAAACAATACCAGTATGGTATACAAGGCAATTACTGTTCAATTTCAAAGTATTGAATACTAGTTGCGCCACGCGGTTTCAGCCCCGTTAATTCTCGATCCCGTGGGAATATCGGGATAAAAAGTATCCTATGTAAGTAGTAGTAAGTAAGTAAGTAATAATTTATTTGTCAGAATATTGTTTTACAAGGTGTTACAAATTATAATATGATGTCCCTAATATTCTGCTGTTTCCAGCGTACAAATATTGAAAATAATTTAAATGATAAGGATTAGAAGACAATGTCAAAATTAAACATTAACAAATAAACAAATGTCAAGAAAAAGGGAAAAAATAATTACCGTTACATGCACGTTTTAGGAGTTATTTGTTAGGAGGTATACAATGTCAAATAAATAATAAAATTCTATTCAATTCGCACAAATGTCAGTAGTCATCTAATTTAAATTTAGAATCAAATCTTTCATTTAAAAACTCAGTCGTTGAGTAGTAACACTTTTGTAATAGGAAGTTAAATAATTTCTTTTTAAATGTCATAAAGTTAAGAATCTTAAATGCATTGGGTAATTTATTATATATTTTAATTGCCATGCAGTAAACATTATTAGAAAATAGTTGAATTCTTTGTTGAGGTGCACAAATTTTATAAGTATTTCTGCTTTTTCTTACAAAAACATCGTTATATACTTGAAATAAAGCTATGTATGTTTATATAAACAAAGATACACAGTTCAAATATATATAAAGATGGGAGTGGTAATATTTTGAGCTTTTTAAAGATTGGGACACAGCTTTGTAATGGTTGTGCTTTAGTCATTGAACGAATACATTTTTTACCCGACTACGGCGAAGAAAAAGGAGGTGATTTATGATTTTGACCGGTATGTATGTATGTATGTATGTATGTATGTATGTATGTATGTATGTATGTATGTATGTTCATCTGTTCCCTTGTATCTTCTAAACCACTCATCACAATTTGACAAATAAGGTATCGTTAGAAGCGTCTTAATTGTCCGCTGGTTATAGGCTATGTGACGTCACATTAAATTAAAAATGGCGCCCTCTAGAGGAAATAATATCAGGAACTAAAAAAAGAATATTGTTTAATCGTACTATAATGGGTATCAAATGAAAGGGCTTAATGAGCACATTTCAAAAATATATATACCCAAAATAATAAAAAAAAAAAAAGTAATAAAAACTAAAACCCAACTACGACTGAAAAGGTGTAAACAAGACACCACAGACAGACAAATTAAAAATCCGGAGTCACACGTAATCTGTTCGATTTATGCCGCCCTAACATGTGTGACTCCGGATTTTTAATTTGTCTGTCTGTGGTGTCTTGTTTATACCTTTTCAGTCGTAGTTGGGTTTTAGTTTTTATTACTTATTTTTTTTTGGGCTCGGAACGCTTTTTAGTATCAACAGAATTTCCCTATATAATTATGCCGTATCGAAGAATTGATGCTACGTAACCATGATACGCATTAAGTGCTGCGCTGATACCAGCCACGCGAGTTATTCTATTTAAAGCAAAAACAAATCTTTGTACCTTAGCGCATAGTTTTTCTATATGCACTTTCCAGTTGCAATATTTATCCAATGTTATACCCAAGAAAGTCGCACTTTCAACCTCTTCTACAGCATTATCTGCATATTTTATTTCCAATTGGTGACGTGTGCTATTATAAGCTTGGAATTGTATTAGTTTCGTTTTACTTATATTTACATGTAAATTGTTGTCTTTAAGCCATTCAATTATTTTGTTTAATGTGTCGTTAATTTCTTTTACGTAATTAATGATATTACCATCGGTGAGTTTAATGCTAAGAGTAGTATCATCAGCGTACAGAATGCAAGAGTGTGGGGTTACGTTGGGCAAATCGTTGATATACAATAAGAACAAAGGGGGACCTAAAATACTGCCCTGGGGAACACCACATGAGTTTAGACGATAAGTGGATCTATATATTTTCTTCTCTGATAATGTGTGCCTAGATATTTCTACGCATTGTTGGCGATTATTTAAATAAGTTTCTATCCATTGTAGTGCGTTTCCTCTAATCCCATAACGATTTAGTTTCAAAAGAAGCAGTTTATGATTTACGAAGTCAAATGCTTTTGACATATCGAGAAATATCGATGCTATTGGTTTTTTATGTGTAGGAGTAATCCAGGTTATAAACTATCTGTTTACCAAATTTCATCCAAATCCATTCAGTAGTATTACGTGAAAGAGTTACAAACATACATCCATCCATCCATCCATCCATACTTACAAACTTTCGCGTTTATAATATTAGTAAGGAAAAACTTAAAATAAGTCAATTAACTCGGATTTTTGCCACTACATAATACAGACCATTGCTGGACATTGGCCAATAGGTTGGCGGCCATCCTGTCATCTGCGAGTTAGTCAGAAAAACGGATAAGGCAGCAGCTCCTAACTTTATGCTAAAGGCATAAAGTTAGGAGCTGCTGCCTTATCCGTCCTTATTCTTTGTTTGGGAAGATGTGGTGTCGTAATGCAGTCTAAGGGTCAGCTCAGGCCGCGACGTGAAGCGACGCGACGCTGCGCGCACTTTTTAACAATTATCGAACTTATTTTCTTCAAGAAAAGGTATAATTTCAAAGCGAGTCTTGACAAGTGTCGAAGTAACCTGTGATGTGCGGTGCTATGCAGCGCGTGTACCTTATTGTGTAGTAAATAAATTCGATATTGTATCGGATCATAAAAAAGTGCGCGGCACTTCGCATCTCGGTTCAGTTCACTTAGTGGTAGTGCATTCCAAAATTATTTTTCCTTTTTGCGCCCTTCATGCAGGCTAGAAGCAGCTTATTAGAATTTTTACTTACATTAGTCCTCATATACTCAAGGCACTCATCGATCTTAGCAAGCACATTGAAGAATGTCTCGCTGTTCACAGACATAGTAGGACTGTTGAGCCTCTGAGACAAGTGCTCAACCTGCGTGAAGTAGTGCAGCTTCTGTTTGATGTCATCACCTGGAAATAAATTGTGAAGTTCTTTTAATTTTACTCATGAAGACCTTCTTTTATGTAGGGTTTCATTCTGTGTATTGCATCAAATCAAATCAAAATATTTTATTTCACATAACCTACATGGGCACTTATGAAACGTCAGAAGCTAGGTGCACGGTTCCAATTGGTTGTTTCGCATGCATGCGCATGACATGTTTTCCATTCTTGAAAGTTTAGTTTTCACACAGGGGCTATTCAAACTTAATAAGTCAGAAAGCATGGGTGTTAATAACAAATAATGGTCTAGTCTATAGTCATCGAAACCAGCTCATCCATTATTTAAAGAAATTATTAGTACTAAGTCTCTATAATCCTAGAAATAGGCAAAAAGGCTGCCAAACTAAAACTAAATTGGGCGAAATAGACAAAATGACAGATAAACAATCACAATTTGTCATTTTGTCTATTCTTCGTCGGCAAAACCCGTTACTACGGTGGTCATGCTACGCAAACTGGAAGGATTCGGGCAAGACCTTTTCTTAGCAGTTGGATGAAGTAAGTAAACTAAAAAGAAAAGTTTCTAAGTATCATTTGTTAAAAACCATACCTATACTGGACAGTTTGTTTTGGTCAGCTAGCAGCTGTTCACTCATAGTGTGCAATGCATTAGTTTTATTTGAAACAAAGTTGTATTGCTCTGTAAGTTTGTCGAGATCAGACATTGTAGCTCCAATCTGAAAAACATGAATAGATTTTGATAGATTATTTATACTTTACACCAGTCAGAAGTCAGAATTAAAAAGAAATATTCTGTATGTGTGTTTGTCACCTAACTCCTACTGAATGGCTGGACCGATTTTAATGAAATTTTGTGTGTATATTTGAGTGGGTTCCTGGACAGTTTGAAAATACAATTGAACCCGGTAGGTGGCGCGGTTGTTCTAAGTGAATGTTGTGTAAACATAAGAACCCATACCTGTTAACTATTAATATTTAATGTACAATGTATGTGTCTGTTGGTGTAACTATTTTAAATAAATAAATATACAATACCTGATTGGTTAGCGCAACACACTCATTTCTTCTATCATCCAGCTGCTTGTGGTAGGCCTCATATGGAGTATCATCAGACTTCAGGTTGCTGTCGCACAGACTCTCATACCACTCCAGAAAGTCGTATGTTGTATCAACAGTGGGTATTTTACTCTTTTCTGTCTCTTCAAAGGCATTTTCAGATTTCTCCTAGTAAAAGTCATAGTTGGGCGCATTACTAAACTAAGTATATATTGTAAAACTAAGTTATCATGGTTGTTTCGTTAGTAATCAACTGACTCTTTCTAGTTTTAAGCCTCTACAACACCAAATTGATAAAATTTGTAAATTGTAAGTGAAAAAGGCAAAGAAAATGTAGAAATAGGTGATAAATAGCAAAATACAAACATCGTCCAAGTCGCCGGATACACCGAGTAATAGTGACTCTAAATCCAGGATAGCTTCTCTCTGATCAGACGTAAGAGGTGCCAAGGGGTTGTCTGAAGCCTCCCATAGTAATAGCTTGCTTTGAATCTCCTTTAAACTCATATTATCCATGTCGGATTGTTTTGTGCCAATGTTTTTCAATATAATTTGTATTCCATGACAGCTAGTGACGTACACAATTTTTTGGAAAAGCGTGTTCCACAGCTTTGTGTGATAGCAATTTATTTTCTAGTGCAAAAGATAAAGACGCTATTAGGACGAATTCTATCCAATGCTAATAATTGGTACATTGATTGAAAAAACTGGAACGAGTTTGTTTGGTTTGTTTACTTGAATTGACAATAAGAGTTTCGTTCAGAAATCCTGCTTTTCAATTTATGCGCTTGTTTATGGTATGTTCAAAAATTATTAATTGTATTGAATGCCATCTAGTGTCGAGTAGGAAATCAAAAGTTTTTGTTCTCAAGATTTAATTTCATTCCATTCTAGAAGTTTCTCTTTGTTTCATTTTTCTAAAATGAAACAAAGAAATGATATTTCTGCGCAATTTCTCTTTGTTTGTTAGTCATTGTAGAGATTTCATTATATTTTTTTATCTATCCAGTTACCTCTTTGGGACAGCGCCATCTATGATGTTATTTATGAACCATAACACAACAAGTGAATTTGAAACAATAGATTGCGCTGACATCAAACAGACTGCTGAAGTTGGCGTGATGCTATTATAGCGCCGTCTATCCTCAGATTTTATTACAAATAACAATACTGACAGACACAGAGGGCGCTGTACTTTGATTGCCTTTGCAAGAAAAAAAGCATTTTGTTAACATTGAATGAATTATTTGGCCCCAACACGGACCTGAGAAATGTAGATTCGCTTGTTACTTTGTAAACAATGCTTTATTATGATCTTTTGGACCGAACCAGCCGGAAGTCGCTTTCGTGTCCCATTTTCGACCACGATGTTTATTTTTCCACTTTCAGTAGAATGGTTTCCTTGTCGGGTTTGCAGCCCAGAGTTACAAATTGTTTATTTTGCCTTCGCTCAAATCAAAAAGCTCAATTCGGTGCAAAGCATTTCAATTTTTTTTTTTTTCTTTCGAATGAAGTCATCTTTTCGGTATTCTGTCTATGTTTTGTGAAAGATATATCTATATAAATAAAAATAAATCCCTATTTCCCTTGGTCACGCCATCACGCGTGAACGGCTAGACCGATTTCGCTAATTCTTTTTCTGTTGTGTTTGTTATTGTCAGGAGAAGGTTATTTTAAAAGAAAAAATTAAGAAAATTGCGCGGAAAATTAGAAAATTGACAAGACAACGTCTGTCGGGTCAGCTAGTAAAATATATATAAAAGTATATTATGTATTAACTTTCAAAACTGTGCTTTATATTGGCAAGTATGTTGCCTATCATATCTATCATACCTGCTGGTAAAAAAAACTATTTCACCAGCCTGATGACAATTTTGAAAAGTTTGAAGGCTTAGTGATGTTTGCATTCAGGGTAAAGGGTAAATAACAAATAATACAATGTTTTGAGTAGTTTTGCATTTATTGGGTATGAGGAACCTTTCTGGTCAACATAAGCTACAATGGACTTTTGTTTACAGTATATTTACAAGTTTCGGTATATAATATAGTTCATATTACCATATCTAGATCTAGATTAATGCTTCTAGGAGTAAATTACTGTATATTCACAATAATTATGAAGACCTAACAAAAATCGTCTATACACATACAATGTAGTAGCGTTGTACAAAATACTACTCTATAGGTAAAATAGTCACACTTCAGTCGCTGGGACACGCCTTCCTAACTTTGGCTTTTAAACAAACATAGAGCCTGACTTTCACGTCTCATCCCACTAGTTACAATCCATACCTACAGTCAGTCACCAGCCACTTTGTTCGCTTGTTTAATGTTAAACAATCAAGCTATTTAAATACAGCGAATAATTTTAAATTATAACGTTTAGATATACCTCTCGCGATAACATCTGATCCAGCCATTGAAGGCAGGCTACGGAATCGGTTCCTTTAAATCACATTCTTTCGTTATATACATCGTTCCGACTCACAATTCTATTACAACTTGTACTATATACAAACAATTTTTAATTATTTAAAAAAATACAATGTTAAATTACTATATACCTCCATTATCATAGGGTTGGAATAAAAATAGTATATTTTTTTCAGTTTCAGCGTGCAAAATTTACTAAAGCCAGCATCGCACGAGGTCACATTCCCGCAACGATTCTAAATCTAAACGACTGCTCAGTATAACGTTACATTACAACGACTGCGGATAACATACATTCAAACTTTTATATTTAATCGTTAATATGTAATTAACAGTACCAACTAAACGAAAACTGCACACAACTCATTCAGTACATTGCTATCGACAGATCATTATTATCGGCCCTACAGGAACACTTGCAATTTACCTAACGCAACGTAGATACATACAGAGATACGTGATAAATAACTTAAATTACAATAAAAAAAAAATATAGATAATAAATTAACACACAGTCCTTGTTCAATGCATAGGAATATTTAACTATTTCATTACATTTATTATATTAACACACGTCTTATAGTTATCTTAAATGGAATACATTACGTGGATACCTAAACGTTAAACCAAATAAAATATACACGACGTACATCAAAACACTAAAGACTCGTTGCTGAGATGCGTAGCAAAAGCATGGCAGTTAGCACGAAATTCTGCACCCTAAATATTAATAACAGAAAAATATATATCTATGAATCCGAAGCATAATGTCTGGTGGTGCGGTGCGCGGAAGCCGCCCCAGACTACCAGAGCCGCGAGCTGTGCCGGGGCGGCGGCCGTTCGAACTAGACACTTGTGTGATTTATACGAGGACAGGCGAGACGCGCCGGCGCGGTGCGGCGGTGCGTGCGCGCAGCGTCCCTCGGCGCTCGACCGGTGTACTTACACTCGTTCCTTGTTAACCTACGAATTAACATAGCACAGCCATAGTGACTCCGTGGGAGGGGTGCCGCGGGCGGGGTCGCGCGCCGAGGGCGAGGCCGGGGACCTCATGGGCCGGCAGGGGCCGGCGGGCGTGTTCAGCGGCGCCGCACCGCCGCCCTACGACACCGGCGGCTGGGGACCTTGCGGCGCCGCCGGCGGCTTCGCGCCCGCCGCGGCCGGCAGCTGCGCCAGCGTGTCCTGGCTCGCGTGCGCGCGCAGGTATGTGTTCTCCACTTCGAGCTGGTTGATCCTCTCCATCAGTTCCGCGATGCGCTCTTTTAGTACTTCCACTTCCTCGCGCACCGCGAACATCAAGTGGCTCTTAACCAGATCCTGAAACAACACAAATAAATAACTTAGTTATGTGTAACATATCAAAAAAATCTACACAAGGTTCTAAAGTTAGAAAAAAAAAATTGTTTCATATTTTCCAAGATTAATAAAAGAAAATGGAATTAGGTTTGGACTGAACAGGCTCTATAAACTGATTATAACGCGCGATTGAATTGTTATCTTAAGTCAAACGTCATGCGTTTTACGAAAAGGCAATGTTTGTAAAAAAAAAAGAAAAAAAAAAGATTTCCGACTTAAAAACAAAACGCACTTTTGGATTTGGCACGACCACGTAACAGGTATCTTTTTGTCCTTTCTGTCTGATTTCGTACAGGCAGCCATCCCTAGGTTTTTGCACAACGTCGATCATGTTTAAACCGAGTGATAAATTTATTTTCAGGGTCACTGAATGTATGAGCGTTGCCGGCAACGACTGAAACTCGACTGACGATAACGTAGAACTCGCGAACTATTGCGACGAAGTTGCTCTCTCGCGTCCTACCAGGCGACTGATGGTCTGCGCGCGCGCTCGCCCTATTTAAAATGGCGGCGAACACGTCACCACGCCACGCGAGCCGACCGTGCACCCTGAACTCAACGACACAACCTATATTGATATCAACAAAGCCCTTATTTTCCAGATCTTGTATTGACATACGCGCTAAAACAAGATATGGCCTAAATTGAGATCTGGACATAGAGAAAACTAATTTTAATAATTGTCCATCTAACAACTAAAGAGAAATCACCAAAATCGATTATGTGCAATTAAGAAACTTATTAATGAGAACAAATTACGGTCATAGCATGCGGATGTAAGTACAAACTTACGAAGTAATTGACGCACACTTCTCTATAAATTGGAGCAAATAAAAAGTCTTCCACGACAGCCTCTACGACGCATGCACTTACAATTAGTGTTGATAGAAAAACATCAAACAAGTACCACGTCGATAATGAAATTGCTAAACTCGAAATATATCTAAGTAAAGAAGAAAAACCCAGAGCAAATATAAACATTGTATTTAAGCATGAAGACCATAAGATGTTGCTAAATAAAGATTTAGGTACATGAAATGTGAGTAGTAATGTTTACGACATTCGTGGACAAATTTTTACTCGTACCAATTTAGCTTCATTGGAAAATTTTCGCCCTTAATAAAGAGCCTTCGCAGCGGACGACAAAAATAAAAACATTAAACTGTGTCGGAATGTTACTAATTACACAAGTGGCGCTCTATTACAAGGTTACATAATATGTAGTTTAAAAAAACAAAAACAAAGGATCACAAATTCCAATGCTTGAATATTTTAATAGAGACGTTATAGACAACAGCTTCATTATTAGAGAAGAGACAGCCGAGGCAGGACAATATTATGGTACTCATGGACTTTATCACAGCAATGAACTGACATTTTTATGGTAATAATTTGTAATGTAAAATGGGCCCAAAGAATGCGGATAATGAACGAAATAGGTCGGCAACAAGCATTTTAATACATATTAGAGCAAGTTGCCATTCTGATCTAATGCCAACATTATTGCAATACAATGTTTAAAATTACATAAATAAATCGACGAGAATGTAAGAAGCATATAGACGATCTTATGAATTGTACACAAAGAATTCACATTTTTCTTATGAGACATTCATGTACGCCTACAAACCACTACGCAGCGGCTACGCGAAAGACCAACGCAAACAATTTTAAGAGTAAACTTCGAGTCATCCTGAAGATTGGTGAGTCAAGATATGCACTTAGGCTCGATGAGTGGCTAAATGTGGTGTGGTGTGAGTGGATTTCAGTAATAATATAATTAGAACAGGATATAAATAGAAGGCTTGATGAAATCTTCAGTGTGTTTGCTCATACGTGGGTGTCGCGACCTTCAATTAGAAGAATCTGTGCTGAAATTACACCGGTCTGCGCCGGATCTCGTTAGACAATATTGAGGCTCGCGTCACTAACAGATTGATGAGGCGCCAATGTACTCATCAAAACAATATATTGGCGTTCAATTGAGACCAAGCTCAAGAGAAACTAGAAAATTTCGCGTGCAAATTAATACAAATGGAAAACAGTAATTAGACGCAGTTTGCCATCGTTAGTACCTTATTTGCGATGTAAAACAGCACTTATCATTGTTTACCTTCATTTTCATGTCAGTAGGTGAATTAGATAAAGAAAGAGAACGTGAAAAACATGCGTAAATAGGACAAACTTCAGAATTTGAAAGAAAAATTATTAAATGAAACGTAAGATTTGAAAGAAAGTTCATGAAGCACGGAGAGTGCACTGAACTTTTTGCGCAGCCGCGCACCAAATACAGCGTCCGATGATATAACCAGTCCAAGGGCATACGTTAAAACCTGTCGCATTGTTTTTAATTATAACTGGCCGCACCGGCAAATACGACGACATTTAGTAGACACCTGGGACCAGTCATTGTGATCCTATCTAGTTTCATCCAGCCTATCTCGGATACAATTTATTCACATCATCAAAAGATTTAATTTTGTGTTAAACAATAAATGTTGACTAGCGTACATTGTTAAGACGTACTTATTTTTATTATCATAAGTTAAAAATACTGTAATCCAAGATAGCATTTATCAATATCAATAACAAAGATATCGTTGAACTACAATGATATCCATCCGGCTATAAGCTGCACTTACGTAAACCTAATATTTTTTATCAATCATCAACAGCGGATTATCAAAACAAAGAACGACGACTAAAAAGCAAAGGTAAGAAAACAGGTTTGAAGTTGAACACGGCTCGTAAACAGTTTGAGCAGACAGCGAGTTTTAATTTAATTGTATTACTGACATCATCTCTATTATAAAACATTATGTTTGTACACATATGTGCCAGCAAGCACCAAAACAGCAGATAAAAGCCGCCATAATAATGATCGTAGCAGTAGATACGGCTGTGTTTACAATACATATTGTACAAATATGGTACATGAACTGTATTTGGATTAAAGTGAAGCGTTTGAGTGGGTGCAGCGCGAAGTTGATGTTTACTAAATATGTGATGGACGTGGCGCAGATTATTGAAAATATATTAGCGATATGTAACACAGTTTAACTATTCCCATTGTTAAAGCGAATGTCAACCTTGTGCGACACCGTTGCGGGAGGATTGTAGGTGTAGAAATTATCTTCTGTGTTGTAAATTGTTTTATTGTTGACTTGAGTATTACTGTTGCTAACGATATGTTTATTATTTACACCTCATTCTTGAATATCAATCACAGTTTAGTTGACATTCTGTGACATAACATGTAAATTTGTTAGCAGAGTAAACAGAGATAGCACTTACCTATATAATAATTAAGTAATTTAATATTATAAGGTAACTTTACGACGAAATCAGAATGCTGCAGAGAATTTCCAGTGGGTATCAAATGAAAATTTATTGACCGGAATATTAAATTTCCATAAATGCTAAATTGTGGGGACTGACTAATTCATCAATATTTGTATTGGCTTGTAAAACGGGTTTTCGATCTTTCAAAGAACATTCGTAAAAGTGGTCACTCAGGCATGATTCTCCATACATGGTTCACTTCACTCTTTCGGTTTTTACCTTGCAAATAAAAAGCATTTGCAAATACATAGACTAAAGATTTACAACCAACATCTCGTTTCCAATTATCTTTACCATTAATCTCTAGATTTAATCAGTTAACACTTACGTATTCAAAGGACTAATGGTCAAAGGAATCATTTAAATATTTCCTTCACCTAAGTAATAAATCACGCGGTTTTACAAATAAGTATGATTTAATGTTAGTGTTATTAAACAAATAATTAAATTATTAATTTTAACAATGACAATGTTATTATAAATACTGCATGAAACAATACCTATATTAAACAATAGTGTCGGTGGTTTTGGACTAAATATAGTGATGGCGCTACAAATCGCCGTGGAATTCGAATTTGCAAATAGAAAAAAACTACGCATTAATTCAGCAAAGTTATGTCAAAAACATATGTTAAATAACATACCATTTTTGAGATGGAATATTGTTTTCATTGTGTGGAACCTTATGTGAGGATGTATTTGCACGGTTTAAAACAATGGTCTATTAATATTCGTGACACAATTGAAATATATTTTATGGATTTGTATTTACTACCGAAATTTGTATAACCTGTTGTTTGTTTTTTTTTTGTGGTTGATAGCAGCCTTTCTTTTTGCATGCAATTTCAGTTTTGCGTTAATAAAATGCATTACTTTCTTTAGTTGCAAATGTAAACGTCGTGGTGTTTCACTCTGGTATTATTAGTTATTGCCTTTCTTCTTCAAGTAATAAAGCTTTCGATAAATTACAAGGTCAAAGGTCGGATCTATCCAATAACTAGTACCGCGCCAATCCTTGACCTGTCTTGGACCATTGTACATGCCAGACGATCTTATCAATTTCCTTATGGAATTAATAAACTTTATAAAATAATCCAATAAATTAATGAATGTAAACAAGTATTGACGTAGCTGTACGTTATCACCGAGATAAGGTAAAACAAACAAGTGAAAATTGTTCTGTGGCGGTCAAACACTCCGTAATCAAGCCTGGTCGTTTGACCCTACGAGGTGATGTCATTGCAATACTCATCCCATCGTGTGTATCGAAGAAAAATAAACAGAATCATTATTATTTATAAAGGTAGCAACACAGCTGAATAATAACATTGAGCCGGAAAATATAAGTGATAAATGTAACCAATATTATGGTTTAGGAAATCTAGAAATGTATTATAAATAATATTCTCTAATCTTATCAGTGAATAAATATTCAGCAAATGCAAAAAAAAATATATACAGCTAAAACGAATATTACACGTTTACTTTCAGATAAAAGATTCTATGGAATCAACACGCAAGCTTACAAACAGCAGATGTCAGTAAAAAATTGGTGGATATTTTCAGCGAAAACATGTTTACCGTACCTAGTATTTGCAATCTGTTTAGCGTTTATCTACTAACGTGTGGGTACGATTGTGGTAATCTTAGAGATTTGCTTTAAACTCTGGTAGATTTCCAAAGATATTATATTTTTCCAATGCTTATTTAGATAATATTTTAGCATTGAAATATGATTAATATCGAAAAATAAATAACAGATAAGCACAATGCAGATAATTATGTATGGGCAAGGTTAACGTTAGTATTACGTTTCACGAAACAGTGATCGCGCGATTGGTATCTTTTGAACGGTTTTCTCAAGGAAAGTAATTCGTTTTTATTGGATATTGTTTGAGCTGTTTCGAAAATTCAAGTTGAGATATAAAATAAAATGAATTTGTACTATTCATAGAACTCCGACAAGGTTGCATTCGATTGCTATGTAAATAAAAAGGTTTTTGATGAACATGATGCGTTCATTGAAAGCACTTTAAAGGATGGGAATGGAGATCTTCAAAAGCAAAATGTCTATTGGTGACAGGCGTCACAGGATTACAGACTGGTCACACCGTTACAGACGTGACAACGGCTTCATTACAGGGAGCAGGTTTGTTTTCCAAGAAAACTTTTCTAGCATTTCCTGGGTTCGTGATGCGATTCCGATCTGGCGCGTGCTCTCTCGGAGCCGCTCTTAGTTGCAAATTACTCGACGCTTGTTCACGTTATTGGCGGCACGCGACCGAATCGTGTGACCTCCTGACGTCTCCGGGTCTTTATCCAGTTGGTGGGCGTACACGAATCGGCCGCATAATCAAGAGAGCACGTGTCTCCACTCCAGCTCCGCGCCAGTGCCGGCTTTCCTTCCGTGTCTATTCTCGGCCGGCCGAGTCCCGTCGGGTCACGTTTAGCTCATGCAAATCACGTATACAACGAGGGAATTAGCATACGATGGTGCTTGGAGCAAATAAAAATTTCCTCACGCACCTCAGAACAAATAAACACCGTCTTCATAATACTTGCTAATGACATCTTGGAAACACGACAAAAACTAACGGGTGCTGCGGTGGTATATACAGCACAGAAAGCTCGAGGCGTTAATCATCACGGAGAAACTTTAAAAATTAGAATGAATATAAACAGTTGACCAGAATCAAAGAAATTTATGTTTGAACAGATGCGTGAAACCGGGTCAGTGGTGTAAGCTATGGCTGCTACACATCAATATGACGGTACGCATAAACATTTATCTACCCGGATGACGTAACGTTAGGCGTAGATATTACGAAAACTGGCGAGAACCTGTGTACAACTGAATCCGAAATATATACGGGCTGCAGGTACATTCATCGTGCGCCATGTAAGATGGCGTTCTTCAAGGTGGACCGGTTTAAATACTGGTCGCACTACGTTTGCCTGATGCTTGAGATGTTAATATACTACAGTGTACCTACGTTAAAATTTATGCAAAATATTGTTTGCCAAGTTGCAATTTCAATTACTGTCGTTCTGTTCCTTAGCTTTTACGACTATAATACAACAATCAGGAAAATTAGGTAAAAAAGAGATTATCAAATTCATTGCGCAGGAAAAAGGTACGTGTTTTATTCTTCAAGTCGGGAGGCATATAGTAAAATGTTTTCGCACGGAAAACTACTCAACAGCGTTGATAAACAAAAACAATATTACGTATTTACAACAATTGGGTACACTTTTAATCTTTGGATAATCTTACAGGTGGGATGTGAACAAGTGAACATGTGTTGAGATTAAAATGAAAAACAAAACGATAAAATGGTTCGATCGTGCTAAAAATAAGCGCGCGCTTTTGAGCAGAATTATTAATTAGCAATAAAATAAAAAGCGTGGTCAACGAAGTGATCAGTGTAGATGCAATTAGTTAGTTAACAATAGATTAAAACAAGATAACGACATATATGGACCTAGGAGAACTGCACGAGCGTGTTGTGGGGAGTGATAAAAATACTATGATGCGATGGTAGTGAGCATTAGGGCTGGATTGGGGTCAATCGCTTGAGGCCATCTGCGTCGGCTAATTATAGACGATGTGAGACGCGTCCAATAGTGCACGACGATGAATCTCAATTGCGATAGCAGATGTACTTGATGGAAGAAGTGAAATCGTTGCAAATGTTGCGCCCACCCAGATTACAATATAAAAGTAAAGGAAGTAACTAGTGGAAAAATAAAACGAGAAACAGAACAGATGAATAATAAAATCGATGTTATTAGCGAGACAGATAAACAAATGTCGAGACGTTTGACAATTATGTAAGTGGCTACAAATGTAGTACGTAATATTTGGAAGGTAGGAAACAAAGGTTGCATTGTTTCTCAACAAAAACTACAACCAAATAAATACTAATGTCTTGAGAATCTAATGATGTGCAAATGGAACACAGAGCTGATATTTATGAACTTACTGCGCATGAATTTCGTTATATATGTGCATTGTCTTTGCCAATCAGTTCTGAAACGCGACGATCGGATACAAAATACAATTTATAAATCGATTTCATATTTATGAATTGTATTTTGTATACGATGTGATGCATATAATACCATGAGACCGCATTCATGGTATTATATGCTGCGGGGCAGAGCGGGACGCGTTTCCTGGCCATTAAAAAAGGGAAGTCATTAGTGATTCAAATGGTGACTCCGATCTAATAACGGTGTTATGCAGTTCAACCATTGCTATTTTAAACACGGATAAACTCTCAGGAGATTGCATCTTTACGCAACTGCTGCGTGAAACGGAATCGCAATGGCCGCTATTCGGCGTATAACGCGAAAAATTATGATAATGTCGAAATTTCCTCAATGATGTACGCGAGTGCGTGTATCGGCATTAAGCAGAATGCTGCGCGTTATCGGTCGATGCTACGATTGACCGATATTTCTCGGAAGTTTTCGTTCAAGGAGACCTTATTATTTATTTATTACCTCAAATATTTGATTGGCATCATCGCATATAAAAGATATATATGTATTTGCAGTTCGCATTAATCGCACTATAAACTCGTCAACACTATATTGATTTAGAATTGGAGTTCACTGACTTGCAAGTTATTGGGTGACTGACGATATCAGTCTATTATATTATTTTTGTTTGGTACAGATAAAACATACGAAAGTTATCGCGCACTCGCGGCATGGCCGCCCGCGCGTGGTGTTTATCTGAATGCGGCGATTTACAGCTCAAAAGGGACGCGGCGTCCACAAAGCCGGTTATAAAATGTTCCTCGAATTACTAGGATTGAGAGCATGCGGAACCACCGCGGCCGACTGACACGCCACACTCTGGATGTCTTGGATTGCAACGCGATGTCTAATAAAAAGTAATGATCGCTAGTCGATGGAATCTTCGCGACAGACAGATTAAATGCTCAGAAAGGAACGGTAATGGGACGGAACATGAAGATTTAATTGTTTGATATGTGTGTTTAGATCTTGATTTTTTGCATTATCCAATTAAATCGACAGCCTGCAGCTTTTATGGCGAGGCTTTAGTTGAGCATTGCTGGTCTACCAATAGTGAAGGATTGCTAGATTAGTCTGAGGGGATTATCGAGCCTTTCTACCCAGTTTGTTCTTAAAACAACAATCCCTGGTAGCAAACAGCTGATAAGCTCTTTCCTTAAGTCCAGATTAGACGAAGACAAAACTTTAAGAATAATCTGAAACAGGATTACAAATTCAAAGAGATTGTTCATGTCCCTACCTTAGAAAGAGATTAACCAACAAATTACAGGAGCTGGTGAAGAAATTGGCTTTCAAAACAATATCAGAAATAATGCTTACTTTAGAAACGATCGAAATGCCACATCCCGACAGGATTAAACAAGGATTAAAGCAGTACAGCGAAGCGAATTCGGTCGCTAGCTCATTATAAATGAATCTAGTACATAAGTTAGACATCTTTAATGTATGCGAACTCCTTCATCGAATCGAGTGCATGACACTTTATTATACGCCATTTCCTCTATTAAAGTCAATTATGATAATAGCGGTAAGAATAAAGGTAGATTTATTTAACCAAGTCACGTGAACGCTATGGACGATGTGTGTAGGTATTGGTTTTAATCACGTTACTTTACAGGTGATTGTTGATATATTGCTTGTTGAATGAACGTAGGAACTGTGTTTTCCTTACCTAGGCCCAGTTCAAAACAATTCTTGAGCGTTGATTAGGAAATTTTCTAATTGTACATATAGGATTTGGAAGTCATATTATGTGCAATGGTCCCACACTGGTCATGTTGACAACATATCGTTCATGAATTTACTATCTTTTGAACTGATTCGAAATTATCAACTTAAGTTCAAGTAATCTACTATATGCATTATGTTTATTGAATTCCTCTTAAAAATGGTTCCGATATTCTTATCTCAGTAGAAATAAGGGCCTTTATTACTAGTGGCAGTTTACAACTTCCTGGTATGACCATTAAACCGATTATTCATTCAATCTCTTTTTCATACATTAGGATAAGTGCCTACGCAATTTGTATTTTACTGTCTGTCTGTAAGATAAAGGAAATTCTGATCGTAATTAATTTGTTCAGTAAGCTATTAAGTTTATTTTGAATTCAAGTATTGTTGGATTACTGGTCGTGAATATGAAATGAGCGCTACGAATCATTCTTTTTACCCGACTATGTACCCGTATGTATGTATGTATGTTTATCTGTTCCCTCCTATCTTCCAAACCACTTATCACAATTTGACAAATGAGGTATCGTTAGAAGCGTCGTGATTGTCCACTGGTTATAGGCTATGTGAAGTCACATTAAATTAAAAATGGCGCCCTCTAGAGGACATAAAGTGAGAAACTTAAAAAAAAAAATGGTTTAATCGTACCATGTTGGGTATCAAATGAAAGGACTTAATGAGCACATTTCAAAAATATATATATTATAACCCCAAAAGAATTTAAAAAAAAATCAAGTAATAAAAAGTAAAACCCAACAACGACTTCAAAGGTATAAACAAGACACCACAGACAGACAAATTAAAAATCCGGAGTCACACGTAATCTGTTCGATTTATGCCCTAACACGTGTGACTCCGGATTTTTAATTTGTCTGTCTGTGGTGTGTTGTTTATACCTTTTAAGTCGTAGTTGGGTTTTAGTTTTTATTACTTGACTAGCTTTTGCCCGCAACTTCGTTCGCGTGGAATAGTGACTTCCGACAGATTTTTGGTTTTACCCGCATGGCGCATAGTTCCCGATCACGCGGGATCTCTTCAAAAATGAACGGAACCAATTTTAAATTTACGAAACGATCAATCCTCAATTCTACGACAGTACCGAAGCGCTCGGCCGATACCCAACCAAATGCGTGTAACGAAACTGTAAACTGTTTGTTCCTAGTATCGTGAAGCAAAGACAGACAGACAGACAGAAAGACAGACAGACAGACAGACAGACAGAGTTACTTTCGCATTTATAATATTAGTTTGGACGCGATCTATTTCGATCCCAACGCCATCAATCGAGCATAGTGACAACTCGGATTATTTATCTATACTCCGTTCGGGCATTTTCTTTGTACTAAAAGTTTTATTATATTGATATTATTTTTTTCATACCTTTTTACTATTTATTTACTTTTTTCCGTGAATTAAAACAATAACATGAACCGAACTCGTGTAACGATCGACACCATTGCGCGATCACCAACTCGACATATAGTACTAATAGAATTATCTATACTCCGTTAGAGCATTTTCTATGTACTAAAAGTTGTATTATATTATATTTTTCATACCTTTTTACTATTTATTTACATTTTTCCGATGAATTTTCAGTACTGAATTGATGCCGACTCTTGACCAATAGATGGCGCTGTATGTCCGGAATAAATTTTATTTTTTATTTTATTTTTTGTAATAAAAACTATCCTATGTCCTTTCTCAAGTTCCAAACTATGACTGTACCAAATTTCACACAAATCGGTTCAGTAGTTTAGGCGTGAAGCAAAGACAGACAGACAGACAGAAAGACAGACAGACAGACAGACAGACAGAGTTACTTTCGCATTTATAATATTAGTTTGGATTTTTATTCTTTTGTAAATATTCAATCTGATTTTGTTTATGGGAAACCCACGCGCTAGTACTAGTGCACAATGTGTTTTCAAATCCTTTTCCTTTTACTCTTATCTTGGTTCCGGAGTCTGTAAACTGTAACTACTGTAAGAGTGGATGTTCGAACCCAATAAATAATCGCCAAGACTGACTGATTTTATAATTTCCACGTTATGTGCCTATCCACGGTAATAGGGCAATCAAATGAAAAATTATTTCCTTATGCAAGTCGTAAAGTTTATAGAAGGAAATAACCGATAAATAGACGATAGTTAAAAAACTACGCGTGGTTATTGAACTTATTATGTATTTTTGCGACTATGGCTTCAAAGATTATTCGGTGTCGGACGTCTATAGAGCCTATGCAGTATATTCTAATAGGATTAAGAGAAGTACTCACCATAGCTTGCTCGATCTTGTTGTCGATGGCCACCGCGCTTGTGCCCGATGCGCTGTAACAAAAAGAGAAAATACAATAAGAAAATGTTTCAAATATTTGATACTACACAAAAGTACGACAAACGAGAGTTATTTTGTCAAATAAACAATTTATGCGTGAGTCATATCGTACGATTCAATTGTTTACAATAAATTCATACCTAAATACTTTGTAAAATAGGCAACTAGGCACTTTTGACCGCACGTGGTAATCATAATAAATTACCTTATATGCTATTAATGTTGTAATTTGTAACATAGTTGGGAAAAGGCTAGGCAGATTGATTGAACATCAACAGTTATGTATTTAGAACAATTAAAATTAAACACAAATGATTCCTAATGCGTATAATTGCCTATAGATCCAACAGATATATGAGCAAGGTTCCGTTCAAGTTTTCGGGATGCGGAAACCCAATGCCATAATCACGTTTGCATAATTCATAATTCATTTACGCACGGATGCGCACCGTCCTGGCAAATACAAGAATTTGCGCGTAAAACGCGTACGTTTACATTTCCCATATAATTGCTAGTTTCCGCAAAATTATCGATTCGCTATACACACGCCTTTGTCTCTGTATATAAACGAAATTAGCACTGAGATTTATCGTTTACATTAATGACAACTTGATTATATTATCGGTGCGTTGGAATGTGAACATTAATCGTATTATCGAAACGCTTTCACGTTTAAAAAACGCCACAATAAAAACATTGTGCGTACGTTACAATAGAATTTCCGCGAACGCTAGCTTAGCAAGCATTGATGTAATGGAAAGGTGGCGCAAGGGCGCTCGGTCGCATTGGAAGATAATGCACATTCGATATGTAATTATTACTGTAATAAATAAGCAGGGGCCGGTAATTTTGAGAAAAGCTTCCGTCGGTTACACTGCGGATGATTACGCTAACGCTGAGCGCTGTGGATAAATATTGCAAAAGCGTTGACCCGCCTGTTGAACTGATCGGTATTTGTAACAACAATAGGGAACAATGGAGGACTAAATTCTGGTGTGGCCTGTAGCCTATTTCCTTGGTTGTGGTTACAAACTTATGTGTACTTGTGGTAGGAGCTGAGAGGTGTTATAAACAATTCGCCTAGGTAGTAGGTATATGTTATGGTAAAAATGAAGAAATACCTCTTCATTCGCCAGATGTGGACACTTGACCCAGAAACCTCTATCGATCCGTTCAGACAGCCGGTCGCCGAGCAAGATTCGAGAAAAAGAAGTTAATTTAAAGCGATGTAACGTTACAAGTCAGCGAACCATCGTCGAGGTCTAAAACCTCTCTCGTAGGTAACTGTAAATGCGAAATTGCATTTTGTACATAATTTTGTCATGGCGGTGCAGTCATTAGTAGTAATTGTAGTGAGTGCAGCAAAACAATGTTGCACCAATGCAGTACCGTGTCACGAGCACAGCACGCGGCGACCGGCCACGTGCAGCGCGAGAATGACGACACACTCTACTTAGCAACTAGAGAGATACCATTACTGGCTACGATTGCCGGACTTACCCATTATGATCCAATCTCGCTGGTGTAATCGTCCAGTAGCTAGTATGTAGCACGACGTACGGCTGCGTACTTGACTTTCTCCGACGGATTCCGTGTCGCGTCAACGAGGTGAACAACACAACGCTAAAGTTGAAGCCATTCGACCGTTGAGGACCGCGTCGCGGATCGATTTCGACCGGTTCGCCACCGAGCTCTCCGATATAAAACAACGGCCGTGGACCACATGACCACCACCGCAACAATGGACCGCCGCGCCGGAACATTAACGTCTGCCGAGTCGACCGCCTGCGCGGTGCAAAGAGGTACCTAATTATGTAAATACCAACCGAATACAAGATAATCTTTGAAAGTCTTAAATCTAACAGTCGTGTGTTGAGTTAACACTCAATAAAAACTTGCTTTCTCTGGGCGGAACTCTACAAAAACATGTTTTAGTATTCCATGAGTGATTACGCAAGTTTAGGAGTTGACAAAATTGCAAACCACCGGCGGCGTAGAGGTGCATAAAAAAGTTGAAATATAAGACGACGAAACCCAAGAAGCGGAGAAAGTATTTTGTGAAGGTGACGACATTTCTCCGTCAAGACCACGGTTAAACTATGATAATTATGAAATTAAACAGACACCGGCGCATTTTGTTTATTCTAGTGTTCAAAATTCATCCGGTCCCACGTAAAAATGTAGTTATTCTAATATTGCGAGATGACTGTTTGACTTTCACGTCAAATAAAAAAGAAAAAAAAAATGTTGCCAAATATAACTCCAGTGGTGGGTGGGTTGCATATTTGTTTCAGTCAACGCTGCGAACCTGGAAACAAAGCATCATTCGAAACAAGTTGCAACAGTCATAACGAAAAAATAGAATTTCGAAACTAGAATAACACCTAAAATGTGCTTATTTAATCATTATCGCACTCTTATCGCTAATGGAGAAACTGGATACACTGTACTAACACGAGTGTTGAAACAGAACATAAATGAAAATGTGTTTGAAAAGATGTTAAGTAAATAGCAGAAGCAAACAAAGAGATAAACGTTTTGTCACCACGCACCTGCGTGTTTGCGTAGATCACACTCAACTCTGCTGCACTTCAAACACATTTCATGAACAAAGACTCAAGAGGTTTTTCAAGACTTTTCGATCCAAGAACAAAAGAGCTTTTAAAATTTTCGTTATATGAACAAAAACAATAATGCTTTATTTTTTATTTCTGTTATGATTACAACGAAAATAACCATCTGCCTTGTCAGTTGCTGCTTAAAGTTTGGTGAATTACCACCAAACTGGTTTGATGGAAATCTTTTGTTAAGAAACACAAGATTCGTATATACGAGTCAGAGAAGGCGAATCACAAAGATTGAGTAAGAATTCGTTTAAATGAATTTACATCAGTTGTCGATGGCCGTTGTGGAAAATATGCACATGTTAAATTATTCATAGCTATTTTCAATACAGTGATACCTGGATATGATCCAGATTAGCATGGACGGGACAAGGTATTGGATTTCTCGAAGTTGCAAGAACAATACAATGGTACCTCAGGATCATCACGAGCACATGTCTGATATCACGTATTCACAAAAGTAAATTAGCAGACGTCAAAGAAAACATTACCACGATAACAGTATCAAAATTGGTATATAGTGCGATGAATCATGATGCATCAAACAAATGCGCTGTGTTTGAACAACAATACCACCTAGAAAACAAAGGTCACTGAAGAAATTATGCGAGTCGCATGAAAATTTAATGTGTTAGTCATGAACACTTAAAGCGCACATTGTTTGTCCACTACCGGCATTCATCAGATAGCATTCAATTAGTTTAAACTGTTGACAATTTGAATCAACTCCATTGATTCGAATTGCTTGGCTAACATTTGCGTTTAAGAAGTGATCATCATTATTCAAGAGCGTGGTGAATTTGCACAGAGATTTAAAACTGTACAAAGCATTCGTAGTAACAGAGGATTATCAGTATTATCGGTGTGCAGTGTGGTCGTGTATTGTTATCGTGTAGCGAGGCGAGTGCGCACGCGCAAGGTCATTGAAGGGAAATCGTTGGGTGTCATGTCGACATGGCTGGCGCCAGCGGCTCAGGCGTTACATCTTGCAGCCGTGTTTCATAACACACTCGCAGTTCCTTTCAATTAGCGCAAAGAAATGAGTGGTTGTACGAATTCAATTGAGCGAATTGTTAGTTGACGATAGAATTTATGATTGTAGCCGATTGTGGAGGAAGTGAAGTATAAACGCGTTACGAAATACAGAGATTTCGAGACCTAGCCATAAACTTGAAGCACGTGAAATAATGCAGCAGAAGTTAAGTTCACGTGTTGCTCGTAAAGAACAATGGCTGGTAGGAGGTGAACACTCAAACCAATTGGACACAAAGGGCATTAGTGGGACACTAGGGGCATAATGTGCTGGTAGTCAGTGTTTGTCACGCGAAACGGTCACGCAACGATGCTTTCCTCAGGATTTCATAAAACACCGCTGCTGTTATGAATGACTTAATTATGAACGGTATTAGCGCCCTGACCTAGCAATAATTAATTAAATCTAGAATGAAATTAACGCGTAATGCCTACTTCCAGTTCATCAAAAAAAAATTGTTCTAATACGAATGTGTAGAAATAAACGAAATAATGCAGTTAACGCGTGGCTGGTTATGGCCGTGAAAACATATTAGTCATCGGAAGATCCTGGTGGCAACTAAAAATAAAATGTGAATGAGTTTGAACACGAAGGTTCAACGTCTGACGAGTGAGTGTCAGCGGTGCAGTAGCAGGTTCAACGGACAAAATTCAAAAGACGCAAGGTTGAAAATTGCAATAAAGCGGTCCTAGACCTTATGAAGAATAAGGTGTTTAGTGCAACGGATCGATACAGTAGTAAACGATAGGGACACCTATGTTCAGTAGGCGGCGCTAACGTCAGGCGAAACGGTTTGTCTGGCTGCAGCCGGCCACGTTGCTGTGGAACCTTCACCGACTTACTTGCTCGGTAATTAGCTGTGCAGTGTGAGAACCTTCACACCACCGTCACTCGACCGACCAACAGCCAGTGACGGGCCCGCAATGCGTCAGGTTATCAAGACGTAGCAGACAAAATTATAAATTTAACGGTACTCACACGGGGTAGAAGTAGTCTATGTACTTCACGACGACCTCTCTGAGCAGATCTTGCTTGTTCATGATGGACGTGTAGCTTCCACTTATAAGTTTTGTTTGCATGGTTTCCACTTCGCCTATCGATTTTACTGCGCGGGACCCTCGAGTCCCCGTCGTCGGGTTCAACGGAGCCGTTTTTGTTGTTTTGTGCGTCGGAAAACGTTGTGCGTGCTGAGGTAGCAATGGTGAAAAAAAATGTTTGTTACGGCGCGCGGGCAACCGGATCGACGCGTTGCGGCAAACTGGGACCGGGCCGGTCGCAGCTAGGCGGGGCGGTGGGGGAGGGGATCGGAGCAAGTGGCGCGCGCACGACTCTACCTACTACGGGCTACGATGGCGCCTCGAAACACCAAGGCAACGCTTTTGCGACACACCCGTTTGTACCTCAAAAACGAGAATAAATCTAACAGTCGCCGCACCTCGCGGTTAATGCTGAAGCTCATTCAAATTAATCTATCGCGTAGGTTCAAGGCTAACCAGATTTGGTCAGTGCTTTTTGCTGTTGTTTTAATTATAAATACAACAAAGAGAATAAACACTTGAGTCGTTCTATTTTAGTTATAAATCGCAGCTTGAATTGAATTCGTTTTATTTGGATTGATATAAATAAAGCTCTTTCCAAACTAAAAAACGAGACATGAAAGACCGACAGGCTTGAACAAAAATTGCAGTTGGAATGAACGCATGAGCTAGTCAGAAAACAAGGCTGTCTCAACAAGGCATTATCACTGAGACGGCTAGACGAGTGTCATCAAACAATTGCCACAGTCATTACTACTGGCGCTTCCGTGTTTTGTTCGCCTAGAGTTCAAGTTTCGCGCAATAGCGCAATAACGAACTAGAAAATTCTGGATTCAAAGATATTCTAAAAAAACTACTAAAGTGATAACATTTAAAATAATATTCAATCATAAGGAAAATCAGATGACGATGAATAAAATGGACATACTTAGTTAATAAAATAACAGAATTAATAAAAATGAAGAATTAAAAAAAAAGAGATATAAAATCAGGCAACCAAAAACTAACAAGGAATCTCGGGAATGATTCCCATTAAAAACGGCAATCAATAATTTGATGCATCACAATGGGATACCGACAAGCTTCTAATCCGCAGTATACTAATTTGCATGAACCGAGACCCATAACAACCTGTGAGTACGACAAGTGGCTTGGCGAGACTTCAAGGTGTATTGTTGTTATATTCTAACAATAAATTCATCTTCTCAACATAAATAAATCTACCGGTTTAAACATTTGCAAGATATATTGAACATAATAATATGACTCACGTTGCGAAATTCATAAATTATGAAAAAATCATGTGTTAGATTATTTTCGTAACTGTTTGTAATGCATTAGGTGGTTGGAATATTAAATTAGTTTTGTATGCAGGATCTGCACAATTATACCTGTCATATGCTGTTGCTAGCAATATCATGTGTGATATCATTGTTATTATTACAACGGGAGTTACATATTATGAATGATAATGACATTTGACACGTGCACTGTGCATGATATTCATTAACCTTGGCTTTTGCGTTAATTGTATCTTAATTAAAAAAAATACTCTGTGGAACATTACCACCGTATGAATATTTATTGTCGGCTCATACTGCAACCACATGGCGTATCTTTCTATGCATCGGTATTGTAAATAATATCGTTTACGACTGTATGCATCATAAAACATAATTAAGTAATTAATTTTGAACTACTCTTGAAACAGTACTTTACCACAGTGTTACTCAAAGTGGGCTCCGCGGAGCCCCTGGGCTCCACAAACACTCTGTGGGGACTCCGTGAAATTACTGGTCACAATGAACCAGCATTTTCGCGGAGCCCTCACAGCGGCTTTGAGGAGCCCAGTTTCGTCAAGAACTAATTTTACATTTGTCAATCACGTGTCTATGCAGAATACAATGGAATTACAATTAGGCGCTTTACTTTCTAATTTATGTCTGTAATTTTTAATGGTGTACATAATAAAGAGTATTCTATCTATCTATCTACTTTTTATACGCGATACTGCTCCTACATCAAATAAAAAATGAAACTTCGACTCTGTGAAACAAGTTTTGCAACATCTGAAAAAACGACGAACGGTTTCGATTATTCTAAGGTTCCGTCAAAAATATCGTTTTCCAAAAGGGTTCCGTCGCCAAAAAAGTTTGAGAACCGCTGCACCAAGTGATGGCTGCTGGCAAAGATAATCCAAATCCTTTCTTTGGTTCAAATCGGTCTTAGATACCGAGGCTATATTATTTTTTGTATGCAATACTTTAACAGCCTCTAGCTCTACTCTACCGTCCTCAATTTCCATGTTCAATATTACATAGATACCTATGAAGAGACAATTTTACTTTTTGATAGAAGTTTTATTTTGCTCCTCGAAAGCACTAACAAAAACTGCTACCAGGGAAGGAGCAGTCTCTGCATAGCACAATAAAGAAAAACTCCCGGATGCTCTTCGAGTGAAGATGTTGGCAATCAATCAAAATCAAAGATCAAATATCATAGATAGTGACGAAAGAATACATATAGGTATCATAAGTATTATAAAGGATTACGTTATCGCAATTATGAACGATGTAATAAATGATAAACTTGATAAATTGTATTTCAATCAAGATGTACTAAGTGATAACTTGGAAGGGGACAATCATGAGCATAGATGCAAAATGCATATTTGCATGATATGTCAATCTGCTTCAACATTTTAAAATAAATCACTTGTGATTGTGATGGACATCTGTGATCGTGTTTCGATTTATTAATTACGCTATATACTAGTCATCTTCAAGTACCTTCTAACCTTTGTCTTCTCATCTGTGGAATATGACAGCATCGACCATATCCTTTGTGGACAAAAACTCCACATACTTAAAACAAATACTTAATGCAATTATAAATGCGTTATCATTGTTGTATTGCCAGATCTAGCTGTGAAGTAAGACAAGAAATACCGTGTACTTAGGCAGTTTTTCTCCACTTTTTTGTGAAGTTCTTAAGATTTTTACATCATCGTTGGCGTTATATAAAAAGAGCTTGTAACTACTTTATACTGAGGTTTTTTTTTCTCGAATACTTTACTGTCATCAAAGATAAATACTATTCGGAATTGAGAGGAGTAAAAAATAAATCTATTGCGTACATGTTGTATTCAAAGTATATCTCGGTTATATAGTGTCATACCAAACCGAATCGAATAGGATATGAAAACTTTCTTAGTTCTGACAATGTAGAAAGAAATGCTCTTAAGTGACAGGTTCCTGATTTCGCTCTTTATTGCTTTAACACGATACAGAGCCGCATGAATTGAAATTTCCGGTAGTTCCAAATTAAAAGATAGAACTCCATTCTAGATTGAACCAGAAAATTTCCCAGATTCACATGACTGCCTCTGAGAAATCTGAAAGTCTAACGAACAAGTGCAATAATTGCTGATTATTTTAGATATTAAGTCCAAACTGCTTACATCAGATATCAAACCGCTCAAAGTATGCCATTACTCATTTAAATTGAATTCTCTGCAGATAGATCGTGTATCGAAGTAGATTATTACAACATAATCAAAATAAGTATTCGTTATTTATTATGAAATCACGCAAGATTGCTATTTGTAGATTTTTTATATACTTAGAAATATTAATTTCATTAAGTACAATTTGATTACGATGAGGGATTGTATCTATGTGCTGGTAGGCCCAAGGTTATATCGTTATAGTTTGTAGTGACTGAGGCAAGTGTGGGAAACCTTCGCTCATTGTCAGTCCGAAAAAACTCCGAATACAATTTTAGGAGCATCAATTTAATTCAAGGTAACACGAGGATAAAACATCAATATTGAGGCATAGCTTGAAGATGATATTATATGATAGTGTCATAAAGATTAGACAACGGAAGACATATGTGCGAGCAAATCATAGAAACAATCACAATAACGACAAGTGCGATAAGATATGTAGCCGATATAACAGACAACTACAAATTGTCTTGTAAAAAGGAAGAACAAACATTATTATATAAGTTTTATGTGCGATATGTGCTGTGGTATCTTGAAATTGAATATTTAAATGAAATTCTAGTTAATATCAATTAGATGAGAATACAAATTGATCACTTACGAGCACCACGTGTTCCTACGAGCGAAAGGCGATCGGGGTTGTTCGGTTTCGGTTGACGACGACTTCGGTTGTGTGTCTACCGTCAAATTGAGCTTGAAGCCAGCAATGGACTTCCGGCGTTTGGCTGCGAGAGCCCGGGACGCGAGGTCGGAGTCATGCACCTGTTCAGGTGGGGAGGCGGCATGCGAGCATGTCTTCATATGCGCCTGCGCGGTTGCCACTTGCAGCAGCTTCGTAGAGAGACTTCGGCGGCCTAAGGCCTCGCACGTCGCGCACCGTCCGTCCTCCATGAAGGTCCTCGTGCGTCCGACACGGCCACGGCGTGGACACTGAGCGCGTATTGTTTCCAACGGACGTGGTGGCTTAACTGATGTCATCCGACAGACGAGCGATACACGCGCGACCGTTCACGTTCGCCGCACGAAAAATTCAAGACTCTTTATGAACGGACGCCGGAATCGGATCGATACTCGAATGAAATAGGTTTAATGCGATAATAAGAACGCGATAAGGTGTACACGCGAATAAGTGTAATGACCTAGACGGTGTGGCATAGCACGGCTTCGGTGCGGCCTCGGCGGGCGGCCGTGCGCGGGCGGCTCGGCGCATGCGACTGCGGTCACCACTACAAAGCACCCCCGCCGCCGGGCGTAATCCGAACGTTAACGAAGATATCGATATTTGCGGTGAATAATACCACGGTACACGAACAACGTATGATTTACATGCGTCTAACAGTCGCTCGTCGAGGTGTCATTCCGGCATTCCGCTGGACACTGTCCAGGTGATCAGTATAAATAATTGGGGATCATGGGATGCTGTCTCGCATACATCATGAAGAAGTCCCATAACTATAATCTAAATATAAATGTGACGCGGAAATGAGTAGATCTGACAAATTTTAATTGCGTAGGAAATACACGCGCTACCTACGCTAAGTGCAGCTAGTTAGATAAAGCACTTTGTTTGACCTGGGTGATCTATTACATAGTTTTTGCCTCAATTAAGGCATAGCAATGGGTAGATCCTCTCGCTCTGGCAGTGTTTCATTTAAAATGACAAATGTTTGATATTTGTGGATTGGTGGTAGTGGTGTCTCACTGGGCATTTATTTGATAAAGGGTTGAAGTTCTTTCAGACGTATTGACAAGTGGGTGCTGGCCAAAAAAATCAATGCCAATAGTTGCAGGTGACCGATTTAATTAATTGGTCGAGATGAAGCTTCTCGATCACGAGAGAGATTTGTTCGCCCCTATGAGTGTCGCTTGCAGATTTTAGAGCAAGTAATTCAGCACAAGGTTGTCTGTTGAGTCGCTTCTGGAGCCGTTATTTCTGAACACTGACCGGCTTTTCAAATGCTTAAGCGAATTAATCATAATGATACTTTGTCGGCGACATTTGTTCGTTTTAATGCTACTTCCAGCTAATTTGTTATTCGACATTGAACGGTCCGATTCGAAGAGACATAAATATTCTGGCCGATTCATGTGAGAAAATGAAAAGTGTTCTCTTTCGTGTTGTGTCCCGTGTGTGGGATCAAAAATTCCTTCTGTATTATAACAATTGGCATTACAACCTTCGATGACGATCGATCGTGTCAATGTTATGTTTCCATGAAAATATAATAGCCCTACACTATGGTTTGTTCGTATTGGTCTTGGACAGTCACGCTATGTATGAATTTTTAATGCCTGATCTACTTTACGACATTGCATTTTGCAAGTCTATAAGTAAGCGTGAAGAATGAAGATATAGGGTACCTATTGTGAATTTGGATTATTTATTGAAGCATCGATTACTTTTAATTTAACAATGATCGGTAATCATTTAAACAAAGTTTCGTTTAGAGTAATAAACAATGCAATCTCGTGAATAGTAAAAATAAAAAAAATAGAAATAGCTAATTGTGGTTCTGTTGTGGTTTCTATCAAACCTATTCTTATCCGCGTGACAAATAATTTAGGTAGTGATCATTACAAATTCTTGTTACGTATTATTATCATTTTAATTAGCTAGGACGTCAAAGGGTGTGACACGACCAGTGCCAAATGTTCGACACATTTTGACATGCATCACTCTGAACAGAATTAAATATTGGCTGTCACACCTTCCCGACACGCGTATCGCTATATATCCAGACATATAGTCTCTTGGTACGTGTAAACAAATCATTACGACATTATAAGTACATAGAATTCTGGAAGTGATTGATATTATAATGTGCTGTGGTGTTAAGTAAACATTGCACACACCAAATTATTAAAATAACTTCTTATACTTATAATTCACCAACTTCCAGTGAATATATCCTATGTTACATTTAAAGAAATGTGAAAATTTATTGATATTACTGAACCCAGTCTCAGTGGAGCGATGAACGGGAAACTCTGCACGGATAGCTTACGTCAAGGAAAAGGAAATGGGCAACGTTTTATCCCGACCGGATAAGTATTTCCCTTGAGATGTAAGCTGAAATATTACGTTCCTGGTATATAAGTCCCATATCTACTGCAACAATCATTACTCAAAATCTATTAAAATCCATGTTGATAGAGCCTAATTGTTATACGGCTTATCATCGCGACGTATCTCGAGGATTAAGAAATAGATAAAACTGAAGTATACACGAGGGAAGTCTTGATCAAAGTAACGTTGTATAACACAATAATATTACCTTTTGTATATAATTACAAACAGGTCACTAATGATAATGACACTGCATGATAAATGTCGACAGCTAAATTGTAGCATAATTAAAAGAGAAATAGTACACGGATACAAAGTGTTGGTGACGCAAGCGTAGATCAAAATATATATAAGTAGTTGATGATTATAAACAGCAACGCATTAGTGCTAGCGCAAAGATCAAAGGTGAATTATAAAGTCCACTTGTTACCCGATCCACCATGCGATGACGTAAAAAGGCTCAACAAGATCTGAAGCCGAATGAAAATACTCAACAGAAGGCAACTTTGTGCAGCCTAAAAAGGTCCTTACGTAAATGAGTAACACGGATAGAAGGTAAGCTATTTTGGTGCGTCAAAAAGGGTCACTAAGCAACTTTACCGTACTTGAAGGAAACAGAAACGACAAGATATAGGATTAACTCCCAAAGCCGAGTATTTAAGAGGCTAAGCTGGTGTAAAATTGTGTGCGCAACTCATCAACTTGGTCGGATTAACTAACAATAAAGCTCTCCGTAGACGGAGCAAATAAAGAGATGGTCGTCGTAAGACGTGGATCTTTTGAAGGTTGGTTAGGTTTGAACGGCATTTCCGTAATGATCTAAACGTGTAAGAAAAATAACATCTCGTGGAAGTCGTTAAAATAAATTGGGGAAAATTAGTTACCTGGCCAAGTACTTCTGAGCAATGGCCATTAGAATCTTGGAGTATTACTTAAATAGATTCCAAATAGATTCCACGTGTAGAGAGGTGCTTCTGTGTTTATAAGTGTGTTGGTAAAGCGATTTAAATATTGACAATGAAGATTTGGGTGCTTCCGCTCCAATACTAGGACATGCTCTTGCAGAAGTACCAGGTTCAACGTGTTCCATTTGTAGTGGCAATTTGCAAAGCTTATTGATTGAAGGTTTCGGATTGGTGACTATATAAATAATATACCTATCGGCAGTCGTAAGGTAAAATTGAAAAGTTAAAAAAAATGATAAAGCTACAACTCACAAACATATTTAGCCCAAATATAGTGGTTTAATGTACGAGCCGAGCACCGTTTGAGGGTGGACTTAGGTATATTGTAAGAAAATCTATGTGAGATATCACACAAAAATAAAGTAGGTACAGCTGAAGTGCGTGTATGGTTGCAAATGTTGCGGCGGAAATATTAGGGAACTGCAAAAACATTACCAAGTTAATGCGTGAATTAAGGTGCTCACCAAGGTTGTCACATGAGAAGCCGGTGAGATCTATTGGAGATCCTGGGGAGAGTTCTCGAGGGTGTACTACTTCTAAAAAATAGATTCACCTGAAGTAACGAATCTATGTTTATTTAGAATATCTAGGATAGCCGAGGCCGCCGAGTCTTCAACCTTATACAATGATATATATCTAAAGCACCTATATTGGAAAAATTTATAGGATTAGCGTTGGTTATCTTTTAGTAAATGTAAAACCCCTTGTTCTCGTTGTTGTAAACTCAAGTATGTTCTGGGTAATAAATACAGAATTTTATAAACGTATCTGGTTGTTCTAATAGGAGTCAGACCGTTATTTTTTCGCTTAAAGACTTACTGGCGTTTTTAATTAGTATGCAGTAGGATTTCATAATAACAAATAGTTTTACTTTCAAGTAAGGTTTTCACCTTGAAAGTAACGTTGTAACAATATTTCATTGTTAATTGTTTAAATTAAAACATAATATTATAAGTAGGTCTTAGTGGAATGCTTCTGAAGCTGAAATGATAATATTTTGAACAGTGGTGGTTCAGTGAGGAAGAAACCATCAAATGTTACGTGTGAGATAGATAAAATGATGCTTTACAGATTTGGTTGTACAGTCACGGACTTTAATGGATGAGCCACCTGGTACTGTTCGCATTTTAGCCGTGTAATGCAAATCGGGTTTATTCGGTTCCCGACACGCAAAGTCATGTCTTCGTATTAGAAGAAGAAAATTATATTTCATATCTTTACCGATTGGCTAACAACTTGACAGCAGTGACTACTCAAAGTCAACCAATTGCAGGTCTAGCAACAGTTACCTAGCAACGATAAAAAATTGCTAGGTTACTACTGCATAGTAACGTTAGGGTACGGAGAAATTCTCTGACATCGATATTTCAACTGTCACTGTCTTCAGTTAAGTTTTCAGAATTATTGAGTTAATGAGCTATGATTCAAAGGAGGTCAGTATCAAATAGATTGGATAAACTTAATGCAACATTGTATTTATTTTTATCATTAAGAACTTATTAGTCAACCTCTATGGATAAGACTATTTCCGATTAAAAGTAATTTATTTGTCATCTTGATATTTCAACTGTCACTGTCTTCAGTTATGTTTTCATAATTATCGAGTTAATGAGCTATGATTCAAAGGAGGTCGGTATGAAATAGATTGGATAAACTTAACGCAACATTGTATTTATTTTTATCATTGAGAACTTATTAGTCAACCTCTATGGATATTTCCGATTAAAAGTAATTTATTTGTCATCTTGATATTTCAACTGTCACTGTCTTCAGTTATGTTTTCATTCCGTCTACGGTTTTCATAATTATCGAGTTAATGAGCTATGACTCAAAGGAGGTCGGTATCAAATAGATTGGATAAACTTAATGCAACATTGTATTTATTTTTATCATTGAGAACTTATTAGTCAACGTCTATGGATATATCCGATTAAAAGTAATTTATTTGTCATCTTGTTTACGAGCTTGCGATTTGAGTTCGTCTTTAATCGTGTAATCTCGTGAATGTATAAAAGTAAACAAGATGACAAATAAATTACTTTTAATCGGAAATATCCCTAGAGGTTGACTAATAAAGTCAACCTCTATGGATATTTCCAATTAAAAGTAATTTATTTGTCATCTTGTTTACGAGCATGCGTTTTGAGTTCGTGTTTAATCGTGTAATCTCGTGAATGTATGAAACTGCAAAATTGAAAAGTTTGAAGGTGGCTCATCAATTAAAGTCCGTGACTGTACATCAAAAGTGTAAAGCATCATTTTATCTCATCATTTTATCACAACCCATTTAATATCCAAATAATCCGAACAATGTTTCTGATATCATTGCAGCATATCTCATAGATCCCAAATAAAAACTCATCAATTGTTCAAAGAAACCGAGAAAGAACGAATTCTAGAGATGGTATGAAGTCAAAGTGCGGCAGCAGCTATAGAAATTTCGGTTGCATCTTCCTCTCTTTGAAGAGCTTTAATTGTAGTTCGGAACTTGAATCTCATCAACCTTACGCATGGATATAATTATACCAGATAAAGGATACAGTGGAAGAAAGTCATTTTGGCGAATAAATATTGGTACTTATTTGCTACCACAGCAAGCTCCATTAAATCACACATATTATGTACACACGGCCACACATCAAGCTATACATTTCCAGTTCATGCTGATCTCGCATTGTATAGGATTTCCGTACAATGCCCAGTCAGTTTATACTGGAAATTTATAGCTCGATATGTAGCCGTGTGTACATTATATATAATATGTATTTCTTTGTCGCCGTTGTTACTTCGCGTGGTTGGGAATACAAGCAGCTGATATGATGCGTTGATTTTCTTTCTTTACTACGTCTTTGTTATTAATTCATTTGAAGTTGTTTATAATAACATTATGGATGGAGGCATGTTCAACCTTGGAATCTTGATGTGTATTCATGAAGTTTAAGGTCAAATTAACAGCTCCAAGCACCAATGTTATTTCAAAGTTGGATTAATTAGGAGTTTGAATATTTATGCGAACGTTTACCAAAAATACGGTCGAGTGTTTCTGTTATGAATTAAATATAATATGTTCAAAGCAACTTCGCCTATATGGCGAATATTCATTGACGTAAATCAATCAAAAAAATCTGCCTAGCCTTTTCCCAACTATATTGGGGTCGGCTTCCAGTCTAACCGGATGCAGCTGAATACCAGTATTTTACATGGAGCGACTGCCTATCTGACCTCCACAACCCAGTAACCAGTCTTACCAAGGGGTATCGTATCGATACCCCTTGGTAAGACTGGTTATCAGACTTTCGGGCTTCTGACGACCCGTAACGACTGATTCATTGACGTCAATATGACGATTAATGTCCTTAAATAAGTAATTACTCTAAAGAGACTTTTAATAGAGATATTTAAGCCAATCATAGCCTCAACATCGGTGTCGGATGATAATATCGTCCATAACACGATGCAAAGATATAAAACGGTCATAAAATATTCAATAGTATCGACGTTATGGTCGACCGCAGTGTACAGAAAACGGCCCGTTTACATCATGATAACACGTTCAAGTTAATCGTATGGTGTGAAAATGCTTTCACTTATCATGTCTACCCCGTCCTTATCGAAATCATTATCTGTTATTGCTAGCAAGTTATCAGACGCTATAATTAATATATATCAAAAACAACAGTTACAAATAGGTGTTCTTACGTGATATTCCAACACAAAGTTCGGTTGTTGGTTAGAACAAAGTCGAAAGTTACGCTCAGTCATTTACTGACCTGTCTAATACGATACTCATATGTCTGTGCAGATTTTGCTTGAGGTCTCTTCGTGTGTACGGCTGTTGCTGCTGCAGTTGTTGTTGTTGCTGTGGTTGTGGAGTGGGGGGCAACGGCGCAGGGGCCGCGCCCCCCGGCGGTGCTCGTTGCCCTACGAGCACCTTCAACTCTGCCATCAACTTTTGCACCATACGGACACGTTTGGACTCAACCGCGCAACACACACTAGTGAAGACGTACACCTCAATCAATCGTAGCTAACTTGCCAAGAGCCATTGGCTCGGCAGATGCATACACACGTGACGTCACTGCTGCACGTGATAATAAAGCATCGATATCGATACAAGCGTCGTTACAACGCGCGTGCGGGTTCCACACTGTCGGCCGGCGTACGACGCTTTGACCTCGCCGCCGCTTTTTATAAGTGCCCGATGAGCGCGCAAGGTGGTGTATGTGAGACGAAATAAACATGTTTATATTTAGGCGGGATCTTCGGGACGCACGATACGCACGCTTTGATACGATTAGTTACTCTGCATTTTTCACTTTCCATGAAGTCCGTACAAAAATTTAATTACCATAAACGAATGGTATTTTTGACGGCCAAGGCCACTAATCATGCTTAAGACAGTTATGGGCGATACACTAATCACACTGCAATAAACAATGGCCATTGTAGGTCGTCAGTTGCAGCAGATCACAATAGCGGTGAGAGGAAACGGGGTCATACATTGTTCGGCTTCAAAACGAAGAGTTGGGCTAAATTAAATGGGGCGCTGGTACGCCTCCGATATCAAATTAGTACAAGTACATAGCAATGGAAATAGAATTTTGAAATACTACTTTTATTTTTAAAACGGAATCAGGAAGATTTTATATAGAGAACCGAGTCTGTAAACACACGTTGAAGATATTCGAGGTATATAACCGAGAAGAGAATCCTTGAATCGTAAATACGAAAAACAAGCGGAGTTCCGTTCGGGTTTTTAAAATAATCGACTTTGAACGTGAATTGGGTGACGGGTTGGTTCATGGAGAGGTAGAAATAGCACCACCTGACGCCGCCGGCGCAGGAAGTGTGGACGGTCGAACACACCACCACTATAATCAGAAACGAAGTGAAAACATGCACGTAATTTTTACATGGCGAAATCTAGATGTAATTAGACTTAAATAACTGAAAACTTTTATAAACTGTAAGTAATGAATTCCTTATTACACAAGTGCACCTCGTTTATTTCAAATGACATTAAATAAACACCCGGAATTTGGGTAATGAATACTCAAACCGTTACGTTTGCAGAATTTTAAGCAATGCATGCAAGAATAAAAGTAAATGCAACAATTTGCAGTCTGTAAAGTAAATGCAACAATATGCAGACAATTTTTTAAATATTCCTTTGTCTAATTTTAGAGGAGTATTGAAAGTAAAAATATGAGTTGATTCAACACGAATGTTCCGAATAGAGATCTGGTTTTCGGCAAGTCGATCTTCCTGAGGCACTTAAGTAACCGTTTGCAGTTTACAGCTGTGTTTAAAAACAAATTTTATTTTCGGAGAACGACAGCTGCGCCTGGGTTGCCTGATTCGGAGCAAATAATGAGAACGATTGAACTATAAAATATTTTCGTAATACGCGGAGTAGCTGTGGTGTTGTTTTTAGGAATAAAGGCGTTAGTAGATGAAGTGATAAGTGCGTTGTGTAATTACAACGCAGACAAGTAGAAGTATTAATAAATTAATAGAGAAGGAACGGTCGACGGGTTGCGCGTGTCCTGCGATAACAACTTTCTCTGAATGAGAGGGAGCGAGATTAGATTGAGATTATCCAAGCGTAATCATCAGCACGGCCTTATAGTTCCTACTCGTGCACAATCGAGAGCACTGAAGAGGAAGTATACAGAGTTCCTGGATTAATCATTAATTGTAACTTTCGTTATGTTGATCTCGAAATTACAGAAAAATATAGGGTATCGTTGCTCATAGCCTCGCGCAAGCTGCAAACGGCTAGTGAACTTAATGCACCTCTAATGCGTGCGGTTAGTGACCTATCCTTTAAATTCAATACTTTATTTCTGTTTCAAGGAGCTCCGTTAAATGTTTTATTCTTATCATTTGATGGTCCGTTCACTTCAGAAGAAATAAAAGCACGAGCCATACCAACATATCTGATAGAAAAATTCAGGCAACCGTGCCTTTAGTTGAGCTCCCTTTGTTTGGAGTCATTTCGTTCGCTGTGTGTAACATTTAATTTAATTTTTCATCAAGCTTTTGTACTGTATCGTAATGGTCCATAAAGTGTTGCACGGTTTGCGGACTTTAAAAAGGGGGGATATTATTTCGGGTAAGTTTAACAAAAGATTTGGGACAAATAAAACGAAACAAACTTTTATAGAGCTATTTAAAACATTCTTCTAAAGAGAAAAACACATGACAAGACAATTTGGTATAATGTAGTATTTAACAATATCAAATTAGGCCAGACCTGCAGTAACATGAACAAACACTTCCATGCGCTATCCCACTGTCATAGTTTTAATAATCAATGGCAGACAATGGGAATAACCACCCCATGACCGTATCCATGGCGCCCATCGCAAGGGTGATGACGTCACCTTTGATAGTAAAACCGGAATTATGTAAAGGACACGTCGGAAATAATTAGACACAATTCGCTTTAAACAATTGCTGAAGATCCCAGTTAGCGTAGAAAAACAACACGCCCATTCATAAATAAAAACCTTTAGGGCCGAGGACGCGGAAGCTTGACCTAGATTAAGAATTGGGTTTGTTGTTGTACAAAGTAATGCAGCACTTACAGATGGTGTTTCAGAGAGTCCTCCAGCGCACTGGATGATAAGTTTAATTCAGAAAAACACTTTTTGGCACTTTCGCGGGTCAATTTTGTGCCGAGGTGAGAGAAAGCGTGCTCTCTGTGCGATGGATCTGTACACACTGAATGTAGACCCCGAGTGTAGTGAGTATGCGCGCGTCCCTATTCCCGACGTCCTTGCGTGAAAGGGGCAGTTTTGTAGGGTGGCGCCATGGTAGCACGTCAAGGCAACGCGTCAATCAATATGCGAGATGAGATCCCTGGCTAATCGTCCAAGTGTCACGCATAAAACGCGTGATTACTCAATCTCAAACAGAAGTTTACGGAAGTGCGAAAAAAATATTTTCTTTTTCGTGGCTGATAAGCAGTTGATGCAACCGTTTGTGCAATTGTAAAAGTGACTGCAACAAGTAAGTCATACGCAACAAGTTTACGTATGCACATCACAGCAGATGCAAACGGCCTTGCATAACTGCATCATGGTGATTTTTTTCGACCCTTCACCTTATAAACTTTCCATTCCCCTGATACTTGGATGTAAACAAATAACGGAACCACAGGTATGATGAAACGGTTTCATTACAATGGCAAATGTCGGAGAGAGAAAAACAAAAAGATTGCATAAGGTGCTGAATTGAAATCAATAATTTACGATGTGTTAAAAAGCGTAATAGTACTAATAAAATAACGGTGAGGGTATATCGAACAGATATGAATACTGTGTTAGCGTCTGTTACGCAAGTGAACAGTTACGTACATGCAGTTGGTACGGACACGCACTATCTCCTATAATATCAAGACGCATCGTTGCGAGAACTGACAGCTGATCGACAGTAACCGCAGTGAACAATTCAAATTCTAATAGGTACTAATACATTGTTCTTGTCTTGACAAATTACAATGATAATGTTGTCTACTCATTGATGCAATAGTAGTGTGTGAGGTTTCTCCTTATGCTACCCAGTTACTTGCGCTGTACGCTGATTTGACTCATATTTTTGCCGTTATAAGAGTTATGAGCTGAAACCAAGATTACAGTCACTCCAGTTACAGAGAGAACATGACTTGCTCGTCTAATCTAGATCTGGCGGTTTCATATTGCCAGTCAGCTGTCATTTAAAACTACCACTTGCGGCTGGCAACTGTATTGCTAAAAAGCTTTACATTATAGCTTGTTTTGACAATTTGTAGATGGAAAACAGCTCTGTCTGACACTTCGAATTTAGAGATCACGTCTGTGACGGGTGGTATCTTCTGCATTATCTGTGTAGGTATAATGAAGACAAATCGGACTGACATCAATGAAGGAAAATCATCGCGAGGAAACCTCGAGTTACAGTAAGTAACTACATATAAGTCTGAAATCCCGTCCTGAGCAAGCGTGGTACTCAATGCTCGTGCCTTCTCTGTATGTGAAGAGGCTTTGTCCTGCAGTGGGATAATAATGGGCTAGTATTATCCTTACTTCCTTACTAATTATTATCCTTATCCTTACTAATATTATAAATACGAAAGTGACTTTGTTTGATTGTTTATTTATTTGTTGAACGGATTTAGATGAAATTTGGCACATAGGTAGACCATGACCTGGAATAGGAAATAGGATACTTTTTATCCCGATATTCCGACGGGATCGAGACTTACGCGGGTGAAACCGCGGGGCGCAGCTAGTTGATCATTATAAAATGATTATTTAGGAATATGAGAATTAGATTTTTATTTTTCGTGACTAAACTATCAAAAATTTTTCTTCAAACCTTGCAATAAACTAATCCTTACTAATATTATAAATGCGAAAGTAACTCTGTCTATCTGTCTGTCGTGCTTTCACGCTAAAACTACGGAACCGATTTAAATGAAATTTGGTACACAGATAGTCTAGAGCCTGAGAAAGGACATAGGCTACTTTTTATCGACATACCACGTGGGTGAAGCCGCGGGCGGATGCTAGTACAATTATATTTTAGAAAATAGAAGCGTGGTTATAGTGAATCAAAAGATGTGTTAACTGAAGCTGATGAGTTAATAGTTAATTAATGCGTCTGGCTGGTACTCGTAGGCGGAATAGTCAATACACTGTTTTGGCACCGCTTCAAGTTTGTCTTGCAATTGATTAACGATACACCTAAACACGTTTTAGTTTAGTATACAATGAAACTTAAACAGTGGTGCCGATTCTCTTGTACACCGAACTAAAATAACACTAAAATTCCTTACTTTTTACTATGAGAATTTTAGAGCAATTCTGCCAAAAAAAATCTCTAAATTTAAAAATTATTTTGACACAACTAAAATCGAATTTGACAATCACGACTCCACTTGGTACCTACTTGTTTTCCTACCACGTGATTTTTTTTGAGCCGGAGAGGCGCGCAATGTCAATGTCGCAGTCTCGACGTATTTTCATATGGAATTTTGCACTTTTTGGAAGAAAAAAAAAAAACCAAATTTAAAATATTAATTATTTAACAAAAATAAAAAGTATTACGGGTTTGCGGGTTTCAAAGGGGGTCAACATTTTCATTATTTTTGCAATAGGACACACCATTTTCGAGATATAAGCAAAAGAAAATAAAAAAAAGATACAGTACCGTTTTGCAACTGAATTCGAGGTGTTGGTTTGAATTTTAGTTCATGACATCTAATTTTATTCCACACATTTTTAATCGTGATTAAAAATAGTCAGAGTTAGTTAGAGGATTTTAGATATAGAACAACATTTTTGGTTAAAACGTCAAATTCAGAACAGCATTTTCACTAAATTAAAACTCAGTGCCATCTTAGTGCTGTCAAACTAAATTATAGTTAAGTTGTGTCACTTTAGTCTATTTTCAGAATGGGAAATCGTCGTTTGACAGGAATAAACTAAATTTTAGTGATTTTTAGTTTAGTTTAGAGAATTTGTGACAAGAGAATCGGCACCAGTATAGTCGTTCGTTAAAAGTGAAATTATTCTTAAATTAATTCCTACGGATGTTAATGAACTGTGAAAATTGCTCTGTTGATTCCGATCAAAACACTGGTTTATGACGAGATGAATCGAATACAAATTGAGCAGAAAAAATTAACGAGGCTATCACTCTAGCAACACGATGTCAAGAGTAAAAGGAGGAAAACTAAATTTACATTCCATCTTAAAATGACGTCATAGAGAAAAGAAATATGACAAGATAGACAATGTTCGACGATGTAGAATAAAACTGACAATTATGGATCGCCGAAAGCATCCCCAGTCGAGATTGATTGAGATAAAAATCAACAGACGTGATGTCGATATGATCTTTATTTGTTATGTAATCGACCATAAATGTACGGCCATATTTACTGATGTTACATAATTATTAGTGAAATTCACGTGTATTTCATAACAAAAGTTATTGTGGTAGGATCAGAAGCAGACAAAGGCAAGTGAAATTTTTCTTAAAAGTGAACTGTTAGTGGTGAAATCGAGGTAGATTAGTTTGCAACCATTAGTGTGAAATGAAATAAACAAGAGGAATTAGCGCCGGCCGATAGCCTGAGCTAATCTGACCGCAAGGGAGCGGGCGCCACCGAGACTTTCCCTTTTCTTCTTGTGAAAGTGATGATGCCCGCTGCAACAAAGCAACAGTTTGCATCTAAAATCAACCACCGATCAAATCATCCGCAGCGATGGTGAAAAGTTATGTCAAGTCGTGATCAAAGCTACAAAGAGGGGCTCATCATAAAAACCAAGTACCCATACACGTGCAAACGTTTTCTGCTAAAGAAAATGAAATTTCATAGCAACCGCAGTCACGTGCAAGGCGATGCACTCGATCATGTTGCCAGTAAATAGAACGTCAATCTGCTTAGATATGCAAAATGGAAACTCAGAATGTTAATTGTAAATGCATTTATAGAAAACAGTGGCCGTGTAACGCAGATTACCAAGACGACTATCGATATCAGTTAGCTTTAAAGAGCATGAGTTATTTTGTATATCGGGTGCTGCACTATCAGCCAAGGACCAAAACAGCAGAACACGAAAACAAAACAAAGCGTACTTTCTAAACGAAGACTTTCTCTTGACGAAGTTCGACACGGCTAATGTCCGCCCTTTATTGCCAACAATTAGCTACAGAAAACTGGGCTGTTTATGGCAAAAAGAAAATTATGTGGAGCAATACACGCAGTTGCTAAATGGCCCGATCGAGAAATTCCATAATTGCTTAGTGATAGTCAACAACCACCAATTTTGCTGTTGTTAGTCAATTTAACTTTGTCGAAAACATAAAACTTTAACGAGGCTTTATTGTTTTAAAGCGGTGCGGAGTTTTTTTTAAATGAAAACGAATATTTTTTTCTTAAGATATTCGTCAGTGGCAAGTGGCTCCGGCTATATTCGGAATAATATATTTAAATTGCGCACCATTATCCATTATTCAGTTAATCACTAGACTTATAACTGGAACAGATAAGTATGAAGTCGAAAAAGTAATGTGTTTTTTTTGTCCGTCGTGCCAAACCCAGTTTGCGATAAAAAAAACGTAAACATAGGTGTGGAAAGAACATGACTCGGTTTATGTTAAATTCAAGGTTAGTCAGAAAAATATTGGACCAAACAAATTCTTATCAGTAGCTGATATAGACATCAATACAAACATTAAACTTGTTTGAAGATGTGAAATATTTTTTTATGACAAGTCTACTGTTGAGGTCGCATTGTTGCATGGTCTTTTGACTCTGCTAGAGACCAATATGAAAATAACATACGAGCATTAATGTTGTTGCTAACCGATAGTAAACAAGTGATTTTACCGACGACTCATGCAGTCAAGGTTGAGGCGCCCATTGTGTTGTATAATAGAAGAACAGTTGAATAATATTCCCGCAATATCCTGAACATTTTACTGTTCATTGAAAATGAGCTGCTATGGTAATAATTTTGATAATTATTTTGCCATACTGATTATTGTAAGTAATTTCGACAAACTCCTTGACCGATTCGTAGATTGAATAGTTACTTAATCTGCAGCTCCGAATACAAGGGTCAAATATTAATCATAATCTGGCCTTGCAGCTTTAATTTTTGCACGTCGGTAATAACATATCAGCAGACTTATTTCGGTAGATAAATTACTTTAGGTAGCCTAAGGTCTTTGCTGATTAGAATGTATAAATGCAATGAACGTTTAAAAATACATATTTTATTTTAGGGGACATGTTGCCTCATCGATTATGTTGCAAAAATGTTGAGTAGCACATAGGGTAAATGGCATATTCTGTTTCCATCCATGGTGAAACCTTTAGAAACCATCCCTATTTCATCTGTTACATAAGAACTCACATACAAAGTGGGACGACGCAGCACTTAGGAGGAATTTCCTTTCGCATACGACTCACCCAATGAAATTTTTGATGAAGCAGTAGACTGCGAACAGGGTCGCATCATTGAGGCCGAGGTCCGGCTTGATCCTGGGCAGTGCGACATGCGGCGAGGCGGCGTCGGCCGGCGGGCCGCGCACCTCTGGCGTGGCCGCGCTCATGGCGGGCGCGCCGCGCGGCCGCGTGCCCGACGCGTGCGGAGCGATCGTGACGGCCGGTCAGCTGGCTCAGCAGTGGGCCCGGCGGCGGCCGCACCCGCCCCGCATAACACCACCGGCGCTCCCGGCACGCGGCACCGCTCGCACCGTCGCCGGAGCGCGCCAAAACCACCCGCGTGTTAGCCCGCGCGGCGCACGGCTGACACCGACCGGTGGCGCTACCGACACTTATCGATCGCGACGCCGCGTCTGCGCTCTCAACCCTCCACGGACACTAGTACGGAGACTTGGAGCCGGTCTCACACGTCCAGCATAAGGAACGCCAAGTAGATCACGAGAAAGAACCAGGGACAAACGAGGTACATGCAAACTGACATCATTTGTTTGTTTATATGCGAGATAAAGTTTATTCAGACGCAAAGTTCAGTGATGAGCTGGTCGTACAAAAGTTGTGGTTAGCACGTGCAAGTCGCGCGTGTGTCTGGCGGCGCGGCGGCACTCTGACTGGGCGCGCTCGCGCCGCGTGCTCACCGTCCGCACGATATCCGCTCACCACGCTATCTATACTCACTATATACAACTCACGCACAGCCTGCACACCTTGATTTACATACTGAAGGTGTGACAATCATAACACCTTAAAAAAGGAAGTGCCATAGTTTATTCAAAATAGCAAAACACACCCTAAAGTTCAATTTCAGGCTAGTAGAGAATATACAACATATTATAGGTATTCCAAAGGTCAAAATGTTTTTAACTTTTAAGTCATTAGAACCATATGCATTAAACTCAACAGCAAAAAATACAAATCCTTTCATAGTAATAAAAAGTTTGATGATGAATCGCAAGAAACTTCAAAACTTTTTGGCACGCGCAGGATCGGCTGGCTAAAAGTTTTTGCTAACTTTACAATGGACGCGGCCGTGCTGACAGACTATTTATTTGTGTAGTGAATATTAAACTACTAGCATTAATTTAGGACGTGACACGGCCTTTTATTTACTTTAATAATAATTAAATGACAATATTATCCCGTCACGAATTAATAAGCTTCATAAAGTTGCTATTCATTAAATATGATCTGCTACTAACGCCAACTCGTATGTACTAAAATACCTGCCAAGAACAAAGACTATAAAACATAGTACAAAACAAAGTGTTCAATGAAATTGTCCCATAAGACAAGCATACTTTCAAAATACTCATAGTAACTGAAGACCCTAAATAGTTGAACCACGGTCAACGTCCGCCTGACGGACCGGCGAATAGAGCGATCTGACAAGAGGACAAAAAAAAACTTCTCTCCCACCGTCTATCAAGCAAGAGTCGTTGCGAAATGACGTAAAACAGTTTTTGCCATCACTACAAGTGGTGCCCAGAATTCGTCTAATGAACTCCCGGTTCTCTGTGACCCGCTCACCGCAACGCTCCATGAGCTGTGCGAACATCGACGACATATCGAATTTCTCGAGTACATCGACCCGAATATGACTATCTCTTGCGTAGAAGCTTCGCTTCATAGTATACCGCTGATGTATTTATTAGTATTTTTTTGCAGCATATGAACTTGGAGAAAAAGTTTCGATATATCTCTCGAGCTGTAAAATAAATTACACTTCACATTGTAATAAAGTAAGAGGCGAATTACATCACATCCCTTGATAATCTTTTTGTCGAATGTGAGGGACAACAACAAGTCCGCTTCTAGGAAAATAATTCTCGACTTCCTGGCGCGGCGTAGCGCTGTTTGATTTCTGAGAAGCAGTTTCAGAGAGATGCATTTTGGAATCCCACTTTTGAATTACTAATAGGTGCCAAGTTTAAAAGCCATGTACTGATTTAACAGTCTCATTGATTAGGGCTTAATTCTCAGTAGCCTGCAAATACACTTAGGCATTAAAAAAAACGAAAGCGGAGAGGAATCGGCAATATATATTTACTGAATTTTACATATACTCACAAATTTTTATATATATTTAAATAATGCTGATGCATATTAATCCTATTTGGCGAATATCGTGTGTTATGTAAAATTGGTGTTAATATTCTGAACTGAATGAAAAAGGCATTCCGGAGGCTAGATCGGAAAGGATATGATACATCATATAGTAAAAAACAAAGAAGGCTGAAGGGACTATTAACTGTCCAGACTATACAGGACAAAGTTGCTTAGCATAACGAGAAAGCTAGAATCGATGACACTTTGGGAGTTGGGCCGGACACAATGAAAAGAATCAGTTTGTCCTACTGCTGAATTGTTGAGTGACACCACGGTAAATCCCTACGTTCATAGAGGCAAGGTCACATTCCCAAAGGAGCCTAGCCTATATTCTAGTTCAGTATGAGAATCGAACAACAAAATACACACGGAAGGAATCAAAAGCCAAGTAGTATCTAAACAAATATTTTCTGGCAGTCAACATTGAAGCCAACTTGATATCAAGATTATAAGCAACATCTATTAAGATTGTTGATTTGCCAATATCGAAACTAATTTTAATATGGGTGTTACTAATTGGGTGGAAGAAATAATGTTCAGACGATCATAAAAGACAGTTCTATTATTTAATCAATCGAATCGGACAGGTCTTGGCAGCAGAATAATAGATAAACACAGAGGCAGTTAAACAATCGTAAATACTTGTTGGAAGTTAACTACCTAATTATTCTTTGGTGCGTAAATTATAGAGTAGGCACCGTTGCGATATGCAATGGGAAATATGTACGACGAACCGATGAAGTGCTAATCATGTAAATCATACCATCCTTCCACATAATTGCGACAGAATACATTTGTTTTACATTAAATTTTGCTTAAATAATGGTTAAATGTAAATTTTGCAGTGAAATCGATACTAGTTTCGATTGTAATATCAATGACACGATTTTCGCGCAAGTACGTGGTGTAGATAATGAGTCTGGTTGCAAATAAAACAGTGGTTCCCGTGAAGTGCTTCGGCTGTAAATGCATACGTTGTAGTTGTTCGTGACACGAGAAAATTACAAAGTTACATTCGCAATCAGCGCTATGGTGTCTTTAACGTTCGCGTGCATCGTTCTATTGATGCAATATGACCCACTTGTCATTTCTATGAAATAGCTGCCTCTATAAACGTTACTGGGGTATTTTATCTGCAACTTGTTTGGAGGATTGGCTTCCTTATTTACAACAGTAATGTAAAATAATCTAAGTAGCAGCAAGAAAATTGACATCGTTATGAAATGCAAGATAATGTAGGCAAAACACTGAATGACGAATAGTAACAAATTCATTTGTGAACAGTTTCGATCAGCTAAATCTAATCTAAAGCCCAGCAGCGGCTGCCGTATTTACGCAAGTATTAGCGATTTCCCGCTATCGGCAAGCCGCGCACGCGCACAAACTGATCTATGGCGCAAGCTTCCATCATTATTCTCATTACGAACTGGCGAGCGTGTTTGCAATTGCGGCACACCCGTCTCGTGCCAAATGGTGACTTGACAATATTACTACAAGTAGTTTGATACGTAATTTGAAAAGGCTAAAGCCCTTTTATAGGTCGACCACGCACTGTGCACACCGTTTTCGTATAAATGTGGGCTGTTGCGGGAAACATTTGCTAAATCAGTTAAGTGAAAGCACAGATGATGCAAGCGACTGTGTGGCTATATGATAGGTTAAAAAGAAACTTCTAGACCAAAGTCTTGGCAAGTGCTTGCTAGAAATTACAAAAACAATTGGCATGAAAAATAATTTCAAATATTTTAATTGAAATATATTTTTGGATAGAGATGTACAGGATCTTGGTGTTGTAAAATCGGAGCACTTGTAAATATTTAATTTTCCAGTTCGGTAACGTGAAGTATCAGAACGTGTTTTTTTACGCACTTCCCCGCAAGCAATTTGAGTTCGGAAATTATCAATTTGTCTGAAATAATTTTTCATCATCTGGTTTTGATGTTTTCATTAATTCATACAGTCTAGTTCTTTGATATTCTGGTTTATCGTACGTTTTGATTAATCGGGGTTCTGAATTTCTAAATGAAGCCCATTACCTGTCACCAAACATTACCAGATGCGTGAAAATACAGGAGCATGTTTTTGCACGTGGCCGCTCTGTGCAGTGGCCAGGCCGTTTCATTTCCCTATTCCTGCTAATAAAGTTTTCAATTTTGCCATAACAAACAAACGGTTGTTAATCAACACTGCTACGATTTTAGATTTTAATTACGTCTCTATATCCGTAGTCACGTGAGACCGTCGGTGACTTGAGCCTGCTATGTGCTGAGGTGTACGCTGGGAAAGAATGCTATACACCGTTTGTCACCTTATCAGCCGACATCGCATCGTCGGGTGTCCGATTACGATACAATAAACGTACACTATGTATTGCATAATTCAAACTTGAATCGATTACAAATTGTGGTAGCGAGGGCAACGATTTTTGATGATTTTGAATTAACATGCTTCGATTTTTGGTTTGTTATCTTACGGAGAATCGGTATCGAATCCGTGTTGTCGTTTTTATCTATCGATCTTAGTTTATCAGGTGTTATCGTTAATTACTGGTATTCGATTATGAAGTTCTCATGTTATGTCAACGTAGAGTAAACAAGACGATACTCGTAGTAGTATCACAATAAGACAATGAATATTAATTTGTCAAAAATGATAAGATTAAATTGCTTTAGAATATTATGTCTTGTACAAATCAAGGCTGATATAAGTTGTCCACACAATTTGAAATATCGCTAGCCTTCGTTAAAGTACATAATCATGTAGCAACTAATCTGAGGGTCTCTAAATGCAAATATAGATAACCTAACGCATGGGGATTTGGTTAGCGATTTCACTTACGAACTAGCTGCAGACATATAAAACATTTCTTAGTCAGAGAAGGCCAGTATGGAAATCAAGGTTTGTAGTAATAATAATTTTACTATTACACCGTTTAAGAAAAGGTTAGCAACACCTCACGCGATGCCAGAAGAATTCCGAGAAGCAATAGTAAACAGGGAAAATGTTGCATTACAATGACGAATCGAAATTAATAATGACCGCAAATATAAGGAAAACTAAAGCTGAGCTGATATGAAATAAAAATGTAATGACGTAAAAAGTTACTTAGTGAGTAGGTAATTAAAAATTACCTGTCAGTGTCATGTGTGCTAATATTCCGATATCCTAATAAAGTAAATTAAAACATTAATATTCTAACACTACCTACGTTAAATAATTTCCCCAAATCGCCATATATTTCGCGACGAAAACGGCGTTAACAATAAATCTAATTGTCGTGTTAATCAACTCAAAAATTTAGTCAAATCAAATTGTTAGAGTGATGGGTCGGTGGAGTCAAAAACTGCGGTTCGTGTTGTACGGTATGGGGAATGCCCGTGAGAACCCGTCTACGGCCAGTGGGCGAATTTCTCACGCAGTGTTTATGTTTCAACTACAATTTAAACAATGCGCCGAGACGGCATTCCTAGTACAGTTACGATTAATATTAATTCCAAGAAATTCTTCAATATCAAAATAGTTTCAAAATCGTTTAAAAATCTACTACTGAGCGTAGTACCTTGGTACCTACCTTGGAGATCTTAATTACGTACTGAAAGCGAGAAATTGATTAATCAAAAAACCCGCTCAAAAGTTCAAAACAGCTGCAGCTCTCACGGCGCAAATGAAACGTTTCCGAGAATACATCAACGAAATAATAACGTACAATTTGTTAAATTTTAGCTCGCCATTTGCTTAGAGAATGATATACCTTCACGTCAGGAATAAACGATCAGGTTGGTTTACAATTTATCATACACTCCTGCGATCGCCCCTAGACATTGCGGTCATAAGTTAGAATTCGCAACAGTTGCTCTGCTATTTCGGGAAAATAACTAACTGTGGCCCCCCGTCATAGAGTAACGTCGCCGAGGTGTCCGGTTATTTTTCTTAGAACCAAAAGAACAACAATTTAAAAGTGCCAAAAGGAAAATTCTCTCTTAAATTAAATCAAGCAACCCGTGTGACATCACATTTGGCAAGAATTGAAACTGCGTTAATTAGAGGGATAACCCAGGAGCGAAATTAACTCAGCGTGGATTATTTCGTAGAAATTACACACACACTTAGTCCAATTTGAACAATATTGCAGCTGCATAGTGACTAGCACAATTTCACTTAATCTTTCATTGATTATCCTCGTGAAACCTATTAGTAAGTGACTAATAATGTTATCCAAAGGTTCGTTTGAGATACCAGTTGGTGAATAATTTTCTACGGTATCAATAGATCCTAATTTAGCATAACGCTGACCCAACTCGGACAAAGTTAAGCACCAACTGAATTGAATCAACACGATATGAGTTTCCGCAAACTTGTTCGCATCGCATATCTGTCACAGTCGACGTCGCGCAACAACCGTGCGACAGTCACACGACAAAAGCAACCTCTGTAATCTGACCAATTAGTATAAGCGTCACTTTGAAAACCAGCCTGACACAAACTGCTTTGATCAACGCTCGACGCGCAAAATGACCACCATTTTCGTCGCTAAAATTATTCCATGTTATTAGTCCCGAACAGGTTATTAACACGTGAGTAAAAAGTAAATCTGTGTGCTTCTAAGAATACAAAAGCATGAAGAATGTATGTCACTGTCTATAACGACTGTAACTTTAAACCAAAGGCTAGAGGAAGCAGCAATTAAAATAAACGAGTCCATGTCCAACAAATAAACCTCAATCTTTTTAAATCCGACGATATTCTGCGAAGCTATCTCCAGCTGTCGTGTAACAATAAATATGATGCTGGGACTCTAACATTTAATCAAATGAGCATTAAAGTTCAATATTCATTATAAACTGGTTTGTTGAAACATTATGTTCATGTCGGTCAATATAACTAGGTCTGATTGCGGCTTCTAACGATATAAAAATATTGTAGATTACCTTCACGACTGCAAACCAGATAGCGGCAGTAATTATACATTAAATTATTATACCTGCAACAAAAAATTAAACATTGAATAAACGGTAGAGGTAAAGACTGATCTGAACTTGTAACTATAATAATTTCCAATCAATAAGATTGCATTATGCAACATGTACCAACGATTGCAATTCGAATGCATTTGTTGCTAAACAAATAAGAACACAAAACGAAATAGATATAAACATTGCTTGAAATAATGGTTTTGACGAAAGTGACTTTGTAAGTTCGCGTTTATTACTAGCAAGTAACGAATTCACACATCGTCACAGTAAGGATCTATCCTCTGGTACAAAGAGGACAACGCAAGAGTAATTGCCATAAGGAAAAGGCCGTAAAGCTCTCACAAAGTCTTGTCGACAATGTTGCAGAACTTGCAGACTATTTCAGTCATGCAAAATGACGAATTTTCTGTAGCCACGAGACGACAAAAGAATAAAACAGCTCTTATGCACAAAGTAAAATTTCAAATGAGATATCGGCCATTTCCGTCGGTGATGTTTTCTTCTAATCTTTGAAGACTAAGTATTTATTTTACGTAGAAAGTAATTAGGTATTACAATTTACAGACAATGTCGCTGTTCGCAAGATCCAATTTTCAAAACGTATGGTCGAGGATTGCCAACGGTGTCATTTTTGGCAGCACTTTCTACATCCCCCGCATAGACGTTCAAGTAATTTGATCTAACAGGCTGATTCAAATAGTTGTGAGTTGTGTAATCAAAATTAGTTGTCAAAAGCATGAAGAAATAAGAATTTTCGTATTTCTATTTGATCAAACTGTTTGAACCAGGCTGAGGGCCAATTCTCTTAATTATAAAACGTTCACATTCAAGTCGCAATCTTTCAAACTTGTCAAAAATGTGAACGTGCTTAAAAACCGCTGTTTGATCAAATGACTTGAACGTCTATGGCCCGCATTAGTAATAACAGGTATGCATATATTACAGTTACTATAAATTATTGCTGCATCAACAAAGTTATAACTTCAGTGCACTTATAACACCCACTGCTCCATTCGATGATAGCAAATGCCACCATTTTGACGTAAGTCTGTTTGCCAAATACAGCCGGAAGACATCACAATTTCCAAGAAGCGCCCGAGACAAACATTTAATGTGTGTGGACAGGGATAACGTATGAATAAAAATAATCATTCATCTGAATACTAACTGCTGTAATAATTCTTTCATTTGGGATGGTACTATTTTAATTTTATCATCACGTTCCATTCAGAAGTCTAACCAGTCAGGAACGAAAGCTGCATATCAATCACCAGGTACACTTAAAGCAATTTAATATCAGAACAGATCAGAATCTGCAACTCATTCTCAAAAATTGAATCCGTGACCTTCGCTCTTTTATCAGTGGTTTCAGAACTATGAATTTAATTAACAACATCGTTGTCTGTGGTGCATAACAGCACAACAACTTTCATTTGAGAAATCAATGTCGTTCAGTCGACTTTTTATTGTATCTTTAAATATTTTATCTCGAACTTTCTGGAGGAAAATACCAAGGTACAGTATCTCGCGAGGTTGTTAGTTGAGAATTAGGATCAAGTACAGCAATTGGAGGTGAGCTACAAAGTTTAACATTTTGCATCAAGTGATTATACAAATTAACGTGTCTAAAGGTACCATCGTGAGGGGCACATCACGCCGCAAAGCGCGCTCCTCAACAACAACCGGCAATTTGTGAGTTGTAAGCGTTCCATGCTCAAGCTGTAATTACTATTCAATTGAAAACTGTTATTTTTTAGGTGAAGTATAATCTGCATTGAAAAATATTCTTTGTCGAATATCAATAAGATATTTTATTCGTATCAGACACACAATAAAGTGTGTTGCACATATGCAAACTTGACTTTTAATTTAGTCTGACACCCTTACTAAAATGTGAGCCATTAGCATGAAATATTACATGGACAATCTAAAAAAGAAGCAAAGTATTCACTTTGAGAGTGCCAGACACAAAAAGTTCATTCAATTTATCCTTGCCTAACCGAGCGGGGCAGGGTCATTTCAAAGCGCTTTCCTCCCTATTACATGTTGAAGAACAGATTGAAGGTAATTTAGCTTTGGACATTAGCATTGGAATTTTCAAAAGTGAGTGTATGTGGATCTTTAAAGTTTTCGCTCGGAAGTCAAATACCAGACATAATAGACGGGAAGTTCGTATAAGATTGGACGTTATGCTCATGATTTCTACAATTTGTTCCCTGACAGTTATTTATCGATGGCAACTATTCATTTCAGAAGCGTATAACATTGTTATTAAGGATATATATGATAGAAATCGCATACGAATGAAAACCATGGTGGGAAGCAATAAAACAAAATTATGGCCGACTGACGATTGGAGAAACCGATGACCACGTGTTTCCTGCACGATCTGACACCGGTGCTTCCTGGTGCGTTTCTAAATCTTGCAACCTTGAATAACCTCACGGTTATTTGACGCGAGTGCTTTCACAGGTTTAATTTAATGCGTGAAGGAACGAAACTTTATTAATACATAATCCAGCCTTAGATGTTTCAGAATGCGATAAAACCTGGCCGGAGTTCAGCCGCGTCAGAACGTGTTCAATAATAATTTTGGCGTTGTCGAAACTCCGAGTAAAATAATCTTTTAAGGAGAGAACAAGAGGCCAAAGTTGTGAGTAATTTCAATCATTTTCGTGATGGATTCTGTTCTCCAAATAATGCTCGTGGCGCGATGGTGAGGCATTATGTTAATAATTGGTTTCGGGGATCTCAAGGGCCGGGGCAGGCTTGGCTTTGGGAGCAAGCGCGCATGCGTGCCGAATTGCAAAACAACCGGTTTTGTTACACGATATATGTAAAGTTATTTCAATATGTAAAACACATAGTAGTTAGCAAGGAATTACATCGGTTGTAAAACAGCACAATGTAGAATAGGAAACATGAAACGAGGCCAATTAAATAATCTTTTTCTAGCTCGTTATTTTGTTCAACGTTTGATGGTACAGGTAATCATCGGTACGAAATTTGTGTAAAAGAGAAAAAAAACCCGACTTGTTTACGCTCGTGAAATGCTGCAGGCGATTCGAGCGGTCATTAAAGGAAAGCTGACATCATCGCCAAAGTTAGAAACGGCCGGCTATTGTTGTTATGCCGGGCACTCGCTACACCGGCGAAAGGAGATTGTTTATCAGTAACTGTTGCGAATATTAAAAATAAAGTGTTAATACGTACCTATTAGAATAGCATTGTTCTTATTCAAACGAGGACTGCGAAGTTCAATGCCACAGGCGTAGGATTACACGCAACAATTCACCGGTTCATTGATTTTATCGCGATCACATTGGCACGCATTGTGTTTAATGATCCATTGATAAGACCATAAGTAATATACTGAACAAATAGATCTCATGCCCAAAATCTATCTTATTAGCATGCAAACGATATATTTGTCACTTATTTCTAGACTTTTAGACATTTCGACTGGCAGTTGGCACTAAAAATAGGTTCTAAAGAAGTGTTCAATATTTAGAAGTATTCGATACAATTATTGCCACACAAAATCTTACATGATAGCGCTCACGGTCGTCAAATTAGATAATGTTTAAATAAGCAGAGAAAAACTTAGTCGTTGATTAAAAGAAGGAGAATGTCCTTCTTTTCAGTCAGGACTTAATTTGTATAATATACACACGAGTCGTCCCTCATTCATATGTAATCAAACGAACTGGTTTTTCTAGGCATACACAATTAATTGTAGAACAGCCCTTTACATTTCGAAACAAAAGAGACGCTGCAAATAAGCATACCAAGCGACAATCATCTGTAAATATTGTAAATTAAAGTCGCTTTTCGTTTTTGTCTGCATTTCCGCGTTGAACCCCGCAACAGATTTTGATGAGGTTTTCACCATTGTTTAGAGAAATTATTTCGAAAGGTTTGTGTATAATGTGTTGTGTGTGCATGTTAGCAAATAAATAAATAAATAATACGTTAATATTAAAGTTAATATAACTAAGAAGTCGTAAAAACCATGCGAAGCAGGAGCGGGTTGCTATTTGATAGATAAAGAAACAAAGCATACGCTGCATATGCTTGACATTGACAATAATTGTTAGATGATGTCTAGACTGCCAGGAAAGTTTGCTGAATCAAATTAATAGAGTAAAGGGTAAAATGATTTTTAATAAAAGTTGGATGTTGAGAGTTCCTATTATACCCGAGGGCCAGTTGAGGGTGGCTTTTAACATGAAGCCCCACTCTATATGCAAATTAAGGGTAATGAGCACGAAGCACACTTATTCCATGAATTAAAAAAGTGTAGTTAACCAATGAGGAAGTGTTACTAAATATATAACCGTGACGGAAACAGAAGTAGTTAGCATAAATTACAAATTCAAGTTTATATTTAGGGACAATGTAATCGAAACAATAATAAAGACTAAGGACTAATGTTGTGATGAGATTGTTACTGAAGTTTGTTTTAGTGATGTTGAAATAATTTATGATTGTTGCTAAGTTTATGGTGATAAAATAGGTTTGAATGATGGAAGCTCCATAGACGATGGCAACCAAGTGTTTCAAGAAACACTTTCAAATGCAAATTAAAATAGGAGTAACATAATAATTACTAATTTCTTCGAATAATGCTAATTTATTTCACTCTTTATTTTTTTATAACGTAGATAAAAGCAGCGAGTACACTCGTGTAAAAAAAAGCCTGTAGGCCGTAATTTAAAACGCTTCCACCATACCGTGACGTGGACTTAAAGCCGAATCTTCACCATGAAAAATCTTATACAAAAACAGACCTGTTTATTCAGTTTCGTTCCAGTGTTGTGCGAGAGGCGAATAAAAAACCTGGCAAAAAATCTCGCAGGATGAAATTGCGCGTGTTGGTGAATGCGTGAACGATGAAATGCTTCGACCAACTTGTTTTTTTCGTCGAACTACATAGGTTAATCGAAATGTAGTCTGTTCTCAAACCAACGGAAAAGCAAAAACAGCAATGGAAAGGTCCCAAGCATATTGAGCCAAGTACTGCTACAAAGTTGCAGTTTGGTGACTGTGCAGATTTAAAATTATTAGAAAATTGCGTTATGATTACAACTCCGCTTGGTTTCAGATTCCGCGTACTGATTAAATGAATTACGTGCATAACTTGTCCTCTAGAATGCTTCGTCAACGTTCGCGTAAAAAACGAGACCCGACTAGTACTGGGACAGAATTTGTAACTACGAGCTCCAGTATTTTACATTTCGGCGATTTGCCTGATTGTTTTGGATAATAATAGGAGCATAAATGGCCCATTGTCTAGGACTATTAACGAAAATTGATACTGCCTTCAAAATTGCTGTTTTGTGACATCAATTTCCGTTGTATAGGCTGATTAATACAGCTTCGTTTGCAATCAAACCGACGCCTACCGCTATTTGCTTGAGCTTGCATTAAGATTTTTGGGTCAGAACAATGGCAAGGTTAACTGTAATCTTAGATTTATCGGTAAATACGTTCATTTGTTGCTAAGTGCGAGTACTCGATGGTTGACCGCTTTCAAACGGGGTACACTTGAGTCAAAATAAAGAGTGATGTCATTATTTTTTGTGGGCACTTGGTAAACGTTAACGTGAGATGAATTGCTTTTTGTTCGTGCTCGACAGATGGTTACAATGCTTCGTTTGCATTTAAATAACTTATACATACCGCTATGTATATAACTAGCGGTCGCCCGCGGCTCCGCCCGCGTGGATGTCGGTTACCGCTGCAAAAAGCCTACCCAGGAAAGACACGGTCAGCAAAATGATTCCCAGGTCAAATTCACAGACACCGACAGTAACATCGACGACGCAGTCATTATCCGCAGGCTGCACAGATTGTCTTTCTGTGTATGTTAAAGTTGTTAATGATGAAAATATTTAAATGTAATTAATACTAAGTTTTCACTTCTGCCGGCAGTCCCGGAGCGCAACCCGTTATTTTAGGATAGATAACCAAAGCGATTATTGTAGAGCTTCTCTATAAACAACATTTGACGTTAAATTATTTTCAGGTAACCAAATATACTGATGGTCGGGAGCCCCGACCCGTGATAGGGCAACGTAAAGTTGCCCATGCGTAAAACATTCTTTTCGTAAATCAATTCCTACTAATTTGAATGTTTGACCCTGTATGTTTGACCCTGGGAGAAAAGAACTGTTGTTTAGCTCCGAGAAGAACTTTTGCGTATGAGCCGCGCGGGTACCTTACTCATAGATCTAAACTCCCCTCCCGCACGCGCACCCCCGCCTTGGTGACGCCCACTTCGCAACGGGCCGTGCAGCAGAAATCGTAATATTTTAATTTCGCCATAACTTCAAAACCAAACGTCTAATTTTAATCATTCAAAGACCAAATATTATCTACATAAACTATACTTAGTGATGAAATAATTTATTTTGATAAGGATTAATAGCATGAGTAAAATAAACGCGTTTAAATGTAGTCCAAAAAAAATTCAAGATTTTTAAATAAAAAAACGGTTGTTGTGCCTCACTCGACATAGATAGGTATAGTGTGTCCCGGACTTTTTTGAAGGTATTTATAAGATCTACAATTAATTAGAACATTTTATGGTTCTGTCTTTTATAGTTTAGGCAGCGTACGCAAAATAAGTAACTTTTCTGGTTGATTTTTTACACCTTGTGTCCGAAAAACCCAAATATCTTACGGAACCCTATTTTTTTCCAAAATAAAATATAGCCTATGTTACTCGTGGATAATGTAGCTTTCGAATGGTGAAAGAATTTTTAAAATCGGTCCAGTAGTTTTTGAGCCTATTCATTACAACCAAACAAACAAAGTTTTCCTCTTTATAATATTAGTGTAGATAGTGTAGATAGTGTAGATAACATGGTATACGTATTTATACAGTTGTATTCAATTTAGTTTCGCACCATGCTCTAACTATTAAGAACTCAACATTAATCGAGAGCTAGATAAATTACATATAGAAAGACAGCCGCAATTAAAATAATATGGCACTTCGAAGTACGAACGGTTGCTAACACTCAAACAGCAGAAAATTTTATCACCTTTAATCCCAACTGCATATGCATAGACGAATCATGAAGAATATTTTTCATTTATGCAGGTATTACTACTTAAACAATTGTCAAATTTAATGTGAAAAGTGTGAACTGTACAATACACCTTAAAAAAAACGATGATTTCATCAACATCGACATTTCAGTTAATGGCAGCGCGCACGACTGGCGGGCCAAGTTTCAAAGTGCAAATAGTAAACATAGTTTTGACAATAACACACTCATACGAGAACAGTTTTCCAGTGTAACATTTAGCTATTAATAGGACCCGAAGTCGATGATCGGTTTTGGCTCTTCGGCGATACCTAAGCCCGTAGAGGCCAAATAGAACGCAGCCGTGAAAAGTGCCGCTACAATGTTGATCATCACGACCAAAAGATTCTTATTGTCAAGTATTAAGGTTGATATTACTGTGATAATGATGCCATGTAACTGGCAGGAAGACATCCGTCAATCAACACGACAATCATTGACGCTCGCGCTCATTCCGGGAATGGGCTGAGCCACGTGTCTGAAAGAACTGCCCACTGATGTGAAAGATGACAGGAAAAGTCACGTCGATGAAGCATCAATGAAACTAAAAACAAACCTGCGAGTCCTACAACGCGGTCAATTTAAAATAAATAATGCATGAGTAAATTGTATTGTAAAAGAAGCGCCACACGATAGAAGCATATCAATCATAGCAATAGACATCGATAGCAATAAAACAGTCATAAAAATGGACGACCATAAAACAACCTGTGTGAGTCGGTCGTTATTTAAGGGAATCCATAAAACTGTAGCATAACAAACTATAAAGACCACCGCAATGTCGGTGCAGTGCTGTCGGAAATCAACGCGGTGGTTGCGGACACTAAAAATAATATTACGTGTTTAGCGGGACTTAGATAGTTTCCCCAAACTCTTGAATTTATTATATCTCTTGTAAAGTCTATAAAAGAGATTGGTAACTGACTCAATGCGTTTACGCAGCTGTCACTTTTTTGAGTAAGCCTTATAATGATTTAAAATTTACCGTTCATAGAATGACTGATAATAGAACTAGAAAAAGGGTAAAAGCGTAAAGAGCACAGGCAACAAAAAAATATTAATGCCAATCTGCGAAAGTACCGCAAGTTTTCTAATAACTGTACAAGCTTTCAGTGAAAAAAAAGTGTAACGAGTGAAGGCCAAAACAGTTTTAACTTTAGGCAGAAAGCACGTGTTATCGCGAATAATCTGAAGCTATGAAAGACCTGTAACAGTATTTGTTACCTCATCAGAGACAGTGTGTTTAGAACATTTCGAATTTCAAATTAGCAGAAGTGATTGATTGACTATGGGGCTGATATTTCCCTATTAAAGACTAGGTGAACCAAGTTATTTGCATACTGATCGAATTATATAACATCATGCGATAACCATATCACAAGCTAATTAAAAGAAACCAGATCAGCAACTGGTCTTTGATGGATTATGTGACAAGGAGATAAAAATCTTTTTGATTGAACTTTTATTATTTTTTTCTGTTCTGGTTGATAGCGTCGTGGATAGAGACAGACATATCTTCAATTTGTCATTCGTAGCCACGAAATCTTAAGCAGTCCCGTTTGTCCGTCACTCCAACCCATGTTTTGGCACGATGCTATCTCCAATGAGATGCTAATGTATTAGTTGGCACGCACGTCTGTCAAGATTTCAGCCTATCAGATTACTGTATTATTAACAGTGAGTAAGGGAGTGGAACTCTGGAGCATATTCATTGTACCATCAAGTTTTCACGTTGCCCTTGTTTTTCAGTACCTTTGGTAATGTATCCCTGACCTTGCGTTCTTATATTTAGCGAGCGGAACGGCGAGGTTGACGAAAATAAATCATTTCTTCGTAAATTGGATTTTAATGCAAAATAAGATACTCATGTTTACAACGACTGGCACAAATTTTGTTGCCGAAATTGGACTTTCACAAAGATTGAAGTGCGTAATCTTCACGTTAAGCTAAAACATACTCAAGAGAATAGAGTAAGTAGATTAGGTCGGAAACGCTGAATAACACCTTAATATTAACTAGAAGAAGACACGCAAATAAGTCTGAATTTACTATTCCACCTGAAGGCTAAACCATCCCAACAAGGTGGATACAACCGCAAGGGAGTACTACGAAAACTTATTCAGATGAGGCATTGTACGAAAATGTGTCCAGTGCCCGTGACCTAGGGTTTTGTTTGCTACGCAGTGTCCGCCAGAAAGCCCCAGACTGCTTGTCGCCGCCAGCACAAGAGCGAGATAGACACATATACATAAATGAGGAGCGAGACAGAGACAGTGTACCGACCATGGCGTGGATATAAAAACTCTTGTGTGAGTTGAAGCGGGTGATGTAATGCTACTGAGCATAAAACGCAATTTTATGATGATCAATGTTAGCATTTTTCAGTAGCGTTGTCATTAGATTAGCAAGTCGGATATTTGACATTAATGAATTGTAAAATAATTCATACATTGATGTTGATAAATGGTTACCGCCTTGAACAGCGATGAGTGAAAAACTATTAAAAACAAGTTCTGAACTGTTCAATTAATAATTATAATTTGACGATTATCAGTGATCACAGCTATGAAATTGACTGTATGTGTATTTTGTTGTGCAGAACAATTCAGAAGTTGTATAGATAAGGAAGTCATTGTTCCAATAGGCAACTTACAAAAACACAGGTAAGCAAAAAAAATTACATTTGATTTTATTTCAATAAGCTGTTGGTTCAAGGCTTCAAGCGTATGAACTCAGGGGGATAAATTAGTTAAAATACTAATCAAAATTTCGAGGAGCTCGTGGCTAAGTAATAACAGCCGCGCAGGTCGATCCATCAGGTCAAGCTACGCTTGCCGGTGTTAATTCGTGGATGGGTGACCATCTTTACCGAGACTCCTTCGTTTCTCGAAAACCACGTTAAGCCGTCGAACCCGGCTTTCATTTGTGGGTCTTTGACAGTCGCTACGGATCGTCAGGAGCCCGAAACTGACAAGCAGTCTTACCAAGAGGTATCGTATTACCCAGTTATTGGGTTGTGGTCAGATAGGCAGTCGCTCCATGTAAAATACCGGTATTGACCTGCATCCGGCGAGACTGGAAGCCTACCCCAACAACATAGTTAATAGGCTAGGCAGATTGACTTCACCACTGTGTGGATCGCCCGGAGGACACGGTGGAGCATACGGTGGAGGTCTGCCCTGCTTGGGCGGAGCCCCGCCGTGTCCTCTTGGAGGCGAGTGGCGGCGGTGACCTCTCGCGTCCGGCTCTGGTCCAGGCCATGGTACGGAGCGAGAGGGCATGGGAAGCAGTCACCTCCTTCTGCGAAGCAGTAATGCTCGCGAAGGAGGAGGCGGAACGCGTGAGGGAGAGGCAAAGTTTGCGCCCTCACGCCCCTAACCGCCGCCGTTGGAGACGCCCTGGGCGACGGGAATCCCAGGCGGATTCCCGGCCACCATAGGCGCGGGCTTGCGGACGGCGACCAATGGGTAGCTCGCCGTCCGATTAGGATCAGGCCCGGGTCGATGGCGCGTCGTGTTCCACGCGGGCCTCATAGAGATGTCAGCACAATTGGCGGGGTCCGCTAGGACCGATGCCTGCCAGGGTTGCGGGTTAGTCCGAAAGGGATACCGGGACCTTGGCAACAGGCAACTGAAGGAACACGGGTGGGTTTTAGTCAGTAAAAGTCTGACACGCCCTTCCGCTCTGCCCAGAGCGGGAGAAGTCATTGGATGATTTCCCAAGTTCAAAAAAAAAAAAAAAAAGGCAAATTGACTAGCCTATTAACTATGTTTTATGAAAATTTCTAAATTATATTTTAAAAACACAGTTCTTATGACATAGTTTTTTTAGCATTCACTTGAAATGTAAAGTACCTATCAACTCAAATATTTAATATTTACTTAATAAATATTTTTTCAGCTAGAATTATTTTTTTACATTGGTGACACTTTGAAAGTAATTAATGAAGAAACGTCCTTCGCAACGTTTACAAATGACCGTGAAAGAAATATGTATTGATAATGGCCTTTGCTTTGATACCTAATTACTTTATTAATTCAGTTAGTAAATAGACGTATATTATATACAAACAAATAGACCGCACGCGCAGTGACGGCTGTTCGTTCAAAGCAAATTGATTTGTTGATTTATTCCTTCATATTTTTAATTGGCAATTATATTATTGGCAATATGTTTGCTACAGCCATTATAGTTACTTTTTATATATTTTGCTTTATTTCTAAGGGAGAAATTAGAGTCAACTTTAATATTGTTGAATCTAACTTTTTTTTAGGAAGGAGTTGAAATCTCACCAAAATTAACCAAAAATTTACGAGTCTAAACTAGGAAGAGTCACCTGGGAACTTTTTTTAATACAAATGAAGTGATGACAAGACATCGTTATAAAGATTATTCAGAATCATATACTTAAATCAATTTTGGTCCTCATAATTCTGGCAATTCTAGATAAAACGACAGAAGAAACTTTTCAGAAAGGTGATTCAATCTTTTTGATTTACGACCTGAACATGAATTAAAAAAGATAAGATAAGAACTTCTTGAAAAACTAATCAGTAACTAGCTACTATTCCCTTAAATTGTTTGAAGAGCATATTTCGCAGAAACAAGATAACTTATTGAATCAGTAGCTAACAGGTGACGAAGTGTTAACAAAATATAAAATGATGTGAATCATAGACGAGGTGACAATTTATCTAAGTTTAACATTACAATGAGCAAGTTAAAAACAAGATTCATCGAATTCGATTTCGTTTAGAGTTTAAGAAAAAATCAATTAGAATTTTATAGGTAAAGGTAAAGGAAAATAAACGGCAGGAAAACCAGAGAGAGGAAAAGGAGTCCTAGAGAATATTAACAAAATATATAAAAGGAAAAGTAAAGCCTCGGCAAGCTAATAAAGGTCAGGCATGTAAATGTAGGTATCATATAGGAACTGGCACTTATTAATCTTGGGGCGGTATCCGACTCGAAAATTCACAAGGATATTTCTAGACATTTTAACCTTTTACATTGCCTTGCCTTTAAAATACGAATAAAGTATGAACAAGTTAGACATCGTGCTGTCCTTTGAGATAAGTAGCCTTACGAGAAGTAATTGCGAATTGCTTCGTAGCCAATATTCAAATTAGATGTAAACGACATAACCGTGGGACACACGCCTAAAAGAGTGGAATTTGAAAAGGCTTCTGCAGTTTATTTGGCGCAATTCCAATTCCGGGTTTATGCAGCGATTTTTGAGAAAAAAATATGGCGGTGCGGCTAGCCGCCTCAGTAATATCAAATAAACTAATAGTGCCTTGTATAAGCGAGTAAACTATGCCATACTTTACTCGCTTATAACGTGCCTATGTCGTTGACGAGTCACGGCAACTAGAACATAGTATCCGTCGTGTCAACAAGGCTAACATCAAGATAATCCTTCTAATCTCTTAACCGTCATGTCTGCAATGAAATCGTTAAAGTGCGTTATGCACGCCTTGCATGTGACGGCCCAGACTTAACGTCGGCGGCTGAATGCTAATCGCGGTGTCATAAGAAACGCATACGTTGACGTTGAATTAGAATAAATAGAAAGTAGCTAAACGGTCAAATTGAAAGTAGCTTGCCATATAAGGGTGGGTGGATGGCTGTCTATTTATTTTTATATTCAAGATCACAATCACATTTTCACCAAACCACTGGCTAAAATGTATATTCTTTTAAAATAATTGAAATATAATAACGGTGCTTTGAAATAAATGAATAAAAGAAACAAACCGAAGAGTTCCTACAGTATATTAGAAAACTGTGTAAATGTCTGCATTAAATCATAAATAAAATTAGCCATGATGGAACTGCTTTGCGAAATATAATTATTATACAGAATAATATTATCGAAGATCCGGAGTCCAAATTGAACGCAACGTGGAAAATAATCCGATCGATCAGTCAATAAACCAACATAAACTTTATATGACTTAAAAAATCTAAAAACTGGCATGGTACAAATAGGTCAGGTAGTAGGTTGATCATTGCTTAACCGCATTGGCTGATCCGCGTACCTAAGTAAGCCACGACCTCCTTGCACTAACCATTTTTTACTTGACTCGGCACAGGTATGAGCATTTATCGTACCACTCGTATCTCTTTTCTATTTCGAAGTGGGCAAAATTCCAGTAAGTTCCAGGAAGATCGGAATATTGCTACACATGAATATAAGTGGAAATGTCTTTTACAGGGTAATATTGTTTAAATGTCAGTTGAAAATGGGTCTCCCACATTATCTAGTTGGCCACAAAGAATAAAAACATAACCCTTCCTTGGCAGTCTGGGTAAAAATATGATTCTGAACGAATTCTTCCAATGCTATTTACACGAGAATAGTTAAGGTAGCTTTCACTTAAAACTTGAAAACCATTGATAGAAAGAAGTGCTTGACTGATCTGATCAGTGAAGACGAGACGATATAAAAAGTATAGTAAAAAGGAAGCCAGATAAAGGAACTTACAATAATGATTGAAGAATAGAGAAGGAATATAAGTGAATGATGAGGACAATATTTGATGATGTTAAACCAAGATGATTTTTCATTTATTGTTCAGAATAATTATGACAAGTCAATACATTATTTTCCTCCCATTGTTGGTCAAAAACATCTTGACCGCAATATATGTAATTTCCATGTTATTATATGTATTATGTAGGAAATAGTGGGACATGACATCACCGAAGGAGCGGTGTCGCGTACCATGTGATTCAGTAGTGATGCAATTCCAATAGCCTGATCCAAGGAGCAGTCTTATTCTAGAGACCGATTCCATTACAATACAACAGATAAATTCGTAAATAGTGTCTTCTCACGTCAATATTTAAAAAATCGAATCGTGGCAAAGGGCAAAAGTAGGAGGAATGAAAACAAAGACATCATACCTAGGGTAATAAAGCTGACTTTGAAAGAAGCAGCAGCAGAGGTTCCAATTGTTTGTGTGCATGGTGAATCAATACTATTGTGCCTTACAAGACAAGAACAAGGCGAAAAGTGGAAGACGATTTATAGAAATCGTTTCCGAGAATCAAGCTTGGTATCATTCTTGCGGTCATTGCAATGGTTAGTATTATCAAAATTGAGCACACGCTCGCAAATAGCCGTGAGGTCACTCGTGATCTTAATTACGTATCGTACGATTTTACTGTATCGAACCGGTTGAGAAGGAAGTGGTCGAGATTTTAGGACCTCCTTGTGATCTTGGTGAATTGGTTTTATTTTTTGCATTCGATGTTCATCGCGCTAAAACGAGCTTTAAAAATGAGCTTTGCTTACCATAATGCGTCGTTTCAAAGTAGACTTAAGCATTATTCTTTTAGAACAATGTTGTCTGAAGGACAATTCGGGCAAAGTCGCTTTGAATTTGATTAATGTCGCACAACAAAAACATTTTACATTTGTATCTAATTAATTTTATTACTCATCATAACATGACATTATTATATATTATGCTAATGGTGGTATTTTTATTCCATATGGCTCCCATGGGTGTCACTAACATATTTTGCAACAATCCAAAATAAATGATGACGTTACGGAGTTCAATGACATCACAATTAGTGACATCATCGGGTAAGTATAAGCAAAGCAAATAGCAAGTAGAAAATCGTATATCCAATCAAGCAGAATGTCAAATGCAAATTCAATATTGAAACAATTTATAAAACGAATATTGAAACAATTTATAAAACGTTTTTGGTCTTTACTGATTCTGGGAATCCTATTTTAGAAAATAAACCTCGATCTCAATATGGACCAAAGAACTCGTAACTAAAACGTGTGGACACTCCTTATTCGTCAAGAATTAATGTAGGAGTAAAGGTGTGGAAGCCTTACAATAAAACTTACTTTCAACTAGGTTAAGACCGTTTAATCGGATCCGTATTCGCGTGCGATGTTATTAACAGTGAAGAACAAAATAAAATTTATGCCAGTACATAAATTCCGCTCGACAAATTTTATAAACAGAGACCTGCAAATACTGATTCCAACGCAAAAAGAAATGGAAACCGGTTTAAAAGAATGACACTCGGCCTACGCAGTCAGTTTTTAGAACGCTTACATAAACCACCAACACTGGATTTTTATGGCATTCAAAAAAACTTGTGTGTAAATTTATCAGATGGAATAGCGTCATAAGTGAATTATTTCGCGAAGAATTCGGGTCGGCGGCATACAACTGAAGAGGGGGAGGGTTACAAAATTTTCAACAGCTCATAGTTATCTCAGGAGTACATAAATCACAAGCAGCGTCAGTGTTACGCAACGCGGCAGCGCCATAAAGAACTAGATTTTTACCAAGACACGCTCCAACATGTGAGTCATTATAAACTGAAATCTGGACTCAAGTCAACAACATTATCTTACACTTATGTAAACTTTGCATAATATTCGCTGAACGCGACATGATGTATACTCGCAAGATTTAGGGCATTACCTTATCAGCGTAGATAGCGTCTCCCGAGAATTTAAAAATAATTATTGCAGCACACGAGAACTTGCCAAACAACAAATGTAATAAGCGATGGCCTGCGGTACTAAATACAGAAGGGCACGAAGCAGTTATCGTCAATTACGCAAGCATTAGAAACATGGACACAAGTAAACAAAACTATTAGCAGCTTTACCATAAGGGCTTACAAACAGAAACATCGGTGAGGTCGCGCAGTAAAATATTGTTAGCATCCCTTTACGGACAATAGATAAGCACCAATACAAGTTGCAAAATGTCTATTTGGGCAAGCGATCAGCTGTGCAATAAATAAGATACTGAATTGAGACTCGATGAATTTGTGCGGACTATAATAGGTGTGGGCAGCAAGTCGGCAACCAGTGACGTAATCCAATTTGGACAATTAGGTGCTATGGAGTAAACAACTCGTGGTCGAGATGTAGGTTATCGGTACGCGCTCAATATTGTGATAGCAATGGGGGACACACACATTAGCGATGTTGATAAATATGTTGATGGGCTCCTAAATATTTATCTTTCATAACCACGTGCGCAAGATCGACAGCTTTGGGGTAATTAAAATAAAAAGATGGACAGCTTTCAAGTTAAACATAAAAGCGTTAAGTAGGGATAGGCGCGTTAGAAAGCTATCGCGATGTGTGTTGATTGACGTCAATGAGACACGTGCTGTTAGGTGACCTAAGACCCGTTTTCACAGCACATCCGCTTAGGTCTGCGCTTTAGACACATTGATAAGATTGATTTGACGTTGGATCTTGGCCGAGAGACAACGGCTGCTTCTAGAAACGCTCATTGTGACCTTTAGCGTGACAATCGCGTTACAACGTAGTGGTCCTTGTGGTGAATTATAGTAGGCTTAGCTGGTGGCGGATTTATTATAATTAACTTGGAGAGTCTCATCGTGACTAATTGTGAGAGGTGATAAATTGCTGGTTTGTGAAACTATATTGTAGGGCTGTGCGTTAAAAAGTCATGTCTACGTCTAGTTTCTTAGTGCACTTCTTGATGAGTTGCATTTTTCTGAAGAATGTAGAACATGCGTGCGACCCGGAAACCTCTCAACAGTGGCAAAGTGGCTGTTACAAAGCATTACTGCTAGACCAAGTAGGCCAACTGCATAATGCGCACTTTTAATTCATAACAAGCTGCACTCAATACAGTGTCTAAACACTTCAAGTTAAACTTTTACGTAACGCAGTTTCAAAATACTACCGGCAGGACTTTTTCAACAGATACATTATGTTAAGTATAGGATTAACTGAATACAAATAAACAGAGTGATGTGAATGTTCTTAAAATATTGCATTTCTCTTTTCATTATTCTCGGCAGGAGGTGCATATTTTATTTATAAGTGTCATTGTTTAAATAAAAACAGAATGCTACATACATCGCGCACAATCAATCTTTTTGAATAAAATTTCGAAATACATCTGTGTAGTAGTGCAAATAATTAAAGCAATTGGAGTAGTGTGTTGCGAAGCAAAACAAAAAAAATGCATTATAAAGACCTTTTTGTGTATAAAACTAAGACGTTCAAAGCGTAATGACTAATGACATAGCCAACCTTAGTAATTGTAATAAACTTCACACGTCTCTAGAACGCTGAATAATTTAGTTCTCACATTAATAATTTAAAAATTGACGTTAATCTCGTTCATCATTACCGTTATCAGAGGCAGCGTGCAAATGTTAACACACACTGGATAAACATTGATAACTGGTTACACAAAGATGGCTGACATCGGGGATCTATTGAATACTAACCCTGTCTCAATAGAGGTTATCTAGCGCATCAACGAGATAAGGACTCCACTGAGAACCACTAAATTGTTTTTATACCAACAAATATTTTAAAGACGACCTAGATTTTACAATCGCAATATATTTCTTTTAATTGCGTTTATATAATAGGTGTGTCGATAAATAAATGTGGTGAGGAAGCGATTGCACTGAAGTTTTTTAGAGCAAGAAAGAAAGAAAACATTTCATTAATTTCGTTGTTCGTTTCAGAATCATCAAATGTATCTAAATTCTAATTGAATTTCAATTAAAAGCACATTGTTCTAACAATGTGAGTACATTTATTGAAAGTTTTAGATAAACAATAGCCTTGCCCAAGTTAATTGCAGTACACTCCTTACAACTAATGGTATGACGTCAGCGTCAGTGTCAAGGGGGAAATTCAAAGCACGAGTGTTGGAACAATAAAACGATTGATTGGTATCAAACGATATCTTAGCTGGAGATCAGGCTCGCGAAGATAGTGCTGTGGTAATGAGCGACACCACGATAACATCACAATCGACCATTGTCGCGTGTCGTTCACATTATCCAATGTATGAAATTGTAAAACATTCATTATTCTTTACAATATTTATGAGTTGTTAGAATCTGTAGATATTTGCTAAATTACCTTTTGAAAAGTAATAAATCAGTGGGTATAGATGTCATTGCTTACTTGTTATTGAGTTTGTTGTCAGGTCATTATTCAAAATATATTAGAGTAAAAAGTATTGGCAAATAAATGCTTCATTTCTCAAAATATCTTTGCTTATATTTCGAAAGTATCAACACTTGACATGCGAGCAATACAGCACCAACAACTGAATCTAATAAAATACAAAATATTGAATCAACTTCTCAGATATTGCACACCTAATGCCAGTCAGAAATTACTCAAACGCCAGACTGGTTGATAAAAATTTAATTATGTGCCAAAACCTTATAGTGCGGCTTCAGGTGACCGTTGGCATAACGCCCGGACATGGCGTAAACAATCTATTTCAGATCTGGGAGTTGATTCGGTGTGTTATATTCTAACGGGACACTTCCCTCTACCTGACGGCCGCTGAGCTCTTTATATGGGTATGTATGACCACGAAACGCTATCCTTCTAGGCGCAAATGATGTCATATAAAATTTCAGTAATGACACAATTCATTGTTGAGGTCACACTCAAGCTGCTAACCGCCTGATTCAGGCCTGACACCTCGAAAGGATAGGATCATCCATGACGTAACAGTGTTGAATTAATAATTATACATATAGGTATGAACTGAAGTGTGACCATTTGTTTGCGGTTTTCAGTCAAATCATACGATCGTGCGGTGAGTCGAGCACTAACAAAATATTTGCTTTGAGCCGTGTGACTAATCGTTGGACATTAAGTAACCATTGCCGGGGTGGATGACCGTATCTGTTTGTCGTTCGCTCAGAGGGCAGGTTCATTTGCTTAAAAAACTGCTTTCAGACAAAGGTGTGGACAAATTTGACATGAAACAATAATGTTGTTAGGTTTTACCAAAGTAGCACATCGGCCTGGCCGATTTTTCTCAGGGTTAGAGCATCCTCGACGTCTTTTGATTGATCACCAAGCCTGATATAGGCACTTACCTTCTTTTGGAAAAATATGTCACCCGTTTAGAAGACATTGCCTTACCTGAAACAGAAATAGATGCAATGTTAGTATAATATGTCACTTAAAATTGTCACTAATTGCTGCAAGTGTGCTATTTAGATTTTATTTTATTTTAGTCTTGCTTTCATCTTTTACGCATCGAGAACATTTAATGAGAGCAACTCGGCTTCAAACGTCAAAAAGTATTTAAAGGTAGGCTCAGAATTTTCTTACAACAAATATGTACAATGAAAACGGAACTGAGAGGGAACAAGGGCAGTTAATAAAAGTTATAGTAAACAGAGGTCGGGGATTTGTGAGGACATGAGAAAAACACGTGGATGAGACAATCGGTTTGATTCACATAGTAAACATGCTCGCTCGACGGGCCACCTGCCAGGCAGTAAGTTATGTATGTTGATTTGTTTCATTCAGATATATGCGGAGATTAATGTGTTTGTTGATGAGAATTGCATAATGAATCGAGATGACAGTAAGGTCTTCTCTAGCTTTCTTGATAATGATAAGTGAGTGAGCATATTTATCTGATGTAAATAATTCCGTATATATACAGCGATGTAGCAAACTAGTCTAGACAAAAGACAAAGGCCGGTAGCTTATGAACAAACAAAAACTAGAAGACACAGCACATAAAGGCAAATAAGACCTTGGGTAGAACAGCACGTCTAACAGATAGGTGTAACGTTACAAAATCTCGCACATAATATCAACTATGACATTGAACCTTGGTCGCTCTTTCAACATAAAATAAGGCATACAAATATTTATTGAGTTTCACAAAGTTTTCCGTATGTATTGCATGGCAACGTTACTATTATTGACTAACACTTGGTTGTATAACAGAACAGCGGCATGGCACATGCGCGATTAGAAATGCATAAATCACGTTGTGTCCCATGCGCTAGCGCTCCGCACGACTCACCAGTGTGATCTCTATAATGCACAGCCTTTACGAGTGCCATTAATTTACACTGACAACCATTTTGTTGAGTGGCGGTTACAAAAAACATTTTCAAAATACAATACGTGTCATTCACTCAGAATATTTTGGTTTCTTTTTGAAGACTGTACTTTCGTCTCTACAATTTTTATGTAAAGAATTTGCTTGGGAGTTTTGGTAAATGACGTTTCAGTTGCTATATTTAAATGAACCTATCGCTTTATTTTTTTACTTTGAAGAGTCTTTCTATGTGATAGACCTGATTTTTTGAATGCCTTATAGACCAAGCCTTACTCAATTGACATGTAAATGATTTTAAATGTGAAAATCAGATGCTGCGCAATGCATACACGCGCGTTGTCCTATATATCATTGCTTTTAGTTATAATTGTTATAATTGTTCTGTATAATAAAACGGCAACAGTGGCAGCTGGTTACCGTATGAGAGAGGACGTTACGTAAGTGGTTACAGGTAACAAGTATTTAACTATTAGTTATTATAGGTACCTATAAACCGTGGTTGTTACAATTCTATCATTGTGTTCGGCGTGGCTTTTAAGCGCAATATCTGGAGCGTGACCACTCGTAATCCGAACCATTCCACGTTTTGGAAACTCATGTTCGATTCTTCCTATAATTTATAGTTTCTAGTATTTATAGGATTTTGACCCTGAAGCACTATTGCCACATATTAAAATGTTATTCATAAACATGAGACTCATTGAGTTTCACAAGACTGCTAAAACATTCATATAAGCACTAAAACATTACACAATTAACACCGAAAATAACTGTTCAATATTATGTATTGTGTATTACCATTAAACTTCACGATTCAAGAAAACATTGTTAGTATTCATTGCGGCTTCTAAAAATTATGTATTTGTTATCTCATAAATATTTGCAAAGAACAGAGTAACTCTCCACTGATTTACAAACTGAGTATCTGATCATCTTTGAGATAAACATGGTCATTTAAGTTCTGCTTGACTTTTAGTACCTAGTTTTCACTCAACAAAGGTATTTTATGAGGATTTGCAATATAATGATTACTTGGTGAAACCAGAGGCCCATGGGCGGCTTTCAAACTCTGACACCAGGTTAGTCACTAAACCACGCGAAAAGACGGAAGACTTGGTGAAGTGTCATATTGGAAACACACGTTAATATTTTATATTATGCATGAAACAAACCACTTTAGTCCCAAGATTATTCAATATAACGCTTCTTGTTATGAACACCTATGTTCAGCTGTGAAGTGTACATGGCCTGATACTTATGTATGTTAAAACTATATTTGCAGTCTTGTGGAGTCTTACCATCGCTCAATCATTGTCACTTATTCCAGGATAGTTCGCAATACGCCCGTGCCCGCCCTTTTAGTATGATCAATGAGATAGGTCTTAGAGAAAGCGGTGAAAAGGAGTTTAGGGGATATATTTTTTTTCGGTCACATTTTTTTAGTGTATTTTTTTACCTAAATGGATGGAGGAGGGCAACGATGTTCTGAGACAAAAAAAAATAGCATCGTTTTCGTGTTTATTTTTTGCGACTATACTAGTATAGTATACTTTTATAGAGACAGACAATGTTTATGATTTAGACTGATATACACTAACGTGTGAATTAATAATGAGTGTATTCTTATTGTTTTGTTTGTGCGAAGTTTTTTCGTACATAACAAAAACTATGGGTTAAGAAAAGCACTCGATGCTTCGCGTGGGAGGTGTTATAATAAACGAAGATACAAAAAATCTTCTGTTTGCTATTTTAGCTAGGCAGAAAAAATATTACTCTACACTTTCATAAAATAATTTTAGAGTACTTAACGTCAGCAGCTGTTTCCTGTATCATAATGTATTTTTATTTGTATTTAATTTTCTTTCATTGAAATAAAAATTGTCTCTTCCATAATATTCTTCTGTTGACATTGAATTATGGTGTTGGCAAGACGTTTTCCGCTTTTTATATCCCGCTAACAATTCCACCTCATCTAAGCCTCACCCTTAGGCAACTCAGCCTAGCATTGTATGCATGGAGCACCGTTATACGGCTGGCACCGTCCATCAGATATAAAACCTACTGACAGACGATAACGGTAACAGACAACGTTTCTTATGCGCGATACTACAGCCCACAGATATACGACGTTATTCAATGTTCTACATGATGTATCTTGACATAAGACAGGCCGCATTAAGGCGATCTTAGACGCTAGTAATGGTTCTATAAGTTCGCATGTCAATGTACTCGGTAGTTTTTTGTGAGGGTGCCCATATATGGGTAGGTGATGTGAAGAGTGATTTGAGCTGTGTGGGAGGTAAGATAAATTGGCAAACAGAATCCTTTCTTTATCTAAGTTTGATTTGCAGATGTCTGTTGATCATGATTCATTAATTTTGTTATTTTGCTGAGGCCTAAACAAATTATGTGGTGTTATTGATTCAATCGGATAAATATCGACCAATACTCAGCAAAGACAAGAACTGAAATAGAACCACGCTTGTGTGTGTGTGTGTAAATACCGTTATTAAGTGTGAACATCAAAACAGTCGTAAAATCATATATGCGAGGAATTCAGAATCAATATAACACGTTATTGTTCACAGCAATTATGTGTGCGTTATTTTTATACCTAGCTATGATATAACTGAACATAATAACTGATTAAATAAAGGCACACCAGCTGTTTCGTAAAAACAAGTTTATTAAGTAATACTCTTTTGTTTATCTGAATATTTCACTAATCAGGGGTTACGAGGTCGTTGTGACGAACATAATATTGATATTGCCAAAAATAGCCATGCGTCTACCGCAGAATATGGGCGTCCCCCATAGATCGATAAAACGAATAACGTTGAGAAGTCAGACTAGTCCCCATTTGTTTATTTGTTTATTTGCGTGTAAAGAAAGGGGTGAAAGGTTTTTGATCGCGAAAAACACGAAGAGATTACACGTGCTCTTTACATTGACCGTGCAGTACAAAAAATTAAAATTGCCTCAATACGAGATTAACTCATGCGCATGTTTAATTACTCGTTAGATCTATTTGCGGGCCGGGTCAATGTTAGCCCACGGTTGATTGAAACAGTTAAATAACGCCGCGTGTACAGGGCTGTCAATCTCAATTTCTTAGCAGTACGCTTCACAATTAGCCACACGTACTTTTCCAAACGGTAAATAGACGTTCGTTAAAGGAATATTAATTTTGTCTCAAGTTAAAACGTTTCTTAAGCTATTCTGGGAATATATTAATTGGAGCTAGTCACTGAGACGTGGCGAATAAATTATAATTTATCTGGAGGATCATAGTTATAAACATATAGTTGGGAAATACGCGCTTAAGTGCGTACGCGCAATGCCCATTTTCGGAGTCGATTTCCAAGAGGAGTGAATGTGGTGTTGCCAACTAAGGGACAATACGGGTTAACTTAATAAATAATTTTCTACTGCAGATTTCTAACATCATGTTGACACTGCTTTATAATGACAGGCATGACAGAACCTGCTCCCGCTGCCTAACATAACCGCGTTTTGCAGTCATTCTGTTTTCAACGTCAGTTTTATGATGAGATGAGTTATAGTGATTAATTTTCCTTAGCATGAATTTTCCGTAGGGACCAGGATGACTGTATTTATATAAACGCGTCATGTTTCTATCATTATCCACTTACCTAGACAAGAAAAACATCGTCAATCATAATAAAATAGGTTTTTTGACCTCACTGCTTCAATAGACATGTACAGACAACTTTAATTAGTCTTTTACATTGTGCGTCAATTATTTATCAATTCGACAGTAGATAACTATTTTCTATAAGTAATTTAAACAACAAATGGAAGTAGAAGAAAACAAGAAAACGAAAGGCCCAGGTTATCAAGAGATATGTTGAAGACAAAACAGTTTTATGCAAACAAGTTAGTAGTAAATAATTATTATCTTCAATGGACATTAAAATAACACTTCACCAAAGAACAAATATTTGGCCATTTGCTTTTGGTGACTTTTGTAAAATATTTCTGAATGGCCCGACGCCTTGTAAAATATGTAGTTATTTAGCATTTCAGATCCTGTTCATTTAAAAATGATTTGTAGGAAATATTTATCATTGAAATAATTCCTATCAGCAACCGAAAAATCCATTACCTCGTATATATTATTTTCATAATGTGTGAATGGAATTACCACAGGACGATAAAAGTAACGGGATCAATGCAATAGATTGGAAATATACAACGTGACGCACGAATTTATTTTAGGAAAAACTTGTAGTTAAAACTAACCACGCTTAGTGGAATGTAAAATGGTTGGGTGCTGATAAGCTTTGAAAATTTTCCACATAATTGTTCAAATGAACGAACACAATAGGAAAAAAAATTTGAATCTGTGCAGAGTTAATATTACTTCTGGATCCTAGTCAAAAGAAAAGTTGAATAATCCATTCAATTATCATATCCACAAAAAAATTGTCAATCCAATCTCATTCTAAGAACAACACAGCCCTATAATTTCCACTAAATCACAATGAAAATAAATAAGATAGCTTCCCAATGTGGTACACATGGGAAGCTATCTTATACGAATGGTGGACCGTTTCACGCGACCCGATGTTAGGCAAACATCGTCGCGAATACTTGGCAAATCGGAGGGGAATCTTTGGCACAGTCGACAAAGTCACGTCTCCGATTTGTGCCTAACGGGTCTAAGATAGCACTCGCTTAATATTTAAATCATACACCATTGTATTTGAAAGTCAAGACCTTTTAACATTGTTGATTTAAGCTATCTTGGGGCAATCGTTTGTTTTTTTTTCTATCTGGGTTCTTGGATGTAAGATGGATCAGTACTACGACGTATTAATACCACCATTTTTCCAGTATTAGTGAGAGACGGAGCTATACAAGGCCGCTAGCAACATTCTTTTTTCGCAGTAGAATAATGATGGCATTAATACTTCATAGCCAGCCCCAGTACTACGACGTATTAATGCCATCATTTTTCCAGTGTTAGTGAGAGACGGAGTTATACAAGGCCGCTAGCACCATCTTTTTTTCACAGTGGAATAATGATGACATTAATACTTCATAGCCAGCCCCAGTACTACGACGTATTAATGCCATAATTTTTCCAGTATTAGTGAGAGACGGAGTTATACAAGGCCGCTAGCACCATCTTTTTTTCGCAGTGGAATAATGATGGCATTAATACTTCATAGTCAGCCCCCTGTTCTTGAATGTTGCCACTCATTAGAAATGATCAGTTATGTTGCTAACTCGGAAAGCGGAAACTACATACACACTAAAATCAGTTTCAATATTGGTGTCAATAAAGATAACGCCAATTTTCAAATTATCTTGCCAAAATAAACTTTATTCACATGATATTGGTAAATAATCAGTAAAATAAAGCAGGCCATCGACGAGTAACATTTTGTCAGCTGTAACGTTTGCATAATCGAATCGGGGAGGAGGATTGTCCTCCAAATCGGTGTCACTGTTACGTATTATCACGCAAGGTCGTTGGTACTACAAATACGACATTAGAAAAATGTCTTTCTAATTAATGTGATACAAATGTTGGAAAAACACCAAATTAATTGGATAGTTTGTCAGGACTTCTGTTGATGAAATGTTTTGGCTGAGCATAAGTTTGACTTTCGCCTAAGATCGATGACTCATTTGGATGGAAGTCTTTTTTTTTTTTTTCCACGTAGTAAATACGATTAAATACGTTTGACACTCATGTACATTTCATATTGGTTAGCAACTTGTTATAACTTATGCACTCCAATGGTTGATCCTAACATGTTACAGCTTGCGTTGCCTTAGGTACTGTTCTGGTTTCTCCATCATGAGCGGGATAAGGAGTTTTATAAGAGTTTCTAAACCCCAGGAACCAAGAAAGTACAGTTTTTACAGTACTACAGTACAGTTACTGTTCTCGCCTAATATGACCTTTTGTATTTTACTTAGAGCTCTTTCTTTAAAGTTATCAAAAACCTCAAAGGACCACCGTCTCTCTCACCGTGAAAACTTAGGTGAAGTGAACTTAAAGTAAGCTGTCATGTCCATCCTTACCTTCAGGTGGAGAGACACCTCACCTCACCTACGTTGTCACGGTGCGATTTACCAGAATCAAACGGCTGTTATTCCACCTATTGCTAAGGATTGACACTATTGACAGATCTCTTCAAGCTCACAGTGAGCTCTCTTCACCTAAGTTCACGGTGCGATTTACCAGAATCAAACGGCTGTTATTCCACCTATTGCTAAGGATTGACACTATTGACAGATCTCTTCAAGCTCACAGTGAGCTCACTACACCTAAGTTCACGGTGAGATTTTTACAGAATAGATCGGCAGTTACATAACTTTGTATTATGCAAGCGATAATTTGGCTACCACATTAAATAATAAGATATATCTCGGAACAAATCGAGTGAATGTTTACGAATGTATCTTTCGCTACGGTCGACCTTTGTGGGTGAGACATCAAGGCCGATCACCGGCGAACCGGAAACGTTGGACAATATGGGTCAAGACTCAAGTGTGATGTTTAATCATAAGATACTCGTATTTACCAAACATGAATTCGGATGTGGTTGCAGAAGCAATTCATTCAGAGTGTCAGGTTACGTGATGAGTAATTGGAGACGGATTTCCTTTTACCTTTTTAAAAGGTAATTCAATTAATTGAATGGGATTTGTCTATATCTAGCGTTATTGTAACACCATTATGTCATCGAAAAACAAGTTAGTGTGGTTTGATAGTGTTTTTGACACTAGGTTCTTTATTCTTTCGTTTCGTAGTTGACGTTGGGAATTTAGAATTCGATTTATTCACTGGAAAGACAGTTCTTGTTCAAACAACTGTAACTGTCAAATAAATGAAATTATTTCTCGAAATCGAATAATGAATAGAAAGTGTCTCCCAACAAAAAAAGTGACAAGTTAATCAGTTGGCAAATCGGTTGTATAACATGTGATCCACGTAATTCATGTTTGACGACAATCTCTGGCAAACACTGATTTCATCGCTTCTGATGACTGTTTGTGAACGAGATACTCTATTTCCGAAGATAACTGTGTTAGCCTTTTATCATTGACAATAGTTAGTCATGCATTAGGATATGCGGTTACATTTCCGCTTAGCGTAAATGCTGATGCAAAATTGAGCGATTCGTATACGGTATTGGATCTCGTTTTATGGCGCATAACATTTTCGATTGGCAGTCCATCATTCCAAAGCGAAGCTGTATCATCGCGACGGTAATACGAAGCAACAAAGTAAAATGGCACAAAAGGCTTCCAAGGTTCAAAAAGTACTTTCTGCAGGGGAATTTCGCCTCTGCTAGTATGGAGAAAGATGTAATTTCGTGTGCGTAATTGTATTGTTGTAGGTGACGTCATGTTGAGTCCTTGTACGGCTGGGTGCGCCGACGCATCCCGAGGCTGCGGTTACAACCACTAGGGATATATGTTTCAATGTCATGTGAGATGACGTTAGTGCGTTGTTGCTAGGGGCACAGATGAAAGTACAGCCGGTACACAGCCTGACTATAAGTAGACAACCGCAATGCACTAATTTAAAAAGAGATTAAGTTCATTAGCTTCGGAAAATACCAGAACTTGTTCTTACTAGGTGCAGCACTTTGACAAAACAAAGGCTAGTATGTCTATTTTTAAATCCAATACTTTATATTTATTTGAATACATACTTAAACGCTTTCCCATATCTTTCTACTCTTCTCTAAAAGCCTTGCCTTTTCCGGCCAAACCTTTTTGAAAGTTTAAAGTGTCTTTAGTTGCCACACCTGCATTTGTGTCTGCTTTAGTGTCAGAATGATTCACTAGGAAATGGAAAACTTTTGGATGTATTAAATCCTCAATAATCTTTATTTGAACTTGAGTTAGAGCTGCTTTATATGTAATGTATTTGTCACATCTTCGGGTGAGAATGTGAGATTTATCCGAAACGAGCGATTCATGTCCTATCGATATATGATGTTGACGAAAGTAATAAGTTAGTATCTACTTATAATTTACACAAACCCTCATAGATCACGATTCTGCTAACAATCTATGATCAAAGTACAATCGCTTATTTATCTCTGTTGTAACCGCGCTTATTATTAGAAAGGTAATATTGCCAAAGATAGCACAATTTCGCCGCGTGGCTGGTGTTCAGCTTGTACAAAATGATGAATTGCGAATGGCGAATCTATGAGGTCACTACATTTCTTTCGGACATCGAACTCTCTACCGGTTGGTTGTTGCTAGGTAGATTATAACGGTCACATCATAGTGCCTCTTTACGGGTACAAGACAGCAAATTACAAAAGTTGCGCAGCAATTAGGCCGTTGCTTTAACAAGTCTGCAATTATTGATAATAGAAATGTTTCTGTTCGGTGTACGGCATAAGACTCAAAATGGAGCGTTGGTAGGTGCAGTAACGGCATAGAGTGGATTGGTGGCAACAAGAGTGATGGATGTGGTGTACATGCTAGCAATGTCTCTTTGATTGACAAAAAGTGATTGAAATAATCGTTCTAATAGCGATAATTCCTAATTTTCTGTCTAAGTCATAGACAGAAAATCAGGAATTACCGCTGAATGTGTATGTGAATTATCGATGGATGTGGTGCACATGCTAGCAATTCTGTCTATAACTTTGTCTTGAATTCCTTTCGTAACTAGACATACCTAATTCAAGTTTTGTCATTCTTTTTAATAAGACAGATTTTGCAGACGGAATTTTCAGCCCAGACGAATATACCTATCGCTTTTAATTAAAAAGCCTCCCTTTCAAATCGCTGAAATATTCTCTTACGAATGAAATATTATATTTGTGTAATATGGCCCGATATTAAAACCTTGGGTCAGGTGCTTATTTAATTGGCAACCCTTGCGGGGGACTAGGGAGGCGAGTGGAGCGTGTAAATAGCTGTAGGGGGAATCAATGGGGACTCATACACGTTGCTATGTCTACGTATACTAGCATATTTACAGTAGTGACGCAACTCATTTAAATGCAGCAAAGAGCACGTGTTTGAACACGCTTATAAGGCAAAACCGCTGCTATTATTTTTTCTGCAGTTTTAATTGCATTACTTTATTTTTATATGGTCTTGATGTTTTATTAATTGTTGCAGTAATGTGTTGGTGCACGTGACAATAGAGGGCATGAATGATATTGCATTGTTGTACGTAGAACTACTGATAACTCTCGTAACTTTACTCTTGAGATTTCGTAGAATCTCACGACCAATCATTGTGCAAAACCGTTGTTCTTTAATGAAACATTTTGTTTTCATATTATTTTATTTTATCCTATTTTATATGTTTTTATGAACGACTAATTGGTTACTTATACACGGTGTCTGTTGTTTCATATAAAAGTGCAATCCATATAAGGTCAAAATGTATGGAACAGATGTTTTTTTTTTAGTTTGTGGGTCTAGAACTCTAGAATCATGTAGTGAATTCATGGTTACAGTTTGCTCGTTGATTTAGACCCTGTATAATTATGCCTTTCATTGTCAATTACCTATTATTGTTTATCCCAAGTCCTTTTGACCTTTGACTCATAAGTTTATGTTGTTAAACCCACTTATTGTTCAATTAAACACCCCCTTGACACGCGAATGTCACTTTAATGTTCGTAAAGCTCCATCTTTTCTTTTTAACGACGTTTTTTTTATTATCTTGCTCAAAAGAATTATTTAAATAAATTTTATTCGTTTCTTGTTTGTACGCAAATAAAAACTGGGCTAATCTTGCTGCTACAAAAGAAATTGTTTCAAATTTTGGGGAATATGCGTCAGCTGCATTGCCGGGTTCCACATTGGCAAGACCTGCATTAACTGCATCTATGGTAGACACAGTACGTATTTGCAACCCTATTCTATGCATACCTAGTACCAACTACCTACAGTGCACTTTGTTTGCAGTGGTACACCCCTACTGTTATTAACTAGAACTTGGGTGTCGAACACTTTTTGCAGATATGAACAAATGCGCGGTACCAAGGGCACTCAGGGCGCGACCGCGCGAACTAACACGGGGTATAATTGCTCACTTTTCTCAAGCTCAAACGCTTTCGCAATGAATTCAACGCGAAGATTACTCGTGAATTATTGTAACGATCTCGCACACATTTGCGAGTACTTTATCGCGCATTCGGGATCTTCTTCTCTGTCAAATCTCGAGTGTTAAGTGGGATATTGAAGATGTATTCGTTCAATGAGTTTTCGGGAGATATTGAGAGCACGTTTCCATTTTATTTAGCAAATTAAATTGGAGGCTCGAGCTCTTATCGAAAGAGGGCATCAATTTAAGATTCGTCAGTCATGCTGCGAAATAGGCTTGAACGATGTTCTGATATCGCATCAATTCAGTATATTGATTGAAATGTTTTTCTTAAAGATTCTTGTAGAACTCGTTTGGCTATCGGCAAATATTCATTCAGTTTGCAGATAATCCGAACAAATAATGTACAGAGTTCAAAGGCACTAACAAGAAAAAGTCAATACATTATCGCAGATCTACAATGACTACTGCATTTTTTGTCTAAACTTCTAAGCTAAGTGCAGATAGGTACTTTACGACTTAGCCAAATACATAATGTAATTCGCCAACACACTTTAAAGCGTAGTTTACCTATTTAAATATTTATTTACCTATTGAACGTGACTTACTGCTAACACCTTCTAAAATGTAGGTATAGTTTCAAGTGCCATTATGTTATGATGACTGTCTTGGTAATCCCAAAGCAGTATAAATAATTCAAATCTTTTTACTTGTATCACTAGCATGTCAAACAAGTGTGAATTGGTTGCTAAACCAATAATCTAAGACATACATATAATATCACAGTAGGTAGGTAACTCTAACTACCTTATCATAAAAACTTGTATTAATTAGTTAATAACAGATAGCGTTATCAAAATTCATAAAAATAGGTACCTATCATAGACTGTTTTTGTAAGTTCTCTTAAATATTCACATTACTCACAGCTCAGTCTCAACACCCACTCGTTTTGTTTTACTACCTACCTACCTATAGTTATAATCGCGATGGATAAATAAACAATGATGACCTTCACATCTGCCAGTCGAAAACAGGTATCTCCCATGAACATAATATTTATATCGTTGTGTGTAACCGAAACATAAAAAAAAAAATATTTTTAGAATTGCCCCTTCTGATAGATATAAATATCGTGAAATATCAATTCATATCGGGCAAGTTTACCGTCACTAGAAATTTTGTATCATGACTTCTTAATTAAAGCAGTACATAAAACATTTTTACGATGGTTTATACAGCTCAGCTATTCGCGAATGGTTCAATGTTGCAGTACTTGCAATTTTGTTGTACATTTGATGCCTTGTAGCAGTCGTGTTCAGTACCCTTGCCGTGACATCTAAATGTTCAAGTCAATAACCTGCCAGCAAAAAATCTACAATAACTCGACACTAAAAGCAACCGCGCTCTATTCTTGGAGCATGACGTAAGCTTCACCGTGGTGCTCAAAAATATGGGTTAAATTACAAGATGATCACAACACTGTAGGTTTTGGGATGCCTTGGGAGGCATGCGCATTTATCGTAATTATTCAAAGGCTTGTCGTTAGCAGATAATTACATGAAGGATATGAATGCTCGTACATATTCGGACATTAGGGCTGGCCAATTATTGTTTCAAAAACCCCAAATGTTTCCTTGATGATCTGAATTTGCATGTGCATGACGTGTAACCATGTTGATGCTGTGCCTTTATTTACAACAATGGTTAAAGTTAATAGTCCGCCACTTTGATGACTTGCGGTGCAAAGTTAAAATAGTCTTGACATCTTTTAACCAACCAAACTGTTTTATCATAATTGTCTTTGCATTTTAAGTGTAAATAATTAAAACCCGTTTAACCTAAACAGAATGTCTCATGATCATGTATTTAAACAAAGACCTAACACTAATGATATGCACTACATTCATTTAATAATTGAGCTTTGATTGGAAAGATCATGGCCAGAAAATTGCTAAGCAAGAAATACCTCCTGCGGAATTGGGTACCGAAGGTTGGTCCTTTAGACCGGCGATTAGTATAGTAAAATCATATCCGTGTCTTTGTAAATACTCATCCACTTAACAAAATTATATTATTTAGTACTTTTTTTTCCAGTCAATATGTGGGTGACATTTGTATCTTTTTAAAACTTCTGTTAGTATTTATCTTTTGTTACATTCTTGCTGTGGGTGTCAAGTCAAAACCTTCGCGGCTATTGATTTTTTTCTTAGAGCAACTAACTGGCAAGTCATATTGTCAGCAGATTGTATCATGTGACAATGCCAAAGACCCGCCCACAAACAGGCGTTGCTCTATATCAAGATATGGCTTTTTACTTCCTACTTCTTTTGGCATTCGATCTAGACATAATTTTTAGATAATGTCCTAGACTTCATTCGCAGCAACGAGACAGAGAATACTTAAACATAGTTAACTCTCACGCTAATTCAAACAATTAAGTGCCTGTTAAAAATCGAATAACCTGAACCTGCAGTTAGCTGCGTAACGTTTGACGACTAACTTCACAATATTGATATTGATCAATTGTCTAACGTCTTTGTGGATTCTACATTGAAGGTAGGTACAAGTTTGGGTTGTTAAACATTCGGAGCACAGACTCGACCAAGACGTGCCTTAGAGCCCACATTATGCTTCATCGATAGTACCTCATTTTGCCTTCGGTGAAGCAGAATTCAAATGGCATATTCATAATTTTATCTCCACCCAATTCATTATTCCTCTGATGCCATCCTTGAAGCAAACGACTTACCTGTTGAAACATCTAAATGAGAAAGATTAATTTAAAACCTGTCAAACATACTCCTATCAATCAGTTTGTGTTTGTTTAGGATTTTTATTTACATTGCAATTTTTTGTGAGTCTTTTTTTCACCCATTTGTTGCCGTATGTTTAAAGAATGTGGTGGTATTATTTCATTATCACCTCTCTTATCAATCACGATCGGAAGCATTTAAAAATAGCCTCATTTTAATCGACCGTATAAAATTGTTCAGGTATAAAGTAAGACAATAACAAGGACTATCATTGTTTTATTTAGTCCTGACGTCATCCGTTGTCGACAGGAAAACATGTGTTTGACTTTGACATTGCACAGTTTAGAACGATCATTAAACTTAATTTCCTCTTTGAATTATTTATTTATTTAAATCGACAGCTCGACGACGTGCAATAACGACTGAACAAAATTGTTTTTACACGTAGGATGAAATAAATATTATGTTGTAAATTTCGAAGACGCTGAAAAATTCGGTGACCTTTGAACAGGATACAAAAACTATCTAACATCACAAAACAAATACAATGTTCAAACACTCGGCGAAATACAAAACAAATAGCACAAAAAGGTTTCTACCACCAACAAAAATAAAAAACACTCAGCAGGCAAGCATGCACACATACTAGGAACGTTGTATGGCGTTCTAATAGTACAACAAAACTTGGAAACGATCTTGACCCAAATAAAATTACAATACAGAAACGAAACCAACACCTTTAACGTTTGACCAATGGAACAGTAGCTTTGAATGAAACCCAATCTGATAACACAAATATTAGGAGTCATTTTAATGTTCAAGTGAAATGAATCCACCAATGTGCCGATAGTGTTTTTCTGTATTTTAAAGCTGGTATTCCATTGGCAACAAAAACAACCATAGCCAGAGAAGCCAAACGTTCCGAGCGTGGAGCGCGTCTACCTGGAGTGCTGCTGCCTCTCGTTTGGCGGCGGGGAGGGCGCGCGAGATGAGGTCGTCGTCTGGTCCCGAGAGTCGTTCGCCGTCGCAGGGCTGCCAGCACCGCTGCCACCCAGCGCCAGCGCCAACCCGTTGATGCTGCCGACACATGACCACGTCACCACAGCCCTATCGTCGAACGCCCAAAGACCTAACTGCTCCAACCTTCCCTCCGAAATTACTCGACAGAAAGACAAGATGAAACATATGATACTTAACTAAGGTTAGACAATGTTCAGTGAAACCTTGGAGCAGATAAGCCAAAGCTAATTTCATACTAGGATCGATATTTACTATCACATTGTTACTATACTAATTAATGTATAACACGATAATCTAGTTGTTAAGACAAAAGAACCTATTGATGATATCCCGCCAAGTTTCTTTATTAGAGTTCTGATGAAGACTTCTCAATTATTTTTGAAATTTTGTTAGGACTACGAACAGCCGAGCGAAGCAGAACATTCTCAGCGGGGTGAAGATACATAAGCAGTGATGTTTAGTTAGTGGCAAGGCAACGGGAGTGTCAGTCATAATAAAGGTAATTATTGGCAAGCAAGCATTCCGCACGCAATCTGTTATAGATACTGCCGTTGTCAATATTATCATACAAATCAAACTCATTCATAGGTGAAGAGCCATCAATCAAGATAAAAAACAAACGTGTCAGATGCAATATTAGTTGGACATTGTCCATCTGTTGCAATCGAAACTAATTAAAGTAACGTCACTGAGAGAACAAAGAGTTGTCTAGACAGTTAGCGATGTAACAATGAAATAAATCTGTCGAGCTTTAACAGTGTTTGGAGTGAATAATAGTAATGACGATTGTGATGCCAATCATGGAGTCAAGGAAGATAAGCTTCAAGAGGAAACCGCCGAAGAATCTCTCACGTAACAAGGAGTGGGCGAGAACAGGCAATTAGTAGAGCTGGTCGCGTCAACGCTGTAGAATGATGTCGCACGAAACGCATCTAGAGTATGAATGGGACAAATGCGTAAGACTCAGTCGTCAGACAAAGCAGCCAAGGTGTCGCCGTCGTCAAGGTTGCGCTTTGTTACATATGAACTGAAATCACTCGCATATACCAATCGACTAAACCTATATATTTAAATAGATTATTATAATAGACAAGTTCTGTAAAACGAGAAGTACTCTACAATTTCAGTTGGCAACAAGCATGATTGACGTCAAAGGTTTACGTTAATATATGAAATTGTTATCATGGAGGTTTGTTCAACAATTTTTTTGTCATGAATACAGGAAGTAACTATAATTACTAGTCGTGGTATAGAATTTGCAGAACGTTTAACAATCAAAATAATAAATGATGTATAAAAGTTACTGAGAAATGTAGACTGCAGAGAAATATTATGAAGACGATAATGATCAGTTCGCGTGATGGAACCGATGGTGTTTGCAATTAAATAACCGTCCAAGACTAGTGTGCGATATAAACAAATTCAGAGAAAAAGTGTTTAAAATACCGCATTAAATTGGAACTACAAAGAGAATGCGGCTAGATGTTATCGTGCCTGGAACTTAATCAGTATTTCAATGAAAGCCGCCATTGGACTTTATTTAATGCTAGCCAATGATCTTAATCTTTGGCCAAACATAGTTGAAATAAAGGTTTGCGCAATTTAAAATAAAATCCTTTCAATACATGCTCTGATGATTTGCAGAGTGGTGGTTTTTGTTTAGCATTGGCTTAATTTTCTTCTCCTGAAACTTAAAGATATACGTTTCGTGAAATCTAAACACATATTGTGCTTGTGTTGCTGACTATTCTAAAATGTTGTCATACATCATACATAAGTAGGTCGAACCTTTCCTTGACAGAATTTACAACAAATAACGAGGAAGTGAAAACAAAGTGTCACTTACACTCATTATAATAAATGAAATTAAAACTAGAATTTATGTGAGTTCTCTGTACAAACAGACCAATTTATGCATTTCCGTTGGCAGTGCGTTATAATAAAATTGTCTTGAACCACCTTCGCATTAACAACGTTGATTTCCGTAAATTGTAATTTTAACATGACCATAAAATGTGAAGGTCGGACATCATGGTCCAACAGGTCACATTTGGCGGAAGTTTGAATGAATCGCAAAAAACAGTCCGTCTTTGTATATGCTGCTGGAGCATGCATTTCTCAGTGGGATTACTCATTATGCAAACAAATATGGGAATCGAAACTCGTGGAAGAGGCGTCAGTATTATAGAGCTGTAAATTGTGGATCTACTATATGGTAAATTCCCTCGACTGAATTTCTTGCACCGGTCTCTATTGCATCATATTTCGGAATTCCAATGTACTAAAATACTATTTTACATCATGTTTTCAGAGCAACAAGGATGTCGCGTGTAAATGTCCCAACTCCATCGTCATTCCACATCAAAACACTAGCGCTCGAAAGCACTAAATATGCAGATTGAAATTGTTCTGAAGCAACAGCTTTCCAAGAGTATGCAGAATGAAGACATGTTCAACAGATGTTCAGTCTACGGGTTACAAGCTTGAGAACTAGAATTCTAGACAAGAACTTACTTCTACCCACGTCTGTCGTATTTATACTTCCAAATGTCACTTTGAAGCACTGTATACAAACAAATGTGAAGTGCATTCCAAATCTTGCGAGGTGTTTGGAAATAGATCTGTACGCGTGTTTATTTGTACATTAAAACTAAACCAATTTTATTCAGTGACGTATGCAAAATAAATATCCTGTTGAGAACTGAAATGATTATTTGATTGCGGTCTGACGTCAATTCATTTGAAACCAATTATATTGTGTGATCGTTGCAAGTTTAATGCATTAACTTTTTACAATACATTTTGGTTACCAATAACAAATACAGAGTCCACATTCGCTCAACCCAACAAATAACACCGTAGATCAACAGAGATATTATTAATTTAATTTCATAACGTTTTTTAGCAGAGTTTAACGGTTACTTAGCTTGGGGCTTACTAAAGGATAGGTACTTATATCATTAAATCAGATTACACAATTAAAATTGTAATGATGCATTTGATACTTCGTGAATGCATTAGTAACAAGTTCTGATTGTCAAATATTTGTAAACATCTACGCTACGTGAAGCTAAGGAAAATTTTGCTTTTGCGCTTATGCCTTTCAATGCGATTTTGCCTTTTGCCTTTCAATTGTAAAAAATATTATATTTCGACAATTTATTTTGGAGGTGTGCGTGTGCTTGGAAATCCCGTCGTATTTGACTCCTACCATTGTGCTAATATCGTATCCATTTTAAGAGAAGATTATGTAAATCGAACGCCTTTTCAAAATCTTTTTTTGCCTTGGGGGACCCCTCAAATTGAGACTTTGATTTTATATCAGGAGTATGGGGTCAAACTACTCAAGTAAGAAATTTATGTGTATATGGGACGGTTGTAGAAACCTTGTGTGCCTTTGTTGTCTTTGAAACAACTAAGTACTTTGTATCCTACCAATAGATCACAGTAATTACATGTCGCCGGTCTGTCGCTTGCAATGGGGTCTCTCGCTCAAAATAATATAGAGCCTAAATGTGTTTACTACGGGTTCTTTGTCTTAGCTATCCTTCGCTGCATATGGAACTGAATCACTCATGCACTAAGTTGTCTCTTATTCATGATTTGTATAGCTCTTCTAAATAATTGTTGACTGGCATATCGTTTTATTGGTCAGAAGATGATACTGCTTTCAAGAGTATTTATGCATCTCTTGATGACAAATATGACAACATTCACCTTTTTTTTTTCAAAATTTAAATCTGATTTTTACTAGGATAATTCTTTCATTTCTTAGAATATGATAGGGTTGGTGTTGAAGGAAACTTTTTCCAATACAAATATAATATTATTTAATGTAATACAACAATGCTACAAACAATATCATATATCTACACATTCCTGCGTGGGATTACAAATTTTATAGTAATATGACCGCATGATGTGATTATGTGTTTATCGCCTGGGTCAATGTTGTGCATGTATGCGACCTCGGCATTACCATGCATGTAAACTGCAACTGAGTTTGATAGCGTCGATTTCTCGGATATTTCAAGGACCAGAAATTAAATGTAAACAATAGTAAAACTGCATTTCCTGTGCTTATTGCTATGCTATGCATTATGTACTTGCATTATTGTACTTGTGATAAAAGATCAGATTACAGAGAAATGTGGCTATTGCGGTTATAATTTGTTTTTTGTGGCTTATTGTTTGTCCTTATACCCAAACTTAACTGCAGTATACGTGGGTTTGCTTCCCAGCAGATACTGATATATTGGGAAAATGGCGACTCTTACATGACATGACATAGCACGACAACATCGTACATGACATGTCACGATGACATGATACAATTAAATAATATATTCAATTAAACGTATAGCCTGGTGGGTGGTAACAAAGATAACATGTAACATGCCTTAAAACCAGGACCTATTTAAACTCAAACAACAAATCGAATACAATAATAGCTTCTAAAAACAGACGTATCAAATGTTATAGATACGAGTATAATATTTGTTCTTAGCGAAACATTGCATCATGTCGATGCATTTCACTATTTGCTGGCGCCAAGGCCGGCTCTAAGGTTACAAATAACGATAGTATCGGAGCTTATAAGTCGTAACGAAGTACTTATAGTTACTATGATATAATAGGCAATTTTCTTTCTTGATAATAAAAAAAACGATTGTAATGTAAGTAGAATGCTGCATGTAATTTGAAAATAGATGAATGGTATATTTTTAAGTAGGTTCAGACAGATCAGAAAGATTTTTATAGACAAACCACAAAAAGAGCATGGATCCGAAAAATATTGCTAATGAGCCAAGAGTCTTCTTCAATATAAAATAAGAAATAGTCTGAGGAAAATTGCAGGAAGCTCGTAACGTTTTTTCTGAAAGGAAATTACCTATTAGCAGGCTTTTTGAAACACATCTTGGAATCTAGGAAAATTGCACCAGATGTTCACATGATTCAACTCGGGTAAATCCCTGTAATGTAACATTTCATTGTGTAAATCTTGCTTCATTACAAATAATTTGAAAATTCCCCCCTATTGGTGCCGAAAATAGCTCTGTTGCTTTTATAATGCTCCGTATATAATCAAAAATGATCATGACGCATTTTCCCAGTTTCATCATGGGAATCATCTGTTATAACTAACGTATCCTCAATTATCAGATTTATGCCTGAACCAGGGGCTACCCCAGATCAGACAGGAGTTCTAGCATCTTAGAAGTTAGCCCTAAACCTAGATTGGTTTGTTCACTATCGACTCGAAGTGTCGTGCGTTTTACTATCCTTCTAAGAAAAATTGTCTAAGCAAACAACCTATAAAAACGTTATGAAGTCAAAAGTCATTCATTACTGTCCTACTTGTCTGCTACTAACTTAACGAGATTAACAGTAACGATTACACCATTCACTTTTTCATCTTTATCTATAATTACCGGCTAAGCATTATGGCTTTTTGCATGCGCAATATGACATAAATTACTTAAGATAGCGTTGGTAGTTGGTACTAGTGAGTCATCGAACAAACGACCGGGTAACATGTCGTCACGCCAACTTGCTATAAACCCGCTGTTTTTCTTCTTGTAATCTTGAGAAACTTACTGGTAAGCACAGCCCTTAAGTCGTGTCGGTGATATATGGTTCGTATTTATTTCTCGCTAGGTTAGTAGTCGTTAAAGTCCAAGTGCTAATAATGCATTTTATTATTAGGACATGGTATATTATTGAAGTCGGCTATCAAATAATAAATGTTTTATCGGCATTCTACGGAAGTTGATTAATTATAATGGTTTGTTTATTAGTTTGCGCAGTGTGTATTATCAATTAAATACTTACGTATTATTAAGGTAAAACTTTATTATGCTAAAGTAAATAGGTCAAACCTATTCCATTTAACTGAAATAGTGTCAGTTGCATTCTTGCTACAAATTGCTTTTTGCGCAACTGAAGAATTTCACTAAGATTGCAGGACAGTCATGACAGTTAATTTTGCAGTTACATGGCATTTGAAGTGGAACTTAAACTGCATGTTAACTAAATTAACCCTGCCATCCATCTTTAGTATATACAATATATTTATTTGACGAAAAAGCAACTTACTTGCCTTCTTCAAATTATAAATTCAAAGATGTTTTCTCCGTATCCAGGTAGCAATAAATTGTAAAACATTGTCAGTCAAGCAGAGAGAGAACAAACAGCAACCATCCAGTTTACAATCAGAAACGAGAAAGACAAAGAAATCGTGGTCATGTGCTCATTTTCACATCACATGCAAGAGAAAGACATGTTCTTTTATGTTTTCCACATTGCTTATGCAATGAGTCGGGACAATGCTAAGGTAAATAACAAGCGACGCAATAGTTACTGAAATAAGTAAACATCTCAAACTGTCGAGACTATTTTCGTAGCGGTTTAAATAGAAAACACATACTGCGCAATCGCGATATATTAATCCAAATATTAATAAAAACACAAATTCCTATGTAGCTTCGGAATCCACCGTGCCAACTGTTTGGCAAATCACCAGAAATGGCGATTCATCACATCCACCGTATGCCAGTTAGTTATCTTCAAAACCATGTAATTGATTAATGCTAATTGGAACGACCGGATCTGTTGCCAGTTAGTTTGTTGTTCTGCTTGCGATATATTATTACAAACATTGAGGATATTATACGGAGATTACGACAAAAGTTTTACGATCGTATAACAGTTAATTTATGCGACAATACACAATATACAGCAAAGTATTAAACAGCGTCTAATTAGTCTTTACTCAGCTGGCTTGTCGTTATGTGTCATTACATGAAAAATTGGAGCAGTAAGCTCAGATGTTGGGCAACATTGAAATAGTTTGAGAGCATTCCTTCATTTTTAACGCAGCCTGGGAAAGGGCACGAATTCCACTGTAAACGGTCAATGGTAGCTTTGGTACTAACAAAAAGAGCAGAAACGTGAAATACCATCAACAAAGCGCACTAACATTACAAACATCGGTCAACTTCAGAGCGCAGCGGCGTACGGCCGGAGATAACCTTCGACAGGCGTCAAACGATGCGATTGTGTAATCGCCGTCGAAGCTGTTAAGCCAACAATGGTACCTTTCAGTCGAGCACGTTGTAAATCATACAAGCGGTCGTTTGTGGCGCGTGCGCCACTCGATACGACACGATAACAACGAGACACAATCAACCGCATAGGACTAATCCGCCACAAAACAAATTATACTTAAAGCCAATAAGCATAAAGTTCAATTCTTGTGATTTACATTGAGGTGAGCTCATTGTAGAGGCAATGGACCATGAATTGTGATAAATAGTAGAGAACAATTGTCGTTTATTTCGGAATCACGTTTGCTATTAACCCTTATTCTGAGAAAGAGTTACAATTTGAATAAATTATAAACAATAATATGTACCTAGGTATTGCGGTTCGTGACCGCAAAACAGATAAAAGCTGCCGCAAACGAGCTCAACGTTAGAATGAGAACATTATGATTAATTAACTTGAATATAGAAAATTATCTACTTTAACAACATGCATTAACCCAGAAGCAGCTGATAAGTGCCAATAGGTATAATAAAAACATGTTTACGTAACTGTCAACCATTTCCGCGTTTTAGATGTTTTTTCAATAAGTGCGTTATGTGCAAAATATGTATATAGCATGTACATATTGTACATTTTGCGCATGAAGCATTATTTTTATTTGTTCATTATTTATTTTGGCACAAGAGAAATTGTTACAACAAATCTACAGCAGAGTTATAATTCTTACTGTCAAAATACTCTTAGACGTTAAAAACGCCTGATGCTATGTAATAGAATGAAAAAGTAATTTCAGGTTTTTTCTGTTTACAAACATTAAAAATAATCACGATACGATCAGTGAAGTATTTCACTGTCGCAGTAGAAATAAATATTTTAACTGAAAATAATCTAACGCTGAACGATCAGCCTTCATGTAAAAAAAGACTTACAAAAACCCTCCATTAAAAATAAACGGGATGATATTTCCGTGATGCCAGCGCAAAAACAGAAACATTCATATCAAAAATTATTGTGGATGACATGGAGAATTAAATGTCATAGAAAATTAAATTTGAGCAAATGCCACATGACATGTGTAATATATTTTGACATCAAATTGCTATAATGTTGCGTCAGCGGCGTTCTCAGGAGTAGTCTCGAATGGTGTCTGTCATTTCGTCTCGACGATTCTTTTTCTAACAGGATTCGCCGTTTTCTAAACGAAGAACGACGAGTTTATTTTGTTATCAGTTAGAGGCTCAAGTGGTGAATGAAACCTAACGGTTTTAAAACTGGTTCTAATTTATACGAAGCAGCCTCACTATCTCCGATTGCTGATCTTTAAAACACGTGTCCTCTGAGAGTCCTACGGTTCACCTTTTGAAGTGGTTGCATCCGGACACTTTGCAGATTCTTCTAAATTATTTACGTTTGGGCGAAGGTGTATTTTTAGTGCCGGCTCCGGGCTGGCGCCAAGCTCGCCTTGACCGGAGTTCGGTGCCACAAACCACGGAAGGCTGACCTTACATCTTATCGCGACTAGTGCAGAGAAAATTAGATCGTTCAAAGAAGTGTAAAAGCAAAGTAGCTGCTGAAGTGCTTCATGTCATTCTAAATCAATAAATGGATCCTAATAGATAAACGATCAAAACGATTTAGTTAAGAACATTAAGTAAACATTAACTAAATTAACACTAAGTAAATGTTTACAATAAGAGTAAAATTAGCATGTTTACTTTTATCTCCAAAGAAGCAGAGGTGAGCTCTAAAATCTATTTTGATCCCGGGTTACACCACGATTTATTAGCGGTGTAAAATCTAAAAGTGTGATTTCACAACGATGTGTTAGATCCATACGGTGCTATGAGAACGACTAATGTCCATTAGTTTTTATTGCCAACGGACAGCACCACGAGACGAATGTATAAAAGGTTTAATTAGTGCTCTCCGAGTAAATGACATTTACACAAGAAACCATCTCAAAGCGAATTATAGTATGATTTATGAAACTCGTAACTTGTGATTAATTTATAAGTCGGGTTCTACTTTCATCATCTCGTATCGGTTTTGTTTTGCAATACGCGAGTGTTGCAGCGAAAACGGTAAAAAAGAAAGGTTAGTGTCCGAAGGTCGAGTCGTCGTTATTGACTCTCAAGTCTAAACTCCTGGCCATACATACATCGAAACACACCCCGATGAACGAAACTTTACGATAGCTAAACAGATCGTTAATAACACGGTAGAAGCTGAAGCGACGTGTGGGCAGTAATTGATCAATTTTCAAACTGTGTGTTGATGTAACAAAGTATAGTTTATTCAGTACCTAATTATTTGCTAAACAAAGTGTTTTATAGCTGCAGTAAAACCGAAAAGAATTTTATAAAATGTGCTGGTTCATTGTTAGTGAAAACTCTTGAGCGAAATGAGCAGTATTAGTAGGTACGCAAGCTCAAAGTGAATCAGGTCATAGCCTTGGAATAATTTCGAATAACACAGTATACTGCACTGTCGTGAGAAATTAGAATCCTTAATCTTATGACAGCGGTGGTTTTCCACTCGGAAATGGCTCCAGATTTATAAAAACACTCACACGCGCTGAAATCGTCACATAAAACTTGCCACATTTAAGAGCGCAATTTGTCTCGACTCCAACACACATATATTGGCGTGAAAATATTATGGAAATATAACAGTCAATGTTTAAGAGGGTGTTAATATTGCAAACAAAGTTGATATATTTGATATATGAAAACAAGCTGCTTGAACATTTGAATGACAGATTTGTGTTCACGGCATTTTGAAGATAAAACTATTTTGAATTTAGCGTTATTTAAGATGTGACGCATATAACAACTAATCAAACAATATATAAAGTGGTTTAATTGAATCTCGTGGCGATCGTAAAGATTGTCGGCCACCACCCACGGCTAACGAAATTAGACGAATGACGAATCTGAAGTGTTACGAGACCGACGAGACGTGTTCGATAAACGCAGAGGACAGCAAGTGCAAAAAAAAACTAGACAAACAGAAGAAAAATAGGCGAACAATTCTAATTTGTAAACTCTGATGGTACGAGATCTTTGTTTACAAAGCCATAAAAACGATCTAACAGATAACAAACAAGCTGCAAATATTAAAAACAATAGTTGAGCCAAACGATTTCATGAAAACTGAAAACGCAGTTGTGTTAATGTTTACAGAGAATTCAGAAAACGTATGAATTGAAAATGAAATCAAATACGCGTCCAGTAAAAAAATTAAGAATAAACAGAGAGAAACAAAGAAAGTACGTGGTTTTAAATATAGTGGCGAGAGCAACTGGGCGTGCTTGTGCAGTAACTTGACGCTAATGACATTAGTAAGTTGACACCTGAGGAGTAGTGAAGGTCGTGCGGTGAACCTTGAACAATCACGGAGGGTGAATCCGAGCCCAAGGGGGTAGTGACCGATGTCGTCATCGGTCACTACCCCCTTGGGCTCGTTGTGTTATGTTGATGACTAGGAGTACAAAAATTAAGGGAGTGTTACTCGATAATAGTCCTTATTTAGCAGTCCAATAATAGTCCTTATTTTAGTCCTTAGCAGGGGATCCGATTTAGGAATAACTCCATCAATTAACTTATTTTGAGCTTTTAGCTTGCCATCTTTGTAGTCCAACTGCGTACCAAAATCTGTTTTATTTGGCATGTTTCTACGTAATTTAAAATCGCAGTGTCCACCTACGGATCACGTTCATAAATATACTAAAATATTTATAACAGATATAATAACATATTTTATGTAAAACATCATTGTTTATTTACAGCAGTAGTCACAGCACGGACCAAACAAGAAGACAGGGAAAATAATAAAAGGTTATATATATAGGGATCTCCTGTTGGGGTTGACAGTAATTTGACACCAAGGTCGTACGCAAAGGCCGTACATCGAACTTTCTAGTGCCTTCCGGGTGCCAAACAGATGATTGATGTGACGTTATGGGGTCCCATAGTAACCGAAGCTATTAGCGGTTCAACGACCAGCATAATGATGTTGCAAATTAATGTTTGTATGCCGCCGTGATTATGAGAAATTATCTTTGTGAAACATTTTTTGTGTATGCGCAATTCTTTTATATAGGCCCCCTCAGTTTTTTGAATTAAGTTCATTGACCGGTATGTTTTGTTTGTGGTAATTGGAAAATATCATAACTTAACAGTTTTGAACTGCGAAATCCAACAGGAATTTACTTTAAAGTGGTAAATGAAAGTTGGGTCTATTAAAATTTGAAATACAAAATTTGCCACATATAAAAGGCTATCATTTATTTCATTCAAGAACAATAATAAATAAACGTTAGTATTAACACATTACTTCATGAAGCCAACTTTAAAATTTTCCCAGAGAGATAAGGCACATCCTGAAAGTGAATCATTGTCATTCGCGTTATCATGGATATTTTAGTAATGCAGAAACAGAAACGAACCAAGTTAATAAGCTTATTTCCGTCATTATTGTGCGATTTTGAAGCCTACGTAAGTTTATTATCACTGCTCAGATTAGATTCAAGTTTCCAGAATTGATTGATCGATAAATCGCTAAGTAGCATCTCAATCGTATGTGCAGTCAGTGTAGTGCTTATAATTCTACCAAAAACTACCAAAAGCTTCGAACATTTTCAAATTCCTTCAATACCTTTTCAAGTAAATACAATTCCCACAATTATTACAAAGAACAACAGCCAAATAACCCAAGACAAGCTAATGAAACTCAATCTCCCGTCTCTTTAGCCGGTGACCGTTACTTTAAGTCCATCGAACCTAGTGGTCCTTGTAAGTCGATGATCCCTGTAAGCTGACGGTCCCTGTAAACCGATCAGGCACAGGAATAGTTCCATATGCTCGTGTACACGTCAATCGGCGCATTGGAGCGTTACTTTACATGATCCCGCCCTAAAATAACTGAGCGTTGTCAACGGTGCGTTAATAACGTGCGTAAGGGGCTCGGGCCCGGTTTAATAATTTGTTGTTGGGTCATTTTGATGTATTCATTTGAAAATTAAGCCTAGATACAAAATATTTACTGAGGACAATGAGTTCGCGATAAGTTGCTGAAACACCTAATTCTACACTTTTCCTATAATGAATTTTAAGGCAATTGCTCCTTTCTTTACCATAATCATATAAGTGTCTGTCCCTAGAGTAGATATTTCAGAAAGCCTACTTAAATATGTATGTATGAGATGTTCACGACTCTCCGTTGGCGCCACAAATATTGAACTTAATACATATTATCTCAATATTTGCAGAGTTCGCACTCGTCATGTTTGTCCATCATTCACTCTCAAACGAGCATGGAAGAGGTTACACAAACCTCACTTAAATTCATATCTGATTTGCATCAAAAGCAATTAGCAGAAATGTTGATCCACCATTTATTATGAAATCGTAATTTGCGTTCCAACCGGCTATGGTTAGCCATGCACAACCTTGAGAGGATTGCGAATTCCATTCTTTCAATTAAAATATTTGCAAGTTTCTGGGAAAGACGTTCTATTGGCACACATGGCAATTTGTACTTAATGGCGCTCAGAGATCTGTTAGCACGTGATATACGGCATGCAATGTTGTTTTATTGTTATGTGCGACAGTTAAACTTCACCTGTCCCCGCAGAGAGCAATGCGGAATAGGCATATAAATAAAACGTTTAGCGGCCGTCAAATTTAGCGGACGCTTGCAAAATGTTGCCGACACAACGGCAACGGTTAAGTTGTTTAACATGCCACTAATACTGTTATGCGAAAATTAGCAAGTCAGATAATGTTGAGATTATGTTGCCATGAACTTGGTTTACCGATTTAAGCTAAGATTAGACTTGGTTAACTATGGTTTAAGCTACTATTAATTTAATGACATTTTCTCTTCTGAATAATTTAATGTTTATCTGACTAAACAAGGAGTCCGGTTTGTTTAAGCTTACAAATTCGACCGGTATCGGCGCCTCAATCAGCTGGGCTTTTAGTCGGTCAAATAAACAAGCGATGACGTAAGATCCAGGTGAGTTGTTTGTGCCATAAACTATTAAATAAAATACGATCCCATTAATCCTCATGTCGGCGGATCGGTTAATCTAACACGCGCGTGCAAAAGCAGGCATCAAAACAAAAGATTAAAAAATTACCAAGCCCAACTTGTTTACCCCGGGTGATGACGTCAGTGGTTGAAAAGAGCCCGATGAGATCACTTGGTCGTTCACACTGACCTTAGCGTACCCTGCCCACTATTAGGGTTGAAAAAAACAAAATCGATCACATCAAATTGTCATTCGAAGGCCTTATAGGTTGGTGACACGCGTGCTTTTAACTTTCGTCAAGACAAAGGTCAGGGGATAATAAAGCTTCGGATTGTCCTCACAGATATAACAGTACCATCCTTGCATTTTAATTAATGTTTACTGTTCGTGCTTGAAAATGAATTAGAATTAAATGAGTACACACACATCTAAACTTGAAAATTCATCTGGGGATAGGAATGAACGGAGAATCCATATTTCTTTCACAGCAATTTGTCAGACTGGTCAACCGAATGAGGCTGTCAACATAATACCGCCATACTTGTATCAAAAATGTTGTTATATAATTTTTAATTAAGCTATTACACCCCGTAGGCTGCAACATGATGCGTCATCGAGCCGGATGTTTTTTCAGGTATGTAGGGCATCATGAGACAGGTAATGACGGTGATATATAACTTTTATCTCGTTCGACAGTACGAGTATGTGTTTGTAAAAGATTAGTTTAACGTAACATGCTTTCGAGGAAGTCAAGGCGGTATGAGAATGCTTTTCCTCATTGCTGGGTTAGGCACCCATGTTTGTTGGACGCCATTACGAATATATTAATGTGGGATCGTGAAAGCTGGACCCCAAAAAACTGTTTTTTTTTTGTTTGCCCAGAAGTAACGGAAGAAACTCTGACATGTGAGTGATAGATAAACCAAATTAGCGAAATGTATGACAAACAGACTCTGCTCATCGTCAATTTAAAACTGCAAACATGTGATCAGACCATAGTTTCGTCAGCTATTTCCACCCGAGATAATCGTCGATCGAAATACCGGCTAAGGAATTTACATCCTAGTTCGGAGCTCATAGTTTCCTCAATCAACTGAGCGAAGAAGAGTTTAATTAAATAGTTTCGGTGCAGAACTGTGCCGTTAACAGTGACTTCCTAATAGCTGTTCTGTCATACTAAATCAAAGTATTATTAGATGAGCATATATAATAACGTTATTATTAAACGCTGCGTGGTCTTTGGTAAGAATAGACCACCCTGTCCGACAGAGCATTTGCTTTGATACATTGGAATGAGTGGAAGAATTGATTTAAATAATAAACACCATATTGAAGCGTATATTTTGTCGACATTATACCCGCTGTAGCAGTGTCCGAAGGAGGATCCATCCAGTAGTTCTTCTAGTAGGTAATAACTTCGTATCATTTACAGCGATTTCCTCGTAATTTTCCGCCGCACAATATATCAAGGTATTATTAACTGAGCGTAAATAATAAGCTATTATCTTAAGCGGACGGAATCGGCGGATTATGACACATCGTTGAAAGGACACAGCCTAGCGCTGCGCAACCAAAGTATTGTTCTACCGCAGTTCCCGATTGGCGATCGACATTCTAAGACCAATACCAGTCGGTATTAAATCAAATGATCGCTTATTATGTGCAATTTTCATACAAAGGATAAAGGACTGGACGTCACAGTATCGTCATTAACATAAGATTTATTTTCATGTTTCGCAATACAATGACCATAATTAGATTGTACGTGATTACTTGGACATAAATCTATCAAGTTAGAAGTAATTTTACATTGTGTTGAAGTTACTAAGCTTGATTGTGCGGTTTTAAATAAGGGGTGTGAAGAAGAATCGTGCACTTAACTTTATACACATATTTTAGTTTTTATGTGCACTAAACTTGAGGATGCTTCGATGACATATAACTTGATTTCTATAAGTGTCATTAATCGGGATGCTTTTAAAATCTGCTTCATTGGTTAACAAACCGTCTCTTTCAGCCACGGTTCAGATTATGCAAAACATGAAATCGTTTGTATTTTTAGATCTCGTTACTTTGTGAACTTACTTTGCAGTCAAGTAATTTCCTATGTTCTGTCAATTGGCTTTATCGTAACGTAACAAATTACTCTTATCTGCAAATGACGTTTGTTGCATAAAAGGAGCGGGAAAAAAGAGAAAGGCAATTAGGTAATTTGAGATTCCGTAACTGGATAAACATTCAGTATATTTGGAAGTAAGAAGTAAGCTAACGTTTCAAATAAATTAACTTAAACAGACTTCGATACTCTCTCTGTTTGCTAAGCTAATGACTGGAGTTAAGCTAAGTAATGTATCGAGCGAATCTAAATACTTTTCTAGAATGCAAGTGGGCTAATTAGTGTTAACAACCAGTTCGTCTCGGCTCGAGTGAAGAGTGAGGACAATTATTTATGAGACAGAGATGATCATACCTAATTTTGCAAACTTGTTAATAGTCATGATTTAATACTTCATGTATGAGTATTTGGAGGATTAGTGAGTAAAAAAAGGCGACGAAAACAAGATTTGCCATCAATATAAATTGGTCCATCAAAACTTTCTGGTAATCAATCTGCCTAGCCTTTCCAGTCTAACCAGATGCGGCTGAATACCAGTATTTTATATGGAGCGACTGCCTATCTGACCTCCACAACCCAGTAACTGGGTAATACGATACCCCTTGGCAAGACTGGTTGTCAGACTTTCGGGCTTCTGACGACCCGTAACGACTGTCAAAGATCCTCGAATGACAGCCGGGACGTACGGCTTAACGTTTTTTCCGAGGCACGAAGGAGTCTCGATATGTAAAGATGGTCACCCATCCACGGACCAACCCCGGCAAGCGTAGCTTAACCTGATGGATCGACCCGTGCGGCTGTTATTACTTAGCCACGAGCTCCTCCAAAACTTTCTGGTAGGTGAACGTAAAACTGTACCAACTGCAACTGCCCCAAAAACCGCTGCCACGTTACGTATAACTACATAAAATTATCAACTACCCTATCCATCAAACGTGGGACGTGCCATAATTCATACAGACGCGATGCAATGGACGTCCAGCCGTCCAGTCAGCGATGTAAATCACGACAATTGCATGCCCGTGCGCTTGTGGACAGCTACCTTCGTACCTAAGTGCATTGCAATTTGTTATGTAAAGTGTTACTAGCCGTGTATTATGGAAAACTGGTATCATTATTATGGCTTGCGTTCTGTTCACTGGGTTTGTGTGTAATTGTGGGTAAAAAATTGGATCAGTAAGTTATGTTAGGCTTACAAGGAAGTGATGAAAGGTTTCAAGACGCTTGTTAATGCAAGATTATTGTTATTTGTGTCAATACGATTTCACTGTTTGAAACTTAATAACATCGTCAAAATAACGAGTAAATAATAAAAAGAAACTCACATAGATTACCGCTGATTACACTCCTTTTTGGGCAGTTGTGTATTAAGAAGAACTGCTTCAGCAAATTGCGTATCGATATCATTCTTGGACCGGTTATTGAGAGGTAATAGCTGTAATAAACATTTGATCACCTCCGCTTATAACACTGACCTAGACTTCAATGGAACAGAGGAGATAATAATAACGAAAACAAAAAAAAAACAAAGAGAAAACAAGATTGTCAGTTGTACCGATCCGATGCGAATTCAATTTACTTTCACTATTCTCTCGGGAGTTGTATTCAAATCGTTTGTTTACACAATTTTATTGGCATAAACTTATTTTCCTTTCTGTTACTGCGACCTGAGCCAAAGGTAAGCTTTCTAAAGGTTTAAATTAATGAAAGACTTGTTTATGAACGAAGACGACATGAAAGAATTTACGATTATGTAAATGTGAACGAACGAAACTATTGGCTACAACTTTATAGATGTTTTCTTTATAGGTGTACTAGCAAGTTGCTTTTACAGCGATAACTTTGAAACGACAGCAAATCTTAAGTGACCCAGAAACGTATTTAAATGTTAAGAAATTTTAGTATTTATCGCGTAATAAACAAATATGGTTACATAGCTTTCTAAGTTATTGACGATTTCATTTATAGTTTTAATGAGATTATTATACGATACTATGATAATGAGATTATTATACGATTACTTACGACTTCGATTATCATCTGCTCGGTGTTATCATAATTTCTGGATAAGGTAAGCTGGATCACAGTGGGTTAAGTAAATATAAATATAGTAGTTAGACGTAACTTCTAACCTGTCAGATAACCTTAAGTTATTACGCACGTTACCTATCGCTTTGTCTATATTGAAAGTCCATTAAATCACGTAATGTTGAGTAAGTACAAAGTGTATACATAATAAATGATATCATGGCTTTATCTTGTAGGGTTCTTTGTATTTCTATTAATCTTTTCGTCTCATTGTTCAGGATAATATTGTGTCCATCGCTTAATATTGTGCACTTGACTTGTACTATGTCGGCTTGTGTTAATTGGTTGAACAGTGTCACAATCGTAGATAGACCAATAAATTGATAAATAAATAAGCTAGTAATCAAATGCTGATCGCCCGAACTTGGTTACCTCCCTACTATTCTCAACGGTCTTCGAATATGGATTCTTTTAGCGGAAATATTTACTCTTCGAATTCATTTAGTTCAATACAGAACCTAGTAATATATGAACTAATTTTTTATACGACTGACGCAAACAATATCCTTGTTAACAAGAACTGTAGAGCTTCCGACAACTTTCAGGCAACAAAACTGTTTCCAGAAAACTGTTCAATGACGTCGAGTGTTACAGAAACCATTTGTTTACAAGTTGTTAACGAAAATAGTCGGGAGGAAGAAAAACTTCATCGTAACACATTAACAGTTCCTAGAGACGTCACAGGATGTTCTTACTATTTTGTTCCTTTTACGGTCAGTAGATATTTCAAAGGGATATAAGAATATGTCTTTTATGTTGCATTCTAGCTGTCAAAGTGTTGATCCTTTATTATTTTTAGAGTGATATAGTGTGTCACCTAAGTGGATATTTTACCTTTTATGTCGGTTCGTTTAAAGAATAAAATAACAAATCCAGGGTCATTAATTTTCCATTTTATGTTGTGTTGTGAATCAAGGGAACATAAAATCTGTTCTAAATTGGGGTTTAATTCTGTTTGGTTTAACAGGAAAAGAAGAACTTGGAGAGAGGAATATTTAAATATATTTTTGTCTTATCATTATCAAGCAAACTGCCTAGCTTTTTCTCAACTATGTTGGGGGTCGGCTTCCAGTCTAACAGGATGCAGCTGAATACCAGTATTTTACATGGAGCGACTGCCTACTTGACCTCCACAACCCAGTAACTGGGTAACACGATACCCCTTGGTAAGACTGGTTGTTAGACTTTCGGACTTCTGACGACACGTAACGACTGTCAAAGATCCACGAATGACAGCCGGGACCAACGGCTTAACGTGCTTTCCAAGAAAGCGAGCAGTTTCGGTATGTAAAGATGGTGGATCCACGGACCAACCCCGGCAAGCGTAGCTTAACCTGATGGATCGACCCGTGCGGCTGTTATTATAAGTAATAACAGCCGCACGGGTCGATCCACGAGCCACGAGCTCCTTCTGTCTTATCATTATCAACATAAATGCAAAATGCATAAAATTTAGCTACTTGAACTTACCTACAGAAACCAACCCACCGATCTAACACAGCAAATGTGGAAATATGCGATTTGTAAACATGTTGTTTACAAGACACTCGTCATATTTACGACATCCACAACCATAAACTCTTCAAAGATATCCAGAACGATTTTCAAAATGTACACTCACGTCAAAAATGAGTAGCAGTCAGTTGTCAGTGCTTCAGATGCGCTCCACTTGCGCTACTCCGGTTTCACACGCATATTTATTTTAATCGCCCATTTATCTACGACATTACGCATTATTGTTACGACAGAGCTGCAACTGTGTAACTCAACACGTAACGCTCCGCATGTAACGTAGTTGTGACTGACTGTACTGATTAGTCTGTTAAAACAGAAAATTGAGCGTAATGCCGATTCGCTTGTTAACGGCTTTCTAATAGTTCTAAGAATTACAAGTTTTATGAAAATTGAATTTTAATCATAGTCGGTTTTAAGCTATTGTTGTGTGAGGAAAACTAGTAATTAAATCGGCTGCGTCGAATGTTCCACCGATCAGATACAAGCTCATTACATACGCATATTGAATTGTTCTGTAATAACAACCAATTAATTATAACCTGGATTTGAAATTTTACAGGAAAAAAAAATCATAAACAATTTCTATAATTACCTTCACAATACATAACAAAAATAATAGTATTTATTTAGATATGTAGCTAATAATCCGCACGGATACCGAACAAGTATAACCTGTTTTTGAGACTGTACATCATCGAGATATTACGTCAAGGGGGCCAGAACATGGAGCTGTCAGGGAAATGTCCAATTTATTGTACAAATTAACGAACTAATCGGAGTCTCAACTGAAGTGACCGTAAAGGCGTAAATATTACATACTACGCGTTGCATCAGTTGATGTAACTTTACGCATTAAAAGTAGTAATAAATCACTTCACTTACTGTAACAGTAATTATTACATATATATATGTAATAATTACTGTTACAGTAAGTGAAGTGATTTATTACTACTTTACAATATAATTCTGTTGAAAGCTGACGTTGGAATACAGTGTCTTCGTTATTTAAATTCTGATGTTAAAATAATATTTAGTGTAGAACACCTTAAGGCTGCGTTTCCACCAGAGATGAGCGAAGATTCGTAGCGAGGGATGTGTGTGAAACTAACCAGTAACATCGCTTGACTTAAATAGGTTGAGCTAAGCTAGCCTTGTTATTGGCTAGTTTTACGGACATTCCTCGCTACGCATCTTCGCTCATCTCTGGTGGAAACGCAGCCTCAAAGTGTCGAGACTGAAGTACGTCTCAAGGGTTTGGTATAACAAAATGAAAAAGTAATGAGTTCGGAGTAAATAAATTCTGAAGAATATTTACTTTAACAACGTTTCAGAGTTAAAAAAATAGAGCCTTCCAGCGAAACATTGCTAAAGATGAGTTCAGTGAGAAAAGTAAAGACGTTCGTAGAACGAATTACAATCTATTTGAAGCGATACTAGAAACAAACAATACGGGTTTTCCAAGAATATAAATAAATAGCAAATGAGAATAAATTAACCACTGAACAAAGTCTATTTATAATAAATTAAAATAATGTAATACATACGACACGACAATTTCAATGATAAATAAATAACAAAAAAAAAACATAATCAATGAAAGTGTCGCATAAAATTAATCGATTTGCAACAAACAAACTCACATCGAAGCGACGTGTAATAAAATAACAATTGAAAACGTAAACAATGCGCGATGTCACCCACTGTTGCCATACCCTGTCAACAAAACATCATAAACCAAATTGAAATGACTTCATGCGGCAACGGCAATGGATGATGAACCTTTGGCGCATTTCCTGCGGGAAATTCATACAAGGTTTTCTCCGAAATATTCGGAGAGGATTATTTATTCAGCAAAATTGGAAAAACCAAACCACTGCAGTTTCTAGCAGATTGCGCCAAGATGCAAGAAGATAAGGTTGGCGAGGTTTCAAACATAATATTATAGTCTAAATAATTTCGAAATTATCTACATGATAGAATTGCTTTTGGAAAAATATTTGTAAAGTGTTACGAAACCAAAACAAATAGAAAATGTTGACTAGAGGGAGTGTATAATGAGCGTATAAAGTACCCAAATAAAAAATGTAAACGCTATCCTTCACTTAAAAGCTAAAACGTATACTAAGTACACCATGCTATTAAGAAAATACACCAGTTAAGATTTAAGAGCATAGACGGACCTCTTAAACAAGGCAACTACTTTATGAAGATGGCACCACAAGCTCCTCAATTTTCAAGTCATGGTTCTAACATATTCCTTTTAAGCTTCATTAAATAATAAGTATCCTGGATCGTTAAGAGGACATTGCAGACACGCTATTACAGCAGACAACCTTGTAAGATAAAACGTTTCGTAGCAAAATGAGGTCGAAATCGTGAAGCTATGAAAACAAAAACCTACATCAGAATTATATCAGTTAGTAATTTTGTTACACGAGCAAAATCTATTTTAGAAGAGCGTAGTAGTGAGGAAAAAAAGAGAGAGAGATGAGAAGAGATGGGAGGAAGAAAAACAAAGATTACTTCTTACTAATGGAATAAACATCTTTAAATCCTTTGTTCTATAGGACCAACCAGGAACAAATTAAGTAAATATAAATAAAATCTGAAGTGCATTCAATCTGTGCTTAACGCGTTGGTATTTATTCTCCTTCCTGGTAGGCGTCATCAGGTTTTATGATGTCATCTGACTGATCCCGGATTCTGACGTCATATTTGAATGGTTACGACTGAAGCTTTCCCTTGCCTCATGAGTGACCGATAATGGAATCTCCAATAATCGTCTAATGAAGGACAAAATACTACCAAATTATGTCAGTTCAAATCAAACATCACTAATTCATTGGCATTTATATTCTCCTTCCTTGTAGGCGTCATAAAGTTTCATGATGTCATCTGACGGACTCCTTACTGACGTCATTCTTATTAGCAGGCTGCACGAAGCTTTCCTTTGCCTTATGACTAAGACTACTGAAATAGCCCGTATCAATACTTGGTCAGCAAACATTTGTCGTTTGGATTGAAGATTTGCACTTTCTGCTTATTATTGGGGCTTGGCTGATGTTTCTATCATTATGGAGTTTCTCATAAACTACAATGTGTTACAGTCTGTTTAGACTTGTCGGCGAGAGAGAAGAAGGCGAGTATTTCTACTTGGTTTAAGTTATGTTCTGTTTGCATTCTACACAAGCAACGGTAGTTTCAAAGGTAGTTTTTCAAAAGTTTTTTTTTAACTGAAAACTTCTTTAGGCGCGTTGAGCACTTTTTGGATGCACAAAAATCATGGAACTCGCGTCATCGTCCCGCTTGAAGTGATTTGTTTATTTTAGCGCCATCTACCGTCTACCGTTTGAATTACGTTGAGGTTACGCATTGTTGCTTAGTTTTCACTTCTATCGGCAGTCCCTAAAGACTGCCCCGCATGTTTTTTTTTATCATTGACTAGTTATACCGCATTGCGACGTGTGTTTCCACGAAGCATACGGCACGTGAGTAATTTTCCATCGTCCGTCCGCAGTCGATTAGGTAGAGATCAACGGCAGTAGTAAGTGCTGACAGTAATTGGAGAAAATTCACAATAATGACGCTGTATATTTTTCCACGTTTCCCATAATTACTTGATTGTGTGGAATAGTTTCCGATATACTGAACTCTCGAAGAGGAAACGGGTTTTCCGATGAGTAGTACTTGAAACTGGGCTGTATTATTCACCCTCAGTTCTCTGGAACAGTCAGGGTTACGATGCGCCCTTGAACTACTTGAAGCTCTCGCTTTGACAAAGTGTAAAATGTTCAGCTTTTCCCTGTAGGTATATTTTTGGTTGAAGACTTTTAGGTATAAAGCTTGAAGCAATTTGTATTCCAGTGAGCGCTTTGCAACACGCCCAGCCAATTAAAAACAGCATTAGTCATAATCATAACGACGAAAATACATTAGGTACGATTAGATATATACGTGTCTAAAAAAAGACATCAGTTATGGAGATTAGCAAAATATAAGTTTATACAAAACAAAGTTATTGTATAAGTAAAACACACCTGCCTGATATATTAATATTCGCATTAATTCTCAACTTCAATTCTGATTCGCCGTGTATTCAAAGAAAATGACTACAAATGGGAATATTAAGCAAAACCACTTGTTTTGACGGAACAAGAAAAATAAAAAAAATGTAAACAGAACTGGCTTACTTACGGTTATTATCATAATAACTCTATAAAATGGCGACTACGGCCGAAAAGTCGAAAACACGTTTTTTTTTTTTTTTCTACAAAGGTAGTTGGAGATAACAATAGTGAAGGTTGAGATGAATACTGCGAATTAAGTCTAAACTTGGCACACAAACATTATAAAAATGCCTATTTGTTTACATTTACAAGCACGACAATGAAATAACTTGGTCACGATTAGTTAATCTACGGAATACGTAAATAATAAAACTTGGAAATTAGTCGAAAAGTTCCTAATTTATTTAAGTAATCTTGAAGCTAAAAATAAATAGAAGAATTGTTTACTTTGAATTACTTTGATAATGTTTTTCATGAAAATCTATTTTGATGTGATGAGTATTTACTACGCAGTATCAATATTTTACATGGAGCGACTGCCTTTCTGACCTCCACAACCCAGTAACTGGGTAAAACGATACCCCTTGGAAAGACTAGTTGTCAGACTTTCTGGTTTCTGAGCTGACGACCCGTAGCGACTGTCAAAGATCCACGAATGACAGCCGCGACCAAAAACGTCCTTTCCGAGGCACAGAGGAGTATGTAAATATGGTCACCCATCCACGGACTAACCCCGGCAAGCGTAGCTTAACTTGATGATTCAACCCGTGCGGCTGTTATTACTTAGCCACGAGCTCCTCCGCAGTAACAAAACTGTGTACTACGCAGTAACAAAACTATAATTATTTTTATTTTTATCACACAAAAAAAATAAGCCTAAGAATTATACAATGGGTAATATTATTTCGATGGTAATCTCACTTTTTGTTAGTAGTGCAAACAGCGATATAATTTACCCGGTCATTCGAAATCCGTTACGAATTACGATGGAACTTAAATCTTGTTACACAAAAAACCATAGCTTTTTTGCACAAAATTCGATAAAATCGTATTCATTCGCACGTTGGATACCACGCAATTCTATTTATAACTGTGATCACTCGTTTACGTTTTTTATCAGCATTTGATGTTTCTTAAAGTAGCAGGGGAACCGGTCGGAGTGCTTTTTGTAAATAATATTATGATTATGGCAGCCATTTTAAGGCTCCCGAAGGCAGGCGCGTCGCGACTCTAGTAGAAAAACTTCATGAAAATTGTTCTACCAGAGTCGCGTTGCACCGTCACATCTTGCATGTCTGCGGGAGCCTTTATTTCAGATTACACAAGTGTGGTGGTATTGAAACCACAATTGATATTACTTGGCGATAATCAGATTTGAGACCACATAATTATGGTTGTTATCGTTAAGTATCTATGCAATAACTGCACCCTATAGTGAACGCCTTTAAGCTTGCAATCATTTTAACCTTGCATTATTATATTACCCTCTATAGAACCTGACTTGAATATTATATTGAAAATAATAGCATACTTATACAATTGCATACTGAAACACACCTATTTAAAAAAACCTTGAGAAGTATATTCCATTTATATGTTTAGTACAATAATAATTATTAGTGTCAAAAATCTGCCTAGCCTTTTCCCAACTATGTTGGGGTCGGCTTCCAGTCTAACCGGATGCAGCTGAATACCAGTATTTTACATGGAGCGACTGCCTATCTGACCTCCACAACCCAGTAACTGGGTAATACGATATGCCTTGGTTAGACTGGTTGTCAGACTTTTTTGCGTGAATAATTATTAGTGTACTTCCGAAAAAAAAAAATACATAAGTACCATGAAAATACGTCATTTTATAAATCAATAGATAAGTGGAAAAAAAAACTCCAAGTACTTATTTATTTTTTCAGCAATAAATTAATAATATTGATTCTTACTTTTTGTCTCAATAAAAAAGTAGTATTTTTCAATAAGTACGTACCTACTATCTCAACGTCGCAGGAATCCGCTGGATGCGGGAAGCACAGAACCGGTCGAAGTGGCGGTGCTTGGGGGGAGTCTATGTCCAAAAGTGGACGTCTTTCGGCTGAAATGATTATCTCTGGGCTTAAAACTTTGACCTAGCATAAAATAAATATTTATGAAAAATAGGTACCTACTTAAAACCAGTACAATTACAATAGAAAATAAAGGCTCGTGTAAACTGGCGCGACCGCGATATCGCGCCTGTTTGTGGGAGCCTTAACGCTTAAACATTGCGCGAAGTGTTTTACAGTTTCTCTAGTCTACATTGTTAATTTTACGAATATAAATAGACGAACAAAACAATACGTTTCTTGGGATTACCGCAGCTAAACAATATTAGCTTGTATAATAACTAATTTCCATATATTTATGAACTAACTAAAGATCGAAGGTCAATTGGCCATGTGGTGTGAGTAGGTGTTGAGAAAACGATTTCGAAATGGTGAGATAACCAGTCGACTAGCTTATAAAAAACTATAAAAATTATCAAAATACGTAAAACTAGCTTCTAGAAATCTCTTCATTAGCTTTCTTTTTATTGTAAGTAGAAGTACCTATGTTAAAAATATAGCTGAAAGAGTATTTCAAGTTGTTTTAAGTGGAGATGAAAAGCATAGTGCAATCCTATTTGTTAGGCTTTTAGTTTTTTTATCGATATATCGATATTTTTTGTTCGATATATCGATAATTTTAGGCGATATTTATTATTTCTATATCATCGATATATCGACGATATTTTTTTAAATAATATACGATATATATCCATACTTTTTGACACTTCTTGCATCCCTACTATTTGTGGCTGAAACGATTCGATTCGATATTAATAAAATAACAAACAGACGTATTTCGGAACTATGTTTTACATACATGTGATAATAATAATTTTATTTGGATACCGTGTTGTACGCGTGGGCTTCATTTTAATATTTTAGAAAATTTACAGTATCGCGACAAATTCTCAACTTTATGATTGGTCGTTAGATTATTTTTTTACGATTTGTCATAAACCTATAATACTTTAATGCTGACACAAAAATTACACTTAGTTATAAATGTTTCAGCAGAATAATTAACTGTAGGCAAATACTGTGGTATTTTGTTCTAATCCTGTTTAATTTCGCACTAAACGATCTTTAGTTTATTGCTAATCGTAGGTGTTAGTTAACCATGGGCGATCTTGACACGATTCAATAAATCATTAAATTTGCTTTTGCACAATCACAATATTCAATTCGATAAATTGTTTATAACTTTAATATATTATTTTATGAGCTACAAAAATAAACTTTAGATTCTTGCTTGCTGTGAGAGATACGACAAAAATAAAATTCGACCAAAAATACCAAGAATAGGGAATATGCATGTATTTTTTTAATATTTTTATTCGATAGTTTACATCGTCAAATAATAGTTAAAAAAAATTCGACGGCAAAAAAGCAATTTAAAGTAGTTAAAAAAATGTTTAAAAATATCCAACCGATCCGGGCTATTTAAACGCCCTCCATTTGGCGCGCTTGGTGTGGTGACGTCACAGTTCGTGAAAACAGACAAGCAACTGTCAAGTCAACGTCAAACACTCCTTTTTCTATGAGCGTTTGACATTGACTTGACACTTGTTGATTGACTTGACATTAACATTTTGATTGTTAGCCCGGATTGTTACGTCACATCCGCTCTTAGCCTTTTCAAGTATTTGAATTACCCACAGTTTTTTGGGACTTTTTAAAAATTAATTTCTCGCTCAAAAAGAAATTTTATTCAAAAATATTGATGGAGGCTTAATTCTGAAGTAACATAGTTTATAGAAAAAAATATTTGACCCATATTTGAATCACATGCATATTCCCTATTGAATAAAAGAGCTTGTACAAGCTAACACTTAATATATACTTATGTTATGTATAAGCTAGGTATACATATATTAAAAAAACATAACCCTTCCTTGGCGGTCGGATAAAAAAGGGAAGAGATTGGGTATCAAAAAATTCGTCCGCATCACTATCAATAGGAAAAGTGCCCAAAAGGCTGGCAGCATTGCCACGTTGGATGGCAATGCTGATTCTATAGGCCAAAGAGCTTGATTGCATTGAAATAGCCAGACATTAGCAACCAGAAGCTATAAAAATAATGCATTTGCATCTCGTAGATTATTAAATTAATTAATTTCCTACCTGACACAGTAATTACTTAACTCATGATTACATTTATAAACAAACCGGTTAATCGACTTGAAAATCATGTCACTAAGTATATTATCACAAATCTATTAAAATGGAGTTTGAATTAAGTACCTCGCACAATAACCACTTATTTGTGGTCCAGAACAATTTCCATGAAATTTTCATAGAAATTGTGCCAGTGTCGCGTCGCGCCTGTCTGCGGGGAGCCTTTTATCGTAACATCAGAACTATTACGTGTGTTAGTTCTGATGTCTTAATAGGTAACATTTAATGTAATAATTATCTAGGTTAGACTGGGTTATCTTAGCTAAGTCTGCAGCCATAAGCGTTGATTACAAATTACTGCGTTAATTACCAACTGTGTATGTTATATAATTGGTTTGTTAGTAACTTGATTGTTTACATTGGTTGCAAGGTCACAACAATGATAATAAAATTGTTTTTGTTTGTGGACTGCCGAAAAAATGGATACTTAGTATCTGTATTTTTGATTATTATTATGTTGATAGGTAATTAATGAATTATGTTACACGTTATCAGCCCGATTTGATCTCCAGGGATCGATAATTATTCATTAATAAATTGCCAAACACAAAACACACTTTTTATGGTTCCATACCCGAAGGGTGCAAATCGGAACCCTATTACTAAGCTTCTGCTGTCCATCCGTCTGTCTGTCAGCGGGCTGTATCTCATGAACTGTAATAGGTAGACAGTTAAATTTTCACATTGTGTATTCCTATTGCCGCTATAACAACAAAAAATAAAAATGTAAAAAAAATAAAGGGAGTCCCCACCACATACAAGAAACGTTTTTTTTTACTGAAGTATGTTTATAAATATATAAGTAGTGTTAAATATTGTACGGTGGTACGGAACCCTTCGTTGGCGAATCCGACTCGCACTTAGCAGGTTTTTTTTTAATTAAAAAACGAACCTTAAAATAATCCCGTAGATTGCCACCACGTCTAATAAAATGTTATACAAAAATACGAGCATGCTCCGACGGTCTCATTGAACTAACGTTTACAAATGAATTCTAATATTTAAAACAAACGAATGTTCTAAGGAAACAATGCATGTAACCTACTGTTTATAAGCTTATTAACAAGTGCCTAATAAAAGGTGTTATTTATTGAAATAAGATGTTACTTGGGCTCTTTGATTTAAAAATACTTAAGTACTTATCAGATTTTAAGTAGGTGTGCTAAAATTGAAGTACTATTCTTGCATTAAATATTACTTATTTAAAATCTCTTTGAAGACCTAAGTAGGGTTGTAAAAATATCATGTAATCATCTAAACGAACGACTACTGCCCTCTGTTAGCGTTGTCATGAATTGTTTTTATTGCGCTCCAGCGCCATCTAGCAGCTACCACTATAACCACTGTAGTTACTTGGCAAAGCTCGTTCCTGTGTAAACTGCTACGTAAACATTTTAGGCGGTTTCACAGAGATGGCGCTGTTTACATAATTGATATGCGCCTGCAATAAAATTCTACAATTTTAGAAAAAAAAGATGTGTAAAATAATAATAATATGCTGCGCACATCGAAAGGTGCATTACGTACATTAGTTACTATATAAACTTACATAAAATATAAGATCAAGAAAGTACCATCTATTTATTGTTATCATACAAATTCGGCTGCAGCTAATTTAAGTGATTAAAACTAAGTAAACGCTACTCAAATTCCAACACATTTTATAAATTATGTTAATTGTGATATTGGACATGGTGAGGACTTTTCCAAAAATACTTATAAACGCAGAGTAAATTCTAGTGCAAACCACGGATAGAATAAGTCCATTCATTGCTTATTAAAAACGTATTAATTATATAAGAAAAGAAAAACAGAAATAAACAAAATATAAAAGCAAAAATTAGCCGCCCGAACAGGGACTTGAACCCTGGACCCTTGGATTAAAAGTCCAATGCTCTACCGACTGAGCTATCCGGGCTCGTATCAGTAGCGCCGTAAAACATGTTCAGTTGTGAATGGCCTTATGAAACTAATAAAAACGCGTCACGATTTGCTAGTTTTTTGTATCTCATTTTTTTTATGTTAGCACACTAGAACTTTCCGACGAAACCACCTATTGTCAGATTAGTTAACAGTGACGCAATTTTATAGGCATGATAAAAATATTCGATTGGCGACATTGATCGTAAATCATTAAAGATTTTCGTGGAATATGACGAGAACATTCAACGCTATTGTCTACTGGACGAAATGTGTCTAACTGAAGTGACTAAACTAACCAAGCATCTGGTACCGCTACTCGACACTAGATGGCGCTATGTGTTACAAACTGAGACGTTACGTTAGTGACTGTGTTCATTAGATTAGAATTTGCGTGATCATCTAATTAACATAGATAATAAGTCAAATGCTCCACAGATAAGGTAATTAGTAAAAAAAAAAGAGAAAATGATGGTGGTAAGTCAAGTAGAATGGTTGAGAAAAAAATAATAATATTAATAAAATCGAAAACCAATTGTGGTAGCCTTGCCAACAAACCATGTAGGACTTCAAACCCTGAGGACGATCTGCTCACGATGGCTTCTCTTGGCGGGGCACAGGATAACGAGATAGCACTAAAAAGGCTATATAAATGTTTCGTAACGCCATCCATATTTTTTCCTGCACAACGCAAAAAGGCCAACGAACCCGATAGACAGGCACCTTGCAACGCCAGGTGTTGCACTGTCGGTGTTGAAAAAATTTACAAAAACAAAGGTCGATCTATTGAATGGCGTTATGACACAAAAACTGCGAATATTCGCGCTGTGTAGAAAATGTTCATTAAAGGTAGTTTTATAAAAGCAAAACCTGTTAATTTGTTTTTAGTCCAATATACAGTTCATAGCTGTGGACTCCTTGTGGTGCGAAAATTAACATTAACTCCGATCTTAAGGCAGACGCCGTTTAAAACGGTTATTTTGAATCCTTTGGAGTCATCACAGGTTTTACTTTTTGTCTATATCATCACAAATTACAAACTACACAAAACGTTCACCGTAAAAAGTCCTATTAAAACCGATTCCGTGAATCATTAACGCGTCAGACCCGTCGTTTCCTAAAACCATCAAAACCAACTGGTTTGCGGACGCTTTACGATAATCCTAATTACAATTTAGCGAAACATAGCTCTAATATGTTATATTTTGAATGCGTTACAAAGATTTGCACATCAGTTTAAAGTCACGTACCTACTGGGTAAATTGTATAACGAGTAACGTTTCCTAGTAAAATCTCTTTACCTGACAAAGTGGAGAAAAAAAAACAAGATCGAATATTTGGTAATCTATTGTATAATATTTTTTGAGTCACCAGAAATTCGTTACCTATGTACACAAAGGTATGTATAGAAATAAATATTGTATTATTATGCATGACTAACAAAAAGATTTTATCCAGTCTCTGTGTCACTTTTTGAGACATTCGTAGGGGCTCTTTCATATATTAATAAGAAGGAGCTCCGAAACTTTCCTGAATAGCAGAGGCTTTTTACTGCTCTAATATTTATCGTTGGCGTATTTCAGAACTTAACTTATGTGTGATCTCTTACAAAAGCTAACAAAAATTGGATTGAGATCAAATTTCTTTAGATATAGGACCTAAGTGAGTCAGACAACTAAAAGCTAATGGGCCGTTATAAAAAATTGTAACAAGTCATGACATGACATACTTTTTACCAATAGACAGGAAAGAGACCTTAGTAGGAACGATGACGCTAGACAATTTCAATTGACACAAAAAGCACCCAACTGGCGGTTCACATCAAATCATTATGACATCATCATCATTACGGAAGTAAATGAACTCCTAAAAGAATCAGTCACCTTCGGACACTGACACAGTATTCTATTACAAATACATATATACGCAGATTGCTCGCTGGACTAGACAGATTAAATTTCCAGATCGGAACAAAAAAAGCCAGCCAAGCCAGCAATCCGTTCTAATGGGAGATTTCAATCAGAAAGACATCTGATCCTTTTAAGTGTATAGAAGCTACAAATTTGAGTACGTTTCGAATCTGTATCGAATGCGTTGATATTAAAAATAATTGCTTAATCAATTAACCTCTTTTCGTTTCTACGTTGCTTTAATTAAATTAATATATTGAATGATAATAGTGTCAATGTTTTCTGCGATACGTCAGCGGGCGTCATTTATCAGCGGATGACTCACGGTCTCGGTGTGCGGCGCAGACTGTCATAGTACCTGTAACAAACCGAAAGTTGGTCAGTTGTGATTAGTGCGTTTTAGCATTGTGGCCGATGTTGTCGGCTGTCGGCAGCTCGGCACGGGCCGCGCCATTGTTTGGCACGGCGAATTCGATCTGTGTAGGAAATTGTGTATTCAGGTTTCAACAACTACACGTAAAATAGAAGCACACTGGAGTATGCCTGTAGAGGAGAATCAGTATTGGACATCTTCCATTTAGATCATGGAAACGTTGCATAAAGGCGAAACATACGTATCAGGTGTTAAATGAATTAGGGCTAAGGAAAAAGACTTAGCGCCCGATGACAAACGCACCAGACTGCTTGGTTGTGTCAATGGCGCAACTGTCATTTGTAGGTTAAGCCACAGTTAAACGAAAGTTAGTTGAGTTAAGCTAGTGCCATGTAACATTTGAACGATCAACCGGTATAGATTTCATAAAGCGTTTCGTGAAAAGAGATCAAATCATTAGCTATCAATTTACATGAAACTAATGAAGGAAATTGTCCAATTCAAGTTAACCGACGATTAAGACAGATTGACACTGCTTTGATACATAAAATTAACGCAAAAGAATATTTCTATCAGCTTATAGGAGTAATCAGCAGATGTAATGTAAATACTTAGCATCGATTAGCACAAAATACCAATAATGATAAGAAAATGCTGAGTTTTATTAATATTCCAGAGACCAGCGGTTGTAAAACCGGATAAGAAAAGACTAGAATGCTGTTTTTTACGCATCTGTATGCGACTGTTGTAAGTAAACAGCCAATTAACACCGACCAGTTAAATAGTATAAACGTGTACATACAATAAAATAAGTACGGTTTTGTGAACATAAAAATATTATGTTGAATGTAGCATTAGCATCATTCTTACAAAGACCAGTCAATGCTGTGATACAATGTTACGGGTTAGTGGTTGGTATTTACTTCATTGAAGTTACAAGATTTGGTACTTCCAGTTACAAGTCATCCCTAGATGACAGTTTCGATGACTTTTACGAGATATCCGAGAACAGGTGCATTTGATTACTTAAGTTTTTCTTCCAGAATTGCAGTGTATTTCACCGTCGTTCGTTTCAAACAGTAAAATTATATCTAACAGTCCTTCATCGGATACTAATCCTACAATCCTAACTAATATCTGTGCTAATATTATAAATGCGAAAGTGAGTTTGTTTGTTTGGCACATGGGTAGACCAATTACCTGGGGGCCTACCAGCACCGCTTACAGCTGTATTATTTTAATATTACCGCGGGGCGCAGCTAGTAATATTATAATCGCGAGTTTGCGAGGATGGATGGATATTTGTTACTGGATTTGGATGTTTGGAACACAGATATTCATGACTTGGATTAACACATAGCTTATGACTTTTTATCCTGGTAGTACGTTCCCCTGGGATAATTTCCGACATCCACGCGGGTGAAGCCGCTGGCATAAGCCAGTCTACATAATTTTCTTTCAACAATGCAACCGCAGTAAAGGGTACAATGGTTTGCAACACTTAATTCTCTTTGAGCATTTGAACGGACACAATGCCGGACACTTTGTCCGTTTGATGCGACCTGACCTGACTCAGCACTCAATGGCGTCCGTCAACCAACCTGCTTTAAAATTCAACTTAAAATATGAAAGTAAAATTTATTAGAATAAAGTATTTTTTGTTGGTTTTAATCGTATAAATCAATCACCCGTCAACCAGATTTTCTATCAGCTTATCAAGCTTTCGTTTTCAAGCATTTACGAAGAATTCAGCATAACGGTTTAGTCAATTTGAATGCAACGTTACTTTTGTTAGAAAATTCTCTAAGATGAATTTTTACAGACCTATTGTGTGAACCTGTGAACTGCTCGAGTGCAAATTATATTGGGCTCAATGATCCTGTGAAATGTTCTATGCAACGCTAGATCGTACCTTAACAGAATAAAGGCAATGCGGTGACAATAACATGGCTGACGCGATGAAACAGAATTGGAAACAGATAGTAACGGAGGGGAGCTCGAAATTGAATACAAATAAACCTTTGTTTTGCTGTTGCAGAAATTAAGCTAAATAGGGATATTGTGCTTCAAGCTATAAATAATAGATTTCAGGAAATGTCAAGTCAAGACGGTCTATCCATAATAGAACAGACTTTGACAAGCACCACTGGATACGGAGCTCTACGCGCGACGTGTTGATGAGTTTCGAATTTCGGATATATATTTTATTAACTCATAAATACAAGAACCTACAACTAAGATCAAAATAATTCCAGAAGAAAAAGCGAACGTACATGGAAGGATAGACGCCAGAGAGAAAAGTAAAAGCGAAATGAAGGTATTATCTAGATTTATTGGCAATTCTCAGGATATACTCTCAGACCTTTCAATGCTCTATAAATAGTTTATCACAAATTGAAGGCTTTATATCAATCGGATCCGTTTTTATGCGAACCTTGGCAAATAGAGCAAAACTTTCCTGATTTACTCGCAGAGCAAGTACCGATTGCTCTTCAAGGTTTCTTTTCAAAGTAGTCTTTCTAACTAGAGCTTTAGACGTGGGCGGATAAGGGATTCTGATTCAGAGACAATATTGTCATTTTCCTTCGTTTGAATTTTGACAAGGGCATTGTTAGTAGAACAGGTCACACGTACGTTAGTTCTGTCCATCCTTGTCTGTAATAAATGAATAATATCGTCACTTCTGTTAATAGTTAATTATCTATTTTGATATCTAAACGAAACACATGTAACATTTCACCATACTATGTAAACACTACAATGTCGTTAAATTAATGGATAACACCGAAGTAGTGAATTAATCAGAATAATCAGACATGTGTCATGTCGATGACATTTTCTCTTTACTTTTCAATTTCATTCAGTGACTCACTGACTAGCTACATGCTTGTTGACCATATGGTGGCATGTTTCGTCTCCTTACCATTTAAGAGAATTGCTTAATCGTATACATGCTATATATTGTGTAAAAAAACATCTTGACACGCTCGAAATACATTCAGTTTGCTTCGAAATAAGGAAAACTACGGCAATCTTTTAGAACTAAACTAACTTTAAAAGAACATCCAGAAATGAAGCAGTAAGATAAAAATGAACGGTTAAATACCAATAATACTCGTTAATATAGTCTAGGAATGTTCCAACACATTAAAATCTTTAATGAACGCTTGGTTATTTCGTGATAAACTAATGAAGAGTCCGTTAGTAATCAAGCATCGATTGTTATGTATGTAGTAAAAATACTCACTCATTCTTTTAATAAACAGCTCAACACAGATGCAATTTATATGACGTTAAGTTTCATAAACACAGATATAATGTTCGCAGCCTCTCGCTGACAGCGCTCAATGTGAATGAACCGTACTCTAGTGATATCAATAGTACATTATCACCAGCGGTGCCAGTAATGTTGTTAGTTACAATAACTATAATAAAATTAGCTTCGCCCACGCCCAGGGTCGCGCCTAGGCTAGACTGAAAGGCACTTAACGCCATTTCCACAATTAATATGTCTATCGGTCAGGCAAGAATAATCAATATGCTTTTAGATGCTTAAACATTTATCTAGGATGAAATTTCGGATGTTGGTAAACTAGCCGGCTTGGGGTAGCGCCGCACAATTTGTCTTGGCGCCGGGGTCTAGTCTGGTGTAGCTAGCTAATAACCTAGATTAAATGATTTAAGTGGACGTCTTTCGGCTGAAATGATGATGATGATGATCATCATCATTTCAGCCGAAAGACGTCCACTGCTGGGCATAGGCCTCCGCCACTTCAACCGATTCTGTGCTTCTGGCATCCAGCGGATTCCTGCGGTCTTCACCAGGTCATCGGTCCACCTTGTGGACCTTCCTTCCAACGCTTCGTCTTCCGGTACGCGATCGCCACTCCAGAACCTTTGGGCCCCCTCAGCCATCTGTTCTTAAGCACTTTCTGTTTTATGTTAATCCGTTCCCGCGATTCCAATTTAAAGTGTTATTAGAAAAGTTGTCCACTTTTGTCCTTGTTTAGGAATCGGATGTAGAGTATCCATACAAAAGCTTTAATATCCTCTCCAAGCTTATGTTATTGCTATTCTTTTTAGTACGATATAACGTATCCTTTCAAACTGACATTACGAGCAGACAAAACAACATTTCTTAGTATAACATAAGGAATAGACAGAATAAGAAATGAGTACATAGGAGGAAGTCTCAAAATGGCACCGGTGACTGAAAAGTTGTGCGGAAATCGGTTGTCATGGGCAAGTGATGCGAAGGAATGAGGAAAATGTCGTGAAGAAAGTTTTGAGTATGAATGTCGATGGCTGTATAAGAGTGGGGGAAGACCAAAGAAGCGATGGATGGACTGTGTGAAAGATATTATGGCTAGGAAGTGGATGGCTACCTAGATGATGACTAATAGAGAAGTATGGAATAAAGGGACATGTCTGACCCCAAATAAATTGGGATAAGGGCAGGATAATGAATGAATGAAAGTATAATATTAATGGAACTAGTTTTATAGCAACAATAAGGTGTATTGAAACACAAAATACAACGATATTCCTACTCTACTTCGAGACTTAAATTAATGGCTATTTGTGTCCGTGTAAAATTGAAAAATTAGACGTTCTGCTGAAGTTCATTACATTAAGCACTTCAGCATGGCTTGCTTCAACCTTCAACCGACCTCTGTTGTTTAAGAAGTGAATTCTTGGAAGCAGTAATTTCAAAGAGGCACTTATCTTTCGAACCGTATCACCTCCTTAATCCTTAAACAACATAATTCTACGTTAAGGGACCGCCAATTGCCCCAAGAACTTCCACATGACCAACGACCACTTGAACAGGTTTCATATCACCCACGATCGGCCTTGGGTATTATATTGACCTTCTGACCAATTACATAATTTGTGGACGACTGGCGATAAAACGTAGATTTTTTATTACGCATTAGGAATGTTAATTCGGAGGTACGCGTTGATGAAATCATCGATTGTCTATTCTGACATGTTAGACAAAAAGACTCGACTCAATCCTATATTAAGCTCATGGAATATTAATAATTCCTAATGCACGAAATACTAATCATTCGTAATGCACAATTTATCTATCTAAATATCGCGATGCATATCACCAAACGTAGTGCCATGACGTCATTGCATTTATTAGGTCTGTTTATCTGTAACATAATCTGTGACCGTTTCCAAATGACACTTCACAATAGAACAAATATTTTTCTTGCCACTCACAAATTCACAAGAGTAGTGTGCACTAGAAGTTTCAAAAGCCCTTGCGTTCTTGAAGAGCGGTCCGTGTTTACTTCCACAGATTCAATTGAAAAATGCATCGAGTCTGTAATAATTGTTAAATAACTGGGTCACTTCATGTTGAGGTTAATGGGCATCAAGGTTGCACAAATCATCTGAACGCTTATTAAGATCTCATAGGGATAATCTTTTTTTGAATCTTTCCAGTGCAGCTAGTTCGTTGAAAAGGTCCAACACTAACTGGATATTACTTGCCTTAACATTTTTATTCGCATGTAGCTTCTTTAGACTTTTATTAAGTATCATTTATTACAGTCAGAGCTAAAATATCTCAGATGATTCAAAGATGTCAAAGAGCCAACTCGATTTCTCCCTTCATGCTTTCATAGGGTGCGGTGTTATTCGCATTTGAACTAGTCATTTGGAGTAACACCATGATTCAACGGATGAGCGGCTGTTTATATTATTCTCATCGCTGAAGAATTTCCAAAACAAATCAATGTGCCAGTTCATAAAGTCAAATACGTAGTTGCCAAACCGTCTAATATAAAATTCTAATTTCAGGGAAGCAAATTTTGCAACAACGTGCGATCGGAACGAGCCATCACGGTATGTCACGCAAGTCTGCGAGTATACAGTTTAGGCAACAGCGTTTAGGTACAGTTGATTAAACGCCAATCGTTTACGAAACAGTTCCTAGAAAACGCCGAAATATAGTGCATGATGTGCGCCTCGTGTGGAATGTAAGCATTTATCATTACGTAGGTTATAGATTTCGTAAAACTATTTTTGATATTAGAGAAAATGATTATTGCTTTTGTACTTGATTATGATAGATTGCTTTCTCAGTACTAATCACTTTCCGAATAGATTCTCAGCATGAACCAATTGCTTTCTTTTTCTTCGTTTCTATCACATTAATTATATCATGTCAGAGGAATGCATTTTATGTGTTTCATAGTCTAGCAATAAAAAATCTTTTATTTATAGGTCAGCGATAGTTTACAAGGAAACTCAATGGCTGACATACAATATAATGCCGCGTGGGTGGACATTCTTGAAGCTTCTTTCAAGTATTTTTAACGAAGTGCACTTTTCAGTAAAGATCAATCGTAAATTGTGGTACCTAGATTTCAAAGCTACAACCATTTTTACTAAGGAATGTCCAATAAACATGATGGGTGTTAAATGCCTCAAGCATCAGCGTATACTTGTACAACTATTTAGTTCTCTATGTAGCAATGTGGTTAATTGATAAATTTATAGAAACTAATAAATTAGTAATGATTAAGGTGTGAAGATAATCGCTGTATAGTACGAGAGTATGTCAAATATGTACTACTGCAGTTCTGTAGCTTTTTGCCAATAAACTGTAGAATTCTAGTCTCGAGTACGCTAAGACTGGTTTGATGCTTGAGCTGCAAATATTTGTACGGCCTTGGCTTCACATGTTGGTCGGTTATTGCCAACGAACAATGTTCATCGCTCCATTACTGATTACTTTGTTAGAACTTGTACGTCTGGGTGGAGCAATGGACTAACTTTCATAGAAGTTGGCCCGCATTGGTCCCCAGTGTGTGGCCGGCCGTACATCCAGCTATTTTACAACATAGAAAACCACTCTGAGTGACAGACGGCGCGGTGTTTGAAAGTTTGCTTCTTGTAATTACAACTATACAACCTGTAGTAGTATAGTTGAGTATGTTTTTATAAGTTCCGACGGCGGGTGATCGATCGTAGTGAATTAATGGTGCTCGCGCTAATAAATCATTGTATTAGTAAATTGAAGTGAATTCGTGTAATGACTCACATCCGAATTTCAACTCTGTAAATGCAAGCAATAGATCGGATTACGTATAAGTTTTTGAACGAACAAAGTTTTTGAACGAACATATATTTACAACGAAGAAAGGCCGACTAAAATCTGAGATTTCGCCAAATAAAACGCTAAGCTATAGAAATTATGACAAGTTTGTATGACATGACATGTTCGCAAAGAATTCATTCGCATTGAATTTAAGTAAGATGATTGTACATGAAAACTCGAAAGGGGGACATCGTACCAATCTACGTGCCAAATGACAAGCGTCCAATTAAAGCTTCAGCTGGCGTCTAATGTACTTTTGATATGCTCCACACTCAGCTAGAATTGCTACCCTCAAAATGCTAGTAAAAAATGAAATGATCAAGAAAATTTATGTAGAAACTGAAGTGCTTGCAAATACATTACTTATACAATGTTTTAAAAGCAAGAAATATAAGTGGCTATTAATAACAGTGTCTGAACAATCACTGAACTCTATGAAAGCATCAATTTAAATCTCAAAACAACATGATGGCGTAATTCTTGCAAATGTTTTCGCCAAAAGTCAGACAGCAATGTGATAAAAAATGGCAACGAAACAACAACAAAAGTACTTAAGGAGAAAAAGCAATACAGGTGTGAACATAAAGCTAACATTGATGCGCTAGCGCCGCTTTCAGACGCCACTGACACAGAGCGCCATAGTATAAAACGAACACGTATCGTATCGTTGCCAAGTTTTTTCAGCCGGCACGCAACTGGACGTGGGAAAGGCCACACGTCACGGGAGGCGGTGCCCGTCATGTATTTTTTTTCGTGAATTCCCACAATTCGCAACGACTATCTTACACTGTTTTCTGACGTCTGCTTCCGCCAATTTCAACCGATATTACAGTACATCATCATCATTTTTATTATGACTGTGTAGTTACATTGCATCAAAATTCTAATTTTAATATATTTTTTTGTTTTACTGTATGTTTATATTCGTATGAAACTGTAGTAGATATATTCCTACGTATACGGGATATACGTATCCCAGAAGCGGCAGTATTCCCATAGCTATTAAGATTTCTCTTTGGACTGTGGTTTCGCGTAAGCTCGTGCTCAATTTGGTGCTTTGATAAAAGATAGAGTGGCATATAATAATATTAAGATGGCACACTTATGTCACATGCCAAAACTGAGGATTATTAGCAAAGCTCTCAGACTGAAGATTCAAGCGTGCGCATTTACAAGTCATCACAGCAAGATATTAATAGATCATCTTGACAGAAGCACTTGTTGGCTAATTAAAACTAAAACAGAGGACTGTAAAAATGTTTTGATGGCTATGAACTTCAGGAAGAACCTAATTTCGTACCGTTTTTTGATTTACCTAGTTGTAAATGTGAATTGCGTCGTAAAAGAATAACAAGGAAGGAACGATAATAAGAACTGTGCAAAAATTTGCTTGTGTGCCAAATGGGTCACTTGTCCGTCAAGAAATAACGAAAAAATAGCTAACAGGTAAGCTTTCTTTAAGAATTCAGAATCGCCAACAATAAATTATTTCACGAAAATGGCTATGTGTAAGGAACACCCAAGGGCATTGTTCCAATTTGACGTTCCTTTTATAGGTAACCCAGATATGAAAGGATGGAAAAAAAATCCAAACGAGAGTGAGAAAACATAAATGTCGAATAAATACAATGTCGCCCATGGGCATGACGTGACCGCCGTATTTTTCTGAATATTCATGAAACATTACTTTAAAAGGGGGTTTATCTTTAATATTTTTCATGTTATTCAATATTTTATTATGAAGACATTTTTTTTCTAAAAAAAGATTCTTTGCAGTGAGTCCTAAAAGTTTAAAATAATTAGGAGGATGATAAAATAACTCATAAGCTTTTAGAAATTATAAACAGAATCCAAATCCAAGCCAATAACATCGGAGATATGGCAAAAAAATGTAAAGCAAGGTCACAAACGCTACTCAAAAAATAAAAAAAATTAATAACATGAAAAATTTATTAAGTATAGACCAAGGGGGGTCTATACTTAATAAATTTTTCATGTTATTAATTTTTATATACTTTTAAAGTTAAGTTTCGATAATTTTTCATGAATATTCAGAAAAATACGGGTGATCACATGCCCATGGCCGACATCGTATCCAGCTTGTTTGTAAAAATATACAAAATATTGGTAATTGTTATAATGCTTATTGATCACGGTAACAGGCAATTAGCCTTCTTCTAAGATATTTATTGCATTGTATATGGTAAAAACCATGTGACGGATCATTTAACGTAACGACGGACGTCGTACTGTTACGCTGTCTGGGCGGTGTCTAGCGTGCGGTCGCTTTCTCACTTCAACGATCGTGAAAAGAAAGGTGCAAACTGCAAAAGCTTGGACAAGATTTTCTGCAAGTATCTTAACAATATTGACTACAATCTATTGTATTACCAACCTATCATTCATGCTGGCTAGCAAAATTATTGCTTTGAGTTCATTGAACTTTTCAGAGAAAGTAGCTGCGGCTGACATGGCATTATTTGTTTTAGCGTTATGAAAATCATTGAGTCTTCATCTCGTATTTGTATTGCACCGCAAACACTTCACACCGATTTTTATTTCAGTAAATATTGAGATTTCTGCTAGTTATATACAAATATAAGTACATGCTCAAGTTATAAGGAAAAAGCTTTGAAAATAATTTTATTTGGTTCGAGCATACTTAGGGGAAAAAATACAAGGCGAAGGTCGTCAAACAACTTGATAGAAGTCCTAAAGAGTGTTGTTTGCAAACTGAAAACTTATACGAACTTCGTTAACACCATAATAAATCATTTCCTTGTTTTCTTGATAAAGCTTGTTAGTAGTACGCAGTTAACAGTTTTTTTATAAAACACATAAATAGAATTTACTGTTAGCGTTTTTGTTAATGAAGCATTGAACAGTAAAGGAAATATAGGGACTGGAGGTTGTTATTAACCAAAACATGAAAATTGAGTTTCGAGTGATGATCTGTGAGCAGACACGAAGTATGATTTAATAGCATGTTAAATTAAGAGTTACGTCGTAAAACGAATTTAACGAAACGCTTTTTAAGAAATCACTTCAGATAAAGATAACGAGGGCTTATAAAATATGGGAGAAGTCGAATTGGTTTCGAAACAACGATTAAAAGAGCTTTCGGACCCATTAGAATGTATTCAAATTAAGTAAGAGCTCTCAAGATTATACGGAATAAATGAAGAAATAATGGTCCATTTGATCAGATAATTGCGCACAATTTCGATAATGTAACAATAGGATTGAACGTTATATTACTTACGGCACATGTGTGTACAGTTCTCAAATGACGCCTAAACAAAGCCTTCTCCGCAAGTCTCTCATTACTTATACTCATTACTGGTGGAAGAAAGCAGACACCGGGCAGACTGCACACAATGGTCGAACCAGAACTGGGTTAATTGAAGACAACAGCGCCCATCGCCGCGGGCTGACGGCAAGATCCGATCTCTGTACGCCTCTAAATTAATACTGTAATAAACTATTCATTCGGAATTATGAACACAACCGGTGAGTGTAATATCGTTGCCGACTTGCCTCAGCAAATCAAGAATGTACAGCTTTCAGCAGTAACAACTCCGAGTCTTTCTAATAGGAGAAAATTCAAGTCTAGTATTGATTGAAAAACAACAAAATCAACAAGAACATATTAAATTCTCCATAAGGTTTTAAAGAAATCGATATCTAGAAACAAATTTGAAATTAGTGAGAAGGTGCAGAGTACTCATGTTCAGTCTGGAAACAAAATCCCGAAAATAGGTCGAGTTACTTTCTCCGGTAACCGAAGCGGCGTAGGTAGGTATCTGCAGTGCGACACCAGTCTTTTACATTGATTTCCGAGACGTCTGGACTAGAAATTTGTAAAATGACATTCCTGTCGTCATTTCCAAATCAAAGTAAGTAGACAGATGAACTAGCAACGTTTCTACACTGTCAAAACTGGACTTCCCATCAAGAAAAGACGCTTACAAAGTTCGGTCACTAGAATCATCAAAATTGCCAAAGCAACAAAACGTAACTTGTCATTTGGTGTATTTGAAAGATGTTTTCTACTGAAGTCACGAATTGCATCCATTCAAATGGCTGGAAGTGTCAATACAAGTTCAATTTTAATGCAAAGTATAACTTGATGAACAATACACGAGTGAATGCGTGAACACAATAAGCTAACGTAATGTGAGGTAAACGGTATACCGCTTCCTGGCCAGGATAGGCGAAGAATACTAAATGTGGCCTCATACCTTTCGTGGTAACCAAAGAATAATGCCTATTGTCAGAAACCTTGAAAATACATATAAAGCCTACAATGCACCAGTAATTTGCATGATTGAGATTCATCTTTGCGCAATGTATTGTACTGCCAGAATTGCAAATTAAGTGTTTCAAGTTGTCCATTTCGTTTCGGGGAAGGCGAACGGGAGACGAGAAGTGTAACATTTCAAACTCTAAGAAAAAAGCCAACACGTGTAGATTTTAGTCGGTCAAAAAGAATACTAGCACAAATTGTAGACTGTCTCATTTGTGACTCGGTTGTCATTTTTATGCCCACACACAAAACTAGATCAAAGTTCAATGACTCTGAGAGTGAAATCCATTCATCATTATTAACCATTACTAGAGCAGTAGTGCTGACAATGACAGACAAGTAACAGACATTGATGACGTCACGCAAACGAAAGCCAATAAGGGCAAGTGTTTTTATTTTTTATATGAATACGACGTCCAAGTGTTATAGTGAACTATACAAGAGTTCATTCATAGTGATAATGAGGGCGTGAGCAGCAGGAAGGCACTGTGGCCAACCGTTCCGGGAAGCGGCGGCAGACGATGCGCAGACGCCGGTGACGTCATAATGTGATCAGCCAATTGGGGCAACGGGCCTATCAGCCTTAGTTAACTTCATTTGATATTGAAAAGACGTTTACTATAACGAAATGTGACGTTTCATTTATTTTCTTTGGAATATGATAAGTTTAACGTATTGTGTGGCGGTTAAGGATTTAATGTAGCATTGAAATAAACACTACGACTGCGCGACGTGACGTCTTTGTTAAAGCTCTGCAGTTACAAAGAGGCGGGGGCCATATAGGTAGGTACCAATGAGGAAAATTTCGCGTGGCTTAAAATGCTAATGTACCACCGACTAGTATATAGCGTCCACAAAGAAAACAATGCGTTTGGCAAACCCAGTGCCATTCCATATTCACGTCTAAACTATGCTTCTTAAAACTGAAAGTCAGGTACAATTTACAAAATTCATTTCGTTTATTCAGAATAATTAACGAGGAAAACGTTGATGTCTATATTTAACGAAAAAAAAAAAAGGAATGTTAGGAATGTCAATTACGTATAAAAGCTGCCTAGAACAAAATGCCACCGTCCATACCAGCGTTACAAGCGAATATAAAGCTGTTGGCCTTGACAGAAAAAACCCTAAGCCCATGCCATAACACGGCTATAGCATGCCATTGAAACGAGTGACGCCAAGGTCGCGGAGTCAATGTACAGCACAGGACGCCACCTGTCTCCGGCAACCAATACAAATATACACAATAATTATGGCGAAGACACGGCACGACATGTGAAACAACCTCCTCGAACGGCTTTTCCACTGTTTGAACTCGTTGATAATTCACACCGCGGAGACCTGAATGGCGACGTGTATTAAGATTCATCACGTTCACTTTTCGAAGTGCCACAACGCACAATGATATCTGATGGATCGATTGTAACAACAAAATATGAAGTAAGGAGTCTCCACTGAAAGAATGCCACATGTAAACGGGTGGTTAATGGTTATGGGTATCTACATGCGCGCTAAACCCACGCTCTATTGCCGCTTGATCATTCTATTTAGAAGCACGTGACAGCTTTCGTATAAATAGAATTCAAAAATGTATTTTAGTTCCTCCCTTCCACACTGGGATCGAGGGATTGAGTTATTGAACCGTAAACGGTTTAAGTACATGATATGCGAATGAATGCAGATTTATCAAATCACTCCATTCACACAGCTTAGCGGAGTCATATTCCCCGTGCATTAATTAATTAAAATATGCAGAGCAATATGAGTTCCAGAATTCCATTAGTGGGTTCCAAATTGAAAACGCAGCTAGCAACACATACATAAAGTTAGTCATGGTATGAGTCGCAGTCGCAGCCGAGATGTGATTTACAACAATATTTCCGTAGGCGTAGCGAGCGAATTGTATCTGTTTCCAGAAATGGAAGCTGACTGTTCCAGAACTTTCTTTGTTAGCTTTAAGTAAGGAGGTCGACGCACCGCGACTAAATATGAGACTAAAGTACGTGCGTACACTTCTAAGATCTAACTTGGTGAGTTTAGCACGGTGCCTTTGTAATCTAAGTAGTGTTGCAAACAAAACATTAATATTAAGCGGCCTTTTGTGCTACACCAAGATACGGATCTTAACATATTTGTGGGTGGGCTTCATGTTTTAAATATTGTAATTATGAAGAGTGGTGATACATTTGCTTATAGTGCTACACGGGCACTCTTAGATGCAAATGCTAACAACATTCTTGATTAAAGTTTATCATGATATTTTAAAAGCTTTTTAATAGATTCCGAGACTTCGGTTGAGATATCGTGACACCGACAAAAGATTTAGTATGAGATTAGGTTAGGACCCAGAACTAAAGAATCTAGTTTGGTCAGTCAACCCTTTATTATCGAAGCATACCGAAATAGCTTATGTTTTATTCGCCACAATGATATCAGAGCTAGATGACGCGCAACCCGCAAAATACTTCAAAACTGTTATCTCTTGGAGTTATGTAACGACATTTTCTTTAAATTCGCACTGTTTATGCGGACGCGGACTGGCATCCGTCCAATGGTTCTTTTTAATCGGTTAAATTCATTGAGCCACTGCTTTATTGCCGAATGAGTGCGAATAGACATGGACGACCTCGTCAAGGTCAATGGATGGTGAGGGAAACAGGTTCGTGATAACTCGTTTGGATGTCATATAGAAACCACTTTCTTGGAAATTCTTTCGCTGTAGTCGTAAAAACTACTTTAAGGGGAAATAGGGTTGGTCTTTTCTCCATACAAAGTCATAATTCGAGGTTCGGCTCTCGTCTATTTCTTCCTCCAATATTGGACCAATTTGAAAGATATTTTATAAATTGAATAAGAAGGACTGTGCCCCTATGTTTTTCCTTTTTCATTAATAGTTGTCAAATTTGTACATTAGGCCTTTGATGACAGCGGTCTTAACAGGCAATTTTGAGCATTTTGTGAGGGTTCTAGTGTTTCTACAGATAATGTGTCATCAAAATGGAAAACATGGGCATAGAACTAGTTGATATTTATTTTACTGTAAAAAATCATTGCTTTAAGTTAAACCAGAAAGAAAACAGGCGAGAGCGTTTGTATGGAGAGGGGACCGACCCTATTTCCTCTTAAAGCTGAACTAGAAGCGAGAATTACTAAGGTACCAGCTGCTTACCCTCCCAAAGCCGTAGAAGTTGATTGAGAGAATGGGCTACTGTTTAACTGGTGGAAACTGAACAAACAATGCCTGTAAATCTCTCATTCCTACAGTTTTATCTGTTTTATTAACTTAGCTACCCCATTAAAGCCATATTTGGCCTGAAATTATTAGTCCGTCGTCCGTTGCTAATGCATTTAAAAGCAATATTCACATTCACGATTAAGGAAGTGCTATATGATCGTCTAAATATTCTTAGAAATAAGATATAAAGACAATTATATGACAATGCGAATTAGCATTTTAATGTAGAAGCTTGTAATAATGCACAAATGATAGTCAATGGGAAATCGTCGATATCTGCGCTAACACCATAAACAAGCTATATTATGGTTGAGGTAACCTAGAACGTCTGATAGGTAGCACAAATACAAGACCAGTTTCTTTCAGCGGGTCGGAATAATTGGCTGAGAAAATGTCGAAAGTTTGTATTCGTAGACCTGTTTCGGAAACTGAAAGAGAGAACAGAAACGTTTTATTTATGCACTAATGATATATTTATAATCAGTGACGAAGTTCACAAGTTCAATAATTCTCGTCACTCTACACTAGTACTTTCACATGAACCCCTGTGAAAAAAATATATTTAAAAGCTTTTACACATACGGTTACGGAGTTGAGAAGGCTATAAAATGGTTACCTATAAAATGGTTACCTGTAAGTGTTAAAGGCACCCGAAGACAGGCGCGACGCGACAGCACTACGCTACTCTTGTAGAACCATTCCTATGAAAGTTTCATTGAAATTGTTCTACGAGAATTGCGTCGCGCCTGTCTGCGGGAGCTTTAACATCTCCGCTGCAAGCCTATACAGAATTATTCTCATTAACTTGAGTGTCGACGTAAATATGACAACAATAAACTTCCAGCAAAGCAAAGCATTAATCCAAAATTAAATGGGACCATGTTTACAAGGCACCAGAACTTTTACAAACGCTTTTAAACGTACGGAGTTGAGTAGGCTTATAAACATTCCCAAGTTGAAACAGAAACTCTTGTCAGCGCCTTAACTATTGTTTTAATAAGAGATCGTTCTTATAGAATTATCGTTTATTTCTCATTCTCGTATAACATCAGTACAGAAAAGACATAATGGACAGAAATGCAGAACATAAGTGTAGCTTACCTATGGCCGGTTAAAAATAACGATGCGATATCTCTTTATTTTTATATTACCGGTGCTTTTTCAATAAAACAAAAACACTAACTCTATTGTTGAGTCCAAACACAATATTTCCCCAATTTTATTTATCTTTCAACTGCGCAGTTGTCTAATATTCAGATGCGCGCGCGCAGCCCTCAGTGCGGACAAGGTTGCGCGTGCGCCTAATTACACGACTCCGTTGAAAAAATCAAACATCACACTCGAGATTTTTACGCAGATATTACACATGTTTATAATACTTGTGTTTGTAGCGAAACTAATAATGGCATTACGTTTGATAATATCTAATATGACGTGGAGTACGTCTGTTATTTATGCTATTCAACGCTTACAGTCATAAATCAATGGTTGGCGATGAAATCTAGCACTACACTATGTTTGTGTCACTAGAAAGACAAACTACTATCCAACCGGATAGATAGTAAAAACAAAATGGCTACAGGTAAGATATTATAGTCTCTTCATCAACTGCGTCGAAGCAAATTAATAGTTTCAAACCTAGAACGCGAATTTAGCCGCACGTAAAGGCTAATTGGAAATGCTATTCAAACATTGATTGCCTCACAAACTTGGAAACTAAGTAACTAATGTTCACGAAACCGCGATTATAACTTAACTTTTTTTTTACACTGCCGTATTAAAAGCGGTTCGTGCCCATAAACTACAACTTAGATCAATGTAAGCTGTCATGATGATCATATAAAATCTGGATTATTTATTTTAAAAACTATTTTATTTTATTTTGTAATCTAACTTAGACAAGCTTTGGCAAGTTTATTTTCGTCACTTGCGAGTTGAAACAAAGCCTATAATCAATCAATGCTTAGCCTTTTCCCAACTATGTTGGGGTCGGCTTCCAGTCTAAACAGATGCAGCTGAATACCAGAATTTTACATGGAGCGACTGCCTATCTCACCTCCACAACCCAGTAACTGGGTAATATGATATACGATACCCATTTGTAAGACTGGTTGTCAGACTTTCGGGCTTCTGACGACAACAGAAACAAACTACTTCGAAAACGAAGCCTATCATCGTCTAACATAAACGTTTTTCTAGAAGACACTGAACCAGGAGCAAATTCTAGTTAAGCAGATGTGACAAAGGAGCTTGTGTTTAACTATCAATTAAAGTAATCAATTTTCTATATCTAGTGTTTATGACGAAACGATAAGTAATCTAAGCTACGCAGTTGTGCCGAATGACTCACAATAGCTGGTAGGCAGCCAGTTAAGCGAAGAACGATCTTACGATAACTGCAGTTAAATTGTTATTATTTACCACTACAATTACGTTTTTGACATTACGTAACTTTTAGGCGAAACCAAAACTCTAGAAAGAGAAAGTTACAGTCTTGATAAATAATTATGGGATATAAAAATTGAAAGTATAACAAATTGCTTAATGGTTTCAAACTTTGGTTTCTGTGCCTGCAATCAATCACTTCAGCAGTGGCTCAATCAATCTTTTCTTCTGATAATAGACAGCTGTGCTCACTTTTTGTGCGTTAGCTTAGGCCCACTCAACACGTTGCGACAATATAACCAGTTACAAGTCTTACAAGCAAAGATCAATCTGTTTGCAATGCAAATTTTGCAAGTACTTGAGGAGCGCAAAGTCAATGCACTCAATGTTACAATGTTTACAAGATAGAATAAAAAAATACACCTTTTGAAGTAATAAAATTCCATTGTATGATTTAAATTTGTTCGCATGCACCTAAAAAATCTTTTTAAACATGGCAATTTAAATTCAGAAAAATACCCAGAATCGCAAGCGTCGTCCGCATATAAGCTCATTTTAGAAACTCTAAAATGAAATCCAATTTCATGGAAGCGAGGCGCACTTTATTTTTGGAATTCACTTATGTTCAGTGCAATTGAACCAAGTGATTCGCATCTTCGCAGCTTCGAGCTTCGCCTGTATTTCATTTCGCCAGCACGTTGAATCCTAAACAAGTCAGGCGGTTGCACCGCCCAACACTAAATCATCTGAGGGCATATGGCGAGAGTCTGCGTCAAGTTATTTATTACATTTCTCAGCAAGACCCACAGAGTCGCAAATTTAATATCACAGTGATCAAACGCATTTACGACAACACTAAAACGCTAAGTGCGTTTCCTTTACATGTATAGAGTTAGTTGTAAAATTTGAAATAGCGTACAAAAAGGTAATACACCAGGCGAAGTAATTTTCAAAGCACATTGACGCAGTGCTACGTGCAATCTTTTTTGTTACATACATAAAACGTGACAGTAAACAGCGGCTCCTAAATCTAGACATATCGGATATATTTTGTGACTTTGTTTCATCTATCTTGCCTAAAACTCAAATTGTATTATTAAATTTAGTATTTGTATCAGACTCATTGAGCTGACTGTGCTAATGTGCTAAGACTGCGAGTGCGACAAATCGCAAATTGTCATGAAATTTTGACATCACCAACTAAACTTTTTAATTCTATAAATGCAATTGTAATTGTAATTGGTGAAATAACTCAAAATTTATATTGCGTACATGTTGATTACATAAACTAGATGTCAAAGCTTACTATAGACAGCCCAATGACAATCAAAAAGAGAAAATGTAGTTCGTTCGGTCAGTGTTGGAGTACCTACTCGGCATCCAGTTTGGCAGATTACAACTTAACAGAGTGATGCGTGACAAGTGACAGATGTCGGTGTTGCCAACGCAGTCAAAATAAGCTGTATGCACGTTATTTATCACATGATCTTTAAATTTAAGAATTAAGTAGTCATTTCATGATTTTACTTGTTTTTGGATTCGTTTCATTGAACAATCGATAAAAAAGCTTATTCTTATTAGGTCAATAAACTGGTCTATTACAAACTTCATACTTATTCCAGACTTTCATACTACGTGTTCTCACGAGATAAAGAAAAATAGAAAACTACACTCAATAAAAATGTTCATAATTAAAATGAAAGTTTTAATAGACTACAGCAAGATAAAACTCTAGTTAAACTAGATTGAAAGCTGATCATAACTGAATCATTAGTGTTAATTTTATTTCCATTGAGAATGTGAGAGAGAGGGAGAGAGAAGATAATGATAACGTTCGTGATGGAACAAAAACTACTACGCAGAACTGAAAGGGATTTTTTAATCAGTGTTGTTAATGATCGAGCGTACGCCGCGCCGGCAGTGCGCCCACTGACCTCAACGCGGACGAGATAAAGGCTATTTTAAGCGTCGCGATAATATCAGCATACGTCGAATGTTTTAACAGATACGACATTGGAGGAACGCCGGAAGCCTTTAGGCAGGACCTCTTACAACTAACGTACTTGATAGACTTCCGTTACCTACTTACATATTTGACAATTCAACTTTTACGACTACGAATCAAGCCTACATTTCAGTGTGCGAAGGAAATCCAGAAAAAAAATCAACACTTTTCGCATAAAACATACGTTACAAACTGCAAGTATTAATAATATTCTTGGCAAAAATCCCAAAGAACAGAATACTCCGAACTCCGAACTCGGAAATGTATGAAGTTGTACTCGTAATTCGTGACGTTGGGTGTTATTAACATTCATAACATGCCATAATGTGAAAACATTACATCGCCATAAAAAGCAAAAAGCAATGCATTGATCGAATATCGTTTTGTAAATCGAATACGGTGACATAAAATCGAGATGAACGCGGCGATAAAATCAGCATGTGAATTGTCTATAGTCACAGGTAACGGCAATCGCCTTCCAAATTGATGGACTACTTTACCTACATACCCAAGTGGGAGGTAAGAATTAATATCCATTATGTATGTTTGTTTTCAATCGTGAAATGTTTATTTTGCTTAATTACTTCCAGCGAATTTGACTCGATTGAAAGTTGCGGTAGGTATGTGATTGTGAATACTAATCCTGAGTCATGAGTCTATACAGAGAACGCCTTAATATTAAGAGAATTGTTTACATTCTGTGTGCGTAGAATGGAACGACGTATTTATCTCATAAAAATCCAATAAATGCCCTGCTAAAGGCTCCGCTTCCAGCCATCGATTCCCATCTTGACCTAAAGGAATTCGCCTCAAACGGGGACACGATTATATCGACATTTCTCATCAACCTCAAGAGATATAATCATGGTTGCTTTCTTGAATATAAAATGTTGTCAAGACGTTGTAAAATTATACAGCACACTGCGGCAAATGAAAATTACGAGGAGCAATACATCAGTCGGTTCTGCACTTATTGGGACAATGATCTTTAAACAGCTGTTTTATTTATGAAACAGTGCTCGATTGACTGGGAGGCCTCGACCTCAGAGACCGCTTTCATGCCCACTAAAAGGATTACCCGTCAGACGGCATCGAGAAAACAGTCTGTGGAATTGGGCTAATCCTCTTTGGGCTGCTATGTCGACGCTACCTTGAGCAGTTGCCCGAAGCACACCTGATTGAACGACCATAAACCTTGGTACAAGATCATAAAGCATAATGTACAAAGGCATGTAATCATAAGTGTCAAATCAATAACTCCTCCACGCGACAGCAGCAGAAAGTTAGGAAGATATGAGATAGTGAGCAAATAACGACTTTAACTGAACGTGATAGGATCATGTTTTGAATTTCACGATTTTCGCGAGACAAGACGGTGAAAGCCCGTCTGCCCTTGCGATCTCTAGCTTCACAAGAACATAATTACACACGTTCAGTAAAACGATTCAATGAATCAGCGACATTAAAAGTCAACGAGAACTTAATCAATGTTTTTCTAAGAGAATCTCGTAAATTAAGAGTTATCGCGTTTTAGAACCTGATACTCTTCAAATTGACGTTATTAAAGTGGTAAAAAAAGAATATGAATGCTGCAACTGTTTGATAAGAGGAATTTCAGCGATTTTACATCGGATATAATAATTAGCGGCGACGGATGCAATTACCCACCGCAGTGGCTGCATTCCGAATGCACGTCATCTTGCGCTCGCGGAGTAGTCAACTTTATTCCTATTAGAAAGTGGCAATTTTGGTCGTGGGGAGGGGAGGGGTCGTCGACCGTAATTGTTAATAAGCCTGTCCTTTATTTTAAGAACATGTAATACTGATTAGCATTGTAAATGTTACAGCATCACCACGTCAAATTCAATCAAAATAAATCATCCTAAAACCAAGAGCGTACAAGAAATGTTTAGATGCTATTTTAAACCGCATCCGAAGTAAATTGGCAAATTGCTTATTAATGTAGCAATTGAGATCACTGCAAGTATTAATAAATCGCACAATAAAAACTATTTAATAACATGATAAATGACCCATCAATTCGAAATTACTGTGTGTTTCGAATCGGAACAGGAAATTATAGTTGACTTTGAGCCATCAGTAGACAAAAGAGTTTTGGTGAGAGCGAATACTCCGAACACGGTTCCAAGAATTCACACTGCTAAAAATAAAGTTTTTGCTAACTGTACTTTTTTGATTCCGAACGATGAGTGATGAATGACCTAGTCCTGAGATGTACTGTAGGTTCTAAATGGAGCATCAACAAAAAAGATGAAGCACTCTTCTTCTGTTTGTTTTATTCGCGTCACCGGATTGTAGTCCATAATTCCATGTCGATGTTTGTACTTGGATTCTGTTCATTCGAACGAGCTCTGGAATTAAATGTAATGGTTTGAGAACATTGCTCATCACCGTTTTCAGTTGTAGCGCTGCCTCATGCATTATGGCCACAAGTGCGAAACTTAAAGCGAAGGATGCTCGATCAAGTCCTCCTCCAAATGAATATGGATCTTGAAATGTTTGCCATTGAGCAGTAAATTCTTTGTCACAACACCCATTGACTTTCAGTGCTGCTTTGAAAGTTGCCCATTACATCGAAGTGTTCATTGTTATGCTTGTTTTCAGCAGTTTTATATCGTATTTATTAGTATCTTATTTGAACTGAGGAAGGCTAACGTGGGATTACTTGGTAGATTTCACATTGAGATAGTGTTTGCAGTGTTTACCAACCAGTTATGTATGAAGAAAAATAAAGATCGATACAAAGTTGTAAATGCATGGCGTTGCTTGTAGAATAATAGGTGGACACATTTATTTGTATTTTATATGTATTTATTCACACGTGTGTGGACATAATTCTCTTTGGCGTGAATGGGTATGACTGTTTTATGTACACAATTGTGGATTGACGGTGATACGTCATTCAAAGCGGAGTTGTACAAAATAAGTAAATGAATATTAATAAATTCGCTCGGTAAGTAATTGATGGGTAATTGATGAATTGTCAGCAAATTATGAATGAAAATTTGTATGCCGATTAGCCGTCTGAACTTGTAAAACACCATTTCTGCGGTTTAGATTCCACATGAATAATTATAGTTCTGTAAAATCCGGTCCAACCCAACAATGAAATTTTTGCCTAACTTTATACCTAGAAACCCACCTACTGCAAGAATATTTAAGTATTCTCCATCGAGTCACTATTTTACTGGTTGTTTAAGTTTTTTTATTGGCTAAGTGTTGCAATTTTGGGGCAAAAAATAAAAAAGGTTATATTTTATGTGTTATTTTGCCATCGACACACTAAGATAAAGAAGATCCAATGAATCAATTTACGCCTAAGGAAGGTGGTACACACACACGGCTACACATCAAGCTATACATTTCCAGTTTATTCTGATCTCGCATTGTATTGAATTTCCGTACAATGCGAGGTGAGCTTATACTGGAAATGTATAGCTTGATGTGTAGCCGTGCGTACCTATTTTTATTCGACCCGTTATAAACAATATAATTTTGTTAATTTAACAATATAATAGGTAACTTGATTAATTAAGTAGGACCCGATATCAATTTACAATATTTATTATATTGGAAAATCAATGTTGATATACTCGAAAGCTTATCTTCAATTATTGGGAAATAGCAACAGCATTTTTCTGATTTAATTTTCCTGGAAAACATCGAAACCCAGTTAATCCTAAAATCCTAACCTACAAACATAAAATTTTGCAGCAGCAAAATAAAATTTTAAATCCACGCTCATACAAGTCACTTCGGTATAAACGAGTCGAAAGCTGCAAAAAGCTTCAGAAATATGCTGGCGTATACCGAAATATAGGTCAAGCAACTGCCTTGAACACTGTCTAGAAAAAAAATCACATTTTAAACTGGGATTACAAAAATAAACTAGACATCGAGACGCCTTGTGCTTAATTACACAGTTTCTATTTATGAAAAAGTTAAAATGGCAGCCAATGGGCCAAAGAAAGCTGCACAACTCACGCAGGTGAAGATTTTACGAGCAGCAAGCTTTATAACAGGCATCAACGTCAATGATGGTACATATGACCGTATCGCATTCTCTTGCAGCGATGAAAATTCCAGACATCGATATTTTTAGTACGATCGTAGATATCTCAGCTCACGTGAGAAACAACTATTAAATTAATTTGAAACCAGGAATGGAAGTGAAATAACTGGGTGCCGCATTCATTAGACAGAATCAGAAGAAGCACTTATCGTAATTGAAATCTTAATCTGTTAAACGATGTGCATTTTACCGATTAATAAGGTAATATGTAAGTGGATAATTGGCGCATCGCTTGTTAGATAAAATCCGGACTATGTATAATCAGCCGGTTTAAGGCGAAAGCTTTAGGGTAGCCCACAAAATTCAAATTTTCTTAAGTTTTTTGCTATTTGCAGGTGTTATGTTGATCTAAATATGATTCGCGGTCGTATCAAATATTTTTTATAGAATCATAATCATCAATGCAACTCTCGAGTTCAAATAATCTTATTGAATTACAATTTCATAAAATCATGACATTTGAGGATTAATGATGTATTTCTAATGGTTATAATTCTGTAAACCCATATTTGTTACGACCGCAAATAACATTTAGATCAACATACAACCTGACGCTGACCTGCAAATTGCAAAAAACGTAAGAAAATTCGAATTTCGCGGGTTACTTCCCCATCCCCCATCATCCCCCTTAATCTGTAAGAATCTCACCGTGGCAATATAGTTGAAGTGAACCTATCGCTAGGAATTGGCAGCACATTTCTAACTCACTCAAGTTTTCACGGTTATATTTTTACAGAATAGCACAACAGATCAGGGGGCCAAGTCTACTAATTTTCAAACGTGTCAATCTCGCAATGATAAGAAATCTGTCAAAAACTCATCATTGCGAGACCATTGACACGTTTGTAAATTAGTAGACTTGGCCCCCTGATCAAGTCCAAACTTGTACAGTAAGCCCATTGAAATTCCTACAAAAAACTTTGTTGACGTCACCAGCAACATGTTTTGTGCTACGTTACAAAATATTTGAATAAATTTTGCAATCGTTCCAAACATGTTTGGGTAAGAGAAATAATTACAATTTAACCAGGATATAGTTAAAAATGACACTATTATGTAGTTAGCTAACGGAATTAGAGCGTGTATTTATGGATAGAAACTGTGATTACAATAAAAGTTCTCCCTCCACTTTTTACTAAATCGATATCAATAGGGACACGAGACAATAAACTGAGTAAAGAGCAAAGAAATTGACGTGGTACGAGCTGGTGCGGTACCGTGACCTTGCGTAGGCTCGTTTGCAAAATGAACCTGAAGCTAATCGATGGGCGTATTTTTATTATAAGGTGTACCGTGATTGACTAATTGAAGTTCAAGTAATCAATGTTGCGTCTAAATCTGGGCTATTTTTTTTTAACATAGCTACTCTTTTAATAGCTATGTCGTTTGGAAGTTAGGGCTAAAATTAGAGCCTTCTTAAGGCTCCCACAAACAGGCGCGATATCGCGGGCGCGACAAGGTTAGCGCTGTTGGTCTGTTTGCGCGAGCCTTAGCGAAGTCAAAATTGTATGTTGTCATTTTTGATAAAAAAGTAACGAAGACGAGGTATGTGTGGGAACGAGTCTGATGCCGAAAATGTAGTTTTTAGAATTTTTGTCCGTTTGTCTGCTTGTCTGGCTGGATGTTTGTTCTGGATTGGTAGCGGTTTTAGATGAAATTTGGCACACAGGTAGTTTATAACCTAGATCCGTTCCTGTGGGATATTTTCCTACATCCACGCGGCCGAAGTCGCGGGCAAAAGCTAGTTATAGTGTAAAGCTTGTTATGTCTATTGGAAATTGTCTCATAAACTTGATTTATTTTCAACATAAAAAATTATTTCAAGGGTATGACATCGACTCTAAAAAACATGTTTAATAGAGACTTCAGCTGCACAGCTGCTATCATAAATACAGAATGATTGAATAATTTATATTCTTCCAGACTGATACATTATGTTCTAATGTATCCATTTCCATACAGAGTGCGGTGATTAAATAAATCATGGCTTCCTGACACATAATGCCATCCATCAAGTCGCCGAAGCTCACCTTATTCCAACTACCGGAGTCAATTGTTTAGCGTTTCAATTACGAATATTAAAATCCTAATTAGCACTAATTAGGCGATCAATCAACGGTTTAGTAGGTATAGTAACTAAGTACATTCAAGGGCAAAAGTATGTGGTATAAATCCTCTAAATTCAATGCGATTTTTGCCAAAAGTATTGACTAACATTTTGAAATACATCTAATTTCTTAGTAGTTATGGATAGTTACTACCATTTCAAATGGATAAGTAGTTTAGCTTAGAAATTCGCATCAAAATATAACATTTTTGTCCCATACCATACACATCAAAAACGAAAAAGCATTTCATATTAAATGAATTTAAAATGTACGTTTTGTATTCACGAGGCCAGGGCGCCATCCGCGCTGCATCCGATAGCGACACACGTTATGTTAATCTTCATTCATTGCAAATAAGCACGGATCATGTCTAAACTCAGATTAACAAGGTGTGCCGGTCATGAAACATCGAGCATCGAATCGAGTACTATGAGTGAATTAATCGATTTCTCATTTATCATTATTGTTGAGACAACGAAGCACCTAGAATTTTGTTATTAAAAAAATAATTTGTAAAAATATCAAGGTTCTTAACCTTGATATTTTTTGCAAAGAATATTTTTGTTGCAAATCGAATCTTAGCAGTAAATAATTAACCATTGGGTAAGATAGAACACGTGCCTTTTAAAAACCTCACAAAACCTGAACGTTCTTGGCTCGTGGTTGACGTAAATTATGACATGTTGTGTCAACCTAACTTGTCATTGGCTGTGCTACTTTTCGATTACAAACAAAACGTACGGTACGTGCCACACGTTTGTCTTAATTATATTTATCAATGAGGATGAATCGACACTGGCAGCTTCAGCGTAACGGTAAATGTGTATAGTAAGTATATATGTATATATATACTAGCTGATGCCCGCGGTTCCGCCCGCTTGGATGTCGGTTATTACATACTAAAACCTTCCTCGAGAACCACCCTATCCATTGGTGAAAACAGCATGCAAATCGGTGCAGTAGTTTTTGAGTTTATCGCGAACATGAAGACAGACAGACGTGGCGGAGGACTTTGTTTTAAAATATGTAAGGATGTAAGGATAAGGATATCTATCAGCAAAGCTATTCAGAACTATTCGGCAGGCTTCCGAATCGAAAATGTCCCCGACGGTGTAAAAATTATCGGGTTACAGATTTGTGAACAGCGTTTAGTTAGAGGACTCTTTTGATGACATTGATTGATGTTCGATTCGGCGCGGAAGTGTATCGAATGTTTGTGAATAGCTTTGCACAGTTAAAAATAGAACGAGTGCTTACTTTCCGTTACGGACTCGGAAAAAAAAGTCGAACTGTCAAATCATCAAGGAAAGTAAATTGTTGATTTTCCTGTTAGGTACTCACTCGAGCACGAGCGTTATTAATTTATTGATTAAGTAGGTACATATCTTTAGGCGAGTGTCGCGATAGAATTGAGGACTAATGAGAGCATGACCTGCTTTATAGCTTCTTGGCGTTTGGCGATTTCGATTTTATCTAGTACCTATTGTGAAGAAATCCGAGATGTCCGAAACGAAAGCACGTTGGGCTTGGGCTCCCGACAAGGTCAAAGTTGCAAAAAAAAAAAACAATTTACAAACGTGTCAGTGGTCTCGCAATGATGAGTTTTTGACAGATTTTGTATGGCATATCTGTCAAAAATTGATCATTATGAGACCACTGACACGTTTGTAAATAAGTAGATTTGGCCCCCTGGACGAAAGACGCACGAGGCCGTGAAGACTGGACAGAAAAAAAAGAGGCCTATACCCAGAAATGGGTGATTCTGGGATGAGTTGAATTAATATTTCCCGTAATGTACACACGGCTACAAGCTATACATTTCCAGTTTTTGCTGATCTCGCATCGTATACGATATCCGTACATTGCGAGGTCAGCTTATACTGGAAATGTATAGCTTGATGTGTAGGCGTGTGTACTGATGATGATTAATTTTATATTACAAAAATGCAGTGATCAGAGAGAGATGCAAGTGCAACCTACGGCTAGAGTCTCCAAATATTGTCAAGTTGATGGAAAAATATTTCTTCTACTCAGTACCTCTAGTGAGCCTGTGGCACAATTCTAAACGTGCACTTGCAGAGACGTACCGAAACAGTTTATTGTTTTAACGAAAGCTGGTAAGTATAAGTATACTCAAATAAGTTTTTTCTCCTTGAGCAATAGTTGGAAAGCATTTTAAAAGGAATTTAGATTACAAAGAACTCAATGACTACATTGAGTTCTTTGTAATCTAAATTCCTTTGTAATGAGTTCTTTTTTTAAATTAAATTACTACATTTAATTTAAAAAAAGAACTCATTACTTAATTAAGTAAATGCCACTCTCCGCTTGTTTGAATTAACTTTATCTTTATTAACACATAATTTTAAGTCTTTCTTTAATTAGGTAAGACATTTATTGCTCAAGAGATGAAACACTAAAACATAACACAATACCAATCAATAAGTAGGTAAGTTAAGTACATGATCGATTACGAAAGACTAGACAGAAAAATAGGAAGTAATACCTATTAAGTAATCCGAGATCTTGCAGGCATTTATTTGATTTCGTTATGCAATATTGATCCAGCATCTGTCTAGACGTCATGAGGTCTGAAGATTTCAATTACTGATAGATTTGTTACATGACGCGTACAGCGATTCATTCGCCAAAATATACATCAATAGCGAAACTAACTACTTTCTATTTACGAAGAGTAATATCGTGTCAGTTTTTAGGCTTGACCGGCGCGCGGGCGGGGGATTGGACGGTGCCAATGAACTTGGCGAAAGCAAATGCAGCCTCGCGCCACTGGGTCACACAGGTACTGTCGCGGAACGAACGCTACCCGAACACCTTCGCATACACCATAAATTCATAACGGCCTCGTATCAAACAACTACCACGTAATTTAGCCGCCTTGCACACAATTTATTGCTTGAATTTTCATTGGGCGCACCGCTACGTACAACCAATAAAGCGTTGCGTTTGAATTGCAAATGCCTTTACAAAATGCAACGGCTAAGTAGATATATTCCCACGTCTATTAGATCCAAATGCGAAACTAGAGGGCATCGCTACGGGTTAGAACGAGTCAAATACCTCGTGTGATAATTTAAGCTCGGTCAAACTGATTTTAAGCGCAAATAAATAGTCTATGGCAATTGTAACGCAATAAATTCTGTAAGGATGATACTCACATTCATTACGACTGGCAATGTGCCATTCCGAGGACGTTTCCGGAAAGCGGCGGCGGCCGCCGATTCGTTCCAGCGACGCCTGAATTACAATTGCAAGCGGACGAGGTTCTGCCATGTGTCATTCAAAACACCAGAAAAAGTGTTCGCTTATAGAGCAAATAATGCTCAGGAAGGAGCAAATTGAACAGTTTTATAGTGCAAGGAAAGTTCTGCAACTAGCTGTGTCGGAGAAACATCTATCCATGTGGGTCAACAAACCGAGAAGCTTTTATCAAACGCAATATATTTATGTATCGATAGCAAACTGGAACCGCACGCGGCGTGCAAACCTTATCTAAACTCCAACGCTTCCCACTTCGCAATAAAGCCTTAGTATATTGCACTTGTTATTTCTTAAACAAATTCTGAATAGAATCAGTGAATGGTACGAACAAACTACGACACAGTTTGCTTTAGATCAAGCTTTTTATAATATTTTTCCAACTAAGCATTGCATGATAGGAAACTTTAAAATCTGACTGTTACTTGAAGAACATTATTATTGGAAGAAAAAAGCCAACTGCCTTCTAGGGAGGCTGATAATACACTAAGCAGTTTGCCTGTGACAGTGAATTCGAAGTGAAGTGACGTACAGAGTTCAGTAGGTCGAATTGGGTAAGGCAAGTAGCAGCAGCCTGATAACTTTGAAGGACTTCAAGCCTTCAGTTTTAATTTAACGTTCTAAGTCTTTAAAGTGCCGCGTCCACTGTCAAGTTTATAATAACATTTCGAAAACAAAGACCGATAAACGGTTTATAATTAGAAATATTGTGCTGGTACAGAGGTCAACACGCATCGCCTCGCAATTTCCAATGGCTCGGTTATATTTTATAATAGTCACACATTTTATCAGATTATTGAACCTAATATAAATAAATATGCGCCTTATATTGCACGTAGATATCTTTCAAATGTTACTATCTGGATGAAATTTATAATGCATCATATCCAGATAATATATTTTTGTTTTGTATGGCGCTTGCATCTTGTCGCGAATTTATCGAAGCATTATCTTCGTTGATTACCTAAGTTTCGACTAGTATAAGATATGTCCGCTCCTCAGTAACAGAGGATTGCCGATAATCAATTACTTATCTATCACCAAACAATCAAAGATATCAATTTATTGGAATTTTCACACCACCTTGATAAGTTTGATCGCAATTTTCACGCTTGTCTGTCACAGTTGACAGATGTTAAATTATGTAAAAGAATCGCGTCATTAAACGAGTTAAATAAATAGGTTTTTGTGTTATTGAATCAATGTACACACGGCTACATCTCAAGCTATACATTTTCAGTTTACGCTGATCTCGCATTGTACGGCAATCCTAAACAATGCGAGATCAGCGTAAACTGAAAATGTATAGCTTGATGTGTAGCCGTGTGTACGTACTTGGTTAGTTTGTAGAGTTTTTAGCGCTATAACACTTGAATGTTTGATTTATTAAACGATATCGTCTGGTAATCGTTTGTTTAATTATTTTGTTCAATCTGAGGTCACAGCGCTAATTAGCTGGCGTGGAAACATTCGAGGAATGCATGTGAGATCCACCCGTCCATCGGCCTCTTGACTTGTTTAATTATTTGCACGAAACCATTCAAACTGTCCATTATGTTTAGTGGATCACTATCATAATTATGCACGAGAACAAGTAAATTCGTTAAAATAATTTAAACAATGTTCGGTTGGACAAAGACCAAATCGACCGCAAGTGAAAGCGACTTTAAAATTTATAGCCGCTGTATAGTACACACGGCTACACATCAAGCTATACATTTCCAGTTTATGCTGATCTCACATTGTATAGGATTCCCGTACAATGCGAGGTCAGCTTATACTGGAAATTTATAGCTTGATGTGTAGCCGTGTGTACAAGTTTAATTGCAATAAATCATTATCTTATCGATATTTGGAATTGTTAATAGTTTTCATATCACTGGTACGGTTCGTTGAGTTGTTTTGCTATCTCTGTTTATTATCAGTCAACAAACTTTATTGAAGTGTGATTATTGAGGACCAAAATTCAAATTTCAAATTCAAATTCATTTATTCATTTTGTGCACATAGGGTAAATTTATACAGATGTTAAAAAAAATAAAAAATGTTGGTCCATACTATGTCCCGCCAGAAGGCATACAAAATGACTTAGCAAAATATAAAAAACAGAATACAAAATAAAGTCAATAGGTAAGTAGATGTCACAATTTCATGCCAAACATTAATAAATAGTTAATAATATAATAATAATTATGTAATAAACTTTATTAAGTAAGATTAAAACGGCACATAAACAAATGGTAGTATTTTGTCAAAATTTCGTATACAATATTAAAAGAAATAAAATGAAATAGTAAATGAAATAAAAAATGTCAATATAGAATATCTTTATGTCAGGGGAGCAACATTTTAATTAATCAGATAGTTATAAAATTATATCGATATTATTTTAATTTATCATTAAGATATTCATTAACGGAATAATATGCCTTGTCATTCAATAATTTAAAAAGCTTACGTTTGTACTCATTCATGTTGCTGCTTGATACAATTTGATCAGGTAATTTGTTATAAAGCTTTGGAGCCATTGCATATATACTATTATAGAGAAATTTGGTTTTAGTGCCTAACGGGTGCAACTTGTTTGAGCGCCGTTGACTTTCGACAGATTTATATAAAAACATGTTGTTTTTTACAAATACACAGGCTTCATAGACATAGAGGGATGGGACAGTCAATATTTTTAAATTTTGGAAATGTGGCTTGCATGAATCCGTTCGTTTAATTTTACATATAGCTCGAATACATTTTTTTTGTGCTATTAATACCTCCTCAACCTTAGTAGCATTGCCCCAAAATATAAGGCCATATCGCAATGTAGAGGCGACATAACCATGATAAGCAGCTAGGAGCGCTGGCATATTCACAATTTTTCCTAGCATATAAAGAGCATAGGAAAACTTGCTGAGCTTCCCACATACATGATCGATTTGAGTCCTCCATGACATATCGTTATCAATATGCAGTCCAAGAAATTTTGTACCGTTCGTTTCAAATATTTGGTCACCTTTGTAGTTTACCTGAAACTGTGACAGTGTTTTTTGTCTTATTTTAAAATTCATAATTTTAGTTTTAGTTAGGTTAATTTTGAGGTTATTAGCGTCCAACCAGTCAACAATCGTAACAATACTAGTGTTAATGTCATGTTCTATTTCTTTGTTACTACCAGTATCATATATAACTGTGCTGTCGTCGGCAAATAAGGACATTTGATGCATGATTACCTGCGGAAAGTCGTTTATATAGCAAATAAACAGCAAGGGTCCCACCACAGAACCCTGCGGAACACCGTAACAAAGATCTCTGGGGCTAGACGAGTATACTACTTCAGTTTTTGACTTAATATCCACTTGACTAATCTGCGTAATTTGTTTTCTGTCCTCCAAGTAAGATTGTATGAGATTAAGCACGTTACCTCTGATGCCGTATTTATTTAGCTTAGTTAACAGTACTTTATGGTCCACACAGTCAAATGCCCTGGTCATATCCATATACATTGCCATTACTGGTTTCCTTTTGTCCATGTTGTGATGTATTTTTTCAAGAAAGTTGTATATGGCCATATTAATGGTTTTTGTCTTCCTAAAACCCATTTGTTCCTTGCAAAAAATGTTTTGTTTTTCAAGGTAATTATAAATACCATTATATATTACTTTCTCAAAGATCTTTGAGAAAATCGGTATTAGTGCTACAGGTCTGTAATTACTTAAATTTGTTTTGTCATCTTTTTTATGTAATGGCTTAATAATGGAAACCTTTAACATTTGCGGAAAAATACCATTTTGAATACAGTTATTTATAATGTCACTGAATACAGGTGCTATAAGAGGACCCACTGCTTTAACTACTCTTGTGTCAATGTCATCATATCCTGTACTATTCGTGTTTTTAAGGTTGTTAATGATAGTAATAATGTCATTGGGTGTGGTTGGTTCCATAAACATTGATTTATGCGATCCTAATGTATTAATATTATTATTCGTCTGAAAATTATTGGCATTCGGTTGAATTGAGTCTACAAAATAATCATTAAATTGGTCTGCTATCATTTTAGGATTCGTTATATATTTGTCATTCACATTAATAACATTAATATTAGCTTTAGGAATGTTGGGTTTCGTACTATTTATTACCTTCCAAGTTGCTTTAGATTTGTTAAAAGTTTGATACTTACAGTTTTTACATTGCACTTGATATTACCTAACCTACTATTGTTTTGCTTTGAATTTTAGCCCGTGTAGGTGTCGTGTACGCACGGCTACACATCAAGCTATACATTTCCAGTATAAGCTGACCTCGCGTTGAACGGAAATCCTATACAATGCGAGATCAGCATAAACTGGAAATGTATAGCTTGATGTGTAGCCGTGTGTACACATTGCACGTGGACGAATTTGTGACTAATATCTTACAACTTAGACGAGTAAGCACATGAAAACAATCTACATGACACAATACTAAATACCGTCTCTGTTTGAGGCTTCTATTACCCAAAATGTTTAACATATTACTTACACCCTGTGTGTAACATCCCTAAAATAAACAAAGCTTTATTTACAACGCTAGACTACTGGTTATTAGTATAACGACATGATACTGCGCAGTAATAGACACTTTATCGGGGCCACGAGTTGTTCCTCAATGCTGTGCAAAAAATCTTTATTTTTTTGTTGCGTTCGCGAGATGAAAAAGATTTAGACGGTGTGCACGCGTCGATCGGCGGACTTCGGCGGGTTTTTTCAAGCCCTGGACGTCCTTGCGAGGCGCGCCATCGTCACGCACCGCCGACCTACAGCTGTTTGTTTGACAACAAACTACGCGATATGGAACATGTTATCAAAGCATATTCAATGGTAACACTTCACACGACCGCTGTGACGTAGTTGATGAAGCGTCGACCCATCTATCTATACTGCACCAATGGAAAAATTATGGCGATCGGGTGACTCCACAAATTGTTATCGCACATGGTTAACGCATACGTGTGTATGACGTTCCTATTCGTGAAATTGATTCAGCAGTTGATTTAAGTGAAATGATGACGCATTGACGCCATTTCACCTACGCAACTTCGATACTAAAATGTTAAGATCAACATAAGTACCTACCGGTTTAAGAAATCTATATCAAAACTGTTCAATTAAAACTATATATACTTAATCGTCTTCAGGGTATTTAAAAATATTGGCTCAATCATCATGCATGACATAAACCGTGTAATACCAATAAAATTCGAGAACCCATAAAACCACCAAACTCGTTTCGGCACCATATAAATTACTAACTTGTTAACGTGCCCACATATTTTTACAAATGGCCGTTTTATTTGACAATGTACTTACAGCGCGCAGATCGCAGCCAAGAAGGTATTTTGTGCATCCACTTTCACCAATATAAGCACGCCAATAGATTGTACCGCGAGGTAGAAAACGTACGCGCGGATAAATTCTCTCCAATCGACAATTATTGCGAATATTCTATCCAGCCAGAGGCGAATAAGTCTGGAGTTCTGAGGCCTTGTTATATGGTCCTCAATAGTACAGATACAGATGTTCCATTTTCACTTAAATCACTTATCAGAAACAGTCACACTAGTATAAGTAAGTCATGTACCCGAGATAAGTGTGTTACATTATTAAGTGGGTTAGAAATCTACTTCGCTTGCAGCACGTAACATTTAATTAATTGATCTTTGTTCTGGTCTCTGTTTAATACATGTTCATTAGTGTTCAGGCAAAAGTAAATGTGAACAATTTTGAAACAGTCGTTATTATTTCTATAGTGTAAAGTTTAAAAGCGAAGACATAGTTTTCAAAGCATTTTCGCGATAATCAATAGTCTGTAAAAATTAATAGAACATGTTCATTGGAACTCCTTACAGAATTCCTCGGAGTTTGAATCAAATAAATATACTAATTATGAATAAGTAATGAAATCCATTAAAATAGGGTCAATAGTTCTCGCGATTAAACCGCTTGTACATTGAGATAATAAATACTACGACCTGATTTAACAATGGAATTACTACGCCCTATTACGTGTTGTATTAATCAATAAACTTGTAGAAAGGCAATATCGTGTCCAACTGTTTCAGATGAATTAGGATCCATCACAATCTGTCCAACAGAACCTAACAAACTAAAATTAACGAGCGTTCCTTCTTCATTTATTTTGATTTTTCATTTTCTTTCTGTACTAAACTACTTTCCTGTCTTATAAAACTGTAATAGTGATTGATTTTCAGTCCATGGTGCTGCCGCACACGACAATGATTCCGTGAATGGACAGGAGTTCAAAAACAGTACGTTTAGACAATGGGCCATTGAAAAAACTCGAGGAATCTTTACAAGCAATAAAATAACGGGGGTTGACATAAGTGCTATTATAAGTACTAGGTATGCTAACAAAACAACAATGTGTTCAAGATACTCTATGAAATCGAAACAACTTTTAATGGCTTATTGGTTATACTTGTAGGCGAAGCGACAACTCGAAAAATCGATTCGCCTACAAATAATTTGACTTCGTGCGAAAAAATTATATTATTTTAGGGCCTATATACCTAAACAACCTCAAATTGATCCTCTGTTATGTCGAAAATACTGTAGCATTAATTTTAAAATAAATATAATTATGTTAAAGTTAAGGATTGATGCTAGGTACTGTGTTTGACGAAAACACGATTATATCTTTATTTTTCCAATATTACCTCTAAATCGAACTATAAACCGCGTGTATTAAAACAATACTTCAATTTTGATCATGAAACTTTGCATAAAAACTGAACTAACTATAAAGCAGGTTTTTTTTTTAATTACCTTTTTTTTCACCGTAAAAAGCAAGTACCTAAACTATTCGAGGCTTGGCGCCGCCAGTACTACTCCGTCTCGTTCTCATTCAGTCCGCGAGTAGTATGGTGTGGGCGAGATAAAAAGTGAATTTGAGCTGAGGTAGTATAGGCTCTAAGTGTCGATTCGCCTGTTTCGCGCGAGTATATTCGGACCAATCACCAATAAGCCCTTTTAATTATGCAGTCTTCTGCTTAACGATCTTAGTCATATTAAGTGAGTACTTGAACTATTTTAAGCACAAATGGTAGTGCATGTGAGTCGATCAGAAGCGAATGTAAGGTTCGGGTTTCACGGCCTTCGGTCCTCTACTCGATTACCCACGACGCCAGTGACGTAGGTGCGCTGGCGCCTATACCAACTTCTCTGCGGCTTCGTGTCACGAATACATGAGGAAGTCTTTAGTGTTGCGAATAAATTCGCGGTTTAACTCAGGGTTACTCAAGGAATGCGGTTTAAGTAAGTAACAGAGTGAGTTTCGAGTCCAGCAATAATAATTGTACGTGACCCCAATCACGGCATCGGCGGGACTGCAAAAATGCGAAAACTAACCAAGGATCGCGAGAAATCTAGTGCAAAAAAGGAGTACGTATTGTGTCGCGCAGGCCAGACGAAAAAGAACGCACTACGGTCGCTTTTTTAGCCAGGCAGTAGATCGGGTGCGTTGCGCGTGAGTCACCGGCGGCATACCGGCGCGCACCATGCACCGTACGTGTCAACCACCTATTTATGTCGCTGGTCGCAGGACGAAGCGCAAATAAACAGCATCAAAGGGACGTTGGATTCCGCTCGGCGACGGTGCGAGCACCAACCTAAAGGAACGAAAACAACCACCATTGTCTACGGATGAGTTATTTTCGCAAATAGATACGGATTCGCCACTTGCTGTATGCAAGTTCTGTCGCCATCCGCGGATGCTAAGTTAAGATTCTTACGGCTTCCAGCGTTTAGAAATACGCTGCCTGATATTTAAATCTGTTACTGAATGACTGAATCTGATTCGAAATTTAAATTGGTTGACTCATTTGATTTTGATCTGCAGCATGATTTCATAAATCTGAATCATTTTGAAGTTTTGTAAATTAATGATGGTTCATAAAAAAATTTTAACTTAAAAATTTAAAATTTACTTGAATAATAAATAGTTTAAGTTTAATTTAATTTGTAAAACAATTTACAGCACAAAAAAATCTGCAAGTACTTGATCAAATCATTAGTATTAGAGAACGATGTGGGTTCTATAAGTATTTTGTTTTTAGTTTATTTAGAAAATGTTGAGTTACATCCATTACCAAAAGCCACAGTTGAGTGCTAATGGTACTGATAAATAATGGTATTCCTCCCTAGCTAATGGCTATTTACTTACATAATGCCGGTAACAAAGCATTATAAAAACAAAAATGTCCTGCTTAAAATGTTAAAATACCAACGGCAGAATTTAATTACAAACAGGTTTCAATGAAGATTAAAGATTTTATAATTACCAAAATGAGTTTGAATTACCTAACTACAGTCATTTCCTTTGTGAAATACAGGAAAAACTCTTTTCAGCCAGTTCAAGTATGAATTTAAACCAAAAACATTGAACAATCACTTTGGCTGGGACGTTAAAGAAACAATTTTAAATAATTTTTAAAACTGATGTTCTTGAAATCTTTAAATGTCAGTATTATCAGGAAAGAGATAAAAGACAGTTACAGTTGTCAAATTCAGAATAACCAAAACCTTCTAATAGTGTTTCAAAAGTTCACACCTCACCATAATAACCATCCTCACTGGTGGCAGGTTCTACAAGTGAAAATTTCTGTGTCTTTCTTGTTTATTCAGAATTATAATTTTAGTTTAGCCAATAATTGCCCTGTAAATAGTATACAATTTTAATTTACTGGGCTACAGGATCACTTTGCCATTGTGCAGCCAATTGTAAACTAGTAAAAGCCACATGACAAGTTAAATAAGATATTTTTGACAGAAAATAATGGGAATTATAATAAGTACTGTATCAGTAACAAAGGCCCTTTAAGGATAATTTAATTGGAACACTTTAGGTAAAATAATTTCATAGGAAATGTGCATAGGAAATAATTAGCTGCAATGAAAAAAAGAATTGAAATATTGAAGTGAATATTAGGAACTGACCTTTCATCCTCGGGCGGTGGAGCGGCCGGCGCCTCCTCCTTGCCGTCGCCTGTGTCGCCAGCCTGAAGCGCATCCGCGGACACATCCGGAGCACCACTATCACACGCATTCACATTGACACTGCTCATCACCGCGCCACTGATCGCATGGGACACCGCACTCACGGGGCTACCGAAGCCCTGACTGTCATGGCCCGGCTGCGACGTGTTCGCCACGTACGCAGCAGAACTCACCGGCATCGACACCACCGGCGAGTTAGTCCCCGACACGGTCGCCTCCACGGGCGCCACACTACTCTGAGACATGACCGGCACCACGTTCCCGTACCCCAGACCCATGCTGGTCTGGGACTGCACCACGTTCGGGTGGACTCCACCGCCCATACCGACCGGCATGCTCGGCTGCATCGACATCGGAATGTTCTGGTGCGCCATAGACACTTGCGCCACCGGCTGGTTGGGCACGTACTGCACGCCGCCCATCTGCCCCTGTCCACCCACCTGCTGCGGTAACAGGTTCTGCTGCCCCATGTGTTGCGCGACAGGCATCTGCTGACCGACGTTCGTTGGCTGCATGAATATAGGATCTGAGGCGGGTATCTGCATACTAGGCTGATTCCCGTCTAGAGTCATCTGCATATTCTGCGGAGCCGCAGTCATCATTTGAATATTTCCTTGCTGCACATTGCCTTGCTGAGGAGCAATAGTGTGCACTGTAGTTGGCTGCTGCTGACCAGTGAGACTCTGGAGATTTGCAGGCAATGTAGAGCCCTGTGGTTGAGAAGGCATCGGTTGAAGGTTTGAAGGTAGTGTTGCACCTTGCTGTGATGTAACAATAGAAGTGAGCACCTCTTGTGGCAATGTTTGGCCCTGCTGGCTCATCTGTGATTGCTGAGTGTGGTATTGAGGAACATTATGTTGAGGTTGAACCATCTGTTGCTGAGAAGATGGCATATTACCAGTAATCATTGACTGAGCATTAGACTGCTGACTAACCGCTTGGTTATATTGCTGCTGCACTCCCGGCATGCCCTGTTGTTGCATTTGAGGATGCATGCCAGGCACAACTGACTGCTGGGGCTGCGATGGCATCTGATGCATTTGAGGTTGCATCTGTGGCATCTGTTGATTAGCGCCAGTGAGTTGAGTGGGCATTTGCATCTGTTGAATGTGATTAGGCAATTGTTGATTTTGCAGAGCCTGTATCTGGGCTTGGCTTGGCAAATGCTGAAGTTGGGCCTGTTGAGCTCCCATCGCCTGCTGCCCTTGCATGTGGTGAGTCTGCCCCATATTAGGCATTTGGGCTTGTTGCATATGCATTTGAGGATTTGGTTGGCCTTGTATTTGCTGCATCTGCATCTGTTGCATCTGAGGCTGCTGTGGGGCTACTTGAGAAATCTGGCCTTGGTTAGGCATAGCCTGCATCTGAGGCATCTGTTGCTGCATCTGTGGCATGTTAGTCATTTGCGCTTGAGGCATGTGTTGACCCATCTGCTGCATTTGCTGGTTTGGCATTTGTTGCATTTGCTGCGGCATCTGTTGGTGCATTGGGATCTGTTGCATTGCCATACCCTGAGACTGGGCAATGACTTGTTGAAGTTGGTGTTGAGGAAAGCTTTGAGGGATCTGCTGCACTTGCTGTTGTTGCGTCTGCTGTGGGTGATTCTGAGGTGCGTTCTGCATAGTGATGTGCGTCATGCTCTGAGGGTGCTGCTGTCCAACCTGCTGCTGGTTTGGCTGCAGATTCGGATTTGGCATTTGTTGTGGTATTTCTAAAGGTGGAGATTGCACTGATACTGACTGAGAAACAGGCTGCATCTGCTGTTGCACCGCATTTATAGGTTGAGTCAAAGATTGGCCCGGAGAAGCCATTGGAAATTGTTTTTGAAGAGTTTGTTCTAGTTGTTGCACAGTTGGAGCATTACCTTGCATATCTTTAGGCCCTTTGTTGGTCAGATCATTAGACATCTCATCATGTTGACTATCATTAATCACCACACCACTGTCAGGAGCCTGCAGCGTATTAGTCTCGGTCACATCAAGGTTGTTGTTTAACGTAATAGGTGCATTCTGCTGTGTTGTATGATCCAGGTAATCCATACACATCCATCGACCCCTACGGAAAGGCTCAGTGCTTTCAATTTTCACAACTTTAAACCGTTCATTCCTAACATGTTCTTGTATTTCTTTCATACCTTCTTGGGGTTTAGCATTTCCTATGAGATTAATAATGCTGCCAGTTCCGGCGTTAGTAACGCTGACATGCATGTCAGACACTTCTGTATTATTACTATTTGGCACTGCTCCTCCTATCTGGTTGTTAGCGTTATCCTGGCCGACGATAGCCAGCCCGTACTGCGAGCTGGTTGGGATGACAGGGGCGCAACCTAATGATGCACTCGACGCGTTGTAAAACACATCATCTTTCGAGAACGTGTCCTCGGAATAACTAGGCGTTTCATTCTCAATGTCAGTCACTCTCGATATGTCGTCGGTGTGAGATTCATCAAGATCGTCAGCGGAGTCTTCGCCAGCATCAGTGCTCACTCGAGAGCCGACCGTCACACTGGTGATCTGAAATGAAGATATTTTCCTTGGGTTATGGGCGGCTTGCAGACTTGTCGGGTGAGTCACCCCCTTCTCCGACTCGTTCAGTCGAAGAGATTCACTCGTCGTACGGTGAACAACGTTGTTATACTTGTTTTTCTCACTAGTTTTATGTGACTTTTGAATCAGATTGTCAGCCATTATGCCGTCCGAACCGAATGACTATCTAAAGAAAATTTCACTGTTTATTGGCTTCAGAGACATTTGATAGACCTTTCAATCACAATAATACATGAAATATAAAATCATTGTACACTCACAATTTCACAAACACAGTAATTTAACTATCTAAGTTCTTAAAATTCATTAGTAAACACACACAGTTGCGAACATCTTTCAGACGGCAGCAACATGGCGGCCATTTATGCGCAATGCATTATGGTTGACAATTTGCAGTAGACTATAGACATTCTAGAGTTATTCGACTTAGTTCACATTTATGATCGAAAGGTGGCAGTAGAAACGTTCAATATTAAATTAGAAAATTACAACAGAACTTATTATGAATTATAATTCTACCTGTTTTGTCTAATTATAAAAATCGTAGAAAAATATTGTTAGTATTTTCCGTAAACTTGCTTACGTTTCGTTTCATGTGATGGTATAAAGTACGCACTCTAAAGTGTATTTCGTGAATCGAAACACAACTGGCAAATTGATTTGGTTATATTTTTAGATTTTAGTAAAACATTCCGATGCTCACTAAAACATTAGAAACCTTAGTAGAGGCTATGAAGTTAATTTATTAGGATTATTCTAGCAGTCATCTACGTTAATAGTTTTCACAATTTCACTACTTAGGTAGGTATACTTACGTATAGCCGACGGAGAAAGTATAAAATAAGTAACATCACTAACATAATCAAATCACGCAGTATTTTCTCGGAATAGATTGGGCATTAAAACAATTTCCAGCAGTACTGCTATCCCACAACAGATGCCGCTGTTACATACGCAAAAACTTACTCCAAATGCCGAAAGATGGCATAAAATATATTCAGAAAGGATTGCAAATCAAAACTATTTCGGCTGGTCCGACCGAGTAGTAGGTAGTCCTAAAAAAGAAAATGTTCTTGCACCAAATTGTTATATTTTCATCTTTTCGTTATGTATGAAAAGAAGAAAACCCAAATCATTGAAGTGGATGAATTCCGCGACCTTATGAAAAAAAAAGTATTTTTTTCATTAATTTTACCGATTTCTCCGTGATTACTGGGCCAATTTATGTGATTTCTTTTTTCTTATGGTAGAAAGAAGCTCGCGGGGTGGTCCGATAAAGTTTTTATTGGGAGTTAGCTTCAATGATGCGTATTTTAATTTGCTTTGTGTAAGTTGATGATAGGTATTGTTAAGTTCCTGTCACTGTTTACAAAGTACCTAGCTAAACTAGCTGAGCTGATAGCTGATACTATGCAATTGGTTTTTTGGCAAATAAATACATTACGACCAAGGAATCGGACTTGGAGGTCTACTCACATCCGTAGTTTCGGCCGAAATTACAGGCGATTCCTAGCCTACTCCATGTTAGGTGACACGGACGGATATAAGATTCGTTTAGGGTCCGACCTAAAATGAATGACACCACGATTTAACTGTCGTCCCTTATCCTGATGTGTTTTAGCTCGTCAAAAAAGTTAATAAATCGGGTGTTTGGCTTAGTCCGAAGTTTCGAACTACTTTCGGAAGGCCCCCTAACTTCGTTAACAAAGTTAGGGGGCCTACCGAAAGTACTTAGAGAGTAGGGCCCCAGTTTATGCCTATGCCGAATTGCCGATCAGTGTCAGTTGGTGACGACTTACATTTTGTGTGCATTTAGTTTTCAGGAATTAATCTAAATTCGTTTTTTTAGGTTGCCTAGTAAATAAAACGACATCTAACAATAGCTTTAGATTACGGGCTGAGATTTAGATTAATGTAAGAAACGAAGTAGGTAGGTAGGTGCCTACATGCGCTTATGACTAGTATGACCTTCATAAAGGTCAAAGGGCCGAAAGTATGAATTTATTTTGTCATAATGAATTTCCACGGGCTGTAAATACGTAGGTAAGAACTTACATAAAATATGTCTTTTAATATTTTTTTGTAATAGGTAGGTAATCCGAGTTGAATACCTTCTCATTTAAATATTTCCCAATAAATTTAGAAAACCGCAGCAACGAATTTTGAAAGTTTTAATAAATATCGGTATGAATGGATGTGAAAGTGGATGAACGATAAATAATGATACCATATTATTACAATAAAAACCATTCCGCCCTAGCGCTACATTATCACAACTGCAATAAGACCGTGCAATTTTTAAATCACTAATGACTATTATTTGATCTGTGCATTTTTCTAGAAATAGAAAATAAAATCAAAGTCAACTTACTTACAAATGGCGAGCAGCTGCAAAGTTCGCGCTAATTCGCGATGCGCGCCTTCGTGTCGGGAACTAAAGGAGCGAGCGCCCCGACCCCAGCCATTACCCACAAGGTCTTCGGATCGCCAGCCGATTTAGCCAACATCCCCACCAATCGCCGTGACACTTCTTAAACGAAGGTAATTTGCTATTATTTGTAAATTGGTGTGCCGAGCGACGTCCGCCGAGAGCTGACCGCGTCGCAGTCGCTCGGGAGCACGGGACCCTCCCTGGCTCTCCCGTCGCCTCCGAACACACGTATGTAAACCACAAAGTAAAACTCGGTGAAGAACCCTTATGTAAATAATCGTCACACCACCGACAGCCTTTGCTACCGAATCGAGCGCCAGTCGATAAGATATAGCCCACGAACAAACATCCTTTCGTTATGAACATGTGAATGTGAGTGATTTGGAGATGGCGAAGTCTGTTGAAGTGAATAAAAACAGTGAAGACGATTCCACCATGGACGGGGATAGTGATGAGGAGTTGGGATGCATTGGGAGGCTGATGGTCAGGCTGCGGATCAACCCGAACTTGGTCATGCTGAAAGTGACTCTGTTTGTAATGTACGGAGCCACTGCATCTCTCTTGCCATATTTGACGATACACATGCAGAGTATAGGACTGACTGTGCCAGAAATTTCATTTGTGTATTTAGCGTTGCCGTTCACTACATTTTTAAGTCCACCCATTACCGGTAAGTTTGAATGTTTAATAATAGCGTGACTCTATTTGCAGTATCTTTAGGAGATTTAAATGGTTTTAGGATTTCTGGTGGACCGTTTTGGGGAGTACAAGCCAGTCGTGATCACTGCTTTGATTCTGAATGCTGCATTCCACCACTCGTTATTGCTGATACCTCATCAAGAGACGCCAGGGATGATGCCATCAGCTTACGTCATGCGGCACCCGATTACGAATAGTGTAGAGGTACATATACTTGTTTCGAAATCGACCCCTTAAGACCTTGTTACGTACTAACAGAGTATACACCTAAGAATTTGAGCAAATCGTTCTCATCCGGCCCCAGGGCGAATTAACTAGTAGTGTCTTGTGATCCTGTTTGTTTGAATTAGTTAAGGGAATTAAGCTAAATTTATGCACGTTGGACTTTATCCTTGAATGCTGTAATGGTTCATCCGCTTGGAACCTATAATTTTGGTTTATTATCCTGAGGTGTGGTGGAAAAATTAAACTCCCAATGACCGCCATTGTTTTATTCCACAATATTGAATAGAGTGTTCTCTTTCGTGGCTGATAGAACTTATGAATATATTTGTCTTGTAGATTTGGTGGAGTCCTTGTCCTAGTAGGGAATGTCCTGGCGAGGATGAGACGGTAGACTTTGTGCTGGACCGTTGCGTAGACCATTGTTTGCTATCGAAACCTACAGAGAGCCCATCTAGTGACCCAGCTGATGACAAAGATGACTTGGATTTCCACATTAGTCATCCGGTCAAACTGCCAAACTTAAAATCCAATTCTAGGTAAGTTTTTAATACTTTGATAGTCATGACCTGTTTTCGTAACAATTTTCTACTTGAAAGGATAATTCACGTAGTCTCAAATCATAATTATTCATATCTTAGAGTTTAAAACCGTTAAATGCGCAGCAGTAATCATGTAAATGGCGCTGTTACTCATAATATTAAATAACAGTGATAACAATGTGCTACAGTTTCAGACAAACATTAGGTTCTTTCTTGGTAACTTTCTGCTCTGTGTATCAAGTTTATAGTTAAATCTCCAGGCCAGTTTTCTTAGAATTAGGAATTATAAAGGCTATAACGATTTTATCTTGTCGAAATATTTCTAGTTTTTACTATACTACTCGTACTTTGACAGCGTCGAAAATGATAATTATATAGTTAAATTAATAATAATGCTTTGTTATTCTAATCTACCTTCATATAAATCTGTAGTCGAACGAGATGTAGATGTTGCAAGTGAAGTCAATAATTTTTTTGTTCATGCAGTTTCTTAAACGGTACCGATGACGAAGATTACAATGATGCAGCTTACTTTTTGATCGAAGTTCACGATGATTTGGAAGAACCAAAAGAGCAACTTGGCATTGAAATGGAAAGGGTAAGAAATCAAAAAACTTAATTACAACTAACATTGATTCATTTGTTTCTAAACCAGCAATTTACCTGAAATAATTTTCACAGGACGAAGATGATCAGATAACAGATTTCAGATCAAGGTTTGGGGAAAAACTGTTAATAGCTCAAGGCATAAACATTACGGCACTTGATAAAGAGGACCTCCGCTGCGGCGGCCTCGTTATGTTACATAACATGACTAAGCTCTCCAAGCAACGTCTTGAGATACTATCTGCAGATTGCATGGTACAAAAATGTGACTTCAGGTAATGTGGCAACAGGCATTTACTACTAATATCACTATTTGATTATAATATTATGTATTTGTAAACCGACTACTTAATATTTATCTAAAGGTACACATACGGCTATCTAAAGGTAAATTATCATTGGAATATTACAGGAGAGGCGGCCCCGATACGTGCCCACCGGATTATAAGGAGAGCGACGACAAAACGTTCTACATTTATTTCTTCTTGAGATTCATGGGGACTATCATGTTGTCTGCTGGAGTCACAATCATGGATCCTATAGCTTTGACGATGATCCAAAAATACGGCGGTGACTTTGGCAGAGAAAGACTGTTTTCTAGCATAGGCATGGCCATATTCTCCCCCATAACAGGCATGTTAATAGATATGAGGAGTAAACAAGTTGGTACGTATATTGTTGGCATCTTGTAATTGTTATCGTTAATGTCAATAGCGTGTTACTAAATGTTTACATCGGTTTGTTGATTACAGGATACACTGACTATTCAGCTGCGTTTTATACGTACGATGTGCTGCTTTTAATATCAGCCGTAACCGTCGCTGTCATGCCTCTTGGAGCCAAACTACCCGCCGATAATTTACTGCGAGATTTAGTTAACATTATCAAAATGCCGCATATAATAGTTTTCATATTTTTCCTGTTTGCCTTAGGAAACTTTTGGGGATTTATCGAATCTTATCTCTTTATATACTTGAAGGAATTGGGAGCTCCAAATTTTTTATTAGGTGAGTGTGATAGATTTATGTTTCTACTTCTAGTTGCAATGTCGAGCTTATCAGTGCAAGCCATTTTAGTAATGATCATAATATTGAATGGATCGTGTGTCCAGGAATAACCGTGACCGTGGGCACGCTGAGCAGTATCCCATTCCTCTACGGCGCGGATGCCATCACTGCGCGCATCGGCCACGTGAATGTCATCATCGTCGCGTTCTTCTCCCACGCCGCCAGACTCGTGGGCTACTCGTTTATCGAGTGAGTATCTTAGTCTCTTCCGTGTTAGTTCACTTGTACCATCTGCACAGTCTACACGTGCATTTTATGTTTATGTGTGTTTAATTTATGCCTTGTAGCGTCTGATTATCCTGTAAAGCTTTAGCGCGATAACATTGCTACTATCGTTGTTAGATAGTTAATTACAACTTGTATAATACGGGGATTGTAAATATTAGACTTATTCTTGATAAACTATGAAAATCCTACCTTTTGTCGGATCCAATTTACGTAGTCGTAGAAACTGATGTGAAATGATACAACAATGCTTGCACTATGTGTGAAGATAAATAAGGTTTAAGAACTTTATTTTCTCAAAATCTGTAATATATGAAGCATCCATTTATTGTCTTACACGCAATAGTGCTAATATAGAGCATCTGATAAGTGCAACCCGGGCACTGACATATTTAGATACATTGTATCTATGTAGATGGTAAATGTACAGCTCAAATTGACTGAAAATATGTAAAAATAAAGTACCTACCGAAGTGGCGACAACCATTTTCGGGGTGAGTTCCATTCTGCAGAAAAAACAAAAGTTTTTACAAAGGTTAAAGGCAAAAATGACGTACGCGGAAATATCTTGAAGCTGTCTAATCTATGCCAGGGAAACATTGTGATAATGCTCAGTACAACCGATTCTTATCCTATCCCACACACCATGATGACCCATTTCCTTTGATCCATGACATCCTCATAATCAAGGAAAAAAATTGTAGCTTTTATACAAAACTTCAAACGTGGACAGTATTACTAGTACATATTACTAAGACTAGATAACATGGACTTGTCCTACACAGGGTAAAGGCCTTTCTCATCAGTATGAGTAAATAATTAGGAAGGAAAGAGAGAGAGCGTTGAACACTTGGCGAACTTTTATAATTCCAAGTTTCCTCACGATTTTTTCTTTCACCGTCACTCAGAGTTCAGAGTCTGATTTAGTGAGAAAGCACAAATAAAATTGAATGAGTACTTGCTGGTTCATCTAGTAAATAAAAAACTAACCTAAGCCGCAGAGATGTCCTTAGGCATTAAAACTCCATTTTCAAGATTAATGTATTTACGACGGCATTGCCAAGTTTATGAGCACAATGATGTTGCGTGGGAGGGCAAACACTTACCTGATATAGCACTGTAATAACTCAGACTGTGAACAATGGATTGAATAATAGATAATGGAAACGTATGAAGAGAATGAAAATGGATTTTATTGATAATTGATAAAGAAGACATCGAGTGTCTGTTTTTGGATTCAGTTTAAGATAAACATTGGCGAGTGATGTTAGCCTTGAAGGATAACTTTGACTACCAGTGACTATACATTTATAGACACATCAAAAGTGAAATACAGTTTTGGCAAAATCTATATTCAGAAATTTACTTATTGGCTTTTGCATGTAAACTGCATCCATATGAATATGGGCCTAGGGGAAATTAGAGCAGCTGAGTTACCAAATATCTATATCAATTTGAAAATCTTTTATCGTTTAATTTTGTATCAGTTTGGACTACATTATGAACTGCCTAAAAGTGATTCCTCTGTATTCTTATATTTAACTTCCCTTCTTAACATCTGTTCAATTTCAGGAATTCCTGGTGGTGTTTCCCATTCGAAGCTATGGAGTCTTTATCAGTGCACCTCATGTGGGTAGCAGCGGCTACGTACTGCGCGATGTTGGCTCCTAAGAGTCTACTAGCTACGTTGATTGGAGTGCTTGGAATGGCTCACTTCAGTCTTGGTCAGTTACTTGATTTTAAAGACATAAATTATCCTATAGCAGCTGTATACTAGCAAAAGACAGCAATTATTTAGGCATTCGGATCCAAAATAATTGTTTGTGGATCTTTTTCCCTTCTACTTAAAATTAAGAAGATAATATTCAGTCAAATATTGATTTTTAAAATACAATGTGAAATTACACTATGTTGAATAATTTATAAGAAAACAGAAGGCTGTTTGAGGGAAGATAAACGTTCGTCATCTCATCCTTGCACAAATATAGAAAAATCTAAGCCACACAAAGAATTACAATTTTCGCTACTATTCGAATTCAGATAACAAACGTCAAGAGAAAACAATCGCTTAAGCCTACTGCTATACTTCTGGAAGTAGAAATTAGTATGAAGTAAGAAAACCCTTTAGGACCTGAATGAATAAACAAAGCAAAAATAGTTGTCATAGACATATTCCTCATTCATAGTTTGTTTCAATGATGAAACAAGTACGTCCCATAAGTTTCTTGACACGCCTCTTTGGTAAAACAAGCCTAAAATTTGAACACTATGCTGTCTCTCTCGATGCATTTTTTTCCTTTTAATGTTCTATTCCATCTCCTCAGGTAGGGGTAGTGGCAGTTTCGGTGGTGGTCTCCTCATAGCATCCCTTGGCACAAGAGAAGCTTTCCGCTACATGGGTCTCATCGCCTTCCTCGGTGGAGTCCTGTATGGCCTGCTGCATTACTTCTGGCTCAAAAACATTAACATGACCGGGATGCAGAATGCTTGTGAACCAGAGGCAAATGAAACTATAGGTAAATATGATAAATACTGTAGAGTTACTCTTACAATAATTGTTACAGTTTCTATTTTCTCGAAACCATTGTTGTCTGATTGTAAATCTCAAAATCCTTACTGACACTTTTACTATTCTGGTACATTTGAACGTCAATTTCGTCGTCGGAAAAGGTGATCGTGTTGATTCTTGGCATCCAGTTCTTCCAAGTTTTGACGATAACATTGAATTAAAGACATCTTCACTATACAGATTTGGGTTCAAGTTTTGGAACGGCAAATATGTCATAATAATCCACTATTCCGCTTACAGAAAGTGGAGAAGCTGACAAGCTGAATGCGGAACCATTGACCAAAGACGCAGAGACCATGATATCTCTGGAGCGGTTGCACATGATCACGCGGTTCAATCCATTGGGCTCTCTACATTCTTTGCCGAGAGGATCACGCTCGAGGGTATTATCACTTTTAAGTTTTATTTTTAAAACACTTGCAGTTTCCTTGGAAAATAGGGTACCTATCAGAAGAGGTTGGTTGAACTTGAGATCTAAGATCTCAGGTTTAATCTCTACGGATTTCTTCCGATTCCTCCATTTTCACACAATAGATTTCAGATACATTAAGTTCAGTTTCCAAAAGCTAACATTCAAATCATCCTTTTCCAGTTCTCCCAAGGTGACATAAACGAGCACTGTCGTAGCCGCAGCGGCAGTAACAGCCAGAGACGTGGCAGTAACTACGAAGGTTCTGCCTCCAAAGTTGACATGCTCCGCTCCGCTATAGAGATCAGTCATCACCATGGGCGAGGGCACATATCAAATAACAGCCTTAGCAGTAATAGGACTTCTAATCATTATAAGGTAAGCAATGACTGCAGTATTGTATTAGATCCCAATTAGGAATGAATCCATGAAAAAGTTTATGGATTTCCAGCCGAATTTAGATGTTTTTTTTTCTATTAATATCTTAAGTATAAAAATAAGCTAAGGACAACTACCTCGTTCTTCTGGGATTTTTAGCAAATATTTTACTAGAACAGTTTTTTGTAAGTACGTAATTTGTGAAGGCTGTAAATGTATTGGTATTATTTAAATAGCTGATACAATAGCAAATAGAATGAAACCTTGCTTATGATCTCTGTTATTCCTTTATTTGCCCACTTTATCTTCTATGACGTAGCATTTAAAATTTACAACCCTGATTAATACTACAAGTAGTATAGCTTAAGATAGGAAAAAAGTACAGAAAATATAGGTATTCACAGTCATAAATAAGTAACTAAGCAGTAAATCATCTTCAGGCTTTTTTATCAAACTGTTTTTTCTTATGAGGTTATGGAAATTTTTGTCTACTTCTTTCTGCAATATTGATTCACGTGACAAATGATACAGACGCGAAAACAAGGTTTTACAACAGTGTTCATCCTTTCTCTTGAATCACAACAGCCAAAGTAATTTGGGCCCATTAATTTCCATAGATGCCACAAGAATCGAACAAAGAAGTAAAGAAATATGGATAGCATAGCACAAATATGAATTATAACTGTCGTCCATTCTCTTCACATTTTTTTTAAATATTGCAGCAAGCCCAAAGCGCACCGAAACTAGGTCTCATAGGACTAGGACAGAGGAACAATATATCCCAGCCGGCTCTCTCTGAATACGACCCGAGGCGTCGCGATTCTATCCCGGAAGAGGCTGAGGAGGACCGCCTAGCTGTGCCAGCTAAACCTCCAACTAAGACCAAGAGTGACAATCTTCCACCACCACCGAGCTATGACGAGGCTACCGGTGAACACAGGAAAAGTTGGCATTCGGATGATAGCACACCAACTTAAGACCTTCCTACAGTTTCTTAAACTTTACCAAGATCGTAAAAGTTCTCGACTTTTCTACTAACGTTAAAGTTTTCGACTTTACCAAGATTGTACAAGATTTCGACTTCTTCGTTAAAGTTTACGGCTTTTCGAGAATGTGGTGTCAATGAGCGTAGCCAAGATTTTTTATCAAGGCATGGTTTAAATTGTGTGTTGAAGATTGTCTAAAAAAGCGCATTATACTGCGTGTTAGTCTAAGATTGTTGGTACATTACATAAATCTACAACTACTACTTGTAGATTTCTATCCAAAATGACCAAAAAGAAAGCTTCATTGTTTACATCTTGGCTATGCCTAAGATATCTGGAGTAAGATTCGGGTTCGTCGTCGTCGTCATCTAATCGCATAATTTTAATCGCATTATTATTTTAGTAATACAAGTAAGCAACTTTTGTAAAGGCTTTAATTTATTTAAGTTGTAGATAATGGATATTATACATTTCTGTTGTGAAATATTTGTTTTATTCTTAATCTAAATAATCCTCATAAATGAGAACAATATAACTATGAATATTTACTTATGATTCCATGAAAAATATTATACAATATGCATTCTTACCTACTCATCATCTGCCTAGCCTTTTTCCCAACTATGTTGGGGTCCGCTTCCAGTCTAACCGGATGCAGCTGAATACCAGTATTTTACATTGAGCGACTGCCTATCTGACCTCCACAACCCAGTAACTGGGTAATACGATACCCCATGGTTAGACTGGTTGTCAGACTTTGCATTCTTACCTACTATAAAAATAAATATGCAAATATAATAAATATTAATGTACTTGAAGGTGCAATAATATACTTTTTAAAGTAAATAAAAATTTCTACAATAAAATATTTAAATACTTCAATGGAATTTAAGATAATCATATTTTCATTAGTTGTGTCCATTTTCATAAGCTTTTTAATCTAAGCGATAGTATGGTCATGAAAATGGACACTAAAAGCACTCTTTCAAGAGTTATAAATGCAAGACTGCTTATCACGAAATCGATCTTAATATACAGTTAAGCGTCTTAAAAACGAAATAAAATATTTAACAGAAAGTTTTCAAATTTTCTTCCAAATTGAACTAGCCGTAAGAACAAGATTTGATGAATTAGTTTTGTTTTTGGCTTCTTAAGGCTTCCTATTGGTAATCCAGAGAGGACGATCAATGAAACCCGAGTTATTTCTAGTGTCCTCATTATGTATGTAAAAGCGCATAGGCGTTTCTATTTTATATGATTCATTAGTTTTGGCTTCTCGAGGCTTCCCATTGATCATCCTCCCTAACCGGATGAAAACTATGCTATTTCTTGTATCCTCATTATAAACGTAACTCTCTCTAATCTTATACATTACTTAGTAGCCTCCTCACAATCGCGCTGGTTCGTTCTGATCAGAAACGCTCTGCTGATATGATTTTTGTCTAGTACTGAATACGCTTTCTCCATCACCGACACCGGTGGGTGCCTTTCTCTCGTCAGAATCCAAGCATTTACTGCAATTAGAAAAAATACACTTACTTTATTTGCTTTTTACACGACTCCCCAACAAAAGGAGTGTTATGTTTTGTATGAATCGAGTTGAGTTTGTATTGCAGTAAGTCTGGTCTTTCAAAAATCTGTGATTGTCAATCATCGTTTAAAGGTAATCAAGTTAGCGGTAAATTACATAAATAACATTGTTCTTAGTCGATCTCAGCAAAAATTTTGATAGCTATCAAAATTTTACGGTTGATCCGTCCGTAGACAGTGACAACTAGTGACAAGTGTCTCATGGCTTCAGATATAAGCGAAATCCCTTTTGTGCTCGGTTGCGATGGTCCGCCTTCTGGCTAGTCACTTTGGACCAGTATCGCTACCCTGCGCGACAACGATATTTTGTATATCTGAATAAACCCAACTACTACAGATGTAGTAATGTAAAGTCTAATTGTGAAAATAAATGTTTAAAAATGGAATTTACTAAGCAAACAGGTCATTTCACCAACCTGTATGAAACAGCCCAAACTCATAGCAACTCCACACGACGGAGTACGTGTCGTAATCGCTCTCGATGACCCAGTAGGGAGCCTCAATGTTGACCGGAAGGGACGGGAAGGATACGGCCAGCTTCGCCTCGTCCGATTTGCTCACTTGAGTCGCCTGCCCTTGGATCTCTGATTGAGTTCCTGACCTGGAAACATAGATGTTAGAAATTAATATATGACGCAGAAGTAGATGAGGGATACCTGTGAGAGGAAATGCCACCTCATATAGGAAACGATAGGGGAATACATGCTAATAAATCCATCATAATAGTTATGTTAATAGGTATTGTATGGAAGAGCGTTGAACAAATCAACAGAAAGAAAGAAACTAAATGCATGACTAGTACCAGTTTGATGATACGTATGTTACAGGACAAAGATTGGATGAACTACAATGTAAATCATTTTGTTTAAATGAAAGATGAACTAACTTATAACGGATTCACCATAACAGAAAAGTTGAACAAAAATAAGTAGGTGTGTGCCGACACGTAGATACTTTAACTGTAGGGTTATTGTGGCTATACAAAAGAACAGAAGAGTGGAATCTGGGACGAGAGACAGATTCGAGGTCTTAGGCATAGGACATTGAGGGCATGTCCGACTAACTAGATATTTCAATGGTTTTGCGGTCAGAGAGATATTCATTGTGCACAAAGTGTACCTATGTAAATAACATTGTATCTAAGGACTTGAGGTTTGTGAAAAATCATGACGGTCTTGAATAAAAAAAAATCGTTTTCGAATTAAGTGGAAAGTAAAATCATTTTGTGGTAAAATGATTTTACTTTCCACTTAATTCAAAAACGATTTTTTTTCATGGGCATTCACAAATACTACTTGTATTTGTGAATGAAGTAGTATTTAATAAGAGTGGTAGAAGACCTAAGTAAATATAAAATCGTATAAATTACTGAAATAACAAACTAAATAGTTCTTACTTTATTAAATACGATAATTAATGTAGAATCAAGCAACTTGTTTGGCTTAGGTACAATTTACGAACACAAGGCCGGAGTCAGGTCGTTGAATTAGTTAATCGGTAGCTATTAACTATTTTCACGACACCAACAATGTTGTTGAACTACGTAAAGTAATGATGCTTTTAAAATATTGCTATTTTTTATCGAACATAGTCTGCTATTTGAATGTAGCAAGCAGCAGAAGCATATAGGGAGATCAAAGAAACGATGAAAGATGAAAGTGTAAAAGATTATAGTTATGGCGAGGAATTGTAATTACGGCTGATACAGATGTATTGACGAAGACATGCTGCAATTACCTCAGCATGACTAGTTTAAGATTGCATTTCACGGTGGCGCTGCTTGTCAAGGAAAAATGGAACGGCATGACAAATTCGGTTTAGTTCTGTGTGTGGCCGCCTGCACAGATAAGTTGGTGGCGCTGTACAACCATGATGATATTCTTCTACATAATAATGTTTTTTTTTAAGTTTAAAACTGACAACGTAATATTTTTATACAAAATGAGAGCACGGAAGAGAGAGGAAATCAGTTTAAAACTGAACTAACGGTAAGTAATGATTTAACCGTTTGTTTTTGGAATAAGTATAATGTGAGTCTGTGAGTCACAGCGAAGTACTTGCCTAAAAGTGAAGTTACTTGCCTAATTACTTAATACAGAAAATCGAACAAAAAACTAGTGTGACTCAGGTTTAGAAGTTTACTGATTTGAATTAAATAAACCTCAAGAATATAAATGAGTAGGTACGCAGGTAAATCCATTGAACTGTATAAGTAACGTTGATTTTTATTCATTGAGGATTTCAGGGAGCATTAGGTACTCAAATTTAAAGTTTTAGTAACACAAATAACGGTTATCGAAATGCTCATTAGCACTGTGAAATATAAATGATCGGTTTCCTAAAAAAAATAATTACTTGATTAGTGTTGTAGGTGAAACGCCTGTGTTACAGGAGCTCCTGGTGCTGTATTATGTTTATGAAGTATTAATGCCACCATTTTTCCAGAGTGAGCGAGAGACTATACAAGGCCGCTAGCACCATCCCGTTTTCGCAGTGTAATAATGATGGCATTAATACTACATAATACTACCCCAGACTGAAGAATATGAAGATGATTCCCCTCATTACAAAACTGGATGTGTTTTTTGTTTGTTTATGTTCTAGTGAGTAAGTCGTTGAAGTGTCATATCAATAAATATTCATATTCATCAATATTTCTCACAAATAGAGAACCTCGTCACTTCTATGATTTAAAATATTTATCAATTGCTTGATATTATATCGAATAATGACCATCATGGACAACTAACAATAGTAAAAATACCGTACTAAGTACTTATAGTTTTATAAACATAAAAAATACCTTAAAAATGACTCCTCATTTTGTTACGAGAAATGATCACTATTTTTTTTTTAACTTAGCCATATCTTATTTTTGTCGCTTAATCTATGTGGCATACGTTATCTTAGTTTTTAAACAGTAGTGCATAAAAGTTTTAAAACATTAGTGTTCATGGTTGTTATATAAATTAAGAAAATGTTAGAATGAAAAATGCAACTTCTTTAAAATTCCTAATAAATAATAATAATACTTACAGTACATTGATCTGCTTGTTAACAACGCCGACGACTCCATTATCCTTCAGGCTGTAATCGGCTGTGATGCACTTGCCTCCGAACTCGAACAGGAAGAAATACTTCTCCGCCTCGTACCATTTGCCCAAGTACTGAAATATGGGAAAGAATAGGGTTTGAACTACTTAGTTCAAAGACATGATTAAGGAGGTCATTTTCTAAATGGTTGAAGTCAATGAAAGATTTAATTAGTTTAGCTAATATATTAAAATAGCACTGATAGCGGTGAAGAAAAATATCGGGTGGCATCTCAGCACCAACCCGCACTGGGCCTGAAGGCTATGATTAGAAAGGTACTAAGATGATGTCCGATAAAGATATGGTTATGGAAGAAGGCATATTGCGTCAACCTCTATTAAAGATCGTGCAGAAAATTGATTGTATATACCTATTGTCTATTTGAAGCAGAACTATGACCTTGATATTCATCTTGAAAGAGATAAAACCCTTTTTTTTTGCGGAAAGATCATGCTCTTGACCTCGATCTCGCGTGATGGAAAGTGATTATTTAATCATCAGCCGTAAATAAGGACTCATATCATGTTACTATGGATTCAGTATAATATACTGAACAAAAATTTTCAACACCAGTCCAGGACCTGGACTGGTGTTGAAAATTTTTTTAGTTACTAAGAAACTTACTAAAAAACAAATTAGCTGTTCCATACATTTTGACCGCGTAGGTATTGCACTTTTGTAGGAAACTGCTGTTTTTTTTAAATAACCATCCATAAATTTCGATGTAATGCCACTCTATATGTTGCGGACTTACTCGAGATGCATCAAAGTTGTCCATAGCCTTCATGTCAGGACAGGATCCTGGCATGATGATCTGGGCTCTGCATATCCTTAGAGATAGGAACCCGCAAAGGAATACTGCTATTGCTCGTAGGACTGACATCTGGAATTTTAAAAGTGTTGGTATCATTTCGTGAACTTGTGTTCTAGAACCATTCTTAGTAGCTACTTTTACGTGTTTTTTTTTTTTTTTTTTTTGAGGGTGGGAAATCATCCAATGACTTCTCCCGCTCTGGGTGGAGCGGAAGGGCGTGTCAGACTTTTACTGACTAAAACCCACCCGTGTTCCTTCAGTTGCCTGTTGCCAAGGTCCCGGTATCCCTTTCGGACTAACCCGCAACCCTGGCAGGAGCTACTTTTACGTCTGTCTTGATCATTTCGATATAGAAGAACAAAACTGCAATACTACAAACAGTAGATATTGTTTGTAGTGTAATAGAGTTCATCATCATCATCATTTCTGTCATATATATATTCATAACATATTTCTGTCATATATATATTCATAACATATTTCTGTCATAAGTATATCTGATGTGAAATTATCGCAAAAACCAGAGCCACGCGGAACGCGTACCTATTTCGCAAAACTAGAAATAGGATAGGAATTTTAGAGAGTTATGAAATGTGAAACAAATTAAAAAGTAACTTATTTATTTTACAAAAGAGTGGGATCATCGGAGTTACTTCTGCCTTTGCAGCAGTTTTAGAATATAGGACTGCTGAAGTCATTCGAGACATCATTTTTCAGTTCCTTTCAAACCATAACAGCATTATTTTGATTGAGTTTTTACACATTGCGCTGAAAGTAAAGCCCCTTTAACAGTTTTTATTGTAAGCCTAGGCTTTTCATCCCACTTCGAAGGAGTACACATATGTACGATAATTATCGTACATCTGGAAACCATGAACTCACTTCACCTACGCTATCATTACAGAGTATTTTTACAGAACAGATTGGCAGATTTCAAAACTGACTTCATTTCAAAACTGATTTCAACTGACTTCATTTGCATGTTAATTTATATTTTGAATTACAAAGTCTGTTTCTATTTTATATTGAACGCCGGATAATAATCCCGAATTAATATTTTAATTTTGATCGTGATCTTCACGATTGCAGTTTAACTCTAAGCTTAACTTTTAACGAAAAGCGTTCTTCAATATTTTATTAAGTATTAGAATAAAATTTATATGCGTCAGTAACATACACTCCTTCTAAAAAGAAGGTGTGTGTGTAATCTAACGTACACTAATTGTTTGCTTTGACCACTCCAATGCTTTTTGTTTGCATACCATAAAAGATAATGATAGATAAACAACACATTCACTCATTTGCTTTATTGTTGTTGCCATTAGTCATATTGCTTGTGACAATAGTTTTTAATTATTTGTCACAAGAAACTACTTATTAAGGAAATGAGCGACGAGTTATTATAACACATACTTATAACAACATAGTTACAGTTGCGCCTGTTTGCGAAGACTGATTCACGCTGATTATTTTTAAAATGGTCATTGATACTGTACAGATTACAAATCATAAATAATTAACAGTAGGTAACCAAAATAACTGTTATAGGTAAACGCTCAATAATGTAAATCATTACAAATAGTTTAACGAACTATCGTATTTTTTTGTAGTTTTGTATGAGTATATCTACCTACTTACTCATTACAAATTTTTACTGTGACACACCCAATATTTACAAACACAATAAACTTTTACAAATGCAGGTAATACTAACAAGGTGTTTGTCAAATAGAAGGTAGAAATGGAACAAAGAACAAAAAAAAACAAAAGAAAAGAACAACAGATAAGTGACGAAAAATCCCGTCTTAAAAGAAAAGTAGGCATCAGTCAGACTGTAGGTAAAATATTTAAATATATGCGACAAGCTGGGTCATCGGCCCACAATACGAATTGCAAGCTAATTAACAACGTATAGAAATGTAAATGATCTTGTTGACAAGAAAAATGTTCGATGGGCGCTCCATTGTTTTCCTTGTTCAATATTGAAAGAGAAAACCGGTCAAGTGCGAGACAGTTATGCGTGGAAATACAATTCTTTGTTTTTAGAAAGAAGACAATAATAAACGAATTCTTTTGAAAGTAATGTAGGATATTGTCGTAGCTTTTTTTCTTTCTCCGGGTTCTTAATCACCCAGTATGAGAATAATGTCAATTGTGGTCAGTAAAATGACGGCAGTAGGTTCGCCTCCCACATGGGACTTAAAAATAGCTGGCGAAATGTGGGTGTACCTACTATAGGCTATAGGTTCACTCTCTGCTTAAAACTTCGGGGATTACAGGAGTGTTGGTCAGTAAAAAAAAAATGGAACGGTTGCTCGACTGAAAAAAACTATAAAAAAAGTGTCGCGGAACTTTTAATAAGATTTATGAATTAACATGAGTTCATGACTGGACTTTCACGAGTGTTGGCAAAATATTTGCCACAGTAGTATTTTACATCTGGCGCGTAATCGATTTGAAAGAATTATATTTTTATTCTACGTACATACTACAAAGAATAAGGTTGCCATTGTGTTAATGTTTTAGCGATTTCCAAATGTAATTCATTAAAAAACTTGTATAAACAACTTCCGTAGGCACTTTAAAATATTTAGAATTTTTGTTCGTTTGTATTTGATACCTAATTAAAATTATAAAATAAAACATAATTTAAATTATGCGAAAAAAACTCTACCTTCTATGGTTTTTTAACCTTCGTCGAGTATTTCAAATAAATACATCATTAATATTTCCCAATAAATTAGGAATTTCAATACTTGACACTTACCAATCAAGAATGGCATACATGCTTGCCAACTGTATTTTTGTTATTTTTTTTTTCTTTTTACCTTGTTAAACTGCACCCTAATTGAGTAACACACGACAGTCATAAGGTGTTTCATTTTGACAGTTCAACAACATTCATTACGTTGTTGAGAAGACAAATTTTTCGAACATTATGAAGCAATGGAATAAAAATATCCTTCAAAACGATTCAGATTATTATTTGTTTTGCGTAACACACGATCAATTATACCCTGAATCACTTTAGGGTACCATATAAACCTTAAAAAAATATATTATAATAAAAGATCAATGTGCTTTTTGAAAATTACAAAAGCCACTTTTTCAAACCCAAGTGTGAACCTTTGTCGATTTCTGTTTATGTAGGTAATTAATTTATAACCAGTCTTGATAATTAAAATGTTTAACAAGTATATAATCAGTTTTATGATCATTAAAAATAACGTAATAAAGTAATAAAAATATTTCCAACTTGACCCTACTAGATTAAAACACGAGTACCTATGATAAAAAATACTGCTGCTTCACCATTTTTCACTTACTTCCGGTTTCTGATTTGAGAATTTGAAAAATTGCAATTTGTACGGTGAAACGACGACTAAGGGCTGATTTTATCAATGTCAGATATCTTTTATTCCTGGAATAAAATTGTCGTCTGACAGTTTTTGTATGGAAAAACTGAGAGAAATTCAAAATTTATTCGCAGGATAAGACTTACAGTCGGTATAAAAGTTTTGTGATATTCGCGCTAATTATTTTTACGTAACTTCATTAATGAATATTAATTGAGTAGTCCTCGCTCCTTTATATTATATATCCTTTGGTTGGTCCGTTAACTACATTTATTTTACCTATCATTGACCCTACTACCTATCATTGAATCTTTTAATCTTTCAGATGGTCCTTCGAGCTATCGGGCGGAACCTCGCGGGTTATAGTATTCGTTTGTCTTGTGTTTAGATATCGATAACGATCATCTGTAAAGTTAACACAAAAAAAAAAAACAGTTTTTTATAAACTGATATTTCAAGTGACTACTCTAACTGCGGTCGATGACCAAAAACAACAACAAAACATCATCAAATTAATTTATTTTATGTTATATCATGTTTAGATGAATCAATAATCATCACGTCTGCGGAGTTCCGCTAGCTTATATAATTTGACTCTACGAGTATATAGTAGTTTGACAATAAAAAAAGAAAAAGAGAGAGGAAGGTCAAAGAAAAGATGGATGAATAACAACACAAAGACAAGACAAACACACACAACACAAGACAAGACAAACACACAACACAAGGACAAGACAGACTATGTCATTTTTCAATGACGATAAAGTGGTTTTGGTCCGAATTTCAGAAGGGAAGCTGATAGGAATCGGCTTATAGCCTCGGCCCTGCAAGACACAATATACAAGTAACATGGAACAAGGGCTGGACGATGATGATAGTAGAGTTTGACTAGTTCTCAATAATACGGGTCTCCCGAGTCGGTTCCCGTTTTATGCAACGGGTGTTTGAAGACTGTGGAGAAAATTGAAGAATCGGAATCAAATCCTGATAATTCGAAAGTCGATGATTATCATCAATTTTCGCAGTGAAGTTTGCATTAATATGTTAATCAATCGCAATGATTTTTGTCGTTGCTCCAGAGACCTTTAACTGCCTTTGTCTGACTTTGTCTGTTAGTAGGGCAGTCCAAAACGAAGTAAAACCAATTGTATGTAAAATTTTTGTTATCCTATAGGTACTATTAAATGGGCAATATTTGTAATCACGTTCTCGAAAACGGCTCTAACGATACGGGGCGAAAAATCGATCTAAATAGGTCTCATATCTGGAAATATTCGTTTCTCTATTTCCATCCGAGCAGAGCTCGATCGCCCAGGTAGGCACTTATTTGTTATTCGTCCCTAATGTATGTATTAGAAGAGGTTTTTGTGCCTATCCATTCTGAAAAATCCCTGCAATTTAGGAAAGGTTATCCTCATTCGATACGTTGGGTCCCTCGAAAAGGTGTCATTACAGCAGTCACAGTCAGTATTGTGAACCTTTCTAACATTCATTTTATACATTCAAATCAAGCAGAGCAACCTTAATACTGAAGAACAGAGGCTATAGACAAAATCCCTTTTCTGTAAACGTTAACGCCAACGAAAAGATCAAATTGTATGGAGGTGACAGCAGTAGTCACGTGACATCTCTAAAGCTAATGTCAACTCCATACAATTTGATCTTTCCGAGCCATTCTTTTTCGCATTCTTTCGAGCCATTTACAACCTAGGTCCAAGAGATTCCCTTCGAGAAAAATTCAGAGAAATAGATATTCTGACTGTAGCCTCACAATATATATTTGAAAACCTATTGTACGTACACAAAAACATATCAAAGTTTAAGAAAATGTCCGATATTCATAGTTTAAATACCAGGAATAAACACAATCTTGCTGTACATCGCACTCGTCTCCACAGAGTAGGCAACTCGTTCATGGGTCAATGTATACGCTTTTACAACAAACTTCCCATTGACATTCGAAACTTACCCATTAAACGATTTAAAAGCTGTATTAAAACCAAACTTTGTAAAAAAGGGTACTATAAAATCTCAGATTATTTAGAAGACAAAAATGCATGGGATTGAGCTGCTCGCTCTGCTAAGCATTGTGACATTTTGAATATTATGGAAAACCATAAAAATATACCTACCAGTTTTATATACAAATTGACATTATTGAATATTATATAAAAAATGACATGATTATTACTTGTAAAGTATTGTTTTATTGTGAATGTGAGGACTATGTGGATATTTATTTTTCGTTCTGTTAGTTTTAGCGAAGGTCTGGCAATTTGAGAACTTTATGCGACCTACCCAAATGTCCTTTCTTTGGTATTGTTCGTCGAGTCGTTGAGCTCCTTAAGTTCTGAGTTGAGCTCCACTATTACTGACAAATGCTTGCACTGACTGGACAGGTCCACTCAAATCTGTGTGGTTCTTTCCTCAAAAGACCATTTCAGACTCTAATCTACATGGTCCTCATATGGCCTGATCAAGATTATGTCTGGACTTTAAAGGAGACGGTGACTTCTGAGTTTGTTTCGGCCTTTCTTCTCAGAGTAGTCAGATAGGAAACGCCGACCTCATCTAGCTTATTTTTACAACTTTTTAATATGTCGTGTAAAAGTGATTCCAATATCCTATTTACAGAATAAACAATTTCATTTCATTTAATTTCATTTCATTTCTTTCTGTTAGCGTTAACGCTTACAGAAAAGGGATTTTGTTTAGGTCCCAAGGTCAATCTCACATTACGACCATAATTTTCGACAATGTTTGGAATCTTTTATGAAGAATACAAACTTATGGCAACAAACAATAAAATAAAAATCCTATATTAGAGGATTATAATAAAAGATTTATATTTATGTATGTACTGAATAAAATCAAAAAATACTGGACCGATTTTAAAAGTTCTTTCACCAGTAGAATTTTATATTAACACTGAGTAACATAGGCTATAATTTATAAAGATATAACGCGGGCGAAGCCGCTGGTGGAAGCTAGTATTCTATAAACCAGCAGTGGGTCAATCATGTCCCTAGTAAGTGTGTTAGCTGTGGCGTTTACCGTACCGAGTAACGGTAGTCATTCATCGCCTGCGCATGGGCGCATGGACAGTTGAAGAGGAAAAGCGATTTGTAAGATGCATTTCGCTGCTGACGTTACTGTTATAAAGATAGTGTTGTCATTTTTATTTTTCGTTTATTTATTTTGTATCGTATATATTTACATTTTTAAATATTTTTTTAAAACAAAAAAAACATTTAGAAACATTTTTTGTTTTTTCAATTTTTATTATTGTTAGTATTGAAGGTGCCTAATTGGATAGTGTAACGGTCTAACGGTCATCGCAATGTTTCTTGTTGGACAGCTTTGGATTTGATATAGTCAGATCTTATTAAGACAATATACCGCCCAAGAAATGTCAATTTTGAGGCCGAGTATTCCCAGTCGGGAACAATTGAAATACCTACAGACACACAATCACCAAACTCGCAATCCGTACTAAGTCAAGATAGTAACACATATCGTTTTCGTGTATAATCATATATTGATAATGCACCAAAATGTCGGATCTATTAAGTACACATCTGATTGAACTCGCAGATGTAGGTAAATCAATAGATATCTTATGCATAACCGAACACGATATGATAAGTGCTTGAGGGTCTCAGCAGCTGCAGAGCCCGCCGTGCTAGGATCATGTGATGGCGCAAGGGTGTCGAAACAGGTTGCGTCCCACACCAGAGACCTACCCACAGTACCTACCTTCCAAGGCAACAACGTCATGCCATCTGGTCTCTTCCCATCATCACGTACCAAGCCGTTTGGTTCTAATAACGCTGGTACGCAGGCGGTGTCAATGGCTCGACGAATAATATCGTTGAATCTGGCGTGCCGTGCTATGCGATCTGCGCAGCAGCAGGACAGGTCTTGGTGTCCGAGACTGTCGACAGCTTCGCCGCAGTAACACCGATGCGGAGCAACACAAGGTGCGCCCAAGCGGAGACACGTAGTGAGCCGAAACGATGAGTCATTCATCATAATGCCATAATAGTGTAGGACGGGAGCGCCTTCCGCCTTTCGATCATGAAGCTTGATCGAAGATTTAATTGATTTTTTTATCATTTCGAGACAGGCGGAAGGATTAAATGATATTTATGATAATTATTTCTGTAAATCGGTTCAACGTCTATTATGTTATAAAACTAGATTATGTCTGTCTTCTAACCAATTAAGATTATTGTACTAAATTAAAATATTTAAATTAAGATCTTAACATAACGTAACCAAGTAGCTTCAAAAAGAAAGGTTCCGTATCACCGCACAAAATTTAATAAAAGATGACCAGGAGTACTACATATTTCTAACTATTCACTATCAGCATGCTACGCTAGGCAAAATAGAAACGGGGGCTCGTGCATTCTCGTAAAAAAAAATCAAGTAATAAAAACTAAAACCCAACTACGACTTAAAAGGTATAAACAAGACACCACAGACAGACAAATTAAAAATCCGGAGTCACACGTGTTAGGGCATAAATCGAACAGATTACGTGTGACTCCGGATTTTTAATTTGTCTGTCTGTGGTGTCTTGTTTATACCTTTTCAGTCGTAGTTGGGCTTAAGTTTTTATTAGATACTTATTTTTTTTTAAAATTATTTTGGGGTTTTAATATATATATTTTTGAAATGTGCTCATTAAGCCCTTTCATTTGATACCCAACATAGTACGATTAAACAATTTTTTTTTTTTAGTTCCTGACTTTATTTCCTCTAGAGGGCGCCATTTTTAATTTAATGTGACGTCACATAGCGTAACCAGCGGACAATCAAGACGCTTCTAACGATACCTTATTTGTCAAATTGTGATGAGTGGTTTAGAAGATACAAGGGAACAGATGAACATACATACATACATACATACATACATACCGGTCAAAATCATAACCCTCCTTTTTCTTCGCCGTAGTCGGGTAAAAACTGGATATTCATTACGGTCACAAAATAATAAGTGAAGCAGAACACACTAAATTCTTAGGTGTTTGGATAAATAAAAATATGAGCTGGAAAACACACGTTGAAAATACATGCAAAAAACTTAGCCAGTACTCGTATGCTCTCCATAACCTAAGGAAAGTGTCAAACCGGGCAACATTATTAATGGCGTATCACGGGTATGTTGCATCTACTTTACGCTACGGACTTATATTCTGGGGGAACTCGCCAGACAGAGAAATGGCGTTCAAAGCCCAGAAACAATGTATAAGGGCAATGTGTGGCATACAACGCACAGAAAGTTGTAAGCCACATTTTCAAGAGTTCCAGTTATTGACATTCCCGTGTCTTTATATTTATGAAACAGCGATCTTTGTCAAAGCAAATATGCATCTTTATACACATCCAAGAAGCACACGACACAAAAATAAAATATGCGTAAGACGTCATAAAAAAGCAGTATTTAATAAAAATATTTTGGGCATGGCACCCAAAATATACAATAAGTTGCCAAAAAGTATCACAGACCTACACCTAGACCATTTCAAATTAGGTTTGCACGAGTTCCTAGTTGCAAAATGTTATTATTCAATTAATGATTATTTAAATGAAAGATGACTGAGTTCATCTAAATGTCACCACAAATGTATTGATTATGTTATTATGATTAGGTATTGAAATTTGATTTGACTCGTGTATTTTGTATTTTGACATTTCTATTTTTAATGTACGTAAATTAATTTAAAAGCTATTTTGTAAATTTAATTGCGAATAGCACCTAATTTATTAATTTGCACTTCTCATTAGGTTCTAATACAATGTACGTTTTATACCTGTAACATCTTTTTAACATGTATTATGCAAATAAATTAATTGAATTTGAAAAAATTTGAATTTGAATTCACAAACCACTGTGGTACTTGTTAGTTATAATTATTGAGATAATGTAGTATTCTATAATAATGTGACTCTAAATCACTGGAAGACTAACATCTGCAGATTCATGTCTTTTATTTTATTAATTTTAAGAAAAATTACATTTGAGTATAATTATAGTAAAATTATGTAGAAGATGGTCAATTACCACCACCAAAACAAATCATAAATGTTGTGAAAAACGCCCTCGTACCAAGTTTATTTTTATCCTATTACGGACATCCCAAATGATACATAATAATATGAAACTACAACCTGCCGAGAGGCATGCTATGTCCTATAACTTGTCCCTCAAGAAAGTGCACTTGCTACGACACGGTGAAAGTAAAGTGAGATGCACTCAATTTGAGAGACGTTTGTATGTTGCGAGCGGATTGAGGACATCATATCATCACACTTGAGAATGTATATATGGATATTGTAGCTTGCCATAAAGAGGAAAGCTTTGCTCTTTTAAGGTTCCGTAGTCATGTTGTCCAAATGAGAACAATTTATTTTTCAACTTTGCCTACAGTGCTGTCATAAATAGTATAATGAAACAGCAGAATTCAGGCAAAGACTAAATTTATTATTTTTAACCAAAGATATTAACACACTCATACTCATACTCATTTTGTTACATGCCATAAACCTCAACACTCCCACTTAACAAAATAAGTTTAATTAAGTATAAAAACAACTAAATAACTTAATTATCTTTTCTTAATTAATACCTAAGCCAAACATGTTAAAAACTTGTAGTGGTTTTTTTTACACAAAATCTGCACAGCAGTAGGTTATATAGAATTTTGACAATTTCGCTAACAACTTTCTCTCTATAGAAATGATATCGCACGTCCGTAAGTATACAGCCTCTTTACAACGATATGCCCATGTACTCAGTTTCTGTAGACGCTGCTGGATAGAGCCACACTAGCCTGCTTCTTGGTTTCCCATCAGATAGCACAATTTGATAGCCTGTACAAGAATCCACTATAATATCTGCAATGTCAAAGACGCTACTGATCTGGCCCAGTCTGCATTTACGAATGCAAACTCAATCTCCATTCAACACTTCTTCAAGAGATATATAACTAGCACTTACTTCACTGCTTACGCACACATTACTGTAGCCGTACCGCTCAGGATGTTTACGAATACGTTTTAAAGGCAGCACTGAAGAAACCTCAGGTCTTGTTACAGACTTACTTCCTTCCAGACCTTCGGCCCTTGTCAACGGTTCAGCCGCTGTCACATCTGAAGAATCCTGAAAATCTTCCACAGAGCTTGAACTTTCCTCTTCTGTGTTCGGTGCCACTGCCTTCTGCTTCTGCTCCAGTATTCTTGTGTCATTTATGTCTCCCACTTCTTGGGTAGTTTCTCCTATTTCTATGAAAACATCACATGTGCCTTCATTTGTATTCTTGTGTATTGCATCTTGCTTCTGCTCAATCCCCTCCTCAATCACAACAATATCTCTGGCTATTGTTACACTGTCATTGTTGGGATTGTATATGCGGTAACCCTTTACATTTTCTGAGCACCCTACAAGAATACACTCACTTGCTTTTTTATCCCACTTAAGTCGTCTTTCTTTTGGGATATGCACCATGGTCTTACTCCCAAATACACGTAGATTACTGACATCTGGCTTGACGCCGGTCCAAATCTCAAAGGGTGTTCTGTTATTCAGTCCTGATGCTATTGACCTGTTCCTTAGATAAACAGCAGTGTTCACTGCCTCTGCCCAAAAACGCTTTGGTAGTCTTGCATCATACAACAAACATCTGGCTTTTTCAACCACAGTTCGGTTAAGCCGCTCACATAAACCGTTTTGTTCCGGAGTGTACGGACAAGTTTTCTGGTGTATAATCCCAGCATCCTGTAAGTATTTCTCAAATTCCTTACAGCAGAATTCCATACCATTGTCTGTCCTTAACACTTTCAGCTTTCTGCCCGTCTGGTTCTCCACTAGTGTTTTGTAAGACTTAAAAAATGAAAATACTTCATCTTTAGTTTTCAGAAAGTAAACATATGCCATTCGACTGTAGTCATCTACCAATAGCAAAAAGTATTTCTTTCCTCCAATTGATTTGGTCTCCATAGGTCCACAAATATCTGCGTGAACAATATCGAGTAGCTCTTTGCCTCTGTTACCGGTATTAGTAAATGGTAACCTAGCCAGCTTCCCCTCACAGCACACAATGCAATTTGTTTTACTGACCTGAGCCTTGTCAGTGTATGACATTCCATGAACAGCACCATCCCTCATCAGGTTAAGATCTTTGCTGTTAATATGGCCAAACCTTCTATGCCATACATCGCCTGACACTGATGTCAACAACAAACAATCAATACGCTTGATTTTCAGTTTGTACACACCTCCAGTCAATTCCGCAGTAGCCACAAGTTCATTCTGCCGGTTGTAAATATAACAATGATTGTCCTCAAATGTCACTTTGTTACCTTTTTTAATCAATTGGCTAACAGATAATAAGTTTGTTGCCAAGTTGGGCACGTATAACACTTCTGTAACTGGAATCTCGTACTCGGTATCTCCAACAACTGTAGTTATTTGCACATCTCCACAGCCTTTGACGGGAACTTTCGATTTATCAGCGATAACAATCTCCTCGATATGTTGTTTTTTTATGGTATTGAACAACCAGTCTTTCTTGGATGTTAGATGGCAACTGGCACCGCTATCAACGTACCAGTCAGTTTGACTAAAGTTTCCACTTAGAAATACGGCACTGAATGCATTAGATTCCTTCTTTTCTGGTACATTTTCACATTTATTCATAAAATGTCCCATCTGTTTACATTTATAACATTTGACATTTGGTTTGAAATTTGAATTTGACGGTTGGTTGTTTCGTTTTTTATGTTGCCAACCTTTCGTCGCGAACGCGTTTTGTGTGGAACCAGAGGCAATATCTCTTCCGTCTTCCATATCTAGCAACTTGGATTTGATGGCGTCGGCTGTTAATTCAATGCCAGAGTGTTCAACCGCCATGATCATGGGTTCGAATTTCTCAGGCAATCCCGCCAACAATAATGAGCCTATCCACTCGTCGCTGATCTTGAATCCTGTATTATTCAATCTTTGACTCGTTTCTAATATTGTAGTCACATATTGAGACATAGATTCACAATTATCTCGACGGATAGATATGAGATTGCGAAGCAATGCGATGCGTCGTGTGAAGCCATTGTCGTCGAAAAGCTTTCTTAACTTTGTCCACAATCCTTTTGCAGTAACTTCACTTTTGATATGCACAAATAAACTGGGATCAATAGTTAAAATTATTTTTGCTTTTGCTTTCGCGTCGTTTGGATCATCTTCTTTCGTGACACATTGTTGCATGCCTTCCAAAATCAAAAAGTTTTCCACTGCGAACGCCCAATCTTCATAGTTTTCTCTTCCTTTTAGTTTACCTATACTTGCTATGAGATTAGTAGACATTTTTCACTGTTATTTTTACTAAAACCTGACTAAACTTGAATTAAAAACGGGCCTGGGCCATAACCTATAATGAAACAGCAGAATTCAGGCAAAGACTAAATTTATTATTTTTAACCAAAGATATTAACACACTCATACTCATACTCATTTTGTTACATGCCATAAACCTCAACAAATAGCAGTGGTGGTGCAGTGGTAACGCGACCTTTACCTCCTTTTAGTCACATCGTGAAAAGACCCCTGAGAGAGCAGTGGTGACCCACCAGTAACGGTCCCGACTTCCGAGTTATAAGTAGTTCGTGAGTTCGAACCCAGTCAGACGCTTTACTTTGTGTAAATTATTTCATCACCACTGTTCTCAAAACGGTGAAGAAAAACATCGTGAGGAAACTGACATGTTGTAGAACCAAAAATTCGAAGACATGTGACATACCAACCCACACTGGGCACGCGAGGTGGATTGTGGCCCACTCCCTCTCACAGAGAGGAAGCCTGTGTCCCAGCAGTGGGAACATTAAAGGCTGATTATGCTGTAAAGTCATATTTGTATGATATTTTAATCAACAACCTGACCCTGATCGGCAAATTGCAAAAAACGTAAGAAAATTTGAATTTTGCGGGTTACCTTAGCGCATAGCTTAAGATATTTTGTTTAAGTTTCAGTGTACTATGTACATACCTATGTTATTTTTTAAGAAAAAAATTGTTTTATTAATATTGAAAAAAAAAAAACTCCAAGGTACGGTAGACCTACGTATTTGCCTGCGTGCGTTACGTTGCGCACTACCGTAAAAAGCGATTTTTCACACCAAAAATAAAAGTCGTTTCCCAGCAATTATTTTTGTGCAATGTTACTTAATGTGATGTACAGAATGCGTCTTTGACGGCTATGTGATGGGTCTTTTTACACCCTGTATATAACCTGGGTGTTAGTGTATGTGAGTTTCTATGTTTGTAAACGCACCCACGATACAGGAAGAAATTCTTAGTGTGGGGCAACGTTTTTAAAAAAAAAAAAAAAAAAAAAAGGCAACATACGCCTGGTGGCCTACTTTTTTTTACGTTATTCTGACAACTTAGAATGTTACGTTAATCTTATGTTTCCTTTATTAAAAGATGTTCGGTTATTCAGAAGTTTCCACCGACAAATTAGGTACTAGTACAAACTGTTTGGTACTTAATTTGGTCTGAATCTATTAGCAAGTCAGTTCATTTATAATTTATCGTTCAAACTTGACAATGAACTATGATATTTATGTGAAAAAAACGGCGTACTGTGCAAAAAATGGCATTTAAACACACACACATAGGTTAGTAGATGCATAAGTAATTGTTCGATTTTATTAGTAGAATAGTCATTTGGATTTTGAAGTTCTGTAGCCAGGAAATAATAAAATTAAACCACTTAACAGTACCCCTTTTTGCTCAGTTATTTTTTCAGTGTTATTTACCTAGTGGTATAGGTTAATCAAGGTTGTAGAAAGTAAATTTGCCTATTTGTATAAATTACTACTGATTCGGCAGTGCATTAGTGCGCATGATTTGGAGGTGTTACGCATAAACAAAGTCGTAACTTTCGGTACATATGCTAATCAAAGAAATGTTTTTTGGTACAACATAAATGATTTATCTACTATACATGTAACAGCGAATCAATTTTCACGCATAGTTCATGACCTAAAGTGGTGCCATAAAGAATATGTATTAAAAATCTCTTCTAATTAATGGCCAATTCCTATAATTTAAAAAGAAAGAAAGAACGAATAACGTTTATTTGGACACAGTTCACAAAATACAAATAACAAAACAAAAAAACATTATTTTTAATGTTTTTACAACTATAGTGTGTGCCTCACGGCTCCGCCAAAAAGGTTCATTTCAGCATCAATGCCTGACAGATACTGATGATGATTTACGGACTGTTATTGGACTCTTCTATCTTTACCAATAACTAGCTGCCCGCCCCGGCTTCGCACGGGTAGCACTAAGTACTTATCTACGGAGCACCTACCCTACCTACCTACCCTGCCCTACCTAACTACCCTACCCTACCTACCTACCTACCTACCTACCTACCTACCCTACCTAACTGCCCTAACTACCTACACCTACCCTATCTACCCCGTTGGTCTCGTGGTCGCGACTGCTGAGCGTAGGGTCCTGGGTTCGATTTATTGGGTTTTTCCATTAGGAATTTCGTAGTAACAGCCCGGAGTTTGGAAGTTGGCGGTGTGCTACCCCCGTGCCTCGGAAAGCACGTTAAGCCGTTGGTCCTGCGCCTGATCTCTCTCCAGTCGTGTCGGATTGCCGTCCCATCGGACTATGAGAGTGTGGGATGAGAGAGTGCACCTGTGTCTGCGCACCCACTTGTGAACTATTATATCTCCCGCCCCGAAGGCTAGTCTCCGTTGAGATTGGCCGCCGTGGCCAAAATACGGTCTGGAGGACTAATACCTACCTATCCTGCCTACCCTACGTACCTACCTACCCTACCTACCTACCAATCCTGCCTACCTATCCTACCTACTTACGTATCCTGCCTACCTACTCTACCTACCTACCTACCTACCTATCTACCGAGATAATTATCATCAAAAAAGCCATTCTGTACAGAATGTATGAGAAAACGAATTTTCTTCATATTTTTTATTTCGTGAGTTTTTCCGATGTTCTAATAGTTATTCTGCTATTATTATGGGCGGAGACAAATCCAACAAATCAAAGATCATCAAAATCGGTCCAGTAGTTCTCGAGTTATAAGTGCTTGAACCAACCCGACTTTATATATTAGATAACAATTGAGTGTTTTTTTTTTCAATATGTAATGTCCTAATGCTGGACAAAGGTTTCCCCCACAGCTTTCCAGTCTTGAATGCGTGTTGTCTTCTCGGGCCAATATCCCACGCCAGTGTTCCATACGCCTCTCTCGGCGACGACGCCGACGCCCGTCTTCTGGCAACTTTATTCACACTTATCAATATAAAATAGCCTATGTCACCCGGGGATAGTGTAGCTTCACAACAGCGGAAGAATTTTTCAAATCGGTTTAGTAGTTTCGGAGCTTGTTCAATGCGCCTTGGTGACGCCCACTTCGCAACGGGCCGTGCAGCAGAAATCGTAATATTTTAATTTCGCCATAACTTCAAAACCAAACGTCCAATTTTAATCATTCAAAGACCAAATATTATCTACATAAACTGTACTTAGTGATGAAATAATTTATTTTGATAAGGATTAATAGCATGAGTAAAATAAACGCGTTTAAATGTAGTCCGAAAAAAATTCAAGATTTTTAAATAAAAAAACGGTTGTTGTGCCTCACTCGACATAGATAGGTATAGTGTGTCGCGGACTTTTTTGTAGATATTTATAAGATCTACTATTAATTAGAACATTTTATGGTTCTGTCTTTTATAGTTTAGGCAGCGTACGCAAAATAAGTAACTTTTCTGGTTGATTTTTTACACCTTGTGTCCGAAAAACCCAAATATCTTACGGAACCCTATTTTTTTCCAAAATAAAATATAGCCTATGTTACTCGTGGATAATGTAGCTTTCGAATGGTGAAAGAATTTTTAAAATCGGTCCAGTAGTTTTTGAGCCTATTCATTACAACCAAACAAACAAAGTTTTCCTCTTTATAATATTAGTGTAGATTTTTTATTTCGTGAGTTTTTCCGATGTTCTAATAGTTATTCTGCTATTATTATGGGCGGAGACAAATCCAACAAATCAAAGATCATCAAAATCGGTCCAGTAGTTCTCGAGTTATAAGTGCTTGAACCAACCCGACTTTATATATTAGATAACAATTGAGTGTTTTTTTTTTCAATATGTAATGTCCTAATGCTGGACAAAGGTTTCCCCCACAGCTTTCCAGTCTTGAATGCGTGTTGTCTTCTCGGGCCAATATCCCACGCCAGTGTTCCATACGCCTCTCTCGGCGACGACGCCGACGCCCGTCTTCTGGCAACTTTATTCACACTTATCAATATAAAATAGCCTATGTCACCCGGGGATAGTGTAGCTTCACAACAGCGGAAGAATTTTTCAAATCGGTTTAGTAGTTTCGGAGCTTGTTCAATGCGCCTTGGTGACGCCCACTTCGCAACGGGCCGTGCAGCAGAAATCGTAATATTTTAATTTCGCCATAACTTCAAAACCAAACGTCCAATTTTAATCATTCAAAGACCAAATATTATCTACATAAACTGTACTTAGTGATGAAATAATTTATTTTGATAAGGATTAATAGCATGAGTAAAATAAACGCGTTTAAATGTAGTCCGAAAAAAATTCAAGATTTTTAAATAAAAAAACGGTTGTTGTGCCTCACTCGACATAGATAGGTATAGTGTGTCGCGGACTTTTTTGTAGATATTTATAAGATCTACTATTAATTAGAACATTTTATGGTTCTGTCTTTTATAGTTTAGGCAGCGTACGCAAAATAAGTAACTTTTCTGGTTGATTTTTTACACCTTGTGTCCGAAAAACCCAAATATCTTACGGAACCCTATTTTTTTCCAAAATAAAATATAGCCTATGTTACTCGTGGATAATGTAGCTTTCGAATGGTGAAAGAATTTTTAAAATCGGTCCAGTAGTTTTTGAGCCTATTCATTACAACCAAACAAACAAAGTTTTCCTCTTTATAATATTAGTGTAGATGAAGCAAAGTCCTGATTGCTTTGCATAGTAGACCCTCCCATATGGAATTAGCTATCACAGGTAAAATAAAATTAGCTTGATAAGTAAAACGATTCGTTTTTGTTTATAGGAACCTTGCAGGACCCAGTGCTCAGCGGTCGCCCTATCCTACTAGGTACTGAATCAACGAAACAGTATTTATGTATATCCAAAAACAATTACTTAGTTGTTATTATTTAATTTTTTATTATAGACAGCAGCGACGCAACTCTTGTGGAACAATTTCTATACAAACTTCTCGGAAATTTTTCTACCTACCGACCGGTGTCGCGTCGCGCCATCGAGTAGCGCCTGTCTGCGGGAGCCTTAACATGGTTTTAGTACTAACTATGAGTTGTATAATAATTATGTAGACTTTAATTGTCTTGTTAAACGTATGAACATAGTGGTTGGAAGTAAAAGCCTATTGAAAGTAAACAATGGAAAGTCAGGATTTCCCTACTTTCACTGCTCTATGGAATTATTTAACGTAGCGAAGCTCTAGCACGCCAGCAAATGACACACCATAGCTATCATAGAGCTAGATCAGTGATTATCATTAATTTCTCGAGAGTTCCTCTATTATATATTTTTTTTTACTGGCATTACTTTAGAGCTTAGCCTTTTTAGCCTCGCACAGGATCTTTTTTGGGTTCCGTACCCGAGGTTTTAAATTTTTATCCTCTGTTTAGTCAAATTGAAAAAAAAAACTATTTGTATTTCCTGTGCGTCAAATAAAATATTTCTTTTCTCTCACTTAACTATAGTGTGCATGTACGCAAAATGCGCGCTTTGTCGTGGAGTTGCGGATATCATATCGGCCCGTATTACATAATACTGTGCATCTAAAATAAAAATAATAATTTATGTATAGTACTAAAATAGTAAAATTAAATATCAAGGTAGTATTTTTTAAGTCTACACACAAAATGTAATAAAACAATTCAAAATCTTGTATTTTTTTTGTCTTCGGAACTGAACTACGAGTACCTACACTTTACAAAATCTATTATAGTAGGTATAATTATCGTAAAGAGTAATTATCTACTACAATGGGGGCTGGAAGAGCTAATATTTTTGATGATAAAAAAACTCCTAATGGTCAGGTTATCCATTCATATTTTCTTGTGTGCTGTCAACGTAATATTTAACGTACTACCAAATAATAAATGATGAGTAAATAGAAGTCAAGGCGATTGTTTTATTTGATGCGTTGTTGAAGAGCGCTTCCTAATTCTTATTTGGCCTTAGTTTTGAACAATCCGAAGGAACATAATGGGTGTAAAAAGACACTTAACGAAGTCAGAAGCCAATTTTTATTCCCGTCATTGTGATCATTTTTTTGGTTCTGGACCATACCTTCTGGTTATGGAGATATTGAAGGTCAAAGTTACAACATTTTCTAATGTTTTTTTTAAAGAAAGCAAGTTTCAAATGTTATAACATAATTTTAAATATGCTCACGAACCCTGAACTGTTGCATGCGCCCATAACCAATGCTTTGCGTGCGTAACGTTGCGCACTAGGTACCGTAAGTAAACAGAGACTTTTTACACCAAAAATAAAATTTGTTTTCCAGCAATTATCTTTGTGCAATGTTAATTTGATGTACAGAATTCGTAGTTGATGCTGACGGGACTTTTTACATCCTGTTTATGTGAAGTCTTTGCTAGAAGTGCAGGTTATTAGTGAAAAGTATGACACAATCATCATCATCATCATTTCAGCCCGGAATCACCCTCTGCTGGGAATAGGCCGCCTCTTTTTCCGCCATACTTCCCGGTTCCGTCAAAGTCGTGGGATACATCTAGGTGTATCCCACGACTTTGACGATATCATCTACCCATGATATTATAATAGTATGAGCATAATATTATAGAGTCAGCTCTTCTACTGATCTCTAATTGAATATTATTTAAACGTATACATGAATAATATGAGCTAGAAAAGAGAATAATATTCGTTGGGAGTGAGGAGCAAATAACGGGAAGGTATGAAATATTTTAACACATTATATCACGCCTGTATTTCCCGTAGGGTTAGGCAGAGGTTTACACCCACATTTCACCAGTTATGTGTAAGTCCTATGTAATAGGGGGCGAGCCTATTGCCAGCCACCGGGCACAAATCCAGACTCCGGGCTGCTACTGAGAAATACCAGATGGAAAAACCCAATAACACTTTGCCCAACCCAGGAATCGAACCCAGGACATTATGGTCAGCAGTTAGTAGCGATGAAAATGTCGTGAACATAGAAACCATGATAAAAGTGATGTAAGTACTCCATCGCCCCAAAAAAACGTCAGGACGATAATGATGATGAATCCACAAGATAAATCGAGTATTCTAGGTATTCCATCCCATTTGGGAAACGCCAAGTTCCTCTCACCGCACAGTCCGGTGACATTCTACTAAGTCTTAAATTAACTCCGAATCGTGCAACACCATATTTGTCTAAATTAGTCTAGTAATGTAAACTAGGTTAATAATTTGGTAAGTAAATATAGTTTTAGGCACGCCTTGAAAACACGCTTCGTCCTATCTCTGTTTACAAGTGGGTTTTATTAATTTTTAGGGTTCCGCGCCTCAAAAGGAAAAAAACGGAACCCTTATAGTTTTATCTATGTGCACACAAAATACGTAAGTGCGTTTACAACGTTTACAGTATTAAAAAGATCGTGGAAATGAGCTTTACATCAACAGTAATTTAATTGCCCTGGCGATAGGACCTGCTTTCCACAAATTATCATTTTAGTATGAACATTTCAACGAGTACACAAAATAAAGTCTCACACGATAAAGGAATAGTAACGTAAGTGAATTCGTTTCTCACGCTTATGTTTTTGGGGATACTCTACTAATTTTGAAGACAAGTAGAATGTCACTTGTTTTTGTCCCTTTAATAAGAATGTCACTTGTTTTTTTTTAACATTATCATAGAAGATTCGTCCTTTATTATAAAACCAACATTATCGGTTCACTTGTAACCCTGCCACTTAATAGGGTAATTCGAGATTGTAATAACTAATAGGTATTGTCCTAGACCACATCTTCAATGATAATGTCTCATGTTATTCTAACTAGCTACCAGCGGTCAGCCAGTACCTACTTAACATTATTGTGTACTGGTAGCGCCCCGCGGTTTCACCCGCATATATCTCGATCCCGTGGGAATATCAGGATAAAAAATATCCTATGTGTTAATTCAGGTTGTAAACTATCTGTGTGCCATCCAAATCGGTTCAGTAGATTCTGCGTGAAAGAGTAACAAACATCCATCCATACTTACAAACTTTCGCGTTTTTAATATTAGTTAGATAGTTAGATTAGATGATCTCTTGAACGCATGAAAAAAAAACTCCGCCCCTTATGACCCACTGACCATTGGTGAACATTTACATAACTTTTTATAAGGTTTAATAGATAGTTTGGAAAATGTTAAGATAACAGTGGTCTGAAATATTGGTTTTATTCCTAGATTAGCAATGTTTAAGAAGCAAATCTTCAGGTATTGCAGGAGGTGAAGTGACAGTAGAAGATCGCGCTAAACAAAATGACGATGCGTTTGATTTTAGTTGAATCTCGTGTCCACCAATTGTATGAAAGTTATTTCGCAATAAAAAAAAATACACCAATAATTTAAAATATTTTTCCAATTATTTCTTCATTGATTCAAGTTGTCTCTCATAACATTGGTTTTTTCGTGTTCTTTCTTGCGATTTTTTTGCTAGATCATTTCTATATTTACTATGTGGGGGATTAAAACGGCCACTTTGGCACAATCATAATAAGAAAATATTATGAATCATCGTAAAATGTCACAAACTGACAATTCATAATATGATCTGCCCGCAATTCATATTACGAAATAATTCATCTGCTTGAGAGTTTTCTATGGAGATTCGTAAAATGGTCCACAAATTATGAATTGCTTTTATGTCAAACTAGCAGCGCCCCGCGGTTTCACCCGCATAAGTCCCGATCCCGTGAGAATATCAGGATAAAAAGTATCCTATGTATTAATCCAGGTTATAAACTATTTGTGTGCCAAATTTCATCCAAATCGGTTCGGTAGTTTTTGCGTCAAAGAGTAACAAACATTCATCCATACTTTCAAACTTTCGCGTTTATAATATTAGTTAGAAGTTAGATTAGAGGCATTGCTAATGACAGCTGGGAATTCAGAAAATGAACTGCTTTTAGAGGAATTGCTAATGTGGCCGGTTACGGCCCCCAGATTTACAGTAAGTTTTCTCGGAAACCTTTTTCATACAGGTCATCATAACCCTCCTTTTTTCTTCGCCGTAGTCGGGTAAAAATACCCGTTCCACGACTATTCCAATCGTATTTTTTTCTTTTTCATACGATGCTATTTAGAATAATACCAAATATACCACATAATATACGTGTTTAAGTAGTGAAGCTGCATTTTTATTTCACTACAAAAAATAAATATCTATGTTAGTATTTTTATTATACACACTATAAATACCTACTGTATTTTTTTGGGCTTGTATTATGTAGTAATACGGCTAACTGTGCGACGATAAAGTGGACGTTTTACGGTGTCAGTGTTTGGGCAGCGCCTTAAGTAGATTTTCCGATTGGAAAATTGGCAGTCATATACCGGTGAATTGGTGCAAAAACTACACATCTGCCTTCGCTTTGCAGGTACCTCTATGCTTGAGTTACGGGTGTTATGAGCTCATTATTACAAACTAGAATAATAAGTTAAATTATAAATAAAGTTACCTAAAAAGTCATATCAGATGTTAAATAATAATTTCGGTTGCTTAGCTTTCATGGTCAAAATGTAATTGCCTACGAATGACGATGATATTATAAAATCCTTAATAGAACCTTGACAATCACATCATATGCAAATAAATCCTTACCTTGACTTTTTTATTTATCACAACAAATATTCTGATGTAACACAATCACAACACACGTCTGCTCACTCGGACTGTTGCAAACCATCTGAGAACACGCTTCAATTCAAATGTTTACATGCGTGCGCGCAGATTTATTAGTACGTTAATGTTATGTTCAATTTAATCATTGTAGAAAAATTAAAATCGGCAATAAGTAGGTATACTCATTGTCGATTTTAATTTTTTGCTACCGGTTTTTTTATGTTTAGTGGAAGTAAATTTTTACCTTTATGGAGCTAATATAAAATTGTATGTTGATTAAATTATGAATGTGTCGAATGATAAAAAAATGCTATATTGAATACTCGTGAAGTGAACCAATTAGAACCGTTTGATCTTATGGTTCCATAGGTAATTTAAGTTCGGCAGCTGATTTGAAGGTTTAAATATTGAATGGCTTTCATTACCATTTTAAGTTCTAGATTAACTAAGAAAACCACGATAAGCAGTGCTGGAGTTCTCTAATCACCCATTACTAACATAGCTGATTAAGAATGAATCCATACCTAAAAATAATAAATACATATATTATAATTATATCCTTAGTAATATTATAAATTCGAAAGTAACTCTGTGTGTCTGTCTGTCTGTCTGTATGTTACCTTTTCACGTCGAAACCACTGAACGGATTTTGATATTTGGCAAGGAGATAGATGGCATCCCGGTGAAGGACATAGGCTACTTTTTATCGACATACCACGCGGGCGAAGCCGCTTGCGGAAGCTAGTTAATATTATAAATTCGAAAGTAATTCTGTCTGTACGTTACCTTTTCACGCCTAAACCACTGGACGGTTTTCGATCAAATTTGGTAAGGAGATTATAATAATAATAGTAATATACCATTTATTTCAGGCGACACAGGCCCATAGAAAAATACCTTAACCTAGACATACATACTTTTTACCCGACTACGGCGAAGAAAAAGGAGGGTTATGATTTTGACCGGTATGTATGTATGTATGTATGTATGTTCATCTGTTCCCTCCTATCTTCCAAACCACTTATCACAATTTGACAAATGAGGCCCTCTAGAGGAGTCACACGTAACCTGTTCGATTTATGCCCTAACACGTGTGACTCCGGAGTTTAAATTTGTCTGTCTGTGGTGCCTTGTTTTTATAGTACAGTAGTAGTTTTTATTACTTGATTTTTTATAAAACTTGTGTTAATAAATAAGGCTTAAGACTATGTTAGTAGCACTTCACTTTGCACGAGCTTAACTTTGTGCTGAGATTATGTAGATGGCATCCTGGTAAAGGACATAGGATACTTTTTATCCGCGTTCCCAAGTTCCTGTGGGATAGTTTCCGACATCCACGCGGGCGATGAAGCTAGTGAGAATTATAAGCTTTAGTTGAAGACAACTTTCTATTTCTAGTAAAGATGAAAAAGTAATCAACATGTTTTTGCTTCAAGATGAATTCTTGGCTATATATACTTTCAATTGTATAAAAAAATGGCAGGTTGTAAGATTGTCTTTGACCGTTGACCCATAAGCCTCAATTACTTTATTAATGTACACACGGCTACACATCAAGCTATACATTTCCAGCATAAGCTGACCTCACATGTAAGGAAATTCTATACAATGCGAGATCAGTATAAACTGGAAATGTATAGCTTGATGTGTAGCCGTGTGTACCTATGTGTTTATTTAATTAAATCTATCTCGCTCGTTATGTTTAGCTCTCATTCATAGAAGTAGACATCATCTGCCTAGCCTTTTCCTAACTATGTTGGGGTCGGCTTCCAGTCTAACCGGATGCAGCTGAATACCAGTATTTTACATGGAGCGACTGCCTATCTGACCTCCACAACCCAGTTACTGGGTAACACGATACCCCTTGGTCAGACTTTTTCGGGGCTTCTGACGACCCGTAAGAACTGTCAAAGATCTACAAATGACAGCCGGGACCAACGACGGCTTACGTGCTTTTTGAGCGGTCTTGGTATGTTAAGATGGTCACCAATTCCCTGACCAACCGCGGCAAGCGTAGCTTAACCTGATTGATCCACCCGTGCGGCTGTTTTTTTCTTAGTAGACGATTACATGAAAATGAAACCTATTTATGTGTGAGGGATCTCGGGCACTAGACGACCACGATCACGACCAGGTATACTATAGAAACCGATACGAATCGCGCACTTGGTCTCAACGGCCAACTAGCCGCAAACCATACGATACTACTAGATGGCCACGAGTCCACGACAGGCCGGAGTCGTGACCGTCTAGTGCGCAAGATCCCCTAATAAGAGAGTTATCTTAGACGGACAAAAAAACATAGGTCAAGAGGATGAATCAGAAGTAAATAACAGAGAAGTTTCATACAAAGTCCAAGTAAACAAACAAATAGAAAACGTTGCTCTACTCACTGCTGCGTTGAAACTAAGTAATGAAATTAAAACTAAGGCGCAGGCTACACAGAAGAGATGTGAGACGGGGACGGGACGCAGACGCGGCAATAGTATGTAGATGGAAAAGCGACGCGCCTTGTCCTGTCCTTTGTATACGTTTTGTGCCAAATGAAGTCTGCGTTCCGTCTCACGCCTCTTCTGTGTGGCTCGCGCCTATTTTCCACGAGTCGGATCTGTAAAAAAAGAAGATGAAGAGGTTTTTCCTGAAGTGTTACAGAACGTTAATACAGAGGTATAGGTAATATCTAAATATATCAAGCAGAGATTCATTAATAATCATCAACAAAAGACCGTTTCAGACGCTAATCTACATGGTCCTCATATGGCCTGACCAAGATTATGTCTAGACTTTAAAAGTGACTGCGACCTCTGAGTTTGTTTCGGCCTTTCATTTCAGAGTAGTCAGATAGGAAACGCCGACCTCGTCTAGCTTATTTTTAATATGACGTGTAAAAGTGATTCCGATATCCTATTTACAGGATAAAAAAATTAATTTAATTTCATCATCGTTTTCATTCATTTGAGTGCAGCAAAGTACGAGGTGCTTGAGTTAACTGGTGGACACCGCACGGTGGACGGTGATATTAGTCATTAAAATAAATGGCTAGGACCACTCAAAAAACTATAGTTGAACTTAACTGAGTAGGTCTATTGTATGCAATGATGTATTGTATGCTTGGCACTAATAAATGTTGTGCAAATTGAATCACAGATTGAAAAAAAGTTGTGCAATACTCACTTGATATTTTCTTGGAACTTGATACTTTGACATATGATTATTTATAATGTTAAACTTTACAATATAATTTATTTTTAATTAAATAAATGGCACTGTGTACAGACCGGTTGCTCACCAGCGCCCTCTTTTAGATAACTGTGTTACTGCTATGTATGTACGTCAACGATAAGTTTAGGTTACATACATAGATAGTACATAGTATTGTCTGAAGGTGGCGCTCGAGTAGCATAGTATGTTTTTCTAAATTATTAATATGAATATTATGTACTCGATTGCAATAATTAGTTCAAAACATGTAAAATTGAATGTAAAATACTTTGGACGGATTTTTTGTAGATGAAATTGTTACATGTTTGTCGGATCCGAAACCACGTCACTTGCGACGCAACTAATCGAACATTTTGGCGTTACTTTCGACTGGGAGCGTGGCGTCTCCTGTAATCCGGCTTCTCGGAGGTCGGGCACGGAGGATGGTTTGAGGTCGGGGTTCCTGGTGCTGAGTGGCCCATGTTGACTGGACGTCCACACTAAGCCCGGTGTTGATATGGATCCCCCGAAGGAGTTCGGGGGATGCAGGTTAACTAAGGAGGGGCGAATCGGGCCAGGGGGGAAACCCAGCAGCCAAAAGTCCCCGCATCGGGCAGTAGTGGGATAGCGGCCGGGAGTGGGCGCTCAGTATCAGCCTGACCAATATAATCAGACCCGTTCCTTTTGCCATTTTCTACGGTAAATTATTACGAGTATTTGGTTTTTTTACGTCTTGTTATTAGAAATTCCCTTTTTGCTATTCGTGTTCAGAACATTTCATACATTCAACAGTATAGTCATATAAGAGTATTTTTACAAGCTTTACATTAGCTGTTCGTATTGTGTTTACGGTTACTTCAATTGTTTAAGTTACGTATAGTGAGCATAGTATAGTCGTCTATTGATTGGGAATAGGTACCTATGTCGGCACTAAGGTTCGTTTAAAGACAGTTCGTGTTTAACAAGGTATATGTCAAAATAAGACCACAAGATTCATTTACCATTTTATTTCAGAGCTGACTTTGCTTATTACAATGACTATCAAGTTAAAACTAAGCAATGCTTGTATAGCAAGCATCGCTGCGTGTCGAGTAGGTACTCATTACTTATTTGGTAAAGTAGCCCTATTTGAGACACCACTGAAGGCTTCTTCGAATCACACTTTTATAAAACCCCAAAGCTGTTTAAGGACATTTTAAATACATAAAATATCAGACAAAAGTTACTTAGATTTTATTTGCTTAGCGTCTGATCTGTCAGCGATAAATAGAAATTGCTTGAACAATAACTTTTATGAAAGCAAATATCGAACAAATTATCGCTTAATTTGCGTGTCTAAATTAATCATTATCAAGCAGCTTCAATACATAGAGTTTTTTATTATTACTTGCTGACATATCCCTTTAAGTTTAATCTACAGCTTTGGAAGGTTTCTTCAAACCTTTCTTTCTTTTTCTACTGTACTATAGGAATTTCCTTGACTTCCTTAGTTTCCGCTGCTACAATCGCCGGTTCTATTATCTTTTCAATATTTTCTTCATTCTTCACAGATTCAGACATGATAAGTTCTGGGACTTGCATTGGCTTGGCTTCTTCAGCTGGTTCAGAAACTACTGATCTTTCTTCTGGCTCAGCTACCTTGACTTCGGGGTCGACTCTCTTCTGTTGGCAAAATAAATGTCAGATTTTAATTCATATAAGTATTTACTGGCCTATGGAGCGATTCAGTTACACATGTAGCAAAACTTTTAGATTCTACAAGCAATTTGTGATATATATACACTTATCATTATTGTGATATACCTGCGTATTATAAATTGACAAAAAAGGAGTTATATTAATATTATAATTGGGTATGTACTTAGGTACCTAGCTAAAATATGTAGATGCTGCAGTAGTAAAAGACACAGATCCTCGTTAATTAAAATATTGCTACTAAAATATTATGATTTTCATTTACAACAAAATCAAGAACAAAAACATTTTAACTATGTTTCTTCTGAGTATATTATTTCTTACCTCAACAGGCTGATCAACCTCCTTTGCCTTCTCAACTGGTACCTCTTCAGGTACAGGCACATCAGTGCTCTTAGAATCAAATTCACTGGCCGCAGCAGGTTCGGGCAGAACCGTGCAGTCCGCCTGGTTGGTCTTCAGGAAGAAAGTCCTGGAGATCTTGTATCTGTCAAGGACGGCATATGCGGACTGCATCACAGAGAGCGATGGGAGTCTGTCACGGGTGAGTAGCCAGGTGTTTTCTGGGAAGAAAGGTTACAATATTTTAGAGTGTTTTACATCAGCGTGCATAGTTATGAAGTCTAGAATACTGTAGATGATGAATGATTTTTTATGTTTCTTAAGGAGCATACTCTAAAGTAGAAGCGTCAATAATAATAATTCATAAATAGTACTGATGAAAATTACTTGTATTCTTTGACCTATCCTTAAACCTACAATTCACGATCGCATTCTCAATGTTTGATATTATGGGTTTCGGCGTACGTAGATTCACTAACACAGCGCAACATAATTAAGCATAGAATACATAACATTCCTTCGGATAAAAAAGGAAGAATCCAATTGTAAAAATGGACCCTGTTAAGCAGAAAAGATCCAACCAACATTGTGTTACTTTTGAGTAAATACGATTTGAAGTTCAGGAGTGAATATAAAACTAACTAGCAGAGGAATACAAAAATGGAAAGTTACTAATGATAACACAGTTAATTAGCATAATTTTAAATGTAACACCACAGCCAAGTTGAATACAGTTTTCCTGATTTTCTTAAAAAACTACCCGTGGATCTTTTATGCAAAAAAGAAAATTGTCGGTCACATTTTTACACGGGGTATCCAAATAAAAATATATGAAGGTTTAAACATCTTTATTATAGGGAACACATTTTTTTAGTTACTTTTACTTTATTATGTAGCCCGACGTTTCGGACACTTGCCCCGTGACAAAGGATCGTAAATAATGTTCGAAATTTCGGCTTAAATAATTATTGATATTTTGAAAGCAAATAAAACGCGAATAAAACGCGTATCCGTAAGTTTTAATTTTATTGAAATCTTAAAAGGGTTAATCAAATCACATCATTCTAATCCACAATCGATCTAATCGGATCGCAATCTTCTTCTACTTCGAGCTCAAAATCTGGTGCCCCAGAAAATCCGTCTACATCATCTTCTAAATTACTGTCACTAGTCATTTTTTTGTAGAACGGCTGAGCATCACTCGGGATCAAATGCATTAAGCTTCTGATGTCGTTCAACTTAGCTTCTGGTATCATCTTACCATGAGGCCAAAGCATTTGCATAAGATTTTTTGATAACAAGCGTGTTCTGCCGCGGATTTTTTTTTTCAAATCTACTTCTACAAAAGAATCATCTTGACTGTACCGCATGAACAAAGAAAACATAGCCTCCTTTTTGAGCAAAATTTCTTTACCGTCTTTAGCCACGACACTTTTTCTCCCGAAACTGTTTTTTTTCTGTTAGTTATAGTATTCTCCAGTGCACGTGAACTAAGAAAATCTGTTGATTCCATGCGGTGAACTTGAAGAGGCTTATGTTTCTTGCAGGTTCTCATGACATTTATGTAGTCCTCAGGCGAATACAGTCTTTGTTGGTACTTCAACGCATTTTCCACTTTACCGAAATCTGTATCAGATGAGTTGGCTACACTTAACATTAAAAGTGAAAGAGAAAAAAATATTTTGTCGAAAGGATCCAACCTGCTTGGATTAAAAAAAATTATACATTTCATTTTTTTTTGAGATCCAAGAATCATGATTCTTTTTTGTTTTTCTTTTAAAACGTTAAATGTGTTTTGGTACATGTAGGGTCATAGAGGTTTGTTTGGTGAAAGTGATCAGACTGCTTGGATCTTTTTTGCGTATATAAAGTTCGATGCGTAGATTCTAACTATATATATAACTCGATTTTCAACAAATTGCTGGTTGGATCTTTTCTGCTTAACAGGGTCCAAATAGACACAGATGAGGCTCTTCTCCATATGAAACGACTAATAGGAGCCGTGCACCTAGCTTCTGACGTTTCATAAATGCACCATGTAGGTTTATGTGAACTAAAATAGGTATTTTGAATTTGGTAAATTAAACTCACGTGTATGCACAGGTCCAATACCACTGCAGGACCACATGACGGCATAGGTATCGTAGTCAGTATCCAGTACGCTGTACTCGAAGTCATAAGGCAGAGGGGTAGAGGAGTATTTCACCATGACGCGGCCCTCACCTTCCCTGCCCACCTTCTGTAGATGACCTTCCATTATCCGCTTGAAGCCAGTCCTGGTGGAAGATATTTTATAGTATGATAAGAGGCACACATTCAATAAATAACTTCGATTAGCAATTTCCTACAAAATTAGATTATTTTGTGAAAAACGTAAATATGACGATTTACAACAAATATAATTTCTAAAGCTATACAGAGTCAAATTAAATTATCTAGCAAAACTCTGCAGACTGGATAATATCGTTATCTAAGAATGATCAAATAAAAAAGAAATTAATTTCATGAGTTTGTTTTCGGGATCATCAACCTCAGTTAGTGTAGCCATTTATAATATCACTTTTTTAGAGTACAGAGATACTTCACAGACGTGGTTATCGATATCTAAACATGATAAAACAAAAGAAAACAGATTTGTTCAACTCCTACTTCCAGTAACAACACAACCAGGGGTCGTTGAACCCAAAATTTCGCTAGCTTATTTAATTTGACCCTTGAGTTACAAAACTGCGACGTCTGGCGCAACCTAGGTCATTAGCAACTATGCTAATTGGCAAATATTCTACAACACATAATATATGTCTATATGTATCAGTACTTACAAGGCGTAAGTGATTTCGTTGGTGACGAGGATTCTGCCTTCCGGAGTAGCAGTGTAGTGGGTGGTGACGCAGCGGGTGCCCAGCTCGGTGACGGTGAAGTACCTCTCAGCCTCGTACCATGTGCCCAGGAAACGGTTCATGTTGAAGTTTGCCATCGCCTGCATCAAAAGGTTTCGTTAACAAGTTAGTTAGACGAGGTTCTATGAGACCTAACAAATACAACTGATAAAGCTTTAAATGCTTTTATTTACGTCTACTTACTTAACATCTTGTAATAGTTATGTATTAAAAAAAAACATCTGAATTGATAAATGATTTTATTTCTGTAAATAGGTTTGTACAAACACGTCAATAATATTTTGAAATCTAGATGAGATCGGCGTTTCCTATCTGAAAGGCCGAAACAAACTTAGAGGTCTCTTTTAAAGTCCAGACATAATCTTGGTCAGATCATGTAAAGACCATGTAGATTTGTATCTGAAATGGCCTTTTGAGGAAAGAACCACATAGATTGAGTGGACCTGTCTAGTCAGTGCACGCATTTGTCAGTAATCGTGCAGCTCAACTTCGAAGGTAGGAGCTCAACGATTCAATGAAGGACATTTATGCGGCCAATTAATTTGCCAAATTACTGCTTGTTAAGTAGTAACTTTTCGTTTATTACACGGGAGCTTATTGAAAATATGAAACAGTAGTTTTGTAAATGCAGACTGTATAAACGCTACCAAGGTTATCCAATATTTACCTGCTGTTTTTTAAACAACGGTAATAATTATATTTTTTAATTATGTTGGTACTATGTAATATTTTAATCGCGTTCTATATATTTATAGTGTACAATGATAAGTAAAAACCAGGAAGTATTCAAAGAAATATTCACCCTTCACTAATTTAATTCAGCTTCCAATAATTTTATTTGACACTGTAAAGGAAATGACAATCCCCAGTATTGAAAATCTATCCCCATCAAAATCCATCATGATTTTTTTTCCAATCAATACCCGAGTCATACATTTGCGTGAGATACATGAAAAGGAAAGTCCATAAGCAAGGTGTCGCGGTCGTCGCCCGACCAACCAGCCCGACAACCAGTTACGAGTTGACCACGGTCAGTGACGGCTGTAACGTACACCGCCAAGGTCAAGGTCATGGGGAGTTTTTGTTGAACAACCGAAGGATGGTTTGCTTTAAAGCTTGTGCAGACTGGCGGGATATCGCGGGCGTGACAAGGTTCCCGTTACCCTGTAGCGACCGCGATATCGCGCTCGTCTGTAAAAGCCTTTAGATGTGTCTGATAGATTGAAGGTGTAACGGTGTTGCGTTGGTTTGTAAGTATGTTACATTCATTTGGAATAGCTATTACGTATAGATTTATTAAACTTTATGCAAAAAAAAATAACAAAGGCTTTCTCTACCAGCAGACCACAGACGGAGAGATGAGATGCAATATGTTAGGTATAAAAGCTAACATAATTATTATTCTGAGAAAGTTAACTTCAGATAGTTTGAGTAAGACTTGGGAGTAAAATTATATCATTTACAGTATACATCGTATTGAAAAAGTATGATGTTTCAGTTTCAGAGATGCACATTGAAGTATTATTTTTCCTAAGAGTGAAGTAAAAGGATATTTAAATCGAGAGTTTCCATAGAAACAATGGTTTTATGGTAAACGTTAAGCTGTTGCACGCCTCCACGCACGGCTGCGCTTGCGCGTTTTATTGTTCATAATGAAAATTTGCTGTATTGACACAGAGTACTTTATAGACCAGGAGCAAGTCCAAGAAGTCGAAACAATAAGGGATTTAGGAGTACATTTCGACAAAAAGGTCACTTTTGTGCCCCATATCGAAAATATTATTAAAAAGTCATCGAAAATGTTAGGGTTCCTCCTCCGTAACACTAAAGGCTTTCGTAAAAGTAACACCAAAATAATGCTTTATTACAGTTTCGTACGCAGTGTTATGGAGTATTGTAGTGTTGTGTGGAGACCTCACTATGCAACTCACATGTTGCGTCTAGAAAGGGTCCAGAAACGATTTGTATGGCATTTAGCCTTTAGTGAGGGGAAAGCTAAGCGTCTGCCCTCCTACAAGGCCCGTCTGTGTCATTTCAAAATTCATTCGTTATCCATGCGTAGAGATATATCCGATGCTTTATTTCTTTACAAGCTGTTGCGCAATAAGATCGACTGCCCCAGTTTATTAAAGCTTATTAGGTTTCATGCACCTTCTAGATATCCTAGGAATAAGATAACCCCCCTGTGTCCGCCTTTTCGAAAGTCTGTGCTTGGTGCGAATTCTCCGTTGCCTAGATTGTGCAGAATCCTTAATGGCCGCAGTGACTTAGTAGATGTACACCACGACAAAGTAAATACATTCCTACGAGCTTTCGTAAATAACCCAATAGACATTTAATTAGAGATTTAATTTTATACGTGTTTTTAATCATTTCAGTTTATTTTTTTCAATTTAATTAATTTTCTTATCTACTCATAAACATTATGAGTTTTATTCATAACTTAGTCAATCAATTTTATTGTAATTTATTCAACTTATAATTCAAGGGCATTTTCTAATCAATGTTTTTATTTGTGTTTATACAATTATGTCCCGTTATAATTATGTGTTAATTCATTGTAAATTTTAATTTCATTGTCATTATATAATTTTAAGTTCAATTAGATTTTATTAATATATTAATATGTTAAACCGTTATTTTTCGTGCATGTGGTGTTAACCTTTAATTAATTGTTGCACGTGCTAATGTTACCCTAGTCATTAAGTCAGAAATGTATGTAGTGTAAACAGTTGTTGGTTAACCTAAATAAATAAATAAATAAATAAATAAATAATTATTATTTGTTCTCTTAACTTCTTTTAACCGTTGTATTTCCGTTACATCATTATACATATTATACAGTCCACTCATTTTAATTCTTCTCCTGAGACCTATCGTCGCGTTCATTGGTTCACTTCAACTAACCAAGAAAGGATTATATCATATATATTAACGCAAAAGAATTCAATATTATTATTGAACTCTTTTATGTATATTTAATATTCTAATAGAGAAGTGATCATTACAAATTATGTATATACATATCTTGCATTAATTTACTAATCTCATTTTATAGTTTCATTGTCTACTTAATGAACAGAGTTTAATAATCGTTGTACACACGGCTACACATCATTGCTATACAATTCCAGTATAAGCTGACCTCGCATTGTAGGGAAATCCTTTAAAATGAGAGATCAGCATAAACTGGAAATGTAATGTGTAGCCGTGTGTAATCTAGCAATTACAGCTAACATAGACAAAAAAACTAACTGTAACTATTTTATTTTTGTTTGATTAACTACTAGCTTCAATTCAAAATAAACATTCAAAGGAACATAAACCGATCTTCAAATATAAAGTAAACAAACAACTTACTTGAAAATCAGGACACCACCCGAGCGAAGGGATTTGCGCCGACGCAGTCGCGACAAAAGCTAATAACAGTAGCCGCCACATCTTGAAGTTGAAGGATGATGACCAGGATCCAAGGGGGATGAAGGGAGACTAGATGAGCTCCGGGAGCCGATACGGGAATGGCGTCTGACGTCCCGAACCCCGCTTATAAACCCTCGCAGATGAGCCCGAACCGGTCTGAAACTTGAAAACGCATCTAATGGGACACCTTATCTAGTAAGCACTAGGGCAGTGGTTCTCAAGGTGGAGCATTGTAGTGGAGCTACCCTACAAGGTGCGGTGGTAATGTAAAAGCGACCAGTAATATACACGGATACTTCCCAAGCTATAAGTTTCATTATTGCATCTGATTATGACAACACACACAATTCATTTGGTGTTAGAAGTCTGAATGCATCTTGTTTGTTATTTTTTCTAATATGGAATGACGGTAATTCCATTTTACTTAGGCCCATATTCCAGAACGATTCCTGAACATGAATCTGGATTAACAAAAATATATTTGAGTATGGTATTCGTATGGTGTACATAATAAAGAGTAGTATTCTATTGTAGAATGAAGTCTTTTAGGTTTTAACATCTATAGAAATAAATAAAATTGAATAGTCTATTTGTAATGTCAAAATAACAGTTTTTTACTAAATGCAGAATGAAAGTCTAAAGGATTTTTTTTAAGGATACTCATAGATGAGCCTAATGATTAAATGTTCAGGCTAATCTCAGAAACGGTTATTTAAACCGATTCGGACGGGACTTTCACTAGCATACAGCTGATGTTATAAAAAGTACTTTATTTTAGAAACAGAATGATCGTCCACCCGGGCAAAGCCGCGGGCAGCATCTAGTTCTAAAATATAGCTGAAGAGTATTTTCCCGAATTTTTCAGCAGTTTTAGGTCCTCATTTTCTTCGGTAACTTTTAAAACAAAGAAGCTCCCACCCTCCAGTATTGTGGCAGTATCTTCAGCGCCACATGCGAATCAAAGACCTGACGTCACACAAAAATCCTGACGTCACATAAATCCTGCATCGCGCAATTAGAGTTTACCGCGCGATGGATATACATATATACAAGAATCCAACATCAATCGTTGGGCAGTTACCCGCCAGACACAACACCCGTCTGGTCGGAGGATCCTCCCTTTTTTATGGTGGATGAGTAAACTTTACACCCTGTTCCTCATACCCCTAAAGTTTTCATGATGCTCTGTGCTCTCATCTTTCTCAAGGGTGCAAACTTTGAGAGCCGCAAGTCAAGGTTGATTTATGACGGCCGCTGCTGTAATGAATTTCGCAGCGATCCTTGTTAGGTAACGTGCGCGTGCGCAAGTGTGCGTTAATGGGGTTCCTTTGTTTGCTTTGTGCTCCTGCGCCGGATGTCTTCTTTGCAATTCTAGCTTCAAGTGAGGAGTAAATAAATATTGGCTAGATCTGTGAGTGTTTATATGTTTAGCTAGTTTGTTGAAGAAACTATAAAACTTTGATGAATGTGAAATGGTGAGGTGCATGATTTTGAGAAATTGTTTATGGTTTTCTATTTCGTTTTAAAAAATGATTCTGACTGTTCATCAAGGTGAACAGTCAGAAACATGTGTTTTTTTGACAATTTTATCAACTATCTTCACTCAAAAGCATATTTTTATTATCCATGGCCGCATCCATTTTAGTTATTTAATGCTTTTAAATAATAATAAATATGTAGACGAATATATATTTTTTATATTGGCAAAAAAAAAAACAAATTTCAAACTCAAAGTCAAAGCATTTATTTCAATTTAACCGTTTCCAGGCACTTTTGAATTATCAGAAGTATGAAGCTAGTTGCCGATTCCAAAGCGTAGTAGGCACGCCACCTCCTGAATATTTGTTACCGACAAAACAAACTAAAATCATACAAATCCCTAACACCGTAACATCGCAATACAGTTACCGTCATAACATCAACTACTTGTCCTCCTTACCCAAAGTAACCGCAGAAACAAAGAATGTTCCCAGGACGAAGCAAAAAGGCACTAGCCATCTGCCTTCGTACCGGTTCCAAGTCCCCAGTCCAACTTTTTATTTTCTAGATCTTTTCTATCTATTTTTATACCGAGACCTGTAGGACTAAATTGCTTGGCTATCTAGTTCTTTTAGGGTTCTCTCAGCGGGGACTGGTGGTGAAAACCCTTTTTGTTTGTAAGGTAAACCAAATTCTTTCGTTCAATTTGACACCTTCTGTGACCCAAGGGCTGGCTTTTGCCAGAGGCTAAGCATTGTTATACAATGTGGCAATGCCGCCTGTCTCTTGGTTACATTACCAGTCAACAGTGATGCGGAGGAATTTTTCGACGCCATATTTTAGTTTGTTAATGGTTTAGTTAGGTTAGGTTATTATATTTTAATTTTAGTAGTTTGTTAGTTAATTTAGTATATGAAGTTTATCCAGAACACATTCAATTTTGATTTTTTTTTTTTAATGAACTTTGCTGTCTACGGCTTATGGTAGGTATCTGCCGGTCTGTAATGAGCTGTAATTCCACTGACAGCTAATTTCATGCTGACTTCATCTAAATTTTTACGGTGAGATTTTCAAGGAATAGATCAGCGGGATTTGAAAAAGTTTGCATGAAAATAATGATATTAATTGTCTTGGATGAAAGATTACTTCATCTTCAATTTTTGTTAGTCTTTTATGCATCTGCACATCACTACTTACGGTATAAAACAAAGTCGCGACGTGTCTGTCTGTCTGAACATGATAAACTCAAATTCAACCTAACGCATTTTTATACGGTTTTCACCAAAAGACTTCATGAGAAAAATTTTGTGTATACCTAATTCATCAAGGTTTTGATTTTAATTTATCTTAATGTTATTTGTAAATGTATATGCCTATTCTATGATGACGAGTCTATGTTACCCGAAATAAATTATTTGAATTTGTGTAAATTGACTGAAATATGACGATGATTGTTGTAGATAGTAAACCAATATAGTTATATGAAAACAACAATGTATTACTGAATTATAATAAATAATAAAATGTCGACGTAATTATGCTCTGCGAATAAATAAAAACGCCCTGAAAATCATTTAATATGTTCAAGTTCAACGGAACCCCCACGAAATAAGTGAAGAACGAAGACTAAGTGAAGTTTTTATAATTGACTCCTGTGCCTATACTAATTATGGTTATGTCTATTTGAAGAGGCTTCGCTATGTAAAAAGAATTATAAATAGTCATTACAAAACAGGAATGTATGACTTATTTGTTCTTCAGCGAATAAAATTACTTTCTGCTCCAAAGTATGTTGACTACGTTACATTGTATCGTTGAAGACATTTTGCTGTTTTTATTTATAAAATATGCTCTTTACAAAATATAATTATGTACTTTGGATGTCTACACAAGCATAAAGGCTCTTACTTACATATTAGCGCGATTCGCCGCGCGACGCGACGCCGCCGCATTGTTCGCCGTGAAGTTTCCTCAGAAATTGTTTTGTTAAAATTCGCGTCGCGCGGCGAATCGCGCCGGTATGTAAGAGCCTTAATGTTCCCGGGACACAGTAATCCACCATGGTAATCCACCATGCGGGCCCAGTGCTGGTTGGTAGATGTCACATGTCTTAGAATTTTTAGTTCTAAGACATACCGGTTTCCTCACGATGTTTTCCTTCAACCTTTCGAGAGCAGTGGTTATGAAATTATTTACACAAGGTACTACGCCTTGCTGGGTTCGAACTCACGACCTATAACTCGTAAGTCGGGACCGTTACCGGTGGACCACCACTGCTCTCTCACGGGTCTTTTCACGATGTGACTAAAAGGACGTAAAGGTCGCGTTTCCATAAATGATTTGAATTTGGATTTATCTGCAAGCCTCATCTGAAAGCAACAGAATAATTTGAGCTACCAAACAGTTGTCATGGTTTTTAATTATATTTGTTTGTATGTAGATAGCTAAGCGACCTGCCTGTTTTTACGACTTGACAGAACATCGAGATTTCTTTATAAGTTTAATATGCATGGATTACACATAACCTTACGGAATCAATTCTCCTAATGATGGTGAAAACCACATGCTCCTTTGCCTAGTTTGGAAGAACAACGCAGTCACACAGACGGACACGACTTCAATTTATAAGAATGTATCTATTAGAAGTGGTGTAATGGAAAACTTACAGTGGATTCTAAGGCCCGTATTACCGAACCTCACTCAAAACTCAAGCATTACTTAAAACTCGTTTAAAGCCTTTTGATTGGTTGATGCTAGTTTTAAGTAATGCTTGAGTCTTTAGAGGTGCATTGCTTCGTAAGGGATGAGAGCAATACGAAAACTACCTTTTGGAAGGGGAAACTAGAATCATTTCTATTTCTTTGTTTTTGACGTTCAAAAGTGCCTTTCAAATGTGCCTATTTGAAATAAATTATTTGACTTTGGGTAATTGACTTTAAGCCAAACTGAGTCTGAATGTCGATGAAGTAGCAATAAAAATATATCCTAACAGTATGATGCAGTTACTCCTCCAATACATTACATAGGTACTACTGATACTTGGTACGCACTTACATAAATAATGCATTTAACTTGAAGAAGCGCAAAATTAATTTATTTAGGTACCTAAGGCATACACGTTTTACTATCCATTTCTATTTATGATTATAGGAATCATAAAGTTTATGAGAAGTATAAATATTTCTGTACATAACAGTACGTACTGTCATTGGCTTGAATTCTTATGAAGTAAAGACTTGATATGAATTCAAGCCTCGTTATATTTATCTGCGAAACTATTCTAAATAAAATATCGAAAATTCTCTTTAGAATTTTCGATAATATACCTATGCTATCGAATCGCACTTGGATTTATCAATTTGACGAATCGAGTGTCTATTAGAAAAAAATGGTGATTAGATGCTTGGCAGTAGTAGTAGATATTGATAAATACGATAGATCTAGGTATTTTAGATCTAAGCCTATTTCTCCGTGAATGGTCATCGTGGAACAACTGGGTGAGCAGTGCAGCAGACGGCAGTATTGCGGCTGATTACATTGATCTAGCAGTTCAATCCAGCGCTAGAATGACGTGACTCTGGATCGATATTGAACCAATGTAAATACCTTTTTAATCCAGTCCAGCATCCAGTAACCAGTGCTACTTACTGGATTTCATTGCTGGACAGAAATACTGGATCAATGTAAATGCAGCCTTCAGTATTTGACCTGGCAAGCTTAAGAGGCTTGTGAGGTTTCTCACTCTGGACTTCTAACCACGGTTCATACATCGCACCTCACTAAAGGAGTGACACTATTAACATGATTTGTACCGTAACGAAATTATGAATTTTTGAAATCATCTTTTGTTAATTAATAATCTAGCGTGACGATCTTGGATTCACTGATAACGGACTGGCCAGAGAAGGGAGCAAAAGCACTTTGGCAGAATCGTAATAAGCAAATATTATGAATCATCGTAAAATGTCACAAACTGACAATTCATAATATGATCTGCGTGCGATTCATAATACGAAATAATTCATCTGTTTGACACTTTTCTATGGAGATTCGTAAAATGGTCTACACATTATGAATGCTATGCTTAAGTGTCAAATTAGAGGAATTGCCAATGACAGATGGCAATTCCGGAAAATGAATTGTTTTTAGAGGAATTGCTAATGTGGCCGTTTTAGGCCCTGGTGTGAGAGTCTTTTTTTTTTTTTTTTTGATGGTGGGAAATCATCCAATGACTTCTCCCGCTCTGGGTGGAGCGGAAGGGCGTGTCAGACTTTTACTGACTAAAACCCACCCGTGTTCCTTCAGTTGCCTGTTGCCAAGGTCCCGGTATCCCTTAAGGAATAACCCGCAACCCTGGCAGGTGGTGTGAGAGTCTATGGGAGAGACCACTGCCGTGCATTGGGTCAGTATAAATAAAAAAATGACCAAAACTATGGCAATAATAGAGAATAATGATGTGTATACAACTCACCTGAACAGCGTTAAGGCACAACTTGCAATGCTTCTCCACCTCGATGTAACATACGGGCCATACGGCTTCCTCGCGCGTGACTTCGCGTAATACAATTTGCATGAACCAATAGAATGCTTTCCTTTTAATTTCTTGATGTTATCCAGTTTAGTAGGGTGTTCTTTACGAGTCTGTTTGAAAGAAGTGTGTATATTATTTGTTATTTATTTGATTTAAATGGCAGTTCGGGCAGAGTTTCTCAGTAGCAGTAGAGTCTGGATTTGTGCCCGGTTGATGGCAATAGGCTCTACTCCTAAGCTTATCACACGAAACTTAAAAATAGCTAACAACATAACATCACGCCTGTAATTCCCGAAGGGTTAGGCAGAGGTGGCGAAATATGAGTGTACCATTTAAGTATGTATATTAAATAGATGACTCAACTACACTGACTAGTGAACTATAGTTTGTGGCGGTATCTACATCGCCACATGCGAACTACGCATCGAAGACCTGACGTCACACAAAAAATCCTGACGTCACATAAATCCTGCATCGCGCAATTAGAGTTTACCGTGCAGTGAACATATATACAAAAACCCAATATCAATCATTGGGCAGTTGCCCGCCAGACACTACAACACCCTTCTGGTAGGAGGATCCTCCCTTTTCTATGGGGGATGAGTGAACTTTACACCCTGTTCCTCATACCCCTAAATTGGTGACCCCGAATATGAACGTCAACGCAGCCTTCGTGCAACTACTCCAGCGTGACGTCATCATCATCACTCCCGCAAGCGTTCAGTGAGGCGAGTCACACAGCCAAGCCAACACCCGAGGCGTCAACGGGTATCCTGACCACCAGCATGCAGCGATCGCGCATTCCTGGTCATCACCCTCAGCCTCATCAACCCGACCCACTGGGGAATCACATCAATCACCTCAACCTCATCACCCTGAGCCACTCGGGAATCACCGCAATCAACTCAATCACCGCAAACAGTTCCGACCCACCGCGAACAATGCGGCATCCGGTTCCGACTCACTGGAACCACAACTGGCACTGGCAAGCATCGCAAGATACAAGACTCAGCCCACTATCGACCTCCGGTTTCCGGAGGGGAGTGATGTGGCGGTATCTACATCGCCACATGCGAACTACGCATCGAAGACCTGACGTCACACAAAAAATCCTGACGTCACATAAATCCTGCATCGCGCAATTAGAGTTTACCGTGCAGTGAACATATATACAAAAACCCAATATCAATCATTGGGCAGTTGCCCGCCAGACACAACACCCGTCTGGTAGGAGGATCCTCCCTTTTCTATGGGGGATGAGTGAACTTTACACCCTGTTCCTCATACCCCTAAAAGTTCACTATGCAGTCGCAGCTTGAAGTAGTCAATCCTGACCGCTCCCGACTCCAGCACCTTACTTAAGGCTCGTGCTAACTGGCGCGATATCGCGGGCGCGACAGGCAGCGCTACCCTTGTTGCGTCCGCGATAATCTTTGGTCCCTTTTCTTTACATGTTGCTGGACTGGTAACAATATACAAAGTTGTAATTAATTGATCATGATTTATCGATCAATCTTCCCCCGAGCACCTGCATACGCTTACGTTAAAAATAAACTTACTTATTTCATTGTTGATTCTGCTTCTGTACAGACAGAATCAATGGATGAATCCATACTATATATAACTTAAATTGTCAATCGCGCCATCTATAGCTTTGCTTAAGCACTAGGTTGCCTAGACTTGCCCTATGTGTACTAAATCGATAACGTATTATGTAAACAAATGCCTCTTTGTATCTCATGAGATCTAGGGCGCTAATAGTTCAGGGTTTCGAGGATAGGTCACATTTATCATCTTTTGCGGTTTGAGTTTATTATTGGTCATAATTCGCTGTTTATTTCCGTTCAAAACTGTAGGTTTATTTTTGTCTGTATCAAGAATTGTTACAAATTTAACTCTTTCTACCAGTATTGTATCTAGTGTTTTTCTTTCAAGTACTTTGGCTAACCTATGATGAATAGCCACAATATCTGATTGTAGATCCATAATGATCCATATTGTATTTTGTATCTGCATCGTTATTATTTTATTTGTCTTTATAAATCATCTGGTGGAACTTCTTCTAGAGTTTTTATCTGTATTACTTGCAATACCAGTTTACGAAATTATATACTTTCCAGTATTGACTATTTAGCATTGATGCCGTAGATATCATCTACCTACATTAACTAATAATTACTTGTTTCTTTAAGCTTAATGAATGCAAGCAAGTTAATGAATACAGGGTCTGGGTAGTAGGTGATCAATTGGAGGACTATGGAAATAACTGGAGGCTGTATCATTACTTTCGTTTTATTTGCTGTCACTATGTAACATCACTTTATGTTTGCCATAAGTTTCAGACCATCGGCCATTGCATACATTATACTGTCATCGTTTTCAATGATTTTGAAATCTTTATTGTTCATTATTCGGATGCTGTGTCTTCGATATATTTTTATTATCTCCTCATGAATATAAGTCAATTGGAATGAAATAAACAACAGTGGAGTGTGTAACTAAAATATTCTCGTTATTTAATTTACTACGGTAAGAACACATTTTTACAGAATGTTATTTTCTAAACAATATCTACATAAAATTGTACAAGTATGTGAAAACTTATCAAATACTTTTTAATTTACAATTAACAGAGAAAAATCAATATTCAAGTTCAACAAGATTAAGTTAAGCTTTATTTACCATTAAATCTTAAAACTAGTTACTATTTACATTTTTTTTTTCTTAACAACGTCATGTTTTTACAAATTAATATTTCGAATCGGGTTTTTGATGTTTCTTAGTTATTACCTATTGTTAAACTTTAATTTATTGAAAAATCTAAAAATATTATTGCTTGAGTTCTAAAAATACACCTTTATTATTATTATTTTCATTGACAAAAAAACTTGATTTTATTTTTGGCCCAGGGAGAATTTCGCCCATAATATATGCAAATAAATCATTACCTTTATCGTTTTTAGCAAGTAATACCTAAGAAACACTAAAAGTACGTATTAAGTAAGTTACCTACTTGCATTGATATTTAATATTTTAAGGCAATTCCGACTTTCGCCGACATAATATCACAACGATCCTATACTACAAGTGGTTCCGAAGAAAATATTTATAAAAATACAATTTGTTCAAGTTACGTATAGGTTAGGCAGCGGTTTTTGTGGACGATTTTTTTTGTCATGCATCGTTGACTTAATTCTAATTTTTATTTACAAAGTACTGAGACACGCGAACACACTGAAGTATTAGTAGAATCAAAAGTACCTACTCTGTGTACAGGATTATGTATAAGACAGTAATTAATAAGAAAATACTTATTATTTCAGAAGGTGTAAGTGCATATGCTTTCAATACATCCGAGTGTCCCAGTACTAAAGATTTTATAATGGAAAACGCAATGGAAGACAGCGTTCTCAACGTGCCTACTTAAGACAAAACAGACAATTATCACATAGAATAAACCTAAACGATTCCTTGAAATCACAATCCTTAAAATTAAATTGTTCCCCAATTAATAATTACGTCAATATCGACGTCGAATATAACACGAAAAAACGATAAAAATCAGGTATAATAGGTAACGTTCGAAAGAGACATTAAAGCAACTCGACAATTTCATAGTTTACTCTATGTTTTGAACAACTCGTTGGTAACTTTAGTTTTGTTGAAGTAAATATAAACAACAATAATTGCATTGACAAGTATCCGCATGAATGACAATATAAAAAATAAATGGAATTCCAAATAGAAGTAGGTACGTATAAACGGATTGTACAAATTGAGTATTACGTAAAATATTCTCCAATTAGTACAGTATCAAACTGGCTAATTGGAACACAATTTTATAAGAATCGAGGCGCACAGTACAATGTATTGATGAAAAAAAAAACATTTGGCATCGTTCTGACGAAACAATCGATCGCTAATTTTGTATACTTTGTATAATAGAAGCCTTAATTAAGTTGAACATCCAGCCTTCACTACAATAATAGCTTTAATATAACTGGCCACAGTAATGTGTTCGATAAAAAGCGACATCGAAAATAAGTTTCGAAGATTTTTAATAAAGCTAAAGTACTAGTTGATAAAAATATTCATTTGAAAATAATGCCTGGTAAGCTTCGTATTAACACTAAAGTAAATTAATCCAAAAATAAGAAGATATTCAAGCTTTATAAAGTTCGCAACGGAATTACAGAAGTGGTTACAGAAAATTGAACGTTAGTAACTACAGATGAGATTATTAAATTGGTACCTACATACTTTAAGTTTAACAAAATCAAAATCATTTCAGGTCCCTTTAATTTCTCTTAATTGTACACCAAAACGTTTTCATTGCTTTACAAATCTTTGGTGCTTATCCACATTGCAAAAATCGGCACGAACGAATGGAAGGATGTGCATACTATAAATTATATTATTACGAACACATTTTTTTTTCTAGAAGTTATATAATATGATAAAACCTAATATTGAGATTGTAAATGTCGTAAAAAGCTGCGAAATGTCAAGTCAGATTGTTTGGAACAAAGTGGGGGATCAGTGACCCTGAAAATACAGTAAACGGAGTTTTTATTGATAACATTTAAAGTTATGTTATTGCAGTAGTAAATATTTTGCTAGAAGCACCAAAATTCTGATGTAATAAAATTGGTACCAATCATAATGGGCTAAACTTACAACTGTGATAATTCTATGTTCCAATTCTGACTAGATCTATTGACAGTATACTTGTAACTAAGTATAAAGTCAACACGAACCTATGGTAACGCCACAGTAGATTCATCAAGATACTGATTTAAATTAGGAGGTAGTTTATGTGACGTTATCTCTTTAGGTTACTCATACTTCGCAACTTTTCTTTGACAAACATGTCTATTTTCTATGCTTAAGGAATTAATGTGTCGGTGGCTTTTAATAATATTTACCCTAATGAAATACATCTTTCAAATAAATACTATCTTGGAAGGTGTTGGTCCCGGATTATAATTTTTAAACAAATTATAACATTTTGGACCCATTCGGCAAACATGTGATTTTTCTTTTAAATTAGTCATCATCAACATCACACCCGCAGTAACCTCCTGCGAATGCCTCACTATGAGTATCGCTCTGCGACATCACATGTCTTACAACTAAACACTTAACATTATATCCTTCTAAACACATATCACAATTGAACTCTCACGATGAGAGAAGAAGTTTTTAAAGTCCAAAGGTACGCGAGCGCCCGCGTCACGTGGGCGGGCGTCATTCGTGTAGGTTTTTGCTCAGAAGCAAACTGTTGTGTGGCCCCGACAAGTGTCGGATGAGTTCTGGTAAAGCCTCGAACGTGAGCTGACAGAAACAGCAGTTGAACCGGCCGGGCGTGTTAGTCCGCCCGTCGTTCTCGCTGGACGATATCACATTGCGATGTACAGAACATAAATGTTTCAACAAGTGAGCCTTCTGTTTGAACATAGCGACGCACAATCGACAAGCGAACGGTTTCTCTCCGGTGTGCACTCTTAAGTGAGTCTTGAGATTCCACGACATACCAAACTGCTTGCCGCAGTATTCACAACGATACTCTCGGACTGGTGCTTGTTTACTTGAACCTTGGTCGTGTTCCGTCGCGGGCGCGTCGTCTCCACCCATTTGTGGTTGACACAGCCACGGACCCCACGACCCTGCACTTGGAGGCCGGTATTTGAGAACATCCTCGTGAGTCGCTGTAGGGGGAGTGACACTCCTTTCAGGTAAGTACGGCGGCGCCGACGTGCTCAGCGGGTGTTGTAACACTCCAAGCCGAGCGCTGGCGACCGCGGCGGCACTGCCGGGTCCTTGTGTATACCGCAGATGTGCCATTTCTTCTAAGTAACTTGGGGGGAATGATACAAACGGAGGATTTTGCGAGGGTGAATTGTGGAAGCCGGGTCTTCTTTTTCGATGGGGCGTGACAACGTAGTTTTCGGGAGAGGTCTGCACGAGTGATATTAAGTCTTGGTCAGGTGGTTTAAGATGCGCGTAATCCTCTAATTTGACAGTTCGTAAATCTAGTTCTGGAGGTTCTAGGTAATGTGATTTCCTTTTAGCTCTTTCTATTCCTCGACCTAACCGATCACTTAGCAACTGTCTCCTGTAGTGTGTTTCCTGTGGTTGATCTTCCTGGCTCGACGATGTAGACCTTCTTCTCGCGATGTTCTGGAATAAACAGAAAGGAAAAGATAAGTATTTAATTATGTTCAACTAAATAAATAACGTGTGTTTGGTTCTTAATAGTATTTTGTATTTACCTTTGCGGCAACTGTTTCAACATCAACGTCCTGTGAGTCCTCGTGTTCTTGTTCACTGCCTGTGTTTTCTGAATTTCTTGCTAGAGATAAGTTGACCGGGTTTGAAGAGCTTCTTCGTCGTGCCACAAGTCGCCCACACTCCTTGCTCCTGGTTTCTCCGTCTTGTTCCTCATCCTCTCTTTCATCATTACTACTGGTTGACATATTTTCTTTCTTTATACTCATGTTTTCATCGCCTTTGTCTTTGCTGTATCCCGCACCAGGAGTGACGAGCTCACTCTCTGAATGGGAAGATCCTGAAGGTGCATCGTGTTTACTGCTCTCATTGCTGTTAATATCTGTTTTCAATGATTTTGATTTTAGTCGCTCGCACGATCGGTTCCGTTCTTCTGCCTGTTGTCGTTCCTTTGTTGATTTCCATACGTCTGATTTGATTTCCAATAATTCAAACAACTCCTGCATATCATCTATTTCACCAGACTGTAAAAGAAAAACGAAATGATTTAGTATCCTTGTTAGATTAATGAAATGCAAATGTTTTGTCGGACTCTGACGCGTTACTTGGAAACTAATTAATGTTATGATAATATAGTAGTGTGTAATGAATAAATAAAATAGGTTGGATACTAACCTCTATGTAGGCTTGGCCACTGTACAAGAATACAAGGAGATGCCTCATGAGAGTGCTGCTGATGCCCGACATGTGAATAGTGACCGGACTCTCGACTGACGGCGTATCATCGAGTATTTTCCTGGAAAACAAACAATTAGTTAGATTTGCACTTTTCTTAGAAACTCTGATAACTTGTTTAATAACCTAACTTTTAATAAAATATGATAGTCGTAGTTGTCAATTGTAATTCTATTCATATATCCTGGTCTAAAGTCCAGATAAGACAGTATGTATCTATCTTCCGTGTATATTCATTGCCTTACACCTACAAGATACCGGTTACTTCAGTGTGTTATTGGATTGGCTTACCAATTAACCTTATTAAATAATTAAGATTAGATTACAGTGATGGTCTATTCGAGAACTATTGTGTTGTAGTACTCGTAGTGAAAATTAACAGTGCATTATGTAATACAATTTTTGAAAGCCCTTGACGTTACATCCATAACAGCACCTTATTCATAACATTTAATGTTATCTAGTAGAAGCTGTATCAATGGAAGGCTACCATAACTTTCACTGACGATATCATCAAAATCAACTCTTAAAAATGTATACCTGATAAGTGGGCTAGCGGCAGCCATGACGATCCTGTGCGCGGCTAGCGGCACAGCGTCGTCGCAGACCAGAACCAGGTCTGAGTAGCGGGCGCCACGCCACGCTGCCCCCACCTCGTTCAGGATGCAGGCGTGGTGCTTGCCGTACGTCAGAGTCAGCAGGCCCTCGCCCATCATTCCAGCACTGAAACAAAAACACATCATAAGCATGCGAAAATTCATTCTTCGCTCACTTTGCTGGGGAAAAAGGCAAGGTAATGCAGAATTATGAAAAGGTGAAACGAAAATACAACCGTGTTCTCTTGGTGTTTAACGCGACTCAGGGTGGAAGGGTCGAAGATTTTGTTTGTGAACTGAAAATATTACACTACGGTCAATAAAGTTCAAGGTACGAGTGGCTAGGACTATTGAGTTAATGCCGAAGATAATTTAAAACTAATCTAAATCTAAAAAATGAACTTCATTCCATTGGCCTTGATCTCAACCTTTCGAAATGTGAACTGTACTTAGCGGACAGTACTGACAGACATCTGACACTTCCCAAATTTAACGCAATAGCCCCAGATATCAGAATTATTGAAAAAAGCTCTCTTCGTCTCCTTGGGTCTCCAATCTTTGAGGATTCCTTTCCCAGTTTCATTGAGGAAAAAATTCAAAATTTCAATGACGTTTCGGAAAGACTGTTCCAAATTAACATGCATTCGGCCATAACCCTAATCCGCTACTGCTGTTTCGGCCCTAAATTAACATATTTCCTTCGCGCTTCGCATTTATGGAAGCACACTAATCTTTTAGACCAAATGGACCAAATTATCCGTCATACATTAACGTTGATCCTAAATGTGGCCATGGACGACCGAGCTTGGGCGCAAGCTACTCTTCCCATCCGCATGGGAGGCCTCGGCGTCCGCAAAATTTCTAGTATTAGTTTACCGGCATTCATATCCTCGGTCCACGGTACTGAGAAATTAATCAGGAAAATCCTAGCCTCCACACTGATTAATTTTGACGTGCCGTGCTTCACCGAGGCTATGGATGCCTGGAGACTCGCTTGCCCGAATACAGATCCGCCCGACTATCCATCTTCCCAGAGACGGTGGGATGAGCCGTCGATACTCTTGCGCCATCTCATCTTCCTGGCTCGGCGTGCTGTGCTGGCGCCGCCGCTGCGGCTGCGGAAAACCTCAAGCGGCGAAAGTATAATAGCCTTATAGGCAATTATATTTTCGAGCCGTTTGGGGTTGAAACCCTAGGGCCGTGGGGTCCAAGTGCTCATAGTTTATTTAATGAAATCTCGAAACGGCTGTTTGACACTTCCCGCGACCCAAGGGCTGGCTTTTACCTTGGTCAGAGGCTAAGCATTGCCATTCAACGTGGCAATGCCGCCAGTCTCTTGGGTACACTACCAGCCGACAGCGATGCGGAGGAATTTTTCGACGCCATATTTTAGATATTAGTTGTTTATTTGTACAGTTAGTTTTATTTAATTTTATTTAATATTAGTTAGAAAATTGTTTAGTGTTAGTGTAAGTACTTATCTGATTGATTGAATAATATATCTAAGTTAGACTACTAGCTAGACTTTTAACTTCCTGTAACGATTAGCGTTTGCATAAGGTAGTAGGAGATAGATAGAGAGAAAGTAACAGAACCACAATATAAATAGATATTGAGGCTATTTAACTGCTTGATTGGCGTGAGAGTGTCTAACTATAAAAATAAACCCATCGATATCATTGAAAGAGCTAAACAATAATAAAACTCGTGTTAAAATCATAAAACCTATCTTGACGATCACCGTACTCCCAGTTTTTACAATTGTGTGAAATTCGAGGCGTAACAAATACCTATTGTACTTGACTAACGTGTGAAGACTTTGAAATCATTACATCTAAGTTTTTGTTGTCAGTCATAGTCATAAGGAAGTGCAGCTATTATAATCCAAACTTGATTGCGGTAAAAACGTGGCAATTAACAGAATCAATTTACAAAATGATCAATTTCGTCGGCCGTTGTGTTTCTATGAATAATGTTATCTAATTGGAAGATGAGTTCAATAATTGTTTCGTGATCAGACGCGTTGAATAATTCAACACGTGAATAAGTGAAATCATACCGAAACTGAGGCTCGTCATGACGTTCTCGGTTCATTAGCCTTGTTCTATGCCAGACTGAAAACTACTAGTTTAAAGGAAGACAAGGCTGCAGCCAGCCGACTGTTACGATAACAAATGATTCAATATCAATGCTCGCGAAATTGAAATCGATCTCTACGTTGAAATTCAACGTTCTCATAGAGCATTTAGATGCAGATACAACACAATAGCTTTTAACTAAACAATTCTAGTTTCCCAACCAAATTAAAAAGGTTAAAAGGTGAGAAGAATTTAAATGAACGTGAACAGCTGACGTGTTCTTGGACTGCCAAAAGTAGCAACAGAAGTCCTAGTCGCAGGTGTTAGAAAGCCTGTTGCAATCGGACCTTGGCCCGATAAAGCATCGCAACGTGCTATTAGCGTTGCGATAGAAGCGCAAGATCGTTTAAAAGACGATCAACAAGCGCTTCTTTTGCATTGTGTCGGAGTTTAGCAACAGTGGGGTCACAAGCGGTGGAACACTACTCATTGTTGTCGGCAACTGCTGCTCTATTGTTGCACTATTTCGCTTAAAAGTCATATTTAATTGCGGTGGTATATAAAAGTGCAACGAGGGACAAACAAACGTGTGCGCACACTGCGGAATGTTCTCGCACAAGACGATCTTGATCGTCCGCCATGTCACGACTTCGTAATGATTTCGTTTTCAACTGTTTGCTACTCAACTTTCCGTTTCCATGCGATGCTACAGACCTACCTGAAGAGGCCAAACATCTGAACTAAAAATCAATACTGACAAACGTCGCAACACTCTACACGTACTATGACTTTTGTTTAAATATTTGGGATTTCACGGCTAAATATCGCACAATATTTGTCTAGAATATGCAGAACCTTATTTACATATCCATAATTTACTTTTCCAGGCGCTAATTATGAACTGGATAAAAATTCCATGATTGAGTCGACAAAGAGTTAACATTTCCTTGAGCGCGGGAAACGAGCAGTCATTGAAACGAGAATTAAGTACTTTGTATCATACATGGCCACAAAAAATGAGATATGTATTATTTTGAAGACCGAGATGCTAAATTTTCCTTGGGTAATGAATGTGGGCTGAGTCTGTTTTAATGAGACTAATTGAAGGCCACATAATTAAAGCCAAATGTAATAACGTACGTGATCAAGAAGGATTTGAAAAAATCTGCGTTCGTATACTTCGCTTCGACATCGTGCTTCTAAATATTCGTAATGAATGTGGAACTAATCGAAGGTTAGGCCACTGGTAAAAGTATTAACAAGCATTGAAGATGGTTAGATATCTGGTTATTTTATTAGTTTCAGTTTCTACATACTAATCGATTTCGAAAGTATGGATACTTGTGTAACCTTTAAATAATACTAACGGCTATAGTACTAGTTTTATTTTAACCGTATTCTTTTCCTAAGTTTAATTTTAAACAGAAAATTCCGGTACCTAAGAAACAGAACCGGTTGAATTAAAATTTAAATAAATTAGTATGTTTCTATGAAGTGTTGACGGTATCAGCAGTTCTAATTTCCTGATATTATATAAATTAATTCATAAATTATTACCAAAATGCATTTAATTATGAAACTGACAATACTAACAAACGCCCATACATTACAATCGCGTTGAAATTTTCCTATCCATAAAGCATGTAGGTATGTCTCTTTTCAACATGGGCGTACGTCGTGCGTCCTTGGGCGGTCGTGGGCGGGACCAAAGGCAATACTAAAGTGACTATCTAAATCGTATATGTACTAAAGTGGATACATAGTGCTATTTTCAGGACTGGAGCCAGCGGTGCGCGTCTGGCTCACCCGCCATTGTCCGTGCGTAGCCGGTCGAAACGATGCAGTTCCCATGTTTTGCATCAAATTAGCGATATCTAGGGTTGCCTGCTGAAGCCGGTTCAAGGCTTTTCGAATGGCCGTTGATGTTCCTTTGTCAGGTTTGCCTGGATACTTCATTTAGTATTTTCCTTTTCAAAGAGTCGTTAACTTGAATTTTATCTTGTGTAACATCTATATCAATAGGCTTCAGAATTAGGTTAATACGCTCATGAAGGTTAATTTTCAATTCAAAGTTCATTGAATTTATTTAATATTGAATACTTTTTCTATATCTAATCTATTTCAGGGTTTATTGCAAGATTGTGTCGATGACTCAAAGAGGCTGTCAATAGCCACTACATAATTAGTTTTCGCTTCATTGCATCAAAGGGAAAATTTGTTGACCGAAGACGTGTCTGTTTGCTAGTAATTTTTATTCAAAGAAAAGAGCATCTCTATAGTAGTTTGTATAGTTTTGATGTAAAATGTATCGTAAGTCAAACATTTTGAGTTGAATTTTGAGTTGATTTGAATATTCAAGGTTGAACTGGTACTGTCTAGTGTTTTTAACGTATTCGTAAGGCTTATGTTAGATATTTTATTCAATAGACGTGGAGGTAAGGCTGCGTTGTAAAATATTTCTTATTCAAATAGGTATTCAAGAACATTTTGTTTGTGTAAATAACGCCTTGTATACACCTATTGTAATAGGCCTATGTATAGTTTTAAGTGCTGCTATTTTATTCCAATATAAAAAACTTGATTTTCCAATGTTCTTTTTACGAAGAAAAAAAAAAATTTTTTTTCTGCCAACCCTAATTACAGCAGGTTGTAGTTTCAGTATAATATCTGTATGCTACTGCCACTTCCTCAGATTGTCATCTTTTATCTAAAGAAGTTTTCACAAGCAGAGTTTTTTTAAGTTGTTACTTTTGTTTTTCAAGTAGTAATATCAGCAAATCAAGGTACTAAATGCTTCGCAGTGGCTGAAAAATACTTTTTGCTTTGTGTTTACGTGAAGCTTTGCTTTCTATATTTTAACATTATTTGAATTTAACGTAAAATCAACTTCTTAACTTATTAAAAATCTTACACCTTATATTCATTAGTAACATTTTAAGAACTCTTAGTGTAATGCCCTCTAACACCAACATTGAGCACTAAAACTACTTTCCCTTTCTATCAACTTTCCTGTAGATCACGCTAGATGGCGCTTTCCACAACTTCCTCAATCGTCAAACAGATGGCACCACATATCTCAACGATCTATGGATTTGCGCAACGAAACTTTATCTAAACGTGAATGAAAGATAAAGCCAGCGTTTTTTTATGTTTGCATGGCCTTTTACAAGCGACCTTCGTTCAACAAACACTCACTTTCACCAACACTTTTCAGTAAACAAAATTCCGGATATTTAATAATAAACACAATCTCTTTACCTGTTTCTTACTCATTTGGGAGCAAACGAAGGTAATTCGGTTAAGCAATATAGTTCAAAACATTGTATTTAATTGTGTCTCTTTTTAAGCGTAAGCCAGTGCTTAAATAATAATAAAAACATGATTTTTAAATTAAATAGTAGTGCGTTAACGATGTAGGAACAGAATGCAGATAGTTATCTTTATCAGCTCTTTATCTTTCGCAAGTTCTAAAACTTAGTGAAATAGGTCAGTGGGTTAGGCTAGGTTAGTAACAAGTAATTATCGTGCGCTGTCGCAGTTTCGATTGTAATTTCTGTATGTATTTGAAATATCTTAGTGTGGGACACTTATTGTAATAAAGGGAAACAGAACCAGCGACCTGAAATAGTTCGAAAAATAATGTATATTGTGCTAGATTTCGAGAAGATGCAGATTGGAATAAAAAAAAAGTGCTTCCACTCAAAAGTAAAACTCTAACAACCATGCAAATACAGATTAAATAAACGACGAAAGTCGCACTCGAAAAAAAAATCAATTAAAAAACAACAGTTGTCCCAATCAGGAAGAACAACATACGCGGCAGTTGTTTACAATACCAACAACATCTATAAAAATATCTCAATCAGTCCAAGAATCAAGGTTGGTTCTTAAAAGAAACGCTGGGCTGGCTTACATAACTGTACCTACCTACACTAATTACCCATGTGCCGACCTAGAATGGTCGTCCACATTACGATCTTACTCGATCAGTACCAATTCTAGATTGTTGCTCTCTTAATGGTTTTTATGACAGTCATGTCACTGTAAAAGGAGGAATAGAACGACATAATTGTAACTCACTTTGTACTTACCTATAAATAATTAGTTACTAGTACGATTTACAAAAGTAATGGCATGTTTCTGTAACGAGAACGGTTTTTTAGAACTTATTTGGGAATTGATTGGTCCAGTCGATAGATATTTAGCTGTACATTTTAGCTCTGATAAGTCTTATAATGTTGCACCTATTTCTAATTTAACAACATCGAAGGATAATGAACGCTGTGCATAGTTTTATGACGTACATTTTCCGTATTATTCTATGTGAAAGCCTGAAATGGATTTCGAATGTACGAAAATTGTAAGTACAAGGACTTTGAAAAGTTCAAAACTTGTTTCTGCTTCAAACACAAACGCAACAACCACTGTTCATTTCGTCAGTTTTTGAACAGATGCAATAATAAATCGTAATTTAGGGAAAATTTAAGATGACGATAGAATTAAATTATAATTATATATGGTAGAAAAGGATAGATAATTATATATGGTAGAAGATAGGCAGTCGCTCCATGTAAAATAGAGCTGCATCCGGTTAGACTGGAAGTCGACCCTAACATAGTTGGGAAAAGGCTAGGCAGATTGATTGATGGTAGAAAAGGAAACATTCAATCCGAAGAAGAAAATCCGAATCCCAATAATGAAAGCGATAGAAAATTGGGATAATAATTAATTGACCATAGCAATCGAGACTGTGGACTGATAACGGTTAGTAGCTGTTTACGAAACATTGTTGCAAGCCTAGAAATTGTACAAGACAACCACTATTGGCCTACTGGAGCGTATGATTGAAAAAAGTTCCAACTTTCGCTGTCTATTGGCAAACAATTGAAAGTTACGAAAATGTCTATGTCAAATCAGCTGATTTTTGAACTATGCTGATCTGCGAAGCATAATTTTGTAATTTGCAATGTTAATCTGACACTATAGTCGTCGAAGATATTGATTGATTTTTGTTTCGGAACGTTTTATGCGAAACAATTTCTGTTGCTGTAGTATGTTTATGTGAATTTGTTGTGTAAATTACATTATTATCGTCTAAATTTTAAATTTTGTTTGGGGAAGAACTGATTTCGATATTTGCGTTGCCAGTTAGAATTTTTTCCGCCGATGAAATGAACGGAAAAATATGCGCATTCACATCATAATAATAATGTTTTCCCGTTCGGTTAGTGACAGACAGCAATTCACCATTTTTCTATATAAAAATGATATCTTGGAACACCGGGTGTTTCCCTGCACACGGTTCAAGAAAAGTATTTAATTCTCTTTCCGCTTAAGGAAAATTGAAATTACTTCATGCGGTTAGCGGACATTCGCTAAAGGCACCTATTACCTACTACTTTAGTAAACAAACAATCCAATAACTTTTAATAAAACATAGATTTGATTATAATGCTAATTATTAATTTGAAAAATTGTCCCAAACAAGGAAAAATTGGTTAATTTATTTCACATCATCACCTATGTTTAAATGAGATACATACAATATTTTTGTTTAATAAATCGTTACAAGGGCTTTTTAACAGATGTGTCAACATCATCTGTTTCAATACAAAACTATTATTATATGCTTATAAATGGAAATTTATTTAAATTCCGTAGAAATTAACGACGGTGATGGAAATATTCAAAATTATTTATACTACAATGTTTATATTACAACTTGTGTTCTTCAAGGACTACAGTTTACTCTTGAGCAACTTACGGTTGAGGCGTAAAGCCAGGTTGTCGCACTAAACGGAAAATATTGTACGAGTTTATAACCAAACCGCGAAACTATTGCTGTCTTATTAAAAAAGAAAAATATTTAATTAACATGTTACCCAGCAATGAATGATAGCGTGATAGGTACACACAAATTATGAAACAGCTAGTTCCGATGTAACGCAAGCAACTTCAACTCAAGCTAACAATATTGTCTTAAACAATGTCCACACTGTTTCCAAACAATCAAAAATAAACTCAAAGCAATTGAATATAGAAATATCAAAATGGTGTCAGTAGAAACAGTATTCACAGTCGCTATTAAAACTTCATAGTTTTCAGCTGATTGATATAATTTCACAATCTATGATCTTTATGAAGTTCAAGTAATAAATAAGTGAGCAAGCCACGCCGACGTCAGAGGTGTCGTCACAGTGGAGCCGCGGAGGTCACTCTCATTACCATTCTTGCAAGAGATAACTCTAATAGAAATGTCATCAGTCATCGTATGTTAATGTCAATGAAATATTGTTATGTGTGATGCCGTGGAAATAATTGGACAAATCGAAAGCAGAAATGCTATTTGCGACATATACTTAATAGGACAACTTGAGATTTTCAATGCGAAGAGTTGAAACTAAACATGATCTCAATAGAAGGAGTGACAGAGCAGAATTAAAATTAATTAATAAATTAAAATTAAAATTATATTAAAATTATATGCTAATGCTTATTAATGCAAATGAAGACATTATGAGACTAATTACCATTCGATTTAGGTATTGGCAAAACGCATTTGCGTTAGAAAACAAAGAAATAAATCTGTACGATGAAAATGTGAGTAACAATTACCGATGGAGTATCCAGGTTAAATCTCAGCATGCTCTGATGCCTGTCGATTGACACCGGATCGACGCCTTTCGGCCTGCTTGGTCACAATCGCAGATAATCTCATGAGCTGCATTTACATGCTCGTGAACGGTGTTCTGCTCTATTTACATAACTGAAATGATCGGCAAAATTAAATTGTCTGTATCCATTTTAACGCCACTTCTATAATCCGTTGAAATTTTGCGACAATCTCGGAGGCACTCACTTCACGCCGATCGCTTACGAAATGCAAATATATCAATCAAACACGCTATGCGGCATCAAAATGGTATAACGAATGCTGGCATTAGAATATTTTAATAATAAGGAAGAGTTCTAAGTTACGAGTTTGGGAAGTCGTAATAATAATGCCGGTAGTACACGGCTTCAATGACAAACGTATGTACAAAGGTACTTAGCAACAGGCCAGACCCCTTTACAAGCTTCTAACAAGCGGGCGAAGTATGACAGAAAGCGATAGTGATGTAAGTCGATAGTCGTCAAACAGGAAACTGCGGGGCGCGCGTGGCCAGCGATACGCCGCACACGCTTTGTGCTGCTGGCCTTCGGACGAAATGTTCGCTGCTACCACCGACTGCGCTGCCGCACCACATACATTATGTAATGCCGACTCCACAACAAATGCCAGTTCATTCATACCGATCTCTCGCGTCAGCATTCTAAGCCCCATCGATGCAGTCCCCACCGACTGATTCCCACACTCATTGTCACTGAACATCTTGTAACTGTTACGAAAACAAACTCAGGAATTTACGTTTCAACCGATAGGCTTATCGCAGATAATTTCCTTTTGCGTTGTAAAAACAAGGAACTATCCAAATTAGTTATTTTAATCAGTGTCGACTTGAGTCAAATGAGATCATTGCCATTACGATAATTTTTATGATAAAATTGGCTTTACGTTTACAATATACTTTAAATATTTTGTTGGTTTCATTCACCAGTCAAGTATTTTATAATCATATGCGTTTTTATATTCGTCAATTTGCTAAGGCGTATGATAACCATGAGTTATTTTTGTGTTCGGCGGCTAAACTTTAGCTTTATGATGAGTGTCGTATGTCTGTGGGTGTGATTTGGAATGTCAGCGGTCAGCAGACTGATCAATAATCAAACATAACATTGCCGTCGTTGGCAACTGACAAACGTATTTATTTATAATGCCATCGTACCCTTGTGCGAGAGAGTCTTGGGCCGAAAGCGCAAATCAGTTTTACCTTCGATGATGCTAAAATAGCTGTGCGGTTACACTCTCACCTTGCGTTTGATTGACGATCGATCCCTTGTGCCAGATACTTGTTAACTGTTACTGCAAACAGCTCTAATGTACATACACACTTATTACAAATGTAACGTCGTTTCGGAATGCGATTGCGAAACTTTGACACCCGTCGAGTCAGATGAAGATTTCCTCCGTCCCTGTGGTAATGGCGTCGCGCAGCAGTGATCAACACACCGCCTTTGGCGTATTTCTACATTTTCGCAACTGTTTTGGTTCGGAAACAAATCGAGTTCGTGTTCGACATTTTGCGATCACTGCGGCAGTTAGATGACTATTTATAAAGAACGTGTCTAAGAAAAGGTCGGATTTGATTGTCGGCAGTCATTTGAATATCTCTGGTGTTATTACAGCAAATTATGATGAATTAAATCGTCTATATAGAGGCGTTCTCACGCCGCGAAATTAGTTGACCTTCGCATCTGTGGGCGCTTTGTAGCAAACCGAACATAAGTTTATATGAATACTGTTATTAAATCGATACTTATCTAAAAAGTTACATTCAATTGTTTGAAGTGTTAGTGCGATTGATCTTCACAATTCACAAGCAATTATATTTGAAAGCAAGCAGCTAACGAAACATAAAGACGTCTTCTTTGTTTGATTAATATCTATTAGCACCAATCTCTTCCGTTTACTCGCCTGTTCTCTACAAGCGGTCCGAGGTAAACCAGACTCGTCCAAGGTCCGTTTTGAAATAGGATGGCTCTTGACCTTCAGGATGAAAGTCAACAGTATTGCGCAACGTACCGGCGCGCGCCTCAGAACTCTATGCTAATAACCGATCTCGAGACACATATTGGAACCTGATCATGACCCACATCCATGTTCAAGGATTTCACATATTTGGAATTCGATGATTTCAAAACTGACAGAATTTTAAGGTGTGTTTTGTTAGCGTGCGCAGATGCATATATGGATGAATGGAATAATTTTATGGCCTTTGAGAATAAATATTAAAATGGAAAAAGTAAGTTATTTTCTTCGGTTTTTCCATGCTGTAATGACGCAAACGGAGACCGCACATTAGATCGGGAGTGTCGAGTGATTCATTTCATTAATCACTGTGTTGTTAGAAGTTCCTTCTGAACGATCACGTGTTCAAAGAATTACATGCCAATATTTAGAATGTTGTAAGGTTGTAGGACCGGACTAGATTTTTCACCACTCCTTTCTACACATTCAACTGATTAACTCACACATGGGTAGCACGTGTAGTTTGTGTTTGTTTGGGCACGTGTTGGTGTGCGTGCGCGCATGTGTGTTGGTGTACGCACACGGAGGAGTGCGCGTGCGCGTGTGCTGGTGGAGCGTGCGTAGATTCGCGCGCACGTTGCACAGGAGGGGGGAGTTAGCGCCGGCGAGCGGCCGCGGTTTTGTAACAGCGTTTTATTTCAAGGTCACTCGAGCAGTTTTTAGAAAGTTACTTCACTCAAGTCTTAGGTAAAAACTCACATTTGCATCGTTCCAGTCAACACTGGGCCTAAAGTATCAACAAGTTTATCGTTGTTATAAAATAATTTATGGTAATTTACAGGTATGATTGATTTTTTTATTTAAAGTTTCCTGTTTCAACTTGAGCGGTATGGTTAATAACGAATACCGGTCTCGAGTAGTAAGTACTGTTCCCAAGAAGTTCTCGTTGTTATTGATTGTTTTGCATAATAATTAATAAATTGCTCTTTAAAAGACTTTAAAAGCAGTTATGAATTTTAAACTGGCATGAATAGTTTTATATTATTCTATTCCAGTTTAACCTTCCTAATTTATGCACACAACTGTGGGTAATTCAAAAGAGGTTGCTAAATTAAGCACTGACGTAATTTTCGAATGAGGTGTAAATAAAAGTGAGGTAAATCAGCTGAATGTGTCCAAATGCACATATAACAAATAAAAACTCCACGATTTCTTAAAAATAACATCCGAACATTTCTTATTTCGTCACATCGTCGCTCACTTCCATATATGAGCCGTGATCTTCTCTGTAGTCGAAATGATGAAATTTAGTCGACTGCCATTTCGTAAAGTTGCATAACAGCGAACGCTAAATTTTGCTGTCAGAGAAAGTATGCGAAAGGCTTTACGTAATGCGACCACGTAACTGTTGTAGCGACTCAGTTTTGATTTCCTTGCTTTTATGTCCATCACGGTTACGTGAATATTTTTCGGGTTAATTTTGAGAAGTTTAGCTAATGTTGCAATCTTCAGCCTCATTTTGTTTTGCATTTTTTCTAATATTTTAAACTTTTTCAATTTCAGTTTCTATGCTTTATCATGTAGTTATGTTATCTGTATCTATCCATCTAGCCTGTTTCGACCTAGTGCTAGACAAAAATCTTCCGCATACTTCTGTCCTGGCTATTGTGGGCCAGTCCTTTCAGTAGGAGACAAGTTCGTCCCTACATTTTTGCCTTGATCTCTCATCTCATGGTAGCCTAGTTTAAGTTTAAGCGTTACCTACTGTAGGTATATCAATTCTTATCAGACTCCTAGCATCTATTAGGAGCAAGTCTCAAGAATTTATTCGTCATTCATACCGACATTTCCTTTTATGTCTATATCATGCATATTTATGGAATTATATCTTTTTATAATTGAAGATCTTTATTCAATTCTTATATCTTGTATGTGTCCTTATACGGATTATTGTTTGATTGGTATGATACAAGATAGTAATTTTTAATAGCCATAACCAATCATAAAGTATTTTTATAAATTTTTCCTTTTCTACAATCTTCTAAGATTGCTAAGTATATGTATGTGTAAGTGCATGTGTATTCTTTGAATACGGACGTAAGTGTTAAATAGTCGGGAAAAACACATATGAACAACATTGACGTGATCTGTTTTTATGGGGCGATGTACTTAGAAAAAGTAATTTCTCATGGGAAATTATTAATGCTGAGGAATTACCATTTCTGAATCATCATTCTTAAACGAATCACTGATAGACGGGTTACCCCAATACAGGTAAAAGTGACAAAGATAACAATAAAATTCCTTATGTTTTGTCTCTCACAACATCTGTATTGGTTGAATTATGTTATTACGATGAAAAACAGATTGCTTTAACTGACAACCTAAGAAAACTAAATGATAAACTTTAACTTTTAAAAGTATGCGTACACGCAGAATGCTTAACGTAAGCCCTTCAACGTCAAGTCAAGAAGTTTGTAAGCGAAGATTAAGCACGAAACGCAACTGAGAACCACAATACAATCTCTGTCCTAATTTCAGAGTTATCAGCGAAGTCAAATATCAACGGAACCGTACGCACGCTACTGCTGAAGATAAGCAAAACCACGGATTTGTGACTTGAAGTATTGCAGTTTCTTGCGGATTGATTTCACTTTGATTCTAAAACCTAAACTGAATGGAGATTATTTTGTGATTGATTGATGACAATGAAGAGAAACTTTAGAATGACACAAGGGAAAAAATTAAATTCCAATTGGAATATTTTTAATGTTTTCTGTAATATCAGCTTTTCAAAATACATCCCAAACAACTCTGCTTGTGTCTCAGAACACTCAAGGAAACAGATACGACGATCTAAAAAGAATTTCATTTTTTGTTACATTTGCATCAACCAAGTGTAACGGTTGCTCAAGTGGGAAAATGTGCCGTAATTTTACCGAGATAACCATCATCTTTCGCAACCAGTGCAAACATTGAACACGTTTGGAAAATGGAGCGATGGAAATAAAAATATATATTTTTTTTGTAATTTCGTCATCATACCAGTTTTCATGTTAAAATTTTGATGCTAATCTTCAATGAAACTGTTGATCTAGAAATGTTTTTCAGGGAGAATAACAATATAAAATAGAAGTGAATGTAATCCGAAGCAGTTAAGGTGTAAATAATCTTAAAGATGAAAGAGAGCTTAATGAACCCAAAGGAATCAATACATTCAATGGATTTTTGGATAGTAATGGATCGAAATATAAAGAATATTGATATATTACTATGATTTGTAACGAGACGAGATGTTTATTAGGTGAACACTTATGGAAATAGTATATAGTAAAGTGGTCCCTATTATCTATAATGGTACAGGAAAATTTGTAGGAGGAAACTTATATTAATATGAAATTACTATATGCACTTATTTATGTGGAATAGTGGAACAAGCGACAATACTTAGAGAATAGGCTGATTACTAACAGGGTTACTGTGTTTAACTAATGATGGTCTAAATGTGTTATAAATATAGGTGTTATTATTTGTGGCTTGTTTTACCGTATAGTGTTCAAGCGGGTGATATGGGTCAATTGAAACTCGTGTAACATTGACATTGAACTTCTAATATCTAATTAACAATAATGTGCCACTTACTCTATTCCTAGTAAGAACTTTGAGTCATGTTTCCATAGTATTTTTTTTTCTAGAATTTTAGATTGTTTTATCTGTATTATTTCCAAATCATTCTGTGAATTTAAAGACTGAATTATTTTTACAAATGTGTCAAGTTGAAATCGTACTCCTCATCTCATAGTCATAACCCAATTTAAACTTAGGAGCAACTTGTTAGTGTAAGATACGGATGCGGGACAGCTAAGGCTTTAAAGATGATTATTTTATGGATTTACACGAATTGCAAAAAGAAACAACCTTAATGATTTATCTTTATTTAAATTAATATTAATTATTTCAATAAAATATACAATCTAACACTAAACAATTTTCTAACTAATATTAAATAAAACTAACTGTACAAATAAACAACTAATATCTAAAATATGGCGTCGAAAAATTCCTCCGCATCGCTGTCGGCTGGTAGTGTACCCAAGAGACTGGCGGCATTGCCACGTTGAATGGCAATGCTTAGCCTCTGACCAAGGTAAAAGCCAGCCCTTGGGTCACGGGAAGTGTCAAACAGCCGTTTCGAGATTTCATTAAATAAACTATGAGCACTTGGACCCCACGGCCCTAGGGTTTCAACCCCAAACGGCTCGAAAATATAATTGCCTATAAGGCTATTATACTTTCGCCGCTTGAGGTTTTCCGCAGCCGCAGCGGCGGCGCCAGCACAGAACGCCGAGCCAGGAAGATGAGATGGCGCAAGAGTATCGACACACGTTGCGTCCCACACTAAAGGCCTACCCATCTTCCATGGAAATAAGGACATGCCGTCCGGTCTTTTGCCATCGTCGCGTGCCAAGCCATTGGGTTCTAATACAGCTGGAACGCCGACGGTGACAAGAGCTCGTCGGATGATGTCATTAATGTTAGCGTGACGTGCTAAGCGACCCGCACTTCGGCTGCAAGACAGGCCGTGGTGTCCGAGGCTGTTGACAACTTCGCCACAGTGACAGCGATGAGGAGAACAACATGGAGCTCCTAGTCGCAGGGAAGCAGCGATAAGACCTTAATGATACTTTTATATCAACAACAGGAATTTCAAAGCATTGTAAAATATTCACTACAAATATAGGTACGGCTTTTTATGGTGAAGATTACTCGTTCAAGTAAGGACAATGAAGCTATAAAATTTAAGTTTATAGCAAGGATACGTTACTTTAAAATTATTCTGTATAGGTACAAATATATATAATAGGTTGTTAAAAGGAAGACGGATTCAATGACGTAAGATATTGACACTTTGAATGGACATCACCATGCAACGTTTCAGGTAAGGAAGGTGAATGATAGATATCAATAGGTTTCTTTCGTGTTTGTATGCCAAGATTTAAATAAAAATATTTTTTCCCAATTATATACGTAAGATAAGGACTAAATTCGTATTTAATTAGGACTGCTGCAAAGTACCAAATCAAAGACCTGCAGAATCTTACATTATGGGGGAAAACTTTTGGGCTACAATAAAATTCAATGAAAGGAAAACAAAATAATAAATAATAATACGAGGAACAATGTTTATAAATAATCTAAATTCGACGATGTTCTATTAGTGGAGTCTTTCGCTAAAATTGTGCTTGAAACAATTGAATCATACATTGACAAAGTAGACTTTAAACGCTGACTCATAAAAATGTACCTAATATTCCGAGCACATGTGACGCTATTGTGTTTTACTTTCTACAGTCGTGTACAGTACATCTAAGTTATGGAAGCACATAAAACATTATTCATCCTACTAGTTCCAATAAGAATAAATTTAAATATTCGTAGACATGTGATAAAAAGTTCCGTGAATCTAGTTACAGAAAAAAAACTGTTGACTGAAATAGGAAAACTAAAGTTATTCATGTATTTAGATTTTTTTGTATAAATGTGATAATAGAATGTAGGATGGAATTTTTCGGCATAATAACACGACCGCGACATATTAGAAGGAATAGACACAGCAAATGGACAAATGGTTGAAGAATGAATCCTAAATAAAGTGGTTAATGTGTGAGACATATACAAGAACATTAGCAATACTGACCGTGGCTAAATGAATGGAGAGATAAGAAATAATGAAAGCTGTTACGTAACTTTCATTACGATAGTCAACGGCTCTTATCAAAATTTCAGTCATAATAGTAACTGACCTACCCGTACGCTCGCATTTTGCTAAAAATACTTAGGTTGGGCGTGAAACGTGTGCTTTCGTTCACGATACTTCAGTTTTATTACTCTTTACTCTAGGGTTTGTCTGTGAGCGTGCGCGTGAGACGAATAGTGGGGGTTTGTGGGAAATTTCACGACAGCAGTGTGAGTGCACTCACACGTACGTAACTCGCCCTACTCCGGATGTGAGCGCAGATTTGTGCGCCTGTGAATGTGCTAGACTAAATTGATAGGTCTATGCGTTATCTATGAAACACTATTATTCATTGTGTGGCGGTGTGCCAGCTACATGGCCGTGTGTGAGTTATTGTTTGGAAGCCTTGAGGTCTTTAAGTTATTTTACAACTTGCCACTAATCGAATTGCCTATAAAATTGTGAACAATCATAGTTTATGCGTAGATGAGAATTTTTATTGCCAACTGTGACAAGCGATCATAATTAATTTATTGGTGTGGTCAAGGTTCCAAAGGTTATTATTAAAGTGATGCATTGGGTGTATTGGTAGGACCATAAAATAGTCAGTGTAATGCATATGTCGAGGTGCATCGTATAATACGAAATAATTAAACGAAGAACCTTGTAGACGAAGTACTACCGACGACCGCGCTAGCAAGGGTCTGTCGAAAGCGTTAGACTATAAATATAAAATATTCAACGCAAGGGTAACTGCGTAATAAAACTAATAGACCAAAACACTCTGGCCTTTTAGACTCTTAATGACATTATATTATGAAAATATAAATCCGACACCATTTCAATTTTATTGACCCGTCGGCCTTAAGAAAGTATGTTTTTGATTTGGTACGAAAGCGGAAGCCGTTTGAAACCGCACCCAAAGACATCCACGATGATATTGAAGATTCTGAAGGCAAACTAGTACAAGGACTTCCGAGAGTTATAAAGGATGAACCCTAATTGAGTTGGGGGCTCATTCGTGTGCGTAAACGTTTGAAAATCGAACGTGGCTCGGGCGTGCGTGTGAGCATTGCGTGTGCGCAGACTAGCCGATAACAATAAACTATTTCCGAAGTGACCCAGTTCCAACGTCCTTCGGTAATTTGTACCGTGAACGGGAACAAGAAAGGGCTGGGAGTCATTTGAAAACAACCATTCCGAATTTTATTGTCCTACACAATACATCTCTTTGAACTACCATATCTACCGCTAGGTATGCTTACTTTTATAATAATTTCAAATGGCGTCATTTATGGCCTTGACTTAAACAAATTCAAAGTTTAGAAGTACCGACATGCTTTTAGTCTTTTTAAGAGTACTTACATTACAATTCAAAATATTGGCGGTAAAACCAAGGAATTGACTGCAATAAACGTCTAGTAAAATTGAAACTTGCTAACTATGCTAATACATAGAAGAATACAGACAGTGACCGTCACATTCGAATAGTAAGGATACATTAAAATTCGATTAAATAATGATTAAAACCAAAACGAAAAGATGTTAATGAGTCTCTATATAACTACTGTCCAAATGTTACGAGTATTTCACAACTGCCGCACACTACTGACAATATCGAGCCCTCTGATAACGCTTTTTAATTCAGTTCAATGTCATATGGTACGCAGAACTATGAAGAAATTACATGGAACGATAAAGAAGTTGACACATTTGTGTTTGGATGGAAAACCGAAGTGGTTCCGAACTCCGAACTGCCGAATATATTTGTAGTTCTGAGAAAATGTTTATGTCGACTTTGCAAGGAGTAAATGCCGATTGCGAAATAGCATCGAGCAGCTCGGCTCTCGCATTTGGGATTTTAGAAATGTTTGCGTTTCTACGTTGTAAACCTAGTTTCTCGGAACGTTAAATACGTGCACAAAGCCTGCTAACAAACGATGCGTTTTACTAATTATGACTCCATTGAAAATTCATATTTTCGCGAAACCAGTTCTGCCAGTTTACGTCCGCTATTATTAAGAACGTTTACTTTGCCTTATTTTCTATACTTCCTGCGTCTGTTATTAATTATTATTCAAGACAATTACAGATGGTAATATTAATTAGATTCAAGATTTTTCCTATTGCTATGCAACGTTGGTTTAGTCGTGATAAATTCATAGTACCAGCGCCATATTTCCAGGAAATAGGAGTTACAATCGAATCATAGCGTGACCTAATTACAACAGTTACATTTGTGGTTATATTACAATTATTAGTAACGAATAGATTATTACTGAACAAATAGAGGCCCTTAGACGTGTTCATAATTAGTTTATGCAAACTGCAGACGGAAAAAGATCTAGTTTTTAACCACGTGTATACGATAACAGAGTGGATTGTTCCACTCGGAAGTAACAATTGATATTGCGTAAAATAAATATTATCGTGTAATTAATGTTATGTTTGACAATGCGAAACCAATTATTTGATTGTGTACCATTTAATATTGTAACTAATCGAACGCAGTACAAGTACCTGCATCTATTAGCGCTTATATTCTTAATAACGTCAAAGTATTGTGCAGATAACGATACGATATTATATGTATATGAATCTGCAGTTAGTTAAGAATCTTGTCTTACTGGAGAAGCTATAGTTGGAACCGATCTTGTAAGAAACATAATTATACCTATCACTGACAGATATGAGACAGCAGTCTTATTAGCTAGATCAGAATGTCTTCTTGGAATTGAAACCCAAAGTACAGTAGATAGTAATTATGGTTAAGTTTATCGAAATTTAAAGGTTATAGAAATCAAAAATCTTATCCAACTGTTAACAGTGGTTGTTATCGAGGTGACCATCGTGTTAATCAGACAATACGAAGGCCAATAGACATGATTGTTTTAAAATACATATTACAGCTACAGTTTGTAAAGGTTTCATAACATATTTGAATACCAAGGTTTGTTGTTTATTAAAATATTTATAAGACGAAATTGTTGGTTGTTAAAATCGTCATAATTGATTAAGTATGTATATTGAATGTATATCATCAACATAAAAAAGTTCAAGGAGCTATTATCATAATATCGATGACAAGTCATCTGAAAGCGACTTTACTGATACGAATATGATCTCTGATATTTCTATATTTATTTTGAACATTTAAGCTATTCTATGATTTTGATTACTGACTAGCTCTCGTTTTTTTAGCGTCTATTTGGGATCTTCCTAAAGATTCCTTCCTCTATATGCCTATTTAAGATGTTGGCAAAAAGATACTCTTACCCTATAAAGACATAAGTCATGTTCTTTAGCTATTAGTTATTGATTTTGAATATACTGTTTTGAGTTTATTATACTCTATTCCTTATCCATAATCCAATTGATCTACAAAACAATTAACAACTTTTCTAACTTTAGAAAACTACTTACATTGATACGGTTAATCCAATGGTATTCAGTTTATTTCAGTTTCATTGCGGAACACTATAAATACGCGTGATATTCGTTAAGTCAAATAGAAAAACGACATTGGGCGATCATTCGTACTCGCCCTTTAATTGTTTACTCGTGCCAACTGCCGACACTTCTGCTTCATTGACACAATTCTCTCTCTCAGCATCAGTATCAATTCTCATTGCGTAATTTTTGTTCACAACACGATTGTCTTCATCAATTTTGGAGTAAATGTCAAGAATAGTCGTGGTAGCTGCAAAATATGTAGTTTAGATTGCTTTTAACCTCAAATTAGTTTTCCAATGGGTGTTTATAATATTTATTTTATTTGGGTTTTCAAAGGTTGAGAGAAAAGCTTTCGCTGTTAGTGTCGTCCTTTTCACGGAGTTTGTAAATCAGCGCTTTGGCTTCATTTACGGTCTTAGTAAATAACTGACAGCCAATATTTATATGTTCAAAAAACTTTTTCTCATGTTGGGTACGGTCAAGTGACTTATCACAATATGTTTCAAAACTGCGCAGTGGCATGCGGTCTACGGATCTATCAGTAAGCTATAAGAACCTTTCCGTTTCCTTTGTAGTTTTAGTTATTGAGTTAATATATAAAACAATTTACTTATAGATACATCACGTATTTGAACTTATAGGTTTTATTGTGTACTTTTTGAACGGTTTAAATTAGAATATACAAAACTAACATTGTGCGTCACCATATTGAAGGCAAAAATATTGTTTTGAAGTAAATGTTTTGCTATTATATATACCAAAAATTGTTATCAATTCTATATAAAATATGAATAACATGACACATAATGCTGCTGTTTTGAAAACAAAATTTCCTGGAACCAATATATTTATTAATCAAAATAGGTAGTTGATTAAGGAAGTGATCGTAGTGATCACGCACGAATCTTACAATCAAAACAATATTAGTCAATACCAGTCATTATCAACAAGATTACTTCGAAGCCTTGGACAGGTAATTAATTAATGATAACAACGTTTAATAGAAAATAATTCAAATTATTAAATGAGATTAGCATTTTGTTGCGCAAGGTTGAGATGAAAAAGACAAAATTAAAAATACAAAGTTTTGCAAAGAAAATTCTCTTGAACTGGCAAAGTTGAGAGAAGAATATATTGTTGAGAACACAATATTTATAACAATAATCGATTCCCATAAAGATATTCAGTAATTACGTGTCAAAAGCAATGAATCGGCTTTTACTATTGCGAAACGAGTATTTATCAGTTCCGAAATCAATTTAATGCTCGAGCAGTCAGAAGTGAAATTCGCGGTTAACAGGTAATTAATTGGCGTTCATTAACGTGTTTCGGTAAACGATGAGAGTTTCAAAAATGATTGTTTGGAAACAAACTCGTTAATTTTTCATTAAATTGCTTAGCATGTAGCAAAATAAATAATATAAGAAGTTATGGTAATCTGAGAGTTTATTTTTAGTTTAAGTATCTATATATGTTTTGTTTCCGCTATTGAATGAAGATTTATGTAAAGTGGTAAGTATCACATTGTTAATGATGTATTGAGTAACTAAATTACTATCTTGATAGTTATTTGTAAAACTGGGAGTGATCGCATTCAAATATTTATTAAACGACTCGGTATTTCGATTGCGCGCGAAACCAACAGTGGAAAAGCGGCGCGGGCGCAGTTCTTACGCTGAGCTCAGTCAGTCGATTTCGCAAACCACCATCTAATGTGAACCTATTAACCTCTTCGCCGAGCGAGGCTCAGGCGAAGGCGAGAGGCGGATGAAGCGGCGAATAGTGCGTTCATTAGAGCCAAGGTTGTGCCGACCGTCCCACCGGACCGACGATGTGACTACCTACCCACCGCCCACACCTACATGCGCATCCCCACATACCTACTAAATTTTGAGGTAAACAAACAAAACGACCTTACCTTGCCAACTGTAGTGCACTTCTATTAGCAATCTCATTGTAGAAATTAAAAAGAATGTTACTATCGAACATATTAACACTTTATCACAGCCATATTTTTCACAAAAATAAATTTCATAAACAAAAACAATCCGAAGCACCAGCGATCACAGGATATCACAACGCCGGAACCTAGGCACGTCCGTGCGCGAGCGACGTCAAATCAAACTGGCCCGGTCAAAATGACGAAAGTGAAAACATCGCACGCACAGAAAAAAAGGTTGGCGCGGTACAGTCCTTGCAGGCCACCTCTCGCGCGGGCTCTAGTGACACACTAACTGCGAAGCGCGCGCATCGCACGTCGCCTATATAATGAAGCGCTCAGGGGCTCAAACTTCAAACGCCACCGGACGGCACAAAAAGAAGATGCCTCGCAACGGTAGCTAGGAAAGATTGAACACAAAGAATAGCGACACGTGGGCGCGTGTGCGTTCACGTGCGAATGTCGGTGTGCGCGAGAGATAGGCGGCCGCAGGAAACTCCGTTCTCTTCCACTAGGAAAGACCTTGGATATGAATCGGCACGTTGCAATGTGTACCGCCATCGCCTACGCTGCTGTTACCTACTTGACGGTACCGACAGATTAAATGATGCTTCCATATAAGATGTTTATATTCTATCTAGCGATGGGATGCAGAACTAAACAAACAGCCAGGTCGAAAATAAATATTGGAGTAGTTATAAGTTAATGAGCGTAGCAGATAGCTTTATTGTTATAACAAGCACTGGTCGCCTGGACAAACACTATAATTACAACCGATGATGACGATGATGCAATGAAAGTTGATAATGCTATTAGCAATTTGACACGTATTTAGCGTGGGTGGTCACTGAGAAATGAAAACCATGGCGCAATTACCAGTAGGTGAAGACGTTTAAGATAATACAGTTAAGTAGGTCGTTAGAGAGTTCGCAAATGGTTTTAATGAAACACATTTGTTTAAAACAAATAAAGCCGTTACTGCGTGAAAGAAAGAAGAATTTACACAATTTGAGCTCCATTCTGAAATATGTGAAAATTACAACGGATAATTAGTTTTTCGAAAAAACAGGCAGTAATCGTGGTATTTATGGGAGAAAGCATTACTATGCCATATTTCAAGATTTGAGAACACTGATTTCATGAAAAATACTTTTATGAACTATATTTGGAATATGATATAATTGACCTTAGAAAAGAATGCCAGAGATTTTTGGGTCAAAATTTAAATTGTCCTTCCGCAGCTACAGATTTTAGTAATACGGATGTCCTCGCGACATTTACATACAAAATCTTTGAATAATAAAGGTTACGTGTAACAAAAAGCAGTGGTTTTGTTTTTATTTAAATATGTTTCTTTATGAATCATTAACATATCGATGAATAAATAAAGATTTATAATATGGAACACCTAGAACAGACCAGATGGTTGTGTCAAAAGTTTATAATGTGCTAATGCGACTATAAACCGCTCGTTCCGATCTCGTAACAGCTTTCCACTTTCATTTCCTCACTATCATTGTCTAAACAGATTGGATAACACAGTGAATTTCTTCAAAAGACACAAATTACGTAAAGTCGTCATCAGCTACTGTGAGAATTACTTTAATTACTCCTTGTGTTTGACTCTCAATTAAATTTTTGTTATTGAGACTTTATTTTCGTAACAAAGTAAGAGGCTCCCACATTGGCTGGGTCGTGTATAATTCTATTGTTTATCTCGATGTGAACATTAACTACATATTTATTGCCATTGAATTAATTAAACACGGAAACATGATATCATGCAAAAGTGATATTTTATAAATGAATCTATTGATAAATTAATAGTGAACTGTCGTTGTGCAGAACTATTCATTTATCATAGTATTTGTAACAGGCCTTTTCATATGCGTTGCAAAACAATGGTCTGTTCACGGTTTTACGAAATATCTATGTTCTACTAAAACACAGTCATTAGTGTAAAATATCAACAATTGAATAGTTTCTTTGATAAAAATACGTTCACACTCGTATTTGGCAAATATTTGATATCGTATTAATTCATGGACCGTTTTATGTTCACATTCGTCAGCTCACGCTTCAACAGAGATAAAACACCAAAAATTCACACGCCATATATGCAAAGTCTACGGTCTTCAGTGATACGGTCTGCAAAGTCTATTATCATATTTCGTCACCGACCATCTTTATGATTCACAGTAAAAGAACTCGGAAACGTGCTGTAATTACTGTGCCGTTTCCTGATAATAAACTTACACTTGCAAAAAGGGTAATTTGATAAATCTTTCTACGGCCTTTAATCGTTCGTCAAGCATGAAAACAGAAAGCGTTGCTTATTCGGCCGTGCATACATCACATCCTCGAATTTCAACTCATAATTTCGTTACATTGGTTTGTGAAATCGGGATGAAATCATCCGATGTACAGAGGCTTTACTTTCGCGTCGCCATTTCTCCGGGTGAAAGTTTAACTATATTCATTGTACTTTTGTCACTGGCTAATCACGATGTTTATCATAAATCTTAATCCTGACATTTAACGGCACGCCCACTAATGTTCGCATTTGAAAATGAAAGCGTTTAAGCAGTTATTGCACGCATGAATTGCATAACTTGTTTCTTATCACGATGTATTGATAGATTAACAGATCTTTTAGAAAGGATTATGAATATCCGCGTCGAAGAAAGATGGTTTATGTAAGAGAAAGACAGCCTACTAAGTATCATGTTCAACTTCAACAGTACACCAGTTTAGTCATGTGAGAACAATGTGTCCTTTTCGCCTATCACGTGTGTCACGAATGGTTTTCTAAAGCGTGTGAAATTGAGATTCTAAAATAGAAAAGCAGTTTTTCATCAGATTGTTGTATTCGTTGTAACGATACAATAAATTCGTATCGCTAGCATAGCAACTAAACTAATTCCGTGAAATGAATTTCGTCAATTACGAACGATTATATCATCTATATCGTGTCGTTTTATTATTTCGATTTGGCTCGGTTATTGTGATCGTGGCGGCTGTTCGCGTGAAAGTGTTTCGGTCACAGTGATCCTCTGCATCCGCGTGCACCATTGGATCCGTCACGATCGGCCGTGCTTGCCATTTATTAATATTAAACGAAAATTCGTTATCCAACTGGCCTTGGACCGTGTTCCTTTCAGTTCTACTTAATGATGACAGTTGCTCGGAACGTGCTGTTTGTAATAGCTCCAACTCAATGACTCAGTTGTGGTCACGGAGAGCACAAGGTTTTTCTCTGCCACATGAGCTCGCCGCACTTTTCACATTTTCATCACCAACTACGCCGACAAGTGTTGAAACGTCCATTACTTCACAAATCAAATTTCTAACAGCGATAACTTTCGAAAGAAAATTCGACATGCTGAGGTTTTGTAATAGTTATTGAAAGCGCGGCTCGTCGAGCGAGGCTCGGCGCAGACGTCGAAAGTGAGACCGAGAGGTTGCGCAGGCGCGTTACGAAGTTTTTATTGTCGGCCGCGCGCGAAATCACTTGAAAGTTGTATTGTCCTTGGATATTTCACTTCTTTATTTGTAGCGTTTCCGACACCCGAGCCGAAGTTCAGTCGTCGGTGACGCCAATTGTGCGCTTTGAGTGTGTTGGTGACACCAGTCCCCTTCACTAATATCTCCGACGTTTAGAACCGAATGCGCGGGATGGAGCATTATGGTATCGCGACCTTTAATTACTGCTTTTCTCTGTAGAATGTCACTTTCTAATTTACACAATGATATCCTAGCAACAAGTATACGTCGATGATGCTTACCAGGGGACAATGTTAGAAGAGAATCCAGTGTTGCCGGGGCAATCCAGGGTATGTGTGTTGTGGAGCGCGCGTTGGCTTCCCGGCGCTTGCGCCACTTCCCGCTTGCGACACGCTTCCTGCGGGAGAGTGCGAGGCCGCGCGCGAGTTCCGCGCGCAACAACTTGCACAACGCTTATCGGCGACCCGGTTTCTACTTTCGCCGCGGGAATCACTGAAACTGAATCCTGTGATGCACTGGGAGTATCACTGTAATCCGGGCAGAGTCACAGTCGCGTACGGTGTTGGGAGCGCGGTGTGTGTTCGGCGCGACGGCGCTGCGGGCCGCGGGCGCCGGGCGAGTGGCGCGCGCGCTCCGGCGCCGCTCTCGGTTGCGCCACACTGGAAAGTAAAAGTGAGCGGCGCGGGGCGCGGCGGCACATTTCTCCCACTTTCGCTGCTGTGATTCATTCCTCGTTCTGCGTCAAGGTCGCTTCCCGCAACTCCCGCGACGCGCTCCTCCCGTTCCGACCACGACCCGCGCCCGCCGCGCGCTGGAGGTGCCGCTCAGCGCCGTGACGTAGCGCTGCAGCCACCAGCGCCAAACACGTTTCCATTACGATTTGAAAGTGTATGCACCTACCGTGAGAGGTACTTGAAGCGTGCGTTAAATGTTGTGATGTAAATTGTATTTTTGCGCATTACAACATCGTGTTTTGTGCCATAACGTGTGCTATACGATAAGATTAAGAGTGGAGGAATGGGAGAAAGATACCAGAACTAGGCTAATTTGACGGAGGCCCTCCATCTTGTATAACCATGTCAAGCGCACATGATGATAACTTTAACATATAAAATGCTATTTATATCTATTTCAATGGATAGATGAATGGAAAACTTACAAAGCGATACATCAATAGACATAATACAAACATGTTTTATCCCATTCTACGCAGTTTTCACACAAACACGTTATTATTCGGAAGTGCGCACCATACAAACGAACGAACACACACACTTAGATATAGCGCTGGCTATTACGAGTTTACGACTTCTTACTACTGCGAGCTTCCATACAAACAAACAAACTGTGTATATATGTTATCATGTACCTACTTTACTCTGAGCTACTAAACTGAAGGAAAAATTTATGATTTTTTCACCTCGTATTACATATTTATTAGTCAGTGTGAGCTAAACTAGTTGATTGAGAACATAACGTTTTTGTAGTTGTGACCTTACAGGAGGAATGAGCCAATTTTCACTCTCTCATCCTTCTCATCCACTTTTGGACATAAGCCTCGCTCAAGCATCGCCACTTCGACCAGTTCAGTGCTTCTCGCACCCAGCGGATTTCTGCAGTCTTCACTAGGTCATCGGTCCACCGTGAGGGAGGCCTTCCAACGATACGTCGCCACTCCAGAACCTTTCGGCCCAATTGGCCATCTGTTCTGCGAGCAATGTACTGCCCACTGCCACTTAATTACTTTGGTTACTTTGGTTCTCCTACGGATCTCTTCTTTTCTGATTCGATCTAGTAGGGAAACTCTAATCACAGCCCTCTTCATTGCTCTTTAGGTGATTTACAGCCTTCTTTGCCAAATTGTGAGCGACCACGATATAATGTCACTTTGTCCAAACCCTGTGGTAGCTGTTCCTATAACCTTATACCGGATAATCCTAATTTCAGCGATTGAAAGTTTCAGGCAGAACTTCTGGCACCATCACGTCTACCTACACCATTTTCCAACCGAAGTGAAAATTGCCAATAAAACTTTCCATCAATTACAATAGTCAAGTAAAGACCGGTAGCCATTAATTCGAATAAATATTCACTTTCTAAGCCCAAAAGTTAATGAGTGACAGTTTCCGGAATCGAGTGAAATTGGTTAATCATTTGAATGTGCCGACAACGATATACAACAGTGTTTGGTAAATAAGTAGGTGGCGCACTTTCATTAGTAGTAAGTAGATAGGTACTTATAAGAGAAAATGCATGTATGTAGCTAGGTAGTTAACTTTTTTATTGTTCTGTGTTTGAGTAGGATCCGTTTTTTTGTAGTGTAGTACTTTCTTTTTGTTGTCATGGAAATACGAGAGTTATATTATCGGAAATGCAAAGTTAAAGAAAGGCTGTTTGAATTGGTTACTCTAATTGACATTATGTTTTTTTGGCCTTGTGATGCATGTATATGAAACATGGCATAGGAATCGTGAAATTTTAGTGAAAGGCTTGTATTATTAAATAGGCCCTGATTTCAGAGGTTACGTTTCAAGGTCTAAAGATGTTATCTTCATGGGCTGAATTCCAGACACACATCACTCACTACTTAGATAACTTTTCAGATAGATTTAAAACAAGAAAACCAGCGTCTATGCAACAATTTTCTTTCTTTCCTGATTTTCGTCAGAGATTAAATTACATATAGGTACCATAAAACGCATTGCATATTAATTTACATAGTAGAAGTACTTGTCAAGTGAAAATTAAACAACGTTGCATAATACCGAACTGTTGCATGGTTGCTAGTCGCTACGCTTAGAAACTTGACGCCGTCTTATTTGTAAGTGATAAGCGACTGTCTTTTATGTTGAAGTTAGCGACATACTTATTGTAGTTCATGTATTATATGCTTACGGCGTAGCCAATATGATCATAATTGTTGGAATGTAGGAACTTTGAGAAGGAATTTTGAGAAAGTGCAAAGAAAAACACAAAGCATGAAAATAAAAGAAGAATATTAACAAAGTACTAAATGTAATGCCAATTTAAAATCAGCTTAGAACAAAAGAGAATAATTTGAAGAAGGAATTTTGAGAGAGAAAATGTGAAAAATAAATAAGGATTCCAAGCTACATTTCATACGATACTAATTTAAAATCAGCAAAGAACAAAAGAGAACAATTTGAAGAAAGAATTTTGAGTGAGAAAATGTGAAAAATAAATAGATTCCAAGTTACATTTTCTCGGCCATTCAAGTGATCATCATTGAAAAGCGTGAAAAGCTTGTTGCTTCTAACAGTTTGCGTTTATTTTTATTCCCTATTGTCGTGTCAAAAATGCCGTAGTCACCTTTCACAGTTCTCAGAATACTATGACTCTACCATTGACGATCATTGCAAAATTAACAAAGCTTATTTTCTTTCTTGAACAACATCCAAAAGTGAAATGCGAGATGGCAGATTTTGATGAAACGACCGATTTTTCATTTTTCTTTTAGCTATTCTTCTCATGAATTGTCTTTTAATTTTCATAATAAAATAATACATTCGGTAAACTTCTTATACTAAATTATCTAAAAGGACTAACTAACTTATACAAATAAATATAGAAAAGGACACTGAAGGCGTCGAAGTATTCGTCCGCATCGCTGTCCTCCGGAAACGTGCCCAGAAAACTGGCAGCATTGCCACGTTGAATGGCAATGCTAATTCTCTGGCCAAAGAACAAGCCAGCCCTCTGGTCACGTGAAGTATCGACCAGTCGGTGAGAAATTTCCTTAAAAAGGAGACGCGCGGGGATGGCCCAAGGGTGTCGACACAGGTTGCGTCCCACATCAGAGGCTTAGTACCAAGGCTTTTTAATTTTCATGCGTTTCTTAACACCATTATGGGACGATTTGGAAATTGAGAATTTGAGATGATGATTGTAAAAAAATAAATAATATATTATATACCTACATGACCATCACCATCTTTTGTTGTGACTCGTGACACGCGTAGCAATAAATTGGGCGGCTTATCAGTTTTGAATGTCTGGAATCAGAGTTTCCTCAATAAAATCAAAATAAAGATTGATCTTTCTATTTCGTGTGGTTAGTGTCTAACCTCGTGTCAAAGTTTTAAAGCCGTCCATGGGCCTCTGACTTAGCTTCACGTGCCGTCGAGAAATATCTCTCAGGTACCGGTTTCCTTACGATGTTTTCCTTTACCGTTTTTGAAGCAAGATGATAATTATTCATACATCCAAAAAGTCAGACGTGCGATAAAGATTGATGCGGAATGGCTGGCGAGATCGGCAGACGACCTTGAGACTAGTTCATCAGCTATGGGTGAAGTTGGGCTTGATAATGATGGATGGCTGGCAGGCTTTACTGGGACGTACTGGGAGTCTGGGACGTACTGGGACATGCAACGTTCAACTTTGCCCTGGGTAGCAGTTCCTGCTGGTAAGAAGATGGTAATAATGTTCTATCTATAGAGCTGTCAGCATGTTTACCAACCAGGGTTGCGGGAAAGTCCGAAAGGGATACCAGGGCAACAGGCAACTGAAGGAACACGGGTGGGGTTTAGTCAGTAAAAGTCTGACACGCCCTTCCGCTCCGCCCAGAGCGGGAGAAGTCAATCGATAGTTTCCCACCCTCAAAAAAAAAAAAGAAAACATGTTTACCAACCAGTATAAAAACAGTCGTAGCGGTAATTGGAAGGCCCTTGGCCAGAAATGTTTACGAGTTCAAATGGTAATTAGTACAAAAAAGTGTCTGCAATATGCGATGTTTATGAAAATCGTGTTCCTTTAAAAGCTATTAATTTGGCGCTTGCAATCAAAGCATGATTTATTGTTGAAGTGCAATGTGTTCAAGTGTGACGCGACTCGCTACATAAAACTTGTCTGTCTGTCGACACGAACTTATTTATTTACTTACCTTTGCTTGCTAATGATATTTTTAGCAATGTTCTTGCCTATCTTTGGCCTATAGTGATCACCAGACATCGGATTAACAAAGTGCCAAAATATGCACTACGCATTGTTTTTTGTAAAAATATACAGTTAAGACATTGTGACTTTTATCACCCAGTATTATCCGAGTATTGGGTACCCAATTTGTACCCTGAAAACGACCTCTCTTCGTCAACTGACTTCATTAGACATCATTTCTGGAGATACCTGTTTAGGTAGAGTATGACCTGTGCCGTTGATGTAGGCTCCCTATACATTCCTCTCGCTACTAAACGAAATATACATTTGGGGAAAAAGGCTAAAATATGCAGTAACGCCGTAATTAGAGAGTTATATGCATTTGCATTATGCAAACATGCAAATGCATAAAATCCGATGTCTTGTGATCACTAATAGTAGCAGGCTATTAGTTATTGAGTGGTTCCTTAAGGTATCACGTGGAAGGATAACGTTTGTTCCTTGCTCTTTGTAATGAACAAACATAAATTTATCTTTTTTTTTCCTTAAGTTGGTAAAAAACGACAGATGTTCAACAAAAGCAGTGTGTCAATGAATCATGTTTAATTTTTCCTCAATTTTCCCAAGTTAGAATTCGAAGGTTTTTTTTAAAATTTGCAAGGAGAGGCTACAACGTGTTTGAATTTTGATTTAAGAGGCAGTTGCTACCAGTAGGCCGTAGGAAATTCTTGCTCCACTTATCCTGAGTGCAAACGTTGGGATGGACCAGCATTGCTATTCTGTAATCATCTCACCGTGAAAACCTAGGTGAAGTCAGCGTGAAGTGAGCTGTCATTGTCATCTATACCTACTGATGCTAAGGCGGGGACGGTTCACTCCAAGTTCACTTCACCTAAGATTTCACCACGAGATTTTTACAGAATAGCACAACAGATGTCTGACTGCCTACGATCCTGCAGAGCAAGATTTTCTGCTGCTGTTAAAACTAATTTCAGACGTTTCGAAGGCCTAGCCTAGAAATAGTTAGGCACAACAATATTTACGATACCGCTATATATCTTTAAAACTGAACAACAACATGTAGTACTTTTGTTTTTACAACTTGGAATTTTGCCCAGTAGGTACACTATAAGTACTACTATATACTACTAATGCGAATGAACGTAGTGCATAGTACAATAACGTTTGTAAATACTAACGGTTAGGTAAGGTTAGTAATATTTATTTCATAATGATTGTGTTTTCACTGTGATTTTCCACCGAAAAGAGCCACCGTCAGGTTTTCTGTAGACTACGGTTGTCAGACTTAGAGCCATAGAGCTCATTCAGCATCAAAAAAAAATCGTCCGCGTCGCTATCAGAGAGAAAAGTGGCCAAAAAGGCTGGCAGCGTTGCCACGTTCATTCTTTGGCCTAAAAATAGGCCAGCCCTCTGGTCACGTTGAAGAGTTGACCAGCCGCTTGGCGATGTCCCGAAATACTCGATGAACACTCGAACCCCACGGTCCTAGTGTTCAACCCCAAGCGGCTCAAACATTATAGCTCCCAATAAGGTTATATGTTACTAAGGTCATATTATTACTTGCTTTTTAAGGGTACTTGCGCCGTTTGAGGTTTTAAGCACCTGCAGCAGCCGCACCAGAACAACCCGTCGTGTTAAGAAAAATTATTACTTACGTCAATTTTGAAAGAATTTAAATACGGGGTCTTTTACTTATACCATTACTTAAATTGAATACAATTTCTAGTATGTATGTCAATATTTTAATTTAATAAAAGACAGTGCAGTTTTATCATTGCAAAATTATATTAACCACAATGTTCTGAAAATTAAATATTTAATTTATCCCTAATCATTTGGAATTTCGTAGAAATCGAAGCATACAATTTTTTTAGTTATTAAACAGAATTTTATGAAAATTGAGGGAAGAACCGGTCACATTTCTCAATTATGGTGGAAGGAAAAAGAGGGAAAAGGCTTTTTATGAGGTATACTAAAGGCCTTCACTAATTCTCATTCATTCTCTAAACAGGGCAAATATCATCGGTATTTGTGCAAAATCTTGGGTACCTATTGTTCTCAATAATACTTAATTGGCAATACCTATCGTTCATGGCAATCGGCAAAACAGGATACCAGGAATTTAATAGGGAAATCTTGTCTTATATTTACCTGTTTGTTTCACAAAATCGTCGAAACGCCGGATGTGTGTATGATATTCAAGAATGATAAAAACGTATTATTTCTAAGCAGCATTATATTACACCACATAAAAAGAGTAAAACACAAGAAATTATTAAACGGGAACGTACTCCCGGGACAAAACGTATCTCACCAAAAGTAAGTAAAGTATCTAACCCAGGTCATGGTCTCTCCGTGTGCCATTTCATCGAAATTTGTTCAGCCTATTAGCGGTGAAATGCAAACAGACAGATATACCGACAGATTGTTACTTTTGCATATATAATACAAGCTGCGCCCCACGGTTTCACCCGCGTAAGTCTCGATCCCGTGGAAATATCGGGAAAAAAGTATCCTATGTCCTATTCTAGGTCTTGGTCTACCCCTGTGCCAAATTTTACCCGAATCCGTTCAGCCGTTAACGTGAAAACGAACCAACAAAAAAAAAACTCACTTTCGCATTTATAATATTCGTTAGGATTAGGATTATTATGGACTATGATGACTATTAAGGACTCATAAAACTTCTGTAGCTCATATCTTTATTTTAAAGACAAAAAGGAATCCACAAAAAACCAAGTCATTTAGTTATATACTTCACGAAATAACTGGTGATCCAAGTAACATACTAAAAAGAGGTTCTTTTTCTTTCAAAAATAAATAAGTATTTCAGCAGACATGACCAAGGCACAAAAAGTGCGCGTGAGAAAATTAACACACACGGCTGTACACAACTCTTCCGCCCCCGGAGGCCACACGAAAACTTGAGTCTAACCTGTCTAGTAGTAGTCTAGTCTGAGATCCGCATTGATATCTACTATACATTGTAACAGCGAATCAATTTTCACGTCTCCCTCTTTAGACCTAGGCTAAATATTATATTCGGAATTTAAAAATATATATGAGAAAGAAAAGAAAGAAAAATAGGTTTAATCACAGAAACACGTGCATACTATTGCATATAAATATAAATCAAATATTATATTATTATTATAAAATAATTATATTCGGAAAGCTCATGACCTAAAGAGGTGAAATAATATGAATAAAAAAAATATGCTACAATGCGTTTCGTACATTCTGATTATTGAACAAATAAATAAAGATTTTTATTATTACTGGTGAAATGTGCTTTTACACCTCTGCTCTACCTTTGCGGACGGACAGACGGTTTATGTATGTTATTTTGAACTTTCTGAGATTATATCTTTACTAAAACATTTTTGTTTGTTAACTAGTTTTCATTAATTTGAGCAGTGGTGAGCAGTGGTGGCCCAGTGGTAACGGCCGCGACTTACGAGTTGTAGGTCGTAGGTTCGAACCCCGACAGGCGCTTTACTTTGTGTAAATAATTTCATCACCACTGCTCTCAAAACGGTGAAGGAAAACATCATGAGGAAACCGGCATGTCTTAGAACCAAAAATTCGAAGACATGTGACATCTACGAGTACCAACCGGCACTGGGCCCGCGTGGTGGATTATGGCCCACTCCCTCTCATAGAGAGGAGGCCTGTGTCCCAGCAGTGGGAACATTATAGGCTGATTATGTTATGTTTATGTTTTCATTAATTTCAGTCTGATTAGTGAAAAATTTACGCATACTTTTACAGCAATTAATTTTCTTTTTTTTTTTTTGCACAAAGCATTTTTGTATATCGTGTTTCATATTATAATACAACTTATCTATATTTCTAATTACTTTTTTAAAGTTGGTTATGTACCTACATGAAAAACATTCAAAGACAATAATTTTGTACTAATTGTGACTTCTCTTAACTATTCTGCGTCATTAGGCTTTTGTTTTTCGTACACTTCAAGGAAAAGTATTTGGTTTTTCCATTCGGCATTTCGGTCAAAATCCTTGAAACGTTTATTCGAACGACTTTTTTATTGAAAATTCAAGCGTCTTAAAACATTTTGGTGTAATTTTTTGCTAGAAAAATAAACGTTGTTAGCGTTATTAGATATATATGAATGAAGTCTTAAAACTAAGTAAATATTATAAGCGAAACGAGAATTTTTAATTTGAAACCCGTCAGTGTGCATTCGTGCCTCTGGTCTTGCCTGCAACTTTCTGTGTACTTGCTTTTAAACCAAATACAATGATAAACCATGCCTTGAATCGAGCGTCTCTCAACCATAACACGTTTGGCTACTGCAAAGTTTCTGTGATGCTTTCGCTTTTCTATCGCAAACGGGAAATGAAAGACAGTTGAAACACTGTACTTGGCTGCTTTCTCCAACTCCACGGTATTAGTTCGAAAGGCTGATTGGAGAAAATTAGTAGCCTACCGATACAACTTATGCGATTAGAGTCAGATCTTGAATGTAAATCAAACGTTCTTAAATTACTTTACGACTGTGTAAATAAAGATTCTATGTTGACATGATCACAGGTTATTAAAAAAAAAAAATTGCTTTCGATCAGGCACGGACATCGACGAACAACCTGTTCCCTTTGTTGACATTTGACATATTTCTTCGGTAATTAAAAAAAGTATTAGTAAGTTGTTCCGTATATTTTGATCGTGTAGGTATTGACAGCATTTGTGCAGGAAACAGCAATATTTTTTTTTTCAGCGAAACATTTCAACGAAATACGCTCCAGAATCATGTACCTGAATCCATAGTAACAGGTTATGCGTCGATGTCCCTGCCACCCTGTACAGGCCATTCTTTTTGTTGTTGTTGTTGTTAAGCTGTATAAGCGATTATGTTAAGAGGATCAGCAGAAGCGTCCGTACATTACGAATTATAACACCTCAGCAGAAGCGTCCGTACATTACGAATTATAACACCAAATCCATTCAATGTTCAGAAACGTAAATACCTACCTGGTACTTGTTGAAAGGCCTAGGCACTGGCCTCCCATACATATTAACACTGTAATTCGAAAATATTGTAAAAGCCAATTATTTTTAAAAGAGTAATCGTGGAGTTTCTTGCCGGCAATTGGAACCGTGCACCTAGCTTCTGACGTTTCATAAGTACCCATGTATTAGGAATACATGGGTACTTATGAAACGTGAAAGTAAGTGAAATAAAATATTTTGATTTTGTAAGTAGTGCAGCGATGTATTTTCAGGCCAATGTTGCCAACGATGAAGATAATGATATAACGTTAACAAAAGGTTTAAAATTATATTTAGTAGCTGTTGTATAAAATATCTAAAATATTGCAAAATGGAAAGTGAGGCTGCCAACGTTGATTAGTGCAATTTGCGAGTGTGATGTGAGTGATTAGTAAAAGTACTTTCGATGAAGCAAGTGCTAACGATCAGTGTAGGTTTTATAATTTTTAATTATGAATCACTTTCTTTTACAAAATGAGAGTGTTTCATATTTTATCTTCATTCGGAAAATATCTAGAGAAAAGTAGAATAAGGGCTGATTTCATCAAAGTCTTCATCTTTTATCCGTGGAATAAAATTGCCGTCTGACAGTTTTTGTATGGAAAAACTGTCAAAAATTCAAAAAAAATATTCGCGGGGTACGACTTATACTGTATAAATGTTTGGTGAAATTCGCCTTAGTATGTTTAACAGCAACAGGGGTATAAGACTACATGGTGCGAGATGATACTTCTAACCAGGTCCAGTCAAAAGGGTTCGATACAAGGTCAGTTTTACCTTCATACCCGTCTTTGTGGGTAACTGTTACAGAAGATAGATTGACTACGACAACGTCAGGAAGGATGACTTTTAGAAGCAAATCGTTGTTACTAAACAGTCTGATCGTTACGAGTATAATATGACTTTGTACTCTTCCGTTCAAACAAATCTGGCGCAGATTCATCTGTTTAAATTTATCTCTTCATATATCTTCTTCTTTTCTTGTGGATTTGTGACTAACTGGTGTCAGAGTCTTAAAGCCGCCCAAGGGCCTCTGATTTGGCTTCATATACCGTCGAGAAATATGTCTCTGGCATACCGTTTTTTTCGTATACAGGATGTAAGGGTAAACACTCTTGTCATTCAAACCATGGGTAGTTGACTTAAATATATAAATAAATGACCGAACACAACAAAAAAGAAACGTTATTTTCATTAAAAGATTTTAAAAAGTTTCTATCTGACACCGTGCTTGCTAGCGAAACAGCTGACTGACTAAGGGAGGGATCGCGCTCGCTGCCGGTCAGGTCACATCCCGTACCCCCCGCCCGTGTTGAGACGCAAGTTCGTTGCCCTAGCGCATAGGGCAACGAACTTGCGTATCTTGTGGTAAAATTTTGATATAAAAAAAATTAAAAAAAAGTTGTAATTTTCCATTGATTTTACGTTCTATAAATGAAACCAAACCACTGGTTTGAATGACAAGAGTGTTTACCCTAACACCCTGTATGGTAGCCTATGATGCTAGCTTAGCACATTAAGCCGTTGGTCCCGGGTGTCTTTCGCGGATCTTTGACCATCGTTACGGATTGTCAGAAACCTGAGAGTCTGATAGCCAGTCTTACCAAGGGGTATCTTAATCCAGTAACTGGGTTGTAGAGGTCAGATCTGCAGTCGCTCCATGTAAAATACGGGTATTCAGCTGCATCCCGTTAGACTGGAAGCCGAGCCCAACATAGTTGGGAAAAGGCTATGCAGATGATGATATGGTATAAGTGATTAAAAGTGGATTAGTTTACACCATCTCCATCTATTACTCCGCCAATCAAGCACCCAAATAAATGTTGCAACCGAACAGAAAGTTCAAGCAACCCATGTCAAAGACCAATCAATGAATTCCGTTCACTTTCTACGTGACTCGAACAAGCTAGCAACGTTAGCATATCAACAAACATTAATTTAAACAAATCGATTGTTCACAATACAATATTTGGATCGCTGCCAATCCCCCGTGTTATTTTGTTGTCGTTACGACGCTGGTCGATGATTGATCCTTCATTGTTACTTGGATTTGGTAACAGTTTATACGGGTCACAGTATGTTTAACGGTTTTGAATGATTGTTAGTTTTATTGCAATGTCAATCATGCTGTCTATTTTGGCACGTGCTTATAGATAGTTTTTATTTGCATTGCATTGCCTTCCCGGGTATAGAGCCGTTCTGTCGTGTTTCTATTTCTGTTGCTCATATACAGGAGCGGTACCCGTCAACGGCAGAGGCAACTTCAGCCGTCTACTGCTGTCGTTGAGCACCGTACTCATATTCACGAGCGGCACGTTGTCGACGGCTGCCGTCAACCCGTGTGCCGCGGCGGAAGTTGCCTCTGCTGTTTGACGTATGCATTGATAGTCATTTTGCTTGAGGGTGACAAAAAGAGCGAGGAGCTCGTGGCTAAGTAATAACAGCCGCTCGGGTCGATCCATCAGGGTAAGCTACGCTTGCCGGGCTTGGTCCGTGGATGGGTGACCATTTTCACATATCGAGACTCCTCCGTGTCTCGGAAAGCACGTTAAGCCGTTGGTCCCGGCTGTCATTTGTGGATCTTTGACAGTCGTTACGAGTCGTCAGAAGCACAAAAATCTGACAACCAGTCTAACCAAGGGGTATCATATTACCCAGTTACTGGGTTGTGGAGGTCAGATAGGCAGTCGCTCCATGTAAAATTCTGGTATTCAGCTGCATTCGGTTAGACTGGAAGCCGACCCCAACATAGTTGGGAAAAGGCTAGGCAGATTTTTGGTGACAAAAAGAGCGAACTTGAAATTATAAAAAAAAATGACAATCGAAATGGATAGCAATGTAGCTCATTGTTAGTTAGTAAAAGTCTGACACGCCCTCCCGCTCCGTGAATAATATACACTCCGTTAATTCAAGTCACAACTGTCATTCATTGACAGTCGTATGAAAAAACACCCGGCAAATTGACGTGGTGTGTTAAATGCTTTACAATTAATTTCCCTGATAACTGATATACTAGCTAAATGTTCTAGTGGTGGGAGTCGATCTTTCATCTAGTACCACCATAATTGCCCCGCAACACGATACAAGATAGATATGAGTTTCTACCGAGCTGTATCCTGAACTACATAATTATTTGAGTTCCGGGTGACATACATACATGTGCTCCGATCCTTACAAGGTCCTATGCGTGACAGAACACTAGTATCACAAATAAATTATCGATATTCCATACAAAACTATCATTGTATTCTCAAATGACATAGCGTTAAATGTGTAAAGTTATTTAAAAATATTCTCGCAATAGCGTGTCCAATAATGACACAATTTAATTATATATTATTATCGACGAAAGGATCTAGAATTAACTGGTTTACCGTATCTATCGCTGAATTGAGATGAAGTTGCATGACATTTAGGCGCTGTCAACGCTTATTTATTTTAGCTGTCAAAGTGACAGTTCCCGACGTCTCTCTGACAGGGCAACTGTCAGATGTAACCGATGCCTAGAGATAGGGTATACTAGTGTTAATTGTACTCGTTTTCATCTGTAGATTAATCGATTGTTGGCTATTTATATTCAGTTGTAAGCTGCAGTGTCGAACAAAATATTTGAATTATTATTTCAATTATTTATACAGTCTGAGTTTTTGAGATAGGAATCAGCCTGTATAATATGTAAAGTCAGATAAGCTCATTGGGATCACTAGTATTTAAAAAAACATTTAGATGAATCACAATTTATATACTTAAATACGGTAAGATGAAACGGGTGTCTAGTATTTAATTTTGAGTTCTCTCTTTTTGACCTTGGAATAAGTTTAAACTGCCCGTATATTAAAACGTAAATTTCACGTTCTCATACGAATTACACGATAACAGAACTTCGTTCGGCGGCTACTTTTTCCTCTAAGCGATAACGACCTATCACACGGCTATGAATAATAATAGGAATCGGTGACCGCCAATCACAGCTTCCTTTTTATCAGAAGCACCTCCCCTAATAAGCTTATCGTTCTTGAGTGCTGAAAACAAGTCTAGTCTAGAAAGGGGACAATTACTGCAAGCGATGACTTGCTTTTTTGGGTACTGGTGTAGCTAAGTGTAAGCTTTAGTGTGTAAACTGTATAAGTTTAATTCATTCAATTCTCGAGCAAGAGTGGACCATTCCGCGTGGTTAAAACGTTATGACATTAGGGATCCTAAGATGGATGATCGACAGCCTCCCACTGTCTGCGGATTCTAGTCGTTTATCTGTCTGCCAAGCATGTTCATCATTATCTTCTACTAGCTGCGCCCCGCGGTTTTACCCGCATAAGTCTCGATCCTGTGGGAATATTGGAATAAAATGTATCTCATGTCCTATTCCAGGTCATGGTCTATACCTGTGCCAAATTTCATCCAAATCCGTTCAGCAGTTTTAGCGTGAAAGCGTAATAAACAAATAAATCCACTTCGCATTTATAATATTAGTTAGGATAACATTATTATGCCCTTATCCCAATTTTGTTGGAGTCGGTGTAATATGTCTATCTCATAAAAACATATCAAATATAATATTTTCATCAATCTCTACGTACATCACACGTCAATACTTATCAGGCGTTATCTCAGTGTTTTCTACCTTCCTTTTCAAATCTCCTTTTACACAATTCATTCATCTTATCTTAGGCCTGCCTCTTTTCATGTCCCATATCCCTGGGACGCCCTTTATATGGGGAAATATAAAAGTAGCGCCAGTGACAGAAAAGTTGAAAGGAAATCGTTTGGCCTGGTATGTGATGAGGAGAGAGGAAACGCCTGTGAAAAAAAAGTGATGAATATAAATGTTCCGAAAGTCTGACAGCCAGTCTTACCAAAGAGGTATCGTATTACCCAGTAACTGGGTTATGGAGGTCAGATAGGCAATCACTCCATATTAAATACTGGTATTCAGCCGACGCCAACATAGTTGGGAAAAGGCTAGGCTCATACACATTTTCTTTCTTTTCATACGACATTTTCACGTACTGGGTTTTGTTCCACGCAAGTGAAGCTACTAGTAGAATCCTATTTAACCTACACCTTGAAAGTCATCAGCTGTGACTATGAGTAATAGGCAATTGACTGATGATTATTAATGAGGCCTTAACTGGTTTTAATAGTCTTAATTGAAACCTCTTTCACAGGAGAAACGTGTGACATTGGCTGGATATATTATACAGTATGCAGGGGAAGGCACCGTTATCACTCAAACCATGGGTAGTTGACTTAAATATAAAATGAAATGACCGAGTAACAAAAAAAAAACTTATTTTTTTTAAAAGATTTTAAAAAGTAAATATCCGTCACTGTCCCGATACTCATGGATATGCGCTCGAGAGAGCTGCGAAACAGCTGACTGAAGAGGGTGTAACGTCCCGCCCCCGCCAAATGCCGCCCGCCGTGTTGAGACGCAAGTTCGTTGCCCTTGCGTATAGGGTGAAATAAAATAAAAATAGTTGTTTTTTTTCCTTTGATTTTACGATCTATAAATGAAACCAAACCACTGGTTTCAAGGATAACGGTGTTTACACTAACATCCTGTATAGTTTCAGGAACCTCGAATGTAGTATTTTATCGACTGGCTTTATGTTTACTGGCCCTTCGATCCTCGAATATTTTTATAGCACAAACATAGCATTTAATATGGGTACAGTAACTGAAACTACAGTTTCATAATATCACTTGAATCACTATACTTCACTCAGCGGTTCAGGTTGATCAAAGTTCGCTCTTCTGTAAACCGTGTTACCTTCAGAATCTGCAAGGTCTGTTTGTTAATTAGTTCCAATTTTTAATTTCCATCTATGACTATAAAGGAAATAGCAAACTCTATTTTTGATTGCTCAAAGTGATAGTGACATTTGATAACCTGTTCTAAAAATACTTCTCAACACACATTTCACCACCCAGATATTTACATAAAGTCTGCAACTACTTTCGTATTCCTCAAACCCAAAAGTTTGACATAAATCAGAATTTCTTTAAGCAAAACTGACATCTATTATTACCGATGTTTAAACTCTAAAATAGCGTGAAAATTTTCGGTCCAACAGTCGTGCGTTTAATCCAACAAAAGAACACTTGTGCAAGTTATTGCTATTATTGAAGAAAACAAATAATAATGCATATAATGCTCAATAGCTCGACATTGAAAGTAGGCGTTGAGTTACGTAACCCTAGAAACGGCGGGGACAAGTATTGAATATCACTCGACGCACGTGGCGGCCAATGATGTACCCATGTAGGTAAGTAATCGGTTGAGAAGGTACCTGAAGGTTTCTTTAAACGCTGGTTATTGTGGACAGGGAAAACAGAGAAGTGAGTTTTGAGTGAATTGCAGACAGAATAATGGTGCGAAATGAATCTGTCAAAGGAAAATAGACGATCTATAAATTTTTCAATATAGAAGTCATATAAAGATCTAATACAAATAATCAATATCTCTACACAATTATGTAAAAGTGAAGTGTCTGTTTGTAATGTCAGCTTATCAGATTTTTACTAAATGCATTATGATATATGAAAGTATAATACGGAATATAGAAAAAAAATGGAAATTTTGTCTGTCTGCTTGTTCCGGCTAATCTCCGAATCGGCTGTACCGATTTTGACGGGACTTTCATTGGCAGATAGCTGATGTTATAAGAAGAATTCTTATAACGGACGAATTCTTTGATGCTCAATGAGCCCCTCCCCTTTATTTTTTCTTTTTAATTTTTTTATTTACTATTTAGGTATATTATATTTGCAATTATTTTTTATAAGAAGTAACTTAGGCTACTTTTATTTGAGACAAAGAATTAGGGTCTACACGGGCGCAACGGCGGGCAGCAGCTAGTAATATGATATAATAGTATTACCTACTTATCTGAAGCTATCATGATTTCAAAACAAGCAAGAACAGCAATTTTCAGAATGCATTGCTCTTTACGAAATCAGAAGCAAAAAAACTTGAGAAGTAAGATAGAAAGTCATCAGGTAAAGATTTTTCAAAAGACAATCAACAGACATGAACCGGTTTAAAAAAAATGAGGTTTGCAAAAAAAACAGTTGCTTAGCGTCAATGAGGAAAACTAAAGTAGTCGTGGTCATTAACCTCCCAAATAAAGGAGTTACATCGTTTACAGAATTAGAATATCAGTAGGTACTTTAATTGGGTTGCTCATAATTATAATTTTGGTATCCTTTGGTTACTAGCCACATAAGGAAGATTGTTTTACGCTTACTACTCGCGTTATCACTATTATGCTATAGGTAGCATAGTAACTATACTTACCTATTAGCTAATCGTGTTGCTATCTGCACTACAAATTAAACAAAGACGCGTTTTGTTTATAATCTCAATAGTGGTGTTTCCTCGCATTTCTATATAAAATATAAAATAGAGCAGTGAGTTTAATTATGATAACCTCTTTGCTTATCAAGAGATTCTCTCTCTCTCTAATGCATATGGCCTAATTTCGGATGATTATAATTGGCGCGGATAAGCTCCGATGTTGTTTTGTTAATTAGTTTGTCGGTTCGCAGTTGTTTGTGTGGTCTCTGTGAATGTTTGAATACCTTGGGAGTGTCTTCGCACTGGATGTTTGTGTGACGTAGGCATTGTCGCAGCGTAGGCTGCGTAGACTCAGCGTAGGCATCGTAGACGCGGCGTAGGCAGCTCTGTGGGTCTTGCTAAATTCCAACGATTTGAAAATTGAAAATACTCGTTTCGCACATAATTTTACTTAGTTTTAAGACTTCATTCATATATTTGGGTGATATTTATTCATTCGAATTTACATTGCGTTTAGGTCGCGCATTTGTGCTAGAGACGGTGACACGACGTAGCATTGGCAGCGTAGTCGTAGCGTAGGCCGCGTACGCTCGGCGTAGGCATCGTAGACGCAGCGCAAACGCCGCGTATACGCGTAGAGGGAATGTCATTAGGCCATGTGTCTGTCTAGTACTAACACTAGATAATAGTATGAGTTACTCACTCATACTATTATCTAGTGTTCATTCAGGAAGAAGCCAGGTTTGACTAAATAACTGCTGAAATGTTATAGTGATGCACTAATAATTATCCGGGTGATGCAACATTAGGTAATTTTTTCTGTGTTTGGAAAAGTCACCAAATCAATTATAACCTGAAATGGTTCGTTATAGATAATTTTTCAGGGTTGACCAATGATAATTTTAAATTATAATTAAAATCGTTCATTCAGATTATAATGTTTGTAAGTAGGACTTTTAATCACAGCCTTGAAATTATAATAGTTTTTATAATAAGTCCGTTGAGAAATGATAGATATACAAACAATAATTATAGATATAACAACAAGTAGATAGATACTTGTTACGATTTATGAAGGAAGGACGCATGATTTCATGTCAAAACTGAAAAGAAAATTTGAGAAAAAAAAAATTACATTCCAATTTTTACCCGACTACGGCGAATAAAAAAGGAGGGTTATGATTTTGACCGGTATGTATGTATGTATGAATGTTCATCTGTTCCCTCCTATCTTCTAAACCACACATCACAATTTGACAAATGAGGTTGGAAGCGTCTTGATTGTCCGCTGGTTATAGGCTATGTGACGTCACATTAAATTAATAATGGCGCCCTCTAGAGGACATAAAGTCAGGAACTTAAAAAAAAAAATTGTTTAGTCGTACCATGTTGGGTATCAAATGAAAGAGCTTAATGAGCACATTTCAAAATATATATATTATAAATCCAAAAACATTTAAAAAAAATTAAAGTAATAAAAACTAAAACCCAACTACGGCTAAAAAGGTATAAACAAGACACCACAGACAGACAAATTAAAAATCCGGAGTCACACGTGTTAGGCCTCGAACAGATTACGTGTGACTCCGGATTTTTAATTTGTCTGTCTGTGGTGTCTTGTTTATACCTTTTTAGCCGTAGTTGGGTTTTAGTTTTTATTACTTTAATTTTTTTTTTATAATCAAATTAACTGTCGTTGTCTGAATGATTCTTAGTACTCAAAAAGTTCGACCAAAAGTCTGCTTTCATCCCAAAAAAAAAATACTTTGAGAAAATATCTAAAAATAATCAATAAATAGCGTTACATACACGATAATACCTACTACTAAGAAACACTCGACGATAACATAGTTAAAAGAAAATGTGTCACAACCTTGATTTGTACGATATTATGTTACTAAACTGATAACCCCGTCGGGGATTCGTATCGGCTATCATTCAGATTCGGCTGTTACGCAAGCGGAAGCCGTATTATGTGGTCGAGCTGATATTATTGTATTTTGTGGAGTTTGTTTTTTGTTATTTTCATAAAACGGATTATTTATAAAGTTAGGGGGACTTACACGAAAAATACGTTTCATACCTTGTGTTTTTTTTCATAAAAAGGTCTGTGAGTCAAGTTGGCCATTTGCCTCGCCACAGCTACTGTTCCTGTGTTTTCCAATTTAATTAAAATGATCTTCAATCAAACATAGTTCATTAAAATCTTCAGAATTCCACACACAGTGCATTGGGTACGGTTACTAGTGTTAATTGACTTAGTTGTAAATGATAGGTACTGTTTGTTCACTACGTATTTACTACTGACCACGTGATCGACTCAATTAAGTGGTTTATGACCGTTTGTGGCAACTTCGTGAGGAGCGCTAGCGAGAAATTAATATGTTCGGAGAACTGCGTCCAGAGGTTCGATTTATTCACATTTTGATAATCCTTAAATAAAATTGAAAGGATTTTTCACAATAATGTTGTGTAGTAATCATTTTGTCAGCCTACTCTATAAGTCTGCGCACTCGTTTCGTGGAGTACCTTCTATTGTTCATTTTCATATATTATAGCAATTTTTATTCACATTTTAAGTGAAAAACTAACTTATTCACAGGGCATAGACAACAATATCAGCAACAACGATGATGGCAAATTAAAAAAGGTATGGGACTGACATAAGCTACGGAAAAGCTTACGTCAATCCAGTTGAATTATGAAACGCTTTGAAAGCGATTGCTACCCTGTCTAGGCAATCACGTGCTTCTTTACTTGTAAATTTAAACCGAGCATGTCTCAATTAATATTGTCCTCTTCATTCAGACTGTCTGAATGGATTCACTAAGCTTTAATATAATAACAGTCACTTCACAGATAAGTAATCGATGTCGTAACGTTCGATCTTTGTTTTGGTGCTACTATTTATCTTGTCTAACTCGTCCTCGGATCTTGGCCTCGGCACGAGATAAAAACTTGAACTGTTCTATCCGAATTGTGAAGATTTGTCTAGTAGGTCGGAAGCCGGATCTAATCATCATTCTCCTGCCCTTATTCGAATTTATTTGGGGTCGGCGCAACATGTCCCTTTCTTCCATAATTCTCTATTAGCCGTCATCTCGGTAGTCACCCCCCTTTCTAGCCATATCATCTTTCACACAGTCCATCCATCGTTTCTTTGGTCTTCCCCTACTCTTATAGCCATCGATATTCATACCCAAAACTTTCCTCACAACATTTTCCTAAGCCGGATCTAATATGGTGGGATATTTTATCTTTTGATCAGACGCAACAAACTCAAGATTTTCATCTGCACTAATATTGTAAAGAGGAAAGATTTGTATTTTTGTGTGTATGTTTGTAATGAATAGACTCAAAAACTACTACGCCGATTTAAAAAAATCTTTCAGCATTAGAAAGCTCCATTCACCCTGAGTAACATAGGCTATAATTTATAAAGATTACACGCGGGCGAAGCCGCTGGCGGCAGGTAGTCTTTCATAATTATGTTTGTGTCGATTTGTGACCTCCTCCCGTACTCTTTTGCTCACTGCTGAGCCTTGTGAACGCCCTGTCCATATCCCACCGGGGTGCTAGCACGTAGTCGCTTCTCTAATATACATTATTATAAATTAAACTCGCTTTTCGTGTTTGTCTCTATAACCACGTTGTTCTTCTAAACCACGCAACAGATTATGATAAGGTCTTCACCATCGTTTAGAGAATTTATTCCGGAAGGTTTTTGTGTTTAATACGTTCGTATTAAAGTTACATATAACTAAGAAATCTCGATGTTTTGTCAAGTAAGAACCGTGGGAAGTAGCAGCTGGTCGCAAGTAGTTTATAACTTGGCTGGAGGTCTTAAGGCATCCACAGGATAGCCCGGTTAGGCAGCCAGCCACCTCAAGGTTGACCTACGAGATGCCATACATAAAATGGAGCCAGATCTACCTCCATTTTTGCCGATCTTTGGCTTATTGTTGTGGCGGTATCTACATCGCCACATGCGAACTACGCATCGAAGACCTGACGTCACGTAAAAATCCTAACGTCACAAAAATCCTGCATCGCGCAATTAGAGTTCACCGTGCAGTGGACATATATACAAGAATCCAATATAAATCATTGGGCAGTTGCCCGCCAGACACAACACCCGTCTGGTCGGAGGATCCTCCCTCTTCTATGGGTGATGAGTGAACTTTACACCCTGTTCCTCATACCCCTAAATTGTAATGCATTGGAGATCTTGGTGTCTCAGTGTTGCTTCACTTGGTCAGACCATCGTGTAGGGTTACGTCCCTCAAAACACAAATTTTTGATATTAAAAAAAATCAAGTAACAAAAACTAAAACCCAACTACGACTTAAAAGGTATAAACAAGACACCACAGACAGACAAGTTAAAAATCCGGAGTCACACGTAATCTGTTCGATTTCTGCCCTAACACGTGTGACTCCGGTCGTAGTTGGGTTTTAGTTTTTGTTACTTGATTTTTTTTAAAATTCTTTTGGGGTTATAATATATATATTTTTGAAATGTGCTCATTAAGCCCTTTCATTTGATACCCAACATGGTACGATTAAACCATTTTTATTTTTAAGTTCCTCACTTTATGTCCTCTAGAGGGCGCCATTTTTAATTTAATGTGACTTCACATAGCCTATAACCAGCGGACAATCACGACGCTTCTAACGATACCTCATTTGTCAAATTGTGATTAGTGGTTTGGAAGATAGGAGGGAACAGATGAACATACATACATACATACATACATACATACATACATACATACCGGTCAAAATCATAACCCTCCTTTTTTCTTCGCCGTAGTCGGGTAAAAAGGCATACAATTTATTGTAACACAGACTTTATTGTAACATGCCTTTGTCCCATTTCGACCCCAAAAGACTATAATTCTATATCAACACAAGCTACATAATCTCTAGGTATATGCAGTATATGCACTTGTAAACTGCGATAGATTTCAATTGAATCTTCGTTCTTACATCGTGCGTTGTCCTATTTATCTGCTCGTATTGAGATCGGATGCAGTGAAGACAGAAGTAGACTAGCTCATTTTACAGTGTTAATAGTGCAACATATTTGTACCAACATAGGTACATAGGTTATTGAGACAAACGATATTTTTTTATAATGTGTTAGTTGTACCTACTGTCTTTACTGTGGAAACCAAAGAACATCCCTCAAAGACAAACCTATTTCGTTTTTTAGGGTTCCGTACCCAAAGGGTAAAACGGGACCATATTACTAAGGTTCCGCTGTCCGTCCGTCCGTCTGTCACCAGGCTGCATCTCATGAACCGTGATTGTTAGACAGTTGACATTTTCACAGATAATGTATTTCTGTTGCTGTTATAACAAAAAAAAACTAAAAAACAGAATAAAATAAATATTTAAGGGGGCTCCCATACAACAAACGTGATATTTTTACGGTTTTATAGATAATGGTACGGAACCCTTCTTGCGCGAGTCCGACACGTACTTGTCCGGTTTTTTCAATTACACTTTTGGATAACGAACCTAGTTCCTAACAAAACATAATTAAACCAGAATCAATCAAATTATTCAAAGAGAATTAGTACTTTTTGAATGTCAAAATTACTTAAGATCAATCTGCCTAGCCTTTTCCCAACTATGTTGGGGTCGGCTTCCAGTCTAACCGGATGCAGCTGAATACCAGTATTTCAAAATATCAAATATCAAAAAGTCCGCTCTTCACCACTTCCTAGTGCTTTAGCTGAGAAGAAGAAGTGACGCAATAAAATGGGCAGATAGAAACATACCAACAACCACCTCCTTTTTTGAATTAGTTTAAAAATGCTATCTCGCTTCCGCTATACAGGCTGTAAGGGTAAACAGTCTTGTCATTCAAACCATGGGTAGTTGACTTAAATATAAACATAAATGACCGAAAACAACAAAAAAAAAACGGTATTTTCATTAAAAGATTTTAAAAAGTTTCTATCCGACACCGTGCTCGCTAGCGAAGCAGCTGACTAACTGAGGGAGGGGTCGCGCTCGCGGCCGGTCAGGTCGCGTCCCGCACCCCCTGCCAGTGTTGAGACGGAGCAACGAACTTGCGTCTTTTGTGGAAAAATGTAGTTTTAAAAACAAGAAAAAAAAAGGAAACAAACAAGAAAACAAGAAAAACCAAACCACTGGTTGCAAGGATAACGGTGTTTACCCTAACACCCTGTATACAAAGTCATAACCTAATAATATTACCGTATTTTTTCCTTCACTTATATAATAAATGATTATTAATAGTACCGACCTACTATTATATAAACGATTATTATATTATGATCATACTTTTATCGCTTTATAGCATTCCCAAATAGGCATGTCATATAATCAATTAGTTTCTAGTTTACAGCTAAAATAGTATCGAGTGAACTGTGATAAAATGAGTTCGACTGAGATAAGATTTTGTTTTGTAGACATAATAGTTTTAATATGGCAGCTTGATAAGCGCCTTGGCTTAGCGCTTGGCTGGTAATAATATTTTCAGGGGGCCTACCACCACCCCTTATAACAGTATTATTTTAATATTATTTCAGTGTAGGAAAGAGATGAAGCTCTACAGGATGTATAGCTCCATCTCTTTCTAATACTGCTGTAATCGGTGGTGGTAGGCCCCCTGGTCAATAAAAATTGGTCACTTTCAAAAGACTGTGAAAGCGCGAAAAATTGTCTACTGCTTCATCACATTTATGATCGCTTAATTTGAAAAATGGAACAGCTGATTTTTTCTCTCTGTTGTCTGTCTGTTTGGTCCCATAGAAAGGAAGAAAATACGTTTATTTGCGGCAAACATGACGCTGAGAAAGGACAAATATAGGTACGAAAATAACAAGTTGCGGGAAAATATGCGTCACAATCACGCAAAATAGCCATCACTCAGCATAATGCTGCGACCCTATGCGAGACAAAGCCCCAGCACTGATTTTCAGTGACAGCCGGCGTTGAATAGTTTGTTCATAATGATGAATAAGTGCAATGATCCCATTATTTTAATAACACACACAATACTGGAGATAATTTATAACATTATGTACATTTCGTAGACAGACCGTACAGTCCACGTCATGTCCAAGGTTTATTTTCCTGAAAGTCTATTCACATTCCTATTGCGTTTTCTGGTTCTACGAAATCGCAAGAACTAAACACCACAGCATAGATAAGCTGTGGTGTTTTTTATCGAACTGACAATCAAAAATCAATCGATTATTCACCGATCCACCCTCGTGCAGCGAAAGACAGTGAGTGAAACACATCAAATAAAACCATAAAGTTTAGTAATTCGCCAACGATGACAGTTTACCATAATCATGTTGACTTATCTCAACTTACAGGATATGTTATATCAAAATGCGAATAAAATGCACATTGTAGGAAAGTTCCACGATTTAAAAGAGTCGAGAGGAAGCCATTATCGACAATGAGTACATAATCCTGACTCACGTGGCACTCACCAACGTGACCTAACAGGGTTATAATACATGGAAAATGTTTTTGCGATCTATAAAAGTCAATTTTATTGTTTTTGGGGGAATGAGCTCACTATTTAAATCTTTGGTTGTCAGGGCGCTGTGTTCGCGAATGTTTTTGGCGGGTGTTGGTTTTTTTTGAGTTTTCTGTTAAAGTTGCGCGTGCGGAATTAATTTCTTTTCAGTAAAGTCCCCTTAAACAAACAAACCTTGCTGTACTCTGAAAGTCACTTGCAGAAAATCAAAAGAAAGTTCTAAATGGGCCGTAGGCATATGGAACTCGTCCTATATGCCTACGGCCCATTTACCCAGAACTTTCTTTTGATTGATTCTGCAAGTCGTCTTAGATGGGCCGTAGGCATCTAAGACGAGTTGACGAATTACCCGTGCTTGTCACTATTATATATATACATAACTTGGTTGCTTTGCATCCATTCGTATTTAAATTAAAAATCAGAACTATCTATATCCTTACATCCTTACATAATATAGAACAAAGTACTCTGCCGCGTCTGTCTGTCGTCCTGTTCGCGATAAACTCAAAAACTACTGCACCGATTTTCATGCTGTTTTCACCAATGGATAGAGTGGTTCGCGAGGAAGGTTTTAGTATATAATAACCGACATCCACGCGGGTGAAGCCGCGGACATCAGCTAGTTAATATTATAAAGAGGTATTTGTGAGTTTGTATGTAGGGGGAAATCTTCGGAACTACTGATCCGATTACGAAAATTCTTTTACAAATGGGAAGCTACAGTATTGCCGAGTGACATAGGATGTTTTATGGACACGGACGAAAGGGACACAGAACTGCTAAGTAGGTATAGCAATAATGCCTTCTGTACTGCTATACTTCGCGGTACCCACCAGTAGGTGATTCCAGGGTGATATGAGTACATCATCATCTGCCTAGCCTTTTCCCAACTATGTTGGGGTCGGCTTCCAGTTAACCGGATGCAGCTGAATACTAGTATTTTACATGGAGCGACTGCCTATCTGACCTCCACAACCCAGTTATGGGTAATACGATACCCCTTGGTAAGACTGGTTGTCAGACTTTCGGGCTTCTGACGACCCGTAACGACTGTCAAAGATCTACGAATGACAGCCGACCCAACGGCTTAACGTGCTTTCCGAGGCACGGAGGAGTCTCGTTAAGTAAAGATGGTCACCCATCCACGGACCAACCCCGGCAAGCGTAGCTAAACCTGTTGAATCGACCCGTGCGGCTGTTACTACTTAGCCACGAGCTCCTCGTGATATGAGTACATAATGTCTGCAAAAACTCCAGTTAGTTATTTATGATTTTACATAAATTGTGAAATCTTACAAACATTGTCTAGTTTTTACCAAGATATTACCTATACTGTAGTCGTAGGCCTTGACCTTACGTATATGTACGTAATTTTAACATAATACTGTGATATATTTCAATTTACAAATACTAAGAGGTAGAGGGGACTCGTGGCTAAATAATAACAGCCACACGCGTCGATTGAAGGTTAAGCAACACTCGCCGAGTTCGAGTTCATGGATGGGTGACAATTCCTTACATTTTAAAATCACTTAAGGGGCGTACCCTACCTGAAATTGCTTAGCATGATCCTCCGTTATGCCGAAAATACTGCAGCATTCAATTTGAAATAAATATATGTTAAAGTTGAGGATTGATGCTAGGCCCTATGTTTGGCGAAAAGACGTAACATAAAATTATCTCTATAGAAAAAAAATCCAAAGTTGCCTCTTAACAGAAGTATAAACCGCTGGTATTAAAAAATACTTCAAATTAGATCATGAAACTTTGCATATTATCTGAACTATGTATAAAACAGGTCTTATCTTCACCGTAAAAAGCAATTACCTAAACTTTTTGAGGCTTGAGAGCCGTAAGCGTCCCACTCCGTCTCGCTCTCACTCAGGTCGCGAGTAGTATGGTGCGAGCAAGATAAAATCTGAGGTAGGTGGTCCTGGTTGTCATTTGTAGATCTTTGGCAGTCGTTACGGATAGTCAGAAGCCCAAAAGCCTGACTGTCAGTCTCAATGGGTATCGTGTTACCCAGTAACTGGGTTGTTGAGGTCAGATAAGCGATTGCTCCATGTAAAGTACTGGTATTCAGCTGCATCTAGTTAGACTGGAAGCCGATCAAAGCGAAGTTGGGAAAAGGCAGGCAGATTGTTTGAAATACTAAAAAGTTATCTTGCCTGCATTGTTGAAAGCTGTTCTATTTACAATATTAATCCACATAATGTCTGAATATCAAAATAAAAAAAGATATAACAAGGAAATATATTATATTTTTTTAAATGTATTATTACTTTTTCATAAATAAATTTAATGTTTTCTTCAAATTCCGTTCCTATATTGAACCTCTATTTATAAGAATCTCCATAGACAACTTTCGCGTTTATGTCGTTTGTTCCTTATAACTGCTTGATCGGTATCACTAATAATTTAAATAAAATACAACTGCTAATAGTCTACTAATTAAGTATGTCTGCCTCGTTGGTCTTGTGATCACAAGCGCTACTGCTGACCATGGGGTCCTAGATTCGATTCCCAGGTCGGTCAAATTATTATTCAGGAATTTCTCAGTAGCAGCCCGGAGTCTGGATTTGTGTTTTACATTTCATTGTCATCATTCACAGCCCGACTTCACCCACTGTTGGGCATACTCCTCTCTTTTCTTGTGCCAATCCCCGTGCTCCTATACCAGGCTCATCCAGGTTATGGGATGGCAACAATGTCAATGCCTTTTATTGAATACCAGTTATGTAAATAATTGGAGAAATGTGAGTGTATTATAGGTAGGTACACCTCTGCCTAACCCATCGCAGAATACAGGCGTGATGTAATGTTACAACTATAGATTACTAGCTGCGCCCCGCGGTTTCACCCGCGTAAGTCTCGATCCCGTGGTAAAATATCGGGATAAAAAGTCAAAGTCAAAGTCAAAGTCAAAGTCAAAGTCAAAGTCAAATAATTTATTTCAAATAGGCACATAATATGGCACTTTTGAACGTCAAACAAAGAAATAGAATTGATTCTAGTTGCCCCTTCCAAAAGGTAGTTTTCGTATGGAGAAGAATGGGCAAGAAACTCCACCGTTACTCTTTTAAAAATGTTTTACAATATTTTGTATACATTAATTATATAATTATATGTGAAGACGATGCACCTATAATAAGATAACTGTAGCACAAAAGGTAAAAAGAATTATAAATGGAGCAATAATGAATAAATTAATTACCAGATACATGGTGCTCACATATTTACAAAGATTGTAAAAGTATACGATATTACAATAGTCCTAACATTGTTACAAGTAGTACATACAAATAATAAATAAAAAAACTAAATTAGCTATCAGTTTGATTTTGTCCAGACACTAAATCGTCCTATGGAGCAAGACCAGCATGTTTCCAAGCATTCTTATCTTGGATATAATCCTCTAATTTGTAATAAGCTTGTTTACAAAGTGTACTTTTTATATGAGTTTTAAATTTTCTTTCATTTAATTGCAATATATCACAAGGTATTTTGTTATAGCATTTATGTTATTTATAAAAAGCATCCTATGTCCTATTCCAGGTCAAGGTAGTAGACCTATTGACCTGGAATAGGACATAGGATACTTTGCCTGTGGCCAGATTACATCCAAATCCGTTCAGCCGTTTTAGCTTGAAAACGTAACAAACAAACAAACTCACATTCGCATTTATAATGCCAGCTTCCGCCGATAAAACGTAGCCTATGTCCTTCCCTAGGATACCATCTAGCTCCTTGCCAAAGTCCGTTCAGTGGTTTAGGCGTGAAAAGGTATATTATATATATATATATAGACAGACAGAGTGACGAATTTATATTATTAGTATGGATTAGTAAAGAAGTAAGGATAAGGATTAGATAAACTACCTTTATCTACACCGATGCTATAAATCCTCTCTAAAAGTTTCCGAAACAGTTAGCTTATTGCCAACATTAAAACAAACAGTGTCATAGTAACCATAATATCATCCAGACGGGTGTTATAATTTTGTACTGAATTTCATAATGCAACTCATTTAAAAAAAAGAACATTGTCGTTCACGAGCGTTTCACTAACAAAGCACCGTAATTTAAAAACAAAACACATTCGAATTCGAAAAAATCGAATTCACGTCGTATTTGTTCGATATTGGTATTGCAAAGAAACTTTTATCGCCATTTTTGTTCGATATTGGTATTGCAAAGAAACTTTTGTAGAAGATTCATATCATGGGTGTAGATAAAGTCTTGTATGCTACTGTAAATAATTAGGTATTAAAACACTCATGTGATCTAATCAGTGGCCAGTGAAACCCACATTCGTGTTTTAAGACCCCTTATTCTAAAACAGTTGCATAAATAACTAAAATACAACCCGAGTCATCTTTCGAAGTTTCTTACCATCTGCATCGAAAATAAAAGTGCCTCAAGCGAACCGGTACCTCCAAGCAAAGCGAATACCGACACGATACTCAGTTAATTAGTGTTTTTGCGTACTAATCGGTACATGTTTGTTTGTATGTATGTATGTTCGCAAAGCAGGAAACGAGACGAGACGCTATCGCGAATTTCGTTCTCACTGATGCACTACGGTTGACGAGTAATGGCCACTGATTAGAGAATACTGCAGTTCACATAACAAGTGATTATTTAAAGAGTTTTTAATTAAGTAACTGAATATTTAATTTACACGATTCCTATCCTATAGTTGTATAAATGTTGAATTTTAGCATTGTTGTTATTTCATTTTTGTTTGTTTTTGCAGGATCATCGCTCTTATGAAAAGTTTATGATTTTCAGGAAAAAAAAAGTAGCCGTACGTAGGAATTCAATGTTGTTTTTCTTTCCTGAATCTATGTTTATTCTTGTAATATTGATTCCTGATGATATTGTTATGAACAAGTAAATAATTGTGTATGTAAATAAAATGCAATGTTAATGTAAGTACTTACTTCTGAAGGTACGAGGTAAAATAATAAGTTAATATTGAGTACCTATTTATAATTTCACAGCTTAATAATTCTCGTACCTAATAATTTTCCGCTATGGATGATAGTGAATTTATAAGAGAAATGTGGTTTTGGTTTTCCTATCATGGATTGTGGTGTTTTGTTATTAATATTATATATTTGTTTTTGTATTACTTATATTAATAATAATAGGTATATTTGAGGAAATTGAAAGGATTTAAATATAGAACGTTTCATATTGTTATGAAAGTTATCAATTGCGCAGTTAATTTGTTACCAACCTATCCCTAAGTATAATGTTCATTGCGTATTTAAAAATAAACACAACAAGAGGATTGGCAAAATAATTTAAAATTTCCTTTCTAAAGTCAACCTAGGGAAGATTGGCGTCACTAAATGTTTTTTTTTGAATGGTAATAGCAATGCAAATAGTGCAATACCTTAACTGTGACTAGATAGATAGATAGAAGATAGAATACTCTTTATTATGTACACCATAAAAATTACAGAGGTATTCCAAGACATAAATTAGAAACTTTACATAGGGTGACACAATGGGCGGTCTTATCGCTAAAAGCGCACACAGAAAGATATATACACGAATTTATCAACGGCCAATTCAATTCGCGCGTATTCCGCGTGCATATTCAAGGTCGAACCGCTGATCTCACCGACCATTTTTTCTAACCAGTATTACACGACCACTTGACGATGTACCGAAATTCTATGGGATTTCATACGAAAGTTGGGAAAACTTAATGACGTTTTCACATAGCCGGGTTGGCTATCGTTCACAAACTCGCATGCCACCCATTGTAACCAATCCAACCATCTTTGAATATTTCATACATTTGTAGCACTTTTTTATTGTTTATGTGTTTTTTGCGGTGCGGTTTTTTGTCGGCGTCACATTCGGGCGCCTGAGGAGCCGTTTTGAGGACGACTCATGGTCGACTTTGTTGTTTCACTAGACATACGTTAGATGTACCTACTATAGTTTGTTATGAGATCAAGAAGCGGTTTAATGTTCTACATTTGGTCTATGATTTTTATACACACATACTGATTTACATCCGTCACTTCATACTTCAGGTCCAGTTGAAAACCAGCGTCAGGCACTTATAGTTATGGCGGGGTCCGCTCGGACCGATGCCTGTCAGGGTTGCGGGAAAGTCCGAAAGGGATACCGGGACCTTGGCAACAGGCAACTGAAGGAACACGGGTGGGTTTTAGTCAGTAAAAGTCTGACAAGCCCTTCCGCTCCGCCCAGAGCGGGAGAAGTCATTGGATGATGTCCCCACCCTAAAAAAAAAAGGCACTTATAGTTGTCTGGAATTTTTACTGAACTGGACCTTTTTGGCGCAGCCGCAGCCGTGAGGCACACTCCCCTGCTATTTTCCTACATCGCACTTTACACTTTTTATTATTTTATTTGGTTAGCAGCTGTGTATTATTCATTGCTAATCTTTCAGGAAGTGAAAGTACTCATGATTATGGGTGACTTTCACTATGAGACCATCTCTGAAATATCGAAAAAAAAATCTGCTGTTTCATACAAAAATGTCATATTTACCTGATGAAAATGTATGAAACATTTTTTGCTTTTGCGTAGTTGGTCCCATAGTGAAAGTTGTTTATAATCTTAAGTACTTTCACCTCCTGAAAGGTTAACAGTGAATAAAAAATCACCGTGTATTGTGTGCCTTTTAGTCTGTGCTAAATAAATGTATATTCTTTCTTTCTTTTCTTTCTGTAAACTTATATACTTTGTACACCAAAAAATACATAACACTGGTTCCTACTCATATAAAGGGAAACACTACAAATGTTAACTTCTAATCGAATTTTGAATGTATTTTGATATTATCATCTACCTAGCCTAATAACAGCCGCACGGGTCGATCCTTCAGGTTAAGCTACGCTTGCTTGGGTTGGTCTGTGGATGGATGATAGTCTTTACATACCGAGACTCCTCCGTGCCTCGGAAAGCACCTTAAGTCGTTGGTCCCGGCTATCATTCGTGGATCTTTGACAGTCGTTACGGGTCGTCAGAAGCCCGAAAGTCTGACAACCAGTCTTACCAAGGGGTATCGTATTGCCCAGTTACTGGGTTGTGGAGGTCAGATAGGCAGTCGCTCCATGTAAAATACTGGTATTAGCTGCATCTGGTTAGACTGGAAGCCGACCCCAACATAATTGGGAAAAGACAGGCAGATTGATTTTATTGGCATTAGACCTCGCGTAATCAACGCCTAATCTCATAAAACTCAAAAAACTACTTTTCAATCACAATTTCAGGAGTCAGGACTATATAGATTAGATTACCTACCTACCTATTATTGGACCAATATTACGTTTCTTTAACAAAAACATTAACAATATTATTTATCTTTCAATGGGTAAATAAAAATAATACACTTACTGTTGATATACAGTGCTATGCTATGTACTATGCGTAGGTATATAGTATTTGATAAAATTGAAACCTACATTGAAGTCATTTGCATTAATTTGTTTGACACATATTCTTTCCTTCCCCATTTCAGCAGAACCTACCTAGGTACTTATTTATCATTCAAAAAAAATCCACGTTACAAATGGATTACTCACTGAAACATTTCCAACAATAATTTAGATACAACAACAAAAATAATCTTGATAAAAGACTATCAGATATGAATAAAATATCTTAGTCATTTAAAGTGTTAGTCCAGCCGGGCCGGCACTAGCCGGGGATCGTGGAAGGCGCACTAGTTCCCATGATCCCCGGTGCAAGTGTGAGAAAGGAAGACCGAGGTGGTTTTTAGTCAGTAAGAGCCTGACAGACCTCTCCGCCCGCCCCAGGGCGGAGGACATCCATGAGGATTTTCCACACCGGGAACAAAAAAAAAAAGGTTGTAACGGCTCCGAATAACATGTGGGTTTGAACCCAGACAGGCACTTTACTTTGGGTAATTTAATTCATCACCACCGCTCTCAAAACGATAAAAGAAAATGTCGTGAGGAAAACGGGACGTCCTAGAACCAAAAATTCGAAGAATCTGACATCCACCAACGTCTAGGCCCACGTGATAGATTAAGGCCCACTCCTTCTCACAGAGAAGAGTCCTGTGTCCCAGCAGTGGGAACGTTATAGGCTGATTTTCTTTTATCTTATTGAATTAAAAGTATCGTAAAGATTATCGTATGCCTTATCAGTTATCAAACAGCCGAAATCTTCGATATCGCGTTCCATTGTCTTATCTCTCGAATAAAAGTGAAACGCGTATGTACTGTATGTACTTTCACAATACTTTGGAACGTATCTTATCTCACGATACGATATAGTAAACATCGTAGTAACGATAAAGAGTACAAAACAGGTGTTTTGTTTTTATTTCTAGATGTGTTGTAAGAAGTCTGTTATATAAATATAGTTGGAGATTGGACTAACAATCCCTGTCCGACCCTGATGACCCCATCACCCTCCTCCAGGAGAGCCGTAGGGAGACCAGCACCTTACAGAGATACAAAAACAGACGCCTACCGTCATTCCGACCTCGCCGTCGTCGAGGTCCAGTACGACCATCCCGATCCCGATTAAATTCGTCCCCCCGTCGCTTGTCCGATGATGTGCCAGCCCGCGCCGAAGCTGAGCACGTAGCTTTAAATTCCCCGATTAATAATAATGATGATCTGATATTGATCCAGCCTGTCCCGTCTTGCTGTCCCCCCGTCAGTGACGCCCTAAGCCGAGGTTCGTACCCCACAGGGGGTGCCCTTAGCGAGCGTTCACTGAATATTAATTTAGAATAGTTTGTTATAAGCCCCTGGCTGGAGGCCCTGAGAGTAGTTCTTAAGGCAGCCACAGGAAAGTCCGGTTAAGTCATGATTTCAGAAATCAACTACGAGATGCCATAGTTAAAAAAAAAAAAAGACTAACAATCGTAATACGACAAGACGACTCCGATACGTCTTCATCTCGACAATACTTTAGTTGGAATACCTTAAGTCCGACACTACTGGACTCCGAAAAAGGTTTTCTTCAACATGACGATGCGATTTCGACGACATACTTCTTCGACAATAATGCTAGTCCGACATGAGTCAATTTCGACCGTAACATTGCATCATTTCATATTTCAAATCTATTGAAGAAATACCAAATATGTATAGATGTAGTATATTTAAAAACTTATCAGCCTACCATAATTATGTTATGGTACACCTAATTGTTTCAGGAATTTGAACATTACAAGAAAAAAAAACTACAGTTAATGACGAAGTCCTTTGGGCAGCTTTAAAATTGACAAAAAATAAAACAAAACAGTACTTAGATAACTTTCACATCCATTTATCATATTTACCTAGTTCCCTTGCCCTATATAACACTCAAGATTAATAATTAACCCACAACCGCTTTCATTGTCTAATCACCAAACAGTTGCTTTGTTTAACCCTACGCAGATGTTCGAGTTTAGTCTACATACCGATAAATAGGGCAGATTTGTTTACAAGGTTTAGTACGGAGAATATTCTGAATGAAATATGTATGTGAACCGTGTCATAATAGTTCTCTTAGGGAATGTAGGTTAGCATGAGACTAGCTTCTGCCCGTGAATTCGTCCGCGTGATATTTCGGACCCCGACCACCACGTCGCGTCACATCGGCCGACTGCGCACGCGCTATTAATTACTTAGTGATGTTCCTTTTTTTTCTTTTTCTCGGCTCTTAAGGGTCTTAGCGTATTGTTGAATAGCCTGTAACCTTCTTCATGAATTGGGCTATAAAATGTAAAAATCTTTTTCAAATCCAACTGGTAGTTATTAGTTCCAGAGATTAGCGCGTTCAAACAAACAAACAAAAAACAAACTCTTCAGCTTTATTATTAGTAATAGATACAGCTAGATATGCGTAGACTCATTATACGAACAGACGCCTACAAATACTTTTACCTATTATATCTATATTTCCCTGTATTTCTTATACAAAGTTCACGTCAAAATCAATCTGCCTAGCCACTTCCCAACTATGTTGCGGTCGGCTTCCAGTCTAACCGGATGCAGCTGAATACCAGTTATATTGTAATAGTTTGCATGGAGCGACTGCCTATATATCTGACCTCCACAACCCAGTAACTGGATAATACGATACCCCTTGGTAAGACTGGTGGTCAGACTGTCGGGCTTCTGACGACCCGTAACGACTGTCAAAGATCCACGAGTGACAGCCGGGACCAACGGTTTAACGTACTTTCCGAGGCACGACGGAGGAGTCACGATATTATGTAAAGATGGTCACCCATCCACGGAGCAACCCCGGCAAGCGCAGCTTAACCTGATAGATCGACCCGTACGGCTGTTATTACTTAGCCACGACCTCCTCCTTCTCCCTCCTCTCTTATACAAAGTTCGCATTCAGTTTCAGTGGCGAAATTCGTCCTAGTGGTACCTACTTATTACATCTGAGGAGCTAGTGGCTAAGTAATAATGCCGACCCTAACATAGTAGGGAAAAGGCTAGGCAGATTGATATTGGTACTTATTACATTTCTAACTTAGGATGTCACAAATATGTTTCTTTAACATCTATTTTTAGAAAATATTTCACAACTAATTGAAAGTCATTGAATACATGCTACGTTGTGTGAGAACGTCCTACATTTTCTTACCAATTAATTTTACTTTACCAGCTCGAACAGGACAATTGGCTGCTTGTAAAAATAATTAATAATCTTGTACTGACAGATCACTTACGTTCTACATAACGTGTCCCTGCTAGCGACGTAGACAACGCAAGCGTAGCGATAGCAAAAAAATAAAACAAATACTTACCTACCTAAAAATAAAATAACCATGTTTGTTTGACAATTCTTTTTTTTTTATTGTGTTATTTTAGTGTGATCAAAACAGTTGTTTGTGTTTTCCCTAAATAAACGTACGTGAGAGAATTCATGAACGCAATGAAAACTAGTACCTAAAAATATGTTTTATCCAGGAAGGATGTGGAACAATTAAAAATAGCCTTATAAAAACCTACCTATACAAACTTATTCAATTATATTCGCAGACACACCACCACTACCTGCTTTTCGTCCCACATTTATCCTACTTGTTTGTCACATGGAATTTACCTAAATTAGGATAGGAACATATACCATATTTCCTCGAAAACTTTATTAAACAATGTGAGCAAATACTCATTAAATTTAATTGATAAAACAATGTGGTTAGCAAGAGTACATACCAATTATTGTCTGAGAGGACAAAATTTCAGAATCCTAAAAATAACTTTAAGTAAATGAAATAATAACGTAGCTGTTGAAAAACACTGAATAAGGAAAATTTTAAATACATATACATAAAAGGTAGAAATATTACTTATTTCATTAGCAACGATAGTTAATGTACCTAATTGTGAAGAGGTAACAAACAGGAAATCCTGGTTTTAAACCGAGAGATGTAGATTTATAATTGCTTTTCATGTTAATTAATTTTAATTCTTATAGCCTTCATTATTCGCCAATTAAAACCTATACAAATAAACCTTTATTAATAAGCACGCGCTTCGAAATTACTCTTTTTGTATACATAAAATAATATTACATAATTATACCTTTTGTCATTAAGATAAGGCTTAACTCATTTTATTTTCCTGAAAAAACAAAGTAGGCTACCACTCACTAATTGATTATTGTTATTCATAAAAAAACAAAAATCGTCACGAAACCTGAAACTCCCCGACCAACCCCAATTTTCTTGATGACGTCATAAATCCCTTATCTCACGATTTCTTTGCCAACGCTACTGTGCTCAGGAACAACTGCGCGCACTTTGTTTATAGTCACAAACTGTTGAATATTTATTTTGTTATGTCGAGTTTGATCGCACACTCTGGTGGGAACAGGCCACCGTAGATGTCGGATACAAACAATAATGTAAACACTATTGATTATTGATACAACATAACATTTCACACGTCATATTGGACGCGACTTCCTAATACAAACGGATAGTATGAGATAATTTTGGATGACAAACATCTTTGTCAGTGACTTGGTCATGGACTTAGTTCCCATAAAGTGAAACACCTACATTAATTAAGTCCAGTGTTTTAGTTTTTTATTCAATTTCAACTCTTTATAGTGGCTTTTGCCGACATGTTAATTATTCAGATTTGTTACAGTTGTAATGGCAATCATGTCATTTGGTTCAAATAGGTTTTTATTTTTAGTTTCATATTTATCTTATATAGATTCTTTTCTACCTTGTGAATGTGAGAACGTTGTAGGCTTAGTGGATTGTAGACTTTTTTTTACCTAAAACTTTTTGAAAGGGCTACACCGGCCTCCCATAACTATTAACACTGTAATTAAAAAATATTGTAAAAGCCAATTATCTTTTAAAAGAGTAACCATGGAGTTTCTTGCCGGCTCTTCTCCATAGGAAACGACCAATTGGAACCGTGCACCTAGCTTCTGACGTTTCATAAGTGCCCATGTAGGCTTATGTGAAATAAAATATTTTGATTTTTGATTTTGAGTTGTCAATAACAATACAATAACTAAGTACTAACAAAGAGATCTGTATAAATGATCCAGCCATTCTGTTCAGATGAGAACATCGCAAGATTTTAAACGTTCATCGTGAAACGAAATCTATTCCTTTGTTTGGTGTACTAATAATATCGCTAATTTAATATGACGTGAATTTCCATAACAGAATTAACACAATGTCATTCGAATGGTACCTAATTTCAGATATTATTACAAATCATTTGCAGCTATAAGCGTAATCATGACTAAGAGAACATTTCCATAGAGTGTGAAGTAATATCCTATGTTTATTTATGATTAAAACGCCGAAACTTGCCAAAAAATTACCAATAACACTAACAAGAAAGCGCAAATCTATGCCAGGGTTCTCCAACACTTTTCCGTCGCCCAAGGCGACACCAAATGATTAATATCGAGCATTTTTTACAAACAAATGATATCTAACAATTGCGGTTAGATAATAATGACCTCAGTTTGTTGATGCATGACTTCCTAAGGTGCCTACATACTTTTAGTTCCCACATTATGTACAATGTCACAAAAAACGAGCTATTTCGACAACATGTGGTCACCACACAAGGTTACGAGTTTGCTCCGGTAGACCAGTATGTAGGACTATGAAATCATCACTATTAAAAGAAATGTTTTGTTTATTAGATGTGCATCTTGGGAACTAAGGGATTCCCATTGGAGTTTCTCGTTTGAAAAACAAACAACATTTTTTTTTTGTTGCAAAAATCGTGGTTGTTCCACCTAAACACGATTTATTGAAATATATTTTTACATTATTATTTGCAATAATATGTAGGTACAAAAATGTTGTGTGTGTAGACGGTACGACGGCACGGCGTGTAAAGGCTCTTACATACTGGCGCGATTCGTCGCGCGACGCGACGCCGCCGTTCGCCGTAAAGTTTTCTCAGAAATTGTTTTGTTAAAATTCGCGTCGCGCGACGAATCGCGCTAGTATGTAAGAACCTTTAGTCAGTAGAGTAAAGTACGGTTCCGTACAGGGGCGGTAGCTGTCGGGGCCGGGGCACTGTCAAGAAGCCACATTTTCTTCAAGAAGTAGGAAGGTACAGTTACTTCATATACTTGCAAAAGGTTCATAATGTGGTTGGTATACTCAGGGCTGGGTCAGACTTTTGCCTAACTCGTTAATGGGCAAAGAATGTCTAATTTGTAAGCAAAATGGTAATTAGTGACAAACTTATGCGTTTGAGTCTTGGATACCACTGGGAATCCTGACCAGGGTACGTAGTATATGAAGCCTTAAGTGTATATATCCTAGAGGTTTATTCGTAGAGTTGCAGTTTCAATTAAACAACTCATTTGTTAGAGCAAATCAGTGGTAAATTTTACCACACTTATATTCTTACTCTTATAAAGTTGAAATCTGTCACAATCATATGATAAATTCTTCTCCAAACATTCTTCATGTAAAATGACGTAAGTGCATCTACTAGTACAGCAGATGGTTCATTTATTTATTTTTACTCGTTGCGTATAGGTATATTGCCATGCCCTATTTTTGTACGAAAATAATCAATTTCTTAGAATATGCTGTGGACGCGGGAGTGTTACGATTTCGTCATACTAGCACGTTTTAAGTTCTCACTATTAATTTTAATAACTTTTTCCAAAGAACTCTTTATGATTAAATGGGACACCACAAAAACCCAATGTGTTAGGATTTATTCACATCTGAGAGTCGAGTAAAGTCGTAATGTTTATTTTTGCAATGTTTAAGTACCTTAAAATTCCGATATCTACCCCACTATCTGTATCGTTCATGTTGTCGCTGCCACTACCGCTACCGCTACCTACCCCGCTACCGCTGCTGCTGCCACTGCTGCTACTGCTGCCGCAACCGCTACCGCCGCCGCTACAGATTCCACTACTGCTGCCACTACCGCAGCCATCACTGCTGCTACTTCTGCCGCTATCACGGCTGCTATAACTGCCGCAACCGCTACCGCCGGTGCTACCGCTGCCGCTGCCGGTACAACTGCTGTTACAGCTGCTACTTCTGCCGAAAAATTTGCCGATATTGCCGCCGCTACCGCTAACGCTGCCGCTACATCGTCGTACAATGTACGCATGTATGTGCGTCGCGTCGTTCAATTTACAATAGGGCCGATGAATCATTGCCGGTCTGAACGTAGGCTCTCCGAACTTTCGCGCATATTGTCTCACTCACACTCGCATCATGTCACCATTTGATTCCTAAAAAAAATTAATGCGCAGCTTTCTGCGCTAAGTTCGAGTGTTCTAAGTTTAAAGATAAAAAGCTTAATTTCCTTACAAATACAAACATCAACATGGTCACCTTAAAGCCTCGTGCAGGTCGGCGCGACGCGACGCTGATAATTTTGTTATACCGTGAAGATTCCTTAGAAATTGTTTTGTTACAGTCGCGTCACGCTGTCGCGTCGCGCCAGTCTGTACAAGACTTAAAAGCGAAAGGCTCACTAAAATAGTTCTTTTAATATTTAAAGCTGGAACTAAAGGCGTGAAAGTGAGAATTATATCAGTATGTCTATCAGTTATCTTGCATCGAGCGGGGTGCGAACTCGTTGTTATATATTAACTATTATTAATAATAGGCTAAGAGCTTTTGAGTTATAGTTTAAGAGATAAGATTAGCTTTGAGAAAGTGTTCTTTTTATTAGTATTGAAAAGTCTATACTTGTAACTAGTAACTAAATTGCCTTGACTGTAGTGCGTTGTTTCTCGGCTGGGGAGTTTGTTGCGCCACTTCTTCTCAGCTAAAGCACTAGGAAGTGGAGAAGGACGGGCGTTTTGGGGGACTGGCTTATGTAATTTTGACGTTAAAAAAGTGGTGATTCTCAGCCTAGTTTGAATAAATGATTTTGATTTTGTCGATTCAAAATGTATTTTTTTTTAAACTGGTTTCATTTTAAGACATTAATTTAATAAATTACTAAGAGTTTAATTTTAGATTTTCCTGCGGTGCTTTTCAAATATTTACCTGAACAAAATATACCTATATATTATGAATTAGCGAGCCAATTAATATAAGGACATTTTATTCATTTGTTTTTCTCAATACATTTCCAAACAGGAGGATAAAACTATAGGTATAATTAGTACTGGTAGGCATACTACCTACTGTGTTATCATACCAGCGGATATCTCGGCTCACGGTCGGGGTTAGTACCCAATCTAGTGTTTATTACCTGGCTGTACCCGTTCCAAGATTAAACTAAAAATTTCAAGCTACGATAAAAAATAACTGCTCTTTTTTAGGACCAAATCTATAAAGACATTTAAGCTACAGGATTATTATGTGTTGTCATTCTATTATTAAACCAATTTATTACTCAACTTGGCCGCACGGGTTGATCTATCAGGTTAAGCTACGCTTGCCGGGGTTGGTGGGTGGATGGGTGACCATCTTTACATACCGAGACTCCTCCGTGCTTCGGAAAGCACGATAAGCAGTTGGTCCCAGCTGTCATACATAGATCTTTGACAGTCGTTAGAAGCCCGAAAGTCTGACAACCAGTCTTACCAAGGGGTATCGTATCACCCAGTTACTGAGTTGTAGAGGTTAGATAGGCAGTCGCTCCATGTAAAATACTGGTATTTAGCTGCATCCGGTAAGACTGTAAGCCGACCCCATCATAGTTGGGAAAACTTGGTGGGGTTGGCCTGATCTCTCTCCGGTCGTGTCGGATTGCCGTCCCATCGGACTATGAGAGTAAGGGAAGAGAGAGTGCACTTGTGTCTGCGCAAACACTTGTGCACTATAATATCTCCCGCGCTGATGGCTAGTCTCCGTTGAGATTGGTCGCCGTGGCCGAAAATACGGTCTGGAGGACTATTATTATTAGTTGGGAAAAGGCTAGGCAGATTGAATTAGGTAGTAAAATAAATAAATAAACTTACATTCTGGTACGTGTGGAGTGTGTAGCGACCGCGTACAAGGCTTTTCCTCTTTTCCGAACAAATAGGTAGAAACAGTAATAATTATAATTATTTCAATAAACATCTATTTAAAGTCATGATCGGTATGTGTGTAGGTACGAACAAATAAAATTAATTTGATAATAATTAGTTATTTTTCCTTAAAATACGCCAAACTAAATATAATATTGCCAAATAAGTAATAGTGGATGGTGATAAGTGATAACAGCAGAAATGCTATAAAAAGTTATATTTACAATCATTTTTTTATCATGGTTTGGCTCTCAGTTTTGGTTGTCATATACCTACATACCAGAAACGTGGTAAAACTAGGTAATATGCTTCGCCCAATGTATTATTTTTTGGGTGGGTAATTATCAAATAACTTCTCCAGCTTTGGGCGTGTCAGACTTATAATCACTAAAACCCACCCGTGTTCCTTCAATTGCCTATATGTTGCCAGAGGCCACGGTAGGTATCGCTTTCGGACTTTCCCGCAACCCTGGCAGGCATCGGCTCCAGGGGACCCCGTCAGTTGTGCTGACATCTCTTTGAGGTGCGCGTGGAACACAACGTGCCGTCGATGTATACTTTTATTTTTAGAAATGGCATCTCGTTGGTGACCACTAGGGGTCCTTGCTACTTAACCGGACTGTCCTGCGGAGATGCTCTAAGCTATTAACTTAAAGCCTCCAGGCAGGGGCAGAAAAACTAAACTTGCTAGTTTTTATGCCCCCGGCTGGAGGCTTTATGATGTATACCTATGTTGTGTTCCTTTTAGTGTATGATAAGTAAATGATTTTTTTTTCTTTTTTCTTGCATTGAAAATTTTAGAAACACGATTATTATTAAATACCTATCTAATTAGACAGGGTATTCACATTTTATGTCATAAAACCTTAATAATTTATTGCGGAACATGGTTTTTTAACATCTGAGGAAAGTTAAGGGTGAAGGATTATGTTACGACTAGAAGCTTATTGTAAAATCATATAAAAAATTGAGTTAGATGGAATTGAGTCAGTTTTGTGATGAAGAGGCACAAATAATACTTAGTTTCTTAAAACTAGTTTTATTATTGTAAAAGATAATTGTAATGTATCTCGTTGGTAATCCTTAAATAAATAAATAAAATTGATCTATTCAGCATCCACTCTATCAAAAAAAAAAATATTTTCAGTGCACAATCATCATTAGGAAAGCCAAATACGACGGCAGAATCCCCATTTTAATGGATTCAAGGATTTCCTTCCCGATTAGATATTTCTCATCGGGAATCCCCTTGACACTGAAATCATTTATAAAATACCTTTTCGATACAATATTATGAAGGAAAAGATCATTATAGTTAGTTTAATTACGTCACCATGAGCGACAAAGTATTGCTAATGAGCTTCAGCGATCAATTTCCCACAATGTTACTTCCCGCTTCCCTGAGAAGTAGGTGTATTCAGTGTCTATGTTATTCTTCTCACTTTTACCATAGAAAACTTGACAATATAATTATACATAGTCAGCAGCGCCCTGTGTTTTCACCCGCATAAGTTTCGATCCCGTGGGAATATTGGGATAAAAAGTATCCTATGTGTTAATCCAGGATAAAAGCTATTTGTGTGCCAAATTTCATCCAAATACGTTCAGTCGTTTTTGCGTGAAAGAGTAACAAACCTTCCATCCATCTTCACAAACTTTCGCGTTTATAATAATAGTAGGTTATGATGGTGTTTTGGTAGATAATAATTTCGTAATTGATGAACAAATTCGGAATACAGAGTCAGAAATGTTAGGCAATCAGGAATGGAAACTGAAAGTACTTATTCATTTCAAGATTTGGGTATAGAAAGTTACCTGTTCATTTTAAAATTTAATGACTCTGCAATTCTATACGAGTTTACTTTTTTAATCTCTGGAACTACCAGTCGTACCTATTTGGAAAAATCTTCTTGCATTTGATAGCCCAATTCTCGAGGAACATTTAACATCACGTTAGGATTCTAAGGAGCCTCCACACGTGTCTCAAAGAGATGTCAGCACAATTGGCAGGGTCTAGCTAGGACCGATGCCTGGCAGGGTTGCGGGAAAGTCCGAAAGGGATACCGGGACCTTGGCAACAGGCAACTGAAGGAACACGGGTGGGTTTTAGTCAGTAAAAGTCTGACACGCCATTCATTCGTCATTTGATGATTTCCCACCCTCAAAAAACAAAATAAAAGGACTCTAAGGAGCCGAGCAAAAAGAAAAAGTAATAAACAACGCAAGTGAAACCTAAAAAACCTATTCAATACAAGAACTGGTTAATGACTCGGAAAATGTTACAATAATCAAATCTACCTCGTTAGTCTAGGGGTGCCAAACTGACAACTCTACTGCTGAGCATGAGGTCCCGGGTTCGATTACCGGGTCGAGCAAAGTATTATCGGCTTTTTACCCGACTACGGCGAAGAAAAAAGGAGGGTTTACCCGACTACGGCGAAGAAAAAAGGAGGGTTATGATTTTGTATGTATTTATGTATGTATGTATGTATGTATGTATGTTCATCTGTTCCCTCCTATCTTCCAAACCACTTATCACAATTTGACAAATGAGGTATCGTTACAAGCGTCGTGATTGTCCGCTGGTTATCACACGTGCCTAATCTGTTCGATTTTTGCCCTAACACGTGTGACTCCGGATTTTTAATTTGTCTGTCTGTGGTGTCTTGTTTATACCTTTTAAGTCGTAGTAGGGTTTTAGTTTTTATTACTTGATTTTTTTTTTCTATCTGGAATATCTCATTATTACATGGGACTTAAACCTAACTGGCGAAACCTCTGTCTAAACCTTTAAGAAAGACAGGCGTGATGTTATGATAAAAAATCAATTTTAAAACCGACTTACTTGCATGACAAGGGTTCTCCTCAAAACCAAAACCCAGTCCAAAATACAACATAATTATTTTCTCAGCAAACGAAGGCATCGGCTACACAATCTACGTGAAATGAGGTAAGGTTGGCCAATGTAACGAAATTGTCGGCGCTTGCGACACGCTGTGGGTAGTGGCTGATACCACCCGCTGGGCAAGTAACCGTTTACACTCAGGATTTAGATGGGCCACGATTTGATTCTAGTATTATTTATTGGATACTAGGGAATAAGGTTTTAATTATGATTGGCGTTTTGTGAGGTTGGACTGGGTGATTAATGATTAAACGTAAGGGTGATTAAACGTTTGAGGCTCAATTTGGTGTTAAAGTAAAAATCATTAATGAATCTTGGTCAGGCTATGAGTACCTCCCAATCCTAGCCTTTTCCCAATTATGTTGGGGTCAGCCTCCAGTCTAACCGGATGCAGCAGAATACCAGTATTTTCATGGAACGACGGCCTATCTGCCCTCCATAACCCCGGCAAGCGTAGCTTAACCTGATGGATCGACCCGGCTGTTATTACTTAGCCACGAGCTCCTCCATATGAGTACCTACCATGCAGATTAATGTCTGAGATTGTCTTTTGAGGAAAGACCCACAAAGATATAAGTGGACCTGTCGATTCAGTGCACGCATTGGTCAGTAATCGTATAGCTCAACTCAGAGCTTATGGAGCTCAACTATTCGACGAACTCCAAAGAAAGGACATCTGGGGGCCTAAACCGGCCACATTAGCAATTCCTCTAAAAGCAGTTCATTTCGTGAATCCCAGCTGTCATTAGCAAATGATCTAATTTTGACATAAAAGCAATTCATAATATGTGGACCATTTTACGAATCTCTTTAGAAATCTGTCAAACAGATGAATTATTTCGTAATATAAATTACACGCAGAGCATATTATGAATTGTCAGTTTGTGACATTTTACGATGATTCATAATATTTTCATATTATGATTCTGCTAAAGTGACCGTTTTAGGCCCCTGAGGCTGCGTATATTACTCAACAGCTGTATGGCTACCTAAAAAAAAAAAAAAAAATTATTTAACAATAAATGCTTCATAAACAATGACTTGTGTTTGGAGCCTCCTTTTAGGCAAACAATGCCTGTGTTAGGAGACTCCGCTCCTCCATATCTTATCTATTTATATATTCAATTGTAGATCCTTGTTAAAGATGCAAGGACATTATTTTAATACTAAGCTCTTACATTAATGTCAGTAGGTATAATCAATCAATATAAAAATGTTAGTCCGCTTGTTTAAATACAGTATCACATGGTACTAAAAAAGTAGTAAAACTTGCATCATTAGCCAAGTTTTTCTAAACAAGTTTCACACACTACCATTATGATTATGACGTCATAGAATAAGGAAATACAACATTACTATTAGTCATACTATTAAGAAAAAGATTATTGTCGAAATTACACCAATTGGAAAAATGCTCCAGTTTTAATTATTTTATCATTGGCTTGTTTATTTTCCGGTGAATGTTCATAGTAACTGGTAAAAGTGTTTTTTCGAGGCCTGTGCGACGCGGTCGAAAGTTCATTGAACTTGTTATTGTTAGTTAATGTTGTGGGTATTTTTAGATAGATTTTTACTCGCTTCGACGGTTAGAGTCAGTAAAAAACCAAATATTATGTCCTTAAAGATTCTGGCAGAATTGAAATGAAATAGCTATAATTTTGCCAGCTATCGATTGTCCATAAAGGAGCGTCTTGGTGCTATAGGCTAGCAAGCAAAGCGGTCTCCAATAAATTCTTAATTTTCGTAGTTACTATCTGTATACATAGTTACTTCGCTAACCATTCCCCAGTAATTTTTCTCCAGAAAGAACCACATCTTGTGTCACACACAGATTGACGTAGAAGAAAAACGTATTACGTCGACTGTCGACCACTTATTCATTCAACGAGAATATTTTCCATACAAATTACAATGAAACGACAAATCCCACACAATGTTTCTAAGAATAACCACTATTAAAATAAAGATTGTGTACAATTATTTTAGTCATTGTTCATTCATAAGAGTTTTAGAGAAATGCCGGAGCATCTGACTTGTAAAGTAAACAAGCAGTAATTGGATGACTCAGGATTTAACGAAGAAAACGTGGTCCATTTCGCGAATAGGTACATCGTGTGAGTCAGTTTTTGTGTTAACACTTTGTATATCTAGAGTGTTTGAAACAAGAGCAATATTGAGAGTAACTTCTGACTCCCGAAGAGTTGGAAGTATGAATGTGGAGTGTGTGTGTGTGTGTGTGTGTTGTGAGTTATAAGAAAAGAGACCGACCAAAGAAAAGAACAGAACAAATAGAATAGAATAGGTTTATTATATACAAGATATAAATGTAGAAATAGCTAAGAATGCAGAGTGTAGGGGTAAACACTTGTTATTCAAACCATGGGTTACGTGGACTTAAATATAAAAATAAATGACCAGGTAACAACAAAAAAAAAAACGTTAATTTCATTAAAAGATTTAAAAAAGTTTCTATGCGACACCGTGCTCGCTAGCGAAACAGATGAGTGACTGAGAGAGGGGTCGCGCTCACGGCCGGTCAGGTCACGTCCTACGCCGCCCGCCCGGTTGAGACGCAAGTTCGTTGCCCTAGCGCATAGGTGAAAGGGTAAAATACTCTAGTGGTAAAAAGTAATAAAAAAAAAAAGTCTTAAAGTTCCATTGATTTTACGTTCTATAAATGACACCGAACCACTGGTTTCCTGGTTTCAAGGATAACGGTGTTTACCCTAACAACCTGTATAAGAGAATAGGAAGCAGATATGGCTAGGAATGAGATTACAGCTAATAAAGATGACTGTCTAGACGGTAGAGATATGCTGTCTCAAAATCAAATTGGGATAAAGGCAGTATGATGACTTCTTTCTCCCAAAAAATTATGAGATCAGCCTTTTGAAAGACAAAATTGGTATATATCAGAGACATCGCATCATGTTTCATGAATAATGTTTTTATTGAAAATTATATGATCACATGTTCGGTGTTGTAACACCCACCTGAAATTAGGTGGCTTATTCTTTGCGGTGACTCTGTGAGTGTTTGAATTCTGAGAAATTGGCTGGTCTTAACAAAAAACATCAATCTTTGTATAGCTTTTTACAATATTCATTATTATTCAATGTTTTCCAAATATTACATTGGACAATATTTTTTGATAATGTTCGTATCACTCATCTCTGTTTTATGATCAAAGCCTACAATCTTATTTATAGCAGCATCCATCTACCAAAGTATATTTATGATCATCTTTGATAAAGTACCTAACAGCTAGTCAGTAGTTCCTTGTATCACATAGTTTATCAAATTGTTATGTAAAGTTACACCACATTATAAATGTATGTAATCTGTGATTGCACCCACCTACCTTTAATTTAATTACTCCTGATTGGAATCTTGAATGAGATCGATCTTAAGCAAGCCCTCACGGGTCTCGTTGAATAATTTCAATTATATCTTTAATTATACTTTTATTATTATCAGTCATCACAATTTACACAATGACTTTGAAATCATTCTGTGAAATTTTACCATGAGGTCATCTTTGGTTATTTTCCTGGGTTAATCCTCTTTTCTGTCATAGCTTTTTAACCTTGACAGGATTGCTACCGATGCATTCAATTTTCCTTAACTTGTTTGTTTAACAGCTGGGCAAAGGTTGTGTTGATAATGTTCCATTCTATTCTGCCTAATTAATTTCTGTTCAGTTTCTAGGAACAGTTACTCAACAGTTTCACTCGTGTCCTCAACTACGCAAGTTACGCTTTTCATCCAAAACCAAGGAGTAACAAATGTTTCTTAATAATTTAGTACTGATGATGTTGTCAATAAATAGGTATAGGGTAGAAACCAATAGACGTAGATATATTTAGTAACCTATTCTGCTTAACTATTCCTAAAGAGTCATAAAAAACCCTGTAAGAAATCGACACGTGTTTCTCCTCTCAACGAGGCATCCTCAGGATGACGATTGACTTGTCGCGAACCCGAACACGAGTCAATTTCTTAATTTTAACATTTTTAATACAAAATTAATCAATTTATCAAATGCTCGAAATGATTCCCTTCCTGTTGACTATAAAGTCTTTTCATTTTTCTGAACAAAATTTCACATCAAATGTTAAATATCATGGTCTTCCTTTTATTTGTGACACTATGTTATTTAGCAAAAAATAATTCTTATGATGAAGCCTTTCGATTGGTATGATAAAACTACAGGGTGATTATTTTTCTCGTGTAACCGGTTCGATTCCCGGTTCAACCATGTAACTATTTAAATATCTATGAATGCAGTTCAAATTGTTTTAAAAATTAAAATAATGTCTTCTTTCAGTAAAATGTTCCATCTACAATATTCAAGGTACTTTCCCTCCATGGGGCATATCCGTGGGACGCCCTATATAGCATTTGAGATTAATTGTTAAAAGATCGCAGCAATAAAATCACGACAAGAAGCATTTTTATCATCGTGTGCAGCTACAGAATATATTAATACTAAGTACCGTGGTTCCGCAATAATTACAAGTAGGTACAAAAGATTGCAATCTGAGACAATATGAATTGTAACAATATTCAACAAGACTAGTCTATTAAATGTAAACTTATTATTAATTGTTGCAAATGTAACGGATAACTTGGGTCTCATTAGCAGGTTGTACTATTTGTCCCACAAATAAATCTAACTCACTTGTGTCACCACGGGGGATGCAGGCGAGCAACTTTCTCGCCACTTTTATGTGGCTTTTATCTATCACTAATATTATAAAACGAAGTCATCCGCCGCGTCTGTCTGTCAGTTTGTTCGCGATAAACTCAAAAATTACTGCACCGATTTTCATGCTGTTTTCACCAATGGATAGAGTGGTTCTCGAGGAAGGTTTCAATGTATAATAACCGACATCCAGGCGGGCAAAGCCGCGGGCATCAGCTGGTACATAATAAAAATTTAAGTCGCTTTTCGGGTTTGTCTGTATGTCCACTTTGTTCTTCTAAGCCACGCAACAGATTTTGATGAGATTTTTACCATGGTTAAGAGAATTTATCCCGGAAGGTATATGTGTATAACGTTAGAATTAAAGTTACTTATAACGAAGAAATATCGATGTTTTGTCAAGTCGTAAAAACGTTGCAAAGCATGAGCTGGCCGCTAGTTAATTCTAAAAATAAACAACCTATAGGCGACTAGGTACTATGTATATAAATGAGTAAGATTTAATTAATGATTCTACTTCATTTATCTGCAAAGATAAGGAATATAAATAGTTAATTAATGATGAAGTAAAATCAATTAATTTTGCTTTTTGAAATATAAACAAATATGGCATTTTAAATACTCGCAATTAAAAGCAGTGCTTAATTAATCAAATAATTGAATGGTATTATATTATTAAAGATACTGACTGATAATTTATAATTTGTGATAAAATATACAATATTACTTACATAAAGTAAATATTTATAGGTACTTATATAGATTGTTGTTGATTTGCTTGGACTAGTCTAGATTGATGCATTATTTTATTGAAGGGAATTCTCTAAACTGCTACGCTTATTCAAATTTTTGAGACAAGTGAGATGCCGTTTTGAAAATTGAGTTTTTTTTTGTGTATCGATTTTTTTGCCTTTATTATTCCACTGCAGGTGGGCAAAGGCGTCGCTAGTTCCAATACCTATATTTTCACAGCCACCGTATATTTTGACAGTCAGTTGTTCTAGAATTACTCTCAAATGACATGCTGTGATTGGTTGATTGAATAAAGTTGCCCGTCTGTTGACCCTCCCCAGTGTCAAACCAGCTAACTTGTTCGAGTGGAAGTATTCGAACTATCTTTTATTAGGCAATCAGTGGGTTTGGGCCGGAGCTAGGCGCGTAGGCGTCGATTTCATGACCCAAAGGTACTTGTTCAATAAATTGGGAAAAATAGGCGTTCTGCTCATAATTGGAGCAGCAATTTGGGTCGTTTGGAAACGTGTGAATGAAGAAGTATATGTACTATTGATGGTAAGGAAAGCAATTTTTTATTACTTACACTCTTTTTATTCCTACTCTGTTCCACTGCTGAGCAAAGGCCTTCCCAGAATCGTCCCAGTTATCCTTTTCTAGAGCCACCTCGATCCAGCCCAAAAATAATTCATTTACTTATTCTTCTTCAGATTTTCTTTTCGGTTTAGTCCACATTCAACCCACTACAATCTCAACCCCCGACCACGTTCAACCCCTAAGTAAGTAAGTAAGTAAGTATTTATTTGCATAAAACATGGTATAAATGGTGTTACAATAATTTACAATAAAGATCTTACATGTTTTGCCAGAATTGTATTTAGCATGCATAATATGTTCACTTAATACTAACATGAGAATTTGTTATCCATAAATTCTTTAAGACTATAGAAATTTTTCAAGTTTAACCAGGCAAACAATTTTCCCTTAAATAATCTGGAGTTTAAGTTTTTTATGCTAAAAGTTGTCCACGTTCAAACCCCGAGTCTTGCATTCGTACTTACCGGTAATTATGTCATATCATCGTAGCGATCATTAGAAGGCATGGGTTCAGTTCAGAAGTAGTAGTTTGAAATAGTATCCATCATCAGCCTATAGCTGTCCACTGCTGGACATAGGCCTCTCCAATTGCACGCCATTCAGCTTGATTCTCGGCAGCTCTCATCCAGTTGCTACCAGCCACTCTGCGAAGATCGTCGCTCCACCTAGCCTGAGGGCGTCCCACCTTACGTTTGCCGATTCGCGGTCTCCACTCAAGAACACGTCTACCCCAACGGTCATCGGTTCTACGGCTAATATGGAATAATATTGCTCATTCAGAAAGTTGCCAACGTCGCAAGCAGATATCAAACATTTCGCTGTTTTGATTCAATTGACAATATTACTGAATTAAATTACGAAATATCGCTGTGTGTGCAATAACATATTGATAAATCAATAGAGAAATATTTGACACATATTTGCGGCGATATCTCCTTTCGAGACGCACCTTCTTAACCTGCCAAGGGTTGAAAACGAGGCGACTTAAATATAGTTAGGTATAGTAAAATATTTATGGTATATAATGAGCGTGCATATAAAGACAGATTGCTGATATCAACATAACGTAAGTGGTTCTATAAACTAAGCTATGCGCAAGAGTAACCTGTTACTTTATAGCTCAAAAGATCACAATCGTGTGTATGTAGCGACAAAGTGCAAGCTTGCAATGCTATGCTTACTGCAGTGAAACATTTCTTTGTGTATTTCTTTGGACGCGGAATTTTATCTTGTCAACTAGCTTCCGCCCGCGGCTTCGCCCGCGTGGTATGTCGATAAAAAGTAGCCTATGTCCTTCCCCAGGGTGCCATCTATCTCCTTGCCAAATTTTGTCGAAATCCGTTCAGTGGTTTAGGCGTGAAAAGGCACACAGACAGACAGAGTTACTTTCGAATTTATAATATTAAGTATGGATAGTATGAATTACAGTCGGATGGTTTTATCATGAGAACATGAACTAGTCTGGGAAATATTAAGTACCAAGCAGACAGGATAACAGACTCCTTTTTATTAGATCTTAGCCAGGAAATGCATTCGATTTTCTGTACCTACTTCATAAATAACAAATACTTAGGTATCTATTAAAATAACGATTTAACGCTAATAGCAATTAAATAAGACGTAATTCATTGTGCCCTAAAGCGACTCGTATCTAAGTAATGATTAGAATGACCTTTATTTCTTTAGTCACTAAAATGCTTAAATAGGGTTGCCATTGTATTATTTGGGCATCAAAATGCGTTATTTTATTTTAAGACCTAGTTAAATTTTTATTATTTTCTGGACGATTGTGTGAGTACTGGGTGTAGGTGAGACAGCCCCATGTTGGCTCACTGGATACGGCTGCACACGTAGGTGTCAGTCGTTATATACAATTTTGTATAAAGCGTGGTATTTACTAACATTAGGTTAAGACCCTAACTAAAAACTTATGGATCATGTGATCTGAAATAAATAAATAAAATTATATATTAATTAATGTAGGATTGTCAGAAAGATAGAGAGGTTCTGTGTTCGTCAGTACGTTTTTTTTTTTTTTGTGTTTGTTCATCTATATTTTTGCCAATTGTGAACCGATTAAAAAAAATCTTTTTTGTTCGAAAGGGATACTGGATACATGAAGGAACTGCTTCATGTTAATAACTGGTATTTAGCTGCATCCGGGTAGCCTGGAAGCTGACCCCAACATAGTTAGGAAAAGTCTAGGTAGATGATGATGGGTTGATGAGAAAAAGAACGATAGACACCCCTAAGTATACCTAACGTAACAGAAAGTGTATATCAGTGTTTTTTGCTTAACGAATTGAGTCATATCCTGCCACGAAGTTGTAAATGAGGCACTCGGTGTCACCTTTGGTAAATGTACTATACTAACAATAGATAGTTATGTAGTTATGTATATACCTACTGAGTGATGTTATACATGTAAAATCAATCTGCCTAGCCTTTTCCCAACTATGTTGGGGTCGGCTTCCAGTCTAACCGGATGCAACTGAATACCAGTATTTTACATGGAGCGACTGCCTATCTGACCTCCACAACCCAGTAACTGGGTAATACGATACCCCTTGGTTAGACTGGTTGTCAGACTTTCGTGCTTCTGACGACTCGTAACGACTGTCAAAGATCCACAAATGACAGCCGGGACCAACGGTTTAACGTGCTTTCCGAGGCACGGAGGAGTTTCGATATGTGAAAATGGTCACCCATCCACGGACCAACCCCGGCAAGCGTAGCTTAACCTGATGGATCGACCCGAGCGGCTGTTATTACTTAGCCACGAGGTCCTCCTACACATTACACATTGTTATACATGTAATGAGAAAAAATTAAGACATGTTTGGATTACATCTCACTCTATAGTACTATCTAACTTTCTCAAAGTCACGTGAATCATAAGTTTGTAATATCTCTCTCCGAAGTTCGAATCGAAATTGAAATAAATCTATTTTCGACACTTCCGTATCGTGTTTTTCTTTATTCATTATTCCGAAAAGTATCTAAATGATACAGTGTGGTGATTTTGTGACCTGCATCCAACAAGGAGTGATTCTACCTGTCATACGAATTTCGCTATGAAACAAATATTATAATGATTCGTAAAAATTAAAACTTTTCATTCGTCTGTCTACTGCCGTATAGTAATTTAATTTATTCACCCCCTTGACGGATTCAGGTCTACATCGTGCATCAGCTTGTAGCTGGCTTCACTAGCTTCCTGGATCATAATCCTTCCTATAAACTGAACGTTTCAGCTATGTCTTTCAACTAATTCCCACGAAGATAATTTCCGAATCAATGAGTAATTTCATAAATTATTCTGCAACATTACTAACAATGTTGCATAGGCTTTGATAGGTTTATAACCGCCACTTGCTTGAAATCAGTTACAAGAAAATCGGAGATAATTGTAAGAAAAAAAGAATCGTTTTCACTCTGCACGCAACAATTTTATTCACAATACCAACCTCCTGTCATAGTTTTATGCTATTTTCATTCTTACTTTAATAACTCTAGAGTTTACAATCGTGTGTAAGTTCTTATGTACCTAAGACCACGTACACACGGACTTTTTGTGTACCTAAAACGAAATGAGTCAATCTAGACTTTTGTAAGTAAAGCAATCTCGAAAAACACTCGTTTTAAACAGGATTAAGCAACTATGAAATATAATGAAAAGTTGCGTCATGTAGAAAGGGTTTTATCCTTGCGTAATTTTTATAATCAACCAATGATTTGCAATCGAAGATTTAATTGCATTGCTTCCCTCTAGTAATATCGATTTGTAATTTGATTAAATGGCATCTAATAGTGGTTGAACGTGAAGTTGCGCGTGGGGCGGTTTTCGGCGTTTCGAGAGAAAATCTTTGAAGTGTGTATTTTTGCTTTTTTACGCTGTGATGTTTTTTTTTGCCTGCTTTGGTTCACGTGATCTGAAATAAGATTTTTCATACACTACCACTACTATACTTTGCCCCCGTTGTTCACCCCCTTAGGGGTAGAATTTCGGAAAATACTTTCTTATCGGATGCCTCGTCATACAAAGAACACACCCTCCAAGTTTCAGGTCTCTACGATCAGCGGTTTAGGCTGTGCGTTGATCCGTCAGTCAGTCATTAAGGACAAAGCATTTTATACGTAATGGATAAGTCCAGGTTTATTAATCGTTATTAGTTTTCTTTACTCAATAATAACACAAGTAAGTCACCACAATATACTATACAGCCGAACCCGCAGGCAAACACCAAACTATAACACAGACATTGAACAAAAAATCTAGATACGTTACGATAAAATTCTTTCACATTTTTTTATAACAATATGAGGCAAGGTCCCGATGACGTCATGTTCGATGTAGCCATGATTCTAGTATGGTTTTCACACTTAATTTATTATATATTAAAAGTAATGTTCAACTGTAGGCTATAAACAGTTTTCCAGTTTTGTCCATGAATGGGCTTAAAATCTTGCGTTCGACGAGAAATCCAAGTCGGATTAAAGCTTGTCTAAAGAATACACTGCATCTAATAGTGAAAAACAATCCTATCTGTAATGATTTCATAGCAGCAGCAGCAGTAAAAAACCCTGTAAGAAATCGACACGTGTTTCACCTCTCAACGAGGCTTCCTCAAGGATGACGATTGACCAGTCGCAAACCAGAACACGACGTGTTGCCCCACCGAGCACTGGACACAGAGTGAATCAAATCGCACGGCACACGTCGTGTTCTGGATTGCGACTGGTTAATCGTTATCCTGAGGATGCCTCGTTAAGAGGTGAAACACGTGTCGATTACTTACAGGCTTTTTTTATGACTCTTGAAGAATGGTTAAGCGGAATAGGTTACTAAATATTATTATATCTTCATCTATTGTATTTTATAATGGATTTCCGACCGAATTTCGGTCACGGCGGCTAATCTCAAAGGAGACTAGCCAAGTACGCAGGAGTAATTATAGTGCATAAATGTGTACGTAAACATTGGCGCACACACTCTCATATTCTTATACAAAGGCAATCCCACACGACTGGAGACCAACAGGCGCAGGACCAACGGGTACGGATTTACGAGCTTTCCGTGTCACGAGGGTGTCACACCACCAACTGCCGAACTCCGGGCTGCTATAACTGACAAATAGATGTACTGCTAACTTGTGTAGGCTTTTTAATGAAGCTTACAACTATTAATTAGCGATCTTCACGCATCCCATGGTCAGCAAGGACGTTACTCAAGATGGTCTATTATTCTTACAAGTCCTTATGGCGGTACCAACACTTAGAAATTAAACCGTGACTGTCCGCAGTGTTTATCAGATATTTACATATTACAATTATATACCAACCGATCATTTCCTATAGCTTTAATGATTGGTAACTACTGACTGTATCACGTGTCGATTTACATAGATACTGTAGATACTTTGTATATTGTTTTCTTGGAGAATGAGCAATCGAATTGAAAGGAGATTGGACAAAACTGTATGGAAGTTTGACCTAGTCTGTAGAGCTATGAAACTTACATATCTACATTTCTATTTTCATTGTGGCCCATGCCCTATCGTCCTGACTAAATCCCATAACACCCATACTAAGATTTCTTTTCCCCGGGAACCTTTGTATCACTTAGGTACCGCACATATTTTGTTAAGTTTAAACAGTTTACCAAAGTAAAATCAGCCTTTAATTTTCCCACCTTCGGAAACAATAACGTTTGCAACGACATGAAGGTTTTGCGAAAACCGAATTAAGGCATTAAGTATCATTATTAACTAATATGATTAATTTTAAACATAAAAAAAAATGTAAATGACAAAAATGTACTTAAATGTAAATGTGTGTGTGTAATGTAAATGTAATGATGATGATGATGATGATGGGTAGTTTTTAAGATGCCTTCTTTCCAAGAGATGAGATACCTTTACTACGTCATTTATAAATACAGTCACGATTCATAGTATTGAGTGACAAACAGAGAATTTATTGACTGACCATTAAATGACTTTGTTTAGCCTTCAAGGGATCTTGTGCGTGAAGATGGAAGTAGTGGTACTTATTTGTACTTATTGACACAGTCATTCAGTGATTATTTCGAATATTATGGTCATTTTATGATTTGAATTATGGGGTATTCATCCATTACATATCGAGGCCGCTCCGTGTCTCGGTACTTATTTTAAGCCGTTGGTCCCGGCTGTCATTCGTAGATCTTTGACTGTCGTTACGGGTAGTCAGATGCTCAAAATCCTGATAACCAGTCTTGCCAAGAGGTGTCGTAGTAACTGGGTTGTGGACATCAGATAGGCAGTCGCTCAATGTAAAATTCTGGTATTCAGCTGCATGCGGTTAGACTGGATGCCGGCCCCAAAATATTGTGGAAAAGGCTAGGTTGATTTGAAGTATGGGGTGTAGCGTAAGTTTTGTATGTAGCTAAAGTTACCATAGATTCTAATTTGTGTATTATGTTTTACGTGTAAGTATGTTGTCTTTTGTCTGATGTATTTTGGCTTAGATTTCGTATATCATATTCAAGTCTGAAGGTGCCGATACTTTTTTTAAATAGGTAATATAGCTATGGGATAAACTGTTTAGATATGGTTTGTTATGGAGCGGTTTTTAAAGCATAAATCAATTAACAATTACCTTGTTCAAAATGATTTTAGTATGAATTTATTTTGATAAATCTTGAATCCGGCCATTAAAATGCGTCCTACAGTTTTGATTCAAATTTAGTTTCTTTCCATCGCATAATTATTATCCTAACGACAATATAATAACATATTATGCCTTTTCCATTTAGTTGGTAGGTACCTACCCACTGCCATCTCTGACATTGAGATTTTAAACGTTCTAAGATAAGAGTCGATACAAAAACCAGATCCTTTTAGAACATAATGTGTCCTAATGATAGCTTGAAAGCACATTTACCTGTTAGAAATAATGTGAATTGGAACCTGATCAAATATGATTTTTCTAATGTTAGATACCATAATCGAGGAATAATTTGAATTTTGTGACAGTTTTTTAATAGAAAAATTGTCAGATGTCAATTTAATTCCACGAAAGTTGGTAAAAATTCCCTTAAAATACATATTGTATTTTATCAGTTTCTAATTCATATGAAGTACTGGCTTCCGCCCGCGGCTTCGCCCGCGTGGTATGTCAGTAAAAAGTAAGTAAGCCTATGTCCTTCCCCAGGATGCACTGTATCTCCTTGGCAAATTTTTGTCGAAATCCGTTCAGTGGTTTAGGCGTGAAAGGTAACATACAGACAGTCAGACAGACAGACAGATAGACCGACAGACAGAAGGAGTTACTTTCGAATTTAAAATATTAGTATGGAAATATGGATATTAGTATTGATTTATAAACCACTGTTTATCTATTTGAAGAATACAGGGCGTGATGTGATGATGTTTTGTATGATATGAGCGTCTTCGCTGTTTTACATTTCATACTATAATCATTTTCGTAAATTGGTAATTTCGGTAATACGAATACCTCGATTTGCGTCAGTTTATTTTTATGCATATTGGTATGCATAAAAATAAACTATTCATTGAATCAATACAACTTTTACTGAATGTGAAACAACTTTTGCAGAACACTATCGCTATTCGGTTTAATTTATCCTTTAATTTATTTTAACTTTAAATATTTCTGATATACCTATTGGCCCATTTGTAAAACTCGTGGTCAAGGGTGACCGAGGCGTAGGCATTGAGATGTCTCATTAAAGTTTTAGTATTTGTTTTAGGCTATTTGCCGATGAAATAAACATAAGTCACTTTTTTTTTTTAATTATATTCGGCGTTTAACGGCTTTTGGCTGACGCAGGAGAAAATGATTCAGAAAAATGGTTATGTGTTTTCTGAAATTCAGGTCCGTCTCTGGTCTGCCCAGAGCTAAAAAGGTTTTATCGATACTGAGATCAAACGACCATTTTGAATATCGATCTTAATTTTACGTGAAGATTGATTTACATCATCAGTTACCGTTCTTAAAAAAACGCCAATCATCATCATCCGTAGCTCACTTAATAGCCCTCTCTTCTCCTCTCCCTCATCCAGGTTTTGCCTGCGATGGAAACAGTGTCGTCCGCCCATCTCGCCGCCGGACAACAGACACCTCGTCTTCCAGTCCTTGGACGCCAGTCGGTCACTGCCTTACTCCATCGATCATCACTGTGCCTTGCCCAACTCCATTTGAGTTTCATGAGACCTTCGTACGTCTTCGGATCTCGACGTTCGGACCTCGGTCTATTAGCTCCATCGCTCTCTATGCAACAGACTGAGACAGCGTGAGGGTCCACGACAGTAATGCATTCTAATTCATCTTTTTTTCCATATGCAGCTACGTACCTACCTACATTCAAAGTCTTCAAACATTACTTAATAACGTCTAATAGTTTTTGCATTGTGTCATGATAACTTTTAGTTTAATGTATTCATCATCTGCTTTACAATATTTGTCAGACATTGATTTACCGTGCAGGACTGGGCAGTCAATCATATTGTAAACATCTATTTATCTTAATCAGATATTCACATTACTTCGAGTCATTTACGGATAAATAATTGTATTTGTTGTTGATATAATATTATTGAGTCCAGATATTAGAAAATATTTGTCAGTAAGCATTTTTTGACCTGACATAGGCTTTTAGAAATCAAGTTGGTGCCATTTCTTCTTCTAAGCGTGTCGATTCCTGTTTGGCCCAGAACTGAGCAACGGTTATTTACCACAGACCTTCTCTTTTCGAGAGGACTGGGCTGTAATCTACCACGCGGGCCCAGTTCGGGTTGGTAAATGACAGAAAGTAGGGACTCTCAGTTATAATTACACAAAAAACGCTGAAAAGTATCAAAACAAAAAAAACATAGATACTAATCTAACTAATATTATAAACGCGAAAGTTTGTAAGTATGGATGGATGGATGGATGTTTGTTACTCTTTCACGTAAAAACGGCTGAATGGATTTGGATGAAATTTGGCAAACAGGTAGTTTATAACCTGGATTAACACATAGGATACTTTTTATCCCGATTTCCCGATCGAGACTTACGCGGGGGAAACCGCGGTGCGCAGCTAGTATACTATAAACCTATACATTAGCTCTTAAATAAACATTAGCGTCTAAAACAAAATATAGACGTTGTATGCAGCCGCAAAGCAGTTTCCTTTGTAGGTATAATTATATTCATGGAAAATGTTTATGTAATGATCAGGTATTTTACTATTGTTGATCATAACGCATTGAACTTTAATCTCCGGTGAATAAGTGCTTAAGGAAGGTTTACATTTCAATATTATTTTATGGTTTTGCGAAGAAATCGCAGGTGCTTAATGTAGGATGGTAATTTAAAATGGAACTGGGTTGGGTGGACGTACATAGCTCCTCCTGCATATACGGCAGATGCTGGTTGCATCTGCCGTATATGCAGGAGGAGCTATGAAGAGCTATGGTCGTTGGGTTGCAATAAACAGCTTGAAGAGGCAACACAGCAGGATCAAAAGAAGATTGAATAATGAGATGGATTTCTAATTTATCATCAACTTCCTCATCATCATTATAGGACGGTGAAAAATTAACAGAGACAAAGACCTGGAGGCCTACCACCACCGCTCACAGCAGTATTATGATAATCTTACTTGGTGGGAGAATGAGATAGAGCTATACGTCCTGTAGAGCTTCATCTCTTTCCTACACTGAAGTAATATTAAAGCTATACTGCTGTATGAGCTGGTGGTAAAATAGGCCCTGGTCTTGAAATACGACAGGCTCATGAAAAATCGATCTTACGTGCACCATCATCATCTGCCTATCCTTTTCCCTAGTATGTTGTGGTCCGCTCCCAGTCTAACTGGATGCAGCTGAATTTACACCAGCATTTTACATGGAGCGACTGCCTGTCTGACCTCCATTACCTAGTTACTAGGTAACACGATACCCCTTGGTAAAACTTGTTGGCTTTTGGGTTTCTGACTCCCCGTGACGACTATCAAAGATCAACGAATGACAGCCGGGAGCAACGGCTTAACGTGCTTTCCGACCCACTGAGGGGTCCCACGGGGAACCACGGGGGGCCCGTGCGGCTGTTATTACTTAGCTACGAGCACCTAAAAACTTATATCTGTATTAGGCTGGAAAGCTTATTAAAGGCGATGTTTATTGAAACAAATCTGGCAAAGGATATCGGCAAGAATAGGATGCGGAACGACTGACATGACAAGGAGGAGACTAGAAACGGGATAAAGAAGAGACAACAAAAATGTTCGTGTTAGTCTCTCTTTTTTTGAAAAACTTTTTTTTTTTGTTTGCGTTTGCCGTAGAGTTTTATTTAGTTTTTGACTACTGAAAGACTACAGCTAACAAGACATCTAGATCGTGCTTCAATCACCTTTGGCTTCTCGTGATCTCATTGACTAAATTATACATAAATCGTGTCTAATTCCCGATGCCATGTAAATGCACCATAAAAGAGCAATCATCGAACGTACATAGTTATAAATACCTAAGGATATAACACTAATACTGGCTATGACTCAGCTAGCGATACTAAAGAAATAATAACAGTATTTATAACAAATAAAATACTATACCCGGTTTGTGGAAAATCATTTACGTTAGAAAAATTCCTGGTAGCCGTGGAGGAACCGATAGTGAGTTTGATTAATTAGTTAATTAAATATATTTTGTCCTTTTAGTTGTTTTCGCGCGGTTTGGAGATAATAATTATTATTGTACTTCAACCTTTCCGGTTCGTTTTGAATTTCGGATCATTCATGTTATTTCATGAAAATATCCTTTATGCAGGCGGCCATGCTTTCAACATTGGTGACTGCCTCAATTAAGATTTTGTAATTTACTCGTACCACTTACATTCGTTTTTACATTAGTTTTTAATATCTTTCACTCTCTCAGGCATGCCTTCCTCACGATCTTTTCCTTCACCGTTTTTGAAGCAAGTGATAATTATACAATACGCACATGAATCCGAAAAGTCAGAGGTGCGTGTCTTGGGTTTGAACTCGAGACATATGACTTGATAGTTCACAGGCATGTTGGCAGGCTTACCACTAGGCTGAGACAGATGATGATCAGTGATGGCGGAGATCACTTCAGCTTTCCACCAAGGACTTGTTATGATGACGACTTGGAAAGGGTCTTTTTCTGAAAGTTGTCACTCATAGTGGTGTGGGCATCACCATATTCGGCCACCGCATTCGCGGTTTACACCTTTTTCGCATTTTCCGCTAAAGTGACGTATCGTAATACTGAGCAATGCACTACTATCAAATTAATAATGCAGTTAGGACCAACTACGGATATCCCGGTTTATGGTCAACCAACATTAGTAACATTTCTTGGAAATGATACGCTTTTTACGTGTTGAATTAAGTCATCGTTGTTACCATTGTTTGCCTGGAGAAAGTGGATGGTACATATCGGATTTACCCATCGATTTTCAGATGCATCTTATACTGAATGCCGTCTCAGGCACAGACATAAAAACACCGTAAAAGGCATATTTATAAACATACATACAATAGTCCTCATCACTGCATAGTATAAAACAAAGTCGCTTTCTCTGTCCCTATATCCCTATGTATGCTGAAATCTTTAAAGGCTCTTACATACTGGGGCGATTCGCCGCGCGATGCGACGCCGCCAAATTGTTCGCCGTGAAGTTTTCTCAGAAATTGTTTTGTTAAAATTCGCGTCGCGCGACGAATCGCCCCAGTATGTAAGAGCCTTAAAACTAGGCAACGGATTTTGATGCGGTTTTTTTTAATAGATAGAGTGGTTGAAGAGGAAGGTTTATATGTATAATAACTTCACAGTTTTTCTGTATTGTATTTAGTATCAGCATTGCACCCGTGCGAAGCCGGGGCGGGTCGCTAGTTAATGATAAAGTGGTCTACTTTGGATGATTATGCTACTCATTGAACTGAAATGTTCCTGCGTTACGGTAATTTGTTGCGAATATTAGCGTATCTCAAAAGTTCGACGTATTTACTTTAGAAATTCAGGCACCTACTTATACCACTGTTTGTAAAATGATACACAAACGCAATAAAACGTGAGATATACTCGTATGTACATTTCATAATATAAATATAAATATTCACGATATTTCTTATAACTTACAGCTTCTCTCGTTTCAACGTTTACTTTCTAACACGTTCTCTCCCTTTCGGATCGTTACATGACTTGCATACATTTTGAAACTTCATACACGTAGTAATTTATCAACGTAACACCTTCTTGAAGGTGTGGGAAAGTCCTTGCTAGATACATGGCTTGGTATGGCAAGCTATGATAAATGTTATGATAGGTTTTGATATACATAGTACCTCCTACACTATTGAAACTCCCGAACAACGCCTGTACTTTTACAGAGTCACAATTGAATAGGTATTTTCTACGCCATCTTCTCAACACAACGAGAGAAAGTCACGAAAATCAACATTAAAAATATTTGTATTAAAATTTTTTAAATAATAATACTAACAAGAGCCTCGTCCACCAACACCTATGGAGGCTCTAGTTGGGCAGCTGGAATTAAGGGCTTGATTCAAAACTGGTGGTACTTCTGGACACGGCTCGCATTGTTAGGAGGTTCCTCTGTCTGGAGCCCTGACCGCCGGTGGCTTGAACCCTGTTCCCGATACCGGTGGGCTACTATTTGTTATATTCTAATATTTAAAAATGTAATTTATAAGTACCTATTAAATAAAATAAAGGATTTTTTAGCGTGAAAGCGTATCAAACAAAAAACTTACTTTCGCATTTATAATATTAGTTAGGAAGTTAGGAATAATTTAAAATGATTCTATTCTGCGTTCGCAATTTATTTGCCAAATATGTAAACAAACACGAGTTTTAGCAAAAACAACAGACTGTTATGCGCTACAATTTCATATTTTTTTGTCTTTTTCAACGGTACTTGTCCGTCTAAAATCAACTTTATTTACACTGCCATAAAGTTGATGTTTGTTTAAGTGGAAATAACATCAATAATGGAAACAAGGATTTAACCGTATAGTTCGGAAGCGCCCCCAATTGGACCCGAACACAAAAACCTCCGCCGGCTCGGTAGCGGATCCAATTGGACCCCAGAATTACCACATACGACACCCTCTCTCGATTATGGAAATATTTAATATGCTACCCATCAAATCTTATGAATGTGCGTTAATTATGAGAGTTGGATAAAAACTCATTATGTTTACGCCATTAAATCTTTCATATTCAGCGTGCAAGTTAATTAATGAACCTATATAAAATTCAAGACTGTAAATACCATAATCGCCATTTTGATGACAGTGGTGGTCGAGGCTAAAAAACATAAAAATTGGTGATTTTGAACATCCATACCCCACCACAGGGGCAGTGAATAATACATCATTTAATTATTTGACGAATTCATCCATTGTTCAAGTTAAATAAATAGTGGTAATGAAGTTTTGTGTTATCCAAAGACGAAGTTTCGCGCCAATCGTGCGTGTTTTCATTTTTTCTTTTCACGAATATCACTCATACACATGCAGATACGATTTAAAATGTGACAAATATTATTCGTGATATTATATACAACTAGAAAATGTCCAAATCTTAACATAATATACGAACACAGGTCCAATAACACGTATTATTCATTACCACTACTGAAAATGTTTTCAAAATCGCCGACCATTATACTTTTTTTTATTGTAATGATGTCCGAAAACGATTATGCCAAACGATTATTTTTTAAATTTCGTTCTTTTCGATTAATTAATATGTCGAATATAAGAAATCGATACTTGGAAATTGAAATAAAATTGTTTTACACAATAAATACATCAAGCACTGGTTAAATTAATAATTTATACTTTTCTAATGTTATTTTAATCGTTTTTCGGTCATTAGGATCACAGGACCTTATGGCCGGGCTAGGTACCTCATCTTTTGAATTTCGCGCCGGAATGTTTCTATAATTGAATTTAAAAACAGAATGCGCTCGCTGTCCAAAATTATTTTAATATATTGGACAATTATTTATTTTTTATACTCTTTTCTGATAGTTTGCTACAGAATGCCCAGTATACTTTTTAGGTAGGCGTAGGCTTAACAAAATTTTGTTTGGTAATGGTGATAAATTAATTCCGCAAACGCTAATATTTTATTTTAGTTGTATGAGCTTGGTAGTTTTTGTTTTTATTAGGTTACTTTAGTAGGTACTAGAATTTTTTTTTTGTGGGAGTTTCCCAACGAAATTTAAGAAACTGACTTGTCTTTGTCGGACCACGCACAAAAGGGTTCCGTAGTTGGGATGAACATATACGCATGCACATTGCACAGCATTAATTTTTCGACTGCAAAAATAAGTTTGTATTTCTAGAAAAAACTACGAAAAACAAAGTTAACTCTGCAGTTGTAACCGAAAATAACCCATAATTCATTGTTGAAATACGGGTTATTTTCGGTTACAATGGGTTATTCACTTTAAAAAGCAGTCACTTATAAGCATCTAATCATTTTTATTATAAGATCCAACAATGCTACATGCTTATGTGCATAGATCTTTTTTTCGTCCCTCGATTGCATGTTGAGGAATGACACCCCTAATTATGTCTTTATCGTAATTTTACTAAACGATTTTTGGTGGTGTAAAGAATAAACCTTCTTCCAAATTTTCAACGATATAGTATAAATAGGTGTCCGAGTAAAATGCCTGTATGATATCTGAACCCATGGACGAACGGACGTGACGAAATAATTAAGAGGTCCTTTTTTACGGATTTTGGCTATCGAGTTTACAATCGATAGCGACTGATGTCTATGGTAATTTATTTAAAATACAATTATAATTTCATCTTATTGGGTATCAACACTATCACCCGAAAACCACACGACACACATGACAAAAACTTTTCGCAGCCGCCATCTTGGATTTACATTTTGACCTAACTATTGACTTTATCACCATCGCAAACTATGAAAACGACAAATATTAGGAAAAAAAAATTGCAGCCACCATCTTGGATTTTCATTTTGACTAAATTCACACTTTCCCTTTCTTTCTCTTTTGCTATCAAATTAGAAGAAGACCGTCGCAAGTATGAACGCTTTTCCGAAAACTTTTTTTTTTAATTTTCTGGTTTGGCCCCCCAAAAGTGACTATTTGCAAAATCCATTTATTTACATTACACTTCCGTGTTTGGGTCACTAAAATGTATATGTGTACCAAATTTCAACCTAATCGGTCCAGTAGATTCGAAGCAAATTGGCTGTGACAGACAGACACAAGACTCGTGACATTAGTGATCCTATATGAGTTTCGTTTTTTCATTCGGTCGTACGGAACCCTAAAACGTTACACCACTTTCCACAGTGTACGTGTATGTACTTATTACTAAAATTAATTTAAAAAATAAAATAATTAATGAAAAATATACCAAAGAGTTTTTATTCAGTTTCTACAATTTTTAATCAAGTTTGATTATAACGAATATCGATTAGGCTGAGTGCAACATTTGAATCGAAATAGAAAAATTGGGTGAACGGTAAGCACTAAGAAGTGTCACGTCGCACCACAATTTTTGTTATTTTTTGTTCATATTTGATCGTGTTTTTTATCTAGTATAAGTATGAATAATAGTAAAAGTAAGAATGCAGAAAGAATGATAATATCTTTATTTGGTCCTTTTGCATATTTTCAGCAAGAGAGAAGATTGTTTATGTACATATTTTCAGGGAATCTGAGTTGCCTACTTTTTGAATAGGGGTATTTATACCTATTTTATACAACTTTCGCAGTCGACTGACGCGGTTTGACCGACCTCAACATATAATTTATGATATTTACCACAAACTTATTGTATAAAATAGATGCGGTAACATACTTTTTTTAATAAATTCGAATGCTGAAAGTTCATGTAAATTCCTGATTTTCATGACGGAATTCGCAACACCCCGTCGAGTTAGCTGATGTGTCACGTGTCAAAATCTTGTCGAGCAGAGAGGTTAAATAGACCTTAGGTGCTTGTGATATTCTTCGACCAAATTCACATACATACCTTAGACATTAAGGTACCTTTACGTCAATCCCGGATCAGGAAAAAAAACATAACAGATAAACAAAAAAAATAACAGATAAACATCTCATCAAATTCTTCCCTCCTTCTCACACTTAGCATCAAGCAAAACTACGATAATATCACGACGCAAAAGGTTAAGGTTGTATACTTCATGACGTTACATAACTCCGTTAATTTTCTTCGTGATCATCGACAAATCAGTTCTGCTACCAATCACTTGTAACCTTTGGGCTTGATTGTAATTGCTGACTGAATCATGTGAAGGGATTTTGATATCGTTCACGTTTCCCTTGTTGCTTCCTTTCATCATAATATTATAATGTTGTAGCTAATAAGTCATGAATAGGCAAGTATAGCGTGAGACGCGTATTAGCCAGATGTACAGTCACGGACTTTAATTGTTTATCCACTTGGTACTGTTCGTGTTTTAGTTGTGTAATGCAAATCGGGCTTAGTCAGATAACGTCTCTGACATCGACATTTCAACTGTCACTGTCTTGGGATAGGTTTTCATAATTATCGAGATAATGAGCTCTGATTCAAAGGAGGTTAGTATCAAATAGATTCGATAAACATTGTATTTATTTTTGTGAAAAGTTTGAAAGTGGCTCATAAATTAAAGTCCGTGAGTGTACCGACGACCTTCCAAGACAGCTGGGATGGACAGGACACTGATGGCTGATAACTCAGTGTTGCAACGCGACTTGGGAGAAGCGTATGTCCAGTAGTGGACTGTGATATGGCTGAGTTTTTCGATTATGCCAGATAAAATGTATGAATTTACTGTGCTGATAGTTGTCACGAGTTTTGTCCAATGGACATGAGGCTCGGTCATTGTCTGAACGAGCTCTCATCAGACAGTGGAACCAAGTGCTTGATGCAGGAAAAGGCTCGCTATTTATGGACACGAAACATATAGAAAGTAGGGAAAAGTCACCAGCAACTGATAGCTTTGGTCCTATTTCTGTAGCCATGGCATGGAAAAAATTCTCTATATTCAAAATGGTGAATCATTTAAATGACAACAAAATAGCAAACATTAATTTATGAGTGTCGCTATGATAGGAAAGAGGCGTCCTGTTATTCATCAATTGAGTGCATAATATTAATCATTCGCTTATATTTATATCAATGTGTCAATGTTCAGTGCTAAGCGCCGTACTAACCGCGATTTCGTCGGTGATGACGGAAACAGTGGTTGAGTGGCGTCAGTCACCTACAGTGCAAGAGTACTGAACATAGTGAACATGAGCACTCTTACATAAAAGCATTAGGGTGAACGCGTATCCGAGCTGAACGCGTCGAACCAATCGAAGTCAATGAGAACGCTAGGAACGGTCTTCCAGATTCGGACGATTCGACCCGGGCAAGTGTGCGATGATATTCTATGAAACCTTTCATAGAATTTTAATGAATTCTAATATTCGTTTCGTTCGGCTCGGATAAGTATGCGTTCACCGTTAATCGACAGAAATAATGTTCGCATGATGACATAACATCACACCTATTTCCCCCGACGGCTTAGGTGTACATACCTATAGTCATCATCTGCCTAGCCTTTTCCCAACTATGTTAGGGTCGGCTTCCAGTCTAACCGGATGCAGCTGAATACCAGTATTTTACATGGAGCGACTGCCTATCTGACCTCCACAACCCAGTGACTGGGTAATACGATACCCCTTGGTAAGACTGGTTGTCAGACTTTCGAGCTTCTGACGACCCCTAACGACTGTCAAAGATGCACAACTGACAGCCGGGACTAATGGCGTAACGTGCTTTCCGAGGCACGGAAGAGTCTTGGTATGTGAAGATGGTCACCCATCCACGGACCAACCCCGGCAAGCGTAGCTTGACCTGATGGATCGACCCGTGCGGCTGTTATTACTTAGCCACGAGCTCCTCCAGTGCTCCAGCTCCTCCAGTGTACATACCTATAGTACACCCACATTTTGCCCGTTATGTAATAGGGGGTGAGCCTATTGCCACCAATCGCACACAAACTTCGGGCTGCTACTGAGAAATTCCAGATGAAAAAACCCAATAACACTTAGCCCGACCCGAGAATCAGATCCAGGACCTCACGCTCAGATGTTGCGCTTGCGACCACTAGACCGTCAACTAGGCAGTTAAGAGAGAGAGCAAGTTCGTTCGGAAATATTGTCAAATCTCTCTTGAGTGAAAACCAAATGAGTTGCTTAATAAATGTTTATATACAATTTAACACTTTTGTTTTGGAACTTACGAGGATTTTCCATCCAACTTCTTGGTCCTTATCATCTCCTCCTACAAAGGACCAAAGTTATGACCTTATCCTTTGCCAAGAAAGAGACGGTGGAGCAAGGTCACATGAGATCCAAGGCAATCAATTATAATTTCTTCTTAGAAACTATCGATAGTTATATACTTATGTAGTATGATCTATGAACCCAGTAGGTGTAGTACATTATAGTCTGCTGCACGTGGCTTTTAGTAGTCGCACTTAAGGCAAGTACTTTACTAGATTAATCATCAGTCTGGAATTATGTATATTGGCGAGTAAAATCTGTTTGCAAAGAAAATAAGCGTATGTATGAGTGTTCTTTGTAAGATAGATAAAAGGATTTATATGGTGAAAAAAATACTAGGTACTCGTGTAACTTAGATTGCTCTAATACAAACACAATTTACGAATTAATGAAAGAATATTTTGATATTAATCTCAGATATCGTATTAAAATTTCCTAATTGCTTAATTAATATGAAATTAACATGGAAGCAGTATACAGCATAACATGCCTACGATTATTTTTAGTTGCCAACTAAAAAAACTACCATAAAATCGAACAGCACAATAGAAAAACAACAATAAAATCGAACAATAGTAGATTAAGCGATAGTCAATAGATTATCCAATTATATTTACGAGCAAACCCATTAAGTGTACAACACCTTCCTAGTAATTAACTGCTCACAAGATCACTCCCACATGGTTGAGACTGAGACAGTTTTGTATCATAGATAATAATCTATTTTGAAAGCAAAGTGTGGAGTAATTAGGGGGAGACAGCGGTTTTGTAACGGACGTAATTAAGAATGATGGAGAAGATAAAAAACAACCAGTCTTACCAAGAGGTATCGTGTTACTCAGTAACTGGGTTGTGGAGGTCAGATAAACAGTCGCCCCATGTAAAATACTGGTATTCAGCTGCATCCTGTTAGACTGGAAGCCCTACTCCTTCTTGAGAAAAGGCTAGACCGATTGATTGGAAAGATAAAATGCAGAAATTTCGGAAAGCAAATAGAGGCAAATCAATGACGATATTCTTGAAAAGCAACCAATGCTTTTATGTGAAAGAGTTTAGTTATTAAGTTATATGTATGACGTGTTAGTAAAAGTAAAATAATGTATTATAAACAGCTGCTTTTATTTCCTTAATTGGCCTTTAAATTGGCCCTTTAAGCTAAACAAAAATGTTGACGGTACACGGAAAAAGTACGTTATATAGCAATGAGTAAGCCAATAAAACCTTTTTCATAGACAAGTCAACGTATAGGTCAAATCACAACAGTTGAAACCAGAGACCATATCCACCATATCCGGGATGGAGAAACTAGTCGTGTCCTTACCATAGAGAGAATGATTGGTCCTTTTGGATAGAGTAGAACTCTTTGATTACGGAAAATCAATAGTAAAAAGAGCTAAAATAAATTGGCCCTTTGACTTATGTACATACCTAACACAAGATTATTTCTGTATACAATTACAGGATAAGTTTGAGATATTTTTACAACTTATAGACGACGTTCTTTGAATAATACCTTCTAGTCGCGTTGTCGCCTGTTTTAATTGGCACCATTCATTGCCGTTCGTACTTGCAACGCACACAAGTATTCTATTTAATCATTGTTCAGAATTCATACTCATTCATCATGTTAAAGATCTGCTGTAATTATACTTTAATGCTTCTATACTTTATGTTAATTGCGAAAATGATATAAATTTATGTAATTGGTCGTTCTGTACATAGTGAAATATACATATCCTTGCATCAATATGAAATGTGTCCATGCAATAATGTGTATTTATTTGAGAGAGTTCAACGGTCATTCAATTTTAAATCTTATCACAACAAAGGAGAGTTGCAAATTGAAAGCTCTAAGCAACTCACGTGTTCAAGATCAGAATAATTTGCTATGGAAAATTGAACTTTGCTGTGTTAGAGATAGGTTCAATTTTATATTGGAATTGCAGAATGCACTTCTGTTTATGTACCTTTCACGCTAACATCCCCTGTAATAACATCTCGTGCGCGTTTTAATGTTAGTAAAGGGCTTATAGTTATTTAGAAACACATAAAGATTTAGTTTTATTTTATAATCACGATTTTCTACCGAGTGATGGTATAAGTGGCATACAGAATTGCACGATACGTGACGCTCGAAATTATATATTTGGAAGTTACCATGCTCAGTCTTATAATGGTATTTGGTATTTTTTAATTAATAGCCGGTTTTCAGTATTTGCCCGTGAAAATACTCAGATTTAGACAGTATTACAGTACCTAGGGCTTCACCCAGTTCATAAAAAACCCTAATTTATTGCAGATCTTCTTGCAGAGATTCTTTGCTGACAAGATTTGAGTGAGAAATGCACGCTATTTTGTTTTTTGAACTCTATTTCAGTCGTGGTTGAGTTCATTATCAAATAATAATGAGTTCATTAAAAAATAGCTTGAGCAGTTTTCTGCTCTGCTTGTGCTAACCCTAAGACTGCTCTGAAATTCACGCAATACGTTTTTAACTCGCACCACTTCCTAATTTTAGTTCCATCAGCCTTCATCTCTCTCATTCAAACCGTACCTCTTATAATTTGCGCCAATCACACATCATGCTCTCGTTAGAAGGTTGGCGATGACGCATCGCTGACCGCATCACCGCATCATCCCGATCAGGAAGAATGGATTAAACCTGATGTTTGTTCGTCTTTGTTATGCTAAGACGGAAACTGCTGTTTGACGCAAAATTAGGTTGTTGGGAGATTTCAGTGTCAGCTGCTAGAAAAGTATTATGTTAAGTAGTTGTTGTTGAAATTAAGCTACAGGATAGATGGATTATGTTTTGGTATCTTGATTGGCTTAATGTCATTTTAAATAGATAAGCAAAATGTTTTCGTAACCACTCAGTCTAAAAAATACTACATCTAATCTCGGCACATATATTTTTGATTTCGATTTGCTTAGTTTATGTTCGGAAAACGTCAAATGAGAAATATATTGCAAGATATCTTAAACATCAATCACATTACTCAAAAAAGCCTGCGATTTTCCAGGGGGCCAAGTCTACTAATTAACAAACGTGTCGGTGGTCTCATAATGATCAGTTTTTGACAGATATGCCATATAAATATGTCAAAAACTCATCATTGCGAGACCACTGACACGCCTGTAAATTAGTAGACTTGGCCCCCTGGCTTGTGGTAAACTTGTCTTAGAAACTTTTTTCAAGCAGTTTCTACGTTTTAAAATAAACTAGAGAAAGTAAGAGAACCACCATGTTCTTAGTCCATGTCAGTGACGTCACATCAAATATTTATGTATGTTTGCATAAACGACCAGCTCTGTATACGGCAGTTTTCAATGGACTGACATCTGACAAATGACAGGTTGAAGACAGAAGTGGACGGTAACATATTGGACATGGACGTACAGTCAACTGGACAAGTTGTAAGAATTTGAATTATAAAGAGAGGTGAAGATTTTAGTTTATGTGATATTATTGGAAATATTTTAAATGTTTTTCTATCGGGAGCCAGAATTATTGACAGAACTTCTTTCAAAAACATTTAAGTGAAAATTGGTACAACAACTATTTATTTAGGTACTTAATGTGATTTTATAAAACATTTTATTCTCTTTTCCTAAATTATACATCTTCTTTGGTAGTATATGCTAATACTTTAATAAAACTTTTGCCTTATAACTGTAAAATATCAAAGTCATTGAGATCGGTGATTTGAATTATTTTACAATTTATAACTTGGCCTGCTTATTCACATCTAAAAGTTCACAAATAACTTCGAACACTAATTGACTCTAAGTAGTTTGTTTATGTACATATTTCCATCTAGTAGTCGTACCTAATGAGAATTCTTGGAGAACAGATAGGTACCTATCATTATGACCGAGTTTAAAATCCAATTTAATGAATCTGACTGGAAACATGCTCAAGTTCATAGGATCAGGGTTATCATGGCCCTAAAAATGATTTCCAGAAAACACTTTATTTATTAATATCTCTATACAACCTTGTCCCAAAGTAAACCAAGGCTTTTCTCCATTTTCAAAATCAAAATATTTAATTTTACATAAACCTACATGGGCATTAAGAAACGTCAGAAGCTAGGTGCACGGTTCGAATTGGTCGTTTCCTATGGAGAAGAGCTGGCAAGAAACTCACCGGTTACTCTTTTAAAAATAAATGGCTTTTAAAATGTATTTAAATTACAGTTTAATAGACATAAGAGGACATTGTAGGCTTGTCAACAAGTACCAGGTACTTTACAAAATATAAAAAAACTTTTTACAAAAAAAAACAACCAACTTCCAAAAAAAACACTAAAAGAGTGAAAAATAACATTAATTTCGGAAGTCTTTGCTTTTCAATTTTCGTTTTTTGCCACCGACTTCCGAAATTAAAGGTATTTTCGAACTAAAAAAGGTTTTTTTAAATCGGTTCACAATTGGCGAAAATATCAATAAACATACACAAAAATAAAAAAAATACATACAGACGAACATAGAACCTCCTCCTTTTTGAAGAAGTCGGTTAAAAATGGTCTAAAATCTACAAATATTTTCATATTTATAATTCTGATTTCTGCAAATGCTGGCTTGTCCTTTCGGTAGGAGACCTGCCATCTTTCACCCTTCCTCAAACATCACAATTTTATTCAATTTTATTATTTTAAATTAAAACCTTCGTCCAGTATCCATTCAAGCGTTACAGGTCACTGATGTAAGGATAAATGTCCTGACAGCTGACGGATCGTACGTGCGACATTGACAGACGTTTTTATACCTTAATCTCGCGTATCTAAGGCTGAGCTTTAATTTTCATACTGACCCGAAAGTTAATCTGTTTAAAATGCGGCATTAACTTGCCTCTTTTGTGTAACTTTATGAAGCATTAAGATTTGAGATTATTTTGGTTAATATGTTTGGTGTAGTCGGTGATGGTAAGATGTTTTTACAATGCTGTGTCACTAGAGTATAGCCTGTGAAAGAGTTTTCTTTTTTTGTTAGCCTACACTGTCCCACTGCTGAGCAAAGGATCCCAAATCTTTCCAGGCATCCTTTTCTAGAGACACCTCAATCCAACCGTAGTGGTATGCGTCTAAGTTGTCTCGTCAGCGGTTCCTGGGCCGACTCAGTGGATTGAAAGACTTACTAGCATAAGCATAAGCATAACCAGCCTCTAATTTTCCTGCTGCTGGGACACAGGCCTCCTCTCTATGAGAGGAGTTTTAACAAATATTTGTTAAATTCGTTTTAACAAATATAAAACAATGCAACGAACATGTAGAATTTGTAGAATGAGTAAGCCATAAACTTATAGTAATCTTGGCAAGTTTTCAATGCAAGGACCAATTATGTTTGGTTCTTGTGTCTCTGAACCTTTGAGTCGACAATTCTAAGAAGAAGAAGATTCTCTTAAGGATGTTAATGGAATAACTAGATATGGAGGGAAGCATTAGAAATAATTAAGTCCAAAATAATTATCACTTGCTTCAAAAACGGTGAAGGAAACATCGTGAGGAAACCGCATGCCTGAGAGATATTTATCGACGGCATGTGAAGCCGAGTCAGAGGCCCATGGACGGCTTTAAAACTCTGACACCAGGTTAGTCACTAACCACACGAGAAGAAGAAGAAGTCCATAATTATAGTAAAAAAATGCTGTCAAAAAATACGTTGACATGCAAAGCTGCGTCGTCTACTGAACACAAGGAAGTATCATCAATTACCTGCGACGACTCGCAACGTAATAAACTGTTTCTAAGTTGCCCTTAATTGTACGGGAAAATATTACCAACCATCGCATCGTCTCATTAGTATGGAAATATCGTAGATATAGAATTTATGTTAACGTGTGAAACTCATACTAATTATATTATCTCTGTTGTATGCAAATAAGCAAATACTAAAGGTGCTTTTATCTTCATTAAAATAAATTCAAAAGGAGTAGCTCGTATTAACAAATGGATTTTCTTTTCAATTAGATTGGTAACTTCAACACCAATAGTTATCTCCTACTCTCTATCTTTTCCATGTTTTAGCCATAAACCTAACTAATTTTATAAATGCGAAAGTGAGTTTGTTTCGCTTTCACGCTAAAACGGCTAAACGAATTTGAATGAAATTTGGCACATGGGGAGACCATGACCTGGGTTAGGACATAGGATACTTTTTATCCCGATATTCCCACGGGATGGAGAGTGATGCAGGTGAAACTGCGGGGCGCAGGTAGTCATAACTAATATTTAAAATACGAAAGTAAGTTTCTTTGTTTGTTGCGCTTTCACGCTAAAACGGCTGGATTGATTTGAATGAAATTTAGCACATGTGGAGACCATGACCTTCAGCTTCAAATATTTCCACTGCTGAGACACAGGCTTTTTTTTCTCAGCGCGGGAGGAGGGAGTGGGCCGAAATGCCTCACCACGTGGACCCAGTGCGGATTAATAGTTCTTAATGAATATTTTTTGTTCAATTTACCTTATAACACTCGCTAATGACAATTTGATTGTTAACACATTAATTAAGATTTCTTTGGAAATGATAGATCGTGACCTAAAAGAGATAATAGGAAAAGCAATAAGGTCTAAGATAGAAAACATATTTAATTGCGAAGATCATAATGCTAAGGAGGTTAATTTACTATTAGTGTAGTTGAGACAAAAATTTGAGAGGATTCCCATACATAGGTACACCTACATTCTGCCATGCCACCCTTTGCCAAGGGGTGGCTAGAAATTACAGAACGCCATGTGGTTCGATCCTGACCTACACTTTTAGGCCCGTATTACAAAACCTCACTCAAAATTCAATCATTACTTAAAACTCGTTTAACGACTCCTCCGCGTCTCGGAAATGACGTAAAGCCGTTGGTCTCGGCTGTCATTCGTAGATCTTTGACAGTCGTTACGGGTCGTCAGAAGTCCGAAAGTCTGACAACCAGTCTCACCAAGGGTATCGTATTACCCAGTTACTGAGTTGTGGAGGTCAGATAGGCAGTCGCTCCATGTCAAATACTGGTATTCAGCTGCATATCGTTAGACTGGAAGCCGACCCCAACAGAGTTGGGAAAAGGCTAGGCGAATTGATTAACTTAAAATTCGTCTAAAGCCGTTTGATTGGTTGAAACTAGTTTTAAGCAATGCTTGTGTATTGAGTGAGGCTCTGTAATATGGGCCTTAGTTTCTTGCATCTGGCAATAGAGGATTTCTCAAATTACAGTAGGTACCTACGGCAAATATAGGTATTACCTAAGGTAGACGACGATGTTCAAAAGCCTGTAAAACTGCCTAATAGCTGAAATTGCAGGATAAGACTTTCCCATATTACGATACTAGCTTCTGCCCGCGGCTTCGCCCGCGTGGTATGTCGACAAAAAGTAGCCTATGTCCTTCCCCGGGATGCCATCTATCTCCTTGCCAAATTTTATCTAAATCTGTTTAGTGGTTTAGGCATGAAAAGGTAACATACAGACAGACAGACAGACAGACAGACAGACAGACCGACAGACAGACAGAGTTACTTTCGAATTTATAATATTAAGTTAGGATTGTTCCAATAAACTGACAAGAAAAAAAAATACTGACAAATAAAATAAATAAATAAGAAATGATTTCTTCATTCTTATTCTTTCCCCTTTTACGATTAAAACATCCTACAAGGAAGAGACAAAAACAAAAGAAAAGCAATTAAAAATAATCTGTAACACCATCTTTGTCCCGACAACTACCAAAAACATTTTAATAACACGTATAAAAATCGTCGTTTTTAGAAAGCGAAAGCTCTCTGAGCTTCCGACTTCCAAAATTGTGCGCCATAAAAGCTGTAAGAACAAAAATAAAGGAGCAAAGTAGCAAAAGCATAAAAGTTTATAACAAATACAAAACAACTCTCACTTTCACAATTCTGCAAAAAAGGTACAAGCTCTATTTTTGTAATTATGCAACAATAGGAAATGGTTCCCTTTTGAAATCAAAAGTAATTGTTTCGTCGCCTGTCTTCTTCTGCTACCTTTTTTCGGTCATCAACGCTAGTTTTATTACTAAAGTAGGTACCTCGGTATATAAGAAATAAATGCCGTGCCTAATGACTGTAATCACCATCAATTTAACTTGGATCAAGTATTTTATTGTGCCTACAAAGTACAGATTGCGCGAATGAAAAATTAGAACGTATATCATAGGTATCAGTAATTTGGCATTTTCAGGGTTATCCTAGTTGATGTAGTTAACACTTTTTTGTTTGTTTTTATTGAGAATTATATCATTTGGTCCCCGGTAAAGATTTTGTCATTGTCCACTTTTCTGCCTTAAAAAGAGAAAAAATGGTCCTAGGGGCCTGAGATTATATTATGTAATTGCACATTATTGTAATGAGCAACAGCAGCTATTGATCAAAATTACAATATTTGTTATTTATTCGTATCCTCTGTAGTGCTGATTGATTTATTATTGACAAAATCGAGACACACGCGTATTTGGTCTTACGGGTCGATTTCTCCGATGTTGAATCGTACAATATTTATATTATGAAAGTTATACACCAAAGAAAGACAAGTGATAGCAAATCATTAAGTAATATCAAATTCGTTGTGAAAGAGAACGTTGAAATTTATATGACGTCACAGCACAAAAACTGAGTTCAAAATGAGTGTAACACTACCGGGAAGGAATAAAAAATTCTAAAATTTATGAAATAACTTCAACAAAATACATTGTTTATGCAACTCTTTTAATCATCTTCACTAAACTGAAATCGAAAGTGAGGTGCGTTACGTCACTGGCGCAACATATTTTACGTTTCGGACCTCCTTCGGCACCCGACAAAGGTCCCTACAGCGTACACAACACAAACAGACCATTGTTCGAACATTACGACATAATTCTGCCATTGTCGTCGGCTTTCGAAAAAAATTGGATCATGCGACAAAAAGTGGGACAAACGAGCGTTTACGATTTTATTAGTGCAAAAACAATTCTGGGTAGTTGCGCCGTTTATGATCTGTTTTTGCCTTTTTCGACGAAAGTCGAGACAGATACCGGCAAAGTCAAAGCCGTCACTATGCCTTTTCGTATGCAAATAAGTTGCAATGAACTCATGTCCGAAAAGACCGTGAAACGCGCGTGTTCAATGTCAACGCGAAATTTTGCCTCGTTTTTGTTAGAATTTCGGATCGACCGCTTTTTTCGACAAACAAATAAGTGATTATATACGAATGTTTGGGAACAATGGAGTTTCTTTAGTTGACACTTTAGGGATCATCAAAGTGTGGGCAAATATTTTGGTCCTTATTTTCAAATTCTGCGAACCTTGACTGATTCTTTGGACAGCCAGCGTTTTAACTGTCGATCTTGTTTTGTTTCTGGGTCAGTATTTTTTCTTGTTCCCATTATGTTGAATTTTTTTATAAACACCATCGTAGGCTGTGACTAAATGTAACTTGAATAAATATGCTAATGTTATCTTACGGAAATCTCTTGAATTTTTGTAGTCCTAAGCTGGTGTTGTAACAAATAATTAACATGCCATGGTATGTATGTATTAGACATGTTTATTCCAAGGCCATAGTGGACGTAATAGCAATAGTGTAACAAGTTTTTCTTTAGCTATAAAACTGTCGAAAGTATTGTATTGGTACATAAATAAGATAGTGATTGGTTTGATTGACAGGTGTCAATATAAGAGACTGATATGAACTTTATGTTAGCTGCATTTACCATTCCATACATTGCTAATGCACTTAAGTACGTAGAAACTATGGACTATTTGTTATTATGACTGGTAGAAATCTTTGCAAAGGAAGTTGTTTACTCAATCTTGTTTCTTCTATAAATCCTACTAATATGATAAATGTGAAAGTTTGTGTGTTTGGATGTTTGTTACTCAATCACGCAAAAACGGCTGAATGGATTTGGATGAAATTTGGCATACAGATAATTGGATTAACACATAGGATACTTTTTGTTCCCGCGGGATCGAGACTACCGAGAAACCGCGGAGCGTAGCTAGTTGTACATACAGAAGAAGCAAGATTGAGTAAACCACTTCCTTTGCAAAGATTTCTACCAAACTCATAGTACCAAATCTTATCAACATTAAAGACTATGTGGCTACGTCTTTCCGTTCTAAACCCACATAAAAACCAAAAGTTTCGAAAAGAAGGACCAAAATCCAAAATCTGATAGCGGAACTAATTCTCATCAAGCAACTCACGACCTTTGAGTACGTGAAAAAGATAATTTAACAATGGGATCTATACTCATTTATGCTCCGTTCACTTTTGCATCGCTTTTTTCGTGTATACAGACGTCCTCGATCGCATCCGCCTTGCTTCTATTACTAGTTGTATTATGTACATAGCCAGTCACTATAGTATGTATATAAGTTATATACCTGCAGCTAATTTTATTGAGGAGGAGCTGGTGGCTAAGTAATAACAGCCGCTCGGGTCGATCCATCAGGTTAAGCTACGCTTGCTCTGTTGGTCCGTGGATGGGTGACCATTTTCACATATCGAGACTCCTCCGTGCCTCGGAAAGCACGTTAAGCCGTTGGTCCCAGCTGTCATTTGTGGATCTTTGACAGTCGTTACGAGTCGTCAGAAGCACGAAAGTCTGACAACCAGTCTAACCAAGGGGTATCGTAGTACCCAGTTACTGGGTTGTGGAGGTCAGATAGGCAGTCGCTCCATGTAAAATACTGGTATTCAGCTGCATCCGGTTAGACTGGAAGCCGACCCCAACATAGTTGGGAAAAGGCTAGGCAGATTGATTGACCTGCAGCTAATTTTATTGAGCTAAAAACTCAAGATGACTTTAACGATGATCAAATGGTTGTAAGGAAAGAAACGTTAGTTAACATTAGATTATTAAAATGTAATGGAGTATTTGTATAAGTAATGAGTTACAGTATAGATACTGTAACTCATTACAAACAACACGTTGTTGTTATTTTAAACAATAAGGATAGGATGGAAGGAAGGATAGGATAGATCCTATCCTTCCTTCCATCCTATCCTTATTGTTTATTCAAATTTAAATTATTTATTTCGACTAGCATAGATTCACAGAATAGGCTTAAATTTAAATGATTAATGATTTAAATTTAATTTTTAGGGGAATTTTTACACATAAAATTAAATGAAAATCAAAATTAAATTAAGATACGGATAATTAGGAGGATTAGGTTTATGATTTAAGTAAGGAGCTATCCATCCTATCCTTATTGTTATATAATGTCACGAAAAGTAGTGTGAATCGATTTTCAAGAAAGTGGCAAGTCAAGGGCGGAAGAATGAAGAATATGTTGTGACGCCCTTCCGCTCCGCCCAGAGCGGGAGAAGTCATTGGATGATATCCCAACCTCAAAAAAAAAAAAGGATAGTTTTATGTATGAATGTGGATGGTTATAAGGATAGGGAAAGACATCCATGATAAGGCTAGAAAGGTGATTATTATAATGACAGCTAATAGATATGTATGAATGAAGAAGACATACTGTACTGACTCGATAAGATGACGATCTTTTCGAAACACTTCCACAATTCAATAACATCTATTGCATATAAGTATATAGAGCAGTCTATTAACCATAGGTTAACCATTTGGTAATAGATATATCTACAGGTAAGGTTAATGTAAAAGAATGTCTGTCAATAGTGTTTGTATTCAAATGTACAGAAATAGTTCGCCTTTGTAAGGCAGTGACAACGACCGCAGGTAATTGTCCAACTTCACTCCATGTGATGAGTTTTATTCATTGTTTATTTTAAAGCCGACATCTTTATTAATTTATTTTGTAACAAAATTTAGAGAGTTCTGAAACATAAAAATAAGTGTGTAAGTAAATTTAATAAAAATTAAATGTCTATCAATGAGACGAGGTTTTTCTCTCTCCCAGTTTTCATTTCTCTTCTCATGTAGATTGATAACTAAATGCTCCTCCTACCTATTGTAACATTGTTCACTATGCGTCAAAATGATTCTTTCTTCAGATACATTAACAATAGACATACCTTGTACCTATACATCTAGGCCTGTGCCTGCACCTGTTGCTGTAGATACATTTACTATAATCATAACATATATCGACAGTTTACAAATGGTGATATTAAGAATATTCTTTTCTTCTGAATCTTTTCCACGCTTAGCTAGTAGGTATATCACAATGTTCCACAGTTCATGGGATCGGATGCTAGCGAAAGTATCCGGTGCGATTTCTTTTGATCAGTGATTGATTGGACTCCTTTTTTAATTAAGGTTAAGTAAGTAAACACATCCTTCTAATCCTTCGGGGAATACTGGTATGTGTGATGTGTTAAATCAGCTTAAAATTTACTGATCTATCGTTTTGAAATTGCATTATGAGTTTCAATGCATTTGGTACCCCATTTTATATTGCAGTCTGTTGACGCGACATTTCTATGATGTCCATTCACAGAATTTCTATGATTAATTAAGGAGGTATACTTCGTGTATACCTCCTTAATTAATCATAGAAATTCTCTCTTAGGCTCTCGCGCTTAATACTCGTTCTCCTATAATTCCGGTAGGCATTGTGAATAGACTCTCAAAGCGTCCTAAATACACCAGGATTCGGCAATAACAACAATATTCAAGCCAATTGGTGCCAAGAAAAGAAACAAGTTAATCTAAACAGTAGCTTACAGGTCCCCCGGCAAGCCGTGATGGAAAAGGCCGCAACAATCCATAAATATTTATTAACAACCGAAACTAATTATTTGTCATAGCTCCGAGGAACAATAACAATATATTTAATCTTTAATCAGTCCACCACCCACACTTTGTTCGCATTAATCTTAATCACATACTTTCTGGTCCATAAGACCACAATGCCCTGCGGTACTACTACTAAGGTTTGATCTCTATGTCACTTGGAATTTACTAAAGCTTTTGATAGAGTAAACCTTCAAAGAAAATTAAACTTTATTTTGTTTTAGACAGGGTTGAGATTATGAAAAATAATTAAGTGGACATAATAAAAAATCAAGAGCAGATTATGGTTAAAACTACGTGACATTCGCGGTTACACGTACAGCGGCGTAACACTTCAATACTATCGTTATTCCTTTGTGTAATTTACTAAAAGTGAAACGTGTTATTTATATAAACTAGCCCATTTGAAATTCCAACCTATCGCTTTATAATACGCCTTACAATCGCGTGAAAAGTGTCTAAAGCTTTAGACTTTTAGCACGCCTATGCAAATGTGTGCACTGCCGCGCGGTAGGACCTTGGCAGGGACGTGGAACAGTATCATCAGTGTTCTATTGCTACACGAATATGCACTTTAATGCAATACTCCAGAAGATTAGGTTTCTTTGTGTAGAATTGAATGCTTGTGTCCTTTTATCCATAGGTTTAGTTGTCGAAGTTAGAGCCTTGACTGAAATGGGACGTCACTGTTACCACATAGGGCCTAAGTGCAGAAAGAAGGTGTGGTGTCGTAACGATATGCTAAAACAACAGTTGCTAGGCAACCATTGTTTAAAACAAATGTTTGAAGAATGCTGTAGACCTTGGAAAGAACGAAATAGTTTGGGCCTACTTAGTTTCTCTATGGAACGGTCGGTATTTTAGAATAAGATTTTGTTAAAATACGGTGTCTTTTTATGTAGGTATTGCTGTAGGTTTCACTTACAGCAGTTTCGATTATTTTCTAGACATTAACGCTATTAATTAATTAAATCGTCTTCATAATTATTCAATAGTAAAAATCGCTCTATTTGATTTATATGGACAGATAGCAGTTGTAAAGGAACTGCATTCATTTCGAGATATTATATAGCAGTAGAGATTATATTTTGTTTTAATGCAATATCAATGAGTTTTTGAGATTTTTAGAATTCATTATTATTAACAAACCATGGCAAATTATGATAATTAATTGAAATTTTTTCGACTGATATTAAGGACATTTAAAATGATACTTAATACAAATCAAACGGGAATTAATAAAATAATAAAAATTATAAAAAAATATTCTTCATTCAGTTTAATTTAATAAAATTCATGTTCAGCACATGCTAATTACCGCCTGTAAGCTTAAAGGTTATTCAAACTAACACGGTAATTAAACTGTAATTATAAACCTTCGATATATATTTCGAAAGACAGCTTAATTATTTTCTATGTTTGTAATTATAGGTAAAACAGTTTGCTAATATATGACAGCGATTTCGCTAAGCTTGTATGCTCATGTAGGGTTTGTTCAACATGTAATTAAGTTTTGAATGGCTAGGTGTTGCGAAACATGGACGCCTTGACGGAAATATTATAGGTTAAAATGTTGGGAAGGTAATGTTTAATATTTTACCATTTTACTTAACTCTTTGGTCCATCGAGTCGAAGTTAAGAAAGCTAGCATAGTTTTTTGGTCTTTTTCGGCTTTGGTTTTTAATTTTTTGAATACGAGGCTTTTGGCTACCAATAATGTGCACCTGTCTTGTTATAATGTGTATCTTATTCGTGCAGGATAAACATTTTTTCTTTCGTTTCTTTCTTCTTCCTATTCAAACTTATTTAAAAAAGCAATCCGTTTCAGAACAGATTCCAATTATTAAAAAAAATGCCAGGCAATCCGTTCCCTTTACTGCTCTCATATCCACGTGTTTGATATTTAGTCTGTGATAAAGAAAATTGCAAACTACTCCTGTTTGATAGTGGACAGGTCTTCATAAATAGATATCATGATTTAAAGAAACTATTTCATTACTTTTATCTCAAAAATCACTCCGCACACATATAGTATAATTACCTAAATAATAAAATACTCACAGTCAAACTATAGATATAACATATTATTAATCCAACAACCCTGCCTCAGCATTGTAACGAAACTATGCGTTAGCTTCACGGGTGATCAATTAATTGTGAACACTGCTAGTATGATGTTGGTAATTATTGCTTGCATAGGACGTACCGCTGATTGCTGTTGATGCATTAAGTAGAGTGGATGTGGCAAGATTGGCGAGATTATATTATGTTAATTAGTTTAGTAGTATGTACTAGGTTTCTACAATATTTCAGAGGCCTATTATGTTCAATATTTTTCTCTACCATAGTGTACAATGGTGATAATTGCCACGTTCATTCTCGGTCGCAATTGTTCACGGAGTATAAAAAATGAATTTTAATATGCAGCACTACGAATTTCTTCAATTTTATAAACGCTTGTTAGACGAAATTCATCACTGAAAAAAATTTCAGCAAGAAAGCTGAAATACATATATTATGTTTTTGAGGTTACAATGTATTGTATAAACTTCGACTTTGTCTATACAATTGCTATCACTTTGAAACTTTTGTAAAACAATAGTAATAATAGTTGGTTACCATGTGCCCCGAGTCGAAAACCACAAGATAAAGCCATTTCCTATATTGATAGTACTATTTTTGACACGATAAAATTATTTGGTTCCATTTTCCTTCTCAAAATTAATGATAAAATAAGGATATATTGATTAGGTCATTGACTCTTGTATTACAACTACAAGGTGTAGTGATATTGAAAATGATACAATGTTTGTATCATTTTTAATGCCATTACGAGGATGCATCTCAGACTTTTAAAATTTTTCTTCGTTTCCTTTGGTCTATCTCGATTTAAATTTCTGTTAGCAGAATTTCCTCCGACAGTAACGTAGGTTAACGGTTTTTATAGAGCACCAATATCTTTCTATCTTTCTGCAAGATCAGTCTCCGTTAGGAAGAAATCATTTCAAGTCACCCTGTAATTGGTAAATTGTGTTATTGCGAACATTATTGTGTCCTGGTAGCCAACTTTAGATACCAAGACTCCAACCGTATCTCGGAAAGTACGTTAAGCCGTTGGTCCCGGCTGTCATTCGTAGATCTTTGAGAGTCGTTACGGGTCGTCAGAAGCCCGAAATGTTGACAACCAGTCTTACCAAGGGGTATCGTATTACCCAGTTACTGGGTTGTGGCGGTCAGATAGGCAGTCGCTCTTTATATTAAGTCTTTTTCTAGTTCTCAATTTTATTAAGTAGACGTAATTTCAATTCTGCCAAAGTCTGGCAGACACGTGTCTTATCAACATATTTCTAGCTCGTTGTAAAGTATTATATCAGCGGACTGCCCTCCACCTGCAACCTTACGCGGCCGATCGTATAACTGCGCACGATTACCTGCACATTTCTACTTACTGCACTTTACTCTGTTTCCCACATAGCATTAACCTACTGTGCGTGTGATTAGAATTAGGTTGATCTTATTACCAAGTAACGGCATGATAGGAATGCTGGTCTAAAAATAAATGGAATGTACCTACTAATAGAATGAAACAACGGACTGTGGTAACGAGCTAAATGAAATATGCAGTCCTGTGGTCCGCGATGATCAGTCTGCCCAGCTTTTTCCCAACTATTTTGGGATCGGCTTTCATTCTTACCGCTTGCAGCTGAATATCAGTATTTTAGAAGGAGCGAATGCCTATCTGACCTCCAAAACCCAGGTACTGAGTAACACAGTAATCTTTGGTTGTCAGATTGTTGGGCTTCTGTGTACCCGTGACGACTGTCAAAGATCTTTATGTGACAGTCGGGAACCACGGCTTAATGTGCTTACCGAGGCACAGAGGGTCTCAATATGGAATGGATGGTCATCCGCGGACCAACCGCGGCAAGCGTAGCTTATCCTCCAATCGACTCGTGCGGTGTTATCATTTAGCCTTTCCCGATGATGATCGATGCTAATTAAGGCTATAAGCGAGTCTATAAGTTCGTCGTGAATGGCTTTTATTTACCGTAGTGGTCCTTGGAGGTCTTCCGTTGACGCGACTGTGGGTATAATGAGCTACACCATTATAATGTAGCATTAAGAATTCAGAAAACTGCTGTGAGGTTGGTTGACGTCCATTATGAAGTAATAATGCCACCATTTTTCCAGTGTGAGAGAGAGAGAGACGGAGCTAGACAAGGCCGCTAGCACCATCCCGTTTTTGCAGTGGAATAATGATGGCATTAATTCGTCATAATACTACCGTGTAATACCAAATACTACGGGGTTCTGCGGCTACCTGCCTTTTGTTCCAAATTATATTTTTCCCCGCAAATAACTTTTAACTATATAAGGTGACTGGTAATTAGTGACCTATACTTAAACACGTGACTTTACTCATTATTATGAACAACTTTTTGACGAGTTTTGCGAACATAAATGTAGGGAACAGCTGATATTTTTTTCGTGCTACGAGGTTTGGTTCCATAGTAAAAGTTGTTCATAATGATGATTAAAGTCACGTAAAATATCCTAAAAAAATTAAAAGAGTTACGGTGCAGTTTCTTGCCCATTCTTCTCCATACGAAAACTACCTTTTAGAAGGGGTGACTAGAATCAATAATCAATTTTTACATACATTTTTGACGTTCATATTAATTGTGCCTAAATGAAATAAATGACTTTACTTTGATTTTTAACTACTTATATCAAAGGTCAGCTATGTTAGCTTTGAAATGATCTTAACGTACGTTTTAGCTTCGCAAAGCAGCAAAGCTGACAGCAATACCTACATATATCCCTAGAAAAACTCGCACCGTTCGTTACAACAGACTGCATGGAATTTTATGTTAATTTAGAAATAAGTATTGTTGGGTGAATCAGCTGATCATTCTATGCGGGGTTTAATTGTTCAACGAAATGGGTTATCTTCTACAATGCTTGTGTCTACTGGGATTTAAAACGACTTTGCTAGGACTTTGCTAGATATCCTATATTATAAAACAAAGTTATCCGCCGCGTCTTCTGTCGTCCTGTTCGCGATAAACTCAAAAACGACTGCACCGATTTTCATGCTGTTTTCGCCAGATAGAGTGGTTCTCAAGGAAGGCTTTAGTATACAGCATGTAAGGGTAAACACTCTTGTCATTCAAACCATGGGTAGTTGACTTAAATATAAAAATAAATGACCGAACACAACAAAAAAAAACGTTATTTTCATTAAAAGATTTTAAAAAGTTTCTATCTGACACCGTGCTTGCTAGCAAAACAGCTGACTGACTAAGGGAGGGATCGCGCTCGCTGCCGGTCAGGTCACATCCCGTACCCCCAGCCCGTGTTAAGACGCAAGTTCGTTGCCCTAGCGCATAGGGCAACGAACTTGCGTCTCTTGTGGTAAAATTTAGATCTAAAAAACAATTTAAAAAAGTTGTAATTTTCCATTGATTTTATGTTCTATAAATGAAACCTAATAAATATAATTAATTGCAATTGTACCGTAGTTGAGCCTCTGCCTAGCCCTTCGGGGAATACAGGCGTGATGGTATATTATTTTAATTGCACTTATAGTATACTTATTAACGAGTTTATATTATACATACTAACTTTTGTCAGTGGATTCGCCCGCGCGGAGGTTGGAATATATCCCACAGGAACTAGTTAGTTCATGTGGGATATATTCCAACCTCCGCGCGGATTAATGATAATGTGTCAATGAATGATGGTAATGGTTATGTGTTAATCCAGGTAAACAATATATTAATTCAGTAATACATTGTTTTCATAAATAACTGTATTGGTTTACGCGGAGCACGCCAGTTCCAGTCGGCATGATTTTTCCGAAATGTTCAATAATCATCGTCAATACCAGCCAGTTTACTCAAAATTAATTATAATATACACTTTACTTAATTAATAAATTATAATACCTTAAACCTTCCTCACAAATAAACTCAAAAATATCAAACAGATTTTGAAATTAAATGAAATTGAAATACGGTTTTCAGACGCACACCGTTTATTGGTGAAAACCGTATGAAAATCCGTCTGATAGTTTCTAAGTTAATCGCGATCAGACAGACTTTGTTTTAAATATAGTAGTGATTTTCCTTGCTCTACTCATCTTAGATACCATTTTTTGGGTTAATCCTTTCTTTTTTTGCGATTATTTCAATTTCCTATAATATTTACATAATTATATTCAAAAGCTAACATCTTTCACTTTATCTTTTGTTTCTTCATGAATACTTACCAAGTTACTGATATACTTAGTTGTAGTCATGACAAAGCAACATTGTTTTGCATTCATTAGGTAATTAACTATACGTAGGTATATAAGGATTAAGATCACGCTCGCTGTATCAAACGACCTTAAACATTACAACCGTCACGCCTCTGATCCCCGAGGCAGAGGTGTACTCACATACACCCACAGCCTTAAGTCTCTGATGACGGTACTACACAGGTAGATGCTGTTTGATAATGAGGCGAGCTTATTGGAACCAAAAAACTATCAAACGATCACCACTCACAAAAATATAACAAGCTTTTTATTTATCACTTGCTTTTGCCTGCGGTTTCACCTACGTAAGACTCGATCCCGTGGGAATATCGGGATATAAAGTAAAGTAATATTCTATGTCCTATTCCAGGTCATGGTCTAACCATGTGCCAAATCTCATCCAAATTAAAAATTAGATCCAAGAAGCTCTCAATCAATCTGCCTAGCCTTTTCCCAACTATGTTGGGGTCCGCTTCCAGTCTAACGGGATGCAGCTGAATACCAGTATTTTACATGGAGCGACTGCCTATCTGACCTCCACAACCCAGTAACTGGGTAATACGATACCCCTTGGTTAGACTGGTTGTCAGACTTTCGGGCTTCTGCAAACCCGTAATGACTGTCAAAGATCAACGAATGACAGCCGGGACCAATGGCTTAACGTGCTTTCCGAGGCACGGAGGAGTCTCGATATGTAAAGATGGTCATCCATCCACGGACCAACCCCGGCAAACGTAGCTTAACCTGACGGATCGACCCGTGCGGCTGTTATTACTTAGCCAGAAGCTCCTCCAAGAAGCTCTATGGCGATAAAATTATGGTGATTTATTTGATCAGAAGTAATCATTACATTATGTTATGCTCTTGTTGAATAAATAATGTTTGATATTAGAGCAGTGAGTACAGCAGCTGGCTACTTATTAAATTAATATGTAAGTAATATAAACCAAATTGCAATCCAAATAAAAAACCTGCATTAAACTAATTGATTATGAGCAGTACAAACGACCTATGCACGATTACAATGCACTCAAATATTCCCTTTGTAATCAAATTAGATAATGCTAACAAAAACCCTGAATCACTTGTCACAGTGACCGACCAACATATATAGCTATTAGAACAAGTATGGTAAAGCCCTTAATCCACGACGCTTCTCAAAAGTTACAAACTCAAATCACCTTTCGATCTGATCCAGCCTTCCCCCAACGACGCCTTAAGCCGAGGATCGTACCCACACACTAGAGGTGTCCTCAGCGTGTATTTGCTTAGTTTATAAGTCCTATGTCCTGACTGTTAGGCCTTAACTTATTAAGGCATCCACATAATAGCATTTCAACTACATTCAAAAGAATGCGTTCTTGACACCTGTCAGTTTCATACTAATGAATAAGTGTTTTGCGAATTTGATCCATTACTAATAGAAACTGTCCAACTGACAGGTGTCGTGTCAGGAACGCATTCTTTCGATGACACGCATTCTCTCGATGGATGGACTGTAGTTTGTGATAGCGTCGTTTACGTCCGCCATTGAAACACTAGTGCTGTGACATTCTGGCTACTCATTGATGATTTGAGTTTGTTACTTTCGAGTAGCGCCGTGGACAAGGGGCTTTAAAGAACAAAACAATACAAGATCAAGGCATGAATGATTCATCTAATATCACGCCAGACTAAAGAGTGTTTGATTCACACAAAGCACTGCACGTAACATAAACAAAAAACCAGACAACACCTTCAGAGGCCCGAAAATACTTCACGAGAATAATACTGACGAATGAAATGAATGAATGGTATACATTACTGTCGTAGTGTATCATTGGGGAAAATGACAGTGTTTTTATTACCCGACTACGGCGAAGAAAAAGGAGGGTTATGATTTTGACCGGTATGTATGTATGTATGTATGTATGTATGTATGTATGTATGTATGTTCATCTGTTCCCTCCTATCTTCCAAACCACTTATCACAATTTGACAAATGAGGTATCGTTAGAAGCGTCGTGATTGTCCGCTGGTTATAGGCTATGTGAAGTCACATTAAATTAAAAATGGCGCCCTCTAGAGGACATAAAGTGAGGAACTTAAAAAAAAAAATGGTTTAATCGTACCATGTTGGGTATCAAATGAAAGGGCTTAATGAGCACATTTCAAAAATATATATATTTTAACCCCAAAAGAATTTAAAAAAAAATCAAGTAATAAAAACTAAAACCCAACTACGACTTAAAAGGTATAAACAAGACACCACAGACAGACAAATTAAAAATCCGGAGTCACACGTAATCTGTTGATTTATGCCCTAACACGTGTGACTCCGGATTTTTAATTTGTCTGTCTGTGGTGTCTTGTTTATACCTTTTAAGTCGTAGTTGGGTTTTAGTTTTTATTACTTGATTTTTTTAAAGATTAATGTATGACACAGATATAATGGAAATTACTCCAGTTGGAACTTATATTAGAATAGTGCACTTTTACTATGTAAGTATACCACACTACTTATTTGTTGTTTCATATTTATCTTATATAGATTCTTTTCTACCTTGTGAATAGGAGAACGTTGTAGGCTTAGTGGATTGTAGACTTTTTTTTACCTGAAACTTTTTGAAAGGCCTACACCGTCCTCTCATAACTAATCTTTTAAAAGAGTAACCATGGAGTTTCGGCGCTTCTCCATAGGAAACGACCAATTGGAACCGTGCACCTAGCTTCTGACGTTTCTTAAGTGCCCATGTAGGCTTATGTGAAATTAAATATTTTGATTTTGATTTTGATACAAATTACAGACATGAATGTAGTTTTACATAGGGTGACTCTATTATGGGCGGCATTATCGTTAAAAGCGGTCTTTAGGGTTACACTATGGGCGGCCTTATCGCTAAAAGCGGTCAAACTCAAACTCAAAGCATTTATTTCAATTAAACTATTTACAGGGACTTTTGAATTGTCAAGGAGTCGGTTAGTCAGAAATATGAAACTAGTTACCCATTGCAAAGCGTAGCATATGGAGAAGAACGGGCAAGAAACTCCACGGACACTCGGTCTTTTAAAGACAACCTTTGGATGGATTTATCTATAAATTATAAGAGATAAAGATATAAGTATGCTAAATTCTGTATAATCATGAAACAAGAGCAAATACTTATAAATAATGATGAAGGTAAGGAAAGAGAAAGTGTTTGTAATAGTTTTGTTATGTTTGATATGATAATTATCCAACGAGAAGTTTTGTCATTGTGGTCAAAATCAGCAAAAATAAAACTTGTTTTAGGAAATTACATTTAACAACAAGGATATTTTGATACTGGTGGTAGTCGTAACAAAGAATGAAGACAAGTTTTTTTTTGTAAAAAAAATCTGAAATATTTTCCTTGTAGAAATGGATCATCGCGTTTCACGTGGGACAAACGTGATCGAAATACAGTGTAGAGTAGTTTTATTGTGACTAAATTTCTTCTTCATCAATGTAATTTTCTAGCCAATTGAGAGAGTCTGCTTCGTTTTAACTCACTGCAGCTAAATTTATTGCATTTGCTCCAATCAACTCATTGCATGCTTGAAGCCTGATCTTACTTTAAAATGGTCACTTTAACAGAATCATAATAAATGAAAATATTATGAATTATCGTAAAATATCACAAACTCACAATTCATAATATTTTATGATCTGCGTGTAATTCATATTACGAAATAATTCATTTATTTGACATGGAGATTCGTAAAATGGTCCATAAATTATGAATTGCTTTTATGTCAAATTAGAGGAATTGCTAATGACAGCTGGGATTCAATAATGAACTGCTTTGAGAGGAATTGCTAATTAGATCCTCGACTTACTGTTCGGCCGTCGAGAGAATGCGTTTTTAACAGCTGCCAGTTTCATACTAACGAATTATGTATTTCGCGAATTTGATCCTTATTACTATTAGAAATTGTCCAACTGAAAAGTCTCCGGAACGCTTTTTCTCGACGGTCGGACCGTAGTAGGTTTTTGGCCTTATAAACGGACATCAAAATAATCCATACTATCTATACTAATCCATTGTAATGCGAAAGTAACTCGGTCTGTCTATCTGTCACATTTCCACGCTTAAACGGCTGAACGCATTTGGATATTTGGTACACGGACAGACCATGACCTGTCTTAGGACAAAGGATACTTTTTATGTCGTTAGTAAGATCACGAGGGATAATTTCTGACTTCCACGCAGGCGAAGCCACGCGCAAAAGATAGCAATGACCTCATAATATATGGAGCTAAATATTTTGAGCAGATCATAACCACATAAAGGGCAAAAAAAACATTATAAATACATATTAGCCGATTCTAAGAATATCAGTAGATATTGTCAGAATTTAACCGGTTGTACACACGGCTACACATCAAGCTATACATTTCCAGTATAAACTGACCTCGCATTGTACGGAAATCGTATACCATGCGAGATCAGCATAAACTGGAAATGTATAGCTTGATGTGTAGCCGTGTGTACTATGACGTATCGACTCATGAGTTTAATTGGTTGAAGAGGGTTATGAATGAGCAAATCGACTTCCAACGTATTTAACAACTGTATATACTTTAGCAATAAAAAACATTGTCTATTAGACTATGAATTAATTGGCAATATTTCAGTGGATGAAACTACTCATGAATATAAACAACATTTGCTGTGGAGGCAATTTTTAAATATCTAATGTTTATTGATTTAAAAATCAACCATCACGTGTTGTATGACGTCGTAAAATGATGCCCATCCTCCATATAGATAGTTATCACCCATCTTTTCACTATTCCATCGCCTACTCTAGGATGCATATCTTGTATGGCTCCGAAATCCTTCCATATCCTGAGGGCACGTCTTCCCTACCATTACCGCACCCCAGTCTACTTTCTAATATGCAATGCCCTCTGTAGCTCCATGAAGCATGAGGCTCCAGTGGATAGTGCAAGTCTTGGGGTTAAATCGATTTATCGAATCTGGCATTTTATTCATTCACTAGCTGATGCCCACGGCTTCGCCGGCGTGAATGTCGGTTATTATATACTCAAACCTTCCTCGAGAACCAGTCTATTCATTGGTGAAAACGGAAAGAAAATCGGTGCAGTAGTTTTTGAGTTTATCGCGAACAGGACGACAGACAGACGCGAGGACTTTGTTTTATAATATGTAGGGATAAAGTATCCCTAGTTGAAAGTGATACAATTCTAGAAGTTGTTTCATTAGACGCCCACGAGAAAAGATACGGTAGCTCCGTAGTCAGCTCAACCAGTAAATCTCTATCACAATTCACAACAAACGGCTGTAACGATAAAATCTCAATTGAAACTCCCATTGTATTCACAGTATACCTAAACACTAGAAAAGAACAGGTAATTTTCATGATATATCTATTTAAAGCTTGACCTCGTGCCGAGGAAATGAAAATTCACAAATTACACAACATGAGTTGTCAATGTGACAAGGTCTTCTTTTGTTCCATAGAAACCTCATCAAACAGTGTATATAGACAATTTTCGCACTGAGTATCCAAAAAATACACTGAATACTCGTAGAACTTATAAAATTTTCTCAGCACATTCATGCCTGCATTAGCTGATGTGGCAAAAAAATTTAACCTTACATGAGAATAAAAAATACTTCCATAGTTATTATCCGAGCATTAGTAGCACGAATAATATATTATGTTCTATTAGATATACGAAATAAAAATACAAAGATTTTAGATACGTAAAGGATAAACTTCAAACAATGTGGTTATGATGCAGCTGATTAGAAGAATGAGTTGTTTTCCTTAATAAGACATATAGATTAATATATTCTTTAAAGAGAAAACATGATTATAATGAACACGTGCAAAGGATTTTTTGTTCCTTTGATTCTTACGTTTTTATGAACGATGTAAAGGAAATAAGTCTGTTTGAGATAGTTTCGCAAGATAAACTACTATTAAGTAGCAAACAAAGAAATTAAAATTACGCAATAGATTCTTAGAGTAGATAGGAATTATTCAAAATTATATGCTTGTCTAAAATTCCTTGCAACATAAGCAAAAACACAGAGAAAAAATCGGAAAACTCAAGACAAAGAAAATTGCAGTTTGTTACAAACAAAATTTACATTAAATTGTTACCGACAATCATAAACAGAAATTGTAAGATGTGGAAACGAAGCTACAAAGCGTAAAATTACACACGAATGGAAAACACTCCCAGAGCGAGTGCATTAACCTTTTTTCATTAAAAAATATAATTGCAAAAGAACCCAAAAATGTTGACGGTGATTAAATATTCAATGTGAAATAATCAGAATTGGGTACGAATGCACTTAAGACCGCGAATGCACCGGAGCTCGACGCGATGGTATCAACGAAAGATCCTGCATGCTAAATTAATATGAGGCTACCTACCTGCCAAAAATTTCCTCGCCTACGCTTAGGCAGTTGCTACTGTGTAAGCGAAGATGGAGCGAACAGACCTTGAGATGCAAATTGGCTTGGAAATATATATATGATATTTTATTTATTTGCTCTCATGCACATTACACATTTTACAATACATTAATTGACGGTTTTTATACATGGCACTGTCATTGCACTGCAAAATACAATGTTGGTTTGCTATAGATTTAAGGAACGGGCAATAATAGAAAAAAGAGCAATAGTGACCGATGACGATTGTTAATTAGCATTAAAAAACTTAACTTTGATGAATAGCATGTATAAGAAGATAATCGTGTGTCAAATTAAACACGTTTCCAATATATGCCATATTTTGCATCAGTCACGCGGTTGTTTTACCATCTAAAATGGTAACACAACCGCTTATTAGGACCCCGAGGTGGAAAATAAAAGTAACAAGGAAATGTCAAAATAAATATTTTTAATTTCTAGTTTCTTGGACTTTGGCTTTACGTTATAAATCAATTGCAACTGATCACGTTTGGATTGATACGGAGAATAATATCTATAAATAATGTATTTGAATAAAATTGTCGCATTATTCAATTACGAATTACTTTGTATCTGTTTATGTAGGCACGCGTAATGATGGCTTTGAAGATAATGTATTTTCCGAAGACTAAAATGTTGTAAGTGGTTCAAATCATGATAGAGGTGTTACTGTAAATATTGCTTATATAAATATTAATACTACCACTGGAAATAATAAAGTTAAACTTTATGTTATTACGACTCTCGTAAACACAAGTAGGCTATATACTTTTATTTCCCTGACCATGAGATATCTAAGTAAACTTGACGCCCATTTCAATAAAACGATAATTATACAAGTCACATGTTAGGACCGTGAGACAATTTATTTTATAGTTACATCATCGCTTGTACTATACCCCACAACAATACTAAGAGGTGTGGGCTGAAGCAATTGTCCAGCTAACATTCAAGCTGGCACATAATCCCACAAGGTTCCAACTAGTTTACGAATGTATCAGACTTAGGACTATGTAGCAACAACGCGTGGCAATGTCAAAGGATAGTTTTTGCGGTCGCCTACACATTGGCCCATCAGAAGAATTTGACTTAGCTGCCAAGGTCGCATGCATTGTCTTTTTTGCTTGGACGAGATGTATTTTACCTATCCTATTGACCCTGACTTGCGTAGGAAGATTATAACTAGAATTATGTAAAGTGGTTTGCGGTGACAGTCTGGTGGTTAGATGTAGCAGAAAAACGAGATTGAATATAGAGATGGTGTTGATATCATGATTATGTTTTCCGAGAGATTCCTAGTTTATTATGTGTTTCTACATATTAGTTTCTAGTGAAAGAGAGATCAATAAGTACCTACATAATCGTACCAGCAGATAGTGCCATTTATTTTAGGTTTTATGTCTATCAACCTAAGTTAATTAACTTACTTGACAATACTGTAGAGTCCATTGAAGAAAATCGCTAATATAAACCTATAAAAAAGTTGCGGTAAACTTTTTAGTATTTAATTTAAGAACTCTGAATGAAGTCGTGTCAAACATTCTGGGTAAAGGGTCCAGAATGTTTGACGCGAATTCAAACAAACATTCTGGGTAATTCAGAATGTTTGATACGAATTCATTCAGAGTCATCGAATTCCAAGTTTTTAACCTCCAGGGTCTCCACGACTAACTGATTGCCGCCCATCACTACAAACTATATGCAGGTGCCGTTCGAAGACACAAAATAGTAACAACAAACTGTTCCACCGAACCGCACTTATCAAAATTTTGTTTCAGTGCGGTTAGTGGAAGTGCTCAGGTGCGGTTCGGTCAAATGCAGTTTAAATCACTGCTGTGAGTGGAATACCTCAAAGATTTTACCTAAGCCTTTATTTTCGACAATCCCTGTAGCCTTTGCTACAACAACTGTACGACTGGCAGTCTTTGGTGGGAACTGCATTGATTTCTCATGCTTTCCTGTTCTCTTGCCTTATATATTTTTTGCCAGGGTCTACATACCTCTACATGTTCCTGTCTTCATAAAATTAAAGTTCGTGATGATAATGCCTGCATGTGGCGCCAACTGTCACATTATCATAATGTACCGGTGCGATATGGATTATGTTACAGTCAAATAGAAAAGTAGAGATTTCACTAAATAGCAAAGTTTAAACGGCAATCCTAACTAATATTATAAATGCAAAAGTGAGTTTGTTTGTTTGTTACGCTTTCACGCTAAAACGGGTGAACGGATTTGGATGAAATTTGGCACAGGGGTAGACCATGACCTGGAATAGGACATAGGATACTTTTTATCCTGATATACTCGCGGGATCGAAACATACGCGGGTGAAACCGCGGGGCGCAGCTAGTAGATAAATAAGATTTAGCTGATTTTTTTCATCTTATCATTGATATGGTAAGCTAACATGCTGTTGACTGAATATTTGGAAAGGTCTGTATGCGACCAAACGTCGTTGTTGTTGCCAACGCGTTGGCTGATTACGTGTGATTGACTGATTGGCTGATTGGTTGGAACAGGCTACGTTAAATCAACCAAAGTTCAATTACAGAAAACGGAGAAAGTACAGACGACGGAATCAGTGCAGAACCCGTAGTACCTACTTACATTCAAATGCCCGTCATAATAAATCTTACCAAACGTGGAGCTCCAGGCCTGGATATGAATCTATGTAAAAAGTGTACATGCCAACTCTATATATTTAATTCTAAGTATTATGGTACATTAAGATCTATTGGACCCTGTTCCCGATACCGGTGGGCTACTACTTTTTATATTTTTAAATGTTTTATATAATTTTTTATTCTAATATTTAAAAATATAATTTATAAGTATGAAAAATGAAATAAAGAGAATATAATAATACACAGCTTTACTTATTACTACCGTTGAAAATTAAAGTACAATTAATATAATTATAAATACTAAGATATGCTATGCTGAAATTACCTAGCTCGCAAGAAGTTGAGTCAGTACTTTTTTTATGAGATGAAGTAAAAGTAGTCGGCAAAATTAACAAATCTCGCAATTTTTAATCTAACTGCGACACTCACATATCGCATAAAGTTACCATATTGAACCAATAATCCATATAACACTTAATTTAATCAATTATCTTGGCCAAGTGTATACTCGTTCAGTTAGTGACTTTATTAACTTGTTACGTATTTATTTTTATGTTCTATCGAGAGGTGAGGTGAATAAATATCGATTAATAATGACAGCTTACCGGCTTATTAGTCGAGAGGTTTATCACTCGATAAAGGATACTTTATTTCTAATGCTAGTTTTTCCAAGCAGCATTTTTGTGTTCAAGAAGGTCGAATGCCTTGCCATTGCAGAGAGTTGGTTATTTTAGTTCTTTATTATTGACAATGTGTTGGAAAAAAACGTCTTCAAGAACAGGATCCTCATGCAAGAGGTCCAGCAACCCATTTCTACAATGAAAACAAAAAGCTACAGGGATAATGCGTAAAATTAGGTGCTTTTACGCATAATCCGTAAACCCGAGTATTCGGAAATTTTAAATGAAAAATGCAGAGATTCGTTTTCAGCCGCTTCTACTGATACTGAAAAAAGAACGCACATTCGAGAATAAGTTAAGCGGAATAGGTTACTAAATATATCAACGTCTATTGTATTTTATTCGAGAATCGTCACTTACAATAACAGATTTACAATATTAAGCAATGACTTATGACTGCACTTATATGAGCGCTACAGCTGAGCACGAAGTCCTGGGTTCTATTCCCAGCTTGGGCAAAGTGTTATTGGGTTTTTCGACCAGAAATTTCTCAGTAGCAGCCCGGAGACTGGATTTGTGCCCAGTTGATGGGGGTTCCCTACTTGTTTTCGAAAGTTGATGATTCGATTTTTATTATATCGAACACGGTGTGTCGATAATTCAGTTGTACGATGTTTTATTCCGTCGATGCATTATTGGTGCGATGTAAACGTTTGTGCGAAAAATCCTGTTACGAAAAACCCCACAACGATTGCTCATTTGTTCGGTAATTTATTAGTTCGAAAGTATGTAGGTTTGAAAAGCCTACTGTTGTCCGTGACATTTAATTAATAATCTTATGTTGCATTATAGAAGTTAAGAAAATACATTCCTTTTATTGAAAAAAAATGTATAATTCTTGTTTATTATTTACATCAAGTAAATATATTAAAATAATCCTAATCTATCTAAATAACTTAAATTAAAATATGTACAAAAAAATGTTTTAAGTATCTATGTTACCTACTGTAAATATTCTAAAAAACAAAATCCTAAAATAAATTGGCATACCTACAGTACTTAATCCTACTACTTTTCAGAAAAAAAAAATTGTAATGACAGCATAGTAAAGCATATTTCGGATGATCACTGTAGGACCATCATTGCTAGTAGTGGCATCCCTCTTCAATTTATTTTTAAGAATTATTGAGTCACACTGAAAAATAATAGGATTAAGTACTGTAGGTATGCCAATTTATTTTAGGATTTTGTTTTTTAGAATATTTACAGTAGGTAACATAGATAAAACATTTTTTTTGTATATATTTTAATTTAAGTTATTTAGGTATATAGATAGATTAGGATTATTTTAATATATTTACTTGATGTAAATAATAAACAAGAATTATACTTTTTTTTTCAATAAAAGGAATGTATCTTCTTAACTTCTATAATGCAACATAAGATTATTAATTAAATGTCACGGACAACAGTAGGCTTTTCAAACCTACATACTTTCGAACTAATAAATTACCGAACAAATGAGCAATCGTTGTAGGGTTTTTCGTAACAGGATTTTTCGCACAAACGTTACATCGCACCAATAATGCATCGACGGAATAAAACATCGTACAACTGAATTATCGACACACCGTGTTCGATATAATAAAAATCGAATCATCAACTGTCGAAAACAAGTAGGGAACCCAACTCTTCGGGGATTACAGGCGTGATGTTATATTATTTTATTATGACTACGGTTTAAACAAAAACTGACTAGTAAGCCAGCCACAATAGACTAGGCTGAATGTGTTAGGTGATGAGAGCTTTTTGTTAACCTCGCTTCTTGATTAACCTAATCTTAATGAACCGATTGTAGCAAAAACTTTTCCACTAAGGCCACGACCCTCAACCATTGCGTAGACGCAAGCAGAAGGAAACGTCACCATCATTAATAAGAAACTATTCAACAAACTGTCAATCCTCTAACACATCATGACAATTAAGCAATCAGTATATTTCTATACATTTCACTGGTTTTTTCCTTGAAACGTCGATTGCTATTTATATTTACATGCTCTTCGTGTAAATGTCACAAAAGTTTATATTCATATTCATATTCATTTATTTGCGTTCCACAAGGTAAAACAAGACGTTAACTTAGAGCTAGGAGCCGTTTTAGAACCTGTCAGGGCACAGCAAAATTTATTGATACATTCATACTATTACTTAAAAATTAAAAATCAATTAAAATTAAAATTAGATTATACATTGGTAACTAGAATGACATTACAATATAAAAGATAATATAAAAGTTATTAATTATCGTTATAGGTTTTCATGCAAGTATTCGTTCAATGGTATATATTGGTTCAATGTCGGCGACTGTGGTTTTGAAAATTGACAAAATTATTCAACTAAGTATGCGCCGGTTTCCACGACTGCGTCGGTTTGCGCTTTCTAGGTATTAAAACTCCTTGATAAAACCAATTGCCAGTAAGTTTGTTTTATCTAGAGGAACATTTTTTATTCTGCCACAATTACTCCAAGTAGATAATTTACTTTGTTGCGGATCTACTCATCCTGCGCAATACACAGTAAGAAACGGAAGTCTGTGATAGATACAAAGGTACTTTTAAATAATAGGCTCTTATTAATTTATTTGATACTTTTATGGCCATAAAGTACCTACTCGTATAGAGTAACTGGCTGTTAATTTGGCACCACGAATTTTAGAAATAGTTCGGCTTTTTGAAGCGTCGTCGTCGCGTCCTCTCTTAGCTAATATATGTGAGCCTTTTTTCAAAAACTGTACCTACACTGAGATCGCTATTTAGTTTCCAAACAAGTAAACAAATAGGTACCTACATAGGTGTTATTGGAAAAATTACTTTAATACTCACAATAAAGTTAATTTACACTACCTAGTTTAAGTTTATATTTGTTTAAGTGAAAAAAAAATCCTAACTAATGCGAAAGTGAGTTGGTTTGTTTGTTACGCTATCACGCTAAAACGGCTGAACGGATTTAGATGAAATTAGGCGAATAGGTAGACCATGACCTGGAATAGGATATACTTTATATCCCGATATTCCCTCGGGATCGAGACTTACGCGTGTGAAACCGCGGGGCGCAGCTTAGTATGGAATACATTCGTTTCTAAAATAGGTTGAAAATCGAACACAAAGAAGCGTTTTCACAACGTCTTTGTTTTATCAGAAAAACCTTGGCAGGATTAATGAATAAACATCTCGTTCCTAGGCAACAAAATACAAACTCCTTATCAGAAGTGGCACAAACACTAGAATATTAATAAACAGTCTATTGTATGTTACCGCAAACTGCTCAGACACATCTAGGAGCCACACAAAAGGTTGTAAATCTCTCGACCTTCCTCTCCATTCCGCGGTGCGCGGACGCACTTGCGCCGATGCGTGTACAGTCGGACAGAATATTATCGATGTTTATTTATTTATTAATTATAGAACACCAACAGCATAATTATACATGATGTTAGATTTATCTATGTATTTTCTTTTTAGTTTTGGTAGTGTGTAAAATTGTGTTTCTATTTTTTTTATTCAGCTTGTAGCTGAGCGTTCCGTATTAGTTGAGCAGTGAATACAGACCGAAAAGTAGGTACGAGAGAGACAAAGCGAATTTGCGGCTAGTGGGTAGTACTACAGGTATTGGCCGTATAGTCGCCTCGTCTCTTTCTAGAAAGTGGTCGCTTCTGTGAGGCTAACGCTCAGTCCAATTCTCTATGTCTATGGCAATTAAAAAGTCGACTATTAACTGTCGTTGTCCGGAGCAAAAGTGAAATTTTCTTCGCTTTTCTTGATCGAAAAACGTGGGAAAATATGGTCTCTGGAATTCAAATAATTGCACACTATATATTCTTATGGGCAGACACGACTGGATGTGATGACTCTTGCATCATATAAATTGGTATTTAAAAAAATATATATAAATAATATCATCATATATTGGGACCAAAAAAAAACAAATACGTGCAATGAATATTTCACTTCCCGACCTCAGATCTTACTTCTTCATTCTTTGCGCGGCCTACAAGCACGGCACCGCACTTCTGTATAATATAACACACGGCTGCTGCGTCGCCAGTTCTTTTCTTGAACTTGGCTTGACATGCTGCCGCGTGCCTAGATCATTCTCAATAAGACACTATTCTTGGTAAAGTCTGTCTATTACGAAAGTTGCAAACCTGTCATCTCATGATTACGGTGACAGCGAATTACTGAATAGTTTGTAGATCATAAATCTCTTCGGTGATAATTTTGATAATATTATGAAGACTCTTCTATATGTGACTGGTGGATAAACTAGATAAAATAAATGTTTTAAGACTTGAAATAAAGGTAGTAAAGTGTTATCGCAAAACGGTAGCTTCTTACTAGGAGATGCATTCAGAAAAATGGACTCAATTTTGCTGATTCATATTATATAATTTGTACTGCAAAATCTATTGAAGTTGTCGTATCGACTTATCAGGAATTTTGCGTAAAATCTTATCCAATTTTCCGTCTTTTGGCCAGTGAGATTTTCCGTCTTTTGGCCAGAGAGCTGTTTAAAACCAGACCAGCGTATGAGTCCAAAGCTATGACTAATTTAGCAAATGATAATATTCTCAAGAATAAAATGTTGTTTCGCTGGTTTTAATTTTACACAAAAAAGATCATCAGAATGATAAAGAAGACTTTACGGAAGTGAGTCAACTATACAAAGAAATACATTTATCAATGACCTTTTCGTCAAACAAGTATATTATTACCTTATTAAGTAATAGAGAAGTCATTTAGAGATGTTATATTTATGAACATTTTATTTAAATAATTTGATTTATGAGGTTATTTTTTTGTTCATACATGTTTTGGAACAGTTATACCTACATGGTTCGTTTGTAACCGCTTTTATTGGTAAACAGGTTGCTTAACATGGGAGAATTTTATTTGCGAACAGGACCTTACCTCAGGGCCGGTTCTCGCGATGCAGTGCGGCTACGGCGCGGCGCCGGTGTTGTGCCGCTGCGGCGTCCTACATGCAAATATGGATATTTTCATGTAGCATGGTATGTCGGTGCGTTCCAGAGTTGCACCGCACGTACACCGGACTTCAACTAGGGTCTAGGTGAGACGAGGCGGGATGGCGCGCCGCATTATGTAGACCGTCCCTTACCTTCTATTTACTTATCGCAAATCTCACTTTTGCTTATCTTAAGACGAATGGAATTGTTTCTAAAATGTTTATTATTATCCAAAAAAAATCGGAAAAGCTTTACCCATTAGAGAGTTTACTTGAAATTGGTGATATCTTTAAAAAAACGCCCGAGTTATTAAAAGGTGATCCATGAAGATCTTGAGCATGAGCCATAATTATGCAACATAAAAAATGAGTTGCGTTTGAGAATTCGGCAGTTAATACATTAAGAACTTTCTGGACACCCATAAACAGAGAAGGAGGAGAATGGTTTTTCTAGCTAGAGACAACATTATTTACACCAAGTAAAATTGATCGATGACTTAATACAAAACAAATGTATCATTAACTTATTTATTCTGAAGAGGTCGTCAGCCCGTAATTGTAACTCTGCTTACCCTGTAAAGAATCATAAGTCCGACATTATGTAGGCATGTATGTAAATTCGATAGCTCATATGCATGTATAAAATAAGCATACATAATATACTGAAAGGATCATAGGAATGGTGTTAATTAAAACTTAAATTTTTGAGAGCTGAATATGAACTAAATTATGATTTTGGTATGATGTGCCACTAAATCTACACTTCGCTCGACTAAATCTATGAATTTCTTAGTTATCTGAAAAAAATTACATATTCTGACGGAATATTTAATAACTTTTTGTTTTGCCATTTCATATTTAGCCCAAAAATTTAGGGACACTGAATGATGTCCTTTTGTATTTATTAAAGTATTTATGGCCTATCAAAAATCCTCTAATTATTTGCCTACATTTTGACAAGTTTTTAACTGAGATTGCGATTTCAATTTGAACATTTATAACGCACGAGAATTGGCCTTCTGATTTTGTTTTTATAAGGCAGTATCCAAATTATCCTCTCAAGTCTTTAATGACTAAATATTGATTCTAAATATTGGCAAATATTTCACAATTTGTTACCGTCATTAGGTATATCTATTGTGTGTCAATCTCGAGAGCTCTACATCTTTCATTAAATTATTTACTGTATTTCTAACGTCCACTGGCTGTCCACTGTTAAAACTTCCATTCAAATGAAATTGGTCATGTCCTTCTTAGTTTGTAGTTCTTGTATTGGGTAAACTACTACTATTTACTCAGTTACTGGTTCCTTTAATTTTATTGCGGGCAAATTGCGACATCTTGACAGGGTCGATTTCATTCAAATTCTTGAAGTAGTTTCCAGGTTATTGGTCCATGTGGGAAGAATGGAATACCTCTTTGCTTTAATTGGTACCTATTTCATAAGACCGAGGTTACGACCAGAGGGCCTAGACAAAGTGACATTCTATCAGCGATAACAATGTTGGAAAAGGCAAAAATGTATAGAACTGACTTAAGCTATCGAATAGCTTATGTCAAAGTCGTTGTAGAAATACAAAACTTTTTCGAAGCGATTGTCACTTGTCTAGGCCCTCTGGAAGGCAAACTCCCTTGAAAGAGCCTTTATGATATTTTTTAGAAGGCTGAGCTGGTCAGATAAAAAAAGATGGTGGATTTAAGTCAACTGACGACGATGTAGAAGAGCTAAAGTAAGAGAAAAGCAAGCAGGAATTTTACAATACCGACCATTAATAGGGAACAGTAAAATCTAGAATGCATTGGCTAAAACTACATCTATACAAAAATATACCTACGTATAAAATACAAACAATACTATATACATATACAAATAAATAATTCAAGTAGTTGTGTAAGTAATATTAAAAATAACAGCTTTTTACTAAATGAATAATTATGAAAGTACTAGCTGCGCCCCGTGGTTTCACCCGCGTAAGTCTCGATCCCGTGGGAATATCGGGATAAAAAGTCCTACGAGTATGTCCTATTCCAGGTCATGGTCTACCCCTGTGCCAAATGCCATCCAAATCCGTTCAGCCGTTCACGCGTGATGGCGTTACCAAGGGAAATAGGGATTAATTTTTATAAATATAGATAAGATACGGTAGGTACAATAAAAAACTTTTTTTTTTATTTGTCTGTCTGTTTGTTCCGGCTAGTCTCTGCAACGACTGTACCGATTTTGACTGAAAGATAGCTGATGCTTTAAGGAGTATTCTAGGCTACTTTTATTTTTAGAAAAAGATATAGGGTTCACGCGTGTGAACCCGTAGACGGCAGCTAGTATAGTTAACAACAATAGAAAATGAAGACTGACATAATTCCTTCATCGTATACCTACTACATATTTTTCCCCTTACACATAGTTACAAAATTAATATGTAAACAGTATCTAACGCAGTAGATGGCGTCATCAACATACTGCGGACATACGTCTGGCCACAACAATCTGTAGTACCATACTGCGCACATAAAGTACTGTCACAAAGAAAACATATTTAGTAATTCTTTCCTCGTCTGTACTAACGCATCAGACGTCGACTTCACACGACGACGGCCTTGTGGATATGGAGCGATGTAATGGCCCGTAATTGTATGAATGTTGGTATGTCGCAATCAATCGTATTTGAGTACAGTGGGGTGGTAAATTGTTTGTTTACGCTGTCAATGAATGGGGTGGGGAGGTAACGTGATGGAAGGGCGTAAGTGGACATGACGTCTTTTTTATGTTATGATTTTTATTGCTTCGATGCCAAATTGATAAGATGTCTAAAGCAGGAAGGATGTGAACCAACTGATTTATGTTGAAAATTATTTAATTATATATTTTTTAGGTAAAAAATAAGTTAAGATTAGAAACTTATAAAGAAGTATTTATATCAGATAAAAATAAAAAGTCATTTATGCAAACTAGGCTGAGAATCAGCACTTTTCGAACGTCAAAATTACATAAGACAGTCCCCCAAAACGCTTCACCACTGTATATGTTTTGCTCTATCAGTCTCCAAAACTCATTTATTTAACCATTTATGTACACACATATAAATACAGACAAGAAGAAAGGAACAGAAAAATAAGTACAAAGGCAATGCTTATTTCTAAAGAAATATCTTTCAGCATACCATAGCAAAGTAGCTTAAACAGGTTTAGACAACGTGTGTAAGAGTAGAAGAGAAACAAAATACATAAATAAAAACAAAAACAATTCACAAAAAATATAAACATACAATATGAGAATACCTATACTATGTATTTATAACCAATAAAGCAGTATTATAACCGAAATAAAATTAACTATACAAACACGGTATATAATGTACAATTATGTAATAAAATTAAAAAGAAAAAATAAAGGGGAGGGGGGCTCATTGAGCATCAAAGAATTCGTCTACATCGCTGACAATGGGAAAGGTGCCCAAAAGGCTGGCAGCATTGCCACGTTGAATGGCAATGCTGATTCTTTGGGCTAAAAATAGGCCAGCCCTCTCGTCACGAATATACTTAAATACATAAAACTTCTGAGTTCTAAAAATACGTAATATTTCGTTACATAAGAAATAGGCACAGAATCTCAAACGACAACTGACATTGACCATCGTCTTTGTTTACCCCATATGTCACATATCCATGTTTATTACTTACTATAAAACTACACATAAATAATTCGACGAGTGTACTTACACACTTCCATAGCATAGTTTTCCCTATAGATACTGCTAGCAAAGGATAGCAATATACAGCATAATTATTGAATAGTACAAATAATTGATTTGAACAGTGAATAATTTATTCACTGTTACAGATGTTAGAAAATACTTTATTTACTTTGTCGTACAAGTTATTTACCTTCACAATGCACGTTTTTTTATATAAAGGCTTATATGTGTTGGTCGTTACATAGCTAAGGTAATGTGAGATAACTTGGACTATGTTTCTTGTTAAAGCGTTAACCGATGCAATTTACGGGAAATCTTAAATATTATTATCATCAAGCTGCTCCGGTGGGCTTGACATGAAAATGCCTTTTTCTCCCGGGTGTTTATCAGTTGTTTTTTCCATTGTTAAGACCTGCTAAACAGGGCCATTGACCAGGGTTCATCAACATCATTACCAACTTGGCGTTAGGGGTATGAGGAACAGGGTGTAAAGTTCACTCATCCACCATAGAAAAGGGAGGATCCTCCGACCAGACGGGTGTTGTGTCTGGTCGGCAACTGCCCAACGATTGATGTTGGGTTCTAGTATATATGTCCACTGCACGGTAAACTTTAATAGGGAATATGCATGTATTTTTTTAATTTTTTTATTCGATAGTTTTTAGCGTCAAATAATAGTAAAAAAAAATTCGACGGCAAAAAAGCAATTTAAAGTATTTAAAAAAATGTTTAAAAATATCCAACCGATCCGGGCTATTTAAACGCCCTCCATTTGGCGCGCTTGGTGTGGTGACGTCACACTCAGTGAAAACAGACAAGCAACTGTCAAGTCAACGTCAAATACTCCTTTTTCTTAGAACGTTTGACATTGACTTGACACTGACATTTTGATTGCTATTCCGGATTGTTACGTCACATCCGCTCTTAGCCTTTTCAAGTATTTGAATTACCCACAGTTTTTTGGTACTTTAAAAAAATTAATTTCTCGCTCAAAAAGAAATTTTGTTCAAAAATATTGATGGAGGCATAATTCTGAAGTAACATAGTTTATAAAAAAAAATATTTGACCCATATTTGAATCACATGCATATTCCCTATTGCGCGATGCAGGATTTATGTGACGTCAGGATTTTTATGTGACGTCAGGTTTTTGATGCGTAGTTCGCATGTGGCGATGTAGATACCGCCACATGGCTGTCTGGCTCTGGCCATATTCAACAAAACTGAAAAAAAAAAACTTACCCAATGTTACATACTTGTCATAACATTTCAAAATTGACACATTATCACGACTAAAGCAGAAAATGTATGAAAAAAACTTGTCAAATTGTCGAATTGCCTGTTACCTGTCATCTATCTTTAGTATTAAACAGGTCTCAAAATGCACCTTTTCGTCACCCGTAAAACTTAGGTCTGGATTTGTGCCCAGTGTAATAGGGGGCGAGCCTATTGCCATCAAGGCAATAGGCTCGCCCCCTATTACATCGAGCTTAAATATAACTGGCCAAATGTGGGTGTTTAATAGGTACACCTCTGCCTAACGTTATGTAAAAGGTAACACAAGGAAGATCAAGCTCATCATTTTGATAAAACGTAGGTTCGATAGTCATAGAATTAGAGTCGATTACTTCTTTTCATTTGATTTCAATTTAAATTGAATACGTGGTCTCAATGTCGTCATAGTTTCAATTCAATCCAATTTAGTTAAATCCGAATTTAAATAGTCGGAATGGATAAAGGTGCGGTGTTAATAGTGTAAAACTGTTTCTCAATTTCAAAGGATAATTTTATTGATATTCAATGAAAATGTATTAAAATGTAGGTGACAAACGACAGACATACCTAAGAGAATATGGATAGGTCTTGTAAGATTTGATAAGGCAAGGAATGAAATGAACATTGAGATGGCAGATGAAAGAGATAGATGGAAAAATAGCTTCAAATCAATTGGGATAAAGGTAGGAATGGGGCAGCAATAATAAAAATATCTTTGTCAACACTACTAATCATCATAATCACGTAAAGCCGTTGATCCCGGCTGTCATTTGTAGAGCTGTGACAGTCATTACGGGTCATAAGTAGCCCGAAAGTCAACCAGTCTTAAGAATCGTATCGTCTTATCGTTACCCAGTGACTGGGTTGTGGAGGTCAGATAAGCAGTCGCTCCTCTCCAACACTGGTTTTCAGCTGCATCCGGTTAGACTGGAAGCCGACCACAACATAGTTGGGAAAAGGCTAGGCAGATGATTAAATGTAAAACTATTAAGTATTCTAACAAAATAACGATAGAACTTAAGTACGGAAAGATCTTCGCAACGTAGTAAATCTCGAAATGACAACCAAGTAAATAGAGGTATCATATGTACCTAGAATATTGTAAATAAAATTAACTTGTGAAAAACATTACCTACACGCAACATAGCGTCAATTTTGTTGAACAAAGCGACACGACACACGAAGCCGTCTATCGGCATTGACACTTCAAAATATAAATCAGAAAATCTGACAAAATTATTATTACAATAATAATAAATTGTAGACGATGTAACAAAAACCCGTCTATAATAACTATTACGCTTAATGAAGATTAGAGAGAAACCCTTGACATTTTAGAAAAGAAGCTTCTCGACCTCGGATCGTACTTAAACATTATTTACCTTCTAAGAGAACATCACACTGCAGGCAATTAACTATAATGCGGGGAAGTGTAGTATGTACAATATGTGCCGCGATTTCCTCTAAATAGCGTAGTACATAATATAGTTGGCTTATACGGAGTGGTCGGCCTTGAGTTTACCTGACATACCATGCCCTTTCTTCCACCTTGCTGTCTATGTCTTCTGAACGGTGATTGCATACATGATACATTATTAATATGCTGCGATACCCCGACTTCCCAAGGTTACGTCTATGCAGTCCTGATACATTTTTGCGCACAAAAAATGGATCGCTCACCTCTAACACTTTGTCTATAGAGATTATTTTCGCTTGTTTTGATTGTAAGGTTGCATTGTCAGTGAGTACGTGATTAGAGTTAGTCGCAAGCGCCACCTGTCGTCCAAAAACGGCAAGTGCAGTTTTGGTTTGTCGATCGTATCGAATTGATCTAGTGTTTCCGTTTTGCATTCGCGTTAGTTTTAATATCCTGATAAATGTTTAATTCATGGGACAGCAATTTATATGGTATAATGGTAAAATAGATACGTTTGCGCCGCGTTGGAGTGTCTCTAATATTGTTCACTTGTTTAATTGGAGCGTTTTGGTTTATTGGATAGAAATTCTGCATGCATATGAAACTTAGCAATAATTGAATAATTTTTTGAAAGCGCGTAACTCTTCTTGCTTTCATTGCAATTCCATAAAATCATCTATACCCACTTCTGAATTGCTTAGATATATATATTTTATAAAAAATTAAAAACAATAGGGTAAAGTACCTCGTTAACTGTCCCGTTGGTCTAGTGATCACAAGCGCTACTGCTGAGCATGAGGTCTTGCGTTCGATTCCCAGGTCGGGCAAAATGTTAATGGATTTTTATATTTGGAATTTCTACGTACCAGCCCGGAATCTGGATTGGTGCCCGGTTGGTGGCAATAGGCTCGCCCTCTATTACATGGGACTTAAACATAACTGGCTAAATGTGAGTGTACTATAGGTACAACTCTGCCCATCACTTCGGGGAAATAAGGCGTGATGTTATGTTATGTTATTAGGGTAAAGTATTTTGATAAGGCAGAATCCAAATTTCATCTTTTTTACTCGTTTTGACCACAGTTGGAATAGTTTAAGAAATTACGGTTTAAGAAATTTATTTAGCTCAATTTAAAATTTACACGTGATGAAATTATTCATCACGTGTAAATTCGTGATGAATAATTTCATCACGTGTAAATATTAAATTGAGAATTGAGAGTCGCGGTAAACATCAATGACCAAAGACCACCTACATCTTTTAACTCATTTATATTACCTAAGTTTTATTTGCTACATTCAAGTAGGTACTTAAGAACAAGTCAATCATAGTCTAGCTAATTATGACTCCCTTGAAATTGTTAGACCAGCACATTAATGCCTAGGCACAATAGACCTCTGTTGTACACAAAGGAAGACCTTGCAATGCGTTAATAATGCGTCTAAAATTAGGCGGTCTGCGCTGAATGGAATACGTAATTTTTTCTTTGTGAGAATTTCTCATACTGTACTTGGTAAGGTTTTTACTTGAAAATTGTGTAACATTTCGACCAGATTTTTTGGACTTGGTTATTTCCTCTCTTGGGTTTGGTTTTATCGGTTTCTTGTAAAAATGTAGATGTTTGTCTTTTTACCCCCTTACCTTTACTCATATACCCGTTCAGCCATGTTCCGGTCGTTTTATATAGGTATATTAAAGGGGACGCCCACGGGATGGGCTCATGGCTAAGTAATAACAGCCGCACGGGCCGATCCAACAGGTTAAGCTACGCTTGCCGGGGTTGATCCGTGGATGGGTGACCATCTTTACATACCGAGACTCCTCCGTGCCTCGGAAAGCACGTTAAGCCGTTGGTCCCGGCTGTCATTTGTGGATCTTTGACAGTCGTTACGGTTCTTTAGAAGTCCGAAAGTCTGACAACTAGTCTTACCAAGGGGTATCATATTACACAGTTACTGGGTTGTGGAGGTCCGATAGGCAGTCTCTCCATGTAAAATACTGGTTTTCAGCTGCATCCGGTTAGACTGGAAGCCGACCCCAATATAGTTGGGAAAAGGCTAGGCAGATTGATTACAGGGGACGCCCTTCGAGAACTTCCAAACGTCTGATAGATACCGATATCTCTGATTACAACATAGACACAAAAGCAGAGGTTAAAAATTTGTTATCTTTGTACAAAAAACGTTGTAAGAAAATGAAGGGAAAAACACGAAAGATTTTGACACAAGAGGGAAATTCTGGAAATGTCCATTATGGAAAATTGACAATAAGAGACACATAAGTACCAACACTTAAAGGTAACCACAACATAGTAGTATCGGACTTAAAAAGAATTTTATATCAATAAATATACGGTTCAGCATACGTTATGCATGTCGACGCACTGAATCTAATTAATTGCCTCAAGGCCTCGGCTTTGTCTTCAACTATTTGTAACCATCGGGCTATGGTGGTGAGCAGTTCACAGGAGGAAGCGGAAGAGGAGAAGCAGGAAAGTACCATGAATGATGATGAGGATAATGTTAAAAGAAGTCTGTGTATATCCGTATGTCAGGCCAAGCCTTTTCCTTGCTACATTTGGGGTGAATGCCATCTGAGTTTTGAAATTCTGAGTGTTAATATAGATGACATTGAAATGTAAAGATGCAAGACTGCAGAACCTTAACCATGTTAAGTATATTAATTTTGTTTTAATACAGGGTGTCAGGGTAAACACCGTTGTCACTCAAACCATGGGAAGTTGACTTAAATAAAAAAACAAATGACCGAGTAACAACAAAAAAAAAACGTTATTTTCATTAAAAGATTTAAAAAAGTTTCTATCCGACACCGTGCTCGCTTGCGAAACAGCTGACTAAATGAGGGAAGGATCGCGCTTGCGGCCGGTTAGGTCACGTCCCGCACCCCCCGCCCGTGTTGAGACGCAAGTTCGTTGCCCTAGCGCATAGGGTAAAGAACTTGCGTCTTTTGTGGTAAAACGTAGTTTAAAAAAAAAAGAAAAAAATGTTGTATTTTGCCATTGATTTTACGTTCTATTAATGACACCAAACTACTGGTTTCAAGGATAACGGTGTTTACCCTAACACCCTGTATAATTATAATGTCTGTCATGACTATACCACAATTAAAGTTAAACTAGGTGCCTGAAAGAGACAAGGACATTGGTAAAGCGACACGGAATAAGACGAATGTAATATATCGGGTTAGAAAATTTCACCATGCCTTATTATGTGCTGTGAAATATACTACACAGTCGAACCTTTTGGAATGAATGTTCGGTCAGTCTCTCCCAGGGTTGCGGGAAAGTCCGAAAGGGATCCCAGGACCCTTGGCAACAGGCAACTGAAGAAACACGGCTGGGTTTTAGTCAGTAAAAGTCTGACACGCCGTCTCGCTCCGCCCAGAGCGGGAGAAGTCATTTGAGGAATTACAACCCTCAAAAAAAAAAAAGTCTAGTCAGTCACTAATTCTAGTTGTAGGGTGTCTTAGCAGATCATCATCACCAAGGCAGGCACATACATATCGCATTTTTTCAATACAGTAGTTACCGTATGTTTTGCGTCGGACCAGTAAGTTTTTGCTGCAAAAATTAATTGTTCCCGTTATAATTACAAGTTATGGACAGTATTTATTAATGTTTAATTTATTCATTCTACATTTTAAGAATACCAGATAAACAATGCTAATAGTGTACACTGGTTTATTTCAATTGAATGCCAAGCTAAGAATTCCTGCTTGAGATAGTTATAGAAGTTATAGGTAAGTATTGTGTTGACGTTATTATTATGTAATATTGGTGTTAGGTTTCTTGAGCAGCCTTTGATACAAATAGAGCACTCCCACGCGTTACTTGAAGGTGTCCAAAGGGAATATTCTAGAGAATGAGCATGAGCGTTGTCCTGTCTGCTATTTACAGTACTATATGCTGTTTTTCAACCAGCAGGCGTAGCATGGCGCTTTCTATCTCTACGAAGAATAGAAATAGCTTTTTCTATACAAAGTGACAGTTCGTTTCTTCATTTTTGACATCCACCGTAGAAATCTTTCTACAATCTGTCATTTTGTCTTTCATTTCTCACGATCTTTGTCTACGTCTTTTTATATGTAGACTATTTCGGAAGAAAGTTTTTTATCCTTACTGTCAAAATCACAGTGACAACCGATAAATTCTATGACAAAACAAAGAACTCTGAGTCGAATTATGTAAAAGAGTGAATTTCGTAAAAAGTGCAGTTGACTCTTTCTACTTTGCTGTCGTCTCGTACAGACTGTCTACTGTCTACAGGAAACGTCATTTTTGTCTACTCTTCCGTCGACAAAACGGTGCTCGTGCTACGCCTGCTGAACAATAATCCTAGTTCCGTGTTTCTTCAGATCATATAAAGCAATATATATTTGCAGTCCTAGTTCAGTAGTAAATATTTATGGGACTCTGCGATAATGAAGATGATATTTTTCGAAAAGTAAGTTGAACATGAACATGAGTAAATAAATAAGAGATTTTTAGCTAGTTTTAATATATTGTTATTGTAGTGTGTCCAGACAATATGGCACCAATAATCTCATCTGCTTAAGACTTGCACCAAATTACAATGTTTACATTAATGGCTTTTAACATAATTTGCATACCGAGTTTGCGCTTCGATACACATTGTTTGTACTTTAATAATGTTAGTCTTGTTTGACATAAGGACCAAGTAGGTAAAGCTCAAACGTTTCAAGTGGTTTCGTAAGTTAGAATAATAAGGCTCTTCCCAACCCGCCACTGTGACTATTCCAGCAGTTGCAGTGTCTTTTCAAAGCTCGATTGGCATAAGCAAACTCAAACTCAAAGCATTTATTTCAAATAAACCAATTACAGGCACTTTTGAATTGTCAAGGGGTCGGTCAGTCAGAAAGATGAAGCTAGTTGCCCATTCCAAAGCGTAGTATGTTCCTATGGAGAAGAACGGGCAAGAAACTCCACGGACATTATTTTAAATCAGAATATTATTACAATATATTGTTTACATCATTCATGTTGGAATTATTCATGTGAGTACAATGTAGAAAAACGTGCAGGTTAAAAGCGTTCGTAAATAAAAGGTAAAAAAGATACAAAACAATTCAAAAATTAAAATAAGCCGTGGCAGCTAAGAGATGACCAGTCCCTACTGATGGCACCCGTTCACGAACATGACGCATGGATCAGAACCATTCAGCTCAACCATTTTGAAGGGAACTTAATGATCCAACACACACGCCACCACCAGCGAGACATCAAATTAAGGAGTCCAAAAAAAAAGTTTCCTCACCACTATGGCAAGAAAAATAGAATAGCATTTACACAAGACTTCCTAACCTGGATAGTCGGAATTTGGCAATTTTTTGGCAAATAAACTGATGAAAAGGTTGATGAAATTCCAGTAATATATTGCAAGTAAATCAGAGAAAGGTTGGTAGCCTTTGAGGTAGACAGCCTTTCTTTTCTGTTTTGCAGCCAGTGACAGTAAAAAAACAATCGATGAAGGGGGGTCGGGTTGAGGAGTAGAAATAATTGAATTTAGAATCTGAGATAATTATCAAGTTTTGGAACAACAAACTCAATGTCATACATGACATAGTTCTAATTCCATTGCAACCAATTTTTACTACAAATGAGCCGATGCAATGATGCAGAAAATTATTATTGAAGTACTTCTAAATAACCTAACTAATATTATAAAATGAGAAAGTGAGTTTGTTTGTTACGGCTTTCACGCTACTAAAACGGCTGAACGGATTTGGATGAAATTTGGCACATGGGTAGACCATGACCCGTGGAAGGACATAGGCTAATTTTTATCCTGTATCGTAGACGAAGTCGCGGGCACTAGCTATTTGAAGTAAATTTAAGTGTTTTGGATGGGTGACCATACTTTCAGATATGAAGCCTGTCATATATATCTTCAAAAGAGCCTTGAGCAAAGATTTCTATGTTTATTTATGTATCGTTGTTTATTATATTGTTATTAAACTTTTTGTTTCAATTGTAGAAATGACTTGTTTTTGTCGACTCGGTTGGCTAATAGACATTGAAAATAAATGGCTCTTGCAGTGTTTTTGCTTCGAACGTCCACAGTTAGAATATTATATTGGTAGGTATTTTTGTTAGGACCTAGACACAGATAAGTATTTAGCGATTTTAATTGGGATTCTTAACTTTTTATTAAATTAATAAACAATTAATTTTTAACGATCGTTTATTTTTAAATTTTTGATTAATTACTTTAAGGAGTTCAGCCACGCGAGAGCTTAGTTTGAATGGTTCAATTAAATAGTTATGTGCTAATGACTGACAAGTACTGTGCTAAATATGAAAAAATATTGCAGTTTTTCTTGAATCGCTACAAATGTTCGTCTTTCAACATGAACTAAAAGTACTTACTTGTCCATCTATACTAATATTAATATACTTACTAAGACTACTTATACTAATAATATTTTAAAAAGGTAAAATTTGCTTGTTTTTTTTTGTATGTAAAGGGTAATCTACGGAAATACCAGTCCGATTTGAAAAAAAAATCTTGCATAGGATAGCCCAATTCTTGAGAAAGGTTATAGACTATGTAACATCACGCTACGGCACTTAGGAACCGAGCAAAAAGAAAAAGTCTGAAAGAGCGCTAAGCGAAAACGAAGTAATAGAGCGGGCGGGCGATGGAATGCGACACTGACGAAATTTCGACAAAATTTCATTTAAAAATTCAGCACTAAGGCAGGATTTATGAAAATTCATTCCCTAAAGGGGTTAAATGGAAGATGAAAGTTTATATGGAAGTTCGATAAATAATATTTTATTTGAGTTTTAGTGAACGTCACGAAGTATAATACGAATACCCAAAGTCAGAATTCAAAATTCACCCTTCACCGCTTCTCAGTATTATTTCAAGTTTTAATTATATCGTGACAAAATAATTATGTTTATTAGGTATGAAGTATCCATAAATTCACATATCTAATAATTTCAACCTCTGTATTCTAAGACTATACAGATTTTATTGCTGAACTGGCACATTTTATTGTTCTAAAGCGGGGTTTACATTATGAAACTAGTGTCGTAAAAAGTAGCTCGACTGTTTCGGGCTATAGCTAACTAACCCCCGGTTTATGAAAAGCTGATAAATTCAACTAACACGCTGTCATAAAGAGAAATAATAACAATCATTTCAGCCAACTAATCTGAGCAGTTAAATAATAAAACATTTTATTTCTGTTAGTAAGTAGGTTTGTACAAAAACCACTCATGATACTTTGACATGTCAATATGTCACGTCATTTATTTTAAACTAAAGAGGTCAGCGTTACCTTTCTGACTACTCTGACAAGAAAAGCCGAAAAAAACTCAGAGGACACTCAACATAATCTTGGTCAGATCATGTGAAGACCATGTAGATTGGTGTCTGAAATAGTCTGAAGAAAGAACCACATAGATTGAGTGGACCTATCCAATCAGTGCACGCATTTGTCAGTAATCGTGCAGCTCATCTCAGAACTTAATGAGCTCAACGATTCGACGAACACTAACATATTATGTTAACATGAAATATGACAGCATGTTAGTTGAATTTATCAAGTTTTCACAAATCGGTTGATAGTTAGATAGGTAATAGTCCGAAACAGAACTGTCAAGATACAGTTTCACGATCCTTTTTTTTGGAGGCAAATGACTTCTCCCGCTCTGGGCGGAGCGGAAGGGCGTGTCAGACTTTTACTGACTAAAACCCACCCGTGTTCCTTCAGTTGCCTGTTGCCAAGGTCCCGGTGTCCCTTTCGGACTTTCCCGCAACCCTGGCAGGAGTTTCACGATCCTAACTTCGCAATGTAAATCCCGCTTAATACTTAGAACCACTTATTCTAATGCTAGTAAATAGTATTAAGTCTGAAACAATCGCATACTATATCAATAACATTGTGTATCAATTAACGGGAACCGTCATAATATTATCAGCGTTTTATAAGGTGATCGTGTTATCATAAATCATAGTTAGTGACTGAATGTTAAATAATTGTATAAAGGGTACTTACTAGGTATAGAAAAAGACTAACCGCGTTATTCATAAACGCTGCATAAAGTTAAGTTATGAATTAGCGACTGTTTAACCATACATTTTAGACGTTTATACGACTGTTTAACTTTAAGAAACGTTTATGAATAAGAGGGTTAGATATTACCTGTCTGCATAACATCACACCTTGTTTCCCCAAAGGGCTGGGCAGAGGTGTAAGTACCTATAGAACACCCACATATCGCCAGCTATTATGTTTAAGTTCCAATGTTATAGCGGACGGGCCTATTGCCATCAACCAGGCACAATTTCAGACTTCGGGCTGCTACTGAGAAATTCCAGATAGAAAAATCCAATAACACTGCCCGGCCAGGGAATCGAACCCAGGACCTCATGCTCAGCAGTAACGCTTGCGACCATTATACCAACGAGGTAGTCTGTTATTAGATTATTATTATTATTTTAATGTTTTTATTTTTTTTAAGTAGACATCTCCACATACTTTTTGTTTCTTTATGTATAAGTAGCAAGCCTTGGCCAAATTCTGACATGATGACTTAGAAACGAAATTGAATACTTATTCCCCAGAAAAAAGGGGTTTGCTCTGCTGAAGTGGGATGATAAAAGTTACAAAAATGAAATCCTAAGTAATATTATAAATGCGAATGTGAGTGTATTTGTTAGTTTGAAACGCTTTCACGGCTAAACAGATTTTTGGTATGGGGATACTTTGAATCTTGGGGCCTTCCCCACGATTCAAAGTATCCATAGGCTACTTTTTATCGACACACCACGCAGGCGAAGCCGCTGGCAAAAGCTAGTGATATAATAATCCAATCAAGAGCCGTTTCTTTTGCCTATAAATAGCGGCTTTTTCCAATCAACCAGTTGACGTAAATCCACTTCTTTAAATCAATATTTAGTTTATTCTACAACATTGTTTGCCAGACGGAACTGCTTAACGTGCTTTCCGAAGGGACTTAGTATGTAAAGATGGTCACCCATCCACGGACCAACCGCGGCAAGCGTAGCTTAACCTGATCGATCGACCCGTGCGGCTGTTATTTCTTAGCCACAAGCCCATATTACACATACTCTATCCCCACATTTATAATATGTAAAATACTATTAACAGATAATTATCGAGTTAGCACTTAAAGCCTATAATAAAGTTGTCCGATCAAATGCTTGGTTTCTATTCAATGGTGAATAAATTGCTCTAGTTCGATGTTATTGTCACTATTGTATTGGCATATCTCGGTGTTGTGTTGACATCTTGTGTCTATTTAAATTAGCAGTAACAGGTCCTTTTTACCCGACTGCGGCTAAGGGTTAAAGTAGGGTATTTTTTTATGTATAAAATCTTACCTCTCACTTTCCTGCAATCCCGCTTCCCTGCAATCTGTGGGAGTTATTTCGTGAAAAGGGACGGAAGTGTGTAACAGGAAGGGGGGGAAGCGCGCGCTATTTGATTTGACCAATGAGCGCGCGCGGTGCTGGAGTTGGCCGTCAGATGGTAGGTACCAAGCAACCTATTTTCTGAAAGGGTGTAAACAGGATGATGATGATAATGATGACGATGATGATGATGAATATTGTTCATAATCTTATACAAGGTGGAGACGACAATACGACAAAAAATTAAACTCCGTATATCTAATGACGTTCTAGGTCTACATATAAAAAATTAATCAAATATATCCAATAGTTTAGTTACGATAGCTAGTCAAAGATCGGCAAACCCCATAGTCGGCTCATCACTATTATTTAGTTTGTTTGAAAAAATGACTTTTTTCATTTCGATGTTAGGATTTATCTGATAGTTCCATAATACTCTTATGCATTAGTATTGCCAGTGTTTTCATTTATTGTTGTATTGTCGTCTCCACATTGTATAGGTACGTCAGCCATGATGTCGAATGTTACACATCATAAATATTATGCAACTACTGTTAGGCTCTCTCGTTTTTTTAGTACTGAAGATTCAGGAAGTTTTCTTCGTAATATGCTGAGGTAGGTTGTCAAAATCTCAAATGATTTGGAGAATCTACTCTTTTGCATGGGTAAGATACCTAAGTTTTAGTACGTAGATTGATGGAAAAATTAGCTTTCTCTAGACCCTATTATTTCGGCCTTCAGCTGAAAAGGCTTTCAGGAAAGCATTCATTTTTTTATTCATTACAGAGAAAAACCTTTATATAATATGAGAGCTCGACTGTATCTAACACAAACAAAACATAACTCTAACTCACTCTAAGAATCCTTTGTTATATAAAAACAAAAAGAATTAATTTATTTAATTGGAGTTCGTTATGTAAATGATAAGCGCACATTCTAAATCATCGCTGGGTACTATTAGCACGCAGACAATTTGTTCAATGGCTACTAACGAACGACGCGGAAAACATAAAATGTAGTGCTTTCATAGTTCCTTGTCGCAAGGTATGAGAGACAGCGATTTGGAAAATAATTTAGTTTTTTCAGCGCTTACTGTAGGTTCGTACTCCATCTTTCTTTGGTGTACGCTGAAAGCCTGCGCTAGCGCACATGATTTTGAAAAAAATTAAAAAAAGTGATGCGCTAATTCCACAAAAACATGGATTATCCCACTTTGCCCGCACCAGTGGGACAAAGTGGAATGTTCACAATTTTGTCGTCCACTGTGTCCCACTAAAAAAGGAATAGAAACTATTCGCATGAGATTGGAATGTCTCTGAAGCAGCATAAAAACAACAAGATGCCACCGGATGTTGACAGGTGGGGCAAAGTGGATTAATAAAAAATCTAACTAATATTATAAACGCGAAAGTTTGTAAGTATGGATGGATGTTTGTTACTCTTTCACGTAAAAACTACTGAATGGATTTGGATGAAATTTGGCAAACAGATAGTTTATAACCTGGATTAACACATAGGATACTTAATATCCCGATATTCCCACGGGATCAAGACTTACGCGAGTGAAACCGCGGGACGCAGCTAGTATTTTATAATTCTGCTCAGTCCTTCACTTACACCGCAGAAACAATAGTTGCGTACCTATCGCGTTTAATTGAACGCTAGTGTGAACGCTCACGGTGTGAATAGCGCCCTGTCTGATATTATCGCGACTCAATGGATAATTAGCGGCCCAGGCGCATTCGTTCGACACTGTGGTGTAAGGAAACTAAGCTATTGAAAGGGCTATTCGTTGAGTTTGAAATGTAGGAAGTTAGGTGTTTGGTGTAGGTACGTAGGTATTTAGGAATTCGCACCGTATGAAATAGCTGTAGCTGTAGCTAAATAGGTTAAAACATGTTGATATATTTGTATTTTTTATTATATCTTTATGCGTGTGGGACTCGTGGGTGAGTAACATTAATAATAATTTGATAATTTTTTTTTATAATTGATTTTTGTTTCGAATACTGGGCTTCTGAATTTAGAATAACTGTGTTTTTTTTTTTGTAATGTGCGTTTTATTTATGTAAAATAAAAAATAAATCTTTCTTTCTGAGAACAAATTCACCAATATTTTGCCAGTGATATGGAGAGAAAAATGACCGTATCGAATAGAAGTTTGTAAAAGAGTGACGAATGTTTATTTTGGTGGAGGGGAGAAGTCCAAAGAAAAGATGGATGGATTGTGTGAGGGATGTTATGAAAGGAGTGAATGAGAGAACCAAGGTAAACGGCATAGCCCGAAGTATTGCTAAACTTAAGTGGCAGTAGGCAGTGCACATATTGCTCGCAGAATAGATGGCCGATGGGGCCGAGAGTGTCGGCTGACAGGGGAGAAAGGAGAAAAACACGTGTTGCTCTGACACCAAGTAAAACGGGACAAGTTGCAGGAAGATGATGAGTCTTTCAAAGAAAACACAGCCATTTATGGAACGGGAGCCTCAAAAACCTCTTCAGTAAACATAAAGAGCGGTACAAACAGACAACGGATTACCATAAAACACTTGAATACCCATTGTTAGTGTAAGCGAACAAGCAATTAAGCGACTATAAGCCCATATCAATTAATCATATCGGTGCCCACGTACTATCAGCGTGGCGTTATCCTACAACCGTTTGAATAGGGCGGCCATATTTTTTTGTAAAAATAAGATTAAGTTTAATATTCGTCTTGAGGTTATGGGACGATGAAATATGGGTGATTAATCAGGGATTCTATTAAATAAAAAAAAATATGTATGGATGTATGTAAGTATGTTCATCTGTTCCATCCTATTTTCTAAACTACTCATCACAATTTGACAAATGAGGTATCGTTGGAAGCGTTTTGATCGTCTGCCGGTTATAGGCTATGTGACGTCAAATTAAATTAAAAATGGCGCCCTATAGAGGACATAAAGTCAGGAACTAAAAAAAAATTGTGTACATTGTATTAATTTCGTTAAATTTTTGGTGTAGATATATAGGAAGTCCGATAAGGTATTCTTTTCAGTGGTCCAGTGGTGTGGAGTCTGTGAAGTTATAGAGGTGTATGTCTAATTATGTTTTGAAGTTTTTTTTTTTGTTATTTTTTTCTTTTCAAAAAAGTATAAATAAATGGTTTGCTTTAGTTTGATGATGATCAAAGCAATCCGACGCAAATGGTTTGGTAATTGGTCAAATGAAGTGCTAATTTATTTATGAGTTATTATTTGTGAGATAAAATAAAATAAAGTTAAAGAACAAAATATCCCATTTTTATTTAAGTAACGCATATCCACACTTTAAAGGACAAGTGCAAACTAAGTGTAGTTACATTGTTTTTGTAATAACAATAATTAATTAGTGCCGCGGTAGGTATTTAGGTGGGCACAGATGTTTGCTCACTCTGTAATTGTCCTCCCACCCGCCGCATTGATGTCGACGCCGGCCCTGGCTTTAATTGATAGTACAGAGCTTCAGGAAAAAGTATAGGCACTATGAGGCACCAGAGGGTCAATTTCCGTAACTAAAAACGTTGAAAATCTAGTCGCAAACTCATCTCAGCCACAATCATGTCAAAAATGTAAGAAAATTAGAAGTATTTTTGACATATATGTAGTGTTCTTAAAAACACGGGAATTGGCCCCTCAGGCCTATCCACCTCAGACGGTGAGCAATGGGTAGCTCGCCGTTCGAAAAGGACCAGGCCCGGGTCGACGGCGCGTTGTGTTTCACGCGCGCCTTAAAGAGATGTCAGCACAACTGACGGGGTCCGCTAGGACCGATCCCTGGCAGGGTCGCGGGAAAGTCCGAAAGGGTTACTGTGACCTCTGGCAACAGACAGGCAACTGAAGGAACACGGGTGGATTTTAGTCAGTAAAAGTCTGGCACGCTCCGCCCAGAGGCGGAAGTTAGAGAGGCAGAAGTTATTTGATACCTTCGCATCCAAAAAAAAAGGTCTTCCTACCTAAGACCCTGGTGATTTTGAAAATCTTGGAATACGGTTGCTCCTTGCTCCGGACCTGCATAAAAGTGGTTTTTGTGGTTGTGATTTGGTACCAGATGTATATTAATAAATCATGCTTATATTGTACAGCTATTACTCTATACTTCTGAAGGTTTTGGAAAGAAGTGGTTTTGTAAATGAAAACCATGTTCAGTAGGTACTTATTGCTCTTACAGCTGTTAATAATTTTCACTGTAGAAAATAAGCCTTCTATAAAAATCATCACAATGATTGGTCCTTTGCTGCGCATACAGCTGGCAACGGACTGATAATAATATGATAATGCGGAGAAAAAGACCAATAAATATTTAGATTAATAGATTAAATTTTATAGATCTGGCAGGTGATTGACTGTAAAACAGGACTCATTTTTATGTCAGCTAGAAAAAAAAAGAAAAATAGTTGGTACGGTTTTTATTATAATAAAAACCGTACCAACTATTTTTCTTTCATTCTAGAGAATTTTTATCATCTTTTTGCACAAACTGGTCACGACCTACTATTTATTATTTATTTGTTACTGTCTATTGATCCGGTTTTTATTTAAAACCATCTGCTCTCAACATCTGTATCCTACGATTACTAATAATAATTTATTTATTATTTTAGTTTACTTATTTTGAAAAAAACTTAGTAATATCTAAATGGGCCTTTTATTTATTTATTTATTGCCTTTTATGGCAGAATCGTCGTTTAGATAGGTACCTGCATCTAGTTAGGAAAAAATACTTGAATCTTGTGTGTTTATACCTAAAAATAATACGTAACTTATATAGCTTTTTAGCACAAATACATACGTCAATCTAAGCACGTAATAAATATCTATTTTACTTCAATCAAACTGTCGAATTCAACGAAAAGTCTATTCTCAAAAACGAACGCATTTATAAAATTTTACATTTGAATCACGCACGAGGAAAATATGTACATGTTCAAGGTCCAATGAAATTTGTCATTCAAAGGACTGCGCAGACGGTAGAGCGACGCACGCGCAAGTAAAATAGGCCCCGACGCGCACTGAGGATTTTCCTCGGAGGCACACCGAGTGATTCTTTTATTTTTTTGAGTTAAAAAAAAAAGTAGGTATTGCTGTTGTAATAAGTGGTTGTAATAAGTAAGATAGTACCTATTTGTAATACACAATTTCCCGTGCATTTTCATTTTTGTACTTACGACAATTCAGCTTGTGATGAACAAAAGAGAATGTAATTGAAAGCAGCAACAAGCTGTGTAAATCCAATCAGAAAGTTTGTTACTAAGCAAGGACAAAGTTTAATCGACAAAAAAAGACAAGAAAAAAAATACATTCTCCTCACACCTTCACTAGAATCTGCCTAGCCTGTTCCCAACTATGTTGATATCCTACCGGCTTCCACAACCTATTTAATGGGTACTAGGTCAGACCCCTTGGTATGACTGGTTGTCAGACTTTTTGGGCTTCTAACTACCTGTTACGACTTTCAATATCACACCTTCACTTATCAAAACCAAATCAATCAAAACACAACACTGACATACAAAAAAAAAAAAAACATTCACGCTCTCATCTAACCTCCAAAAACAGATTCACGATCTTCATTCGAAACATATAATTACTCGTATCTTCCGGCTGCTTATTCTGACACCGGTGCGTCTCAGACCTCACAAGGAAGATACTCGACACGTACTCACCGAAAATTACTAGCGTCAGATTTGCGCCGTGAATTTTTAGAGCCGCTTCCGTGTTCCTTGTGCTTGTCCAATAACGTGCGCCTCTCAGGGTCGATTGAGATATGTTTATTGCGAACGCTTTCAGAATCGGACGCACTTTGCGGATGTTAGTATTTGATTTTTGGATAGGTATGATATTATGTTTTAGAACATTAAGAGCTTTGGTTTTTACCCCACTGCGGTGGAGCCCACAAGGAGACAGAAAAAAAAGATTTGTCATGGTAGTAGTAGAATATTTTAGGAGGAGCTCGTGGCTACGTAATAACAGCCGCGCGGGTCGATCTATCATCATCTTTACATACCGAGACTCATCCGTGCCTCGTCGTTGGTCCCGGCTGTCATTTGCGGATCTTTGACAGTAGTTACGTTGTCAGAAGCCCGAAAGTCTGACACCGTATTGTATTACCCAGTTACTGGGTTGTAGAGGTCAGATAGGCAGTCGCTCCATGTAAAATACTGGTATTCAGCTGCATCCGGTTAGGCTGGAAGCCGACTCCAAGATAGTTGGGAAAAGGCTAGGCAGATGATGATGAGTAGTAAAATATTTTAGAAAATAGTTACTTACACAATTCAATAGTTTCGGTTTTTTTTTCGAATTATAATTTTATTATCTATTAGGTAATTAACTAAGATTCTAAATTAAATAAAATTAAATAAAACTAACTGTACAAATAAACAACTAATATCTATATACTAATAGTTTCGGAAAGTCTAAGATAACAATTTTTCTAGTAAAAATAAAGCCAATAAAATAGTAATATGTGTTAAGTTATAGATAGACATCTTTACCATTCTTTAAGTTAAAACTAACACAGGTAAATTACCTAAATTACGTTAAAAAGTTAAAAAAAAAATTAAGTAAAAAGTAAATACAAAAACAAGTGTAAGTGTGTGTTTGTGTGTAGTGTAAGTAAAATAAATCTAAATCTTTAGGTACATTTAAAACTAAAACAACCTCGACAATTTACCCATATCCAGATCGACGTGAAACAATGCTGAACACAATTTCTTTACTATTCATCCGTATTTAACCACGAAGGTTAAACTGAACAGTACCAAGTGACGTAATCTTTACAAATAAACTGCTCGAAAGTGAAACTGAACTAATTGTGCTATTTTTAACGTTTATAGAAGTTAAATGGTTTTTAATTGACACTGTAACGTTCCGTGAAATGGGGTAAACTATTTTTTTTTATTGTTGGTCATAGAGTTTTGTTTTAATAAAGCATTAATTACTCTAAGGTTGTTTAGTAATTAATTGGACGATAGTATTACCACAATATAAATATGGAGTAGGTATTGCTGCCTCGTTGGTCGCAAGCTGAGCATGAGGTCCTGGGTTCGATTCTCAGGTCGGACAAAGTGTTATTGGGTTTTTCTATCTGTAATTTCTCAGTACCAGCCCGGAGTCTGGATTTGTGCCCGGTTGATGGCAATAGGCTCGTCCCTATTCAACTCAGCCTATCGCAGTCGACTGCTGGACATAGGCATCTCCCAGGCTGCGCCACAACACCGTGTCACACATCCAGTCTGTCCCAGCCAACTTATAAAGGTCGTCGGTCCATCTAACTGGGGGCGTCCCACACTACGCTTGCCGATATGCGGTCTCCACTCTAAAACTCGTCTACCACGGGCCATCGGTCCTTCAACAAACATGGCCAGTCCACTGCCACTTCAGCTTGCTTACTCTGCAGGCTTGGTTACTCCGGTTATTTTCCAGATAACTTCATTTCTGATCCCCCATCATCATCTTCATTAATTCGTACATTCGTACATTATAACTAGGTACATCTTTGGCCAACCCTTCAGGAAAATAAGGTGTGATGTTATGTTGGTATTACGGTCAATATGGTGCTGTTAGCAAAGAATAAATAAATTCTTTGCTGTTAGTTTTTTTTTCAATTAAATCAGAAGGTTGTAAACTTTAATTGCGCGATGCAGGATTTATGTGACGTCAGGATTTTTGTGTGACGTCAGGTCTTTGATGTGTAGTTCGCATGTGGCGATGTAGATACCGCCACAGTATCACCCAATATATTTTAAACTAGACTAAAGTTAATTAGATTATAGTACCTACATAGTCTTTCAGAAACTTGAAAGTTTTCGCGATAGATTAGTTACGAAAGGTGACACAATGAATACCTACCATCTTTATTCGTCGGTATATCCTATTTAACTTCAATTCTGAGAAGTTTAGAATAGTTTTCCTTAAAATAAAATACCAAATACGAAACGAGAATAACTATGAATAATAGGTAGGTAACGGTGAAGGAGAAAAAGTACCTAGACACATTATTTTGAATCTCTAGGTTGGGTTAGTTTTGTGCCTCTAATATGAAAATAAAGTTTGTAAATAAATGAGTTAAAATTAAGTTTGCAACATAGAAATAGTCTTTCACTTAACTTACCTACATAAAGGGTGATTTATTATTCGACATAATATTTCTTCATAAAAGTATCATAATTCTGTAAGATACCCTTAAAATAAAAATAAAAAAAACTTTCAAATTAAGAAATAAAAAATAAAAGTAGGAGAAAAAAAAAAGATACATTTCGAAAACAATATCATATAGGTTGATAAGTTGCAAATAGGTCACACTGCCACGCATTAGGTAAATGGTAATATCGAATAAAAAGTCAGCCTCTATAACGTCACGTGCAAATAAGAAAAAAAAAAACAGCTGAGATTGATAAATAAATGGAACGTTTATAGATTTCATGAACACGGAATATACTGCATAAATTTTATATTTTTACATAGATCACTATAAAATACAAAACATTGTTTTTTTTTTACTAGGAAAAATTTACACGTGTCGGTTCAAAGGGAAAAGCGCATAGGTGGACAATTTAAAATGACTATAGAGACAATGACTATAAAGGAAAATGAAGTAAGACTTTTCTTTTTGATGACAATAATGCAAATCAAATCAAATCCTTAGAGAATTCCCAAAAAATATTTAGGGCATCGTGTAAATTTTAGGCCTCGAAGATACTTGCAAGAAGCTCAACACGAACATCAGTTGTCAAGTGACCCCTTGTGAACCCGAATTGTTTACTGTTTTTAAACGACTTCTTCAAAAAGGAGGAGGTTCTCAATTCGTCTATATGTTTTTTTTTCACTTTTTAGTGTTTTTTTTTGGAAGTCGGTTGTTTTTTTTTAAAGTTTTTTTTTTATTTTATGTTTATTAAATTGCAAACATTTCGGGGAAAAAAGGCATGAAACAGAGCCAATTTTTCATAAAATACATGATTGTGCGCACATTGTCTGTGCAAAAGATCAAGCATAAATTTTTAAAATAATTTACTAAAGCCGGGAAGCACATAAAAGGTCATAAAATTGCGTAACAGCAGATCCTTTTCACGACAACAATCTCGCAAATGTTAACAAATAATAATCCCACAGTTTATCTATCCACTTAGCACAAGTATTTACCATTATCCCGGCATGGCGTAGTGACAAAAATTTCACAACCATCGTGTAAAGGGTTACAACACCATCATGGGACCATGCCCGGCCATGGGTTTGCGAAATTACGCCCAGAGGTCAGTGAGTATGATGCACGGAATAAGCAATTTTCCTTTGTATTATTTTATCTATGCAAATAGGCTTTTAAGTCATTATGAAATTTTAATCATGTTGGTGTGTGAAAAGATTTCGTTGGGATATTATTAAGTTAGTGAGTTGCAATTTTTTGGCGATACACTGCAGTTTGTTTTATTTTTATTTATTCGTATATACCACATAATAAATTGAAAAAAATCAAGTAATAAAAAAATATAGTAATAAAAAAATCAAGTAATATAAAAACTAAAACCCAACTACGACTTAAAAGGTATAAACAAGGCACCACAGACAGACAAATTTAAACTCCGGAGTCACACGTGTTAGGGCATAAATCGAACAGGTTACGTGTGACTCCGGATTTTTAATTACACACATACATACATACAACATACATACATACATACATACATACATACTTACATACATACATACATACATACATACATACATACATACATACTTACATACATACATACATACATACATACATACCGGTCAAAATCATAACCCTCCTTTTTTCTTCGCCGTAGTCGGGTAAAAATAATGTAGCTTGTAAAGTTAGTTAATTGATTCAGGCGTGACTTTGTGGAAATCCATTATAAAATACAATAGACGCTGATATGTTTAGTTACCTATTCCGCTTGACTATTCTTCAAGAGTCATAAAAACCCTGTAAGAAATCGACACGTGTTTCACCTCTCAACGAGGCATCTTCAGGATGACGATTGACCAATTGCAATCCAGAACGCGACGTGTTACCACACCGAGCGCTGGACGCAGCTCTCTGCGTCTCTCTGCGTCCAGCGCTCGGTGTGGTAACACGTCGCGTAATAAATAAAACTGAAATGGAGTTGGTAGTGACCAAATAACTCATTTGTGAAGATTTTTTATCTAGGTACAAAAAAAACGTATTTTATTACAATTTAATGTGATCAAATAAAATGTGTGAATTTTCGAACATATTATACATATTATTCATAATAATTCTGATGAGATTCTATTTAAAATATTTTTATTATTTTTATTTCCGTTTGTATAAATTATAATGTACATACGTATAATAAAGATGCCTGTTTCTTTGTCTCAGTGCACAATAATCTTTACATACACGCCTTCTTCCCATGGGGGTAGGCAGAATCTAAAGAACGCCATCCACTATGATCCTTACATACATACTCCTTTAATTTAAGTACCTAATCTATAATTTTGAAGTATTTCACAAGGAGTTGAAATAAATTCAAATAATCATAAAACAAGAGTTCTTTCATCTGTGTCTAGTTAATATTATTCCTCTTCCAATAGGCTCAAAATGTCTAATCTTATTAGTATGCCCACAGGTGGATGCTGTGCGTATGCGCACACCTGGTAAAACCAGGCTGGTACAAAACCAGCTTAGCCTATGACATTTACGGGTGGTCTCGACTGAGTTTAGACCCCACAGAAAACTCATTACAATAGTGTGCTTAGACAATTTTTATTAATTCAAAATTGTTTTTGAGCCCAACATTGTCGTTGGCCGTTACGACTTTTTATGTTCACAAGTCACATCATTTTAATTAAATTCTTAATTTAAATTAATATTTTTTTTTAGGTACAATTATCAAGCGAAACCCAACCAAGTGTGTGCAAGTACATAATTATTTAAATATTGACAGTTCCGGTCCATGCAACGACATACCTTTGCGTATAATTAACTTTTTAAACACGCGGGAATAACCGCCGACGTATTTTAATAGTGTATGTAAATGAGAATGTAATAATTAATTGGTTTATCATAAAATTACACCTATTTTCCCTTAAGGGTTAGGCAGAGGTGTGAAAGTAATATACCCATATTTCGCTAGCTTTATATTATAAGTCTCATTTAATAGGGCGCGATCTTTTTGTCATTGTCACTGAACAGACAGCTGTGCTGCTGGGGACTTTGTTCCGCCACTTCTTCTTCCCAGCTAAATGACTAGGAAGTGGTGAAGCGCGGGCGTTTTGGGGGACTGTCTTATGTTATTCTGACGTGCGAATAGTGCTAATTCTCAGTCTAGTTCGAATAAATGACTTTTGATTTTTATTGATTAACCGGGCACGGGAGGCAACCTTCATGTCCTAGAACCAAAAATTCGAAGATTAAGTGACATCTACCAACCCGCACTGGGCCCGCGTGGTGGATTGCGGCACACTCCCTCTCACAGAGGGGAGGTCTGTGTCCCAGCAGTGGGAACTTTAAAGGCTGATTATGATGACGAGGAACCTGGTACGAAAGCTCAGGGCTGCTACACCGATTTTCCCTGCAGTAAACTCTAATAACAGGAGGAGATAGAACTCAGGACATCCACACAGTAGTCGCTTGCGCAGTTACCACTTGCCCAAAGAGGCAGTCTTACCACAGAGTCTTATCATACTGCTAGGTACCTACATACATATATTCTAACAGACATAAAGCTAGGAATTTATTATATACCGCATGTATGTAAATGTAACTAACATAATTAATTGATATATTACATACTAAACATATTTATGTATCTAATATGGCTCGTAAACATATTCTTAGTTACGCCCATGGTTAAATTTATTAACAATGTTCAATGCATGTAATTTATTTCGCATGCCAGTTCGTTAGATAGTTGATTGGGTACTTCGAAGGTTGTGAGGCGAACTTTGACTTCTTTGAGGATGCTCATGTAGGTCGGTGCTAAGCGTAGGTAGTACAGATCCCTTTATATATTGTCACAGTGATTTTACTACAATATTTTGAATGAACGGCCTCTTGGCTAAGTAATAACAGCCACACGGTCGATTGATCAGGTTAATCTACACTTGCCGCGATCGGTCCCTGGATGGGTGACCATCTTTCCTTAACGAGACTCGTCGAGTACGTTAAGCCGTCGGTCCCGGCTGTCATTCGTGGATCTTAAACAGTCGTTACGAGTTGGCAGAAGCCCAAAAGTCTGTCAACCAGAAGTACCAACACGTGCTGTTACCAGTGACTGGGTTCTGGTGGTCAGGCAGGTAGTCGCTCCATGATACTTGGAACCAGCTGCATCCGGTTTGACTGGAAGCTGGACACTAAAAAAAGGGCAAAAAAGTCAAGTCAAGTCAGTCCTTGCCCCTGTTTCTTCATTGTACATATGTAGGCTTCGGCATGCAACTAGAGTGCGTGCAAGATATGCCTGCGCGTGATTGGTGGCGCTGGTGTAATATTTAAAATATTAAACCTATATTAATATTATTAATCTAATATTAGTATTAATTAATTCATTCATTCTATACTTAATGACCTTAAAAACGGCAATACGACGGCATAAAATTAGTTCCAATTTCAGCCGCGCGCATACCTATGCGCAAAGTCTAGTTTAAAAAATCTTCTGACTGGACACCTTGACAGTTCAAAAGTGTCTATGTCAGACGTTACACATCAATTAGGTTTTAATAAAATAAATTCTTTGAGCTTTATTTTATTCGCGGTTTTATTCGGAATGTAAAGGCGGCTGGATGACCCTGCTGGAGTTGAATAAAGGCACGCAATCGAAGATCTATGTGCAGCAGAGGCCTGCTATGAGCAAATGAAATACATACCTATTTTTGAATACCAAAAAAAGAAAAGAAAAAAAAAATGTTTATTCTACAAAAACAAAACGCACACACAACCAAAAAAAAAGACAAAATAAAAAATTATACAAAAGTAGCCAGAAGCCTCGTATTAAACCAATAAAAAATAAAAAGGACGGACATGTAGGTACATATTTAGGTACTTGGTAGAAGCGTTAATTTTCATTTGACTTGGAAAAAAATATTGAAACGGGAGCTTTCAAACTGCAATACAGATAAACACATGAAATAAATGACAAGCTGTGTCTCACGAGCTGTCGTAAAACAATGTTTTAGTAATTTTTAATGTTATTAATGATGTTATCGTAAGCAATTACGAATTCTTCTAAAATGATGTCAGTATTAAACGTTTAGGTCATACAATATAAAATATTATGTGTGCTAGCGATTTAATTGATAGTCAATGTAATGATAATAAAGTATCACTAACATTCAATTAAATCATCGCTTTGCTAAGCTCGGTTCAGATGGGCTACACATGGTATTTATGACGTCTATTCAAAACAACGTGGGCCCAAAATAATGTCTAAATAAAAAAGAGGGTGTGCTTGTGACACGATAAAAGTCGAAGCTTACGACTGGAGCCGAGTATACGCGATTCAGCGTCACCAACTGACTTGAGTGGAGTACCTATACCCGATTCGGCATCACCGGTCCGAGCGTGATGGCTTGGTTTCATTCACTGTTCAGAAAGAGCGCAAAGTGAACAAAGTTTTCACTTCAAATATCTCAATATATGCACTAGTTACTAATGGAGTGGAGTTTATATAAAAGTATAAATAATACTTTATGTGTGAATTGAGTATAAAATATACGTAATAGAATAAATCAGGTCACAATTTTCACGTGGAATATTACAATATTTATTACATTATGTGTTCACCTTGATGCAAACCAATATTTATAATTTATTTTTATTATAATACTTACTTAGGTTGATTCATAGGATCTTGATAATTATACTAGCAACAAAAATAATATTGGTGCAACGTGTGAGCAACTAACCGAGTGGCCCGTCTGAATAAATCTTTACAAAAAATATTTGTTTATTAAATAGCAACAATAAAGAGCAATTAACTGGTAGTAAAGTTATGAAATTCATCTTTATTTATATAAAATTAATATGTCAATTTAATACGATAAATAACACGTTTTATTCTCAGGAAATAAGCGCTTTGTAGAAATTAATAAAGTCGTTTGATAGAAATCGTAATTAGCATCTTCCTGCATCGATGTTAATTATTTCTAGTAAAATAATAATAAGTCTCTGATATTTTATAGTTGTATCGCAAGCATTGAAACGGACACAATCGTTGATTGGAAATGTTAAATTCTCAGAATCAGAATCAGAAATCATTTATTTGCAAAGAATGTAGGTAACAAAACATTGTTTTGGTGGTGTAAAAAAAATAAAAACACAAGGATCCATATTACATACATTCTACCGAATGGCATGCAACATTAAGCATTAAAATAATCATAATTATTACAAATCTATATGTCAGGTAATCAATTTTTAATGTCTTTTCTTGAAATTAGTATATTTTTTTTTTTAGTAAATACAATTAGAATAAAACAAACTTAATAAATTGAAATATTATTGAGAAATGTCATATTATGGTGATGTCATTTAAAAACTCACTGACAGCGTAATAGCATTTTTTGAAAGAATCCTCTCTCCTTTTGTAATAAAATAAACAAACAGGATTTAGTGAAAAGATTAGTACCTAAAATAATACAGTATTTGGCAAAACTATGTTCTAATATATTTTTCACTTTTTTAGGAAAGTTCAAGACCTTCACCACTGTACCACTTCACATAGGATAGTACCTTTCCAATTAGTATTTTGGATAGGATTTTAGTTTTTTTAGATTATAGTTTTATTTTTACAAAGGTTGAAAATTTCTACCGATCGGTAACATAGCATTCTGTCTAAAACTGTTGGGCATGATGAAAAAGGTTACCGAGATGTAGAAAAAAATTGCGTAACTATTTGGATATATAGGTGACATTTAAATTTGAAAAGGTGGTGGTGACTTTTTGAAAAGAGCATTTTAGCAAAGCCGGTAACAAGAAAAAAAAATTAAAAAAAAATTAAGAACCAGGTTGCTATGGGATAAATCGGTTTAATTTTTTGACGTTGCAGCATGGTTTTGGTCGTGGGCTCTCTTACTATCGAGACGCGTGGCCACCGCGATCTTTTTAAAAATGGAACGTAGGTTATTTTTTTAAAAAATAGGCCTAATTTCCGTACTGTCCATATTTTTATTGTGGTAATACTTTCTTGACAGATCTTATTTATCTGTCTTTAAATCATCATAAACCAGAACAAGTGTATCAGAAGCCTATAGCTAAATGCAGGATTTGAACGCTTTTGCAAAGTCATGCTCATGACTTCTAAAATCATAATTCGAACGCGACCTCTAAAAATCTTTGCACATTAACCTTGAAACAAGATTACGAAAAATATACGTAGGTATTGAAAGAGGAAAAAGTCCTAAAAAATATTTATATGAGCGCTTTCCTAGAAATTGTATTAAGGGTTCATAATATCCTTCTCTTATTTTATGTGTCATGATTTGATTCACTCCTTTTTCAATCCTGTTTCCATGTCTGTCAAAGTGACATTTGAGTTTCGAAGAAATTACGTCATGATGCACTATGGCTGGGTGTGTTTTGTTTTTAAAAATAGAAGCTTTGTTTCGCTCGCGTTGTAGAAGTTTTTAATGTCAATTTGCAACTGTCAGATTTCTTAGGGCTGATTTCATCAAAGTCAGATATCTTTTATCCTTGGAATAAAATTGTCGCCTGACAGTTTTTGTATAGAAAAACTGTCAAAAATTCAAAATTTATTCGCAGGTTAAGACTTATACTCGGTATAAAAGTTTGGTGAAATTCGCCCTAAATCATATAAATTCAAATCTAGGGTATTATAACCTACACTCTTGAAGTCTTGATAAAGTATTGTGCCTACGTAACCAAGCTTTCGTTAAAACCACCAGAGGCCGTGGGCTTCCAAATCGTACTTTCTCTTACCTTACAAGTTCCTCAGGCGATATATGATAATTAATGATAATGTCTAATGACCCATTCACAGACTGTGGCGAATTTGTTTGAGAAGAAATTATTAGACTACCATGAACAATGAAGTAATTATGGGCAAGTCGACTTTATCATCAAAATTTAATGCAGGTAACATTTTGGCGTCTTTCTTTTGTAACGATAAATACCATGTGTACTACTTAATCATTAATATAGTGACGATCCACTGATGGAATTACAGCAAGAATGTTTCATTTCTACTAGGATAGACTATATTACACTTTTTAAATATCATTAATATTAAAAAAGTGTAATAAATTCAATCCCTTTCTCCAATAGAAAAGACTAGCTTCCGCAAGCGGCTTTGCCGTCTTATAAAAAATAGTCGAAATAATTTTTTAAATCGGTCCTTTACTTTTTGAGTTTATTTATTACAAATCTTTTCTCTTTATATTATTAGTGTAGGTTAAACGAAAAGTCTTTTGAACCAATTACAAACCGCAAATGCAAACCTTTTTGCATAAAATCGATTCTAAGGAATGAATGGCCACCATTTTGTAATATGCTTTCTAAGACCGCATAAAAAGACCAAATACAACATTAAAACCTTTTATTCTGAACCGGAATTCCCAAAAACATAACAAAAAAAACTAAATGAAATTACCAAAAAGGGTGCCCAAGAATCCCGATTAGGCACTTCCGGCGGTTATTTAGGACCTAAAAATAAGAAGGAAAGGTCACAAGAGACCGATATGAGTCAGTCTAAAGGTGACCCGGGACAGATTGGCGAGATGAGATGCGATTGGAAGATGTAAAGGGCATTTAGTCCGCCATATGTCCGCAAAAACGCGGTAAACTGGTCCAGATGACAAGGAAATTGAGATCGGACTTTTTTTACGAGCAGGGAAATAAGTAAATTGTATTTTTTTTTTGTGCGGAAGATACTTTGGTTTGGCATTTATTTGAGGGTTATGCTGGTAAACGCACGTTGGTGGATGTAGATATATTTTTTTTTTATTTTTTTTTTATTTTTTTTTTTATATTTAGTTACATATTCCGCTTAACTGTTCCTCAAGAGTCATAAAACATGTAAGAAATCGACACGTGTTTCTCCACTCAACTTAGTAAGTAAAACTGTAGAGGATTTACAATAATTATACATATTAAATTCATCCAATTAAAGCCTTATTACTAGGTGATATCAAACTAAATGGTACAGGAGAATTAAATCTTTTAAGAACACACAGTAAAATGGCTCCTACTACATATGAGGTATGGTTTAAATTCGTCTTGGCACGTTCTTTTATGTTTAAGTGTACAGTTCTGAATTATAGCTATATTTAAGCAATTTATATTATAATAATATTTATTATCTCGCAGTCAATAGGTCAAGATTCGACACAATTATTTTAAGTTCAACGATATATTATTATTATTATGTAATATTATCATATTATTTATTGAGACAGCCTATTGCAAGTTTAGTGCCATTGGTAATGTTCACTAAATGTTTGAAGAATCTCGTGTCTGTTATCTATTCTGTGAAATCCATATCTACAACACCAGCATTGGTAGTGGTTAAAATACTTACATGCCATAAAATCATGCCTGTAATCCTCGAAGGGTTTGGCAGAGGTGTCCTATAGTACATCCACATTTCGCCAGATGCCATCAACCGGGCACGAATTCTGCCCCGGGATACCCAATAACACTTTGCCTGACCTGGGAACCAGGTCCTCCAGGTCCTCTTGCTCAGCATAAGCTCTCGGGAGCACTATACCAACGAGGCAGTCAAACAATGTTATGAAGACAAAACTGCCTTTAATTAACTCTATCACAAATTACTACTGGATAAGAATGTCGTCACTATCTTAACTTTCTTATCGGCTCCCACGCTCATACAAGTCAATTATTTTCACACATTCGAATAAAACGATAGGTAGTAATCACGAATTTATACCGGCCATTATGTAAAAATCAACACAAGAACTTTTCAACAGTAGTGGGAAACTTTATAGGTACCTATAGGTGACTTTCACTCGATCGGTTATCAATTATCGGTGAGTGATGTTATATCACTGGTCATCGTGGGTGGACAGCTTAATGTTAAAAGATGCGTGATTTTATGGGTTTTTTTTTATTTCTCATGTGGTGTAAAATGTGTGAATTTGTTTTAAGAGTCATCGCAATCATGTTTGCTCTGCTGAACATGTGTGTGTTCCAAACGTCGAGATTCGAAGATGCACGAATATCTCCGATAGCGGAAAATCTAAGGAACTCAAGTGAAGTTGGGCAAAACACTTGGAAAGGCGCAGTAAGGACAGTAGGTGTAGGTAAGGCAGTGACTGAGTGGCGTCCAAGGGCTTTAAGACGAGGTATCCGTCGTCCGGCAGCGAGATGCGTGGACGACATTGTCTCTATTGCAGGCAGAATCTAGATGAGGCTGGCACAGGCGCATTGGGATTGACACAATAAATAAGATGCCTATGCCTAGCAGTGGGTGCAGTCAGGCTGTGGATGATGATCCCCAAGCACCGCCACTTTGACCGGTTCTGTACTTACTTCCCACATCCAGCGGATTCCTGAGAGCTTCACACGGTCATCGGTCCACCTTGTGGAAGGCCTTCCAACGCTACGTTTTCCGATACGCGGTTGCCACTCCAGAAAATTTCGGCCCCATCGGCCATCTACCCTCGACATCAGCATGCTCGTTCCTCCTTTATTAGAAAAAATATGTTGTGGGACAGCTACAAGTCAGTATTATATTGCCATCATTCCTATTAATATCCTTAAATAAAAATTATTTGTACAGGGTAAAGATGAGGGTAATCATAATTTTCATTTAAAGCATAATGCGTTGTGTTATAAAGTGACAACAAACTGTGAACATCAATACGCCTGCTAAGCTTGATTATTACCAATTTTTCGTCCGATCATTCGCTGTAGCCAATTATTCGCAGAACCATTTCCAGCAGTGGCCGTATGTGGGCCAATATGCTGCCAATTCCCCACCAACTTTCATACAATCCATAAAGAACAAAAGGTTCTTAACGACAAGTTTGTTAATTTGTACATCAATATCTTTAGAAGGAGCGTTTATAGCTTAGGCTAGTTTGTAACACTAATTCATGTCTTAGCATGACAGGTAATAAACTTCAGGTAACTTGATAGCTACCTATCATCGTTATCAAGTCAGCTTGGGTCTATTTCCATTCAAGTTATAAATGAACCACTTCTAACATTAAACTTTAGGATAAGAACTTGAGTATGTCTCAATTTTAAAATGTCACAATTTCAAGGTGGAGAAAAAGTCTAATCATCTACTCAATTAGACCATTAGGTACCTTTTTATCTAGGTCTGATGGATAATTGCCTAGTTTAAAATATACTTTCCTTACAAGATGAATGAGTAAAATTAAAAGAAGGAACAAGAGCTGGAGTAATTACAGCGTTAATCTTCTACAACTTGAAAAGCATCCACGTGCCTGAATATATATTATAGTAGGTATGTAGTGTGGTCTATAGACGAGTAGGGGTTGATAAGAAAAAAATATTATTACAGAAAACAAAGTAACATCAGACAAATCGAATCTGATTAAGGAAATAGATGAACTATTGCCAAATAAGTTATGACACTGAAGACTATTATAATAACTTAACTCTGTATCTCCAAATTGGAAAAATATTAAATTATCAACAAATGCAAGAAACCAAATCTTATTCCCACAGCACTTACAACCCAAACAATTACTCCAACCGATAGATACTTTTGCATTAAAACACAAAAGATAACAAACGTCGGTTACCAAAGACCTGAATCAGATAATCCATGGCTCTAACCTGGCAATCATCGATGCTTCGCAATGCGCCCCAAGCTATTTGAGCATTGGCTAGGCTGGTCTAACAGGTGTGCAGTTGTATTTTATCTCTCCCACTTGCCTCAAGCATGATGATATATATCCTATTTGGGAGGCAAAGGATAGCTGTTTGTGTCGTAAATATTCAGTGGAAGTTGGTTAACGGAATTTATAATTGTGTCTGGCGTAGGACAATTAGTGGTACAATTCATTATGTCTGATCTATTTTGTCTTGCTAAACTGTGAATATTAACATTCATATATTCGTCAATTTCGAAGTCCTCCTCGTTTGTCTTTAGAGACTGTTCAAAACATAAGTTGGATTGGGTGCTATTAAAATTAATGTCTGGTAAGTTAACCATCCGTTTTTAAAAAGGGCATCATTACCAAGGCTCTTCTCTTATGCTGTTCGTGGTATTGTCCTAAGATAGTCTCTTACCATTCCCATATAAGTTTGTGTGGATGTAAACAGATAAATCAATCAGAGTCCTATCCAATAAGGCAAATAGAATCAGTAAGCCCGTTTGTCATAAATAACATAAAAGTTTAGTAAGATAGCCCTACGTGCGAATATATTTGTAATCTAATAGATTTTCTACCAAGTCTGACCTCTGTGCCCTCTTTAACCTTTTCAACATGTGCAGGATGACTGGTATCTGCTACATTACTTTTTGCGATGTCCTTAGTTTTAATAGTATCCTCAGATTTAATGTTAATACTCAAAAGTCACACAATATTATATTTTCCTCTCATTTTCATACACGACAGCAACTTATAGCAACTATAAGTTCATTGGGAGCCGGCAGCCTTGTGGGACGAAAGTGCGTTGTGAACCGTCGGCGGAATGCTAGCGGGGCTACTTTCATCACCAACCTTGAGTCCGCCACAATCGCCCGAATCTCATGGAAATATCCGATCCTTAATATACGCCCTTTTAGCTCTGTGCAGGCTATTTCCGTGGCTGTTTAGAAATATAGGATTTGAATGGATTTGTGGACAATTTTGAGAGTAGGTGCAGCTTTTGGTTGAAGGTAGACAAAGTTAGTTTGATTATTTTTGGCATTCTCATTCTTACATATATTTACGTCCTTTTGGTGCTGTGTTGTCTGTTTCCGTGGAAGTTTAAGAATAAGGTACATTATCTAAAATTACTTTTCGGATATTTATTATTTACTGTTTTCAAATAGGTACCTTTTTTAACCTATTGTAAAAATAATACTTGATAAAAATGAAGGTGTTATTTAAAATAAGCCATGCAACGGGGCGAACAAAGTCTTGATAAGATTTCCCATTTCAATTGTGAGGATCCTTTAGATAGCCATTCAACTTAAAGACACCAATTTACTAATTATTGCGGAGCAATATTAATAGTTATAAACAATTATTTGGATTTCGTCACTGGGTAGGTACTAGAAATTTGAATGTGAGGGCACATTTCAAGGCAACATCTACGGCTTAAATATGCGGAAATAGGCTCGGCATTTAAGTGAACCTTATTTATTGCCTCCGCTTCAATAAATCATTCATAAAAATCATATCGGAATGCTAATCTCATATCAAAGATGTTGTATTAAAAACATTTAAAGACATTTATATGCTTACATCTAACCTTAAACTTAACAACGTGTAATTGCGTCAATTACCAGTGTATTGATTGTACTTAATCACACATATTTATTGGATAAAAACATTTCGCTTGAGGCGCAACCGCAGAATAAACAAACGAGAATACAATTGATTACGTAGCGGCAACGCCTCCAACGCGTGCGAAACCGAAAAAATGGTCCACACCAAGCGTGAAGAAGATACAGACAGAGATGGCAACATACCATAAAAGTAATGCATACGATAAGGACAGCAAACGTTCCGAAGTGGAAGCAAGACAAGAGGATGTAAAAATAGCATGTGCGACAGAGATAGCAGTTCTAGAGAAAGATAGGTAGGAGAGAGAAATTGCCGTAGCAACTTTCGCTGAGCTCGTTTCGGTTACGTCACGGCAGTGCCAGCGCAACTTACGCAACCGTTGTGAAGAGATTATGACTGTATGACACTGATTTGAATGATCGTTGGAAGTAATCAATTTCATTACGCTTCCGGTGTCGATTGCGAGATATCAAAGTGTCTTAATTCTTGATCAATGATTAATATCTTATAAGTCATCATCGATTAGATACAAAGGATTTATGTCTAAAAATGTAAAAGGTCACGCACAAAGATTTTCTGTGACGTAACAGATGCAATGTATTAGAAATTAGAAAGCGTGCACTGAATAAACGATGACTCGAATTTAGCATAATAAAAATTCACATTACAAGCCTGGTAATAAAAATATGCTCCGAATTTATTGCAGCTCTATGTTCGAGTTAGTTCCACTAAAATTGCATAGGAACGAGATTAGTATCGACACGAAATTTAACTGTAGTGGTTAAAATGTTGAGATGGTTAGCAAAACGTTACTAAATGGGATTACACAAACCCTTACGACAAAGTTACCCGCCTTGTTATGCTTATTTTCCTATTTGCCTAATCGTCTTTTGATGATGTTCGTCATTGTGACACTATCGTGCTCAGCGTTATACAATTTGCTGCAATTACATGCTCTTCACTTTCACTATTATATTTTCCATCATACATACCATACTTTGTCATCAAGTCTTTCATTACTGACCCACAATTTGGTTTCCCCACAAACTTTCTTTTTCTTTACAATTCTTCAGTAGCTGTATTAGCTGTCGGCATCAATCAATTTTACATTCTCATGTGTAATTAGAACAAGGCGGGAATGATGTCCTAGATCTTAAATGATACATTATACGCATCTCTTCTCGCTCTAATGCCGAAGCACAATACGCTACTGTCACACATTCGCAGTGTACTTTACGCTAGACACGTGTACTTGTGTTGTCCAACGCACGGTCGTGTATGTGTGCATTATATTCTGTGATAAGTTCCATATATAATAATACCGTTATATATGCAATGAACTCGAAATTAAGCAAAACAGAATTCCTTTGCCCTAATACACCTAATTCATTATATATGTAAATGTCTTTCACGCATACGTCTATCCAGACACAAATTGCGTTAGTGTTGGTAACTCTATGTGTACATTCTATATTCATATTTGCATCAGTGTGCAAAATATTTTCGCTAGTGTTTGTACGTTTTGTGTTGTTACAGCATGTTTTAGATTTGTGTTAGTATTTTATGTAAGTGTGAGAGTAGTTTAGCGTTCACAATGAAAGTACTCGGCGGTTGCACGGATTTGGGTCATAGCTCCAACTTTGATTATAAAGATTACGACCACCGTGTGAATCATCGCACATCTTCTAGGTCCATGCTGTTCTTAAAGTAAAACGCGTCGGTTATTCAGTGCAGACCATAGCTAACTATATTTATTTTTCTACCTACACAAGTAGTACATTCATATGACACAAAAAGGTTCACTGTCACATTCACACATTCCACATCATAGATGTCGCTAGTAGGTACATTTTGATATAATTACAACACTCCCACTTATCAAAATAAAATAACTATCATACCACAAAATAAAAAATAACATGTTACTTAGATACATTACAATTTAACAATACCTAAGTCTTCCATAAATTTGTAGTGTTTAATAGTACCTAGACCCTTGGTCAACAAATCAGCTGGCATTACATTTGTAGGTAAATAACTGATCTCTACCTTTCCACTTTTGATTGTCTCTCGTACAAAATGATGTTTAACATCAATGTGCTTTGACCTATTATGGCATTGATGATTAGTAGCCATCTTCAACGCACTTTGATTGTCACAATTCAAACTAGTTGTTACCAAGGATCCAGTCAGCTCATACAATAGTTCTCTTAGATATATTGCTTCCCTACAAGCTTCAGAGAGTGCAACATATTCAGCCTCGGTGCTTGATAGAGCTGTAACTCTCTGCTTTCTGCTCTGCCATGAAATAGCTGAGCCTGCCATTACAAAACAGAATCCAGTGTATGATTTTCTGTCTAAAATATCACTGGCCCAGTCAGCATCTACAAAACCTTGCAATTTCTCTCCTTGACTACTAAACTTTAAACAATACATCTTAGTTTTCTTTAAGTATTTCAGAACCCTTTTAGCATAGTTCCAATGTTCAACATTATAGCTAGTATTAAACTGACTTAAGTAGCTGACAGAGTAGGCTATATCAGGTCTTGTCATTACAGCAAGATACATAAGACAACCTATGAGTTTTTGATAACTAATTCCTGATGTACATTTTTCAGCCTTTTTTATATTCAATTTGTTCTCTATAGGTGTATCAGCTGTTTTACAATTGGTCATGTTAAATGTCTGCAATAATTCTTCTATATACTGTTGTTGGTCAACAGTTATCTCATAGTTATTACAGTCTTTGTTTACATTAATATTCATTCCTAGATATTGCCTAACCTGACCTAAATCTTTAATTTCAAATTCAGAATTTAAAATACATTTTAACTTCTCAGTTTCATTCTCATTGTTAGAAAAAATTAAAAAATCATCTACATACAATGCTATTATGATTTTTACATCTTTACTCATCTTTGTAAATAAACATGGTTCTTGTGTACGGTTTTTAAAATCATTTTTACAAAGTACATCCCTAACTCTCTCATACCAGGCTAAAGCGGATTGTTTTAATCCATACACTGCCTTTTTAAGTTTAAGTACTTTCTTGCTCATTTTTGATACAAAACCTTTAGGTACACACATGTAAATATCCTCTTTTAAATAACCATTAAGATAAGCAGTTTTAACATCTAACTGAGTAATGTCTAGTCCTAGTTTTACACTTAGTGCAAACAATAATCTGAGTGTTGAGTGCCGCACAACCGGAGAAAAGGTCTCATCATAGTCCACTCCGCGTTTTTGGGTAAACCCTTTTGCAACTAATCGAGCACGATATTGTACTTCACTATCACCTTTTAACTTTTTCTTTAGCACCCAGCGACACTGCACTATTGTGGCTCCTTTTGGGGCATCAACAAGCTCGAAAACTTCATTCTTTCGGAATGACTCCAACTCTTCATCCATTGCCTTCTTCCATTCCATGCTCTCTGGACTGCTCAATGCCTCCGTCACCGTCAGTTCAGGATCTGTAGTAACCAACAAGCCTGTCGGACTGTACCTGTCAGGCTTCCGCCGTTCCCTTTTTGGTCTACTGTAGGTCTCAGAGTCTGGTTCTAGGATACTGATTGGACTGCTGCTTGGTGATGGAGTTTTAGGAACAAAAGTCTCATCTGCCTGAGCCTCAAAGAATGTCTGCCGTGATGATTCACTGTCAGAGCTGTCCTGAGTATCTGACTCTGATTGTTCTTCACTGATATGTTCCCCCACTGAACAATCATCTTCTTCAGGAACAGGAAACGCTTCTTCCATGCACCATGTCGCTTCACTGGCTGTGGACGATCCTCCTGATGATACTGCTCGTTCCATCACCACTACATCTCGACTGGTAGTGACCTGGTTCTTGACTGGATCATAAACTCTGTAGCCCTTTACATGCTCCGAGTAACCAACAAGAATGTGCTGGTGTGCTTTCTTGTCCCACTTGGTCCTCTTCTCTTTGGGAACGTGCACCATTACTGGACTGCCGAAAATTCGTATGTGGCTCATTTTGGGTTTTTTACCATGCCACATCTCAAATGGCGTTTTGTCATTCAGACCTGATGCTATAGAACGATTTTTTAAATAGACCGCTGTGGATACAGCCTCTGCCCAAAATCCCTTTTTTAGCTTAGCATCGAATAACAAACATCTTGCTTTTTCAACAATTGTTCTGTTGTTTCGCTCGGCCATACCATTTTGTTCAGGTGTATAAGGGTTTGTCTTTTGATGTAGAATGCCAGATGCTTTCAAGAACTCTTCCATCTTATTCGAACAAAACTCTCCACCATTATCCGTTCGCAAGACCATCATATTGGCATTCTTTTGTTTCTCCACCATTGATTTGAATTCTCTGAAATGTTTATACACCTCACTCTTTTCTTTCATAAAATACACAAATGACATGCGGCTATAGTCATCTACAAAGAGTAGGTAGTACCTTGCCAATCCTATGGATTTTGTTTCCATTGGCCCGCACACATCAGCATGCACAATTTCAAGCACTTTTGTTGCTCTTGTGCCTGTGGAGAATGGTAGACGTGACTGTTTGCCCTCACAACAAACCACACAGTTTGATTTTGTTACTTCATAACTGCCTTCATAACTAACACCTTGCACGGCGCCATTCTTCATTTTATTCAAGTCGTTAGTGTTTATGTGTCCTAACCTCCTATGCCACAACAAAGCAGTGTCTGTGGCAAGTAAACATTTTGTCACTGGTACTGCACATATGTCTAACTTGTACACACCGTCAGTCAAGTTGGCAACAGCTACCAGTTCTTTCTTCGCATTGTATATGCAACACTGACTGTCTGAGAAAGAAACACTGTTGTTATTCTTGATTAGTTGACTCACTGACAATAAGTTTGTCGTCAGGTTTGGAACACATAAAACATCCTTGATTGTTACATCGTATCCTTGTTGTGTAGATATTGTAACATTCCCTTTACACGAGACTTGAAGTTTTTCTTCATTGGCTACCATTATCTCGGGTAACGTCTGTGGACTCGATACATTTTGCAACCAACTTCCGTTAGCCGTCATGTGAGAGCTGGCTCCCGAATCCACGTACCACTCGTCTTTACCGTATTTAGCACTCAGGAAAACTGCACTAAATGCATTTGTGGGCTTATTTTTGCTTGTTTTTTCGACCATTGGACATTGATTTCGATAATGACCCGGTGTTTTGCATTTGTAACAGGTTATGTTTTTATTGACTCCTGTCACTTTGACATTTGACATTGACGTCCCGCCCTGATTGGTGCTATGTTTGGGTTTTTGTTTCGCCCATTTTGAAGCAAACGCCGATTCAGAATTCTGCGTTTCGTTCGATGTCGTTGCTGCTATCTCTAACGGTTCCGAATCCATCAACTTTGTCTTAATGACGTCAGCAGTGATTGAAATTCCAGAATGTTCGATGGCCATTATCATGGGTGAAAATCTGTCTGGTAATCCTGCCAACATTAATGATCCAATCCACTGATCTGTTATTTCAAAACCAGTTCCACCCAATCTTTGCGATGTTTCCACAATCTGTGTCACGTAGGTTGTCATACTTTCACAGTTTTCTCGTCTTATTGAAATCAAGTGACGCAATAACGAAATCTTTCTCGAAAATCCTGAGTCATCAAACAATGATTTAAGTTTATCCCACAACTCCTTCGAGGTCGTCGTCTTCTTGATATGTACATACAAAGCTGGATCGATGGTTAGGGATAATTTGGCCCGCGTCTTCGCATCATCTTCGGGTTTGATTTCTTTTCCCTCCACTGGCTTCGCACAATGTAACATGCCTTCCAACACGAGTAAATTTTCAACTGCAAATGTCCATTCATCGTAGTTTTCCCTGCCTTTTAACTTAGGCACACTGGCTAAATAGTTCATTGTCATCTTGCACAACACGACCGTATCTAAAATAACTTGAGAAACTTGGAAAATCTGGGACGGCCCATAACCTAAAGTAAAACGCGTCGGTTATTCAGTGCAGACCATAGCTAACTATATTTATTTTTCTACCTACACAAGTAGTACATTCATATGACACAAAAAGGTTCACTGTCACATTCACACATTCCACATCATAGATGTCGCTAGTAGGTACATTTTGATATAATTACAACAGTTCTTGCGTATTTATATTTAGCATTTATATTTTTAGCTCAATAAATATATTCTGTTTATTTTGACGTTCGTTTTTATTTTCGTTGATTGAGTTTCGATGTTATTCTTGTTTGTAATTATTACTACTTGATTTAAATAGCTTTAGATTTTGGCTGCACTTATGCAATACAGTCATTATCTACTGCTCACTTCTCATACTGTTCATAAAGATTATTCCTTTCTTTTTCTATCTTATTATCTAGATCTTAAAACCACTAAGTAGCTAGACTAAAAATAAAAAAGCTAATATAGGCCATATCGATATGAGAACCCCTTTCACATATTGCTAGCACGAGTCGATGTTTCGTCACAGCCGAGGTGCACAGCCACTTTCAACTTGTTTATTTTCATAACTTCTACGTTATATAGCATAATCAGCCTATAATGTTCCCACTGCTGGGACACAGGCCTCCTCTCTTCGAGAGAGAGTAGGCTGTAATTTACTACGCGGGCCCAGTGCGGGTTGGTAGATGTCTACATCATCTACAAGAGGTTTATTAGAAGATTTTGATGCAATTTTGTGTGGTAAGCTTGTAAAGGCACTGTAAGTAAGGGGCCATCTGTATTTAGTCAGCAATTTATCGCTGGATGCAAGTAGTAGCGGTGGGAAAGGACATGTTTTGCAAATCATGCTGCTTAGATCTCGTTATGAAATGGTGAAATTATCGTGACATTTTAATTATGAATGTTACTGGATGAGCAACGGCTTTCATGTTATTCGTACTTTAATGGAAGTTCGAGTACCGTTCATTCAGTGTTTCCGACTCACGTGAAATTGACAATGATTTCAAGTAACTCATCATCTTAGAAGTCGAGAATTGCATGAATCTAGCAAAAAAATAGCAGCAAAAAATTTCATATATCGAAATGGAATTTTTACAATCTAGGTAGGTAGACTTCGAAATCGTTTCTTAAAACTTTTAGATTCAAGTGATAGTTCCTTTGTTATTGACTCTTTTATTTCGATATTCGAAAATACTGGAAGTTACGAGACTTGCTATTACAAAGCTTAAAAAAGTTTATGATTCTGAGAAATTATCTAATCAAAGTTCCATTTTATTGAATATAATTTCGCAAACATGCTTGGTTGGATAAAATACCTAGTCATCACTTTTATTGGGATTTAAAGCTGCTTACTCATTCCATATAAAGTTTGTAATAGTACTCAGCAACTAGGGAAAAGTCAAAGGAAACACTTCTTGGAATAACTTTCTGGCAAAAAATGTAGAAAAAATATTCTACAAAGTATTCTTGTTTGCGCAAACGCACAAACATGGTGGACAAACATAAGTAGAATGTGCGAAGGTTGACGGTCTTTCAAGGTCAAATTGATAAGGGACATATAACCTTTGCTTTGACATTAGACTTATTAATTCTGTTATGCCTTATGGCATATTTGCTCGGGACGCTCCTTGACGACACCTCGTCTTAAGTTAAATAGAAAAATATTACAAGAGTATGCTAATGCTTAGATGTTTTCGTGGGTGGTGTATAGCTGTGCTGCAATTTTGCATGGAAATATGATGAAAGTGAAGGAACAGTAATTGTACGAGAGTTTCAGGAAAAAATAAACAAAATGATTAAAATCAATGGTTTATCTTCTCTTTATTTTTTTTCAAGTTGACAAAAATAATAAAAACATGACGCTGAAGTTGGTAATATTACCATGTTCTCGCCCGCAGTCAGCGCCATCTCTTAGCAAGCAAATGAACTAACCGAATAAGAAGAGTCCATGTATTGCGAGTTGGCAGGAGCCCCTTACATTTAATTACCTCCATTTAACATGTGCTACAGTAGTCGTAAAAGCATCTAGCCCAGAAACACGCCTGTTTTAGTCTCATGATATATTTTTAGAAATGAATCATCAACGACATAGTAAACGATCGCCAAACGAAATTCCGTGAAAAAACTCGGGAACAAAGACCACTCACACCTAAGTTAATAGTTTTAAAACTCGACGCTATTCCAATAAAAGGTAGAAAAAAGCCTTCGAATCATGACCTCGAATATATAAAATGTCACTATCACACAATCAGGGTACCAGAAGGTCCTTTTTTTGCCTCCGCCTACCTGGCTCCATTGTGTTCCGGGGAAAGTTATGTGAAAGACAGACGAACAAAAAATTCTGATTTCTCCTGTCTCTTTCTATTTTTTTTTTCTATAATATACGACCCTTAAGAATTCCGATTTAGATCAGGCCAGTAGTTTTTGTGAGCACGTTCGTGAGGCAATAATGGGAGCAAAAAAAATGTATCGCGTTTTTTTTTTCAAATTGCAGGTTACGTGTGTCTACGGATAAATAGGTATTGTACGTGTTCATTGTCTGGTTGAAAGGCTCTATAAATCCAGTGAACGAAGCGAAGAAATTGAACAAATCTGTGTTTATTTTAAATCTTTTGAAATTTTGGAACGTAATTGGTCCTTGGGTAGACTCGCACACATGCGGGGAGAAAACCCAGAGGATGCATAATCCATACTTCCATTCTAAATTCGAAAGTAACTCTGTCTGTCTATATGTTACCTTTTTACGCCTAAACCACTGAACGGATTTTGACAAGGAGATAGATGGCATTATGGGGAAGGACATAAGCTACTTTTTGTTTCAAAAATACACCTATAGGGGTTGAAAGTTTTTATAGGAAACCCAGCATTTCTCAAGTATCCCGGTACCTAGTACGTTCCCGTGAGACGATATCCGACATATACGTGGGCGAAACCGCCGGCAAAGCTAGTGAATTATAAATGTATTTACAAAAGCATATGTTAACCGTAATATGGTTAATAGATTATATCTGTTTCTTAGCGTCAAAGTAAATACAGCTTCTTCCTTAGAAGGCAAGTAGGGGGAATGAAGAGTAATTATCCAAGTTATTATGCATGCCTATTTAGCAGCTAGCTATATTTAAAATTACTACAGGTGCACTCCACCTTTGCATAGAAAAATAACTATAGACAATAATCTCTATGTGTGTTTTACACGTTGGAATGTAATTCCCTTTAATTATGATAACTAACTTTGAAAACAAAATGTAATGTAGTTGTGGGTTGTCAGAACATTTAAATTAATCGCAATGAAGTTCATGATGAACCTTCTTGATAATACTGTGGCGATAAGTTTATCTTCTTTCATCGAGGACAGTATAATCAACACCATCATATGTATAAATTTAAATCCATATATGGCATTTTACTAGTGTAAATGTTGGCATTAGAAATTAAATGGTAAATAGCTCCGAGTCAATATTCATCACAAACTTATGGCAATCAATCTGCCTAGCCTTTTCCCAACTATGTTGGGGTCGGCTTCCAGTCTAACCGGATGCAGCTGAATACCAGTATTTTACATGGAGCGACTGCTTATCTGACCTCCACAACCCAGTAACTGGTTAATACGATACCCCTTGGTTAGACTGGTTGTCAGACTTTCGTGCTTAACTTATGGCAATAATAGAAAAATAACTATAATGGGTAGAAATATTTTTGTTTTATTTAATAACTTTGATATAACTAACGACTAGACCGTACCCAATAGAATGCATTGTGTAGATCTTTCCTCAAAACACCATTTCAGACACTAATCTACATGGTCCTCACATGATCTGCACAAAATGGACTAGAATTTAAGGCGAAACTAACCCAGAGGCTACCCTGGGTTAGTTTCTTCAATTAATTTATAATGTAATATAATTTATAAATGCCAAAATTAATTCCTTCTCATTGGTAGTCAGATAGGAAATGTCGACTCCAACTTGCATAATCAGCCTTTAATATTCCCACTGTGGGACACAGGCCTCCTCTCTTTGAGAGGGAGTGGGCCATAGTCCACCACGTGGGCCCAGTGCGGTTTGGTAGACTGCACCTAGCTTATTTTTTTTTATATGACTTGTAAAAGTTATTCCGATATCCTATTTACAGAATAAATAATTTCATTTAAAATAATTCATCTAATAAACCAAAACAAAACGGACACTTAGGCATCAAAGTACTTCCCCAAATTTTTGATTTAAACTTAAATGTAAAATCTGTAATAAAATAACTAAATAAACCATTCATTTTATAATTACTTATAACAACCAACCACCTGATTAACACTATAAAACTCCAAACCACGCCCGTAAAGAGAAAGCATTAACAAACTGCAGAACAAAGGAGTAAAACAATTTTCACTCGCGTCATTCCAAGCATGACAGTTTAAATGGAGAAAAACTATCGATCATCAGTCATTGGAGTCGAAAGTGGCGCATGCACAATGACACCAAACTCTCACTCTATCACCGATTAATTGGAGTCAACGTATCGCACACGATAGCTTAGAAAAAAGCGGCCAAGTTAGAATAGGGAATAAGGTTGAAGTGTTCTCGTTTGCATTCGTTTTTTGAATGAAAGAAATGAACCCCGAATGTCTGACGACCACTCTTACCAAGAGGTATTGTGCTACCCAGTAACTGAGTTGTGGAGGTCAGATAGGCAATCGTTTCATGTGAAATACTGGTATTTAGTTAGGAAAAGGCTAGGCACATGATGATGGATCGAAAATTTAAACTTTTTTTAAATAACTTGTTACATCGAGATATTAGGACCACCAGTCCTTATCACCAAGGGAGGACGTGGAGCAATACTAAAACACATAAAATAAATTGCCCTAGATACAATTAAGAGTACTCCGGTTAGGAGAGCTCATATTTTAATAATACATTTGTAATTTTACAAACGTAACAAAAACTGCGAAGAGCATCTTGCTGAATAAATTATATAAAACTAAATAAAATATACTTATATACGCTGTTTCCGTTCCTTTAAGCATGTTGTTTGATTAACATATAAAAACACCAAAATTGCCTAGACGCAATCAAAACAATGCTTCAATTGACCCATAGATTCAATTACGGACTCCTAAAAACTGAAAGAAAGTGATGTTACGCCAGAGAATCATTGCACGGGAAAAAACTCAAGCGTCATTGTTTTCTAACCCCGTCTCTTTTCAACCTAAAGAAAAATGTATAGCTGTCTCGTTTTGAAGAAAGTGCGCGCGCTCATCCAGCTGAACGGATTTACGTCACACATAGTATATGAAAGAATTTAATCAGTTAATCATAATAATATTTTTTTGTACTTATTGGCTTTGACAGACTGAGTGATAAGAGATAGTCTGACTTTTTTATTAATTTAATTAGTACCTACTTTGTCTAGAACAATATTCAAGCATCCATAGCAGAAGTATTTACAAGACTTTTAAACTTTTACGAAATACCTACCTTATGAAAGAAAATTCGATGGTCCTACAGGTAATTTTAACGAACATAGTTTTTAATTATGAAAATTGTAAGTAAAAGTGTCTAAAAATACATACCTAAATAGAAAACAAACATTATTTTTCTGAAAAAATAAGAATATAAATTGCAGTTTCAAATCCCGAACAAAATTCATCCATTGAAATTCCTTCTGTTAAGTAATTTAATTGCATCTAAGACTTTTACATATACTGTTATTGATAGTGAGAGTGAAAGATGACGTCGAATCGTGAGTGGATATTCTGCTAAAATGAGACGGCAATATAAACAGTAGTACAAGTGAAAGGGACAGGAGACAGAATATGAGATGAAGTGTGGGAATGCGTGCAGGTAACGATGCAATATGCTTTGAGTAAATGCTGGGAATCGTTGTGGTTCAATTATAGTACTGCAGCAAAGAGATTATAGTATATTTAGAAAATTCAAACTGTTATGGTAAAAGTACGTAAGCGTGATTTAAAGACAAGTAAAAATACTCTAAACGCCAAGGTTGATGGTGTAGAAATGAATCATTGTTTACTTACTTAATAATTTAAAAACACGATCTAATTTAAGTGACATCTGAAGTTATTTTTGACTAAATATCCTCAAATTAACATTAAATCTATCTAGTGAAGTATTAACATCACAACCTGTAATCCTCGAAGGGTTAGGCAGAGGTGTAGATACCTATTGTACACTCACATTTCGCCAGTTATGTTTAAGTCCCATATAAAGAGGGCGAGCCTATTGCCATCAACCGGGCACAAGTCCAAACTCTGAGCTGCTACTGAGAAATTTCTGGTGGGAAAACCCAAAAACACTTTGTCCGACCCGGTAACCGAACCCAGGACCTCATGCTCAGCAGTAGCGCTTGCCACCATTAGTCAGTCTGAATATATAATTAGTAAAGCATTATAGCATATGAAAAACTCAATTATAAACATTCAGGTGTGACTAATTTCTTCCAGATTTTTAGCTATGTTTTATATGACAGTTAGTCAAATATCTTAATAAAATATAAGGTGATCATCATTTCAGCCGCTAGAAGTCCACTGCTGGACATAAGCCTACTCCAAGCACCGCCACTTCGACCGGTTCTGTTTATCCCGTATCCAGCTGATTTCTGCGGCCTGCACAAGGTTATCGGTCCACCTTATGAAAGGCCTTCCGGTTCGCCACTCCAGAACCTTTCGGGCCCATCGGCCATCTGTTATGCGAGCAATGTGCCCTGCTCACTGCCACTTGAGTTTGACAATTCAAAATTCAAATTCTGTATTTCAGGCATGAGTCCATAGTGTTAGTATCAACAAAATAACGTAATAACTAGTGTTAGTAATTCTTCGGGTCATGTCGGTTACCCTGGTTCTTCGTTCTTGGTTGATTGGCATATAAAGTTTGTTATAAAACTGAGCAGCAACGATGCCCCGTAATGGAGCAACAAAAAATGTTGAAGAAAGTAAAAGCGTTCTCATGTTTAGAATTGTTTTTATAAACGATTGAAAAAGTATGCTTTTGTATAATAACAACAATGGTTTAGACAATACCTTGCGCAACACGTGTGGGTTTAGATACAGGTCGGAGCGAACGAATTTTTGGATTTTTAGCAAAAATTTTACATTTTATACGAATTGTATTGTGTTTATTTGTTGGAGTTTCGGTTCATGGATTTAGAAATATTAAGGACTCTAGTTGATTATGGTTATCTTTGAGGTTTGAATTTGGAGTTTGCATCTCCATTTTGGAATATAGTAGGTACCTATACCAACATCTTAGTCGTGTAGTTAATATATTTTATTTATAACAATGGTCCCTTTTTTCCCTAAAACTTCATCATATAGCCAAACTTAGGCAATAACGATATAGAAGATAGAAGAAAGCCTATTTCCAGCTGTTGGTGACAACCTGCTGGTCGTCACGCCTAATCGCGTAATGCACGTTCGGTTAGAATTGGACTCTGTTTGAAACAAATGTCTAATCCATTGCCTAAGAAGTTCGAAAAAAAAATCTGCTCAACAACTTAACTTACGAACTTATAAAGCAATGGATTTGAATTTTTTTCCGAACGGATTCCATTCCTCATTTATCGTGTATTACGAAATTGGGGTGCTGGCTGATAAGACCGGCAAATTGGCAGTTTAAACCATTTACGGTTAATAATTATGATTAATTGACAAGAAGTTCCTTTGAAGAAACGCAAAAAAAACAAAAGGTTTTCCCACAGTGCTTTTACAAAAAAACAAAACGTGACACTAAGTTAAAACACAAAACAAATATTCCAAAAAACCACTCATGAACGACTTCATGTACTAAATAAAAAACCTTTTGTTCACACAGCAATCAATTTTAATACATAAATAAGTTTTTGTGGATAGGCATGTAAAGAAAAAGGCAGTTGTCCAAGGTCAGGAGAGTGATCTTCGATTGCTCTTTATTACAATTATGGAGACGTTGAACCAATGTCCTTTATATTCTACTTTTTATTGTATTTTGTACGGGACGTTAAACTAGGGCGTTGTACCTGGAGATCACGTTTATTTTGGTGAAGGAGAAGCCTTTTTGGATTTATTGTTTCTTTCTGTTTGGAGGTTTATAAAATGTATAATATAGTACGTATATCACATAGTATATCAGTTATCAGTTCTACACAGTATATCAGTTCTATTTCCTTGTTTTTGACGTTCAAAAGTGCCTTGAATGTGCCTATTTGAAATTAATTATTTGACTTTGACTTTGACTATATAGAGAAGCGAATTCATTGAGAATCATTTATTTCAATGGTACAGTAACTGGGTTATTACCCAGTTACCTCAGTAACTGGGTTATTACCCAGTTACTGAGTTGTGCTGGTCAGATAGGCAGTCGCTCAATGTAGAATACTGGTATTCAGCTACATAGCTCAACATAGTTGGGAAAAGGTTAGGCAGATTGATTGGGACGAGAAAGGAAAGAGGAGGGGCTGCAAGGATTGCCTGCTAAGTAATAGGAGATTGTTTCATCATTTTTTATTGTTTTACCAGCTTTCGTTTCAAAATCCTTTGATCTTTGAAATGTGTTGTGTCAGATTGAATAAAAATCCAACACGATCCTAAATTAGTCCTATTAAACAATTATACTATTATATATTATATTAAACAACTTTGAATGGAACATGTAAATGTAAATATAAGCAAATAAAAGGTTTGGAAATATAAATATAAGATTTCTTTTTTTACATTCATATTCATGTTTCTTATTGGAAATTGATACGATTGAATTTAGAAGGGCGACGCTATAAAAGTATGTAGTGAGGAAAAAATAAAATGGATTATCCTATACCTACTATTAATGAGCAATATTTGTATTAGAATATTATATTTGTAATCACGTTCTCAAAAACGGCTCTTATAATTTTTATGAAAGTTGTAATATAAGGGTTACGGAGGCGAAAAATTGACCTAGCTAAGTCTCATTTATCTGGGAAAATTAGTTTTCTTTATTTTCACCCGAGCTGTGGGCCTAAAACAGCCACATCCTCTGAAAGCATTTCATTTCCTGAATTTCCAGCCGTCATTAGCAATTCCTCTAATTTGACACAAAAGCAATTCATAATATGCGGACCATTTTACGAATCTCCATAGAAAACTGTCGAACGGATGAATTATTTCGTAATATGAATCGCACGCAGATCATATTATGAATCGTCAGTTTGTGATATTTTACGATGATTTGTAATATTTTCCTATTATGATTCTCCCAAAGTGACTGTTTTAAGCCCCCAGAGTTCGCCCAAGTACTGCATTATGATTAAACTATTACTACAAATCGGGTCAATAGGCCTATTTTCTAAGCAAGCTTCGTACTACTGAATTTAAATATTTTAGTTCATACAATGTTGCATGTCTTTGACTAATGGCGTATATATTTTAGTTGTATGTACCATTTAAATGCAAATGACAGTTATTAGGCCTAGTTTTGTGTAGATAGGTGGTCAAAGTTAGGCACAAACAGGTTTCATTTTACGTTCAGAAGAACCTACATAGACAAATCTTGGATTTGAAATTATAATGATCGTATTTTGAAAGTCCTCGAGTATCCTACCTACAAATAGAGTAAATTGCTTAGATAAATCAACCGAGTTAAAAAGAGAGATAGATAGAGAGAGAGTTTAAAAAGAGAAATATATTGGAAATTGGTTGATAGAGACTGAAATAAGATTCTAATAACGATAATATTTTAATAATTTTCTTACTAGAATTTGACACAGAAAAAAAGTGTTGTATTTTGACCACGAATCGATTTTAATTTATTAGATTAGATTACGTATTAGGTTAGATTTACGTAAGTTTTATGGTTTTCATAGACCGAAACAGTATTATCTAGATCTGTGCATTCAAAAGTCAAAAGCCAAAGTCAAAACTTTTACTCGTAGCAAAATTACAAAAAATAAAATAAATGTAGAAATATTGATTTCATACTAGCTTCCACCCACGGCTTTGCCGGCATGGTATGTCCATAAAAAATAGCCTATTTTCTTTTCTCAGGTTTCAAAGTATCCCATACCAAATTTCAGCAAAATTGGTTCAGCCGTTTAGCCACATTCGTATTTATAATATAGTTAGGATAGCTCATCGATATTTTAGCATTAGGTATGTTCCATATTTAAACTGTGATAATATTCTGGGCTGGGCTGACACAATTTAGGTTGCCCTCTATACGCTCAGAAGAAGCAACCAAACAAAAACCATCGAAACATACTGTAAAATAATTACAACTGCACAACACAGTTTCTACACGAAACACACATGTGTCATTCTAAGACGCACACACACAAACACATCTTCTAACGCCACACACAACACATACTCACCCTGATTCACGTTGATGAGTTAATGTGTGTGCGAATAGTGATGGCGCATGTGTTTGTGTGTGTGTTAGGACAGTGGGTCTTTATGCTCTACAGGATATAGGTCAGCATGTCTTCCCCTCATTTGTAAATAGAGCGAAGGGTACTGTTAATAGTCACTGTTAGATTATTTGCTCTTGTTATTTTTTTATCTGTCTGCGCAATCGTCACGGTCTTTCCTTTGAGGTTGTTTTCTTTGCGTTTGCCTTTCGTGTTTAGGACACGTGCAGATATTAAAAAAAGATAAGATTCGGATACCGGGATGTCTGAAATGAGTGAATAATATATTTATTTGGTACGGATACAAAGTATATTTGCTTGACACACTTTTCCCTAGGTATTCTAGTTTATATTGGATCTACTATATTATGTTCATCATCATTTCAGCCAAAAGACGTCCACTGCTGGACAAAGGCCTCCCCCAAGCACCGCCACTTCGACCGGTTCTGTGCTTCTCGCATCCAGCGCAATCCCGCGACCAGGTCAGGTCATCGGTCCACCTTGTGGGCCTTGTGGGCCTTCCAATGCTACATTATGTGCTATATTATGTTCATACGTATATATTTTAATCATTTGAAAAAGGTCCGGTAAGCCATGGTAGTCGTTTGGTCTTCATTTTATAAGTAACTCTTGCCGCCGCCGCCAATAGGTGTAAGTTCTATGCTGTGTTCAGCTTTCTCTGTTCCTGGTTTCAATCACGAAGGCAGCCAGCAGTGACATGAACTGTAAATACCAACCTATTGAGCATTTTTAGCTACATAGTCGTTCGATAATAGTCTATCGTTGTCTAAGCGCGCACTGCATAGGAAGATAAATACTGCAACCTATACAATACATAGGAAGTCATTCCTAGATACAGATCGCACAGTTGTTAGCAGTTATGTAACAAGTGTCGGATTAATTGAGGAAAATGTAATCAAATGATATAGCACTCTTAAGGGCAGGGTTAGCCGACTCGCGATCAAGATTTATTACTTGAAACGATGTTTTATCTCGCCGTGGGCATCGTCATGTGGTTTGATACTATATAAGCTATACACATACGAATGCAGTTCACTATTAGGTTCAATTAACACTATGTAATGTTTGCCGAAAGGTTCTGGAGCGGCGACCGCGTACGGATTGACGTAGCGTTGGAAGGCCTCCCATTAGGTGGACTGACTCAATGACCTTGTGAAGGCCGCAGGAATCCGCTGGTCGAAGGTGCAGTGCTTGGGGGAGGCCTATGTCCAACAGTGGACGTCTTCCAGCTGAAATGATGATGATTATGAATGCTTCCCGTAGTGTTACTTATTTGGATTTCGGCCAGCCTCTCGTACAAACTCCATCTTTTGTGAAATTAGGGGTTGTATTATCTGCTTGTTGGTCGAAGTGGCGGTGCTTGGGGGCGGCCTATGTCCAGCAGTGGACGTCTTTCAGGTGAAATGATGATGATATCTACTTCATGTCCTAAGTATGTGGTCACAGTCTCTTCCAGTAAACATAATGAGTAAAGTTTAATGCAAATGAGAACCTAACTACTCCAATTCCATAATACTTTTAAAGCCACATTATCTTACACCAAAAACGTGTACCTATAGTCGACAGTTGGTCCGTCTGTCACAGTGACCTTGGTCGCCCTATCTCTAATTAGCTTAGGTCTTTGGCCGTAACAAACACACTGACTTTCAAACGTACCCATTCGCAAGAAATGCGTCTCAATTTACTTTTTATAAACATTAATTTTCGACGTTTTTTTCGTTGACTGTTTGAGCAATTTTACCTTTTACGTTTTTGTTTGTAGAGAACATTACTGTGGTCAGGTGAAACTGTTTATGTGTGGAATGTTTGGTCGTTTTGTTTGGTGGAATAATTTTCGCCTTTTTGGTTATGTGGTTTAAAGGCTTAGGGTTTTCCACCGGCAGCTACAAAAGGTTTGAAATCCTATAGCTTGGCGACCAATGCATTGTACTAATTTAACGTAGTCTTTGAGATTTCGGTACTGTGAATGTCTACCTAGTTTCAAATAACCAAAATAGGCCGAAAATAACCTTTTAACGTTTGTCAACAATTAAAAGAGTGTACCCTTATAATTGCTTAGCAACATCTCCTGCGCAGCCTTCCCTGTCTCCCCGGTGTTTCCAACAAACCATTTTTCCCTTCCCTTTAATCCTCACACCAGTATTCTAAATCCTCGAGACCACCTGCTTCAGTATCGATTACGATACTAAAATTCCGCAATAAACCAAGAATTCCGAACAAATCCCTTTGAATACCTTTAAACACGCAACTCCATTCAAGCAACCTGTGATTTAACACGTTATACAATTTAAATCGCAATTATAACACTCGAACACATTTCGATAGAGAATCGACGCGTGCGCAAAGCTCGACCCCATTCGGCTGCGGCCGAAGTTACGTCATATTGGTTAGCGAATTAGGACAACTATGTACTACGAGAGAACTAGGGCACAGAAGGACAATTTCATACAATGCAAGGCACAAAGCTTGCAAGTGTTTCTATTTATATACAAGCAGTGATAGCCTAGTGGTGTGACCATTAGACTGCCAAGTCATAGGTATCGAGTTCGAACCCAAGGCACGACCTCTGACTTTTCGGATTCATGTGCATATTGTATATTTATCATTTGCTGCAAAAACGATGAAGGAAAACATTGTGAGGAAATCGGTATGTCCTAGAATTAAAAATTCCAAGATACATGGCATCCAACAACCCGCACTGAGCCCGCGTGATAGGTTACGGCCCGCTGCCTCTCACAGAGAGGAGGCCTGTGTCCCAGCAGTGGGAACATTATAGACTGGTTATATGTATAAATGGAATCATCGATGCGACGAAGAAGAGGAAGTGGGTTTACTGTAGCTTCCTATTTCGTGGTAGGTCTTGTGTCGCTATGTGACGTCAGCTTTGGCAATTTTGCTTTGAGTGATTAGAAATGTTTGGTGAATTATCTTCACAGATGGTATAAATATGTGCTAAGATTGCTTGTCCATAGATAGCACTACAGTAAGGATAGTTATTAGTTTTAGAGTCGTCGAAACTAAGAAGTTTCGTGATATAATATCAGTATATGTGGTAGTCAGTCCATGTCAAATACTGGTATTGGTTAGACTGGAAGCCGACCCCAACATAGTTGAAAAAAGGCTAGTCAGATGATGTTACAATTACTCCACAGGTTTCTCAATTCCTGACGATGTTTTTCATTCACCGATGTCAGTGATGTCTAAGATTACAAAATATTACATTGGTGCCGATTCTGTTGTTCACAAACTAAACTATATTAGACGTGATTAAAAACTTGCCGCAGCTGCGTGGAGCAGTGGTGGCCCAGTGGTAACGGCCACGACTTACGAGTTGTAGGTCGTAGGTTCGAACCCTGACAGGCGCTTTACTTTGTGTAAATTATTTCATCGCCACTGCTCTCAAAACGGTGAAGGAAAACATCGTGAGGAAACCGGCATGTCCTAGAATCAAAAATTCGAAGACATGTGACATCTACCAACCCGCACTGGGCCCGCATGGTAGATTACGGCCCGCTCGCTCTCACAAAGAGGAGGCCTGTGTCCCAGCAGTGGGAACATTATAGGCTGATTATGCTTATGCTTATATGCTTAAAAACGAGGGTTTCCACTTTTAGCACTGATTTGAACGGCACTTCTCCCAACCGCACTTGAGCACGTCTACTAATAGCACTGAAAGTGCTATTAAGTGCGGTTCGGTGGCTTGCCTACTAAAATTACGTCAATTTACTTGACAGGACTAAACTAAAGTTTTTCTTCTGTCCTTTTCTTAATGAAATAGAAAGAAAACGATGCACTGAACTTAAATTTAGTTTAGTTTGTGAGCAACAGAATCGGCACCATTATCTACATAACCTAACTAAAATTATAAATCTGAAAGTGAGTTTATTTGTCGGTTTGTTTGTTACGCTCTAACGCTAAAACGACTAAACGGATAGGGATGAAATTTGGCACAGGGGTGAACCATGACCTGGAGAAGTTCATAAGATACTTTATCCCGATATTCCCACGAAATCGAAACCTATGCGGGTGAAACCGCGGGGCCGCAGCTAATTGTTAATAAAATTAGGTATTAACAATATCTGTTTTAATGACGCCCACAATTGATAAGGATATAAGATAAAGAAACCATTTTTTATCGAACAAAGATCGTGGGATTAGCAGGACAGATTATTGATGAGGATGACGGACACAGAAAATTTCCCCTACATTAAATGAGTAAGGTATAATTCTAGGAAAGCTTCCTGTGATAAATCTTAAGGTCAGCTATTAATCCGATTCCTTTCAAATGTATTCTAAGAAGAGAACGTTTCTGTTTCAACAAATAATCGCTACGCACTTCTTCGAATATTGTTTAGGAAGGAATTATATCATTTATGTTAAGAGCGTTTATTCTGAAAGTGGGCAACATCGCAAATAGATGTCAAATATTTCACTGTTTTCATTAATTTGGCAATATTACTGTATGGAAATATTAAATATGGCTAACTAGTTGTCTAAAATATTGATTATGAAATACAATAAATAATATTGTAACACCGAACATTAGTTTTAGATGTAAAAAAAGGATTTGGAAACTTTCCAAATGCCTTTTTTACACCTAAAACCGGTTACAACTTAAATTCAGTGTTATAATTGCAATTCTTTTTAATATTCTAGTCAGTTATTTAGCGATATTTCTCAGTTCCATACAGTAATATTGCCAAAATAATCAAAATAGGTAAATATTTGACCGTTATTTGCGACGACGTTGCCAACTTTCAGAATAAACGCTCCCTTTCAAATGTATTCCAAAAAGAGAACATTTCTGTTTCAATAAATAATCGCTACGCACTCCTTCGAATATTGTTTTAAGGAATTACCTATATCATTTATGGTTTTTGTAACGAAATTCAATAACGCACATTATGAACTCAAAGCATTTATTTCAAATGCAAGTCGCTCCATGTAAAATAATGGTACTCAGCTGCATCCGGTTAGACTGAAAGCCGACCCCAACATAGTTGGGAAAAGGCTAGGCAGATTGATTGGTCCGTCAGAAAGATGAAGCTAGTTACCCATTCCAAAGCGAAATAGGTATCTATGGAGAAGAATGGGCAATCTGCTCACTTGGCAAATTAGAGCAAGACAAAAAAAAGTGTATCATTTTTTTTCCTTTTACTTTTCTATTGTTGTGCCTGTTATTTAATACATAATGTACAGCAAAAAGAACTTCGTTACGACCGTATATCTCACGAAACCTCTCGACATTTTTTAAACCAATGCATAATAATTATTTTATTTTCTAACTATGTACAAGAAGAAAAACGTAAGTGATCACATGAATGCCATGACAGTAAATTAATGTCTTGCGTAATTCAAATTGCGTTAAGGAAAAGCTGTCAAGTAGGTATTTAGGTTTACAACGGTCTACTCTTATGCACAATCACGAAAATCTTACATTCTTGCATAGAGACGCATAGGACCTCAGTCTCGAAATATTATGACCTAATGTCAAACTGTACATATTTATTTGTCTGTCTGTGATGTCTTGTCTACATCTTTTTAGTTGACTTTTTTATCGTAGGTAGTTGGGTTTTCGTTTTATAACTTTTTTTTTGGGGTTATGATATTTTCATTTGTTATCCTACATGGCACCATAAAAAAAATAGTTCATGACTTTTTATCCTCTAGAGGGCGCCATATTTAATTTAATGTGAGGTCACATGGTCTATAACCAGCGGATGATCAAGACACTTCCAACAATACCTCATTTGTCAGTCAATGAGGGAACATAATTATGATCATACATACATACAAACATACATACATACACACATATTTAAATACCGGTCAAAATCAAAACCCTCCTTTTTGCTTCGCCGTAGTCGGGTAAAAAGAAGAAAAAAAAAAACATGACATTTTGCCCGACCGGCCATACACATTGATTAATAAAAATAAAATAATAGGTCCTGGTTCGATTCCCATTAACAGATTTATTTCGATCAATATTAAACATTGTTTGAAGAGATGCTTCAATTGGATCTTCATATTTTTGTAATTCTCATCGCGACCTGGGAATCGAACTGGTCCCCATGCTCAGTAGTAATGTTTACGACCACCATCGAGGCATTCAAAAAAGGCCTCGTAGAAGCTAAAACACCCAGACAAACTCGAACCCACACTGTACAATTTCAGTCACTCCAACAACATTAAGGCTAACCGTATGATGAGATGCAGGAGACGCAGGTCCACGCAGCGCAGGGCAGAGCAGATTTTGCAATGCATGATCGTACTGACAGTTGCGGCGCAGACAATGTCCTGCGTCTGGTTGTAGAGCCGGAACAGATTTCTGCGCGACGCGTGCTGTCTAATGGTAGAATTGGACGATCGACAATATTGCAGACGGACACGCACGGCAGACGACCACAGACCTGTCTGTGATACCCCGCACGTACACCTTCCCACCGTCTGTCTGACGAGCCCGGACGACGGACCGTGCCGTGCGTATCCGTCTGCAATATTGCCGATCGTGGAATTCCACCAATATTCTGCGTTACCTGGGTCTCAATAACAAGTGACGACGCTGTCAGTACGTTCATGCATTACAAAATCTGCGTCACCTGCGTCTCAGCATAGGCTTAAACTTATTGCTCCAACAAAATCACCGTCACCGATCATCAGATTTTACCCAATAAGTACCTATTTGTGTCGGTCGCATTTAATGCTAATAAGATCGGGAAGATAGCAGAAGATTTATAGCTGCAGGTAGGTCGTGATTGACACTGCCCTGTAGGTGTAGTGTTCGTTACTTTGTAGTTCGTAGACTGGTGACATTAAACCTAGTTTTGGTTAAACAGGGCTGGCAGGCGGTAATTACCTGCGAGATTGAGAAAATGGTTGTATTGTTTGGCATTGAGCATTTTGGTTTTATATGATTGTATCAGAGTTGGAATTTTATTAGAATAATGAAGAGAAAAACGTTGAATTAGCCCTTATAATATAATACTTCTAGATATATCTATATACAATATACATTATTATAAAATTAAAGTCGCTTTTCGTGTCCGTGTAAGTGGCTGTGTTGTTCTTATAAACTACGCAACGAATTTTGATGAGGTTTTCACCAACCTTTACAGAATTCATTCTGGAAGAAATCTCGATGTTTTGTCAAGTCGTGAAACCCGTGCGAAGCAGTGGCCGGACGCTAGTAATACTATAATATTACTGGCGACTACTATTAGAATATAACCATAATTTTATGATTAATCTATCTAGATATACAGTGGCCGTACCGTTGTAGAGTAGGTACTCTCTTTTCTTGCGACTTGTACTTCGCTGTACCTAGCAATAATTCTGATGTAAATAGTGTAAATCTCCTGTTCATTTCAGAATACTCTTGTCTTTTCTAAGATTAAGTCCATCTCTTTCTTTCGCTCCTTCATTCAAATTTTATTTAGATGTATGCACTACATTGACTTTTGTAATTAAAAACATTCTGTTTTATTATTGTTATTTATTTTCTTTGTCACCAACAGTCAGTGAGAATTTGTTTGGTTTTTGCCCTGCATTGGCACAGTAATTGAATTTAGTAATAATTAAAAATGCAGTGGCACCCCTACAATTAGCGTGCTCTATCTCTAAGCTAGATAGGCTTGGTCCCATTGTTCTAAACGTGCCTACAGCGTTACGTATAAGATTGTCTACACATCGCCCAACTATTGTAACTAAGATGTTAGGATAATAATGAATTATGTGAACTACACAACAATACTGCATGGCTTGACGAATTTGAGGACAGGCGTTTTTGATTGGCCTAATATTACATAGGTATCGAGTTCAAATCCAAGCCACGCACCTCTGACTTTACGGATTCATGTGCGTATTGTATAATTATTACTTGCTAAAACGGTGAAGGAAAACATCGTGAGGGAACCGGCATGCCTGAGAGATATTCCTCGACGGCATGTGAAGCCAAGTCAGAGGCCCTTGGGCGGCTTTAAAACTCTGACACAAGGTTAGTCATTAACCACACACAAAGAAGAAGAAGAATATTACAATTTATTTTACTTTCATCATTCAACATGACTTAGTCGCACTAGGCCCTCGTGATCGATTTTGGCCTACTCCCTCTCACTGAGAATAGGCTTGTGTCCCAGCAGTGGTGTGATGGGGTCACTTATTGCTCTTGCACTTGCAATCTTTTTATGTCAGGTCACTTTATCATTCTAATTTTCAATTCAAATTCAGAACCCCACATACTCCCATGCACTCTCATTTCCAGTCTTGTCCACACACAACTTTAGAGCTTCCTGAGGCTAGTTGCTGTCTGTATTATAAATATAATTTTATAATATTCTGTTATAATCTTGTAAAGTGCCGTAGTGTTCTACTAACGTGCCATAAACAATATTATCTACAGTCTGCTTTCATTGTCTTATTCTCACTTATTTACTTACTTATCCAACAACGTTGACCGGCGAGATTACCCCAATTGAGCTGAGCAAGCAAGAGGGCAGAGGGACCCACCGGGACAGTGGGAACGTTTAAGGGTGATTATGCTATTCAATATGATCCTTATAAATTAAGACAAAAGACCTCCACTGCTGGACATACGCCTTCCTTAAGCAATGTCGTGTCGATCGGTCCTGTGTTTCTCGCATCCACCAAATTCTACCGAACTTTAATAGGTCATATGTAGATCAACTTTGTAGCCTACCCACGCTGCACCATCCATATCCGTCACCCAGATTGGAAAACTTTTTCGGCTCTATGGACCAGTTTTTACAGATGACTGAACGATGAGATTTTTGTTATGCCTCAGATTACTAATGCTCGGTTCCTATAAACAAAAACGCATCGTTTTACTTACCAATGTTAAATTTTCTAAATAGATTCGTAAGCTAGTTTTACCTGTGATAGCTGCTTCCCTATGGGAGGGTCAACTATGCAAAAGTATGAGGTCTTTGCTTCTTCATTTCAACATGAATGATGTAACCAATATATTGCAACAATTTTCTGATTTAAAATTATTATTATTATTTATTTTATAAACATGTACATTATTTGTTGTTTTTTTTACATTTTCACTCGCCAAACGTTACAAGAAAGAAAGAGTGTGTCCGTAGAGTTTCTTACCCGCACATCTCCATAGGAACCTACTACGCTTTGGAATGGGCAACTAGCTTCATCTTTCTGACTGACCGACCCTTTGACAATTCAAAAGAGCATGTAATTGGTTTATTTGAAATAAATGCTTTGAGTTTGAGTTTATTATTGGTAAAAATACGAGAGTCTTAATTTTTCAACCAATAACGGTCCGTAAATTAAAGGAATCGGCCATTAGTCAATTATCCTGAGATTTTTTTACAACAGCAACACAATTATGCAGTTGTCTTTGTCAAACTTCAATTGCATCGATCCTAAAACTTGTCAAATTAATATTCGCGCCTGGTTTGGCGTTAAGGCAGTTACTCTTCCTCATTACCTGTGTATTAATATGCAAACAGTTTTATAAATATGTTCGTAGAACATAAACAGAGACAGGTTGTTATTTATAAATTATCACCTTCTAACATCATAGACACTTATCATAGAAGATAGACATCTATGGTTTTCAATAGGTCCTTAGTACTTGCTTGGAATGCTAAGTAGCATGGACAATGTTTTTCTTCCTAATGAAGATCAGAATAGAAGTCAAAAAAAGTACAATAAATATTGCTGAAAGTTTTGATTGAAGAGCAGTGGTGGCCCAGTGGTAACGGCCGCGACTTATGAGTTGTAGGTCGTAGGTTCGAACCCCGACAGGCGCTTTACTTTGTGTAAATAATTTCATCACCACTGCTCTCAAAACGGTGAAGGAAAACATCGTGAGGAAACCGGCATGTCTTAGAACCAAAAATTCGAAGACATGTGACATCTACCAACCCGCACTGGGCCCGCGTGGTGGATTACGGCCCACTCCCTCTCATAGAGAGGAGGCCTGTGTCCCAGCAGTGGGAACATTATAGGCTGATTATGTGTGAAAGTTTTGATTTAGTCAAAACCAGTCAAATCAGACCAGAAGGTTTAAATATCGAAAAATTGTGAACAGCAAAAAATCATAACTGCGACCAACTTGATAGAAGCGCTCGCCGGCCGCTGCTGCGGCACCGCTCGCTTCACTCGCTCAGCTCACGCGCAGTTGTTCACAGTTCTAACCTAACCCATTTAGTCAGTGTGCCCTGGCTTAGTTACTGCTACAAATTCGGCTACCGCCAAGAGCTACTAATCAGAGACGGTTCACAATTTTACGGGTGATAAAATCGGACAGATCATGAACTCTGTCGAAAAATGTAATTCACAATTTGACGATTTGACATTGATAGATTGTAAGCTACCGAAAATGAATGCGTTTTTGTTGTAACAGCTCACAATCTTATACACTACATATTTTACAATCTTCTCACCATTAAATGGCCCTCATTTCCGTCAATTTTGTCACAGTACACGTCAATGGCGCCTCTGGCGCCACGTTACGTACTCACATGGTTCCTACAAGGTGTTGATCGGAGATAGCCATATACAGAGCTCCTCTGTGATTGCGCTTACGACCAGCATACAGAGAGGTTTGCTTACTTTCTTTTTTTTTGTAGTCGTAGTGTTTTGGGAATTAGAATTTTTATTATTAGAGGAGCTCGTGGCTATGTAATAACAGCCGCTCGGGTCGATCCATCAGGTTAAGCTACGCTTGCCGGGGTTGGTCCGTGGATGGGTGACCATTTTCACATATCGAGACTCCTCCGTGCCTCGGAAAGCACGTTAATCCGTTGGTCCCGGCTGTCATTTGTGGATCTTTGACAGTCGTTACGAGTCGTCAGAAGCACGAAAGTCTGACAACCAGTCTAACCAAGGGGTATCGTATTACCCAGTTACTGGGTTGTGGAGGTCAGATAGGCAGTCGCTCCATGTAAAATACTGGTATTCAGCTGCATCCGGTTAGACTGGAAGCCGACCCCAACATAGTTTTGGGAATTACAATTGGTGACCGATGCCTGCCAGGGTTGCGGGAAAGTCCGAAACCGATACCGGGATCCTTGGCAACAGGCAATTGAAGGAACACGGGTGGGTTTTAGCCAATAAAAGTCTGACCCCACCCGTGTTCCTTCAGTTGCCTGTTGGGAAGGTCCCGGTATCCCTTTCGGACTTTCCCGCAACCCTGACAGGGGGCAAATATACCTGACGCTGAAATTCTGCTGGATCCCTGCAGTGACATACAGACGTCGAGCAGATTATTAATGTCAGAACAGTGGAGATTGTAATATAATTACAAGGAATTTAAAAGTGATAAAGGAGCAATCAAAATTATAGAGAGAACTAATCCTTTTCAGTTGGAATCATACGAGTAAAATTTGAAACGTGCCTAATTGTGTACATCACGGAACTAACGCGACTGCTGAACATGGGGTCCTGGGTTCGATTCCCAGGCCGGGCAAATAGTTATTAGGTTTTTCGTACATAGGTACTTGTGCACTATAACATCCTCCGTTCCGAAGGATAGTCTCCATTGAGATTGGCCGCCATGGCCGAAATACGGCCTGGAGGACTATTATTAATGGTGTACAAAAAATAACAGTGTACCAATCTTAAAAGTATAAAAAATATTTCCCTGTAGGTGATATGCCTTATTTTCAATCTACCATCCACGTACATAATTATATTTCACAAATTCACCTCCATTACATTGCCTAGCTTAACTTGCACTTATATTCATAAAATCTTCTAATAACGGTACTACATTATGTTCATCTGTGATAATGCAAGTACTTCGCTTCTAGGTCATCACCCTTTCCAAGTAATCTTGCAAGTGACATTTAAACACTGATTTGCATACACCAGCCTGCGTGGAAAAGCTAGGCTTAATATGTTCGCCTTTATACCTATTTGTAGTAAAAAATATAGTTACATAGCCTACCTCTCACAAAACTTAATTAGATACTTGTACTTATGTTTATTAGGGATACTGAAGCCTGTTTGTGTTTATACTATAAAGGTCGATTCACACAGCCACCGTTCCGACACAGTACCGGCACACTACCGGCACAGTGCAAAATATTCTTTCATATAATATGAACGCATGCTCACTTGTCAGTGTCTCAGTGGCAGTGCCAGCACCTGAGAATGTATGAAGAAATACTTTGCACTGTGTCGGAACTGTAGCTTCACTGATAATGTGTGAATCGACCTTACACGTACTTTTTGGTTGAAAGCAGGTATGTATTGTTTCCTGCCAGTGTAAAACGGACTGATATTGTTGCGCAGTAACATTATAAAGCAAGCATATCACAAATTGATTGCTGAAAGTAGAGTGCAGCACCCTAATTGCGTAATGCACGATCGGTCAGAATTGAATTCGGTTTGAAACAAATGTGTAACGCATTGCTTCATAAGTTGGAAAAAAAAATCGCTCAACAACGTAACTTACGAACTTATAATAAATAATAAATAAAATTCATTTAATTCAGATGACTAGATCCATACATTCCGATTTAAAATTAACATATAAACAAAAATAATATAAAATAGGTTATACATAAAAAAAAATAAAAAAAATCACATTCAAATTCAAATTAAAAAAAAACACATCATTAAATTACCCTCTTAATAAAGGATCTCCACAGAGGAGAAGAGATCCTATCTGCTACAGTCTTCAAAATTCCGTTGCAGCTGCCACGCATTCTGCAGATCAGGGATACAGTTTTCTTGCGGATGATGGCATGAAAGCCATCAATGCGATACAGCGCAAACATCCCCGAATATGAAGTTATGAAGCAATGGATTAGACATTTATTTCGAACCGATTCCAATTCTGATTGCGTGTATTGTTAATTGTATTATCTTGCATAATATAATTATTGTGTACCCTAACAGAGGTCGTGTTTTTTTTAGCAAAATTGGCTGCTGTTTTCATTTAGAGGTAGTGCCTGTCCCATGCACCTGAGCATTGTAAGTTCGAACCCAGACAGGCGCTTTACTTTGTGTAATTTATTTCATCACCACTGCTCTCATTACGGTGAAGGAAAACATTGTGAGGAAACCAGCCTGTCCTAGAACCAAAAAAAACCGGCCAAGTGCGAGTCCGACTCGCGCACGAATGGTTCCATACCATTATCTATAAAAACGTCAAAAAAAAACACGTTTGTTGTATGGGAGCCCCCTTAAATATTTATTTTATTCAGATTTTTAGTATTTGTTGTTATAGCGGCAACAGAAATATATTATCTGTGAAAATCTCAACTGTCTAACTATCACGGTTCATGAGATACAGCCTGGTGACAGACGGACAGGCAGACAGACGGACGGACAGCGATGTCTTAGTACTAGGGTCCCGTTTTACCCTTTGAGTACGTTACCCTAAAAAAAGAGTCATGTGACATCTACCAATTCGCACTGGGCCCGCGTAGGTAGTTGATTACAGCCGACTCCCTCTCACAGAGAAAAGGCCTGTGGAATTTATAGGCTGATTATCCCTGTCCCATTCATATAATCAATTTCCAATGAGGCTTCATTCACAGTGTTTTAGTCTTTATTTGTAAATACAGTAAACGATTATAATCTCATCAATAAACTGGTAATTTTCTTTTGTTTGTTCTGACAAATCTATTAAAATAGCATGTCCTTTTAAAGCCATAAGAACGTCATTGCTATATTTGTGTGTCCTTAAGTTCGCAATGGATCTGAAAAAAAGAGAAAACCAAATGCATTAATAAGCGGTTCTCCCACGTAAATTGTTAATATTTTTCCACTGGGATTTTAAGCTCATTTTTATTTAATATTGACTTGTGCATGTGTTGTCGATGATATCTCTGCGCTTGCTGGACTTAAAACTGACCTTACCCGGCTGATAAAATACCCCGGTTTCTCTTCGGCGTACATAATATTGTTCACCCACATTTTACCAGTTGCGCTCATTTCCCATGTAATAGGGCGCGAACGTATTGCCATTAACCGGGCACAAATCCACGCACCGGGTTGCTACTGAGAAATTCCAGATAGAAAAACCCCATAACACTTTGCCCGACCTGGGAATCGAACCCAAGACCTCAAGCTCAGCAGAAGCGCAACTAGAACAACAAGGCAGTCACTTCAGAGAAGTTACTCCTAATTGCCCAGCAGGGAAGCTATAGCACTACAGGGTTTCTTTTGACGCGTGGCGAAAATGGGAAGTAACACCGCCATCTTGATTCTAAATACATTTCACAAAACCTTTGCGCAAATGGTTACCAAAAGCGCCTCTCTTTTAACGTCTTTCGAGCGCCAAAAGATTCTTGAATCACACTGCTTCTAACACACTCACTCACACATAATTTCGCAGCAGACAAATTACTCCTCCTTACCCAGCCAAAATCTGTGAGAAAACTGGCCACATAAATACGTACCATGAGGAGTCTATGACCGGAGGGTGTATTCTGTAAAAATCTCAACGTGAAAACTTAGGTGAAGGAACCTGTCATTCCACCTAGGCTAGGGATTCACACTACTGAAAGGTCACTGCAAGCTCAGCAGTGATAGCCTAGTGGTGTGACCGTCGGACTGCCAAGTCATAGGTCTCGAGTGTGAACCCAAAGCACGCACGTCTGACTTTTCGGATTCATGTGCGTATTGTATAATTATCATTTGCTTCAAAAACGGTGTTGGAAAACATCATGAGGAAACCGGCATGCCTGAGAGATACCTCTGACTTTGCTTCACATGGCGTCGAGATTTTCTCAAGCCAAGAAGAAGAAGCCAAGTCAGAGGTCCTTGGGCAGCATAAAAACTGACACCAGGTTAGTCACTAACCACATGAAAGAGAAAGAACGAAGAATTCAAGCTCGCCTCACCTAATTTTTCACAGTGAGATTTTTCAAAGTCAAAGTCAAGTAATTTAAAAAATATTAAAGGCACTTTTGGCACTTTTTTACTGAATAGATCGAAGTCAATTGCTAAAGGGTAATAGAATTCAGATTTTATCTCAACTAATTAACACTGTTAATTTGTGCGTTCGAAAAGGAAAGATTTATGGTCTACATTTAGCTTTACCTTGGCATATTTAAAAATATTAATATTATTCGAAATGTATTCCGCGTAAAATGATTTAAATGATTCAATAAGTCCACCGGAGCTGGATTAATTAATCAACTAGTGTTATCGTGCATAATTAATCAGTTTTCCACCATTAGCACAGACCTTTCAAAAACTATCGTCTGTGCATGGATAATTTAAATTAACCATTTTATACCGTTATAATCAAACTAATATTCTAATCTGATTCATATTTTAGTGATTCACTAAACATATACTACGAACCAATAGTCACGCTTATCTGCGTAAGGTATAGCTAAATAGCTTAGACGCAAATCAATGTATGGGCCTGACGACCACCATCTGGATTGAATCCATATTTAATGACTTCATAAAACAAACAAGATTGATTGACTTCTGACGCCGGTAGCACACCTCCCGTAGTTCAATTGTACTGACTCGCGTCATGTTCAGAATCGGATTCGGGTAGCGGAACATGACGCAAGTCAGTACATTTGAACTACTGCGGTTTCACTGCTATGATTTCGCGGCGGAGGTGTGCTACCGGCGTGAAACCCGCTATCTAATTGCGTAACCGATTAAGACTAATTTGTTTCATTTTGACAGTTCAACAACATTCATTGCGTTATTTATGTTGTTGAACAGATTTTTTTTGAACTTATGAAGCAATGGATTAGCAATTTGTTTCAAACCGATTATGATTGTGAATGATCGTGTATTACGCAATTAGGTTGCTGTTAAGTAACTCTAAGTAAGAGCATTGGTCTTACAGCGGACAATTGATAGTATACTAGCTTCCGCCCGCGGCTTCACCCGCGTGGTATGTCGATAAAAAGTAGCCTATGTCCTTCCCCGGGATGCCATCTATCTCCTTGCCAAATTTTATCGAAATCCGTTCAGTCGTTTAGGCGTGAAAAGGTAACATACAGGCAGACAGACAGACAGAATTACTTTCGAATTTATAATATTAAGTATGGATGCACGTATGTAATTGCGTGGAACAGATGATAGGCGCACTAGTACTTTGAAAAGCACACCTGGCAAGACTCAGTACCGAACCCAAGCGAAAAAGTTAACCTGATATTGCCATCGACAATTTTACTGGCATAAGACCCACCGTTTACACTGCTCTATAAATCAATTATTATATCAACGACAACGAAACAACATTGCAAATCATTATTTATTTTCTGTCGGCATAAAAAATTCAAACATAATATTTATGAGAGCTAAACTCGTTTGACATAACGCACGCGAACTTAGGAAGCGATAAATAGCCCTTAATTACATCAAGATTAATTTTATTCAACGTTTAATTAGAGGCAAAATATGCTGTAAGCAGATTATATATTAGTGAGGTATATTATGTGCATATTTGCTATGTAAATAGGAGTGACCTTTCAAGAGTTAGGTGCATCTTTAGGCGCATCTGCGCCTGCGGTGCTATTTTTAGTTCTAACTCGCTTAGACATATTATATGTGCACCTGTATGTAAGACACTTAGTTTGGTTTGCGGGTTTGTCTATGGAAAATGGCTGGAAAACTTTAAATGGTAATATTTTTGGAAAAAATCTGTCTACATCTGTTTGATGTCGGATGAAACTAAAGCAATATGCTGGGCAATTTTTTAATGTTGTATTATTTTTAATTCGTATAATTTTTGACCTGGACGCGTACCATGAGGGTCGGTTTGAGGTGGCGTAGGAAAAGAGTTCCTAGGAGGACATGGGGAGGCCCTTGCCCAGCCAGAGGACAATCGTGCGAATCACCAATAAGCCACAGTATGGCTCATTCGCACGAATTTACTTGCCCGAAACGGGTGAATAAATAATAAATATAAAAAATAAAAAAATATATTATTTTAATTTTTAAATAATATTATTTTTTCTTCAGAGTAAATTCGTGCGAATAAACTAATAAGCCGCCAGTAGGTAAAGATACAGTAAAAAAAAAAAATTTGCTTAGAGCGGGTTATTTAGAAATCCTTACGATACGTTTATTTGGTGCGATACTTTGGTATTCTAACATCTATAGCCCACATCTTCTGTGTGTAAGTTTTTGCACACTCACCAATCCTTGAATATCTACGGCAAGATACAAATATTTATAATTGTTTGTGTGCACTGCCGATAAGTATTAACCAAATGATTAATTTATTGTTATTTCCACACACAACGACAATAATGGGCACGTTAAATAAGCGAATAAAACAGATAATAAGATTTCATACTTTCACAGGCTTTCTTCTTAACTCATTGAGCCTATTTATCACTCCAAAACACGCACAGAACCCATTGAAATGGCAGATAAATGGACAAATTGACAGACAGACACGCGAACACATACACATATATACGTCAAACACATTATGTCACTCAGAATTTATTATATTTGTCTTGTGTCGTTATTCCAATTAAATGTATGTATAATTATTGCTAATTCAGTTTTCATGTGCCAGCACGATGATAACGATAATTCTTGTTTAACAAGTGTGAGTCGGACTCGCGCACGAAGGGTTCCGTACTATTAGGTATCTATAAAAATGGCAAAAAAATACAAAAACAGAAAACAAAATAAAATAAATATTTAAGGGGGCTCCCTTAAATATTTATTTTATTTTGTTTTCTGTTTTTGTATTTTTTGTTATAGCGGCAACAGAAATGCATCATCTGATTTCAACTGTCATGGTTCATGAGATAGAGCGGAGTCTTAGTTATAGGGTCCCGTTTTACCCTTTGGGTTCGGAACCCTAAAAACTTATTATTACAAAGTTGTAAAATGGGAAACAGGCTAAAAAAAACAGCCTATAGAGTCGTTTGTGATGATCTGAGAAAAACTTTATGACAGCTGTCTGTTGAAGATAGTAGTGGTCATAATTTGACGTTTAATATTTTTACCTTGTTGAGTAGTTTTTAGTAATTAGCTATGTTGAATAATTTACCTAGATAAAGGTGACTTAATCGCAACGTTTTTCGTGACTGTCTTTTTTTCTTATAAAAAAGTTTTTTTTAAAATAAAGAATTCTTGAACGTTAAAATTTGCCTTAGGAAAAGAATTATAATTAAAAATAATGAAGGCACGCTTCAGGGTTAGTAAGTAGAGCATGATCAATATTTCTAGAACGAAGTGAAAAGATAATGATATAAGAACAAGTAAAACAGGAAAACAAAAGGAAACCAACAATTATATTCTAAGCACGAAACTAAATGTCAACGATATCATCTCGCAAAGCTCTAATAAGCTTATAGCGTTTCAAAAATTTAAATATATCTATTTATTCAATTTCGTGCGCATACGCAGGACTAGTTCATACATAATTTGACAGGTGTCGCCACCGATCAAAGGTAACTAAGTATGATATTATAAAAATAATTCTCGCGGCCATAAATGGCTAATGGTCTAGTTATAAGATTATATACTAAGCAGAAACCGTAATCATTTTAATATACATACGTTAATATGTTATTATTGGATATTATTATAGAATATGAAATGTCTACCTATTTTTGTATAAATAATGATGATGATCCCTGGTAATGACGGGCTAGAGGCTCGTCGCTAAGTAATAACAGCCGCACGGTTCGATCGATCAGGTTAAGCCTACGCTTGCCGCGGTCAGTCCAGTGGATGGGTGCCCATCGTAACATACCGAGACCCCACGGTGGCTCGGAAAGCACGTTAAGCCGTTGGTTCTGGCCGTCATTCTGGGATCTTTGACGGTCGTTACGGGTCGTCAGAAGCCGGAGAATCTGGCAACCAGTCTTCCCAAGGGGTATCGTGTTACCCAGTAACTGGGTTGGGAGGTCAGATAAGCGGTCGCTTCATGTAAAATACTGGTATTTAGCTGCATCCTTCATTTTCCACTGACTTGTTCTCGTTTGTGTTTTACCGCAAATTAATTATTTTCTTTCCTTTTTACAAGCTTTATTTGTTTCTTTTCTCATACACTTCAATTTTGGTTGATGATTATACTATCTTTAATCACATTTCTGATGATATAATAAGTGGTTATTAAATATAATTATAATAATTTAACTGCGTTCATAGCAATTTCCATGAACCGTTCCTAATCGCATACCGACAATGTTATATTGAAAAGTTTTAGGCTTTAATGTGTTACCATTTCAATTAAATGCAACATGTTCACTTTTACATAGTAACATCTTTTTCTAATGATTCAATTTAATGCATAATTGAATTTGAAAAGTTGAATAGAATCGTTAAAAATAACTAAGTGCACGAAGGTAATCAATATTTTTCATTACTTGAAAACTTTTTATTATAATTATCAATAGGGGTTAATGTAGTAATAATATGAAACTTTATTAAGTAAATTAGAATTAATTGGAAATGGCATTAAATTTTTACATGTAAGTATTTATCAAACCCTATGATTAGTTTAATTAGAAGATATCTTTGTAACGATAATAAGAAGTTATTATAATAATTATGAGCAAAAACTAATTATTTATTAATTGCTTTCAGATGCTGTGTGATCCTGGCTGTAAATGGATCCGTTTGCAACAGCTTCACCTTTCCAGGTGAAAGAGCAGCATGTACAGTCGAACAAGCTATTTGGTATACAGACAAAATAATATTCATTTTCCGGTACACTGCCAAAATTCGTTTTGATTGTATGTGTAATTTAACTTTTTGAGCTTATGGCTTAGGAGAGCGACCCAAAAGGATTGTTGACTACAGAAAACATTCACAAAGTTGTGTAACGGGTAAACAACTTGATAAGATTGGTTATTAGACTTTTAGGCTTCTGACTACCCGTAACGACTGTCAAAGATCTACTAATGATAAACCGGGACCAACGGCTTATCGTGCTTATACAGACTCTCGTATCGTAATGCTATATAAGAATGGCTCATAACATAATCAGCCTATAAAGTTCTCACTGCAGGGACACAGGCCTCCTCTCTGTGAGAGGGAGTGGGCCGTAATCCAACACGCGGGCCCAGTGCGGGTTGGTGGATTAGCTCGTGCCGTGATAAAAATGTTAGTCTGTCAACAAGGTGGTAGCAGGGCTGTGCAGGGTCTACCCAAGATGCACCGGACGTACATTACTCGTAGGATGTTTTAATACAGGTATAATTAGGGCGAATTCGATCAAACTTTTATCCCTTGTACACACGGCTACACATCAAGCTATACATTTCCAGATTATGCTGATCTCGCATTGTATAGGATTTCCGTACAATGTGAGGTCAGCTTGTACTGGAAATGTATAGCTTGATGTGTAGCCGTGGTGTGTACAAGTCAAATCCAGCGAAAAAATATTAAATTTTTGACAGATTTTAGATACAAAAACTGGCAGACGTCAAATTTATTCCCCGAATAAAGTTATCAGGCTTTGGTTAATCAGCCCTTAATTGATTAATCATCTCACCTAACGATTTGTGAGTTGTGGAGGATAATTAACGCATTTAAAGAAATAAAGTAAGAACGAAAAGAAAGAAGGAAAAGAAAAAGAAAGAAAAGAAAAGAAATAAAGTAAGAACGTAAAGAAAGAAGGAAAAGAAAAGAAAGAAAGAAAAGTAATATTAGTAGTAGTATGTTGGTGTTGTTAGTGTAAAAATTAGTAGTAGTAGTAATATTTAAACAAAAACAAAAAACTTAAAATATCACGGCTGCGCCAAATAACTGCGCTCAGCGTAAATGCCACACAACTAGTGCCTGACGCTGGTTTTCACCTTCTTGTTTATCAAGGTGATGAAGGGATTATGTTAAAATGATGCAGTAGCATATTATTGTAGCATCCTCCAAGTGCGCAACTAAGAGCCTACGATTACTAATTTGTTTATCATGTTGAATATGATAATATTCGCTCACATTATTACAAGGAGTGTATCTGTTTGCCGTGCTCTAGTCCATTAAGCTAATTACAAAGTTACATTATATTCTGGAGAACACACATAATTTAAACAATTTAAATAACCGCTCTGTAACAAATTGAAACAAGCCATTTAGCCAATAGAAATGATAAAATAATGCTCTTAATTTCCTTCTCATAATGTGTAATCGACAAGACGTAAAATGTAACTACAATTTCTCGAAAAGAAAACCGGCCAAATGCGTTTTGGACCACGCACAATATAGGGTTCCGTAGTTGTGATAAATTCATCCCAAGAACAAAATTGAAAAACATGTTCTCCCATTTATTCCAATATTACAGATGTAATTCATCAGTTTTTGACAGTTATGCCACACAAAGTCTGTCAAAAACTCATCATTGTGAGACCACTTCCACGTTTGTTAATTAGCAGACTTGGCCCCTTGTTTTCCTGTATTCTATAACTGTACAAAAATATTTTCTGGATTTTTCAAAATTTTAGGCTCTGTTTCGGAAATAAGGGGCGGGGGAATGGTAAATGGTATCATTAATATTACAGAAATTGATATGCGTACCAAGTTTCAACTCAATCGGTCTATTAGATTCGGAGCAAATTGGCTGTGACAGACGGACAGACAGACAGACACACGAGTGATCCTATAAGGGTTCCGTCTTTTCATTCGGACACAGGGAACCCTGAAAAGGAACAGCATAATTACTACGCACATCCATACATTATGTGCGCGAATTTTAATTGAGAGTGCCAGCGCAGGTACTGTTTTATTTTCGAGTAGAAAAAGTTGTCCGCACTGTATTGAAGTTCGGTGTCCTGCCAAGGCCGCATTTCTCGGCCGAAGGAAATAGCCCGGGATCATTTCTCCGCTTAAAAATAAAAAAGTTGGGCCCTTCGAGTAAATGTCAAACTGTACCTCTGTTAGTGTTGGGTACACAGGCTGGGACAGAGATTTGTGGTTGTGGTCGGATTTTTGTTGGCATTTTCTAAATAATGTACAGTCAATTTAAGGGGTTTCTTTTTAAACGTTGCTTAAAGTTAATGACTAGCGACTGTTTAACCATACATTTTTGATGTTTGAACGTCACTTAACTATAAGCAACGTTTATAAATAAACCCCTAAAATTCAGTTGTTAATTTTAATGGTAGTTTACTAACTAACTTTCTAACTTTGGTTACTTTGACCCCCAATTGTTTAATACATAATTGAGTAGGAACTGAGCTTCTCAAATTCTAAGAAAGTTATAGACCTCAGGAAAATTAATCCTCTCAGCTAATGCCAATCTTTTCACAGTTCAGTGTTTGATTTAAAGACAAAGCAGAGAGGAAAACTTTTTTTTAAATAATCATAATATTCAGTATACTGGGGAGCTCGTGGCTAGGTAAAAACCGCCGCACGGGTCGATCCATCGGGTTAAGCTACACTTGTCGGTTTGGTCCGTGGATGGCTGACCATCTTTACATACCGCGACTCCTCTGTGGCTTGGAAAGCACGTTAAACTGTTGGTCCCGGCCGGTCATTCGTGGATCTTTGACAGTCGTTATGGGTCGTCAGAAGCCCGCAAGTCTGACAACCAGTCTTACCAAGGGGTATCGTATTACCCAGTTACCGGGTTGTGGAGGTCTGATAGGCAGTCGCTCCATGTAAAATACTGGTATTCAGCTGCATCCGGTTAGTCTGGAATCCGACCACAACATAGTTGGGAAAAGCCTAGGCGGATTGAATAATATTCAATATACATTTTCTCTGCAGACTTGGCCACTAATCAAAACCCCGAAAATGTGGTCAGTGTCGGTGACCATATTGTTTGTGAAAAGAAAGAAAGAAAGAAAAAAAAAAGAAAAGTCGTGTGTGGGCTATTATTGTGTCATCTACCCAACACTACTCTCTGGGAAACGAGTTGTCCGATACCTATCTACGTTTCACGTTAGCCCAGCTATCATTAAAACCGATATGAATGCTGTTGAGATTTTTATTCGTATTTTGTTGTTCTTCGATGAAAGAGAATTTATTTTATTACATTTTTACTTTTATATAGTGTTGAAACTTCGTGTGAGGTGTTTTATGAAAAAAATCCAACTGTGAACAGTGTGAATTTAAATAATGGTTGAGGCGATTCTGGTGATCCTTTTTGCCATGTGTTAACTTGTAGGACTGTTAAAAAAATCAATCTGCCTAGCCTTTTCCCAACTATGTTGGGGTCGGCTTCCAGTCTAACCGGATGCAGCTGAATACCAATATTTTACATGGAGCGACTGCCTATCTGACCTCCACAACCCAGAACTGGGTAATACGATACCCCTTGATTAGACTGGTTGTCAGACTTTCGTGCTTCTGACGACTCGTAACGACTGTCAAAGATCCACAAATGACAGCCGGGACCAGCGGCTTAACGTGCTTTCCGAGGCACGGAGGAGTCTTGACATGTGAAAATGGTCACCCATCCACGGACCAACCCCGGCAAGCGTAGCTTAACCTGATGGATCGACCCGAACGGCTGTTATTACTTAGCCACGAGCTCCTCCTTACAAAAAAAAACTTACTTAAACTTATAGGACTGTTAATACCTACTAATTTTTACAGTTCCGTACCCGAAGGGTGCCGAACGGAACCCTATTACTAAGCCTCCTCTGTCTGTCGGTCCGTCTGTCTGTTAGCGGGTTGTATTTCATGAACCGTAAAAGGTACACAGTTGAGATGTTCACAGATTGTGTGTATTTCTATTTGCGCTTTATCAACAAATTATAGGGGATTCCCATACAAGAAACGTGGTTTTGTCGGCGTTTTTTCTGTTAAAAAATATGTATATGTATGTATGTGTGTAAAATATTGTGCGGTGGTACTAAACCCTTCGTGTGCAAATCCGACACGCACATGGCCGATTTTTATGAATTTTATAACAATTTTCTATATCATATTTCTATAATATAACATTAAATAAGTCGGCACTGTTATCAACAGCTTGTACATTACGCTCAAGAGTTTATTTATTTCTTCAGTAAGTACATCATCATCATCAGCCTATAGCAGTCCACTGCTGGACATAGGCCTCTTCAAATGCACGCCATTCAGCTCGATTATCGGCAACTCTCATCCGCTTGCTACCAGCCAGCCTGTGAAGATCGTCGCTCCACCTAGCCTGAGGGCGTCCTACCTTACGTTGGCCCATTCGCGGTCAAGTAAGTACATATTTTGCAACAATTAAAAATAAAAGCAACTCAACATTTAACTCTTTTCTGCCACACAAGAAGAACCAAACAACACAATCTTATTGAAGGCACGCTTAAAAATTTAAATTAAGAACACAACCTTTATAAAACTAATTTTATTTACGGCCAGCTATCGCAGTACGGTAGTCAAATGGCTTGATAACCTAATAGAGTTTTAAATAAAGAACTGGTATGGTGATAACAGGTATATAAGGATGCCTCGGACAGGTGTTCTTGACCATATTGGTCGGTTGCAGGACACCTAGGACCCGTAATTAGTGTCCGAGCTGTTGTTTTAATCCTGTAATGCTTAGCCGCTTGTTAAAAGGATGTTAGGTGGGCACGAGCGATGAGCGGCAGCGATTTAAAATAGCGGAATTCGTTAGGTGTTTGTAGGCTGTTTGTGATTGTCTCTCCAGCCAGTAATCGCTTTTTTCTTCAAGTGTTCGTCAATTTTTTTGATCGCTTGTCATGTCTGACGTTTGAAACATTTTAGTACTTTTTTCACAACATTGTGTTGCCAGAATTTATTTATTTATTTATTATTCAACCTAGAAACACTATCTTTACAGGATGAAGAATGATTAAGCCCAGCACCCATACAAGCAGCAGTGCTTGCAGTGCAAGTTTAATTGAATTGTTTGAAAGTATTAATTTTTATTTATAATTTATTCATTCAAGAAAAAGAAAAATACATAAAAAGGAAAGGATTTTAAGATTTTTATGCGTTGCTCAAATGAAGTAAAACGTCATTCAATCATTAATCTTCCCACTTTAGTCTTTATTTTAAACCACAAAAATAAACATAAGTACAGCAATTTCATGCTTTACATATAAACTTAAAGAATAAAAATACGTTTATTTGCGGCAAACATGACGCTAAGAAATTATATTTATCACACAAATTATTTTATACGATGTCAGTTAACCCGCTTTCCGCTCCGTCCACCTCATGCGTACTAACCTTAATACGTCAATGAAGGTTGTCAATCGTGCTTCGATGTCACCGGATGTGATGCGCTGACCATCTGCAGTTCCGGTCAGCTAGACTCTTAAAATAAAATTGATATGACTACAACACCAGAGCAAAAGGGTTCTGTAGCTATGATAAAATATACAGGGTGGCGATTTAGTGTACTGCATCCGTCAACGGGGTGGTTCTACCTGTTATATTAAACAACTTTCGCTATGAAACACATACCTGGAAAAGATTCGTAAAAAAAAAATACCTTCATCGAAATATTTCGATACATGCATGTTTGTTTTTCACTCTACTTTTGTACAGGAATTTGATTTTCTTTTTCACGAATCAGATTTGAGTTTCATGGTGAAAGTTGTTTAGTATGACAGTTAGAATCACCCCCTTGACGGATGCAGGTATCTAAATCGCCACCCTGTATATGATAATATCATATAAAGAGTGTAGTTTTAGGTCCAAAGATCGATTTCTTGCAGAGAAGATTTTTGGTCTTAATGTCACATTTGTAACCTTGTTCTCCATATATGTAAGGGTATGCAAAAAATTTACGAACTTATCATACGGATAAACCCAGGTAAACCCGTGTTCTAGCTCTAAACTTACAGGCTCAAAATCAGACCATATAAAAGCCAATGACGCAAAATACAAATTGCTAGAGCTTTTTTAAATTATAAATCCGAGAGCACACCTCACAGTTAATGCCAGTCTAATTTATGTACCCGCACTTTTCTTCACCTTTTTACTTTTGATTATTCCACTTTATTCATTCAACGTGTCCCAACTATCTGAGCATGTCCTTTCACATTTTGATATCGGGTCTCCCTTTCAGACTAAACGCGTCGTTATCTGAACAAGTAAACACTCCTTATGTGGTTTCGCACATTTATAGTGTGTTCACGACTTTACCAGAATTGTTTTGCTTTTATATCAACTTTCTGATGTATCCATGTCTTTATGTTTATTTTTTATGGCTACTGCACATAGTGGCTAGGGTTTCACGTAGAGTTTATTCAAATATCGTCTCGTTTAATAAGGTTCCTCTATGGGGCTGGCTTTTTTTTTTGCCCCACTTCTGTGTTCTGGCAAAGAATTTAACCCTTTTTACGCCGCTTTACTCTTAAGCAAGTTCTTCTTCACCATCATCTGCCGAGCCTTTTTCCAACCATGTTGGAGTCAGCCTCTAGTCTAACCGGATGCAGCTGAATACCAGTATTTTACATGGAGCGACTGCCTATCTGACCTCCACAACCCAGTAACTGGGTAATACGATACCCCTTGGTAAGACTGGTTGTCAGACTTTCGGGCTTCTGACGACCCGTTGTCAAAGATCCACAAATGACAGCCGGGACCAACGGCTTAACGTACTTTCCGAGGCAAGGAGGAGTCTCGGTATGTAAAGATGGTCACCTATCTACGGACCAACCCCGGCAAGGGTAGCTTAACCTGATGGATCGACCCGTGCGGCTGCTATTACGTAGCCACGAGCTCCTCTCAAGTTTTTCTTCACCATTTAGTGCTATGGTGATTATGGGTTTGGTGCTTCACTGTTGCCTGATAACAAGAAACAGCAAAAACTGAGAGGCGATCGCATGACGCATTCATCAGCTCATAATGATGCATGCATTCATCAGCAGATGGATTCATCTGCCAGTTGCAGAAGCTATGGCAATTGCTCCACGACTGTAGAAGCCATTGTTTAGAAAGGACCAATAATATCTGACATGAAGATAATAAAGCTGATCGTTACTCTACAATTGGTCAGTAGTCAGAACAGTTAATTGATTCAGGCGTGACTTTGCGGAAATCCCTAAAAAATACAATAGACGCAGATATATTTAGTAACCTATTCCGCTTGACTATTCTTCAAGAGTCATAAAAACCTGAGCGCTGCACGCAAAGAGAGGGTTTTTATGACTCTTGAAGAATAGTTAAGCGGAATAGGTTACTAAATATCATCATCATCTGCCTAGCCTTTTCCCAACTATGTTGGGGTCGGCTTCCAGTCTAACCGGATGCAGCTGAATACTAGTATTTTACATGGAGCGACTGCCTATCTGATCTCCACAACCCAGTAACTGGGTAATACGATACCCAGGTTAGGTTACTAAATATATCGTACTATATTGTATTTTAGTAGTCAGAACACCAGGCGATCCGGTTAACTCCACCACTTGTTCAGTAGATCAGTATTCACCAACACCTGGGGGCCTAAAACGGCCACATTAGCAATTCCTCTAAAAGCAATGAAATTCCTGAATTTCCAGCTGTCATTAGCAATTCCTCTAATTTGACACAAAAGTAATTCATAATGTGTGAACCATTTTACAAATCTCAACAGAATGAATTATTTCGTAATATGAATCGCACGCAGATCATATGTAATTATGAATGGTCAGTTTGTTACATTTTACGATGATTCATAATATTTTCCTAATAGGATTCTGCCAAAGTGACGGTTTTAAGCCCCCTGTGCTCCGAAGTTTATCAAGCCAATCTACGGATCTCCAACGAGCTATAATTTATAGGGGGCATCATAGCATGAGCAATGAACTCCGGCCTCATAACTAGTGTTTGCTTAGAACACCTTTGTACAACCACGTGGTCGCTACCACCTTTGGACCGGTATGTATTAACCCCCACCTTATATGGCGCGGACAGACGTAGCAAAAGAAAAATTATCATTTGAATGAAAAACTTTAGTTTTATTACTTGAAGTTTTGTTGTTCTCGTCCGTGTATTGATCTATTAGTGGCGTTCCTGCTTTTTGCTTGCTTCTTGGCTATTATATTTTCTGTTTTATGGTGTTCTTTTAGATCAACAGATGCTTTCTAGCTTTTATATTTAGGCTTATAAGTGGCGTTGTTAAATTCAGCTTGCTCAGTCATAACTTATTTAACATAGTAAGCGGTTTTCTATATATACTATAACCAGTACATTTTTTCAATATTTTCTTGGGCACGCAGCCGCTATATAAGATCAAATACATTTATAAAAATATCTCTTTGTACTTTGACACTTTTGCCGACAAAACATTAATTTGAAATGTAAAAAACAATATTCGTATCGAGTTATTGACACTATCGATCCATTCCGATTAATGATAGGTAATATCCCGGATCAATTAAAAAACAGTTACGGTACGAGAACTTCTTCAAAATTGAGTAATATTGACTTATTTACTTAATTTAAGTTAATCTTAGAGATGATCTCGTCATCTCTAAGGTTAACTTGAATTATACTTAATTTAACTGGACGCGAGAAGCACAGAACCCGTCGTCTAGCAGTGAACGTCTTTCGGCTGAAATGATGATGATGATGATGATACGATATGATATATTATTTATATTCCGCCTGAAATTAGGGACTACCAAACTGTTGCAGTATTTAAAAGAAGAGTGAAAGAACACTACCTATCCATTTCGTCATAGTTGCATAGTTATTTTAAATTACATTGTAATTATATACTTTTTTGTGATGTTTATTTTAGAAGTATGTATTTATGTATATTTCATATTGTATGTTTATAATTATTTTAATTAGTGAATTGTTTTGATTTATGTATTTTGTCTCTCTTCTACTCTTACACACATTGTCTACATCTGTTTTAATGGTTAAATAAATAAATATATGATATTTTGCAGCAGTGGCCTGAGATAGGTTGATTTGATTGTAACATTTTTAATACATAACATCACCCCTGCATTCTCCGAAGGGTTAGGCAGAGATGAACCTTTAGTACACCCACATTTCGCCAATTTTGGGCAAGACTATTGCCATCAACCGGGTACAATTCCAGACTCGGATCTGCTACTGATAAAAAACTTTTGCCCGACCTGGCAATCGAACCCAGGACCTCACGCTCAGCGCGTAGCAGTTGCGACTACTAAACCAATGAGGTAATGATTACTTATGGTATTTATGGGCATTTACCCAAAAACTTGGTATTGATATGCCATGAAGTTTTCACTACTTTTTCAATCTGCCTAGCCTTTTCCCAACTATGTTGGAGTCGTCTTAGAATCTTACCGGATGCAGCTGAATACCAGTATTTTAAATGGAGCCATTGCTTATCTGACCTCCACAGCCCATTAACTGGGTAATACGATACCCTTTGGTGAGACTGGCTGTCAGACTTTCGGGCTTCTGACGACTCGTAACGACTGTCAAAGATCCACGAGTGACAGCCTTAACGTGCTCTCTGAGGCACGGTGGAGTCTCGGTTTGTAAAGATGGTCACCCATCCACTGACCAACCCCAGCAAGCGTAGCTTAACCTGATGGATCGACTCGTGCAGCTGTTATTACTTAGCCACGAGCTCCTCTCACCATAGGTACTCTTTACCATAACAAATTAATAGCTAAGAGCATTTTAACTGGCATTGCATGTAAGACAGTGTGAAACTTCACCCCTATGCACCCTCACGCACCGCGGTTATCACGCATCATAAATGATGGCATGGTTGGCACAGTGGGTAAGCTATTGGCTTCTGTGGTACGAGTAGGTTCAATTCCTGCACGAGGCACATGGTTAGCTACAGATAGCTCTGAGCATATTGGTTTTTGTATTCATGTTTGTTACAGTTTTCAAGATACAGGAGATTTTTTCAATGATGGGCTACGTAATTTAAAAAAAAACTAGTGAAGTAATGTGAAAGGCGACTGAAATTCGAAATAATCCTGCGTGCATCATCAAAAATGCCGTAAGTATAGAAAAAACAATTCTATATTGACACAGGCACATACACCTAGTTTAGGAGTCAGTGTTAAAATGATTGTGACCTAGATTTAAGCCTTATTTGCTAATAGTTTTTGGCTATTGTTTTTTGTGATGGCTATCGGTGAAATAAATATAATTTTTTTATTTTTTTTTATTTATTGATAAAAAAATTTTACAAAAAAATAACTTTAATTTTGGAAGTCGGTGTCTTTAGTTTTCAATTTTGTTGTTTGTTTCTTGCCACCGACTCACGGCAAAACTACGCAAGCAAAGTTAATAAAATGTAAATAGGACCACCTCTGAAGCATGTCCTACCAAACAAAAAAAGAATTGTCAAAATCAATTCATAATTGGCGGAGTAATCGCGTAACAAACATACAAAAAAAAAACACACGAATTGAGAACCTTCTTTTTGAAGTCGATTAAACTTTTAATCAATAAAACTTTATCCTACCTAATAAATATCTAGAAAATATACCCAATAAATAACATATTATTAAAACGCCATTGAAAATTCAACACTCACGAATTAACACGGAATTATCATCAAAACTGAAACGTGGTGTGAATAAAAATATTTTTTATTAGCTAACAGCTGGTGTCGCCATACTTTTCCCATGAAATGGAAGATAAAAATAAAATAATCGACAGGTGGACTGTGGACGATACAAGTCGTGGTGTAATTAAGGCTGGATAAAAGAGATCCTGGCAATCTGGTTTTCAGGGATGATGAGGCTGTGAATGTAGGTGGAAATGAAGGAGGTATTTTATAACAGAATTGCCGGTAGAAGGATAATGATCTCGCGGCACCTAGCCACTGGTCAGACCAAGTAACCGCCGTCACTGGACTCTCTGTTATGAGCGCCCTTATATAAGCCGAGAACCGAACGAAGTAGTAGAACATCATACATAAAGCCACGACAGCCATTAAGGGACACGAAATTCAGAAATGAAGTTCGCAACCAAGAGGATTTCATGATTTCAAATCTTTCTATATTCAGATTTGAGCTGCGAGACAGAACAAGACATTGAGCTCTCTGGAAGGAATCTGTTATATGGATTTTGAACGTTCTCGAAAAAATCTTTAAAAAATACACTGCTATTAAAATTACAGCTTTATTTTAGGAACACCTCTTTTTGATATGTATTGTGTTTAGTGAAAAAAAAATACAGAAAAAAATTATGGTTTCCATGGCAAAGTTTCACTCTAAAAAAAAAAATTTACAATAGCTCTTTTTTTTAAATTCTGAAATATTAATTTATTATCATTCTATTCACAATATAATAGTAGAAATTTTTCGTACATCTGTGCCCACATAACGGTCCCAACAGGATGCGGTGCAATAGTCACTGTCTATGAAAAAACTTTAAAAAAAAGAATAAATGCAAGCTTATTGGATGATTACCGATAGCCATTCATTGGAGTTGCATTTATCGTCTGTGGTTAGGTTATTAATAATATCTACGAAGTAGACACAAAATCCAGCCAGTTTTTTGAACCTTCATGGTAGCGCTTGCTGTTCGTGAGGGCAAACGTCAAAAAACTGTCAAATTCCATACTTAAAAAATCTAGTTCCGATTTTCGCCCCTATCAAGATAAATTGGTAGTAGTTTAATGTTGGTGCTAACTTGAGATGTAAAAGTACGCGGTTTAGCAATATTGCTTTTTAAAGTTTTACGTATAAAAACAAGCTTCCTCCCGCGGCTTCGCCGAAGTGGTATGTCGATAAAAAGTAACTTATGTCCTCCCCCGGGATGCCATCTAACTCCTTTCAAAAATTTATCGAAATCAGTTCAGTGGTTTAGGCGTGAAAAGGTAACATACAGCCAGACAGAGTTACTTTCGAATTTATAATATCAGTATAGATTATTAGCAGGTTGAACGTTGATCGATTATCGGTTATTGAAAATAAATTGTTATAATATGCATTGAATATAATAATTATGAACATTAATAAAAATGAAATAAATAAGATACTTTAATGACATTGACATTGCAAAACCTATGACGTATGATAATTTTTATGGTAATAATTATGAGTGAAATTAAATATGTTTAGTTCATTAAAAAAAACGCAAGGTTTTAGGAAATATTTTTACTTCTTAGTTTTATTGCGGAATTGACCTCTAGAAAAGAAATAATTATGGCTTATTTCTTTGCCATATTTTGGCCTCAATTTTGCGTTATTTATAGTTAGGAAAATTAATTGAGCAGTTTGATATTCTACGGCAATTTGCCGTGTTATAGTTGTGATTTGAATATATCGATAATTTAAGTTGGAAGTCAATTTGCTTAGCAATAATAATTTCACTGACTTTACTGAGGTTGGCTATCGTGGCTTAGTAGTTAGAAGAAGTCTGGTATCTATGTACCTACCCTCACATTAACCTGGACCAAATCTATTTAAATTTCCATTCGAGAATATCGGATGGTGCAACGGAACATTAAATTCCAGATAAGCACAGTCCGTATGCAAATCCAGGAACAGTACCTACCTCGTTCGCATTTACCGTTGTCCCTTATTAGTATATTACGATATTCGAATCGTCCCAATTTACATTTATAATTTTTTAAATCCTTTCCAACAAACGTGGTTAATACCTGATAAATTCCGTGATACGTATGTATCGATAAGGCCGCTTACAGCAGAAATTGCCGTCGGCCCAGCAAAAGGAGAAATGAAGAAACCCAATTAAAGTCGAGTAACGCCATCATATCCGTTCAAAAGCTTTAATGGCCGCTTGCGTGACAAAATCTAGTTTTTGCGCTAGCTTTTACGTGTGGTGTATGTTATGAGAGGTTGCGCGGCTGTTGCAGCTTTAGTTCAAGGTATAGGGATGTTGGTACTATGTATTACTTCTGCGCAGGGACCGAGATTCAATTGAACATAACATCACGCTTGTATTTCCCGAAGGTTAAGGCAATGGTGCACCTATAGTACACCTACATTTAACCAGTTATGTTTAAGTCCCATGTAATAGGGGGCGAGCCTATTGCCATCAACTAGGCACAAATCCAGACTCCAGGCTGCTACTGAGAAATTCCTGATGGAAAAACCTTTGCCTGACCTGGCAATCGAACCCAGGACCTCGCGCTCAGCTGGCGACCAACGATGCAGTCGAGATTCTTTTGTAGCACTGTCAAATATTTTTTACAAAGATTGAAGCCTGCGATGGCCCCTGTATTGCAGATATCCAAAGGCGGTGACTATCCCTTATTTTATCGAGCAGATCACCTCATTTTTCACCCAATAACTTAAAACACGGTCCGGTTCAGTTATTGAGGTATAATACCCCAATAGTTTGCTACTTTGGGTGAATCATAGAATGATTCGGTGGAACACCAATTTCACATCTATTTATTTAGCCACATAAAACTCACAATCCTAACTAATATTATAAATGCGAAAGTGAGTTTGTTTGCTTGTTACGGTAAAACGGCTGAACGGATTTGAATGAAATTTGGCACAGGGTTAGACCTTGACCTGTAGGACATAGGCTACTTTTTATCGACAAACAACGTGGGCGAAGCTGCGAGCGGAAACTAGTACTAGATACTCTCGCTTGGACCACACCCCATTTCAGTTTCCGCCGCATCCCAGAGCGAGTACCGTTATAATACCGGCTAGGCAGGTCCAGTCTCGTACTGTTCTTATAATTGCGGTTAATTCTGCACTGTTGCCTGCTATCCCATCCTTTATTGGACATACGATGAAGCCAGATGCGTCGTTTGTATTTTTTTCATCGGATTCTGGTCGGCTTTTGGAATGGTTCGCTATTTTGATTCTTCTGATATGCTTCCATTATAGTTAAGGTTTTCTGTATGGCTGGTAGCTACAAGTGTCTTTTTTGTTTATTTTAGTATAGTTGTTAGTCCAATTTGTATTACAATTAGCCTTATTCCGAACACAACCCACCATAAAAAAAACCTTCACTGCTGATCCGCGTCTCTCAATGACTGCTACCACAAATAATAATGGTCAGTGGGTCAAAGAAGAATTCTTATGACTGCTACACTGCAATTCAACCACAAATAATAATGGTCATTGGGTAATAGAAGATTTCTTAAGAATCACTTCAAACAAAAGCAGGGTTCCACTAAATTATTAAAACATCCGAAAGAATAATGACATAGCCCGTCACAATAACACAAATTAGCACTCCGACATAACATTCATCATGAACGAAATTCGACTAAACCCGCGAACAGAAACAGCCAATCAACAAAATAATTTGCAAGAACGCCCAACCGATACAAAAATACAGCTACGTTGATAAAGTTGGCACATTATTCATCGGTACACGCATTACTGCGGCCACAGGACACAGGTGTTTTCTACCGTGGGAAGCCTTGATCTTGAACCTCAATTGATCGCCGTCCTCCGTTTTTTTATTTAAAACTAGTTGGTTGTACTGACTTTGTACGGTATTTAGAGGTAAGCTGTGACCATTTCGTGAAGGTAAGTTGGAGAAATTGCGAATAAAAAGTTGGAAATTGACTTTCGAAAATCGGTTGTTGGAAGTTGAAAATGGTAATTTTGGTGTTGGTAAATGTCATGTGAATGGGGTTGGTTATGATAGTAAAAGGGGTAAGGGTGACAGACACGATATATCATATCATATAGCATCCGGACGTGGTTTTGCGACTTCATCATTGTTGCGCTACGCTTTAGCGATTCGATGAAGTAGCAAAATCGCCAATCGCCGATACTGAAAGTATCGTGTCTAATATGGCCCCTAAAGACATTAAAAATACGAAATTAATTTCGGTGGCAAAAAAAATTGCGATCTTGAAGAACAGTTTTTTTCCGTTCGATCTTCTTTTGATTCCATTATATTCTAAAAAAAAAACTTATTCTACTCTTTAATCAAAACTCATGACATCACACATTGGTTGATGTCATGAGTTGTCAAATTTTGGCTACATTGTATTTATGTGTTTATTTTATGTTCTATATGTATATTCAGAATGTGCGCCTGGTTTGTGCAGAGTAAATATGTTTTATTTACTTTCTCTCCGTTCTTTCAGCACACCAGGGGGCCTAAACCGGCCACATTAGCAATTCCTCTAAAATCAGTTCATTTCCTAAATTCCAGCTGTCATTAGCAATTCTTCTTTTTTGACATTAAAGTAATTATTCATAATTTGTGGACCAGTTTACGAATCACCATAGAAAACTGTCAAACAGATGAATTCTTTCGTAATATGAATTACACGCAGATTATATTATGAATTGTCAGTATGTAACATTTTACGATGATTCATAATATTTTAGCCGACATACGACATTTTACATAAGCCGTCTGTTAGAAGATTCGCATTACATACAGACAGACATACGAACTTATTAAAGCAAAAATCCACTATTGCTCTTGCATCGGCTTTCATCTGGAGTTTAAGTGACATTATTTATTGTAATTGCTCGGCTTTAGTATGAGCATCTTCAGATAGAGCACATTTAAATTGGATTCAAGTAATTATCCGTATGTATAGGTAATTGCGATACGATAGATCCATTAGGCTTAACACTAGAATTAGGTATTATGTTTAAATTAGTTTTTTAAATTAAGCATTTGTCTTCGACACCTTTTAATGCTCAAGTAATTAAAGTGGGTATACCATGTGCTGGCGAGATTATAATTAGATTCGTTTTATTTAATTGTGTGTTTATAAATAGGTTGTTAATTAATGTAATCAGGTGAATAAGGTTCATTTGTTACTCTTGGCATTGCAGTATCAAAATATTCATTGACATCTAATAGAACATTATAATGGTACTTAAATTACATTTTTTTTTTCAATGACCTATCTGTTAATAAGTTAATTATGATCTCATTTTAATTGTTGAGGAGGAGCTCGTGGCTAAGTAATAACAGCCGCTCGGGTCGATCCATCAGGTTAAGCTACGCTTGCCGGGGTTGGTCCGTGGATGGGTGACCATTTTCACATATCGAGACTCCTCCGTGTCTCGGAAAACACGTTAAGCCGTTGGTCTCGGCTGTCATTTGTGGATCTTTGACAGTCGTTACGAGTCGTCAGAAGCACGAAAGTCTGACAACCAGTCCAACCAAGGGGTATCGTATTACCCAGTTACTGGGTTGTGGAGGTCAGATAGGCAGTCGCTCCATGTAAAATACTGGTATTCAGCTGCGTCCGGTTAGACTGGAAGCATACCCCAACATAGTTGGGAAAAGGCTAGGCAGATTGATCTCATTTTAATTGTTATTAAAATGGAAATATCTATCTCTGGAATTATTTCATCTGGAATATAAGTTAACATTACACATAACATCACGCCTGTTTCTCCCCGAAGGGTTAGGCACAGGTGTACCAAGACCTATAGACATGGGACACTGACATTTTACCGTTATTTGTAAGTAATAAGGATAATATAAGTTCTTGATTGCACCAAGCTTCTGACGTAAGTAAGTAAGTGCCCATGTAGGTTTACGTGAAATAAAATATTTTGATTTTGAATGTTTTAGAATAAATTGTGACTTTATTTTATCTTCTTTTAATATACTTACTTCAGTTATGATATCATCAGTTGTCAGAAAAACAAATCTACACGATTTCATATTTCCTTTTCGTCAATAAATTTTAATAACATAGAAAAATCCTTGGCTTCAACAAAAATTGATATGGAAGCACTTAAGTACTAATTAATTAATTACTCTACCTACATAGTTTATTTCTAACAGGAAGAGATTTGCTGTTTTTGATTAACATCATACTTTTTAACCGACCTAGGAAATGCTAGCCAGTGATATTTGAGCTCTGAATTATCTGATGCAAATGAATTGCATGTTTAGGTATCACCACAGAAGAATTGAATTAAGAAAATGTTGGGCTTAATGAAGTCAAGTCAGAAAATATTAGCACAAATTATATTTTATTATATTTATTTATTTCAGATCACATGGATCCATAAGTTGTTAGTAAAGGTCTTAATCTAATGTTAGTAAAAAAACACGCTAGATAAAAAATTGTAACGACTGACACCTACGTGTGCAGCCGTATCCAGTGAGCCAGCATGGGGCTGTCCCACCTATCACAAAATACACTGAAACACAAAGATGAATTGAATTAATGAAGAAAATCTCCTGTGGCTGTACAAGAACTTCTCCATTTTCCTTAGATAGGGCGCTACTTTCAGAAATAGAGGGACCTTGTCAAATCTAGGAATTGTTTGTGTTCCTAAGGATTTATAATTCTCTTCCACACTTTGCTCAGTTGCTCTATATTGCGTCTCATCAAATCCATACTAATATTATAAATTCGAAAGTAACTCTGTCTGTATGTATGTTACCTTTTCACGCCTAAACCACTGAACGGATTTCGATAAAATTTGGCAAGGAGATAGATGGCATCCCGGGAAAGGAAATAGGCTACTTTTTATCAACATACCACGCGGGCGAAGCCGCGAGCAGAAGCTATTAGTTCATAAGCCGTAATGTTACTGTTGTAGAACGAACATTAGTACGTTACGGTTCTACTTTAGTAGTCCTTGCTAAAGTGCCAACATTACGGCATAGGAACTATATGATGAAACGACCGTCGATTTCCAAGAGAAAATAGATAAAAAAAATCAATGATTTATTCCATAAACGTCATGTTATCCCGAAAAATAGTTTCCACTTGGAAAACGGGATGGATGCCAAAACAAACAAACTTTTTTATTTTTTAATTATTTTGGGGTTATAATAATATATAAATATTTGAAATGTGCTCATTAAGCCCTTTCATTTGATATCCAACATGGTACGATTAAACAATTTATTTTTAGTTCCTGTCTTTATGTCCTCTAATAACACTTTTCCATTAGGAATTTCGTAGTAACAGCCCGGAGTTTGGAAGTTGGCGGTGTGATACCCCCGTGCCTCGGAAAGCACGTTAAGCCGTTGGTCCTACGCCTGATCTCTCTCCGGTCGTGTCGGATTGCCGTCCCATCGGACTATGAGAGTGAGGGAAGAGAGAGTGCACTTGTGTCTGCGCAAACACTTGTGCACTATAATATCTCCCGCGCCGAAGGCTAGTCTCCGTTGAGATTGGCCGCCGTGGCCGAAAATACGGTCTGGAGGACTATTATTATGTTCTCTATAGGGTGCCATTTTTAATTTAATGTGATGTCACAAAGACCAGCGGACAATTAAGACTCTTTCAACGATTTCATTTGTCAAATTGTGATGAGTGGTTTAGAAGATAGGAGGGAACAGATGAACATACATACATACCGATCAAAATCATAACCCTTCTTTTTTCTTCGCCGTAGTCGGGTAAAAAGTCACGTCTTATTACTGCAACAATGTAGATACCTCAAAAGGTCGAAATAAAATGGTCGGGTAGTATTAGAGAATGATGAATGGCTTGCTTGACCTCCTGTTAATTCGTCGATGCATTATGTATGTATTTCTTGTCTATGTTAGCAGTTATTAGTGTGTGTGTCCATCATCTTCCTTACAAAATGGCAATTTAAAGTAGAATAATTTGTTTCTTCATATCGGTCCATCATTTATGAACATAACAAAAAAAATACCAAATACCCAATTTACATAATTTTGACAAAATACCTGTCCACTTTTATGTTTAAGTAGTATAAGAATGTAATCTGTGGAGATAAATAAACATATTTTTTATTTTTTATTTGTGGGTGTTCACATGTGGATCACAGAGACTCACTAGACGCCTGAGGGAGGAGATCTCCGTCGAGGTAGACCGCGGCGAAGATGGTGCGACGATCTAATCATGTTAGCGGGGCCTACATGACCAGAAATCGCGCAAAACAGAAGGATTTGGAAGAAAAAAGGAGAGAGGCTGCAGTAAAACACAATTTGGATTAAATAAAAACATAAAAACGGCCAAGTGCGAGTCGGACTCGCGCACGAAGGGTTCTGTACCATTATTTAAAAAAAACGGCCACAAATTCAAGTTTGTTGTATGGGTAATAAATAAAAGGGGAGCCCCCCTTAAATATTTGTTTTATTTTCTTTTTTAAAGTAAATATGTAACTAAATATTCTGTGAATATTTCAAGCGTCTACCTGTTGTTTTTTTCAATATCGAGCAAAAACGAGCAAAAAAATCACGTTTGTTGTATGTTAGCCCCCTAAAATATTTATTTTATTCTGTTTTTAGTATTTGTTGCTATAGCGGCAACAGATATACATCATCTGTGAAATTTCAACTGTCTAGCTATCACGGTTCATGAGATACGGCCTGGTGACAAACGGACAGACAGACAGACAGCGGTTAGTAATAGGGTCCCGTTTTACCCTTTGGGTACGGAACCCTAAAAACTATCTAAATCGATTTCTGTCCTCTTATTTAAGTTGTTAAATGATTTCTGTTAGAAAGAGACACCTACGCAGAGTTTGAAAGAGAAAGGACACCAATTTGTATTTGAGTGATTCATCATTAAACTTTCAATTACCTAAGCAAATAATATTATCTAGAAGGTGTGATAATGATAGCCGGGACCTGAGGCAAGGAGGAGCCCCCGTGCCTCAGAACCCCGGCAAGCTTGATGGTTCAACCCGTGCGACTGCTAATACTAAGCCACGAGCTCCCCACCTATTTGAACAAACTATAGGTACAATAAATTACTCCAGTGAAGACAGCTACGTTATTATGCATTTTGTAATAAAAGGAAGAAAATGTTTCTCACCAGAAAATCCGGTTCGACGAAATCAAACAAGCTTCGAAAATCGACAACCTGCCGCGTCTCCTCAAGGGAAGAACCGTGTATATGCTTCAAAATTAAACTCACTATTGCAAACGTCTTTAAAGCCAATTATGAAAACATTGCAAATTATGCTCAACTGTCAATACGACTAATAGCTAGATAAATAGCAACATTAATATATTTTAACATTATTATAAAATATCATATGTGTCAATATATTTTGTGCTGGGCATTGAATAATAACAGCTCTCGAGCCTATTATAAACTGGTTTTATTGTTGTTAGAACGTAAACATTTTAAATCTTTGATATTAATGTCTCAATTTCAACAGTTATTTGTACGGTATTTATTTTACAATTTAATTTTACGAAGTGATGATAACCAAAAATATTGCGGTGCTTAATCTTCTTGATATAATTTTCTATACTTACTACTCTTTTTTTAACAATTCAACTTTTTGCAATACCTATGGATATACTTTTACTTACAATTGAGCATTAAAGTAGAAGTGAACTAACTAGTAATTTTTTTCATGCTATATGATTATTTCCCCTCCTTTCTTTATAAAAATGTACATAATATTATAATTTTTCTTCTTTATTTCAATTTTAATACATATTATTTACATTTTCATTATACAAAATTAAAAAACAAAATATATTAATATAAAAAAAATAGTAACCCATCGGCATCAGGATCAGGATCCAAGCAGCAGGTGGTCAGGGCTCTAGAGAGAGGAACCCCTTCTATTATATTATTTACATTTAAAAATATTATTATTTAGTTTAATTATGTTAACATAATTATACTAAATATTTTAAGACCGTAAACTTTTTAAATTTTTTAAATGTTATTTTCGAAAGAAAATAAACTTATACTCATTACTAACTGGCTTAGTAAGTGACACGAAAGTCTCTCTTCCACCCAACAAAAAGTAAAAGTACTCAATGGCGTGTACAGTGTTCTCGATTTATCAGTCCCCGACCTACGTCACCTCGGTCATCATTGACGCACGTGTAAGGGCATTTTCCATTCCAACTCTCGAATACTGAATAAAAAAACTTTAACCCTAGAGTGGGCGCGCTATGAGCATTTTGCCGTGCTGACAAAATATAATAATGCTTTGTAAAATATTTGCACGATAAGTTTAGGATTTTTAGTCACTGTGTCTACTTTCGTCATCCACTGAAAGATTGAACTCGAGCAAAGCATGAGGGGCTGCAAGAGGAGGTTTTCACCATCAGGAGTTCTACCACCACCGCCTACAGCAGTATTATTTTAATATTACTTCAGAGTAGGAAAGAGATGAAGCTCTACAGGACGTATAGTTCCATCTCATCGCGTAGCGGCATTTTGCTCACCGCGCACCTCCTCACGCAGTACAAATTCTGTCATCTTTTTTTGCTGAAATAATTATGGTATTTTATGTTGAATTTTAAATAAGAAAGTAATTATTTGTACGAAACTAAATAATAATATTTGTTTGCTTTTAAATTATAATGGTTACTATGACGCTGGTTGTTTTAATGTTGGCAATAGCTAACTGTTTCAGAAACTTTTAGAGAGGATTTATAGCTATAAAATATAGCTATAGGATATAAAACAATAAATATGACATATTATGAATTACTTATTTGAATTAATTTAATTGCAATATTCCTAATTAAAATTAACAATGAGCGGCAAAATGCTCCACATGCGCCCACTCTAGGGTTAATTGAGAAGTAGGTAATCATCTTTAAACACTATACTACAATGTAGGTAATTACCTGACCTTGTGACTCGATTTCTATCATAGTAAAAAAAAGAGATGAATTAATGAGATGCAAATGTGCACACAATTATTTCATTGGCTTCCGTACATTGAAAGTTATAACACGAGAAAAGGGCAATTAGGGTAATTATTTATAACAATGGATATTTGCGTATCATCTTATAACGATTGCGCAATGTACAGGGTAGAGGGGGGGTCTGTCCGGTTACGTTCATTTGCATATTATTTATTACCTATGTTAAGAAATGGTTATCACAATTTATTGTAGATAAATCTTATTACAAAAGAAAGGACAGTGATGTAAAATTCTACGTAGAAAATGACGTCATTTAAGCCATGTTTTGGAACGAAGTTCTCTTATGGCCGATTCCTATAATTTACGGACCGTTATTGGTTAAAATTAAGAGTCTTGTATCTTTAGTAATAATGAAGCAAAGACTTCATAGCTTTGCATATTAGACCCCCCCATATAGAAGTAGCTATCACAGGTAAAATTACCTTTCGAATCTATTTATATGCCCAGTTTGGCAATAAAAAATGCTACCATTGGTAACCAAAACGATTCGTTTTTGTTTATAGGAACCGAGCACTATATTATAATATAATCTAAGGAAATTCTTTAATGCGGCTTGCGGTAGTTAACTGGCTGAAATCGTCACGTAAGGAAAAAGCGTTATGCCCGAAAAAGTCAGTCAATTAATAGATACCGAGTCATAAAATTTTGACACTTGAAACTTGACACCATAGCTCATCATCATCATTTCCGTCGAAAGACGTCCACTGCTGGACATAGGCCTCTCCCAAGCACCGCCACTTCGACCGGTTCTGTGCTTCTCGCATCCAGCGGATTCCCGCGGCCTACACCAGGTCATCGGTCCACCTGGTGGGGGACCTACCAACGCTGCTCGAGCCGTTCGAGCCATTTACAACCTAGGTCCAAGAGATTCCCTTCGAGAAAAATTCAGAGAAATAGATATTCTGACTGTAGCCTCACAATATATATTTGAAAACCTATTGTACGTACACAAAAACATATCAAAGTTTAAGAAAATGTCCGATATTCATAGTTTAAATACCAGGAATAAACACAATCTTGCTGTACATCGCACTCGTTTCCACAGAGTAGGCAACTCGTTCATGGGTCAATGTATACGCTTTTATAACAAACTTCCCATTGACATTCGAAACTTACCCATTAAACGATTTAAAAGCTGTATTAAAACCAAACTTTGTTAAAAAAGGGTACTATAAAATCTCAGATTATTTAGAAGACAAAAATGCATGGGATTGAGCTGCTCGCTCTGCTAAGCATTGTGACATTTTGAATATTATGGAAAACCATAAAAATATACCTACCAGTTTTATATACAAATTGATATTATTGAATATTATATAAAAAATGACATGATGATTACTTGTAAAGTATTGTTTTATTGTGAATGTGAGGACTATGTGGATATTTATTTTTCGTTCTGTTAGTTTTAGCGAAGGTCTGGCAATTTGAGAACTTTATGCGACCTACCCAAATGTCCTTTTTTTGGTATTGTTCGTCGAGTCGTTGAGCTCCTTAAGTTCTGAGTTGAGCTCCACTATTACTGACAAATGCTTGCACTGACTGGACAGGTCCACTCAAATCTGTGTGGTTCTTTCCTCAAAAGACCATTTCAGACTCTAATCTACATGGTCCTCATATGGCCTGACCAAGATTATGTCCGGACTTTAAAGGAGACGGTGACCTCTGAGTTTGTTTCGGCCTTTCTTCTCAGAGTAGTCAGATAGGAAACGCCGACCTCATCTAGCTTATTTTTACAACTTTTTAATATGACGTGTAAAAGTGATTCCAATATCCTATTTACAGAATAAACAATTTCATTTCATTTCATTTCATTTGCTACGTCGTCCGGTACGCGGTCGCTACTCCAGAAGCTTTCGGCCCCATCGACCATCTGTTCTGCGAGCAATGTGCCCTGTCCACTGCCACTTCAGTTTAGCAATACTTCGGGCTATGTCAGTTACCTTGCTTCTCCTACGGTTCTCGTCATTTCTGATTCGATCTCGCAGGGTGGGAGACTTTCAGCTTCCTCGATGGACCATACCTAGTAGATGGCTCAATATTATTTGTCCCCATTTCCCCCCATATTTTTTCCCATTGTTTGTCTTATTTGTTTTAGTATGATCGTGTAGTTATGTGTATTTATTTGTTCTTATATTTATATATATTAAGGTTTATTATATATAAATATATATATATAGTTTTAATAGTTTTACGTATTTAAATAATATTTATTCCACAATTTTCGCTATTGCACCTAGGTACCACTGTTTGTCACTGCATCACCCAAAGGTTGACTGGTAGAAAATGCCTATGGCATTAAGTCCGCCTCTGTACATTTGTGTGCTTAAAGTATTAAATAAATTAATATTAATAATAGGAAATTCATTCCAACCGGGTGTCCTACGACACCTCTCAACTTTTATTTTCCACCGAATTCTTCGCCTCTTTGGTTTAGTCTTCGCAAGTGTTACTAATGCGCTTGCGACCACTCCAACCCAGAAATGGCACCATTTTGGTTGGTTAGCAATGGTTCCATTTCCGGTTTGGGTAAAGCGTTATTGGGTTGGAATGGAATCTCTCTATAGCAGCTCGGAGTCTGGATTTGTACCCGGTTAGTGGCAATAGGCTAGACTATTACATGGAACTTAAACATAACTGGCGAAAAATTGATGTTCTATTCTACTACAGGTACACCTGTCTGACACTTCAGGGAATACAGGCTTGATGTTATATTAATAATAATTATATTGAATTTCGAATCCCATCGATTTTTGTGCTTATATTTCTCAATTTCACCATTTCGTTCCAACTCTAGTATCAGCAGTTCATGTCTTACCTAGTACTGACGTGCGATTGACCGTATCTACCTACAATTTAAATACACCATGATTAGCATTAATACTATCATTATTGTAACAGTTACATAATGCATAAACTGGTACATAATTGCAAAATTTAAATGCCTTAAACTACAAAACAACAATGCAGATGATTGATTAAGACTATAATCTGTTCCAAAAGTATGTGATGAAAGTGTAAACAAACTCTGTTTAGGTTAAATTCTTACGCACTCACTCACTAAAGGGAATTAATAACGCTTAAATGCGTTATTAATTCCCTTTAGTGAGTGAGTGCGTAAGAATTTACAATTCATATTTTTTTTTTTCTTACATATTTAGAAGGTTTAAATTTTATGCCTCACCACTTTTTCAACAAAGATTTTTTGAATTTATTAAAATTTAATTGAAATTCAACGACAAAAATATTATATAAGTTATAGAATTAACTTCAATTCTCAAATAAAAAGCATAAAAAAGTAATGCGATTTAAAATTAGAATTTCGGGCTTAAGTTATTCAAATCAAAGCACGTGTTAGTTTCAAATCTACATAATTAGTATATAACTATGTATTTCATATTGGCATGTAAAACTGTGTATAATAATAATTCATTATTTTTAAATTCAAACGTGTAAACAATATCGTCGGTAGTTTGATAAAATTAAGTAGGTCAAGCTTGTTTGTCACCGCCTATAAAAAGGAATGTTCCGACCGGCATTGGTCACTTTTTGATCGAGATGTTGACTGGTACGGAGCTCTCTGAGGTATAAGCGGCAACGGAATTATAAGATAAGTTTATTGTAATTGCTATTACTCTGTAGAATGTTATTAAAATGTTTTTGTTAAATTATGCTATATTATTATGTCGGTGTAATAAATGTTAAAATTGTGTACTTTATGGATTATGAAATTATTGCATAAATCGAGTAAATATACATAATATAGTTGTTATTCAATAAATAGTGCCCCATCAAATATTTCTTTCGTTTTTGTTTTACAATATCATAATGTTAACTAATAAATACCATTTATTAAAATTAGCCTTTCTCTTCATTTCTATTATCAGAAGTGGGATAGTTCTCTGTCCTTTTAAAACAGCTTACTAATGAATTTTATTTCTGTATTTTCATGATCGACGTTGGAGCTATTGACGACCATTTTGAAACCGTTGGTCGGCGGTTCAATGACTTCACTCACACCATAACAATGACATAGTGCTGGCACCGCTGACATCGGATTGCAGAGCCTCAAACTTGCTGTAAGAATATCGGGAAGCCTTTAAGCAGGAAGAAGTACTTAGCTAAAGTGAGTAAGGCCCTAAGAGGCTCTTTTACATTAAAACGAAATACAATTATATAATATGACGAAGTTCGAAGGTAGTGTTGCGAAATAATTTTGGATAATCATTGTGTAAACATTAGGTTAATTCTTGGCTTACAAAGGATGATAATAAGGATGTCTTGACTATTTTAATTACTTGGTAATCGTTGTCACAATTGCTTTAAAATTTAATTACAGAATTTTTTATTTAGTAGTTTAGTGGTAAAAAAAAAAAAAAATTGACACCCCATGATAATCCAAATGTTCAGCTGTATTGCTTATATGAACAGTCACTTTGAGTCACGTGATATCTATTTAGCTAACATTGCCACGGAATAGGATAGATAAAGTTTTTATTTACCGTGGAATAAAAAATAATAAATGTTTGGGTGTGTAACTATGATTAGGATACAAAATCAGTTAAGTAATAAATTTTAAATAGCACATAAAAAAATTAAAAAGAAAATGTGTTGTTGAATACAGTTTTCAATAATATTGTCAGAATGACCGAGTAAGTGATAATGTCATTTAGGTATATGAAAATTTTGCTTAAGACTTCTGTGATTTATTGATTAAAATTGTTTGGTGATTATGTTTCCATCAGTAAGTGTACCGCTGGTCGGCCTTCTATTTGGTGTCAGCTATCTCACCGGCAGCGGGTGAATGTGGCTGGCATGTCTATGTAGTTGGCAAATATTCGCTGTTACCTATTTGTTTGGTGGTGGTCTATCTCAATGACAGCGAATTGAAGGGGACCACCATGTCTATACAAATAGATGAAAACAACAAAAATGATGACTCAGTGATGAAAACATAATCAAATTTTAGTGACATGTCAATGTGCAATAGAAAATTAAACTTGATTTATAAAATAAGTAACAAATAACAATGCTTCAAGGACGAAGCACTGTCAGTATGGCCGTGTTAGTTTCAAATCTACATAATTAGTATATAACTATGTATTTCATATTGGCATGTAAAACTGTGTATAATAATAATTCATTATTTTTAAATTCAAACGTGTAAACAATATCGTCGGTAGTTTGATAAAATTAAGTAGGTCAAGCTTGTTTGTCAAGGAATGTTCCGACCGGCATTGGTCACTTTTTGATCGAGATGTTGACTGGTACGGAGCTCTCTGAGGTATAAGCGGCAACGGAATTATAAGATAAGTTTATTGTAATTGCTATTACTCTGTAGAATGTTATTAAAATGTTTTTGTTAAATTATGCTATATTATTATGTCGGTGTAATAAATGTTAAAATTGTGTATTTTATGGATTATGAAATTATTGCATAAATCGAGTAAATATACATAATATAGTTGTTATTCAATAAATAGTGCCCCATCAAATATTTCTTTCGTTTTTGTTTTACAATAATTATCATAATGTTAACTAATAAATACCATTTATTAAAATTAGCCTTTCTCTTCATTTCTATTACACGCAATTTGTAAGTGGCACTACAAATGGCACTATGGCATCCACAGGTACGTGTTCTGATCCATTTGTTTACATTTTCAATAGCTAATTTTGAAATAGACCACAGTTGTCTTATATAAATTAAAATGACCCGCGCGATAAATAATGCAAATCGTCGCTAACAAAACTTTCCTAAGTCATAATCGATTGTTTTGAAACTAATTATAATACGACTGACACCTTCGAGTTTTTTTCCGTAATAGGATAATCGCTTTCATTGATTTCTAGTCCTAGCAAAAACTGATTGTTTTCTCACGCGAGATTTAAAATGAAATATGAGATATTGTAATAATATTAGCAAATCATAATATCGGGCTAGTATATACATATTCTCCATGTGAATAGAAAGAAAGAAAGAAAGAAAAAAGGAAATTAAATATGTTTGTTTGCGGTAAACAAATTGGCGGTTGGCGGAAATTATGCGTCAAATCCACACAAAACGGCAATCGCTCAACATAATGTTGTGACCATAGCCACAACCCTGGTTTCCATCGACAGCCGGCGTTGACGTATAGTAGGTAAAACTACATTTCACGAGCTATGTTTAGGTCCGATGTAACAAAAGGCCTATTATTGCGGATTGCTTCCGAGAAATGCTCACTGAAAAAATATTTATTAAGTTATTAGGTACAAGCTGCCCCGCACTGGCTTCGCACGGGTAGCACTTAGTACCTACCCTACCTACCTAAATAAACGTTATTCTTTCTTTCTTTCTTTCTTTCTTTCTTTACCTGCCCAACCTACCCAGCCTACCCAACCTACCCAACCTACCTACCTAACTATCCTACCTACCTAAAAAAATCTCGACGAATTTTTTTTTAAGTTCGTCATTTCGAAAATTCTCGACACGAGGGACCTAAATTTTTTTTGGACTTCAATGTCCAGGCCATCCTGTTTATAGAATTCCATACAAAAAGCCAAGAATACCTAACAAAGCACTACACAAATACAAACTCTTGCTAAGAAACGTAGATTAGCGGCTCTAATCACAAATGCCTCTCGGAAGGTCAGCAGTTAGTACAAGACCTTGGCCGAGCGGTTTTCACATCATCCGCACATAACCATAGCTTATGAATATGACGAACCGTTTATTATTAACTATACCTACATCTACTGCTAGTAAGTGTTTGTGTATGACATTTTGGTGTTGAAGGAAGCCGACCCCAATATAGTTGGGAAAAGGCTAGGCAGATTGATTGATTTTTGATTTTGGTGTTGAAGGAATGAATTAACATAAATCATTTAGTAGGAGCTCGTCCTACTAAATGATTTATGATAATTCGTAAGAGCTCGTGGCTAAGTAATAACAACCGCACGGGTCGATCAGTTTAAGCTACGCTTGCCGGGGTTAGTCCGTGGATGGGTGACCATTTTTACATACCGAGACTCCTCCGTGCGTCGGAAAGAACAGTTATCCGTTGGCCCCGGCTGTCATTTGTGGATCTTTGACAGTCGTTAAAGGTCGTCAGAAGCCAGAAAGTCTGACAATCAGTCTTGCCAAGGGGTATCGTATTACCCATCTACTGGGTTGTAGAGGTCAGATAGGCAGTTGCTACATGAAAAATACTGGTATTCAGCTGCATCCGGTTAGACTGGAAGCCGACGCCAATATAGTTGGGAAAAGGCTAGGCAGATGAAGATATAATTCAGTAGAAAATTCATTTGTATAACACGACTATGGATGAGGAGAGATCATGCCTCTGCATGTTGGCGAGGACTTTAATTTAAGAGTGTCCATAGGATTTACTGCCCATTCTTCCTACTACGTTTTGGAATGCCATCTTGCTTTAACTTTCTGACTGAACGACTCCTTGACAAATCAAAAGTGCCTCGTTTATGTGAAATATAGCTTTTGCTTCATCCGCGTAGATGTCGGAAAATATCCCACGGGAACGAACTACCGATATTAAAAGTGTTATTTCCTATCTGTGTGCCGAATTTCAGCCGTTTTTGCGCCAATCCGGAACGTACATCCAGACAAACGGACAAAAATTCTTCGTTACTATTTTATTATTAATTTATTTGATGAAATGAATGTTTAATAAATGATTTGAGTGTGAGTTAGATTAGTCAATAACTCAACATAGTTCAGATTGTCACACTTTTTCCTCTGTCGAAACTAGCACTAAATTAAAAGAAACTTGATAAAATTAGAATAACTTTAGTGACTCTTAACTGTGTCCAAATAATAGTTATTCTTTCTTTCTTACAATGAATCAGCGTTTTGACGTATAAGGGACTATTTCGTATATAAGTTTCGCCCCATATAAGGACGAACACCGCTATCTTAACTTTTACATCATCCAATATTTGTATAGTCTTGTAAGAAAGATATACGTAAGTATTGTTAAATGTTCTGTGTCGTCATTTTCTCATGAGTTTGGAAATAAATGAGGGTTAATGATGATGTACTGTGATGTACTGAAAGTACTCAGCTGTCTATGAAGAAGAGAAACCAACATACATATTTTTGGTTATAATAACATCATCACCATCATAACCTGCCTAGCCTTTTCCCAACTATGTTGAGGTCGGCTTCCAGCCGAACCCTGCTGTATACCTGTACTTATTGTACATGGAGCGACTGCCGATCTGACCTCCACAACCCCTTGGTTATAATAACAACTGCATGAAATATTCTCCTTAGAAAGAGACACTGTTTCTTAAACTGACATCGTGCTGTTTAAAATAATCAAGCAATTTTTACTTACCTACAGAACTGCTCGAATATCTTTATCAAGAATTTAAGGCCGAAGAGAAGTATGTCTCTCGAATTTCACATGATCTCCATACAACATTCAGAAATATCATTGACACCATCTTACAAATTAGCGGTCAAGATCGACGAAATACAAGGTGTGAATGTGTCAAAAAATGTAAGAAAAATACTAGATTCCCTTGAACGAGAAACGAAACGTATTTATGATCATTAGAATCATCAAATCATTATAGTGATATATTTAAATATTATAAATTCTAAAAGAACTGTTAGAAATAAATTAGTATAATGTATCCGATTTGTGGGTAATCACTACTGTGAGAGCTATTATTAATTATTAATAATGACGAAGACGTTAGTGGCCGTTGGGACAGAAGACATGTCCATGAGTGCAATTCGGCAAATACAATGTAGGATACCGCGCAGACTAGGGGGAGCGAGAACCTTCATGAGGTGACTGGCATATGGATGAGAAAGGCTTAGGATTGCTCTCAGTGAGATACACTGCTACAGGATAGTGATGAAGATATTGAGATAAGTCATAAACAGTCGAGTGATGGTCATCGTTTAACCACTGTATATGCGTGAAGCATTCTCATACAGCTCCTGCCAATACCAGAGAAGAGAAACAGGATAGGTTCCTGTGACTTCTTACATCATAATCATAATTCCTTCCGTTGCGTATGTTTACCTTGGCGAAGTTATAGACTACAGTACCAGCAACCTATGATTAAACATGACTCGTCAAGTAGTAAAATAATTAGCTTTAAGAGGACCTTTTAATGTATTAACAATATATAACATTGCAACGTTGGTTGTATAAAAATAAATAAATATTATTTTTGCTACAAAAGGTTTTGTTTTACGATTGGCAATTAATTTGTTCTAGGTATCCTGCTAATATTATAAATGTGAAACTTTGTATGTTTGGATGTTTGTTACTCAATCACGCAAAAACGGCTGAACGGATTTGGATGAAATTTGGCACACATAATATAATTTTTAAACTGGATTTAATACATAGCATCCCGGTAGTGCGTTTCCATGGGATAATTATCGACTACTACGCATTCGAAGCCACGGGATAAAGCTAGTGGTGAATAAATAAAACAAAGTTCGAACAATTTATCGACAGATTTTCCTTTCTATGGAAGTTTTTAATCTAAAGTCATGATCGGCCATAAATTATAGCCCGACTAAAAGATGACGTCTTTCTAATGTTATGTGTTTCCTTATTATAAAGACATTGAAATTCTACTCAAAGAATCAGCCTTGCGATGAGATCAATCTCGCAAAGAAGTGAAACGTTTTAATACGCAATATTTCAATCTGTATAAGGAATGTTATTTATTTTGTACAAGGCACAGTGATGACCATAGGTCAAATAATACCTATCATAATGATTATCGGATCAGTACTTCTACAGATTACCTTCACCATCAGCATTTCAGCCGAAAGACGTCCACTGCAGGACATAGGCCGCCCCCAAGCTAATTTTACTAACATTTTTTTTATCACGTAAACTCACACACATACACATAATCAGCCTATAATGTTCCCACTGCTGGGACACAGGCCTCCTCTCTATGAGAGGGAGTGGGCCGTAATCCACCACGCGGGCCCAGTGCGGGTTGGTAGATGTCACATGTCTTCGAATTTTTGGTTCTAAGACATGCCGGTTTCCTAAACGTAAACTCTCGCCACATAAACTGTTCTAATAAACCCTAAAATAGAATATTTACAAAAAAGTAAATAAATTCTCAAGTCGATCAGATATTTTAAGTAAATCACGTACATAATTTAAGTAGACAAAGGGTCTCCGTGAACCAAATCTCACCAATTCTGTCGACCATACAACCTTGCTGGATCACCGGCTCGGTAATAGCGTTAGGACGATGTTATATTGGTGCTGGTAGCCTGGGGGCCAAGTCTACTAATTTACAAACGTGTCAGTGGTCTCACAATTATGAGTTTTTGACTGATTTTGTATGGCATATCTGTCAAAAATTGATCATTGTGAGCCCACTGACATGTTTGTAAATTAGTAGACTTGGCCCCCTGGTCTTTGTGCTTGCTTCAAGATATCAGGAGAAAATTGAAAGTGGTGGGTGAAGATATATTTTTTGCAAATACACGAATACTGTGGTACATTAGTATTTCTGCGTATAATGATAATTCACTGGTATTTAGCTGCATCCGGTTAGATTGGAAGCCGACCCCAACATAGTTGGGAAAAGGCTAGGCAGATGATGATGATGAATGATAACGCACTGCGCGGCTGTGTCAAATGTTTGATTCAGAAAGCAGTACTCCTGGACACGGCACGCATAGTGAGGAAGTTCCACCATCTGGAGCCCTGACCACCGGCAGCTTGGATCCTGTCAATGTTGATAGGCTGCTATTTTTATATATTTTTAATAAAAAGATTTTAAAATGTATGTCCACTCTGCCCATCATTTTTCCAACTATGTTCGTCAGCTTCCAGTCTAACCGGATGCAGCTGAATACCAGTATTTTAAATGGAGCGCCTGTCTATCTAACCTTCACAATACGATAAAATGAGTTTTTTTTTTCTGAATACCTACTCCAGCGGCAAGGCAAGGCTAACAATGTTCTACCTGAGTTTGTATCCGGTTCGTTGAGAAAGCATACGACTCATCTCTTGTTTATTTAAAAATTAGCGATGCACGTCGGTTTCAAAGAGGTAAGCCGCATTGACAGTAATTTTGCACTAAAGTTTTCAATATTTCCAAACTTAAATCTACATGTAAACTGATATATGACATGAACACACTAGGTTGTTTCAATGCAGGACATATTCGTTCTGCTCGTTGCATTATCCTAGTTTTCCCTCATCATGATTCTTCATTTTTGTTTTATACAATAGCCGATTCTAGCCGGTATAATTTGGCAGATCTGAACATGGCTCTGCGAACTTCTACGCATGTTCTCTCATAATAAAAAAATAATAAATAATAATCAAACTAGCCTCATGTCAACATTTAGTTCCTAAAAAATGTTACTACGCAGCCCTCGTGCGAATTTCGGCACTGCCAAGTTATATCGGCCGTATTGCGTAACCTAAACAGGACCTTTTAATGTGTTAACCTAACCTACATTTGTATTACTTGTCATCTTAGTATTCACACAAGTTTTCTCTTCATCATCATCATCATCATTTCAGCCGAAAGACGTCCACTGCTGGACATAGGCCTCCCCCAAGCACCGCCAGTTCGACCGGTTCTGTGCTTCTTGCATCCAACGGATTCCCGCGGCCTTCACCAGGTCATTGGTCTACCTTGTGGGCCTTCCAACACTACGTCTTCCGGTACGCGTCGCCACCCCAGAACCTATTTGTCTCATCGGCTATCTGTTCTGCGAGCAATGTGCCCTGCCCACTGCCAGTTTTTTCTAACTGAACAGACAGCTGTGCTGCTGGGGAGTTTGTTGCGCCACTTCTTCTTCTTCCCAGCTAAAGCACTAGGAAGTGGTGAAGGGTGGGCGTTTGGGGGGACTGTCTTATGTAATATTGACGTTCGAAAAGTGCTGATTCTCAGCCTAGTTTGAATAAATGACTTTTGATTTTGATTTTTTGAGTTCTCTTATCGACGATCTTATTTTCCTTTTATCGACTTCAATATTTGTAATTAAAGGAAAAATAATGCAACAATAACACAAGCATTGCATCTCCTATATGTCTGCCTCCTTACCTCAATGCTTCAAGAGAGCCTACGCGAGCAATTTGTGTCAGCTGAACAATAGATCCGAATGACAGACAACATTAACTGAATATGTATGATGATGCTTGTTATGAGGTCCCAATTAATTGCCAGTTAGCTGTCTATTAGGTACGGCGGTAATCCACATGTCATTTTCACACCTAGTTGAATCTGCAGGGTTGGTAAGAATTAGCGAATCTTGTTCACATTTTTGTGTGCTTTATGTTATGGAATGGAATACTTCATGAAGACTTGCGATTGCGAAATTGCAACCTGACCTGAGGGGCAATTCTCGTATTTTTAGGAACGTTCGCATTTGCATCTCATTCGCAATCTGTCAAAAATACAATAAATTAACCAACATTTTTGACAAGTTTGACAGGTTGTGACTTGAATGTGAACGTTTTCTAAGCACGAGAAATTGGCCTTTAGAAATGTATTCGACCACCCTTACTGCGATCTCGTGCTCTTCATTAGAATATAAGGCTACTAAGGCTTTAAAAAAAAACAGGGAGGTACTTTCATGCGTTGATTTGAGATGACGTTCGTTGATGACCATTTAATCATGCTATTCATATTGATAGCATTACTATTGCTAGCTGTCATTCGCAGTCTTCATGTAAACATTGGATAGTTACTCTTTCAAAGCAACATAAGCATTACTAAGACAGTCATCGAGTATGAAAAAAGTCCAGAAGAGATTAAAATTTTGGGAAAATTCTGAAATGTATGATTCATCCTTTTTTAATTTCTTTCCTTTTTTACTTGATGAGTATTTTGTGTTGTGTGCCTTTTGTCTGTGCTAAATAAATGTAGGTACTTTCTTTCTTTCTTTTATCTTTTTTTCTTATAACTATGGAAAGATTATATGGAGCGCCGTTTCTTCTCAATTAGATCACTCACTATTCAGAACCCGGAAGTATAAGAACACGTAATATTTTTCTTGGAAGTAGATTTTCTCTGCCAGCTCATAAAGTTATCCGCCGATGATTAAGTTATGCAAATTAACTTGTCACCTATGTATTAAAAGCTATTGTGTCGGATTTAAAAATAGGAATCGTGACATATTCCTAGCTTATCCATGTAAGTGCCGCCTACGATATCTTTATCTCCTTATCTAAAGTTTATTTCATACTAAGTTATTCTAAGTCCTGGCTTGGGAAACCAGATAGGTATTTACACCGATATCTATAAACGTTACTAAGCACATGCTTTGACTTAGACATGTTCCCGTCTCTATCTTGCACTTGTAGTCTGACAGACTGACAGGAATCGCTCAGTCAAAACATGTGCTAACTAACGTTTATAGATCTCCACCTTAGTCCGGGTCTAAACGATTAAGTTACTTTTATGATTTTATTATTTATTTCTCAAATTATTGAAATATAATATAATAAGGATAATTATTTAAAAAAAGCGGACAAAGTGCGAGTTGAACTCGCGTGGCGAGGGTTCCGTATGATAAATATAATATGTCCGTCCGTCTGTTCGCGGCTTAGCTCAGAGACTGTTGAATACTAGAAAGCTGTAATTTATTAGAGTTTGTTATGTGTGAGTAGATTATCTACTATATAATATATCTACGAAAACATCATGTACGTAAGGAAAAATCTAAGTCTTTTTAGTAAAAGAGGTGAAAAACACAATTATAGGACTAGGAATAGGGACCAATTAGTTCAACCGGGCTTCAGACTGGCTAAAGTAGACTCATCCTTCATGGGGTACTGTTTAAAATGTTACAATAAAATACCTCCCCACATACTCCAACTGAATGAAACAAAATTTAAATCTTGTATAAAACGCACACTATGCCGCCAAGCATATTATAAATTGGGGGATTACATCACTGACAAAAATGCTTGGCTCAGCGCTGGTCCAGCTCCACAGGGCGCAACAACTAATTGATTAGCATACGAAAATATTGTTGGAGCTGCTGAAGATTGTAAAAACTATTTTTACATTGTATAAATTCAATCTCCTAGTATTGTATAACTGCATAGCACATGTGTGTGAGCACTATGTACTTACCTAAGTACGTTAAAGCTACCATTTACTAGGTACGTCTTTCATTGACTTGAATGTGCCCTGGCGGCTGAAAGCATGTCATGCTCACTTTAATGTCTCGCTGGTGGTGGCGTGTGTGTTGGATCATTAAGTTCCCTTCAAAATGGTTGAGCTGAATGGTGCTGATCCATGCGTCATGTTCGTGAACGGGCGCCATCAGTAGGGACTGGTCATCTATTAGCTGCCACGGCTTATTTTGATTTATTTTAATTTTTGAATTGTTTTGTATCGTTTTATCTTTTATTTACGGACTCTTTTAACCTGCACGTTTTTCTACATTGTACTCACATGTATGATTCCAACATGAATGATGTAAACAACATATTGTAACAATATTCTGATTTAAAAGAGTGTCCGTGGAGTTTCTTGCCCGTTCTTCTCCATAGGAACCTACTACGCTTTGGAATGGGCAACTAGCTTCATATTTTCTGACTGACCGGCCCTTTGACAATTCAAAAGTGCCTGTAATTGGTTTATTTGAAATAAATGCTTTGAGTTTGAGTTTGATTGTACGGAACCCTAAAAAAATATAATTCCCTAGTAACATTAATTTGAATTGCAGTGTTTTATAGCTAAGGTGAACTATAGTGCAAAAATAGACCAAGAAAAACAAGACTGCTTAAATGCAATCTTATAGTGATAAATCACTGTCACTATTGCAGAGACCTGAATAATAATGAATATAATATTTTATCAAGCTTGTTAAAAAAAACAAAATAAATATAGATATTATTAACCTAATACATACATTCGTGAGACAATATTTTTATACCTATCAGTTGTCGTATCATAAAATGCTTTAGGGACAAAGCATTTCATGATACGAAAACCTTCTAAGAAATTAGCGGTGACTCGTTCTTTCATTTCAAATGATCACATTAATTATGATTTAACCCTAACGGAAAGAATGTCGTGAATCTGAATTTTATTGATTTATTTTAGTTATCCTCGAAATAAATCAGATTCTTACGAACATTTCATTAAGTACTAACATTTATTGTATTCATTTAAGGAAAACTTAGTCAAAAAATTGTTTAATAGGCTCTCAAATACTTAATTTTAGGCATAGAGATATATGTACATACTTTCAGCTGGATAGGAGCAGCAATTCTAGACAAAAAAACAGGAAAAATAAAAAAGTTCAAACCAGCCAAGTATAAGCTCATAAACAACTAAAGATATATTGTAATGTAACTATTGTTTGTATTTTATACTTCGCTTTTCAAAATTTTGGAATCACCTGACCTCTCTCTTTCTGAAAATAATGGAACAGCAGCATTGCTATTCTGTAACCATCTCACCGTGAAAACTTAGGTGAAGTGAGCTTAGAATGAGCTGTCATTGTCATCGATACCTACTGATGCTAAGGCGGTGACAGTTCACTCCAAACTCACTTCACCTAAGTTTTCACGGTGAAATTTTTACACTAGATGTATGAACGTAAACGAGGCAAAAGGAGAATGTAAGGATCGTAGATAATATAATGTAGATACGAATTTGCATAATTTAGTCTAGTCAGCCCTATAACGCAATGTAGGAGGCAAGGATAATACCCACCACATAATGGAGTCACATTAAGTTTACCATTGTCGGATTTATGAGTTAATCAGTCACGACCGCGAGGCGGCCCTTAAACGTATATGAGAAAAAACACATAATGATTATAGCACTGTCTGCCATATAATTGATTGCTATAATTGTTGAGCTTTAACATTTTTATGTTTGTTCTTTGAGTATAATTAATATATTTTATATTTTCTTTGAGTTAAATTTATTTATTGGTGCTGTAAATAATATTTTTGCACTTATAGTCGAATCATGTTACGATCAGGAAGAAAGATGACAGATTTGATTTAAAATCTTTTGATTAAGGGTGAATTTCACTGATGAAACTGAACCCGATTAACACGCCTAAACCGCGTTAAAGACGGTCTTGAACTCGGTTTAGGCGTGTTGATCGTTGTCATCATTGTTGTGAAACATTGACACTGACAGCTATTGACCGCGGTTAATGAAAGTTTTGTCACAGGCTTATTTAAGTTAAGTATCAGTAATATTAGACCCTTCATGCCTTCACCATGTAGTGTTATTATAGCAACCAGGCAAATTAAGAAAAAAGCTGGTAAGAAGTAGTATGTATGTTAATTTTATAGTTTATGCAGCACCACAGATTAATACAGATAGGTAGTTCACTGCGCATTTTAGGTATGAAGCTAAATGTACGCCGCGGGACAGTCTTGTCGAGCCAATTCAGTGAATATAACGTAGTCAAAAGATCTATGAGTTACTCGATTGAAAGAGAGGCTACTTCTTGGTGAATATAAGTGTAGGTAATTAGCGCTGTGCGACCATAATTGTACTTTATTGTGTCATAGCAAGAGTAGTTTTTTATTTAAAAAGGTTTGCGGAGTGAACTATCTGTATTCATCTGTGGCCACACGGAAGATTAACATAATCCTGGTATAGCTCATAAGCTTATCCCAAGGTCTAGATTGCAAGGCTGTAGATTTCTTCACAATAAGGGTCATGATCCCTTGTACATCGTAAAAGAAAAGACAAAGGTGAAAGATGTCAATAACAATGATCCCACCACTGATGTTGATTAAGTCACACCAACCACTGACAGGTTTAAAGATCATAACCTGTCAAATAAAGAAACAATATCTATTATTGATAATAAATAAAATCTCGAAGGCTGAACACAAACCTATGAATGTGAATGAGTTAGAAATATTGACAAAATATGAGGAATTCATCGAGTATTTGCATAAATAATTTACATAATTATAAATAAATCAATTTGCGGTGTTCTCTTATGTTGTCAGTTTAATTAATGTAATTTTGCCTATAAGCTACTGTCAAGGATGAGGTTAATCTAAACAAAGATGGTTGTAGGCAGATGTTACTTGCATTAACTAGTTTCAAGATGTATGGGAAATTGAAAGTTTCACTTTGATGGTTCATTATCACTATTCATACCGTTTATTTATTTTATTTCGTAATTACATTTAAAAATATTTTTTAAACTAAAAGGATAATATAAAAAAAAAACATTTGAAAATAGTGGTCTGTCGGTGTCGGGAGCAGGGTCCAAGCTACCGGTGGTTAGGGCTGCAGAGACCGGAACCTCAAGCCGTAGAGGAGTAGATCCAACCACCAATCGAGAGCCTGGGGAGATGTTGGTCGAGGCTTTCGGTCATCAGGCCATTGGTCGATAGGACAATCGGCAAAATGATAGCCGAGCTCACATTCCACATGTGCTAAGTCGAGATAGTTTATTTGTTTCTCTTTTCAGCTTTCACGAGGTTCTTGTCATGTGGAATTCACCATTTATTATTATTATTATATGATGCAGATTTATTTGATCACTACACTTAAAGATTTATTTCTTTTCACCATTTTTTTTTCTATGCTTTGTCCTGCATACCATAAGAATACAATCAGTTATTTATGTATTTCAATTGCATAATCCTAGATAAAAGATGTAAGAATGGTGCTGCGCACTTTGATAAATTCCTACGTTAAATCGTTTGTTAAAATACACCTCAAGTGAGGGTTCTATAACCGTGAACATACAGCGATTAATTAGTATATTACATGTTGTAAACTATAAAAATATGTCAAACATCTAATGAATAGCCGCTAGTTTATTCCTTAAGTAGATTGTAAATTCAGAAACTAATTTATGTTCGAAATAAAATTATCACACGATACAGAGAAACTAATACCGAACTGGGTTTCGAAATTCCTTCCACAAATCCTAAATATACAACGCTAACAGACATCCGTTTCTCTGCCCTAGAAAAGGTCCAATTAATTAAAAGGAATCCAATGTTGGCCAAACAAACATTCGAATTACGCGAACCGATATTCGATTCTTATCGTCCAAAATTATGGCATCCAGCTTTTATATCGACGCTATTATACGATAAGAATGCATTTAGGTATCTAAGGCTTAGGTTGGTTCTTAGAAGTGCTAACAAAAAGTTAGGTAAATTCACCGAACAGTTTTTTACCGACTAAAAAGGCGTTCATCACGGCCGAAGGTCATTGGCTAGACGTACACAAAGAATTCTTGTCTGCCTGTGTGTTTTTACTTGAGTTTTTTTTCGGCAATGTCATACATATATGAAACGAAGTCACGCAAAGGTCGTATGAGTATTTGGCAAAAGAATAATTTCATATTAGGAGATGCGAAAAAAAAGTAGATTTCAAATTGTGAGTCCGGTCGTGATTTGTCTAATTTTGGTGCCTGAGATTTTGTTGCATACAATATTATGTTTCGTGACCGTTTTCTTTTGTTTTTGATTGCAGTAATGTGATAAATGAGACTACCGACATAGTTAAAGGTCTCATAAAAAGTTACATTAATTGAGTTAACAACTTCACTCATTAAATTGATATAAAATTACATACAATTCGTAACGATTTCCTGTGTTATATTGGATAAATGAACATTGAAACAAATTGTAATTCTCACATACAAAATGAGATCCTATACCGAGATAAAGTAACGTGAAGGATGCAACCACAAGATGCGACATTCTGGGCTTACAAAAATATACTCTAGTACCTACCAACGCGAATATTTTCGAAGTTCCATACTTAGGTATTCCAGACCGAAATTCGATCGTCATTTCAGCTACCTATTATATTTTTATTATGAGAAATATTAAAATAATAGTTAGTTAGTTTTAATCAGTAATTTAATTTAGTTACGTATAATGTAAATAGTTAGTACTTATAGGTTGTTAGTTTATGTTAAATATTCTTAGTTATTAATATTAATTATTTTGTTGAAAATAAAGATAACTTATTAGGCTAATCTAGTATAATATAACTAGCATAATATAACTAGAATATTATGTTAGTTATGTTGGTTATGTTATGTTATGTTAGTTGTGTTATGATATGTTATGATAAAGGGTTTGGTTTCCGCACTTAGTCCTTCAGGTAGACCAATATGCGTGAGCCATGGTGGTCGGCAGCTACCTATTACATTCATCATTACATCCAACAAGCAAAAAGTAAATAGTCAGCCTCGGTGGTATAGTGGTCGCAAGTGCTACTGCTGAGCATGATGTCCTGGGTTCGATTCCCAGCTCGAGCAAAGTGTTATTGTGTTTTTTCCATCTGGAATTTCTTAGTAGCAGCCCGGAGGATCTGCCAGGGTTGCGGAATAGTCCGAAAGGGATACCGGGACCCTGGCAACAGGCAACTGAAGGAACACGGGTGGGTTTTAGTCAGTAAGAGTCTGACACGCCCTTAAAAAAAAAAAAAAACAAAAAAAAAAAAACCCGGTGGATGGATTTGTATCCGGTTGATGGCAATAGGCTCGCTCCCTAATACTATGGCACTTATACAATAACTAGCGAAATGATGTGGGTGTACCTACTAAAGGTACACCTCTGCCCAATACGGGGAAACAATCATGAAGTTATATATTAGGTAAATAGGTATTGTAGGACACAGGTATTGGAGGAGCTCGTGGCTAAGTAATAATAGCCGCTCGGGTCGATCCATCAGGTTAAGCTACGCTTGCCGGGGTTGGTCCGTGGATGGGTAACCATTTTCACATATCGAGACTCCTCCGTGCCTCGAAAAGCACGTTAAGCCGTTGGTCCCGGCTGTCATTAGTGGATCTTTGACAGTCGTTACGAGTCGTCAGAAGCACGAAAGTCTGACAACCAGTCTAACCAAGGGGTATCGTATTACCCAGTTACTGGGTTGTGGAGGTCAGATAGGCAGTCGCTCCATGTAAAATACTGGTATTCTGCTGCATCCGGTTAGACTGGAAGCCGACCCCAACATAGTTGGGAAAAGGCTAGGCAGATTGATTGAGGTATTGTAGGACACAATGATTTCTGCTGAATTAGGTACTCTACCTATAGGTCCATGGATTCGAAAGGGATTAATAAATTAATAACAGAAGGATGACCAAGACATCAGTCACTTTAATTGCCCTGCATGTAATGTATCACATTATAAACTGCAAGGCAGTCGCATGTCTTCAATAACTTATACTTTTCATTTTAACCTTACTAAGCAAGTTGTTATTTAACATTACTCCGCATTTTTCTAAGCAACATCACAAGTGATTGCTTAACTGATAATGAAATTAATATGGCTTGTCTTTGTGTTGATGATGAAATAAGTTTTATGATTACAAAAGTTTCAAGATTACGAAAAGTTTTAAGTTGCAAGATTACGGTTTTTGAGAAGTTAAATAAATATGATGGTGGGCGTGAAAAAGTGCGCCATACACTGATAATTCTCTTTTAGAAATTCAGCAATCGTTCTGAACTGAACCTGAAATAAGCAAATACGTAAGCTAAAAAAAACATTCTTAAATTACATAATAACGTCACATAAGCCTGCCACTTTCAATGGCGCTAACAAAAAGCCACCAATAAGTAAAATAAATAAAACTTTCAATTAAACAAATAAAACTCTACAAACAAAGTCACGAGTCAAAGCTAAAGCAAATATTTGTAAAATGTCAACTAAACATAATAGGACCATTCTCTTCTCCTTGCGGAACTCCATCGCATCTACGTTCGAACCACACATTTCTGACACACCTAAGCTTTTTATGGTCCCATCAATTATCTCACAAGGTTAGCCGCTACTTCTGCCTACCTACAAGTAATCCTTAGACTTTCGTTTTTTAATCTGCCATTGATGTTAATATTAACTGTTTTATCCTGTAGGTAAAATAAAAAATGGTGGAACTAAATATTCCAAATGATTTGATGACTAAGCTATTTTGGTCATTGTTTTCCCAGCCTTGATTAGTTCACGTGCAGAGGCTCATTAGAAGGACCATGAAAACGATAGTTTTTTGAACTTGAACGCAGTTCATAAAGATGTTCAAGACCATAACATTGGTAGTATTTTCGCAAATGTAGAACGTAAGAGTTCTAATCTGCGTTTTGAATAGGGATGTAGGTACTTAAAATGTTGTTTCGACGGATTTTAGTTAGAGGGGTCATTTGTTGAGACGAGGGATCGAAAGGTGGTACGCAAAGAGAACTTTAGCGATGAGGCTCTGTTTTTAGAACAAGTTGTCGAATAAGTAATTCTACCTTTGCGTCGAATTTGTCAGCCTGCTCTACTTTTCAAGAATTATATTCACAACCAAATTAATCGACATACTTATATTACACAGAAGTGTGAGTTGTTATGTAAGAGCCCCCTTGTATTATAATCTGTTTGTCAGACGGGAAGCCCCACTAAGCAAATAGCTATGAACTGCAAATATTTGAAAACATTTGCATTTTACAAATATTTTCTTTCTCATGGCATTAAATTCCTTCATAAACCCGAACTAATTAGAAGTACCAAAAGGGAAAAACTATCAATGAGTCAGACAATTATGATGATGGACTGACCTGAAGAAATATTCATAGTTTTATTGGAGTAACTAGCTACGGGTTCTAACTTAGCAACGTAAGCTCATACAAGTCTATGCGCTTCATAACTTGTACATCATTAAACATAATCGCCATAGTTGTTTGTCGACCCCCAATCGGCGTCATGATGGTTTTTAATGTTAGTTAAAATAACTCTGTAAGTACACCATATAATCAAGTACACGCCATTTATGACGCTGATAACAAAGATGGCCCTCATAAAATCCAAACGAAGTCCGAAAACCGCGTCCATTACGCAAAATTACGTGAAAATATCAAGTCCAGATAGTTTTTATCTTAATTCTAGTTTCGCAATTCGTCATTGACGAGAAGAAGTTGGTGTTTTTTTATATATAATGATCATTATCTTATGCTGACCTTACTTAAATAGCACAATTCTGTATCGTAGCTTTAAGACTTTTCTCACGCGGTCCAAGTATCAAGATTGAATCTGATGCTTGAAGTAATGAGCGCAATCATTTTTGTAATTATTCGTTTATGTCTCGAGGCTATGTTGTTAGTTGTTATGTATTAGTTCCCACCGGTTTGTGAATGGATCTACATTAAGTATCAGGTATATTTTGTTGCTCACCGTTAATCCACTCGGTCTTCTACATCTAAACCTCCACACTTCAGGGTCAATCAGGCTTTGGGTGTTCCGGGCTCAAAGTCTTGTCAGGGACGAAGCATTGCTTTCATTGTCGTTTACTTTTCACTTTCATTTTGTTTGAACTAGTTATCACATTTGCCCAAGCTCCAGATCATTCAGGACCTAATAGACGGAGCTCTGACAAGACCACTGAGCCCTGATGGGCGGAGCCCTTAAGGTCCTGACCAGAAATTATGTGGATAGAGCTTTATGGTTCCAAAAATCCTTGATCTTATAAGAATGTCTAAAGAGGATCCTTTAAAAAGGTTTGATAGATGTCGATGAGAACAAACTGAATCTTCACATAACTAACTTTTACAAATTAGCGTGTGCAATGTTTTTTTTACAAGGAAGTAAGCTTATGATTACTCACCATCAAAAAAACCTTTAATTGAAAAGGTTCCCATACAAAATGCTAGCAAAATATGACTTCACACTTCCTACATGTCATTTTGCAATCGTTCTTGAGTGCTATAAAAGCTTGTAATAGAAAACTGACAGTTAGCAACAACTAGTACATAAGTAGCTCTGTATACTACATACATATGACTCGACACATGAAGGGTGACGACAGATAAACAGACATTCAGATGCTATCTCAAACATACAACGCTGTCAATCACGATTATTGAGCATACGCGTGTGAAAACTCAGCACCAGCCTAACATGGTCTTCCTTCACTCAAAAGATATAGGTCAGGAGGATTCTTTCTCCACTGGTGTTGGAAATAGTCTAATGTAATTTGAGCCGTTCTGGCGAAGGAGTTTGAAGCACCCAGGGGTCATGAGATCTTGGTATTTACATTCAGTAGTTAGCCTTGTGTTTATTTGATAAAAAAGTAGGTGGGAACATTTCCTTGTTGGTTCTTCTGAGGTGTAGGCAGTTAGTTCGTGGGTTCGGTTACTTAAAGGTGGCTAATTAATTTGATGGTATTTTCAAGAACACTGCCTACTGTTTTTGTATTTCCTCGCCTACGTGGGAAAATTGTAAAGGTTGGCCTCTTCCGTTTCTTAATGACGTGTAAAAGCTGGCATTGAATCTTAAACCCCAGTGAAAATGACCAAGATAAATAAAGGTGGTACGAAAAAATTTAAATTATCTGCAAACCGTCTTACCAATACAGTAGAATCGCGAACGTCAAAAATAGTACCTATCTTTTATTGTTATGTATTCTTATATTAAAATAATAATAATAATTATGTGTGTGTGGTACACATATTGTCTTTTTTTATGGTTAATAATTTACGGTGAGCCGGTGTTATAATTGTCTCCGGTCATTCTATTTGAATAAATGTTAGTCTATGAAAGCTACTCGTCCTGTTTTATTATCTTTCTATTGTCCTATTGAATAAGAAAAAAGAAAAGAAAATACAACAAATTGTCTCTTCCCCTTCTAGAACCAAAAATACGGGTTAGGGCCAACTGCTCTCACAGATAGGAGGCCGACAAAAAATCAGCAACTACTTTCGAGTTTCAAGAAATAAACTAGCTATGGACGCCATCTATCCACTTTCTGAAGAAGTTTGATTCCTTTTTTTAATCATGCATTTTTCTTTTATCCTTAAAGTTTATTACATAACATTCCAACAGCAATAAACCACACAATGCTAAATTATTCAAGTAAATTTATTGTCAATATTAAAGTTTTCAATTTGAAATACTAAATAAACTTATTTAGAAATTCTATTTACTGCCATCTATCAACAGAGCTTAGAACCAATAACGATGTTGATGAACCAGCTCGCTGGTGTTGATTTAGTTATTCACTGAAGCGACAGATGGCAATGTCTTAAGCGTTTAAAAATTGGACCGAAATCTGCTTTATTAAAGTATCAGGTATAAGTGAATTTCTATGGTCAGCAGCGCTGGTTTTTCAGCAATTACCTATATTATATAATTACCAAGGTTAGGTAGGTAATAGGTTCTAGCCAGAAATTAACAAACAAATTCATAATGCTTTAAAACAACTATTAGTAGTTTTAAACTGGTATTTTAATGTAACAAAATTTGTTAATCATTTAACTAATTTAATTAGTTAAAACATTTAATATTAAAGCTTACAAACTAAATAATCATAAAATCCACCTCATAGTGTGTTACTCACGTACTTACAAGAACAAAATAAATCCGCGGATCGCTGCCTTTGCCCTACAAGTGATGAGCGGAAAGCGATTTAAACTAAATGTATTTTTAAATCGCTTAGTAAAATAGTTAGTTTTATTGTACCTATAGCGTAATCATGCATCCAACTTTTGTTTTTGTTTTAGTTTTCGTATTTTTTCAAAAAAATCGCTAAAACAACATGATTGTTGTTAGAAAACATGTCGGGTCAAAACATGTTATAAAAAAGTTTCTTGTCTAAGGTCTAGCCTATTTTTTATTCAGCCCGCTGACAGCTTAGGCTGCCATCAGACGGAATGAATTCCAACTGTTTCAACTGCATTCCAACTGCAAAGCAGTTTGAATGCAGTTACCAGTACGTTACGAGTATTGCAGTCGTACTAAACTGCATTCAAACTGCAAGAATGCAGTCCGTCTGTTGGCAGCCTTACAGTCGAGCTCTCATTCCACCTGGTGCTAGGAAGTAAAATGGCTGGTGCTAGCTGTCACTTTTTAAATATCATTAGTATTCAATTTTAACTTACTTAGATTAAACTAACTCGTTAGTTAATTCAACGATTGCGATTATAATATTACAATAGAAATACCTAGGACCTTATTATTTTACTAGGTGACAGCTAGCGCCTGTCATTTTACTCCAGTGAATTAAGCTCATTTCAGACTACGCTTTATTATATAATCGCTTATAGCATATTAGTTCATAGCACAACAATATCGCTCGTCATACATTTATTTTGGAACATGTTCGCAATTTGCATAACACAGGTATTATTGGAAATGTATGGCGAGCGATTTTTTTGTGCTATAGGTATGATTTATATTATAGCATAGCTTGACAATGGAATGTATTGCAAGCAAGATCCGCTATCTCTTCTATTTAGCGTCAAACCTCTTCTACAGTTTAAGCCCCGGTACGCCAACGGTAGTTTCATAACCTGGGATAATAAACTAAAAGCCTTTGAACTTCCAGCTCACAAAGAAAGCTTATTACATTAAAATTTCTTTATGGGAAACGTGGTGGGCAATATCGCGCGTCACTTCGTTTACTTGTTAATCTTAGAGCGGCCATGTTGGTGTTTTATTTGTGAAGTAAAAGGCTTTTTGGACATTGTACGTTGGACGTCGGAAGAGGTGAATGTTTTTGGAAGATAAATTAGTGTTCCATTTATAATTGGCAGTACCTAACTATGTTGTGGACCTCAGATAGGCAGTCACTCCATGTAAAACACAGGTATTCAGCTGCATCCGGTTAGACTGAAAGCTGACCCCAACATAGTCGGGAAAAAGGCTAGGCAGACTAACCCTTCGGGGATTACAATGATGTTTCTATTTACAAAACGCCGCGTAGGTACTTTTGTCGTTCATCTAAACACGCGTAGGTACACACGGCTACATATCAAGCTATACATTTCCAGTTTATGCTGATCTCGCATTGCATAGGATTTCCGTAGAATGCGAGGTCAGTTTATACTGAAAATGTATAGCTTGATGTGTAGCCGTGTGTACAACATTGAGTAGGTAGGAAAGTACTTTCGATATGATTTCTTTGCTACATTCTCTTTGAGGAGTAAAAAAATAAATTACTTTTTGGTGTGTTGTAAGTAAACATTTTCAAACGTTTGAAGGCAGCGTTTTTAATAATAACCAACGAAGACGTGATGACAAAATGTAATGAAATAGGCATACCTAAAGAAGGCTAGTAGGTAAAAAGCAAACGCAAGCACTATGTAAAATGTTAGTTCTTTGTCACGCTCTATTTTATAACATAGACAGGCATATCCCGCGTATATAGGTACAGTCCAGCCGCCGAGAGAATGCGTTCTTGACACCTGTCAATTTCATAATAACGAATAAAGATATTTAAATTAAAAAAAATATTCAGTGCACACAAAAGCACAATTAAATGATAACAAATTACATGAATTTAAATAGAAACAAGATGGCAATATCAAAAACGAACCAACATTCAATTTTCCATGGATTACCAAGGTTTTCTGTAAATCAATCATAACTTGAAGATGAATTGGTGATTACAGTAGAAATTGGGACTTGATATATTATAGCATTTGAAATTCGGTGTGACAGCCTGATGATCCGTCACACATGGTATCCTAGTCCTAGTATGAACTCCAGTCTATAACAAAGGATCGTATTATAAACATTTTTGTTAAATTGCTTATTCTTGTCTTATAGTTATAAATATAATAATTATGTTATACCTATGTAGTATTTGTGTAGGGTTTTTATTATAACGGTTTATTTTTATACAATAAAACGTGGAGATATTATACAATCAAAATTAAAGATCTACCACACTAAAAAAGTGACGAAACATTATGTTACTTAAAAAAACTTTATTACCATAATCAGACAGATCATAATCGCTTGCTCCCTTGCTAACCCATCACTCACCCGCTGGCTCCCCAGCCCCAATCTTGAGGTAACATTAAATTTGTCAAAGAATCCGTGAAAACATTTAAGGTTCCTTTTGATGTTAGTCGCCAGTATTTGTTTGTTTACATTCATCTATCGAAACGTAGGACCTTGTCAAAGGGGCTTAATTTTAATAGGTTTCAAATATTTTTTAATACCTTCCAAATTGGAATGTTTTTTTACTAATGCTTGTTTGTTTTTTTTCGTGAATGGCGACTAGCGACGTTTTTTTTTTTTGTGTAAATAGGTATAAAATCTATAAATATAAAATCAGGGTGATTTAGTGAAGTTTAACTTTGATGTTTTTACGATTCGTAAAAGTATTTTTTTTTTAAACACGGCGTCTGTCTTATGTCTGGGGTCTTTAGCGTGCTTAGTTTTGTAATCCGTTTTCAATGGTATGGAAGTGGGTGTTTTGGAAATTTGTTGATGACTGATTTGGTTTTTTGTTGAACATAATAAATAGAAAAGAAATAAAAATATTTATTTTGATCAAATTAGACGCACATACATAAAATACACACACTAATCCAAAGTAGCCTAGTAATATTCAACAAATAAAAAAAATAAAAAATAAAAAGACAATACATTGTCTATTGTCTCGGGGCTAACCAATAATAGCCGCACGGGTCGATCCGTCAGGTTAACTACGTTTGCCAGGGTTGGTCCGTGGATGGGTGACACTCTTTACATATCGGGACTCCTCTGTGGTTGGTCCCGGCTGTCATTGATCTTTGACAGTCGTTACGGGTCGTCCGAAGCTTGAAATTCTGACAACCAGTCTTACCAAGGGGTATCGTATTATCCAGTTACTGGGGTGTGGAGGTCAGATAGGCAGTCGCTTCATATAAAATACTGGTATTCAGCTTTATCCGGTTAGACTGGAAGCCGACCCCAATATAGTTGCGGAACGTCTAGGCAGATTGATTGTTTGACGTCAGAGCAGGTCACATTAACTGAATAACAATATTACAAAATTAATGATAAACTTTAATTATACTCTTTTGTAACAGCTGAATCCATCTCTATCCTTTTGATTTTTTCGCAATTTCATCTACAAAACCGCTAGTTAAATAATCTTATTTGAACAGGCACTTTCCCCTATAATATTCCTTAATTATCCTATCAAGCTTTATAATAATAACATGTCAGTGTTACCGATGTCGTGACGTCACCAAGGTAAAGCCGTGTCACGCCACAAACCACAGAGCTTTCAGAGCGGTCTGTGGCGAACGCGGGGCGCAATTCAATTTTAACATACAGGATGGAAACTTTAAAAGCCTGCGTTTTATCGTAAACATCAGAGTTACCAACGTAGATATAGGTAGTTATTTGAGCTGTCTGGATATTTTAGGTAAGGTAGAAAATCATCAGTAAAATTATTTTTCTCTTAGAGTCGTCAGAAGGGTCGAGATAAACACATAAAAACTGCACTTGTCTTCAAAAAGTTTTCGACAAATCGAAACAAAACTCAAGAATCTACACTATTTTATAGAGTAAAGATTTGTATTTTTGTTTGTAATGAATTAACTCAAAAACTATTGGAACGATTTTAAAACTTCTTCCACCAGTAGAATTTTATATTATCACTGAGTAGGTAACATATTAGTAGGATAACATAGGATATCCTACTAATGTTATAAATGTACATATTAGTAGGATAACATAGGATATCCTACTAATATTATAAATGTGAAGGTTTGTGTGTTTGTTATTCAATCACGCAAAAACGGCTGAATGGATTTTGATGAAATTTGGCAAACAGATAGCTTATAACCTGGATTAACAGATAGGATACTTTTTATCCCAATATTCCCATGGGATCGAGATTTACGCGGGTGAAACCGCGGGGCACAGCTAGTAATTTATAAAGAAATCACGCGGGCGAAGCTGTTAGCGGAACCTAGTTTGTACATAAACCTATGTAGGTATAAAACATAACACATAACATCACGCCTGTATTACTCCGAAGGGTTAGACAGAGGTGCCTATTGCCATCAATCGGGCACAAATCCAGACGACGATGATGCAGGTATGACTCATTAATTAACCCTTAATTGGCCGTGTGGGGTGTTACACACCCCAGTGCATATTTTAAAGTTTAGAACTCTTCAAATTTTGAATTTACTGCGCTGATGTTCCTGTTAGCTTCGTAAAAACGGGCCCAATATGTATTTTCATAAATTTTTGCCAAATTACACATCGTAAGTAGTCTGGATTACATGATCATATTGTTCATACTAATGCAATTTAGCAACTAGTTAACTTATAACATGGAACTCACTGAAATGCGTGTTACACATATTGGTTCAAACATAACTAATATTTGCACATTGCAACATTATTGCTCGTTTTTGCCGATGTGGCATTTGATTGTTTATATTTATGTGTGGCCATTTATACATTTCATACTATATCGGTAGATTACAACGCGATCAAAATAACTAGGTAGCACTTTAGTATTTTGTGAACTGTTTACTCTATTTTAGTATAATGTATTGTGACCAGAATGTTTTGTGGTTTCTAAGTCCATGAAAATAAAGTTGTATGAAGTATAAAAAAAATAAAGTATTAAAAACTTAAACCCAACTACGTCTACGACTTTGCAAGGGCAGGCAAATAGTCTTGCTGTTTGTTGCCACTTTCGAAAGCCTTAGTTTTCAGGATACAGTGAGTTCATTTTCATGGAGTAGGAGTGCACTATGGTCTCTCATCATGGTCTTTTACACAACATAACATCACACCTGTAATCTCGAAAAGGTTAAGCAGAGGTACCTATAGTACACCCACATTCCGCCAGATATGTCCACTCTTTTTTATATGTTCAAAATAAACGTAACAATGTTCACACTCGACACTTTGCTAGTATTGTGTTACACGATACGCGTAAAAGTTAGTGTAAAATATATAATATGTACGCGTTAAATTTGTTAGTATTCGCATATTATAATTTGCATCTGCCGCCGCTGTTGTCCGAACCGTTGTCCGTTTCGTTGTCACATTTTGCTATTTTTTTTACATTGGCTAGAGCAATTTTTTTATTACAATTTAGGCTCAAATGGTCATAGGACATTCGATCAGTGCCAAATAAAATATTGCTTTTGACTTGATGAAAACTTGACTCCGCAAACATCATGGTCCATATAGAAATAAGGGCAGTTCTTCAATCAACTCGTGACTAAGTAATAACAGCCACACGGGTCGATCCATCAGGTTAAGCTACGCTTGCCGGGGTTAGGCCGTGGATGGGTGCTTATCTTTACATACCGAACCTCCTCCGTGCCTCGGAAACCACGGTCCCGGCTGTCATTTGTGGATCTTAGACAGTCGTTACAGGTCATCAGAAGCCCGAAAGTCTGACAACCAGTCTTGCCAGAGGGTATGATACCCTTTGGCAAGACTGGTCGCCAGACTTTCCTTACTCAGTTACTGGGGTGTGGATGTCAGATAGACAGTCGATCCATGTTAAGTACTAGTATTCAGTTGCATCCGGTTAGACTGGAAGCCGACCCCAACATAGTTGGGAAAAGGCTAGGCAGATGAGATGATGATCTCAATGTTCTCTTTCTTCCGTGTCACTGCACTCACTGTGCAGATAACATTTACTTTATTCGAGAATTCTTACTGAGAACGTAGTTAAAATATTGTAGTATGAGGCTTTTATTTAGTTAATTTATGTTTACGTTTACATTTACTACTTATTTCTGGTTGAGTACATACCTATAGTTCTCGTTTTTTTTTATATTATTCTTTTTTTTTGGTTGGTATATTGGCGTGTGCTAGCTGACATAATGGCTTATAATTAGATTTATGTTTTATGTTGCGTAATGTAAATGATTTTGCAAACTTTTGAACTTTTGCATAGATTCAAATTTTTCTAACTGAACAGACAGCTGTGCTGCTGGGGAGTTTGTTGCGCCACTTCTTCTTCCCAGCTAAAGCACAAGGAAGTGGTGAAGGGTGGGCGTTTTGGGGGACTGTCTTATGTAATTTTTTACTATCGAAAAGTGCTGATTCTCAGCCTAGTTTGAATAAATGACTTTTGACTTTTGATTTTGATTTTTATTATTTATGATTATCATTGATAATTTATTTTATACTCTGCGTCCAGCGCTCGGTGTGACAACACGTCATGTTCTGGTTTGCAATCGGTCAATCGTCATCCTGAGGATGCCTCGTTGAGAGATGAAACACGTGTCGATTTCTTACAGGGTTTTTATGACTCTTGAAGAATAGTTAAGCGGAATAGGTTACTAAATATATCTACGTCTATTATTGTATTTCAAAATAGATTTCCGCAAATTAACGCCTGAATCAATTAACTATCATTTAAGATTATCTTTTCCATCTTACTATGACTTATGGCTCTGTCTGTTCACTGACTAAAGCTTCATCCTCTCTCCTTTTCTTTTCTTATTTTAATAATAATATACAATACAGTAATATTCTATCTATTTATCTTCTATTTCATTTTGATACTGTTTGCACGGCGCGAAGTTTTCCGATAGTTCGATGTCATGAACAGGCACGCATGACTTGTGCCCTGTCGGCCTGCAGGGAAAACGTGTTGCTAGCAGTTGCAGAAGTCAGATGAGACCTTGTTATATATTTTAGTAGGTATAATCATGTAAAGTATACCAAGGATTTGTGTCTGCATTACAAATGTTCTAATTATTATAAACTAGCTGCGCCCCGCGGTTTCACCCGCGTTAGTCTCAATCCCGTGGAAATGTCGGGATAAAAAGTATCCTATGTCCCATTCCAGATCATGGTCTACCCCTGTGCCAAATTTCATGTAAATACGTTCAGCCGTTTTAGCGTAAAAGCGTAACAAACAAACAAAGTCACTTTCGCATTTATAATATACAATACAAAAAAATACAAAATAATTTATTAGCAAAAGAAAAAGGTGATGACGGACATCGCTCGTACACATGAATTAAATTAGATTGAACATCACAATGTTTTGGTTTGATGGATATATAGTTAGGAATTTGGATTAATTTGAGAAGGGACTTCTGGGCAAAAACCGAAGATGGTGAAAGAAAGGTTGGCTTATTGGTGATTATCAAAGCAACCGTATGCTTGATATTTGAAAAAAAAATTATTTAATGCAATTTTTTTTTGAAAATATATTCCGATCTAATTTTTTTTTTAAATATTTTCGTCTACCTACTCATCATAGCATTGTTGAAAACTGAGATTTTCAACTTGAAAACCCATCTCAAATATTTTACCCTGTATTGTTTGAACGCTGGCTCTTCCGCAAAAGTTGTCCACAACTGATACTTAAATATTAGTATAGGTAAGTACGGCTCCCACAAGGCTGTAGAAGGACCTTATAATAATAATATTACTAACTACCCACCCATAAAACGTTAATTATACAACATACCAGACATTTTCCCAAAATTAACCAGCCGTACTCGTCCACTGAACCTGTCGCCACTTCATTTCGACTCCATTCTCAATGGCCGCCGACCCTATACTTCCCTAATAGTTAGGTACTACAGCCCTTCGGAGGGGGAAAGGCGTAAGGGTGGCAATTATAAACGCAACATCGCTTTGATCTCGCTTGACGAGTGCTTAAAGCGTAGCTGTGAGTGGAAAGGTGGCCGATATTTTACAATATGATGTTACTTTTTACTTTTAAAAATGTTGTTGATGAGTGTGAGTTTTTCTCGTACCTACGATACGTTTTTTTTGGTGTCTGGCTTTTTTAGCATTATTTATTTTTGGGATTTGTTGATGGTCGTGTAACTAATGCCTGCTTTCAAGGTTCAAAGCGGCAAATTAGTGGTATATCTATCAAACTTTTATAGGATTATTTAGAACAAACTTACTTTTCATATATTTTACAGTTTGAATTTTTTGCAAGACTGATAAAACAGTTTTTTGATTAAAAATATCAGATAAACAAAGGTAATAATCACAGGGACTGGACAAAGGCTTCAATCAAGTTAGCAAATCACAGTTCTCTGTCCATCAGCCGGGCCTGTTGCAAATTGCACTGAAACGCTTTGTAGTCAATCAGGGAATATTGCCAGATTTGCTACCTAAATGTTTAGTTTGGATTTAGCAGTAATCCATGTATGTTTACATACGGTATCGGCAAAATATTTGCATTTAGGTGCAACACTACAGTACGACACAACTTAGATTTAGCATCGGCAAAATTCGTAAATCCGATCACAATCCGAACTGAATTCGCCTTCAAAATCTCCAACCTTTATTATTGCTATTATTTATGTTAAAATGATCTTTACGCAAACGCAATAACTTGTAAAGTTATATAACCAAATACATTCGTAAAATTGAAATGAATGGTTTAAAAAAAAACTGTCTAGCAGCTATCATCTTTTCCCAACTATGTTGGGGTCGGCTTCCAGTCTAACCGGATGCAGCTAAATACCAGTATTTTACATGGAGCGATTGGAGATAAGCAATCGCTATATGTAAAATACAGGACACTACTACACCACAAGAATTTTAATTTACTCAAATAAAAAAAAAATAACCCAATATAGTTCCTATAGGTTGTATTCTTCATTTTTTGCTAGCTTTGGCTTATTTTTGTTTTAACATTATTATGTTGTAGCATTATTATTACAATCAATACGCAACATAATTAATTGAAAACCCAACACACAGAACAAAAAATATCGAGCCTACATCCAGAACAAAGTTCTCAGATTATTAAATAAAATCTTTACTCTTCAAAGAATAATAGCTTCTAATACTCGCCCATAAAGGTCCCACTATGCGTCTATAAGCTACTTTTTCAACTGAATAGCCAGCGAAGTACAAAAGAAGAACTAATGCTCTACTAACTATCAATAGGGATAGAATAACCCCTCTTTACGAAGAAAATATTGGTCTTACGAAGTACCCAGACTGGTTTGTGAATGCCGTCTTTTGTACAAGAAGGGGATGTCTTTGGGGGAGGGTTAAGTTATAGATTGTTGAGAATTACCATATAATTTGTCTCACTTATAGAGGTACTAGCTTGCGCCCGCGGCTTCGCCCGCGTGGTATGTCGATAAAAGTAGCCTATGTCCTTCACCGGGATGCCATCTATCTCCTTGCCAAATTTTATCGAAATCCGTTCAGTGGTTTAGGCGTGAAAAGGTAATATACAGATATAAAGACAGACAGACAGAGTTACTTTCGAATTTATAAAATTAGTATGGATTGGTATTTTTGTATAATGTATAATAAAGCTGAGGAGTTTGTTTGAACGCGCTTATATCTGGAACAACCAGTCGGCTTTGAAAAAATCGTTATGCATGTAATAGCCCAATTCTCGAGGAATGTTATAGGCTATTTGACATCACGCTGACAGCACGCCTTTAGGAGTCGAGCAAAAAGAAAAAAGTTACAAAGAACGCTAAGCAATAAGGAAGTAAGAGCTTGTACACAAAACTGCTTTGCGACGTTCCATCCCAAAAATCAGCGACGGTAGCGGTACCCTAAAATTTTCTTAAGAAAGCTTCTGCGTTGCAAATTCGCATCGCGCCGATTCTCAGTTTTGTGAACAAGCCTTAATAGCGCGGGCAGGCAATGCGATTTCATAAGGTGAATCGGGGGAACCCCGCTTTAGATATTGCACCTACCACTGTTTGTCTCTGTGTTCGCGCCCGACTAACACGACCCTATTCGACTAACAATGAGCGTATCTACATCACTAGCGAGGCGTACAACACTAGCCGGCGCGCATCATGGCGTCACACTTCTCTTCCTTCCGCCGCTGCACACACTCATAACCTAAAATAACTAAAGTCTACGTTTCTAATTTCTATCTTCTAAGATTCTACTGTACATAATGGAAACAAGTATAAATAAATTCTTTATTTAAAGCCAAAGTTCATCATTGAAGAAGACCTAAACAACAACCAACTTAATCTTTTGTTTCATCGCAAACAAAAAGTGGCGACCGTGACAGGACAGCACCGCGACCACGCGGGCCTATTTGCTGCCCAACCTACTTCTACGACGAAGCCCGAAGAAACCAACGAGACTGAGGTGCTGCATCGGTCTGTGGGACGTCGCAAGATCTGCCAATTACTAATGTGAGCCCGTTCCTTACTTGTTTCCATATTCCTTAACTTTCCTCTTTTGTCTGAGTGACCGTGTGCCTACGATTCGACGTTTGGTGACTATAGCTCAAGTTAACATTACAATCACCGAATGTTTTTGCACGTATTTGCGCTTAACAACGCCTAATCACTCTTTCATCCTATTTTTATAGGTTATTTTCTATCCAAGGGTCGTAATTTAGTTAAATTTGACAAACTAAATTCGCAACGTATCCCTAATTTATTTTCAAGTGCATCCTAAGTTATCTTTTAAAAAACCTATGGCTAAGCTTGAGTGTGTGCGCCTAAGGCCTTTAAAATAAAATAGAAAGCTACCAGCACGCACATCACCCCAAATCATCCATCTCGCACGCCTGTTGCTTGCTTTATTTGGTGTTCAGTCGCAAATCGGTACATTACAGGGTACCTACCTACGCTGAGTCTACGAGGTCACCCACTGTCTCCGCGCCGCAGCTGTCTACGCACCTGCTTAGCAGCTGTGCGGCTCCTCACTAGCTTCGCTGACGACCATCGGCCTCTGCTGCACTTCGGACGGCGAAACGAGGAGCGTACCGTACCTATTTTCTCTTTATTTATTAAAACTATTCGCGATGGCTCCTGAAGCTACGCTTAAAGATTTAATTGTCAAACGCGGCTCCATCAGGGGTCGTGTTACTAAGTTCAAAACCTATTTAGATTCCCTAGCTGTTTTAGAATCAATCTCACCAGTAGAAGTCAATAAGCTGGCTATGAAGTTATCGCGAATGGAGGCATTATTCATTGAATTTGGCGAGCTTCAAAACCTAATAGAGGTACAAAGTGAGACTGATCTGCCCAATGAGATAACTACTCGCGATTTGATTGAACAAGAATTTGATAATTGTATCGCATTTGCCCAAACATTTTCACAAACTCATAATGCTTCTAAACCGGAAGATAACAATAGTTCACACTGTTCTCAAGTCAATGAGTGTCATCACCATGATAGCTATAATAGTCTAGGATTCAAATTACCTGTTATAAGCATTCCTAAGTTCGATGGCACATATTATAAATGGTTAGAATTTAAAGAAATGTATAGTTCATTAATCCATGATAACTCCAAACTTATAAATATACACAAGTTTCATTATCTCAATTCCTATTTAGAGGGTGAAGCTGCCCGAGTACTAAGTAACCTAGAAGTTTCTGACAAAAATTATAATGAAGCGTGGTCCATTCTGTGTAGTCGTTATGACAACAAAAGGCAGTTAATAACTAACCATTTAAATTCTTTATTTCAAATTGATTCTATGCGTGAAACAGATAAAACCCTAAGATTGATAGTTGATCATGTCAATAAAAACCTACGTGCCCTAAATACTCTAGGGCTCCCCACTGACAAATGGGATGCCCTAATCATTCACATTTTACTGCCAAAGTTAGACAATGGTACAAAATTCAAATGGGAAGAACACAAAGGTTCCCTACCTAATGACCTACCTAGTCTTCAAGAATTCTTTTCATTTCTGAAAAATCGTGCTGATGTTTTAGAGACTTATAATAATAACAAGTCTGATAAAATGGATAATAAGAATAAACAAACAACTAATTCTACTAGTAACAATAAACAAACAAAATCATTTGTTGCTGTAACCTCCAAGGAGACTACTCCTTCTCTAGGTAAAATTGAATGCTATGTGTGCAAGGGCCCCCACCGTCTCTATGAATGCACAATATTCAAGGATAACACTCCTGAAGAAAGGAACTCTATGGTTGCGACTTTGAATCTATGCTCAAATTGTTTACGAACTAGTCACAATATTCAAGCTTGTAAGCTTCCAGGCTCTTGTCGTTTATGTAAAAAGAAACATAATTCTTTACTTCACTTGCCTAATCTTTCGACTGGTTCGCCTAGCACTACATCTGTATCGATGTCTACGTTATGTTCATCTGAAACATTACTATGTACCGCCAGGGTACGCCTAGTTAATCCCCAAACCAATGCAAGTATTACTGTACGAGCTTTACTGGACAGTGGGAGTCAATCGACCTTTATCACTGAACATGTAAAGCAAAGATTGAAGTTGACTCCTCAGCCATCAAATGTCAGTATAGTCGCTATAGGTGATAATCAACTCAATTTAAGCACAGAACGTTGTGCTCTCCAATTGCAATCTAATACAACTTCATTCCAAGTTTCTATGTTTTGCCTAGTTCTGAAAACTATAACTAGTAATGTACCTAAGGTTCCTTTTGATATTAGTAATCTTAACCTAAGTAATTTCGAGCTAGCAGACCCTAGCTTCAATGTGCCATCCTCTATTGATATGCTCATTGGAGCTGACCTATTTTGGGATTTAATAGGTAACCAACAACGTCCAATAGGTGAGAACAAAACTTGTCTCCGGAGCTCTAAACTAGGATGGCTCATTGCAGGTCCCATGCCTATTTCTACTCGAGCTTCATGTGATAAGCCTATTTTTTGTAATTTCATACTCAAAGAAGAAGAATCTCTAAGTGTAGATCAACAGTTGTCCAAATTTTGGGATTTAGAAAATGTTCCTGAAGTTCAGCCATGTACCTAGTAAAGAAGAAACCTTTTGTGAAAGACACTTTCTCTCTAACACCTATCGAGAAAGTGATGGTCGTTTTTGTGTAGGTCTTCCACTAAGAGATGAATTAGATTGTCTAGGAGAATCTTATTACACAGCCAAGAAACGGTTTCTAAGTCTTGAGTCTCGTTTTAGAAAAAATCCAGAACTTAAATTACTTTATTCTCAATTCATTCAAGAGTATGCTGACTGTGGCCATCTTTCTGAATCGCCTAATCCCAAGCCGCCTAATTCCTATTTTCTTCCTCATCATCCTGTTTTCAGGGATAAGAGTGAATCCACTAAGCTTAGAGTTGTTTTCAACGCCTCTGAGCCTACATCTTCTGGTCTATCGGTTAATCACCTCCAAATGGTAGGCCCTTCTATCCAAGATTCTTTATTTAATATTCTTCTACGCTTTCGTCAATACAAGTATGTTTTGTCAGGGGACATTGAGAAAATGTACCGACAAGTGCGGCTAAGAGAGTCCGATCGCGACTTACAACTAATTTTTTGGCGCGACAATGAAAATGAGGCTCTACGCACACTACGGTTAAATACAGTCACCTACGGCTTCGCCAGTGCAAGTTTCCTTACCACTCGATGCATGTGGCAAATTGGCGAAGAATGTGACAACCCTAAAATAAAAACTATAATACAAAGGGACTTCTATTGTGATGATTTGCTCACTGGAGCTGACACAAGTGACGAGTTACGTCAAATTCAGAGATCAGTTGCCTCTGAACTAGCCAAGGGATGTTTTCCCCTCAGGAAATATCGCTCTAATTTACCTAATCTAATAAGTCAAAATTCTATTGATAACAATGAATCCAATTTAATAATTAGTAATGCCACTAGTACTTTAGGCATAGGATGGTCTCCTGTTACTGATGAAATTCATTTCCCTATAAACTCTCCTGATAATACAAAGTGTACAAAAAGAACTATTTTGTCCACTACATTTAAAATATTTGACCCACTGGGGCTCATTTCTCTATGTACCATCAAGGCTAAAATATTCCTTCAAAGATTGTGGATGGATAAACTTGAATGGGATGAGCCAGTTCCACAAGACACTCAAAAATTTTGGATTAATTTTTCTAAACAAGTTAATTGTCTATCAACATTAAGAATTCCAAGACATGTCCTAATTGATAATTTAGTTTCTGTAGAACTCCATTGTTTCTGCGATGCCTCTCAGCAGGCCTATGGAAGTTGTATCTATTTACGATCTGTTGATAGAAATGAAAAAATTCTAGTTCATCTATTGTGCGCGAAGGCGCGCGTAGCTCCCATCAAGGCTTGTACTATTCCAAGGTTAGAACTATGTGCTGCTTTACTAGGTGCTGAGTTATGTGCCGCTGTCAGTAAAGCTCTAAGTTGTAAACTTCAACGTAAGGTCTACTGGACGGATTCAAATGTAGTGCTAGGTTGGCTTCGGAGGCCATGGTGTTTCATGGCCCCCGGCGGGCGCCGCCACCCGGCTCACACATCGTGGTCGGGGGGGCCCGGATCGCTGTCGAGTCCACCATGAAGTATCTGGGATTGGTACTCGACAGCCGGTGGGACTTCGGGCCCCATTTCCGACGGCTGGCGCCCAAATTGCTGGGCGCTGCTGGGGCGCTGTCAACGCTGCTTCCCAATCTGGGGGGCCCGAGCGCCGCTTGTAGGCGGCTCTACGTGGGGATCGTGCGATCGATGGCCCTTTACGGGGCCCCGATCTGGGCGGCTGACCTGACGGCCGGTAGTATCGCAGTCCTGCGCAAGCCGCAGAGAGCGATGGCCGTCAGAGTCATCAGGGGGTATCGCACGATCTCCTACGAGGCGGCTTGTGCACTGGCCGGATCCCCGCCCTGGGACCTCGAGGCGAAAGTACTCGCGTCATCGTATCGGTGGCGCGAGGAAGCGAGGGCGCGGGGTGAGCAACCGATGCAGCGACACATAGAGCTGCATCGGTCTCAGCTTCGCGAGGTCCTGGTGGCGGAATGGCGGGACAGGCTTTCACGCCCTACCGCCGGCCTCGACATCATCGAGGCGGTCCGGCCGGTGCTCGAGCGCTGGCTCGGGAGGAGGCACGGCTCCCTGTCGTTTCGGGTGACGCAGGTGCTCTCGGGGCATGGTTGCTTCGGGAAGTATCTGTGTCGCATAAACAGGGAGCCGGACGCTCGGTGTCACCACTGCGTCGACTGCCGGGAGGACACGGCGCGGCATACGCTGGCAGAGTGTGCCGCTTGGGAGGAGCCGCGCCGTGCCCTCATCTCAGAAGTAGGCAGTGACCTCTCGCTGCCGGCCGTCGTTGAGTCGATGGTCGACAGCGAGGAGTCCTGGGACGCGGTGGTTTCCTACTGTGAGACAGTCGTCTCGCAGAAGGAGGCTGCGGAAAGGGAGAGGGAGATCTCGTCCACTCACCCGGCCCGCAGCAGGCGCACCGGGCGTCGGCGGAGGGCGGATAACGCCCTCTTCCAGCCCCCCTAAATGGGTCCAGGGGCGACGGACTCGGGGACGTCCGTCGCCCCCCATACATCAGGACCCGAGGTGGCGGCGCGTAGTGTTCCACGCGCGCCCCTCTTAGACGTCACGGGGGGAGTCAAACACCTCACTCCCCCCCCTGACCCGAGGAGGCCCGCAGCGGCGGGCCGGCACCAGTCGGGGGTTGCGGAAGATTTTTACGTTCCCGCGACCCCCGGCGTAGGTGTGAGTCGGAACACCGGGGTGGTTTTTAGTCAGTAAGAGTCTGACAGACCCCTCCGCCCGCCCCAGGGCGGTGGACATCCATGAGGATTTTCCACCCCGGAAAAAAAAAAAAAAAAAAAAAAGGTCTCCCGACAAAACTAAAACATTTGTCGCTAATAGGGTTGCCGCTATAATTGAGCTTACCGACACGTCAGCCTGGCGCCACGTTCCTACCGCTGAAAATCCAGCTGATCTTGCGTCACGCGGCGTGGATCCACAAGACGTCATTAAATCCGATTTGTGGTGGTCCGGACCCTCTTTTCTCAAACAGCCTGAATCGACATGGCCTGTACTAAAATTAAATCTAAATATTGACTTACCTGAAATAAAGGCCATGCCCGCTGTGGTAATAGATGATCCACCTACGATACCTAACTTTCAACAATTTTCTAAGTTGTCTACGCTACAGAGAGTCTATGCTACAGTTTTAAGGTTTATCAATAATTGTAAACACCCTAAAAATAAAACAACAGGAACACTACAAGTTCCAGAGCTTAAGAGGGCACTATCAGTTCTCATTAAAATAGCTCAATCTCAATCTTTTCCTAAAGAAATAAATTTATTAAAATCTAAAAAACCCCTAAAGACTAAGACTAATATTTTATCTCTAAATCCATTCCTCGACGACGTAGGACTCCTTCGCGTTGGAGGTCGTTTAGACAAATCTTCGTACACTCCTATGATAAAAAACACCCGATTGTTTTAAAGACAGATCATTGTCTTACTAAGTTAATTTTTGAAAGTGAACATTTACGCCTACTTCATGCAGGGCCACAACAACTTTTAGCCTCTATTCGAGACCGCTATTGGCCCGTAGGAGGTAGGAAATTAGCTCGAAATGTTGCTCGTAATTGTTTTACATGCCGCAGATTTAAAGGAGAGACTATGTCTAATATAATGGGTAATTTGCCTACCGATAGGGTTGAACCCGACTTTCCTTTCAGTACTGTTGGCACTGATTTTGCAGGTCCTTTTTTGATCACCGATCGCAAGGGCCGGGGGTGCAAGATAACAAAATGTTATCTCTGCATTTTTGTTTGCCTACGTTATAAATGCCTACATCTTGAAGTCGTTAGTGACTTAACTAAGGAAGCGTTCATTCAAACCGTGAGTAGATTCATTGCTCGCAGAGGAATGCCCAATACTATTTACTGCGACAATGGTCGTAATTTTGTAGCTGCCGCTAAAGAAATAGGTAGCTTTCTAAGAAAGAACAATGAACCTATAGAGGATTTTGCTGCTCGCCGGGGCATTGAATTCCGCTTCTCACCCGTGTACGCTCCTCATTTCAACGGAATGGCAGAGGCTGGTGTGAAATCGGCAAAATTTCACCTACAAAGAATTCTAGGCCAGTCTCACCTAACTTTCGAAGAATTAACCACGGTATTCTCTCAGATAGAAGCCATCTTACACAGCCGCCCCCTATGTCCTCTCAGCCCTTCTCCCAACGATTTCCAGACCCTTACCCCGGGACACTTTTTAATTGGCAGGTCATTGACGTCACTGCCCAAACCAAGCATTGTGGACTCCAACGTAAATCGTCTCAACCGCTACCAGCGCATCGAACGAGCAAGGCAGCACTTCTGGAAGCGCTGGGCCTCCGAGTACGTCTCAGAACTCCAACAGAGGACGAAGTGGCTAGTAAAGGGCAAAAGTCTTCAGCTCGATGATTTGGTGCTGATCAAGGATGACCAGACACCCCCTCTATGCTGGCGTCTAGGACGAGTCAGCAGATTATTTCCTGGCTCCGACGGAATACCTAGAGTCGCCGATGTCAACACAGCGAAAGGAACAATTCGCCGTGCTCTAAACCGTCTGTGCCTGCTGCCTGCCGCAGCGGAGTAATTGGGTTGAAAGCCCCTTCAACGAACTAGTTCTTTCAACGGCCGGGAGGATGTTCGCGCCCGACTAACACGACCCTATTCGACTAACAACGAGCGTATCTACATCACTAGCGAGGCGTACAACACTAGCCGGCGCGCATCATGGCGTCACACTTCTCTTCCTTCCGCCGCTGCACACACTCATAACCTAAAATAACTAAAGTCTACGTTTCTAATTTCTATCTTCTAAGATTCTACTGTACATAATGGAAACAAGTATAAATAAATTCTTTATTTAAAGCCAAAGTTCATCATTGAAGAAGACCTAAACAACAACCAACTTAATCTTTTGTTTCATCGCAAACACTCTGCATCACCCAAAGTAAACCCACCTCTGCACCAACCTGACTGGTAGAAAATGACTATAGCATTAAGTCCTCCTCTGTACATTTGTGTGCTTAAAGTATTAAATAAATAAACAAGAAATTACATGCGGACGAAGTCGCAGGCAAAAGCTAGTGTTATGTTAAATCGCTCCTCGCTTATGACTTGTAATAATCCCCATAAACTTGGTCTTGGATTGTAAACACGCGTTTTTTCGCGGTAAATACAATGAAGTGAATGATAGTCGAATGGAAAAACAAGTCATTCAGCTTGTCAATCGGTTTATTTGTAGATAAACTTGTGCAACCTTCGTAGCCACTAAGTTGCGTGATTTAGTATCGAAATTATGATTATAAATCATGAAAATGACAGGGAATTTGTATGGGGTTATTCTAGGATGATTCAAAGGAAATATTACTCGTATAATTCTATGATATTACCATGGATTACTATGAAGTACGATAACGATATTACAGACTAAAATTTAGTATGTAATATCGTTTACATTAGGTACATAATATATAATTATATATGTAATCTAACACTTGGAATTAAACTTGTAATTAAACTTTAAATACCTATATAATCTTAATAATAAACTTGTAAAAGTACATGTTTTCGATGATGTAATGCGATCACTGCAGTCCTTGTGATAAAATGTTTAATTTCAGGATCGATTGAGGCGATTACATAATATTACATAACGACTTTAATCCCCGAAGGGCTAGGCAGAGGTGTGTGGTGCGTGGCGGTGGTGGTGTGTACACACATAATTAACTGTTTACCACACGGTTAACAGTAAACTACTCCAGTAATTTGTCTATCAATCAAAAATATTTTAAATTAGCATCCCAGTTTAACAGTGAAAACATAACTAGCCAAACAAAGACATCATGAATCCGACCCAAACTTTAATTTTCAGAAAAATAAAAGAAATCCCTCAAAAATATTCGTTCACAATAAGCTCAAATAAGCTATGTTTTTCCCACAAAATCATTTCACTCATTATTATTTCCAAACCAACTTATCTCCAATATCGATATGATAATTCGATATTCGTAAATAACAATCATTCGATAAGTCCAATCATTCGTTCAATTCGACACCGCTCATTCGATTTGAGCGTAGCGACATCTACATATCGGAATGATCCCGAGTTGATTGTGTCCAAAATAATTGGATTTCTCATGCTGGACTGTAGGCTTTTAATGTGGAAGGTGAAATGAACTTTAGTTCAGTCGCGCAAGGTTGAATATTGGTTGTGAAATCAAAATTTGCCTGATTATGAACAGCGTATGATAAATGGTGTTCAAATTATGTAGTACACAATACTATGTAAATTGTATAAGTGGTTATATTTAATTTTGAAAATTCAGGGTACGTCCTTCCTTCCTTCCTTCCTAGATAAAAATATCTTAGTTTAAAGGTAGGATCCACTTTGCAAGGAAGCAATAGAGCGTCCTAGCACGTATGACACGTAAATACATTGAGTCAGGTCGGAAGTCTTAACCTTGGCCAAGACATTTGTGCCGTCTGTCATTCGAAGATAAGGTCATAGCCAAGAATATCTTGAGAGAAAGGAAGGTATACTTACTGTCTTTTAAGATTGAAAGATAATTAGTTAACGTGCATTTAGAACAAATATTCCACTAGTTTTTTTTCAACCAGATAAATAAGGGTAGAAATAAAACGCGTAATCAAGAAACCATTATGAGGGTAAAGGAGTATCGTGATACCCAGTAACTGGGTTGTGGAGGTAAGATAGGCAGTCACTCCCTGTAAAATACTGGTATTCAGCTACATCCGGTTCGAATGGAAGCCGACCCCAACATAGTTGGAAAAAGGCTAGGCAGGCATTATAAGTGTAACAATTGTATCGTTTGTAAAAAAAAAACAATATTGTGTCACCCTATGTAAAATTTCTAATTTATGTCTGTAATTTTTATGGTGTACATAATAAAGAGTATTCTATCTATCTATCATCCTGAAAAGTTCAGAAGTTACAAGGTGAAACTAGTTTTCGATTTCGTTGTAATTTCGCAACAATAAATTATCACTCCGAATTACAAATTAATGTTGAATGTTCAACGGCTAGAGAAAGATTGAAAGAGCCGCTTAAGGCCAATTCTCGTACAAAATAAGACAATTCTCGTCTCACATTCAAGTCACAATCTGTTGTCAGTCAAACTTGTCAAAAAAGATGGTAAATTGATTGTATTTTTGACAGATTGCGAATGAGATTAGAATGCAAAAGTTCATAAATTACGGAAATTGTCCCACTACTGTAGTCATTTAAAGTACTTTCATTTTATTTCTAGATAAAAGTGTAACACCCGGAATCAATCATTTGAGTAGCTTATTCGTAATTCGTTTATTTAGCATAATCAACCTATAACGTTCCCACTGCTGGGACACAGGCCTCCTCTCAGTGAAAGGGATTGGGCCGTATTCCACCAGGCGAGCCCAGTGCGGGTTGGTAGATGTTACATGTCTTCTAATGTTTGGTTCTAGGACATGCCGGTTTCCTCACGATGTTTTCCTTCACCGTTTTGAGAGCAGCAGTGATGAAATAATTTACACTAAGTAAAGCACCTGTCTGGGTTCGAACCTACGACCTCGTAAGTCGCGGCCGTTAACACTAGGCTACCGCTGCTCTCGTTTCGTTAATTTAAGTAAAAAAATATAATATCACTTCTGATTAATTTAGCTACTGGTTATAAAAAGGAATATAAGCAACATAACAAAATATAACAATCCGTATTCACAATTACGTGTTTAGATCACAAAATGAAAGGCCCAACTCGGCTTTATCATATCATCAGGCGCAGAACAATCCAATATTAATAAATACGCACGTTTTGCATACAAATTATCTGCAATGGGAATTATAATTTTCGTATGAAAACAGTGTACAGGCTAAAAGTGGATAAATCAAGTCAAAAAGCGGTATTTCGGTCTGCCGAGCCCGCTTTTCGTAGCATAAATTCGTTTTTATGAAACCTAGTATGCATTACGTAAAGTACACGTAGTGTTTACGCTCAATGATTTCATTTGGTATCTGGGAAGTTTATATTTTTCTGCGAAATTAAATATTAGTCCTTGATATATTTTTTATTTCCTCAGTTTAGGTGGAGCGACGATTTTCGCAGGGTGGTTGGTAGTAGTTGAATGAAATTTTCCGAAAATTGGAGAGGCCAGCAGTGGACTGCAGTTATAGGCAGATGATGATAATCATATTTTTTTATATATTTATTAAAAACACCTACTATATAATTTGGAATTTAGCATAGTCTGGAAAGGCTTTTGATACTGGGCCGGGTGGAAGGAAAACGCGCTCAAGGCAGAGCACCAGCAAGATGATCAGACGCGATCAAAAAGGTTGCTGGAGGCAGCATCTATCAAGCGGTCCATACTGCAGAAGACCGCATAGCTTGGAGACGCGTCACATGTGGTCGCGATCCTCAGCATTGAGGGAATGACGAAGAAGAAGAAGACTATAATAATTTAAAATACATTTTACATAAGATTTTTCGTTCTGTAGGCGTACAACTCATTCATAATTTTATGAGACATTAGATTAATTTAAATTGGATTAATAAATATCTGGAATCTCTGTTGTTGCCTAAAAATCATTTTTGCTAACTTTTATTGCTTTTGATTACCACCGTAATAATATGAAAACATCTTAATGATGATATTATCAGTACACTAATTAAAAGTGCCGTGATATGCTATAATTAAGATACATGCGAGATCTAAACAAATTATAACAAAAAGTGTGGGTTAAAACTGTTCCGGGAGAATACCATTATCTGTTAAAATATCTTGCTTCCTCCTACTTTATAGCCCATAATCTTGTTCAAGTACTGCATTAAAACCTCTTTAGAACCGACAATGTCGAAGACTATTGAATTACTCAGAACTATGTTAGTCTGTAAACAGATTTGAGTTTAAGTAACGCCGAAAAACTCGGTTAGCAAGTGCACACCGTGAAACGAATGGAGGAACGATGTACTACGTAAACTTATTATATGAGGCTGTACTTATGTTAGTGAAAGGGCGTTAGATGCCGGAATTGTAAGGAGGCTGGTCATGAACCCCTTTTCATAATGTAGATCCCAAATCAAAGTACAGAAGCAACTTTGAATTTGTATTTACTAGTACCGCACCAAACAGCTTTGACAAACAAAATATTGATAATACACAATATTGCTGGCGTATTGAAGAATTGTATGATGTCATTATTTGTTGAATATCCCTACTCTCATAAGGGTGATAGTATAAGTATTATTTTCACTCATAATACACCACGCTGCTACGCAATACGCTACGCTGCTACGCAATACGCTACGCTGCTATGCAATACGCTACGCTGCTACGCAATACGCTACGCTGCTACGCAATACGCTATGCTGCTACGCAATACGCTATGCTGCTACGCAATACGCTACGCAGCTACGCATTACTCTACGCTGCTACGCAATATCCTACGCAATACGCTAAGTAGAAATTTTAATTTATTTATTTATTGCATATAGCCTATTGTCATACGGCATACGTACAGAAATACAAAAATTAAAAACCGAATGATTTTAAATAATTAATTTTTACTGTTTGTATTTCTTGTACGTGTTTTAAAAAATTAACACAATTTTTTCGAAATATAAAAAGCAAACATTAAAAAACGGATCTGTTTGCGGCCAAAAAGGCTCTTAGTAAACCTAGCAATAATCCCTCGTCTGCAACCGCTGCAAGATCTCCTATTAAAATACCTTTTTATACAATTTTCACACATAAGCCAGAGAACAAAATATTCCTCGTGTGCATCAATTCTACCAACCTTAACGCGAATTTTCACTACAAAAGCAAGTTACCGCAAGCTCGGGGCGAGACAGTGTTGCCAACCGCTTGCGTACAAACCACTGTCTATGTATGTGTATGAGTGAGTACTGAACTATTATTGGATCAACCGGTAGCAAGATCTGTGCTTCTGCTGCTGAATTTTGATAGTGGTAAATCAAACCAAGGTTATGATGATAATCTTCATTAAATCAATCAAAATAAAAATACTTTATTTCACATAAACCTTCATGGGCACATATGAAACGTCAGAAGCTAGATGCGCGGTTCCAATTGGTCGTTTCCTATGGAAAAGAGCCGGCCAGAAACACCACGGTTACTCTTTTAATAGTTATTTATGCAACTGTTATATAATAAGGGCACACTAAACACTCATGTGATATTATTATCACACGAGGCGAAATCCTAATTATTTAAAGTTGCATACAAGACTTTATCTACACCCATGATATGAATGTTCTCATAAGTTTCTTTGCAATACCAATAGCGAACAAAAATGGCGCGGTACGACGTGAATTCAAAATTTTCGAATTCGAATGTGTTTTGTTTTTAAATTACGGTGCTTTGTTAGTGAAATGCTCGTGAATGACAATGTTCTTTTTTTTTTTTTAATGAGTTGCATTATGAAATTCAGTACAACATTATAACACCCGTTTGGATGATATTATGGTTACTATGACACTGGGTGTTTTAATGTTGGCAATAAGCTAACTGTTTCAGAAACATTTAGAGAGGATTTATAGCATGGTGTAGATAAAAATACTTTTACAATATTTTAAAATTACAGTGTTAGTAGGCATGGGAGGATAATGTAGGCCTTTCAACAAGTAAGTACCTTCAATACTTGCAATTAATAGAATAGAGTTAGACAGCTCAGAATTTGCCTACGAGTTTAGCACCTTCCGTAGCGTCCATCAGCTACTGCATCGTGCAGGCAACAGGACACGATGGACTTGTTTGTGGGACAGCACCACATTTACATTCCAGGGCGGAGTCAACTGTGAATCTCCACCTGAGCAGGTTTCCCTTGCTTTGACCTACTTGGGTCAGGAGTCTATTTAAAGACTTTCAAGTAAGCCAAGAGCAGTGGTAGCCCAGTGATAACGGCCGCGACTTACCGTGCAAACCCAGACATGAGCTTTACTTTATGTAAATAATTTCATCAACACTGCTCTCAAAACGATGAAGGAAAACATCGTGAGGAAACCGGCATGTCCTAGAACCAAAAAGTCGAAGACATGTGACATCTACCAACCCGCACTGGGCCCGCGTAGTGGATTACGGACCACTCCCTCTCACAGAGAGGAGGCCTGTGTCCCAGTAGTGGGAGCATTATAGGCTGATTATGTCCAAGTGGATCATTTTCAGCAGGTGGAATTATGCAATAGTAATGTTGTAATGAGCTGATCCAATGTTGTGAAATTAACATAACATCCCGCCTGTATTCCCCAAAGGGCTAGGCAGAGGTGTACCCGTGTGTAATACAACTACATTATGTGTAAATGACCAGGGACAAATCCAGAGTCTGGGCTGCTACTGAGAAATTGAATAATTCATTTCATGGAAATTATGGAAATACTAGCTATTTCCATAAAAAAAAATGAGGTACCAATTTTATTTTTTCATGCCAGTCATGAGCAAAAAAAAATCTGTGACTGATATTGTGAAAGCAGAGTGTTAGACCATACGCTACGGTTCCAAATATGTGTGTGTTAATAATCAAACTTGTACATTTCAAAGTTTAATAGTATTGAAATTATGAATTTGTCCCCTTTATCGAAGATGAATTTTTTACACAAAAAAAAACGAAAAACATTCTAAAAAACAGCCATTGTAAAAAGAGTTGTACCTCCCTTGTTTGCTCGCAGCTTCCGGAAGCAAGATGTTTTCTATTACGTCATGTTTGAACAGGGATATTGGAAGCGCCTCCTCTCTGTTGCAATGCAAACATTCAAACATCTTCTGATTTTAAATAAGATGCCTACAGGACATTTTTTGAACTTTTGAAGAAATCATTGAATGTTTCATTTTATGATGAAAATGATGTAATAGATAAAGAAATACCCATCATCATTGGTCAATACAATGTGAAGACATATATTCGATCTTCTGAATTATTATAGATTACTGTAATAATTACATTAATCTATAATAATTCAGAAGAATATATATAAAAATAAATCCCTATTTCCCTTGGTTACGCCATCACGCGTGAACGGCTAGACCGATTTCGAAATGTTTTTTTCACATAACGACGAAGTTATCTTACAATATATTATATCAGAAGAAATGCCCAAGATCCAACCTATATCAGTGACATATACACTGTAATTAGTTTTGTTTCATTTCTAAGACGGATTACATGTCCAAGTTTGTCCTTAATAAGAAAACTTTGTGCCAACGTCAATACAAAGAATTTGTGATATATGTATTTGTCGTTGTAATAACACGGAGTTATGATTGTGTTTTATTATATCCACATAGTAAATATATAGATAGTGAGCGTGAAAGCTGAAAAAGACAAACAGATTAAAAGTATCTTGACCTGCCTCGCGGGGTTGTCGACATGTGGGATGTTGATACAGCAGTCATTGTGCCAATAGTCGTGACGGCCAATGGCATGATTGCCAAAACCGTCGACCAACACCTGAGGAGTCTCTCGTTAGACAGCTGAATCAAGGGCTTACTCCAGAAAGCGGTACTTCTGGACGCGGGTTGTATTAGGAGGTTCCTCTCTCAGGAGCCCGGACCACCGGTATCTTAAACCCTATTCCCGATAACGGTGGGCTACTATTTTTTAATTTTTTTAAAGTTTTTATAAAAATATTTAAAAATGTAAATTATATATTATGTTTAGTAAGTAAATTAAATAAATAAAGGTAAAGTAAAAAGAAAAAAAAAAATTGCAAAACACGCCTGTATTTCTCGAACGGGTAGTCAGACGGTAAGTACCACCCACATTTACCAAGTTATAATCCAGTTCCATGTCAAATGGGGTGACGTGAGCCTATTGTCATCAACCGGGCACAAATCTAGACTAGAGTATCTACTCAGGTTCCTCTGTTTTTTTTTCATTAGAAATTAAGCACAAGTAATGAAAAAAATTGTTAAATAAACAAATTACACTCCATATCGTATCTTAAATATCCTTACTAATATTATAAATGCGAAAGTGAGTTTGTTTGTTAAATTTTCTAAAACGTTTGAACGGATTTAGATAAAAGTGCCACATGTAGACCATGTCCTGGACTTTTTATCCCGATATTTTCACGGGATCGAGACTTAGGTGGGTGAAATCGCGTGGCGCAGCTAGTTGTCTATAATTTTGAAAAAAAACAAGTAATAAAAAAAATCAAGTAATAAAAACTAAAACCCAACTACGACTTAAAAGGTATAAACAAGACACCACAGACAGACAAATTAAAAATCCGGAGTCACACGTGTTAGGGCATCAATCGAACAGATTACGTGTGACTCCGGATTTTTAATTTGTCTGTCTGTGGTGTCTTGTTTATACCTTTTAAGTCGTAGTTGGGTTTTAGTTTTTATTACTTGATTTTTTTTTAAATTCTTTTGGGGTTATAATATATATATTTTTGAAATGTGCTCATTAAGCCCTTTCATTTGATACCCAACATGGTACGATAAAACCATTTTTTTTTTAAGTTCCTCACTTTATGTCCTCTAGAGGGCGCCATTTTTTATTTAATGTGACTTCTCATAGCCTATAACCAGCGGACAATCAAGACGCTTCCAACGATACCTCATTTGTCAAATTGTGATGTGTGGTTTAGAAGATAGGAGGGAACAGATGAACATTCATACATACATACATACATACATACATACATACCGGTCAAAATCATAACCCTCCTTTTTTAAAAGATAAAGATAAAAGATAAAAGATAAAAGATAATTTATTTGTTAAACATGCGGTTACATAAACTGACTGATCAGACATGCAAGGTATCGAATTCATAGATGTGTGTGCGTCCATGTTTTGCCAATAACGGCGTACAAATTTTGTAAGTATAGAATATTACATTCAATTGCACTTTACATATTAATATAGTCATTCTAAATTCATCTAATTGATTACAAAATACAAAACAAATAAATAATAATTGATGTCAAGATAATATAAATGATGTATAGTATATAGTCAAAATAGATTAAATTATGTCCAGAATATTCATTAATAAGCAGTCAAATAGAATCATTCAAAATTGATTTAAGATTCAAATTATTAATCATAGAAAATCAATAAATTTCAATTTTTCATTTCATTTTAAATATGTATATTAGAAGTCGGAATAGAAAAGTCCTGTTCATTTAAAAAATCTATAACATTGTAAAACACTTTACTAACTAAAAAATTCCTCAGCTTATTTTTGAAAAGTGACAAGGGCAGTTCTCTCCAACTTTTCGGTAATTTATTAAATATGATAGGAGCCATACCGAAGATACTTTTGCGCATGAGGGTTGTTCTCGCAGTCTGAGAGCATATCCTGCTATTGTCGCGCCTATTACGTGGGACTACTTCATCTAATCGTTTAAATCGGTGTGGATTTGTTTTGACAAAAACAGCCACTTCTAAAATGTACAGACATGGCAAAGTAAGAATTTTATATTTTTTAAAGTAAGGCACGCAACTATCAGTAGGTTTCATTTTAAATATTGAACGAACGCATCTCTTTTGAGCCTTGAACACCGTGTCTTTTTCTGTTGAGTTTCCCCAAAAAATGACACCGTAGCGCAGATGAGATTCTGTTAAACCATAGTATGCTTTAAGTAATGCCTCCACACTTATTATAGATGACAGTGTGTGCAGGGCATAGGCAGATTTATTGATTTTTTTGCACAGGATTTCGATATGGGTTTTCCAATTCAGTTTTTTGTCAATGTGGAGCCCTAAAAATTTTGTTGTTTCTACTTCTTCTATAGGCTGGTCATCGTAGTGTATATTTAAGTTACTCTTGCTATTGATCCGTTGACTAAAATGTATTAATTTAGTTTTTGTCAGGTTAATTTTTAAGTTATTGTCGTCTAGCCACTTTACCATTAGATTTAAAGAATCATTTATGTCACTTTCATAAGTATCAACACTTTTAAAAGGTATCGTTATGGTGCTATCATCGGCAAATAGTGTCAGAGGTTGAGGGATGCCTCTCGGTAGATCATTAATGTATAATATAAATAAAGGAGGCCCTAGAACACTCCCCTGTGGCACACCAAACGAAATTATACGTTCTGAGGATTGAGATACAATTTCATGTTTACTTTTCATATTAATGTGGTTTATATTTGTTATTTGAGTTCTGTTATGTAAGTAAGATTTAATTAGATTGTTGATATTTCCTCTAATTCCATATGCTTCAAGTTTATTTAAAAGTGTACCATAATGCACATAGTCAAAGGCTTGCGTCATGTCACAAAATACGCCACAGACCGGATTCCTCTTATCCACGTTAAATGTAACATTATATAAAAAATCATAAATAGTCATATTAATCGTTTTACCTATTCTAAATCCTTTCTGTTCCTCGCATTTCTTCATTTCTTCGCCGTAGTCGGGTAAAAACTAAAACCCAACTACGACTTAAAAGGTATAAACAAGACACCACAGACAGACAAATTAAAAATCCGGAGTCACACGTGTTAGGGCATCAATCGAACAGATTACGTGTGACTCCGGATTTTTAATTTGTCTGTCTGTGGTGTCTTGTTTATACCTTTTAAGTCGTAGTTGGGTTTTAGTTTTTATTACTTGATTTTTTTTTAAATTCTTTTGGGGTTATAATATATATATTTTTGAAATGTGCTCATTAAGCCCTTTCATTTGATACCCAACATGGTACGATTAAACCATTTTTTTTTTTTAACTTCCTTACTTTATGTCCTCTAGAGGGCGCCATTTTTAATTTAATGTGACTTCACATAGCCTATAACCAGCGGACAATCACGACGCTTCTAACGATACCTCATTTGTCAAATTGTGATAAGTGGTTTGGAAGATAGGAGGGAACAGATGAACATACATACATACATACATACATACATACATACATACCGGTCAAAATCATAACCCTCCTTTTTTCTTCGCCGTAGTCGGGTAAAAACTCATTCGATAACTTGGAGTAAAGGATTTCCTCCTACATATTTCTTTTTTGCAGTCAAAATAAAAAGTACTTCGGTAAAGATGGTTAAATAAACAAATACTCCATATTGTATCTTAAATATTGTCAAGTGCAACAAAACACAACATAAATGCCAGTTCACACAACCCCAAATCACCTCGGTACACACTGCAGTATATTATTGTACCGAATATGTACCATCCGTTTGTCTATTAGCAATCACCTGCACAAGACAGCTAACACGCTTCGACGCGTCCTGTGCACCAGCACAGCGGTGTTTGTGTGCCGTGTGTGAGGGCACTAACGTTGTTTTGTAACCAACTCACTAATTGGACGGGGTACGTTGTGACAATTTATTATATAGGTCTATGTATATATGTGTATGTCTGTGTTGTCATTGTTATACTCACCATTATGTTAGTGAAGGCTTGAGTGAATTTCCTGTCAAATCTATGGTATTGTGTAATTGGTCATCTAAATAACAGTATGGATATGTTCATAGATTTAGTTGGAAATGGAACTTCTCAGTAATAGGATCATTGGTTTCCTATAAGCTACGGCTACATTGTCGCGTTTTGGCGAACTACACTTTACACGCTCTCTTTCACACACAGCCTGACGTCTCGCTGTACAACAGAGAGCGCGCGAAGTGTAGTTCGCTCTATCACGACAATGTAGCAGTAGCATGACCTACATAGATAATTACAGAAAACAAACGAGTTTGGTATGTAAGCAAGAAATAAACATGTTTTCCCTACTCGGGAAATATATATCGTTTTTATGTGCATAATAACTTTCACCAATGAAACTGAAGGCAATCAGCACACTTAAAATCGCGTTCCTTTCCAGTTCACATCGAGGCGTGAAGCGACGCGACGCTGCGCGCACTTTTTAACAATTATCGAACTTATTTTCTTCACGAAAATGTATAATTTCAGTCTGAGGGTTGACACGTGTCAAAGTACGCTGAGATGCGCGGTGCTGCACGCAGCGCGTGTACCTTATTGTGTAGTAAATAAATTGTATATTGTAACAGATCATAAAAAAACTGCGCGTCGCGTCGCGTCTTGGTGTATACCTACTGACCCTTGGTGTCATCATTGTTAAGGAATTTATATTTCGCGATTTATATAATGTGCTGATCACCTATAAATGAACTAAAATTAGGTGTGTTTGCCTACTCATCTATTTTGTTGCCTGTACTTTAATAATTATTCATAATATCTACCTATACCTAACAGTGTATTGTTATTGAAGAGGGGAAGCATTGCGGTGGCGCCCTCCTATTAGGCTCTATAATAATACCTAATTGTTTCCTAAACAGACAGGAGGGGGGCTAACTTCATTACCAGCCATGTCTGAGTGCAGTTTCATTATGTTGTGGGTACCTGGGGATGTTTGATGGGCTGCTGCGTGAGGTTAAGCTTTATTTAAAAAATAAAGAAAAAGCATTAAGGTTCCCCCAGTCAGGCGCGACGCGACTGTAGTAGAACCATTTCTATGAGAATATCATGGAAATTGTTCTACGAGAATCATGTCACATAGTCGCGTCGCGCCTATGTGCGGGAGCCTTTTGGATTTGGTCAGGAAGATAATTACAACACAACTTAATCATACGACAATAAATAGAAAGAAAAAAAAAAATACGAAGGAGGTTCAATGATTGTGGTCGACATTTCAGTATGTATGCAAAAATAAAAAGGTCATCCGATAATGCATCGAGAATAAGATCGAGTAAAGGATTCCTCCTATAGATTATTTTTTGAAGTTATAATATAAAGACCTAAGGTAAATAAATAGTGCTCCATTCTTTTCAGTGGTATTAGGTATGTCTGAATCGCAATAAATACAGAAATAAAAGTAATGCAGCATTATGACTCCCTACTATTTTGAGTACCACATCTCTACCCTATTTTAATTTAATTTTTACTTTTTACACCATTCTGTTCCGTTATGTTAAAAGCTTACACACATTTCCGTTTTATTTATTCGCCTTTATTTTATTTCATTTAAATAAATTATTGCAATCGTCAACAAGATTAATTTGACTTTATGCGTTTTTGTGGCGACCATCAGTGGTCCCAACCGAATCGAAATTTCCACTTTTAAATTCGTTCTCTCGTAAAATCATTGACCCATTTCGGGAACGTTTAAAATATTAGCGTAAACATTTCCTTATTTTCGTACAGATCAAAAGAATTATCCAACGAAATAATCAGTTTGAGAGTGCTTAGCCCAATAATAATTAATTTAAGGTTCGTTACACAAGTGCCCACTTTCGTTTCAACGAACACAATCTTTTTTTTTCCATTTATAACCTTTTAATAAAAGGTTGGCAGACGTCCCTTTTATGGGACAACTTAATAAAAAAAGGATGGAGTTCAAAGGGAGCGTTTGGAGTGTAATTTATGCTTTAAGAAAAATGAATGTAACAGGACACGTTCGAGTTTTATTGTTCTTACAATTGAGGTAATAGGAATATTTGTATGGGCGAAAGTTTTGAGAATGTGTAGCCTACTTTGATATAAGTTTACCTCTGTTATACTTTTTTCTTTTTCTTTGCTTATTTGCATATAAGGCGCTTGCGCTGTGTAGTTTATTGGTAGCCCGTCTCTTACACTTGTTTTCTTTACAATATTCTGATACTTATGACAGTATAAATGGACACAATTATTATTATATCGCAACATTATTAGTGACCTCGTTGGTCGAGTGTTCGCAAGTGCCACTGCTGAGCATGTGGTCCCAGGTTCGGTTCCCGGGTCAGGAAAAGTGTTATTGGGTTTTCCATCAGGAATTTCTTAGTAGCAGCCTGGAGTATGGATAAGTGCCCGGTTGATGGCACCCGGATCTGGAATAGGCTCGCCCCGTATTACATGGGACTTAAACATAAATGGCGAAATATCGGTGTACTATACCGTGCCTACCTATAGATACTGTGGGTGTGTGTGTGTGGGTGCCTACACCTCTGCAACCCTTTAGGGAAACACAGGCATGATGTTTTGTTATTATTAGTTGGTGAAATTGGGTATTTATACAAGAATGCTACTAAAGAATAGTTTTTATTTTTACCCGACTACGGCGAAGAAAAAAGGAGGGTTATGATTTTGACCGGTATGTATGTATGTATGTATGTATGTATGTATGTATGTATGTATGTATGTATGTATGTTCATCTGTTCCCTCCTATCTTCCAAACCACTTATCACAATTTGACAAATGAGGTATCGTTAGAAGCGTCGTGATTGTCCGCTGGTTATAGGCTATGTGAAGTCACATTAAATTAAAAATGGCGCCCTCTAGAGGATATAAAGTGAGGAACTTAAAACAAAATATGGTTTAATCGTACCATGTTGGGTATCAAATGAAAGGGCTTAATGAGCACATTTCAAAAATATATATATTATAACCCCAAAAGAATTAAAAAAAAAATCAAGTAATAAAAACTAAAACCCAACTACGACTTAAAAGGTATAAACAAGACACCACAGACAGACAAATTAAAAATTTTTTTTAAACCTCTGCTGTGCCAAGCTTAGAGTCTAACTGGATGCAGCTGAATACCAGTATTTTACATGGAGCGACTGCCTATCTGACCTCCACAACCCAGTAACTGGGTAATACGATACCCCTTGGTAAGACTTGTTGTCAGAGATTCGGACTTCTGACGACCCGTAACGACTGTCAAAGATCCACGAATGACAGCCGGGTCCAATGGCTTAACGTGCTTTCCGAGACACGGAGGAGTCTCGGTATGTAAAGATGGTCACCCATCCACGGACCAACCTCGGTAAGCGTAGCTTAACCTGATGCGGAGTGGATCCATTTTTAGCAAATACATCCAAAGCCAGACTAGATAATAATATATTATGAACTTCTAATAACAACTATTAGTGTTTGTTTTGCGGTCATACACACATATGGCTTGCGTTAAACGACCAAGTTTATTCATTTAGCAGCGAAACAAATTTCAAGTGATTCTCGACCTTATTGCACAGAACTAAGGTCTTAACCAACTGTAAAAAGAAAAGTTTAATATTGTTTTCAATAATTGGGGAACTTTCAAATAATTTTCAACCTTATCACAAAGAACTAAGGTCTTAACCAACTGCAAACAAAAAAGTTTAATATTGTTTTACAGTAGATAGCTCTATATGAAACTGCATTCATGTTCTTATAGCACATGTAGGTAAATATTATACGATGTGGGTACTAGGAGGGACAGTTTCTAATTAAAATTTTCCGAGAAATATAATTAGAATTGACTTGGGTGCTCTTTATAGAAGTAATTATCTATTTTCTTGAAAATAAAGGCACAGTATAAATAAGTAACAGTACTATATCTTTATAGAAAGCTGCTGAAACGACGCGATTCAAAATCTCAGTGTGTCATAACGCAACAGTATCGAGTGCACGGCAGTTACGCACAGACGCGGAAGGTTTCTCTGCCGCGCGGCCGTAGGTCGTTATTTCAAGGTCATTGCCCAGATATAATACGGTTCATATATTATACTGTGATAAAGGTTATAGAGAGACTGGAATTCGATCTAAATATTTAACTAAATGGCCTGTATCGTTTCACAGAAGTTTCTTGTCGTGTTTTCGTCAGCTTTAGTTGAGCTCTTTGTAGATAAGTTATTTTCGGATCTTATATTTGACTGCTCAAAGTACAGTATGCCCCACATCAGTGGTGGATTTTGACCTTTAGCTGGCCTAGCGCAGTACGGAGTTTAAATAGAATATGAGACCAGATTGTACGGTTTTTTTTACCACTGACCTGCGGCCTTCTGTAGGTATCTTAAAATGATGTTTGGGGTTCCGTACCCTACGGGTGCCAAACGGAACCCTACCTCCGTTGTGCGTCCGTCTGTCTGTCAGCGGCCTGTACCTCATGAACCGTAAGTATACACAGTTGAAATTTTCACAGATTGTGTATTTCTATTGCCGCTTTACAAGAAATAGTTAAAATAAAATAAAGTTGCAAATTAAAGGGAAAAACGAAATGTGTTCTTTTCGGTTTTTCTTGCTATATTCGTCTGCAACTCCGACTCGCCAAATCGGTTTTTTACCGGAAAAAACCGAGCAAAACGGTTTTTTTTGTACTGGCCACGGGACGGGCGGCGCGAATGGCGGTGCGGCAAGCTGTGCGGCGGGCATGGCATGACTATACATTTCTATTCATTTGTTTTAGTCACAAGACGCTTCGCCGTTCGCACTGCGCGAAAATTCACTGCAACGAATGTCCCGTGGCCTGGCGGTAATGCTATGTTGTTTATGGGTTTCTATCTTTTGTTACCAGTGGGACTTATACGACTACGGACTTATTACTAATTTGTAATACGCGTATAAGTGCCGAGTCTCAACAATATTTCAAAAAGGCGCTTCACAAAAAATGCGTCAAAAAATAAACAAGCCGTTATCACCAAAGATGAGAAGAGGGTGCAAGGCTAAATCGAATCCCCTCGAGCATGTGTGAGACCCTTGTCACACGACAGTCGTCATTTCATGGGTATCTTGTTCCTGCAGGCAATTACAATGTGATTGACCACGCACCAGCTTTGGTAGACCTCCTCCTCTCCCTTTGAAGCACTTGATCTATGAAGTGTGAAGGGAAAGCGTAAGGTTCAAAGAGGTCTTGGTAAACTGGTCGGCTGTATGTACCAAGTGTTTGGTCCGCTGGCTGGATTGATTGAGCTCTGGCTTTGAGTTGGTACTCTGTTTCAATAATGAAGTGATTGACTGTACGACATAATTTTGTATATATTTGATTGGAATTACAGTCTGTTTGAGGCTGTGATGTCATTATAATATATTGGCTGTCTTTTGCGAAGTCTGCGTGTGGAGGTAATTATTTATTTTATTTTATGAAAATATTATGACTATTTATCAATTAATCTGCCAATCCTGTTCCCAAGTATGTTGGGGTCGGTTTCCAGTCTAACCAAATGCAGCTGAACAAAGAAAGAAAAAAGCAGTTTTTATACATTTTTGTAGTATCCAGTAGTTAACTGCTGCATTTAGTTTTTTTTTGGCAATTTTCCCATTTAAATGACAATCTTATTTTTACTCCCTCGTTGGTCTAGTGGTCGCAAGTGCTACTGCTGAGCATGAGGTCCTAGGTGCGATTCCCAGGTTGGACAAAGTGTAATTGGGGTTTTCCATCAGGAATTTCTCAGTAGCAGCCCGGAGTCTGGATTTGTGCCTGGTTTATAGCATTAAACTAGCCCCCGAGTACATAGGACTTAACATCTAATGAAATGTGGGCGTACCCTACTATAGGTACCTCTGTCTGAACCTTCAGGGATTACAAGCGTGATCTTATGTTATTATTTTATTTGTGAAAATTCTACAATCTCATTTTCTTATTTTATTCGTAAGTATATACTATCATTGTAGAGTTGGCAACTATTTAATAGTAATAATTCGTCCAATTTCATGAAATCTTTACTCTTTTCAATAATAATGTTTTTATTTATTTATTTTATTAAGGTTAACCAACAATTGTTTACACCAGTACATTAGCAGCATATTATTAAAATAGGATACAATTGCGGGTGCAACAATTAATTATAGGTTAACACCGCTAGCACAAAAAACAATGGTAAAACTATCTATTATTAAATTACAAAACCATCTATTATGTTGTATAAAGTTGGTAGATTATGTTCTTCCTTAGCTCCCAACAATGCAGATAACTGACAAAATAGAAATAAGTACCAAAAGCTAAACATTAAAGTGGCTTTTTTAGCACAAATAAGTCAATTCTCTCTATGAAATAAGCAATCAAGATACTTTCAATTCTTTCAGAAAAAAGGTCGAACCAATAAAAAAGTCTCTTGAAAGTATTTCAATAATAAACGACACTTATTTCAACAGAAGCACTATAAATTGAATGGATGTCTTTACAATGCATTCGCTTTTGATCCAGACGGTCGCTATTGTTGTTGTTACCATTGCAAAACAATTGTGCTCACTTTGAATTTGTATTTTATACGACCCGCCCGTGCTTTGCATGATTTTTAGGGTTCCGTACCCAAAGGGTAAAACGGGACCCTATTACTAAGGCTCCGCTGTCTGTCTGTCTGTTCGTCTGTCGCCAGGCTTTATCGCATGAACCGTGATAGCTAGACAGTTGAAATTTTCACAGATGATGTATATCTGTTGCCGCTATAACAAAAAATACTAAAAACAGAATAAAATAAATAGCTCGTTTTTGCTCGATATTGAAAACGGCAACAGGTAGACGCTTGAAATATTCACAGAATATTTAGTTACATATTCACTTTAAAAATAAATAATTAAATTAAACAGGGGCTCCCATACAACAAGCGTGATTTTTTTCGTGCGCGAGTCCGTCTCGCACTTGGCCGGTTTTTACGACTTGACAAAACATCTTTAGTATACACGGTTAGATTTCAGTCGTTTTAATCCGCTTAAGGGGTCATTGTACTCATCATTATGAACAACTCTTACTATGTAACATACCTACCCAGAAATCGCGAAAAAAAAATCAGGTGTTCCCCACATTTTTGTTCGCATAACTCGTCAAAATGAAGGGAACAGCTGATTTTTTTTGCAAATGTACGATTTTCGGACTTTTTAAATTACAATTCTGGATTTGCAGTCGGAGATTCGACCGTGACGTATATCAATGCATGGGAGAACATTGTTTCAACTACAAAGTTAAGTTTGTTCTTGGAATAGATTTATCCCAAATACGGAACCCTTCAATGGCCCTTCAATGGCCGACACGCACTTCTTAACGAGTAGTTTAACTAAATTAAGTTATATAAAGACTAGAAAGTTCCAATGAAAAGAACACAATGCATATTTCAGCGCTTTACTAAAAGGTTTATTTATTAATTAGCAAACTTTGCTAAATAAAATTAAGTAAATAATTTGTTTACCTGGGCCTGCAAAACATTATTAAAACCTGCTAAAATATTTACTCATCTTTTATCATGCTATGTACATACACACGGCTACACATCAGCCTGTACATTTCCAGTTTATGCTGATCTAGCATTGTATAGTATTTCCGTACAATGCGAGGTCGGCTTATACTGGAAATGTATAGCTTGATGCGTAGCCGTGTGTACATAAATTAAGGATTGTATACACAAAACCTTAGAGATTTATCACAGAATCTTCTGTATTAATATTTTCACGAAAAATTTTTTTTGCTGATGAATTTTTTTTTACTTACGTGGTGTAAGTGTGTGTGGGGTCAACACAATCAGGCTCATGTCACCCTTCTTAGTATAAGGTGAAGGGCAATGGGAGGATGCAAATAAGTTGCAGTAGTTTAACATGAAAGATATGAAGAACATTGTTGCGCATGAATTACCAAAAATGATTGATTATCTATTAATGTAATTTAGCTTTGTAATATTACTTATGTAAAACCAAAAATGGTACAACATACTTGGGAAAAGGCTAGGCAGATTGATTGATACATATTATTATACCTACTCCTCCGTGGCTTGGAAAGCACGTAAAGCCGTTGGTCCCGGCTGTCATTCGTAGATCTTTGACAGTTGTTACGAGTCGTCGGAAGCCCGAAAGTCTGACAACCAGTCTTACCAAGGGGTATCGTATTATCCAGTTACAGGGTTATGGAGATCAGATAGGCAGTCACTCCATGTAAAATACTGGTATTCAGCTTCATCCGATTAGACTGGAAGCCGACCCCAACACAGTTGGGAAAAGGGTAGGCAGATTGATTGATGTTTTTTTATTAATTAATCACTATTAAACCTTCTGATCCTTGCTTGTAGTGTGACAATGGCTGCCTGAAAGCGACGAGGCTGTTTGTCCTAGCAGTAACAAGTTTACACTGTGTAACCTTCGTTAGTGCGTGTCGCCTGCCTAAATTGTTTTGTTAGGCTACACGTGGATATTGTTAGTTACCATGCTAATAGGAGGAAAGTCTTCGTGTAAATAATTTACGTGTTTGAAATATAGTTAAGTACATTCCCCGCGGTTTAATTAAATAAGTACAAAGGTCAGTTCCCACCGAGACCCGACGCGACGCGCACTTTTTTATGATCCGATACAATATCGAATTTAATTACTACACAATAAGGTACACGCGCTGCGCAGCACCACGCATCTCACCGTACTTTGACACGTGTCAACTCATCATCTCCCTACCCTTTTTCCCAACTATGTTGGGGTCGGCTTCCAGTTTAACCGGATGCAGCTGAATACCAGTATTGTACATGGAGCGACTGCCAATCTGACCTCCACAACCCAGTAAGTGGGTAATACCCCTTGGTAAGACTGGATGTCAAACTTTCGGGCTTCTGACGACCCGTAACGACTGTCAAAGATCCACAAATGATAGCCGGGACCAACGGCTTAACGTGCTTTCCGAGGCATGAAGGAGTCTCGATATGTAAAGATGGTTACCCATCGACGGACCAACCCCAGCAAGCGTAGCTTAACCCGATGGATCCCGGACCCGTGCGGCTGTTATTACTTTAACACGTGTCAACTCTCGCACTGAAATTATATCGTTTCGTGAAGAAAATAGGTTCAATAATTGTTAAAAAGTGAGCGCAGCGTCGCGTCGCTTCACGTCGCAGTCTGTACTGACCCTTAGCCATAATATGAAACTAAATTTGCACAAGCCGATCTGGTAATACGAATGTCGACGATAGGCGATGGTGACCATTGTGATGTCTGTGCTCTGTCCCGCCAATGGTCGCGAATACACGATCGCTTACCTATATTAGGATTGCACCTATGGCCGTGTCCTGTTTAAAAGCGATCGTCGCGTGTCGAATACGGGATCGAAAATGCTGTTCTGGTCAAATATCGAGCATGAATTTACTGCTATCTAATTGCGTAACTTATTTTCGTAACAGATTATCCGTTTCATTTTGACAGTTCAACAACATTAATTGCGTTATTTACGTTGTTGGGCAGACTTTTTTTTCGAACTTATGAAGCAATGTAATAGAAATTTGTTTAAAAACTATTCAGTTTGTGATTGATCGTGTCGCAATTAGCATGCTGAACAATATTTTCGATTTATCTCGAAGAACGTTGTCAAAATAAAGCTCGAATTTCCAAGCATGATTGAGGAAAATATTTTTTCTTCTGTTCGCTTCCATCTTATTTATAGTTGTAGTTGTTGTTTTTTGCGCTTATTTAGTTTCGAAGCACTTTTTAAATTAAAATAAAACACAAACGTATGCGTTAATAGTCATAAAAAACGAAGCGAGAGTGTTTCGTCTACATCATTATCTGGCACCGACCATATTCTAGTCCGACCATTCAAAAATATACCCTGTTCACCTGCAATAAGGCTTTATCGTTTGAATGTGGGGTGACAGGATAATTTGTATACAGTTAGTTGTTTTTATGGTGGAGGAGTATTCCTGTCGTGGATAATATGAGCTTGTTTGCACACTGTACGTTCATTTTGGACGCATACTCGTTAACAACTATAACTCGAGAGGCGGAAAAGTTGTATTTTTTTTTGTTTGTGCCTTTTTACATTAATTTGTTACTACGTGTTAAACAAGCTGTGCTTTTCGGATGTTTTATTATATTCTTTGTTATTTTTAGGGGTTCGTTATTTTTTAGGGGCTAAACTATTTCAAGTGCAACTCCATAGAGTTGCATTTAAAAAATAATTGAAAAATATTTTAATATGTTCATCTCTAACAAATAGACCTACTTGACTTTTAGTGACTTCAAACAAAGGATAAGGAATATGGAACCTGCACCGTACTTAAAATAACCAGTTTACCCAAAATATATAGTCTGACTTTGAAATGCACCAAACTAGATACCTCCTGCATACTTTAGCTCCTTAGTTTTACCAATAATATGAAAACAAAGATAACGAAAGTGACTGGGATGTTGTGTTACCTAAGTGACGTCAGAAAGATAAAAGTCGCCAAGCTAAGTCGTAAGGGTATAATGAGTGAAAACTTCTTTTGTATTCATGTTTTAACTATGGAATTAGTATATACTATACATACCTACCTATTGTTGACAGGTTACAGAGTGCCGGTCCAATGCCAAATGAAACAATAAAGTTAGCAAATGATTTGAATCACAAATTGCTTAACAGCATAGATGCAAGCAAATTACATTTTTAATCACTTGTCTTACAGATCAAAATCGAACATGCGCTTCATGTAAACGTATTTAGCTTCACTTCGTTCACACCACTATCGGGACTTCCCCCAATATACAGCGCTGTTATTGGTCAACAAAACTTAACTGATCTCAAAGTAAAAGTTTGAAAATCTTCTAATTCCTGCCATAAATCATGAAAACATTTATAACCAACAGAAATATATAAAAGTTGTTCATAGATTCGACGAAAATATGTAATAAATCAGGCGCGCATTTAAGCAGAAACGGGAGAAGTCCTACATCGCGCAAGTGAAGTTTTCCTGCTAGTCAGTATTTATACAAATGCCAATGATATTCCGTCGGTCTTCCTCTGGGGGTCCTCATCGACCGACCCGCTTGCCGCGGCCAGATACTTGGTGCTTGAACCATGTGGGCCTCGGATGCCATTGAAGTGTGCAGACGTATTAAGGCACCCTGAAGCAGGCGCGATATCGCGCCTGCTTGTGGGAACCATAATTCATTAATAAAATATGTATACGTACATGTCTGTCACGCTGTTTCTCCATTCTCTCCTCCTCTGGGTTCAGTTAGGCATCCGGGGCGCCTCATGGTCATGTCATCTCAGTGACTGGCTATAGCGACCCGCGGTGGCTTAGTAAAGTCCACTGCGAACAGATGTGTGAACTGTCCTCACCACGGGAGAGTTGGCTCATCTAAATCGTGGTGCTTGGAAGATCGAAGACCCCCAGAGGAGGTACCCGCTGATATAAACAGCGTTAATAAAGTATAATTCCGCAAAAACAAAACCTTTTGTTTTGTGTTCAATTTTTTATATAAATTCAAAGTCAAGTCATTATTTTTCTAATACGCCATTAAAAGCCACTTTTGAACGTCATCATTTACTTACTGACAAGAAAATATGATTAATTGTAGTTAATTGAACCTTTCAAAAGGTAATAATGTATAGAGAATAATTATTATTTTGTATACGTTTATTGTTTTAATTGTTTATGTGAAGACGATGTACCTGGAATAAAATTACTACAATATGTGCAAATCTGTTTCGTATTACGATAAAAAACGCCGAAATAAAACACTTTCTCTGTAATTTGTGGTAATAAGATAAATATATAAACAAAAATAAATAACATAAACTTTTCTTCTAGTCCCCAATAGAACGAAGTCAGCTGGCGGCGACGTCGTAAAAAGATGCCCATCCCTAGATAAATATTACCCATCTCTCCACTAGTCCATTGCTTACTCAAGGATGCATATCCGGTAGGCTCGCAAGTCCCTCCCTATCCCTAAGGGCACAGTCTATCCCTACCATTACCCGCGCCCCCCGGTCTACTCTTCGATATGCAAGGGCTTCTGTAGTTCCATGAACCATGAGGCTTCAGGGGCTAGTGCAAATCCTGGGGTTCATTCGATTTATCGAGTCTGGTTAAGCCACGCTGGGGTCGGTGCATTTCATTCATTCATTCATTCATTCATTCATAAGTAGTACGTTGTTTAAGGCTTATTGCCAGACCTTCTATACAAGTAGCCTGTGGGCCAGCTACGCTCGGAAATCAATGGACGCCCTGAGAGTTCAATACAACAACAGCTTCAGAATGCTGTTGGGGCTTCCGCGCTTTTGTAGTGCCTCTGGCATGTTCGCGCAGGCGCATGTTCCTGACTTCCACGCAATGGTGAGGAAGAAGACGGCATCGCTATTAGAAAGAACGCGGTCAAGTTCTAATAGCATTCTGAAGATGTTAGTGGACAAATTTGCAAGTGTTGGTTAGGCAAGAGTGATTCACTACAACAGGTGAATTGTGATATATTCACATCCCTGTATGTAAATACTGTTCTGTGAGCTTAGTACCTACTTATAATAACACACTAACATAACTTTTAAGTCTTTTGTAACTAACTAACTAACATAAATGGATCATTGTTGTCTTTATAAATAAATAATTTAATTTTAATTTTAATAAACTTTTCTTCTAGTCCCCATTGAAGAAAAGTTTATGTTATTTATTTTTTTCCCTTTTATTATTAATTTTCTGTGTTTGTTCATATAGCGGCAATAGAAATACACAATCTGTGAAAATTTCAACTGTCTACCTATTACGGTTGGGGTGCGGAACCCTAAAAATTAAGCAATGACAGAAAAATTAAGTTATGATACACAACATGGTGCTCACATATTTACAAATATTGCAACTGTGGACATAGACTCTATACTTAGTACCTTTCTTTGAATTCAATTGTCAATCAAAGCCTGATGGATGGTGATATTGTTTTCACCATATTATGTATACCGACCATACGTATATGCCACCATAATGTATGCCGATTATATTGATTGTGTGTTTGACTACCAATATGAAATCAAAATGAACAAGAAATTTTAAATTATTATAGCAACGAGTCGGCGGTTCGCAAGTCCTTGCTACTCGTTGTAGTGCATTATTTTCATTGGAGATATTTTCAACGAATAGAAATATAATTAATTAGTATATATATAATAATATTAAATCATAAACTTATCAATCAGAGTTACACAGAGATCCATGGCTCAATGTCTGAAACACAAAATACAATGAAATAATGAGAAAATAATATTTGGTGTAATTTTCGTGTTTTGAATATACGTTATCATCTTTACACCAATAATATTAGGTACATTCCGAGATTAATCCAGAAAATAACAAAGATAAAAACTTCACTTTCTAGATTAAAAAAACAAAAAGCTATGTTTCCGCCCGGGATCGAACCGGGGGCCTTCTGCGTGTTAGGCAGATGTGATAACCGCTACACCACGGAAACGATATGTGTGTCGGCAAAATATAAGTACATAAACATGACTTAAACTAAAAATGTAACACTTGGCAGAGAAAGTAGACTCTCGTGGTATTGGCTTGATCATGATACAATTTTAATCACGGTCTATTGATAGACATACTCGCTTTCTCCTGTGGCTCTAATGGATCTCGCGAGCCACGGAGGAGTCTCGGTATGTCAAAATGGTCACCTATCCACAGCCCAACCCCGGCAACGTAGCCTAATCTGATGTATCGACCCGTGCGGCTGTTATTACTTAGCCGAGTAATTCGTCAACTCGTCTTACATGCCTACGGCCCATTTTGGAAGTTCTTTTGATTTTCTGCAAGTCGTCTAAGATGGGCCGTAGGCATGTAGGACGAGTTGAAGAATTACCCACTTAGCCACTCGCTGCGCCTTGCGAGGAGTCCTTCCCAAATCCACTTGAGTTTCATAACCCGTTTTCCGGTATCGTAAACCTTCGGACAATTTGGTAGGCCGCGTAAATCAAACTCAAACTGCCAGACCATGATTAAGAGTAACTGAGAAAAAAAAAAACAAAAACAATTATCCATGGATAGGCGTGTTCTGCCAATCGGTTTATTTCAGTAGCCTCATCCATATAAATACAAAACAATACCGTAAAATATTTTACACCAGCCATTAGTTCCTCTTCCGACCTTTAACAAATTAGTCCAATTTACATTCTTAAATACCAATTATCGCAGACAAAAGGCATTCAATTTGTTATTAACGAAACATTTTAATTAAAATGGCTGCAATAATGGGCAAACAAATTTTGTGTGTGGAGAATAATTGATTATTGGTAATTATATTCAGGTATTTACACTGGAACTGTGTCCAAATATACGGTATTCATTCTTTCTTTATTTAATGTTGCCCGTGTGATCCAAGATAAAAAATAGCCTATGTCCTTCCCCGGGATGCCATCTTTCTCTTTGCCAAATTTTATCGAAATCCGTTCAGTGGTTTAGGCGTGGAAAGGTAACATACAGACAGAGTTACTTTCGAAGTTGTTTGTTGTGTTTCGTTTGTTTGTGTAGGATTATATTATATCTATTATAATTGTATTTCTATTATATTAGGATAGTTATGATTAGGATAGCTAGCAGAAACTGGCTTGATCAGGTAACAATGTATTACATCGCTTTACGGCCCTTAACCGTGACATTATGGAAGATCTCATAATTGCCGATGAACTTATTGCTGAGGTATCACCAAACAGTCTTTTAAAAGCATCGTTTTATCCACCATGCTCCAAAGTAACATACCATTAGGACCCTGATTAAAATATTATAATCATTAAAATTGATACTGTTTCTAAAGTTTTGAATAATTATAATAATTCTGCTGATGTATAATGATTATCATGATGAATGGCTATTGCATTCGCTATTACACAACACATCTGAGTGTTAATTATTCATCCAACTGCCCCAGAAGGGGGGTAGGTATCATTTTATAAGTATTTTATTTATTTACTAGCTGATTCCCGCGGCTTCGCCCGCGTGATTGTCGGTTATTGTATACTAAAACCTTCCTCGAGAACCACTATATCCATTGGTGACAATCAGTGCAGTAGTTTTTGAGTTTATCGCGAACAGGACGACCGACAGACAGACGCGGCGGAGGACTTTGTTTTATAATATGTATGTAAGGATTAATTTATAGGAGAACCAACAGCTATAATAGATAGATAACAATTAGTTAAGAAACATTGACAAAATAAAACATTAAACTATATTGCATAGTAAGCGAAAATGGCCTTACTGTAGCTAGCAAGTTGTTAAGCGACTCTCAACATTCATCAATTTCATTTTTATGAAATCGATCCAACAATTTTGCACCCCAGTATCCCAAAATATTAGCCGTTTGTGAAGCAAAAACAGAAGTTTTCGTGATTAATGAAGCTTAATGCTTGAGATTGCAAGTTGTTGATACTGTCAGCACCATTCTTTGAAGGTTTCCTTAACGAGTGATTAATGTTACGCGGATATGTTAACTAAATGTTTTAACCTTGCAAAAGTAGGTAACAGTAAAAGAGAGAAATTACTGAGTAACAAAAGTTGAGCTCAAATTATTACCTGTAGTTTGATTTTGTGTGCTTCCAAAGTGTCATTTATTGATATTACTAGTGTAGCTCATTGAAATTTATTACAGGTTCTTCCATGTTTATATAATTATTCATTTTTTTAAATCCGTCCAAAAATCAGTCCGTTTGTTTACTTACTGACTTAGACTTATTGATCGGTCCCTAGACCGACATCACTGACTAGAAACCTGCACGCCTAGCATGACCATGGTAGAAACGGGTTTTGTCGATGGAAGAATAGACAAATTGACAGATTGTGATGTTTATTTGTCATTTCGTCCATTCTTTCGTCGACAAAACCCGTTTCACGGTTGTCATGCTACGCGATACGCGTACTGCAAACCTTAAGGTTGGCATCGTAAAACAATAATTATTTGAAATACGGTACTCTAATACTAAATACTATATTAAATAACTGTATTTTAGAATCGCAATAACGATAACATTGATAACAAATTGTTATCAATGTTCTCGTTATTGCGATTCTGCCAAAGTCTCTTCTAACTGATTTGACTAGTTTTCTGAAAATTATTTTTTCTCTGCAAAGAAAACGTCAAATTTTCAACTTCATACACACTACCTGAGTACGATATTCCGACCAGTCTCGACTCTATAAGGTGGCCTTATAGAATAGCCAACTAAAGTATGATATTCTATAAGGTGGTATTCTATAAGGATATAGTATAGCCATCTAAAGTGTCGCGTACCCCGACCATGTCGCATCCTCTATTAGTATCTTCAGTCTTCCTGACATCGGCAGCAATTTGATACTGCGTGACACGGGTGGGCAATTTTCCATTATTTATAGCTTTAAGAGAATTTATGTACGCGCCATTGTCGTTTATTAGTGCTGTTCGGATGTAAGTTATGTTTACAAGTTTAACAGTAGTATCGCCGGCTTTGGTGTTATAGTGGGGTAAAGTATATATAGGTGGGGTAGTTAAACATGTGCTAATTAGCAAAAGTAGAATGTGTGTTGTTTTATGCTGGTTGTGGCTAAATATACCATTTAAACGCTAATTTTATCATTCGGAAACTTCGTGGGAAGTTCTGAGCAACTCCGATTTATTGAAAAGAAAAAAAAAACTGTTGCAATTTTTCTAGATACGTATTTGTGATGTTTTTACGAATATGTTAGTCGGCTGTCATTTGTGGATCTTTGACAGTCGTTACGAGTCGTCAGAAGCACGAAAGTCTGACAACCAGTCTAACCAAGGGGTATCGTATTACCCAGTTACTGGGTTGTGGAGGTCAGATAGGCAGTCGCTTCATGTAAAATACTGGTATTCAGCTGCATCCGGTTAGACTGGAAGCTGACCCCAACATAGTTGGGAAAAGGCTAGGCAGATGATGATGAAGTTAGATGAATAAAGTTCTTGATTCTTGTCTTTGAAAATGTTATATTACTATTTCATAACATTTACTTCTGTAATTCTTAGGTCATGAATAGATTTGTCGCAAACGTAAGGAAACTAAACGTAAACTACTTTCATAATAAAGACTCCGATGAGAACGGCAAGATTGCTTGTTACAACTTTAAAGAAAACCGAGATCTAAAATACATTAAGGTCTCATGCAGTGTCGTGGAACCGCCGAACAAGCGACCTATTACCCTGCACAGCAAAGCCAATGCAGAGTGCATTACCATTTTTATAGCAGCGTGTCTACGTATTATGCAGATTGCCGTTCGTCGACCAACGACTGAGGAGTGCGATGTATGGAGACGGTCTAAATGTTGGGATTTCAGCGGCAGGCCTGGTGGAAATGAATCCACCAGCTCTTTTTCTCTTATATGCATTTTTGAGTTCCGACCTTATATAGAAAAAAATGCAAATAAATGTATTTTCGTATAAGTAAGTATTATTAGATTTAGTTTAGCTTCATTGGAAGTCTAAAAACCAATCTAACCAAGGGGTGACGTATTACCCAGTTACTGGGTTGTGGAGGTCAGATAGGCAGTCGCTCCATGTAAAATACTGGTATTCAGCTGCATTCGGTTAGACTGGAAGCTGACCCCAACATAGTTGGGAAAAGGCTAGGTAGATATTTCTTCATTGACTCAAAGGATGAGAAAATCCAACTTAGTGAGTTGGGTTGCTTTTGATAGCCGGTGAGCCACGGCTCCTTTTTCTGATTTAAGCGGATATGACTTTTCTCTGGCAATCTTTTAAAGGCCAATTCTAGTGCTTAAAAAAAGTTCAATTAAGCATTCAAGTTCCAATTTCATCTCAATCAATGTCAAAAACTTGGAAAAAATGTAAGTGAATCTAACTATAATAATATGCGAAAATAAGTTTGTTACGCATTTACGTTAAAACGGCTGAACGGATTTGGATGGGTAGCCATGATCTGGAGAAGGGCATGAGCTTTTCATCCTATTCCGCAGACGAAGTCGCGGGCAACAGCAAGTTGATTATATTTTTGACAAATTGAGACAGATTAGAATCTGAAAGTTCTTAAAAATATGTGAGTTGTCCTGTTGTTGGTCGCTTTTTATGACACCAGCTTATGGAAAAAACAACCGACTTAAAAAAAACACTAAATAAAAAGTGAAAAAAATAACTTTGATTTCGGAAGTCGGTGTCTTTGCTTTTTAATTTTCGTGTTTTGCCACCGACTTCCGAAATTAAAGTTATTTTTTTCACTTTTTATTTAGTGTTTTTTTTGAAGTCGGTTGTTTTTTTTTGTAAAAAGTTTTTATTTTTCACTTTTTAGTGGTGGTACCTACCCCACACAAATTACTACCTGCTATGTAAATAACAGTGAAGGAGTCTAATAATTATATCGTCTACATAGACTGTGGGAAAAATACGTAATATTGAAGCTAGCTCAAAAACTACGCAGCAAACTTAATAAAATTTATATGGGACCATCTCGGGAGTATACCCTTTCGAACTAAAAAATCATCCGAACGTTGTACCTCCTCCTTTTTTGAAGTCGGTAAAAAGGGTTCTTATTTTACGCACCATTCCAATTTTTAGAACCAAACGCTAAAATTGTAACCTTGTGGCACACCCAAATGTGTTCTGAAAGCGAGTGCTGTGCTAATCTATGCAAAACCGTTTTAAGATTGACTTGTTTGTGGGACACACTTGGTTCGTGATTACTGTGAGCCGTGCACGTATGGGCCTAATCCTTGGATTCCGTCTACGGGATTAACTTTACAAAAGGTTTGGTATCTCTGTTTTTATTAAGAGGTACCTATATGAAGGAAAGAGAGCGTTTAATTAGATTTGGAAGATTAAATAACTAATTATTTTCTGGTGGAGTTTTATTTATGGTGTATCTTTTCATACACGACATCTCTTAAGAGGTCATTGTACTCATAATTATGAACAACTTTCACTGTCAATCGCGAAAAAAATATCAGCTGTTCCCTAAAATGGTCGCTTAGCTCGTCAAAATGTAGGGAGAACTTGATTTTTTCCGCAATTTCAGGGTATGTCCCGTTTGAACTATATAGAGCTGTAAAACTATTTTGCTTAAACTATTACCTCCAATTTTTAAAACAAATTATATTAAGTTAAAAGATTATTAACAACTCTATATACTTCCAATTCGATTGAGAGCGTCCGGTCTGCACAAAGTGCAAATCCGACGACTGACGAAACACGTATTTTGCCGAGAGACATTAAGAAAAACGTTATACATTATAGCCTTACATATTATAGCACAAAGTCCTCCGCCACCTTTGTCTGTCGTCCTATTCGCGATAAACTCAAAAACGACTGCACCGACTTTCATGCTGTTTTCACCAGTGGATAGAGTGTTCTCGAGTAAAGTATATAATAACCGACATCCACGCGGGCGAAGTCGCGAGCATCAGCTAGTTAAGTATAAGAATTAATGGATACAACCTTCATATTATTAGAGCCACACCACGAGTTCAAAACCAAAACACGGCACCTCATCGCTTGCCAATATAACTCCTTCAGATCACAACAACATTCATAATACTCAACTTATTCACCCTCTCACCCTCTATTTGTCTATGATCGTCTCTTTTATTTCACCCTGAAAGAATAATAAACAATAAAACAAGCGTTTGTACCCACTAGTGTCACAGAGAGAGCGCAAAGGAAGTAATAATCGTAAAGTGAGCCGCGTATTTCCGGCTCTGCTTGCAACTGGGTAGGGCTGACTGCAGTTTGATTTTCTTTTGGAGAAAATTAACTTGTGGAGAGAAAATTGAACTGCATATAATCAGATCTAGGAAAGAGTTGGTACTGACGAGAACGCAAGTAATTGAAGAAAGTTTTGTAAAAAACAAAGGTAACCGACATAGCCCGAAGTAATTGCAAACTTAAGTGGCAGTGGGCATTGCTCGCAGAACAGATGGCCGATTGGGCCGAAAGGTTCTCGAGTGGCGACCGCGTACCGGAAGAAGTAGCGTTGGAAGTCCACAAGTTGGACTGATGACCTGGTGAAGGCCGGAGGAATCCGCTGGATGCAAGAAGCACAGAACCGGTAGAATTGGCGGTGCTTGGGGGAGGCTTATGCCCAGCAGTGGACGTCTTTAACTCACTCACGCATTACTTTGCTGATAAGTAAACTCATGGTATGCATTTCTGCAACTCAATGTGGTGGCAAAATTGACAGATTGGCAGCTCAACTTGTTGCAGTGACAATTTCTTATCTCTCTTTTTCGTGTGGTTGGTAACTAACCTGGTGGCAGAGTTTTAAAGCCGTCCATGGGCCTCTGACTTGGCTTCACATGCCGTCGAGAAATATCTCTCAAGCATGCCGATTTCTTCACGATGTTTTCGTTCACCGTTTTTAATTTTAAAGCAAGTGATAATTATACAATACGCGCATGAATCCGAAAAGTCAGAGATGCGTGCATTTGGTTCGTGCTCGACACCTATGACTTGGCAGTTAGACGGTCACACCACTGGGCTGTTAGTGCTTGCCTTTGGACAATATTCCAAAAACGAAAAAAATATTAATAAGTCTTGCATAAATACATTTTAACACTAGTTCAACATAGGCCGCACTAAACGCACAGCCCTACCCAATATTGACGTAGTCACCACGCTCAACATCGGATGCCGATCGTTGTATGCATCTGTTGCAGAAAATCCTGATATAATCCCAAACCCACTGCAACAATCACTGGAATTATTGGCTCGAGGGCTCGACAGTACTCGACACCAAATTGCTAAGGCTCGGCGCGTCAGTAAAATTTTGAAGGTCTTAATTTTAACTGATCGGATGACATGTTTCGGTATTGGAACTTCATTTTTGGGTACTTAATAATTTAAATAACAAGTTGTAATGTGAAAGAGCTAGTGGTCTTATTTAACATTTAAAAAAATAGGAAGCCGCGGTTAATTTTGTGCCTGTCTTTTTTCCAATTATTTGTAAAATAATTTCCTTATTATGCAGTTTTTCATTTTAGTTTAAGATTATAATAGATTTTCCCTATCTACTTTTGGAATGATCAAAAGCCAAGCTATCGATTAAAAAGTCATTTCCTTGGACTGCATCTCTGTAACTAGTGGTAGCAAACAACAGACTTCTATTAAAATCTGTGAACGAGTCTTCATCATAACTTACCTAGTACAACATACTAAAGTCTGTTTTTAATCCCAGAGACTAATTTGACATTTCAAGCGATTGTAGTTTGTTTTTTCAATTTGGAGTTTGACATTTGCACCTGTCAAATTAGTCTTTATAATGTTAGAAAATCTTTCTTAAAATAGTCATAAGAATATTTTGGTAGCCCTATTGTAGCGACTATTGTAGTTATATGCAACTGTTTGTAAGGATTTGAATTGCTTCCAAGTGCTGTTTGTATTAATATTATTGGCCTTATGACTCAGGTTTTTTTATGTTTTACAGTTTTCAGAGGATTAAATTGTGTGCGAAGAGCTCTCATTGTTATTCTTCGTAGAAGTGCTTTTATGAAGGTTTTCGTAGCTGTGTTTTTGTTAAACATGCTTTTCACTCCTGTTGTCGACTTGTGTTTATTGCAGTTCAAATTTTCTTACGTTTTTTGCAATTTGCAGGTCAGTATCAGGTTGTAAGTTGATCTAAATATTATTAGCGCTCGTAACAAATATGGACTTACAGAATTATAAACATTAAAATCAGCAATACAACTCTCTAAGCTCATGTAAGTGCATTATTCAATATAAACTTTAATAATATTCAATTCCTGTTATATTAAAAAATGCTGAAATCATAAAAATGCACTTTCGGTCCCAGTGGTTCTTTTCTCCGGAGGACTGTAAAGGCTCCCACAAACAGGCGCGACAAGGGTAGTGCTGCCTGTCGCGCCTGCGATATCGCGCCAGTATGTACGAGCCTTAAACAAAGGATATCCATTCCCAAATTCACTTTCATATAAAAATCTCTACGTTAAACTACGATAATTGCTCCGTATTCACCAAACCCATATACCATATACCTACATATCTACCAGTTTAAATACAGTTCACAGCTCTTGTTGACTCGAGTCGATAGCAGTCAGAATTCAACCCTTGTTATGACTGACAGCTGCATGAATATTCAACCCGTGCGAGCCGCGGGCGCCTCGGTTACTTGTAACAACTATCCGTGGGAATTGTACGAAGTTGTAACGATGTTATTGGGAATGGAGCGATTTTTAGGCATAATTGGGGAGAGTTCGTAAGTTTTAGATTATGAAAATGTATTCGAAAAATTTTTAGAAGTCGCTGTCTGTGGTTTTGAATTTTCGTTTTATACCACCGACTTCCGAAATTAAAGTAATTTTTCACTTTGTAGTGTTTTTTTTTTGGAAGTCGGTAATTTTGTTTTTTTATTTTTGACTTTTTAGTTGTGGTACCTACCCCACACAAATTCGAATACCACGACCTGCTATGTAAATAACAGTGACAGGAATTTATTATAACATCATTCACATAGGCTAAATGGGAAAAATATGTATCAATGAAGCTAACTTAAAAACTATCCTATAAGTAAAGTTAATAAAATATGAGACAACCGCGCAAGCTTCCTCTAATAAAACAAACATAGGTACACTACGAACATATAACCTCCTCCTTTTTGGAAATCGGTTAATAATTTCCACTTGCAAACCCCTTTTTTTTTTGATGGTGCGAAATCGTCAAATGGCTTGGAATCATCAATGACGGAGCGGGAGGGCGTGTCAGATTTTTACTGACTAAAACCCACCCGTGTTCCTTCAGTTGCCTGTTGCCAAGGGTCCCGGTATCCCTTTCGGACTTTCCGCACCACTGGCACACCCTGGGCTCCGTTACCGCTTTGCTTTGCTTTGACTAGCTGTTTTAACAACGTCATGAGCTAATCTTATTCTCTTATGTCATTACCTACGTGCACTAAGGAAAGAAGAACAATGTAACCATGTTTACGAGTATCTCATGGTCATTTCTAAAATATCAATAATAAGCTACTTAAATTGCGTTTCATCAAATAGTTCCTATGCCATAATGTTGGCTCCACTGGTTTTTGGACGAACATTTGTACGTTACGACGCTATATAATAGGTCCGTTGTTAAAGTGCCAACATTACGTCATAGGAACCTGAGCTTATTTATTAATATACAACCCCTTAGCGAACATAATTCTGTATCTATAAAAAGTGTTTTGCCTGAACTGAATTTTCCTATACTTTCTTCCCCCGATGCAGTAGAAAGTTACCGTTAAAGTTTCCATGGGAAGACTGCCTATCTGACCTCCACAACCCAGTAACTGGGTAATACGATACCCCTTGGAAAGACTAGTTGTCAGACTTTCGTGGTTCTGACGACCCGTAACGACTGTCAAAGATCCACGAATGACAGCCGGGAGCAACGGCTTAACATGCTTTCCGAGGTACGGAGGAGTATCGGTATGTAAACGGTGTCACCAATCCACGGAGCAACCCCGGCAAGCGTAGCTTAACCTGATGGATCGACCCGTGCGGCTGTTATTAATTAGCGTCGAGCTCCTACTATTACAGTTTCTACAATGCTAAGTAAATTATTTTTAATCCATTTCTAACTAAACCACAACGCTTACCACACCATCCACCATGTCATGTAACATCACTAATTTCAATCTAATGTATCATTAGACCTCTAATGTACGGGGGCAGCACTAAATCGTGTCGCCCCTTAATTTATAGTCCGTGGTAGTTTCATGGTCTACTGGACAATTAATCTAACAGGTATTTAGAGGAGAACTGATGTATTTAGGTATGGAGCGGTGCAGTGGTAAAGTTGGAGGTATGGTAGAGACATAATGTGTTGGTTCTTGAGAAACTTAAGTACCAATGACATGCAAAAGTCGTCACTAAGATTTTATCGATAGAAATAATTTAAAAAAATATTTTTTCACCAAACTGAAATAAGATCCATTAACGTCCTAAATCAATATCAATCCTGGAGGCCAAGTCTACTAATTTACAAACGCGTCCGTGGTCTCACAATGATGAGTTTTTGACAGATTTTGTATGGCTTATCTGTCAAAAACCATTGTGAGACCACTGACACGTTTGTAATTTAGTAGACTTGGCCCCCTGATCTTCAACATGTTCCAATAACGAAAAGCCATAGGTACATAGTTTATTGTTTGGGTTCCTACGGAGAGATACTCGGACAAGGGCAATGACCAATATTACCATGCTAAAACGTTATAAATTATAGTAATTTGTACAGGTTAGGATCTTAGTTTAGCGTCTGTAACTACCACCGATTGCCCTTACAAATATTGGGTCATGCAGCCGCAGGGTCATCATTACAGTGTTTTAGAGGGCAGTTTTTCTATGTGGAGCAGTAATGTTCGTGAAATTGTATATTGAATTCTTGACACCTTTTTCATTTAAACAACAACGTTAGTTGCCGTCACACATCACTTTTACACGATGGACCAATAAATTGTCTAAGGGCGAATTTCACCAAACTTTTATACCGAGTATAATTCTTATCCTGCGAATAACTTTTGAATTTTTGACAGTTTGTCCATACAAAAACTGTCAGACGACAATTTTATTCCACGGATAAAAGATATCTGACAAATTCAGATATATCAAAGTCAGATGAATTTATTCGCAGGTTAAGACTTATACTCGGTATAAAAGATTGGTGTAATTTGCCCTAAGTATAATAATATAATACTCAGAAATATAAAAAGAAACAAAAACAATTTATCCAAATAAATATTCACGAAAAATGTTTTTACCAGTAATGAATTTCCAAAACTGCAAATTGCTCCAACATATCTGTGGCCCTAGTGAAAAGGGATCTAAGTCCAAAAATGCAACTTTACGCGATATGCTAATGCGTGTTTGACCCCGTGTGACATTGTTCTGTATACTTAACTCATTTTTCACAAAATCGGACTTATACCCCTTTTCACTAGGGCCACAGATATTACGTTATAAAATAGCTCACTATTGATTTACGCTTACATATTTCAATTTTATTGCACTACTACGATCGTTCGCGACTTTTCCTCTAACAATTTTCATTATACGAGTATTTCTCAGACTAATTTATGGCAGCTTGTGAAGCAAGATTCATGGGATCTAAAATCTTTTAACAGCTTATCCATTGGTTTCAGTTGCTTGTATCGTGTTTCTAGGGGTCTCCCCGATTCTGCAACGAGCAATTTATATTGATAACTAAATGCGCCCCGCGGTTTAACTCGCATAAATCTCGATTCCGTGGGAATATCAGGATAAAAGGTATCCTATGTCCTCCTCCAGTTCAGTTCTACCTATGTGCCAAATTTCATGCAAATCCGTTCAGCCGTTCACGCGTGATGGCGTGACCAAGGGAAAAAGGGATTCATTTTTATAAATATAGATTTTATATTACACTAAATCCAATTTCTACAAACATGATAAACAAATTTTTAATGGACTGAAACTGAAAGCATAAACTTAGCTACACAGAAAAATACATCATTATTCTACTTATTAATTAAAAAATGCGAAAGTAACTGTCGTCCGTCTGTTACCTACACAGGTAAACCATGACCTAGGTCCTAGGGAAAGTAAGGATAAAACGTATCAAGTCCTAGGTCCTAGGACATAAGATACTTTGTACGTTCCTGTGGGATAATCTTCGACCTCAACGGGGGAAAAAACTTATAATATACAGTGTGTCCGGACATGGACTAGCGATATTCTAAATATATAAACTATTATAAATCAGAATATTAACACCATCCATTCAATGCATTGACCTCTATACAATAGAACTTTGCCCAAGGTACTTGATGTCCTTCTGATAGTCCAATACCTACAAACAAATAAAAGCTATCTACCATCTATTAAGGGAAGGTTCTAAAACAAACAGTCCAACAAAATGCGGTCATTAAGCTTCATTACGTTTGTCTCCATTAACTTATTTAATCTATGCCTTAATAGACACGCGATGGAGCGAAGCATTGGTTTTTGTTCAGTTAGTTTAAAGGACATCTAAAATTAGATACAAAGTCAGAAGATATAATAATTTTTATTATGATCTCATCATAAACAGGGTCAAATAAAATTACCTAGCGAAACTTTGCAAACGTGATGGGTAAAAAAAGAATTTATGTTTTTTTTGGAGTACTTTTGTTACTTGAAGAAAATCTGCTTGAATTGAAGCTGAGAAAATCTGTTTTCCTTTGTTTTAAGGTACCAAACGTGTCAGTGAATTTTACGCAAAAAACTTTTAAATCGTCAAAGACTCGGTCAGTCAGAAAGATGAAGCTATTTAAAGCGTAGTAGGATATTATGTAGAAGAACAGGCAAGAAACTCCCTGGTGAAAAGGCAGCCAAATAATTATTAATCGGAGTACTGAATTCAATTAACTGAAACTTAGCTAATTCTCTCAATTTACCCAACTTCCACTATTTCGTGATGTCTGTATGTTATGTAAGTAAACTATCTACTAAATTACGTATTAGTATGTAGTGCCAGAGGTTGCCGCAGTTATGTTAGTTACATAATATTTGGAACTAAATTAACTGAAGCAAATGCGTGGCAGCTAATTAGACATCTCACAGCGTGTATATGACTTTAATTATGTGATAACTATCATCTTGCCACAGTAAAACCGACTCTATATCTCAATTCATGTGGTTTATTTTAGAGTTCTAATGAACAGCAGGTTGTGTTTGCGTTATTTAAATTGGTGCACTTGTTTCGTGTTACTGTTTGTGATGTTATTGAATAATATTTTATTTTATGTTGGATTCGCGAGGGTTTGATGAAAGCATTTATTAGCACGCGCTGAAATAACAAGTTAATATTCGTTGCAAATTCCAACACGAAGCAGGCTAAAAGAAATAATTGCACACAATTTTGTTTATTTTCAGCATGACATATTTTGAAATATTTCATGCACATGGTTTTTAAACTAATCTATCCATTAATAAGTCAAAAACTTATAAAATGGATAGCTTAGTCAAAAAAAATTGAAAACCTGGATTCGACTAGAAAGAATTAGGAACTGAACGGTTTTTTTTTTAAATATAAAATTGTTTATTATTCCAATAAATTGCAAAAATACAATCACTATTACTGTCATCATCTGCCGAGCCTTTTCCCTACCAATTTGGGGTCGGCTTCCAGCCTAACCGGATGCAGCTGAATACCAGTATTTTACATGGAGCGACTGCCTATCTGACCTCCACAACCCAGTAACTGGGTAATACGATACCCCTTGGCAAGACTGGTTGTCTGACTTTCGGGCTTCGGCCCGTAACGACTGTCTAAGATCCACAAATGACAGCCGGGACCAACGGCTTAACGTGCTTTCCGAGGCACGGAGGAGTCTCGATATGTAAAGATGGTCACCCATCCACGGACCAGCCCCAGCAAGCGTAGCTTAACCTGATGGATCGACCCACGCGGCTGTTATTACTTAGCCACGAGCTCCTCATCACCATCACTATCACTGTACCTAAGTTTTTGAGAAATACGTTCAATGGGTACACAAAACTCAACAAGGTAACCGACAACATGAGTATTTAGCCGCTTGTTCGCTTAGTATCCCACGGCCAAACAAATCCGTTCCTACCTTCCCAACATTTCATCAGACGAACTCTTGAAACCGAATAATGTACGTGTAGACACTACTTCAGCCAAATGAAGAGGTGGATCACGCATCGATACATATCCGAGAAGCATTGAGTATGGATCCGAATCGATTATTGCGGATAACAGCTCTCGAGTTCTCGAGTCGAGTAGTGAGCGATTCAGTAGTGGTGTAGTCGAATGGTTAAGTAAGGTAAGAATGTGTTTGTACCTGTTGTTAGTGTGTTCGTGAATACGGTTAAGAGGGATGCGCTAAGGTAGCGCGCCAAATACAAATTTGTCACGTTTTTTGCAATTTGCAGGTCAGTATCAGGTTATATGTATGTTGATCTAAATATGATTCGCGGCCGTAACAAATATGGATTTACAGAATTATAATCATTAGAATCAGCAATACAACTGCTTAAATTCATATAACTTACTTAACCTACATAACTAGGTATGTACCTACCTAATTTATGTGTATGTTTATGGCGAATGTTATCAGGTATTTTACAACGTTTTGAATCTCTATGTTATACAGGCTGTAAGGGTAAACACCTTTGTCACTCAAACCATGGGTAGTTGACTTAAATATAAAAATAAATGACCGACGTTATTTTCATTAAAAGATTTTTTAAAGTTTCTATCCGACACCGTGCTCGCTAGCAAAACAGCTGACTGGCTGAGGGAGGGAACGCGCTCACGGCCGGTCAGGTCACGTCCCTCACCCCCCACCCGTGTTGAGACGCAAGTTCGTTGCCCTAGCGCATAGGGGAAAGGGTGAAATACTCTAGTGGTAAAATGAAATTTTAAAAAGTCGTAATTTTCTATTGATTTTTATATAAATAACACCAAACCACTGGTTTCAAGGATAACGGTGTTTATCCTAACACCCTGTAGAAACGAATAGTGTTCGTATTCATGATATTATTGTTAGCCCTGAAAAGGGCTTTTTGTTGTGTTGAGCGCATGCTCGCGCGCTAAAAGAGTGTCCGAGGAGTTTCTTGCCCGTTCTTCTCCATAGGAACCTACTACGCTTTGGAATGGGCAGCTAGCTTCTTCTTTCTGACTAACCGACCGACAGTTCAAAAGTGCCTGTAATTGGTTTATTTGAAATAAATGCATTGAGTTTGAGTTTGTTGGATCACGTATATAAAAAATCTGCCTAGTTTTTTCCCTACTATGTTGGGGTTGGCTGTTATGGTATTAAATTGAATTTAGTTGCATCTTGTTTGACTGATAACCGGATGCAGCTAAATACCAATATTTTACCCTGAGCGACTACCCAGTTACATGTGTAACACGATACTCTTTTGGTAAGACTGGTTATAGACTTTTGGGCTACTGACGATTCGTAACGACTGTCAGGATTCGACTGTTAGCCGGTACCAACGGCTTAACGTGCCATGCCATGACATGTCAAATTTATGCGTGGACACAAAAAAAAACAACTCTGTAAGATCAAATTACCGTATTGAATGACTATTTTATGAAATCATGACATTTGAGGCCAACTTGAGGAGTTGTATTGCTGATTCAAATGATTATAATTCTGTAAAGCTATATTTGTTACGGTCATGAATCAAATTTTTATCAACATAAAACCTGGCACTGACCTGCAAATAGCAAAAAAAAAAGAAAATTTGGCGGGCTACCCTAGCGCATCCCCTTGATAGAAAACTTCATCCTCTTTTTAATTGGTTTTGTAAGTATGTATTATGACTCCAAAGATAATGATAGTACGTAAGCGTTATTAATTATTGTACTAGTGCGTAACGTATCACTTCATTGAAATGCTATTAATTACCCAAGTAACACAGTCTTGGAGGTTTAAAACAAATCTGTCTATTGACAGTCTATTCATGGTTAATCTTTAGATCGGGGCTTTCTAAAGATGGTTTCAATAAAGAAAATGTATTCTTATAGAGTTTTTTTTCTCAAGTTCGATTATTTTTAGAGCATTTGTTCTATAGCACACTTATTTTAAGTACGTTTATAGATATATTGAATGTTTTAAGATAAAATGCTCTACAAATAGTTAATATAGCCTAAAGGTACCTAACTTGAAGTAATTTTATAGATAAGATGAGATAAAATATTCTGTTTTAGCTATTGGTACTCTTATCTTTGTCTATAAAGAGACTTAAGTCTAGATAAAATACTTTAATAGATATTTTTCACTTTGTCTATAAAACAGATAGTAAAAAAGTATTTTTAGTGTTTTTTTTCCTAAAAACAGCTTAATTAAGTGCAATTTGTATTAAATATTCGAATTGGATGATTTTATGCAATGGAGACAGTAAAAAAAATTTAAAGGTCTGGTGGCTTTCGTCGAAAAATCGGCAAATATTTAAAAAGGAAGAAAAATGAAGAAGAATTACAAAATCATTCAGATTCAGAATCTAGTAACTTTCTCCAAAACGCGGGAAATTGTTCTTTGACAGAAGATACAACTAAATTTGCAGTGTCCCTCCTACAACATCACAAAATTATGTAAGTGAGCAGCAGGGCCGCAGCTACCCTACAACTCGATTCCTATCGGCTTCCCTTCTGGAATTCGAAACAAAACCACTCTATCGTCATTGAAAAATGACACAGTCAGTAGTGTTTAAAATGCCTTTTAAGTAATCACACTACAGGTATTTATTACACCATATAATTAAAACTATACAAAACGCCTACATTCAATGTTTTGTCTTTGTTGTCTCCCAACAGCAAAAAAAAATTCTCTAAAATAACTCGGCGGCGCGGCTGGCTTATCGCTCCTTCAAAAATCAAGGCGTCATGACGTCACTTCGGTCACGTGACACCCCGGTTTTATACGCTTCGAGCAAGCCGGTCAAATACGAGTTATTGTACCTAAAGCGATCTAAACTTGCGTTCGCGTGAACGAGATGCCGCGATATCGGTTCGGTAGTTTTCGTTGAATTTCGTAATGCGTTCGGCTCGGAGTTCGGACAGGACGCTATTGTGTGGTTGCTGTTTGACGTAATCGCATTATAATTTGTTTACACTTGCAGTTAATTTGCATTTTGTTCGTATTATTTATTGAATACATTAGTTTATCAGTTCGAGAATCGTAGTAGTAGTATTAGTTTGTTGGTATAAAACAGTGATTAAAGTGTTTTGACTTTAGTGAAAGTGTACGTTGTAATTATGTATTTGGGGTAAGTAGGTAGATAGTTAATAAGTTGAAATTTCTTAATAGATTTGAAAAGTTATTCTCAATTGTAAAAACTCTGAATTGTAAAATGCCACTCCCTAAAAATTTCTCGTTAAACGCGCCCTCTGTTTAATTATTTGTGAATTTTTTGAATGGAGATATCTCGTTCTTGTACTGACAAAATGCATTGCTTTTCTGATATTTTCGTTAGATGGCGTTGCGCTATTAGGAGCGTAATCACTTGTTGAACTGTGTGAGTGTGCGTGGTTTGTGAAAGCGGGCTTTTTGAATGTGAGTTTATAAACAAGTTTGAGAAAAGTAAATCAAAATAGGAATTTAATGAAACGGTTTATTGACACCGTTCTTTTGTTAGGTAAACAAACAAGAAGTAGGTTTTCGCGGCCACAAGGAAGGTCCGAAGTGACATCATAACAAGTATTATTAACCGACTTCTTCAAAAAGGAGGAGGTTCTCAATTCGTCAGTATAGTTTTTTTTTTTTTTTTTTTTTGTTTTTTGCTCCGGGTTCCCACCCCCGGAAAATCACCCTTCGCCACTGGTGAGCAGTCCAATTCTGATAATGAAATGAAATGAAATTGTTTATTCTGTAAATAGGATATTGGAATCACTTTTACACGTCATATTAAGAAGTTGTAAAAATAAGCTAGATGAGGTCGGCGTTTCCTATCTGACTACTCTGAGAAGAAAGGCCGAAACAAACTCAGAGGTCACCGTCTCCTTTAAAGTCCAGACATAATCTTGGTCAGGCCATATGAGGACCATGTAGATTAGAGTCTGAAATGGTCTTTTTAGGAAAGAACCACACAGATTTGAGTGGACCTGTCCAGTCAGTGCAAGCATTTGTCAGTAATAGTGGAGCTCTGGTAGATGAAAACAATATAAATGACGACGACGAAAGTCGATCTAATTGCCTCAAAAGGGATCTGCGCCAGTGGTCAGCAACTCATGCTATAACTCACATAGCCTTGAAGGAATTATTTCAAATAATAAATAATTTTCAACCCGATACCCTACCAAAGGATCCAAGAACATTGCTGCAGAGTCCAAGAACGATTGAAATAAAAAAAAATCGGTAATGGCGAATACTGGCATCACGGGCTGAAGAATAATCTCACAAGATATTATTCACACTGTCATTATATAAAACAGAAAGAATATCTTTTACTTACCCTCTTGAATTGATTAATTAGATTGCTCTGTTACTGCATAAAATTTTGGGGGGGGGGGTCTGGATTTATGCTTTCGCGGTTGCACAACGACATGCTTTGCTTTGCTTTGCTTGGTAGTATAGATGCAGGCCTACCCTGCCACCTCCTTCAGAGGTGGTAGGGTGGCGGGGTCTTGAGGGAGAGCGCTACAGTCGTGTAGATCCTCAAGGCAAGTCTGGCGGATGTACCTTCTCGAGGTTGCCACCCCGTTCTTGGTCTAATTCCCTAAGAAATAGACGTAACTAAAACCACCAGGCGCCTATGCACCCCTTTCCCAAAACCCTCACCCTATTCTTTCCTGCCCTATGCCCTCCTGCCCCAACTCTCACAAACCCTCCCCACTCCATCCTACCCACCTCCTTACTTCTCCCAATTTCCACTACCCAATTCCCACTCCTAACCGTGACCCCCCGTGACTGGGTGGTGGCGGGCTTGTCTGTCACTAAAAACAGCTGACGGCGAGTTGGAGTAAGCAGTCACCTGCGCTAGGACCTGCGCAGTTGAGCGCCGTGAGCGGGGATGAAGGAGTCCTGGGGGGTTGAGCCGAGCGGCTCTGGCTGTAATGTGCCCGTAAGGCAACACGCCCCCTTTGGTCTGGATTTCAAGCGAAACGGTGGCCCTACCCAAGGGTAGGGAAATGGCCACAGTGTCCCGTCAGAGGGCCACAGGCGAGGTGCGTGAGGTCCGCTGAGGTCGTCCCCGGACGGCCGAGGCGGTAGGTAAAGGTCATGCTGACGGTGTAAGTGAGGGTTGATCAGTTCGTTTGGGGGTGGGCCTTTCGACCCCCTACGCCAACCCGATCAAGCACCCGATGTCGCACTGTAAACCAGCCTTGCGCACCTATATCTCTCTGGTAGTCCTAACGTTCTTGCTTCTTTTCCATAGCAAGACGTTCCCAGTTGCGGGCTCCATGGAGGGTGGGAGCCAGAGAGATGAATTTTAAAACAAATATAACATGGATTCTTTAAGGCCTGTTAAAAAACCCAAGGGAGGTGCTTGCACTTCCCCTGCCCCTGGTGGCGTCGCAGTTAACGCTGCGGGCACCAGCGCGGGCACCGGTCCGGCTGTGGCGAGAACCACAGCCAAGACCAAACCCAAGTCCCAGTATAAACAAAGGACGTCGGCGCTGATTGGGACCAGTACCGACCCTTCCAAACAGACGGTAACCACGGCGACGACTAATACCACTGCCGGTCTGACCCTCTCCACACTGACCCCGGTGCCAGGTAAGACTGGCACTGGGCTCCCAGCCAAACACCCTCCTCCTCCTGTGGCTCCTCTAGCCTCCCATCAGTCAGTCGCCACCGGTCAAGCGGAGACGGCCAGCTGCACCGAGGACGCGTTCTCGCGCTCCTGGCAGGTTGTGCAGAAACGCAAGGGCAAGGGTAAAAATACTCAACAAGCCCAACGCCCTTGCAACGACCCTTCAGGTCCAACTGCCGCCCCGGCACAAGGCAAAAAGAGGGACAGATTGACGAGGAAGGAGCGCCGTCAAGCTCTCAAACGGAAGCCAGGGAAAGGCTCCCGTAATAAGCAAACAACCGCCGCCAGCTCGGGAATTTCGACTAGCGGCCAGCTAAACTTCTCCGCCGGAAAGCGGGCACAGGCAGAGGCCGGCACTAGCCGACCAGCGCCCAATCTTTCGCCAACCAGCGCTCCGGAGAAACCAGCCGAAGGTAAAGATACACAGCGACCCGATTGGAAGGATCAGGCCGCGGCCAAGCGAGCTCTCAACGAATCCTTGACACCTCGAGGGGAGCACAAGCGGCCGCGGCTTGATCAATCCAATAGGGTCGCCCAACGAAGCTACGCCCAAGCTGCCAGCGCTACCCTAGATGTCGCGATCACCTGCGAGCGCACGGGGATCCTCAGCAAGGACGTATCGGACCAGGTACTCGCTGCTATCCAGAAGCAGATCATTCTCGAGGCCTGCTCCTCCAAACAAGACACGCCAGGGCCGACCTTCAACGCCAAGCCGCTGTTCGCCGGGGGTGTCCTGAAACTGTGGTGCGGAAACGACCACACCTTAGCCTGGCTAAGGAAGGCAGTCTCCGATCTGGCTCTGCCAACTAGCACTCCGCTAGTCGTCTTGAGCCAGTCGGAGGTCCAGAAGCGTGCACGGTGCGGTATCGTGATCCCGGACGAGCAGGGGGTCTACGGAGAGTCGACCAATATTGGGCGCGCTCTCAGTTACCAGAACCCATGGGTCGACATTAAGAGGTGGGTACTGTTGCACGCCGACAAGCAAGCCGAGGCGTGGTTCGTGGTGGTCGGCATCCCTGTGGACCAAATCCCGACCCTGATGGAGGCCGGACGCCGTCTCTCTATTGGTTTAGGGACGGTGTACGTGAAGTTCCAGGGTCAGAACGGTAGGTTCACCGACGTCCCGCAGGGATGGGACGCCGCCACGGGCACCGTCTGCGAGGCGCCAACAGAGGAAGAAGCAGGGGACCCACACCCCCTACACACAACCCGGACGCGACCACGGCCGAGCCTGCTGCTGCAGAGCTGGCCGCTCCTACCACCGCCACCGTGGATACCGTCCCTTCGTCGGGCGAGGAGCTGGACGACATGATCCTGTCGCCAGCTTCGGGCCCGGCGGAGGACGGCTTCGACGAGGGCGACCTATTTGCCGGGCTCAAACTGGGGGGGGACGAGGAGGGTGCGACCAGCGATGGCGTCCCTTTCGTCGGCCTGTAAAATCCTCCAGGCGAACCTCCACTACAGTCAGACCGCGACGGCTCAGCTTCGCAAGTGGCTGGAGGTACAACACACGGCCATTGCCCTGATCCAGGAGCCGTGGATTAGGGCGGGCCGCATACAAGGACTCTCCAATCTTGGCGGTAAGCTCCTAGTAACCTCAGATCATGATCACCCCAGATCGTGCATCTATGTCACAGGTAACCTTAAAACACAGCTTTTAACTGACTTCTGTTGCAGAGATGTCTCTGCAGCTAAGCTGCTTATACAGCGCGACGATGCCACGGAGAGAGTAGTGGTATTTGCCTCGGCGTATATGCCCGAAGCGGAGGCGCCGCCCCCCCATGACCTCGCCCGTCTCGTGAACCACTGCGAGAGATGTGGCTTCGAGGTCGTCATCGGGGCTGATGCCAATGCTCACCATCAACTGTGGGGTATGGACACGCAAAACGAGAGGGGTAAGGCCTTGGTTGACTACTTATTCTCGACTAACCTATCCCTAATAAACACTGGCTCCGAACCAACATTCGTAACCAGGCGAAGCCGCACAATCATCGATCTCACCCTGGCAACTGAAAGCGCGGCGGCAACCATCACTGGGTGGCAGGTCTCCAAGGAGGCCTCCTGCTCTGATCATAGGTGGATCCGCTTCGACATCCAGGTCTGTGTGCCACCAACACCACCGCGGCGAAACCCGCGCAACACGGATCGAGACACCTATACACGCAATCTTGAAGGCAAGCTTGCGATTTTAAGCAATCCGTCGACCTTTGCGGACACGACACAGATTGAGGTACAAGTAAACCACCTTACTAAGTCAATCATAGACAGCTACGAAAGTGCCTGCCCAGAGACCACGCCGCGCAGTACACCGGGAAAGCAACCCTGGTGGGGCGCTGATCTGGAGCGCAAGCGAGGTAAGGTAAGAGCGGCCCTGAATAGAGCCATGAACACATGTGCGGATGAGGACTGGGACATTTACTATGCGGCCAAATCCAGCTACAAAAAATGCATAAGATTCCGAAGCACCTCAGGGTGGCGCAAATTCTGTGGTAGCATTGAATCATGTCAGCAAGCGAACAGGGTAAGGAAAGTTCTGGCGCAACAGAATACATCTGGGCCCGTCAGCCTACGCAAACCCGATAACACACTCACGTCGTCGCCTGAAGAAACAAGACGCGTCCTAATTGAGACTCACTTCCCCGGATGTGTCTTCGCGCAGGTAATCGACTGGCAAGATGTAACTCAAACACCATCAGAGAATGATTGGCGCTATGCAAGCCGGGTGATCACGTTGGAGAAACTTCAATGGGCCATCCTAAGCTTCCATCCCTTTAAGGCAGCTGGTCCGGATGGAGTGTTCCCCGCTCTATTACAGTGGGGGGGCGCTTCCGTCGCCATAAGACTGGTACCATTAATGAGAGCGTGCCTGGCCTTAAGATATGTTCCTAAAGGATGGAGGGAAGTGAAAGTTATATTCATCCCAAAGCCAGGTAAGGGTGACTACACAAACGCCAAATCCCACCGACCAATCAGCCTAACCTCCTTTCTACTAAAGACTCTGGAAAGGCTTTGTGATAGGGAGCTGAGGGACGGCGCCCTGAAAACCATACCGCTGCACTATAATCAGCATGCATACAGCTCAGGTAAGTCAACCGAATCTGCTCTCCATCTAGTGGTCGGTCAGATTGAGGAAGCGATTCACCAGAAAGGAACCTGCCTGGGCACCTTTATAGACATCGAAGGAGCCTTCGACAAAACCAACTTCACCAGCATCAACAGCGCCCTCTCCAGGCATGGAGTAGAACAGGTACTAACGGACTGGATTACGAATATGTTAAGCAAACGAGTGGTTCGCCTTGAAGGGGAGCAGCAGTCGGCAATGATAGCCAGAGGCTGTCCCCAGGGAGGGGTGCTATCCCCCCTTCTATGGAATCTGGTCATCAATGACCTTATTACAAAGCTCAACGCCAGCCGCTATTATACAATAGGGTATGCAGACGACCTCGCAATCCTCGTCTCGGGGAAGGTGACGGGTACAATCTGTAATCTCACTCAGCAAGCACTACGTATCGTAGAAAATTGGTGCAGGGAATTTGAACTATCAGTGAATCCCACTAAAACTGAACTAGTCATGTTTACCCAAAAACGAACTTTAGGGCCCTACCGCCTACCAAAACTGTTCGATACAGAACTCCAGTTGGCCAATGAAGTCAAGTACCTCGGGGTCATTCTAGACAGTAAGTTAAACTGGAGTAGTCACTTAGACAACAAGTTAAACAGGGCCTGCATCACCTTCTGGCAGTGCAGGAAAATGATAGGTAAGAAGTGGGGCTTATCCCCCAAAATCATACTATGGCTGTACACTGCAGTGATCCGCCCCACGATCGCGTATGGGGCTGTGGTCTGGTGGCCCCGCACCCAGCTAGTGACAGCATCTAACAGACTACAACGCATGCAAAGGCTAGCCTGCGTGGCGATCACGGGCTGCATGAGGACTACTCCGACTGCAGCGATTGAAGCCATGCTAGACTTACCCCCGCTCCACCTGTTCATACAGCAGGAAGCGACGATGGCTGCGGTGCGTCTTAATGCAACAGAGCTCTGGGGTAAGAGAGTAACACAACACACCGCGCTACTCGAGGGTCTCAATAATGAGTTCCCCATCACGAAAGCCATAAATGATCGGATACCCAAACAATTTATCTTTGATAAAAAATACAGAATCCAACTGCACGAGGATCGCCATTGCGAGGGCTTGCGTCCTGCAGAGCTACGCATATTCACGGATGGTTCTAAAACAGGTAGTGGCACAGGTGCTGGAATCTTCTCGGAGGACTTCAACATACACATAGCCACACCACTGGGGGTCCACAACACAGTTTTCCAGGCCGAATGCATGGGTATTTCTCTTGCCGCTTCAGCCATCATAGCCAGGGAAGTTAAGGACTACTCGATACGAATACTCTCAGACAGTATGGCTGTTCTGCAAGCGCTAAACAGCCACACTGTTGACTCTGGGCTGATATACGAGTGTCACCAGCGCCTAAACCAGGTGGGTAACCTCAATAATATAACCATTCAATGGATCAAAGGACACAGCGGCTCACTAGGCAATGATGCAGCCGACGAACTTGCCCGTAGGGGGTCGAGCATGGCACCGGTGGGGCCCGAACCCATTGCGCCACTCCCCTTCGGGTACCTACGCTCTCTGGTAAGGAAACGCACTAGGGACCAACACCTCAAACTATGGTTGGACCAAGGTGACTGCAGGCAGGCTAAGGAGGCACTCCCTGCCATCGATTGCCGCCTCACGAAGCGGGTGCTCCGACTAACGAAACAACAGCTGCGAACTGTTACAGCAGCTATAACTGGCCATGGGTCTTTTAATAAACACCTCTTTGTCATAGGAGTCACAGACAGTCCGCTGTGCAGGGCCTGCATGGAGGACGACGAGACAGCAGCTCATGTGCTACTACACTGCCCGGTGGTTGCCACTTACAGGGCAAAGTACTTCGGTAACCCAGGTACCCTAAGAGAGATGGTCAGTAACACCAAGGCGTTGCTGGCCTTCTTGGAGGAGCTGGGGTGGATCGAATAAGTGATTTCCCACCCATACGCAAAATACGCGCTTTGACGTGGAGTTGCGGATACCAGCCCGTATTACCTATTACCTATTACTGCATAAAATGGTCCACCGTTCACAACACATCAAATTACATGTTCACTGATGAACGTCTAGAAATACTGTGAGAAGATAAAAAGGAATACAGAGATGACAGTTACCAGGTAATCTTAAAACACTCATAAATCTGTTTATTCTTTTACTAGATAGTTTAGTATGTAGCAAGTGAAATTATTCTTGTCATAGAGCTAGAGCCATACTACAGAAAATTCTCTAGAGTCTTTGTTCTATTAAATTCGTTTTTCTAGTAAATTTTATCTTGACGCCATTTTTATTGCCTATTTTTGCTTCAGATGATTTTCGTTACATATTTTAATGCTTATTTTTCCGTTTTTATCATTCAATTATGTCTAATTAAACATTTAATATGGTTAAAATTACTATAATTTGAATAAAATTAGTATTTTAACAATTAAAATTCTATTTAAAAAATAATCTTATAATAAATAATATTCATATTTGGTAAAAAAAATATTAAATCTTACATTTACAGCGGGCGCTTTTATTTAAAGAGAGTTTTACATAATATTCGACGATAGAATTTCAATCGCATATAGTTTTGCTTGTTTTAATAACTAGCTAAAACACAAGTAATATATGAAAAAAGAAATTTGTTACGCCATGATGCAATACAATAATAAGTTTAAATAACTCTTGTAAGTTCTGCGCCATTATGTGTCGTTGTCTGTTACAAATCAAATGTTACTTAAAGTTGTTAGTCTTGAGTTAATTTTGGTTTAAAAACTTGACGAGTAAAAACTTCTTTAAAGGTCTCAACTTTATCTTTAAGCTATCTACTAGTAAAATGTGTGGTCTATAAAACGTTTAGTGAGACACTAGAAAAATCTCTACAGACAATTAGAAAATTTACAACTCTTATCTCTATCTATTCATGTTTTCTTAACTCATTCTTATGAGAGGTGATAAGGTTGTGCCCACTTTTACTAAACTGTGTCTATAAGCGTTCTTGAATATTACTTGGGGGATATTTTACTCCTAAGGCAGACAATAAAATTAAATTCTATTAGATGTCTAATAGTCCGTTTTTAGACGCGAATGTGTTACTTGGGTAATTATTATCAGATAAAGATTCATTAGGTAGCTAATCGTTTCACCTATCTGCAAATTAGCACTCGTGTCACACGACTCCGTGGCGCAACGGTAGCGCGTCTGACTCCAGATCAGAAGGTTGCGTGTTCAAATCACGTCGGGGTCAAAATGCACTTTTTGCATTTTGTGTTAAGAAAGTAATCCGACCTCCTTACATTATTTAGTTCTACTTCTCGTGCAAGGCGACTTTTAATTCAGCAACTAATATTATATTTTTTTCTTTATTTCATTTTTCTTACTTATAAATTATATTTTTAAATATTAGACTAAAAAATTATATAAAACATTTAAAAATATAAAAAATAGTAGCCCACCGGTATCGGGAACAGGGTCCAAGCTACCGGCGGTCAGGGCTCCAGAGAGAGGAACCTCCTAACGATGCGAGCCGTGTCCAGGAGTACAGCTTTCTGAATCAAGCCCTTAATCCAGCTGCCCAACGAGAGCCTCCTTAGGTGTTGGTCGAGGCTCTTGGCAATTAAGCCATTGGCTGATACGACTATCGGCACAATGATCGCAGAGTCCACATCCCACATGTCGACAACCTCGTGAGCCAAGTCAAGATACTTGATTATATTATATTAATTGTTATCAATACTATTATCAATATTTTTTAGTTTACTGAAAGATAACATTATTATAAAACCGGCCAAGTATGAGTCGGATTCGCACACGAAGGGTTCCGTACCACCGTACAATATTTAGTAAAACACACGTTTCTTGTATCCACCTTTGATTGTTAACTTTATTTAATGTTTATATTTTATTACTTGTGGTTATAGCCACAATAGGAATACACAATTTGTGATGAACTGTTTACCTATTACCGTTCATGAGAATAGATACAGCCCGCTGACAGACAGACGGATGGAGAGCGGAGGCTTATAGTAATAGGGTACCATTTGGCACCCTTCGGATACGGAACCCTAAAAACCAATAACAATACAAAAGTGTGGCTTTGTTGCTGTAACATTTTTTTTTGGTGCCAATCCTATTTTATAAACTAGCAACTATCTGCGCAGACGTCGTACCTACAGATAATACAACAATAAATATATTTCGGTCAAAAGGTAGGCTTGGTCCAGGTAGCAAGAAGTTTGGCAACGTTTACTCTTTTACAAACATACCATTACCCATTTATAAATACATACATAGGTCATAGGTTCTTAGGATTGCGATAAAATCATGAACTCATCAAAATAATCATACAAAAATCAACTTTTTGACCCCGACGTGATTTGAACACGCAACCTTCTGATCTGGAGTCAGACGCGCTACCGTTGCGCCACGGAGTCTTATGCTGAGTGCATCTAATATGCAGTTTGTAATGAACTGGATGACTCAGAACACAACATCTCTTTCAATTATCTAGAGGCTAATTAATTTAAATCAGGCTATCTTATAAATATGCTTACTTGAGTGATACTGGATTTATATCAGCTGTTGGAGACTATGTAACTACTGTCTTACCTGGTAATTATCTGTTTTTATGTAAATTCTAAGTCTGCTACTGTATGTTCTGCTCTGGGGCAAAATCATATAGGGTTTTTGTAAAATAAACATGCCGTACTATATTGTACCAACACAATAGTAAGTATCGTTTTTTGGTAGCGAGGTCGGGCTGCCTGCCGTAATAATTTTTTTTTGCCCATCCTCATAATAAAAAAAAAATAAGTCACAAAAACAATGACTGAAAAAAGTAGTCTTTCAGGACACAAACAAAATTGATAAGTACTCTTCTTTATTCTACAATAGTATTGAAATAAAAAAACTAACGCCATGCTGTATTCCCAGGCGGTCACCCATCCAAGTACTAACAGCTCACGAAGTGTGTTGATTCGCCCGTTTCGGGCGAGAAAATTCGTTCGAAGTTCGCACCAAGTTCGTTTGAATATATGGTTTAGGTATTCCTAAATCAAATAAAATATTGAAACCTTCTTATTGACAGCATATTTTCATCTATAAGGTATTTTACATTTTGGCCAATAGAGAAATAAAGCCCAATTATTTGGCTAATACAGAATAAAGGCTATATTCAAACTAGATAACATAGTTATGGTTAAAGGTTTTAAATTATTTTTCTAATTCCAGAGTTATAGAGAGACCTCGAAAATGAAAGAAGCCAGATATACTGGCTGGATGAAAAATGGTGCCAAAATAATAATATTATGTATATTTTATGTTTAGCATCGAGATCTTGATAATAAAAGGTTTTATTTCTGTTATTTCTATTGAGAACAAGCCTTTGTCATAATTTGCAAATAATAATTAGATTTGTAGTTCTAAATATTAAAAGTTTTTGATTTGACTCAGATTTTTTTTTTATAAGGGTAATCATCAAGTTTAAAACTATCTCATTTGACAGTTAACTTAAAACTACTGGTTTTTTGTAACGGAACGGAATGGAAACATAATGTTTGGAGCGTCGCTTAGCTTTTAAGTTATTTCTCGTAAAGCCTCGATACTTGGGTTGTCAAGAAGTCTCAAGTCTATAATGTAATAATATTGAGTACCTAATTAAATAGTTTGTTAAGTATAGTATATAGTTTGTGTGCAAGAATATAAATACTTACAGAAATGATTCGTACTGACATATATGGCATAAGTACCTGACTATAATAATATTATTAATTGACTTCACTTTAATTTCTGTTTATTTTTTTTGTTGACATTATTTTGTTTGTATAATTAATTTTATTTAATTTATGTCATAATTTGCACGCCGCGCCGTAAGGTAGACTGTAGCCGATCCCATTAATTTATGTACAACATCTTTAATAGCTGTACCTGCATTCATAGCAAATAAATTCTGATTCTGATTCTGATTCTGAAAAGGTGCTTCATTTCACCAGACAAGGATTTTTATTAAAAATGCGTCTAGATCACAACATATCTTGATTTTTACAATATTCCTTATATTTGCCGATGTCATAAAAGCAGTTATCCAATAACCAACTGCTAAGCTTTTTCTCGTACATGGAGATGGGAAGTTCCTTAAATAAATTAGGTAACTTGTTATACATCTGAATAACACCTAAAGATGACTTACAGGTCGGTATATAAGAAGACCTTCTTCTTTCACGAACGACATCATCTTTACATTACATACTCGCCTTACAAAGCCTTTACATAATTAAATTCCCACCTATATGCACACAGAAACATCAACACATATCCTTTCCTACTTTTCTCACCCGAAAATATCCAAAAAAGGCAGCAAAGCCGTTCACAAAACTGGTGTCAATCCCTTGTAATTTTCGCCTCTGTAAGGTTCTCATTGAGTACGAGGTGTGAGGAGATTTGCCTTGCAAACCCTGGCAAATTGGAAGGCCGAATGGTACAGTAATCGGCTTATGACGGGTCGTCCGCCTGCTGTGTTATTTGTGTTGGTTATTATTTATACTAAGGACTTGAAGATGTTTTATTGTTCGGCATTTTGGGGAAGATTTTTTTTGTTGTGAAGTGGTTTTAGGGCAGTAATAATGTTGCTTTCGTGAAACAAACGACTGATTAGTGGAGTAGATTATCACAAGACTAATTAGTAGGTATAGAAGAGATTGTAAATGTAAAAGTTAGTATGTCTGTTGGAACTCTTGTTGAAACTCATAAATGTAGTTTCATAACCAGACAATAACTTTGATTCCGGAAGCGTGGAGGAAAAGATTTTAAAGTCAATATGGTCAAAAATTGACTGGATTAATTAATTTATTGACCAAATTAATAATAGAACTCTTCCAAATATTAATCCTAAGCCATCAAAGAGTTCTTTATGTGCAAAAGTTATTCATTTACAATATTTTTAGAATATCTGACGAGCCTCCCTAAAAATATAAAAAAGGAAACCAATAGAAAAGGTATAAAACAGAAATCGCTGAACCGATTTGGACACTGGACAGACGAATTTGGAGCCGATAAAGAATCTGGAGCAGAAACAATTGATCCAGATTATAAGATATGATCCAGGAACGGTCATGGCTGGCATACTTTCAGTGCTCTTGGTTTATTTATTTATATCAATAAGAGTAGTACCTACATAAAAAAAATCTATAAAAAATTAAAGCTTATTTAGATCAAACTCAAACTAAGGATATATAATAAAGAATAAAAATAATAATCATATTTGAAGCAAAAATAATATTCACAAAAAAGAAAGGAGTATAACTTACTTAACATTTTCATTAGTTCCATGTGTTTTATTTTATATTCTTTACATACTGTGGTTCTGCACTATTCTGATAAATCTGCCTTTAATTAAAATTTGTTCCATTAGGTTATCGTGATCACTAAGATTTGCGAACTAAGATTCTGCCTGATTAGCAAAAAACCAAATCAATTAAAAATATAACCCACACCTGTCTAGACCTTAATCCGGTACTCTCCCATCACACTAACAAAGAAGTCCAGGTAGAAATAATGTATGACATGTTATAGAGTGGCCACATCCAATTTGCCTCAACGTAATCCCCTTATATGTACGATGTCACAGGGATCCTTGGATTAATTATGTAAATTCTGTTGTTTTTGTCACACCTACCCTCTTTGTAAGTTTGTTGATGATGGTGATTTGTTTTTCAGACAAACTGAATTAAGGAATTGTGTTGTGACATAGGTTTTTGGGTCAGGTCACGGCGGCCTTACCGCCCGGCCACGGGACATTCCGTTGCAGCGAATTTTCGCACGCGAAGCGCCGTACGACTAAAACAAATGAATAAAAATGTACTGCCCGCCGCACCGCCGTTCGCTCCGCCCGTCCCGTGGCCAGGCGGTTATGGTGCTGCTTTTTTTGGGTATGCATAAATTGTAACTCATTACGTACCTAACTACGCTCAAAAATAATGTCATGTGTATGTTCTAAGTAATCTTAGTTTTACTCATATTACTTACTCATTGTCTAATATATAATTTTGATAAACATACTGATCTCGTGTGTTCTAGCTTAACACCAGAAATCAGCATTATTTATAAACTACAGTCCAACCGTCGAGAGAATTCGTTTCTGACACCTGTCAGTTAGACAATTTCTAGTAGTAATAAGGATCTAAATTCTAAATATGCATTCTCTTGACGGTGGGACTATAAAGCTTCAATATTCGCTAAAAAATCGAAAGGTTTTATCAATACTGGTCAGTAAAAAGTCAATTTACTCTTCGTCTTGGAGAAAAATTCTGGAACTAATAACATTATTATTTTGAATGCCTATAAATTTTTATTCCATTCTGATAGTTTCATTCTGATTCATAGCAACAATCACAAATAATAATAATGATTATTTACAGCTTGGCAAAAAAGAGTATGATGCGGTGACAGATGAAACTAAATATTTTACTTTTTTGAGTTAGTACAAGCAGCGTTTTTAACTATTTGTTTAAATTCTTTTACTCATTTCCCATTTGAAGTGACCTATATGCGGTAGTGGCGCCCTCATTTTTTCCAAACTCTTTTTTGCCAAGCTATACTAATGTGATCGTCACAAGACCAGCCAAGTAAATCCTCAATATCACCCTATGTTTAAATCGATACCCAATTAACTTATCCAACACAAACACTTCAAAACAGAATTAAGAAGAACAATATCCCAGAGTATTTCCAAACAAAAAAGGTAGCCAATCAATAATATTTCCCCTCTTTTCAATTAGTATAGCAAATGCACCTTTAATGCCTTACCTTGGGGAAAAATCCCGGGTTTAACTTAAACGATTTAGGGGATACGCCACTAAATGAAATCTCCACTAATAGAGGGACCGGGAAGGTAATCATGTTTTAATAAATACGAAGTTTGCGAGTGTGTTTTTGTTTTTTTTGCGGGAAAATATGCGGTTGGTATAAAATGTCAAATGGGAAGGGTTGAAAATGTAGTAGATTTTTTTAAAATTATTTCTATTTTAGTCTAAATAAATTTAGTATTTTGAAAGAGAAATTGAGGTTTAATTTAAATAACAGTCAACCGTTTTTTTTTTAAGATCTTTGCTTAACCTATATTATTGTATGCTGTTTCTAAACATGCATTGTTTAGAAACAGCATACAATAATATAGGTTTGGGAAACTGAGATGCCTCCGTAACGAATAACACTTTTGTCTTTTTTGTAAAAATGAATTTTATTTGTGTTTGAAAAAAATAATGTTTTGCTAGAATATGAATTAAATTACTTATTTGTTTTATAAAAGAAAACCATTACAAGTTAAAATAGCATATTCTCACGAGCATTCTACAAATAACAAATACAGAGATATTTTTATTGTTCATTCTGGAACGAAAAACATCATTTCTATCAAAATTCCTTTTCAAAAATATTATTATTTTCTAGTCTTTGCTCCTTCGGTCCTGTATTGGGGATTATAACTATTAGGAGACTTCAATATGTCTATGTTCCCCGTAATACGTGCCCATTGGGACTGTCTGTGCCAGACTTATTTATTGTTTTCTAAAATTAATGTTGTAAAAATAAAAACACATTTATGGATATTATAGTTTGTGTGAAAGAATGATAACTGTGAACAAAATATTGTTTTAGATTGGTTACTGCTACATTTGTTTTTATGGCAATTTTCCCATTTAAATAATTATTTTTAGTGTCTCGTTGGAAATAATGATAGGTAGGTACAACCCGTGCGCATTAACATGGCACCTGGCTCGGTACACAATCCTCCCCCCGCTACCCGCATGGCGCCCCGCCGTCACCGTGCGGGGAAGCGAGGGGAGCTCCAAACGTCATTGAGCCAGGTGCCATGTTGATGCACACGGGTTGTAACTGTGAACAAAATAATTGTTTTAGATTGGTAACTGCTACATTTGTTTTGTTTTTGCCAATTTTCCCATTTAAATAATATTATTTTTACTGCCTCGTTGGTCTAGTGGTCGCAAGTGCTACTGCTAAGCTTGAGGTCTTGAGTTCCATTCCCAGGTCGGGCAAATTGTTATTGGGCTTTTTCAATCAGAAATTTTTCAGTAGGAGCCCGGGGTTTGGATTTGTGCCCGGTTGACGCCAATAGTTTCGCCCCCTATCATATACAGGGAACAAACATAGCTGGCGAAATGTACCTGTACACCTCTGTCTAAGAAACCTCATACCACTATCAGCTTGGGCTTGGCTGGTTGGAGCACTTTATTGTGACAAATATTTTGAAAGCAATAAAAAAAAATCTTTGAATGGTTTCAAAATCGACAGATAAATATCTCCTTCAAAACGTTACCATTATCAGTATGATTTCAACCCTGTTAGGCGATCTTCACACTGCCCCGCATGATGCAGCGTAGCGCGTGGATGCGTGTTCTTCCGTTGCTTGTAAGTATCTCCGTTTGTATAGAAAACAGCGTGTATGCGCGTGATCCGCATGAACGCGCGTGGATGCATTTTCTGTGTGTTGGACTGTGCGTGTTTTCTATACAAACGGAGATACTTACAAGCAACGGAAGAACACGCATCCACGCGCTACGCTGCATCATGCGGGGCAGTGTGATAATCGCCTAAAGGTTAAAAAAGCTTGTTTAAAATATTCGCCTCTCGTATCTTATCACACTGACTTTTTCTCGACAATATTTTTTCCAGTGTAACTGACACTGTAGCTTGCGCCATGTTTTTATGTTGGGGCCATGAGAGCTGCAATTTTTTATATTATTATAATTTTTAATAGTAAATATATTTTGATCACAATGAATTCAGTAAGTAGTTATAATTTGTATAACTTATAGTATCTAGCATCCTTCAACCGAATAATATGCTTATTTTTTGTTGCAGGTCATAGAATAGAATATAGATAAGATCTTAAAATTCGCCATGGAATGGAATACAAAATATTTAAACATATTATTTAAATGTATAAATTTAATACAACACATTTTTTTAATTATAATTATAACAATGTCTAAAGTAATAACATTTGTAGGGCGAATGAAATAAAATAAAGTTTTTATCACTGAATGTTATAATCATTTACCGATACAAAAAAAATAGTAATACTTATAAGTTAAAATTCGAGTGACACCGAGACAGAGCAAAATCGTGACGTTTGCGGGCGTGATGCGAGCCGGACTGCCGGGCGCGGAGCGGGTGCGGACGACCGCGAGGCGCGGGGCGCGGGGCGCGGGAGGCGCGGGCGCGTGTATGCGTGTGTGTTTGCATGTGACATGCCTAATCTTCCTACATACTCCCCCTTTTGACCAACCGAGTGCCCCCACAGGTGGTCAAACATCGACTATGACACGTTGCTTACGCGGCCTACCACGGGAACGTTTAGGAGCAACAGGCTGCGGAACCTCAGGGCATTCACCATCTCGAGAATGATACCTCCTTAAGTCGCAAATGTGATATTTACCGATGACTTCATCCGGTGAACCAGGGAACGTTAAGAGGTAAGTAGTTGGACTAACCTTCTTCTGTACCAGGTAAGGGCCATCCCTCTTAGGCATGAGCTTGGAGCTGACACCCTTAGCAGCATTACTGAGGACGTGCGACTTCATCAGGACAAGATCACCGACAGCCAGTTCGTCAGCCTTTCGAGTCTTGTCTTTCGCAGCCTTACGAAGGTCCTGCTGATGTTCAATGCACTCCTTGCTGTTGCTGAGTGTCTCCGCAAGCTTCAGCAGATACGGCGTAATCTGTGGAACATAGTTTTCAGCCTCTATGACAGCACGAAGATCGCTCTGTACTGCAATAGGTGAGCGGAGTTCACGAGCAAATGTTAAGTAAGCTGGAGTCTGTTGAGTTGCCTTAGTCAGTGATGTGTTCAACGCAAAGCGGATGAATGGCAGTACTTCTGGCCACTGCTGATGGTGTCCTTCTACCAAGATTGCCAACTGAGTCTTGAGGTCGCGATTTTTACGCTCAACTGGGTTGGCCTCTGGATGGTAGAGAGGAACGAGACTCTGCTTCACACCAAGCGTGAACATTGCATGTTGCATGACATCGGCAACAAATTGCACACCGTTATCTGAAATGAGACGTCGAGGAACACCGAAGCGTAAGAAAACCTCCTCAATTAGTACCTTTGCGCATGCGTCAGCTGTGGCTTCGGAGAGGGCGAACAGCTCAACCCATTTGCTGGCTGTGTCTTCAACGATCAACACCCATCTCTCTGCATTAGCTCCTTTGGGAAGCGGCCCAAAGAGATCGACAGCCAAGACTTCAAAACGCTGAGCAGGAACTGGAGTCTGTAACAGTCCCGCTGGTTTCTCGTTGGAAGCTTTGTAGCGCTGGCATTCGATGCAGGTCTTCAAGTACTCTGCTACGTAACGTCGCATACCGGGAAAATAAAATCTCTGACTTATACGGTGCAGGGTCCTGTCTAAACCGCCGTGACCTGAAGTAGCAGAGTCGTGACATTCAACCAGTACCTGTTTTCGTCGGTTTTCAGGAATGACGAGCTGCGGTTCTTCTGTCTCTGCCTCAGTGTAACGGTATAGTACACCTCTACACGTATGATATCCTCTCTCCGTCCAACGGGTAAGTTCTAATTCGTCCTTGCCTTCCAGAGCTTTGATGATCTTCGCCACTTCGGGGTCTGCGAGCTGGTCTTCACGAAGAGTAGCAGCATCCCAGTGCGGTGGGTCGACAAGCACCGTGCTGACTCCACAGGAATCGCGAGCCTCCTCCTCACATGGCGGACGACTGAGCGAATCAGCAACGACATTCGTTTTCCCGGGAGTGTAGTCGACTTGCAGATCAAAGGACTGGAGTTTCATAGCCCATCGTACGAGACGACCGGCAGGCGACTTCAAGGTGAGTAGCCACTTCAGGGGCTGGTGGTCGCTGCCGACACGTACAGGATGGCCATCGATGTACCCACGATACTTCTCGACTGCCCAGACAACTGCCAACGCCTCGCGCTCGGTGGTAGAGTAGTTCCGCTCCGCCGAGGTAAGCAGGCGACTGGCGTACGCGATGGGTTTCTCTTCTCGCGGCGACTCCCCCTGGAGTAGAGCCGCACCCAGTGCGTAATTGCTGGCATCAGTCCTGAGAATGAATGGCACATTATAGTCTGGCTGAATAAGAATCGGAGGTGAGGTAAGTAATCCTTTTAGTTCTGTAAATGCCTGAGTCTGTTCTTCACCCCACAACCAGGACTGATCCTTGCGCGTCAGCATAGTCAGTGGTTGCGCAACTTGGTTGAAGTTCGGCATAAATTTCCGGAACCATGAGCAACTCTGCTGAAACGATATTAGATGCATTACATTAGCTGGTTCCTTCATATCTAATATCGCAGCAACCTTATCCGGGTCTTCAGGTCTCACTCTGACCTGCCAGTAATCGGATCCGAGGTAATTAGTGCTCATAAAACAGCTCTTACCAGTGTACTGGAGGTGGTCATCGACCACCGGAAGCGGGTGCGAGTCACTCTTAGTGACGGCGTTCAACTTGCGATAGTCCACGTAGAACCGGTAAGTATCATCTTTCTTCGGTACCCGAAGAGCTGGTGCTTCCCACGGAGATTCGCACTCCGTGATGTTACCTTCGTGCGGCGTCTTGTCTCTCTCCGCCTCCATGATGGCTTTCTTAGCGGGCGTGAGACGATACGGCGGCACTGCAATCGGCGGGTGATCACCGCAATCGATGTGACGCTCAGCGAACGATGTAGGTTCTCCCCCTACTGTGAAGATATCACCATTCTCCTGAAGCAGCTGAGCGAGACAATTCTTCTCTGAAATTGACAGCATCGAACCCTCATTATTACGTAAGACATCCGCGGAAGCGCACCCTACGACGTCACGTGAGGTCTCACACCGCAAGGGGTGAATGACCTGAGGCCGATCAGCTGTGAACCAAGTATTGTTCGACATATTTATAACAATACCTACTTTACGTAAGAAATCAATACCGAGCAACGTGTCATTATTTACTGAATCCGGAAAAATAACAAAAGTGATGGGTACTGCCGACCCCCTAAATAATACGTCAACATCCACGAGTAAAACTTTAAGGTCCCGCACTATACCGTCGGCTAATTTTACGGTCATAAAACAACTACGAAACGAATAGTTTTGTTTAAGAAGTAGTGCATAAAGTTTCGAACCGGCTACACTACGTTTGGCAGCCGTATCAACTAACCCCGTACCACGATAACCGCCTATCTCAATATCGAGTATCGGGCGACCGTCGGTACATAAGTTCGACGCGGACAGGTTACCTATTCGACTCGGCAATGCATCACATTCGCTAACACACTTACATTTACATAAATAATCAGATTGAGACACGTTACAAAAATTGTTTACAACAGATTTGTGTGAAACAACATTACGGCTATCAGTGTTATAAAAATTCTTATCAGAGTCTAACATGTTAATATCTAGTACAGAAAATGATTCCTTAGTACTATTTACGGAACATTTAGGGCAATTAGATCGTATTACACCGTTAGCTCCACAACCATAACACTTCACTGAACCTTTATCGGTTTTATCACTTTTATCTTTAATATTTTTACAGGAGTCGCGAGTGTGTCCGACTTTACGGCAATAAACACAAAATAGTCGTTTACCTTTTTCAGACGAATTGTTATTGTTTACCACAGTCGGCGGGGGCGAAGCACTACTCGTAGCGCTCGACGAACCAGTAGGTATGTCCCCCGGTGAACACGTCGCGGAGGACGCCGGGGCGCGCGCGGGCTGCGCGGGTGGCGCGGGCGGCGCAGGCCGGGGCTGCGGTGGCGGCGCGTGCGGCGCATGCGCGCTAGCGGCGCGGCCGCGCGCGTCGTTCGACACTTCGGACAGCGACTCCTCGATGTTTCGCGCCTTCTCAACCAACGTATCTAGGTTGGAGACGGTTTCACGGGTTAAACGTTTCCTTATACGTCTATGTAGTAACCCGTAAATCATGTCGACTTCCATATCATTTTCCACGATGTATGGAAGTTTGGCGATATGCGCGCGGAGGCGAGCAACGAAGACCTCCGTGCGTTCTTCTTCTGTTTGTTCCGCGGCAAATATATCGCGGAATAGCTTGTGCGGTGGTCGGGATACACCGTACATGGCGCGTAATCTTTGCAGCGCGTCTTCCCATGACGTCACTGATGATTTAACACCACGGAACCACACAGCAGCCTCCCCTTCCAGGAGCATGGGTAGACCGCGAAGCGCATGTTCGTCGCTGATCGATGTACACTCCTTGTATATCACGATAGAGTCGACGAATGCTTCGAAGGCCTCTGAGTCCTGGCGTGATCCATTGAATCTCGCCGTACAGCGCGCGAAGTTTCCGTGTTTCGTTGGTGCAGGCGATGGAGACGGTGATGCTGCGACGTTGGCTGCCGACGTAGCCAGCAGGCTCTGAACCAGTTGTCGGTTCGATTCCGCTTGAGCCTTGGCGAACGCCTCCAGAAACGACGTAAGCGTCCCTTCCGATAGCGGCGCGGGCGTCGGGGACGCCGGCGCGCCACTCATGGTGTCGTCATCGTTACCTCTACTTTTGCGGCGAGGCATTATTTCACAATTATAGTCAACTTAACACGAGGAAACACTATTTATAACGTTACGATGAGCACTGAGTTCGTAGCGTCCACTGAGAAAACCGTTACTTTGTAAGTATGAATTTGAGTTCGCGTCGCGTCGGTTACGTACGCGGGCCGCGTTGGAGCGCCAGTTTGTAGGGCGAATGAAATAAAATAAAGTTTTTATCACTGAATGTTATAATCATTTACCGATACAAAAAAAATAGTAATACTTATAAGTTAAAATTCGAGTGACACCGAGACAGAGCAAAATCGTGACGTTTGCGGGCGTGATGCGAGCCGGACTGCCGGGCGCGGAGCGGGTGCGGACGACCGCGAGGCGCGGGGCGCGGGGCGCGGGAGGCGCGGGCGCGTGTATGCGTGTGTGTTTGCATGTGACATGCCTAATCTTCCTACACATTGCTTTTTAGGGTTTCGTACCTACTTGAACACAATAATATCTTAAATGTTTAAAAAAAAACATTTAAAAATGTAAATATAAAAGATACAAAATAAATAAACGAAAATATCTATATAAAAGTACTTAATTAAAACTCAGTATCAGTAGGTTTGTGACTGGTTTCTTTCTGTTTCTTCGAAACAAGCAATTATTCAGTGCAAGCTGAAGTTGTCATACTTTTCTTAACACGCTTCCTTCCGCCGCTGTTTCTCTGGCCACTAAACAAGTCGCGACATAAATCTGCATGCTTTTTTTAATATTTTGTCGCCCGTGCAGTAATTTATCTTTTGTTTATATACTAGAACTCTTAATGAGCACTTTCTTATGGTTTGCGATGTTGTATTTGTATTCTTTGTCGCCGAGAACTCAATTTAATTTAATGTATTCTCTGAGATTCTTTGTAATGGGTCTTTTGTACATTTAAGTGGTTGCATTTTTATGGTGTTTAAATATTTTTGTTAGAATGTTGCTTTCTTGGTACTGAAACCGCGGAACAAAAACGAAGTAAACTTCTTAAATATTGTGATTACTGAATGACGAAATAATTAGAGGAAAAGGTGGTAATGTGGCCCCCTAGTTTGTTTCTGCGGCTTTATGTAAAAAATACGAGACTCAGAAATGTAATAAATATGTTATATTGCTCCTTATTTATTTGGCTAAACGTGTCTTAACTATGTAATAAATGAAACTGCCACAGGATAATCGAAAATTTATGTATTCTAAAAAAAATTATTAGGCAACGTGAGATCGAGTGAGGGTTATATTTTTCACATTTAACATAATAATATATTTTATCAGGGAATTACAAATGTTTTACGTTTTAATTAATTTATTTGATTTCTGTTATACTTAGGATTTATATTGTAATTGTTTTAATTTTTAATTTTATAATTTCGTGTAAAATTTCGATACAATGTAAAAATTGTTACTGAAATAAATAAATGAAATAAATGGCACCCTGGGGGCCATATTCAATGTATTCTCAAACTCAAAGCATTTATTTCAAATAAACCAATTATAGGCACTTTTGAATTGTCAAAGGGTCGGTCAGTCAGAATATAATATTGATTTAATTAAAACCTAACGGCAAAAATCGCAGACTCACCTTCAGCCTATTCCCCTTCAGGACCTGTACGTGTACAGGCTATGTGTAAGTGTATCAAATAATCATCATGGTCTGTGAAATCATTCCCAACCAAAATATCCATTTAAAAGTAAATGAATGGTACAGTTAACAACTGTTCGAGTAGGTATCTAATTGAATCAGGAAAAACACTTTCAAGGTAAAATTGTTATCTTATTAATTTTCTCCTTTTTTAAAGAAAAAACCCGAAAATAAATTAACATCCTCAGAAAAATGAACCACGAAATAATTTTCTTATGAAACGCCAAATTCTGAACAAAACCACTTTGAAAAATTAACTCGTAACTGTGTTATTAAAGTGTAGTTCATTAATTCAAAGTTACTGGTCCGTTAAAACTAAACTGGTAACTGGTACATTTGAATTTTAATAAAAGGCTTTGTAAACTTTTACATAATGAAGTTGAACGAAGTACGGGAACCAGGAAAACTAAACTAAACTAATATATTCATAATCACGCTTCCATTCTTTCGGTTCTGTAATATTTTAACAGCTGCTGCCCCGGAAACCATTACGAAGAGATAAATTAAATCTGTTGCTCTTATTTGAAAATGTAGATAGTTGAGACTAGGAAATGTTGATGTAAAATACAATAGACGTAGATAATTATATTATTTAGTAACATCCGCAAGAGTCATAAAAAACCCTGTAAGAAATATGTTTCACCCCTCAACGAGGCATCCTCAGTGTATCTGCGTCTGGCGCTCGGCGGGGTAATACCTCGTGTTCGGGTCCGCGATAGGTCAATTGTCATCCTGAGTATGCCTCGTTGAGAGGTGAAACACGTGTCGATTTCTTACAGGGTTTTTTATGACTCTTGAGGAATAATTAAGCGTACTACTACGTTTTTTATAATGGATTTCCGCAGTCACGCCTGAATCAATGAACTATCTTAATGTTTATGTATTTGAGGCCTATGTCCAGCGGTGGAAGACGAGCTGAAATGATGATGATGATACAGTTTCTGAAAAGTTTGAACTTACAGAGGCCTGTATCAAAACTATATGGTTCGTATGTTGGTATCAGAAGACATGCCGAAAAAATAATATATTTTGTAGACGTAATACCCAGAAATTATCAGCCGTCCCATACATACAACCTGTAACGGAATAAACGCAAGAGCTCATACACCCCAATTAGAATATTAAATTATAAGACTAAAATAATATCTGTAATTTAATTTAATTAAACGACACCTAGTTTTTTTTTACAAAATAGACTTCCTGACTAAACATGAAACATAGGATAGCTATACAAATTTGTTTATGCATTTGAATAGGCTTTATTCCTTTGAGATAAGGCTTAAATTTCCTTAAATAAAATATCTTATTACCTTGGTAAGACGCGGTGGTTCTAATTTCAGTTAAAGAAAAGATTTTTTTCATGAAAAATTAACACATATAAATAATGATGGAAATCGATTCAGAAGCCGATTCTGAGCAAACTACTTTCAGGTCTTGCGCTTATTCTGTTACACGTTGTATAGGTTGAGTAAGTATTGAAGTTTTTTATCGGTTAGTTTTTTAAACGGTGAAGGAAAAAATTGTGAGGAAACCGGCATGTCCCAGAACCAAATATTCGAAGACATGTGACATCTACCAAACCCGCACTGGGCCCGCGTTGCTACGGCCCAGTCCCTCTCGCAGAGAGGAGGCCGGTGTCCCAGCAGTGGGAACATTATAGGCTGATTATGCGTATTAGACAGCCCAATATTTTGTCGCGATTACTATATTGGTCCCATGGAGAAAATTGTTGACTTTTATGGTCTGTACCAATGGGAGGAGCTCGTGGCTAAGTAATAACAGCCGCTCGGGTCGATCCATCAGGTTAAGCTACGCTTGCCGGGGTTGGTCCGTGGATGGGTGACCATCTTTACATACCGAGACTCCTCCGCGCCTCGGAAAGCATGTTAAGCCGTTGGTCCCGGCTGTCATTCGTGGATCTTTGATAGTCGTTACGGGTCGTCAGAAGCCCGAAACTCTAACAACCAGTCTTACCAAGGGGTATCGTATTTCCCAGTTACTGAGTTGTGGAGGTCAGATAGACAGTCGCTCCATGTAAAACACTGGTATTCAGCTGCATCCGATTAGACTGGAAGTCGACCCAACCATAGTTGGGAAAAGGCTAGGCAGATTAATTGTGATCTGTAACCACACCCTTAAAATATGACCTCACATTTCTGAAACACACTACATATTATATGCTGCTGAAACCCATCAACGGTGTTTTACAGTAAGAGGTTTAAGGATTAAGTCAAAATATGGCGAGCATGTTAAGAATTAGTTTCTGACTGCATAGTACACTACATACTAGACTATGCAGTCAGGAATTAGTTGTGCGAGTTGTGAATTAGTTGTTCGACGCAAGTTCTAAAATACCTACCTTACAAAATAATGTTTATGGTGAATTTCATCGAGCAAATTAGAAAGGAGATAATATTTTGTTATTATTTTCTTACAGTTAATAGTCCTACATGTTCTACAATTGTGATTATTCTAAACTCGGCGAGGGCCAGGAGTCCATAGCACTGGGTTACCTAGTTTGGATTCCTGACTTCCACAAACCTTTGTACCTCTAATATTTGTTACACCACCATATTGTAGTTTGTACTTTGTGAGATAAAATAAATCTTTATTATTATTTCTTTTTAAACACAATATGTGTTTAAAAAGTAATAATAATAAAGATTACCTTACATTTTAAATATTTTTATAAAAAACAATAAAACAAAAAAATATAAAAAATAGTAGCCCATCGGCATCAGGATCAGGGTCCAAGCTGCCGGTGGTCAGGGCTCTAGAGAGAGGAACCTACTCACTATGCGTGCCGTGTCCAGGAGTACTGCTTTCTGAATCAAGCCCTTGACCCAGCCGCACAATGAGAGCCTCCTGAGATGTTGGTTATTATATTGTTTATGACCTGACCTACCGACTGCCTCGTTGGTATAGTATTCGCAAGCTTTACTGCTGAGTATGATGTCCAGGGTTCAATTCCCAGGTCGGGCAAAGTATTTTTTTCCATCAGGAATTTCTCGGAAGCAGCCTTGCGACTCAATTTGTGACCGGTTGATAGTAATAGGCTCGCCCCCTATTATTTATTATTATTTTTATTTTTACAATTTCATGGGACCTACACGTATCTGGCGAAATGTGGGGACTATAGGTGATCTTCTCCCCAACCCTTATGCCCATTTGATAAAACTCTTTGAACCAGCCTGTTTGATCAAAATACATGAACGTCTATGGCATTATAAATTATCAAATTATGTCTATGTAAAATACAATACTGAGAAGCACAAGAAGAGACAAAGGCTTAAAGCTTGGCTCATAATATTAAAACTAGTAATGTATTCACTGCCACGCTTGCGTTCTGGAAGTTCGTTAAACACTCCTGGCGTTACGGAGACGTGACGTCAAACAAATAGACGTACAAACAAATGACGTCGTAATATAGTAAGGGCTCTGATGTCTTAACATCATCTCCCTACTTATTTCTATGAATTGTTTGAAGTAATATAAAGTATAGGGCTAGCACACGATGACTTGGCACCGTCCTTGGAAAAATTGTTACTCATAATTGTCACATCTTATTTACTGTACCTGCAATCAATGCAAATAAATGTTTACTTTACTTTACTTTACTTTACTATACAACGTCCCGACAATTATCGTCGGGCAGAAGCCCACCGACACAACATCCGTCTCGTCCGATGTCCTCTCCCTTTTCTACGGAGGATGAGTGAACGTGACACCCTGTTCCATAAATCTCAACTAGGTCATTAATTAATGTTATATTTCAAGTCGAATACAAATATGTAGTATTCAAATTATCTGAAATATTCGCGTCATACCTGCATTTTTCCTTTTTTTACCACGTCATGGTAGGTAACCCATTATTTTGAATGATTTTAAGTAAATTCAGTCGAGTTTATCCAAACCGTTTACGCAGTTCATTTGTTTTACGTAATTAAATACTTGTAAGTGTAACCTTCTTCAAACTGCTCGTCGTGTGTCAACTGATAAGAGTGATTAGTTTCTGCCAGACATAAAATATGATGCAGGTTGAGTTATAAATATGACGTAAAATTTATCATAAATAAACATAATATTGTTGATACTGGAAAACAGAGTGAAAAGTGGATACTACTACTAACTATATTAGTGTTATGAAAAATGAAATATCTCACGAAACCGCTGTACAGTGAAATTGAGAATGGTGACCTAATCCATCAAGTCTGAAAAGTCATGAATGGAATTTCTAATTTTGGATTCTTGAAATATCAGAATATTATTAGATATTATAGGTATCTCCATTAAATGAAAATAATAATTTGAAAAAAGAAATCAAGCTGAAATGTTAATGTGTTAGCAAAATAGTAGTGATTTCATGGCAAATTGCAATTTCGTTACGTTGGGAAGGTGTGTTCCACATTGCACGGCCGTAGCTTTAAAACGGTTGGTACAGCTTCATAAAGCTCATTACTTGTCAAACCCAATTAATCTTTTCCAAAAAAAAAACGTTGAATGCCCCAAAAAAGGATTCAAAGGCTCTCGCAGACAGACGCGACGTAATGGTGCAACGCGACACCGGTAGAACAATTTCCGTGAAGTTTTCATAGAAATCGTTCCACCAGAGTCGCGTCGAGCTGTCGTCGCCTCGCCTTAAATCATATTATTTTACACAGCCAAAATACAATTAATTTTAACGAAATCGGCAATAAACAATTACATTCTCGCATCACTATTCCTTATACGTTAATACAAAACTAATGGAAATGTAACCGAGATGAAATGCAAATATATTCAATTAATCCATGCGCCCGTCTGTATTGGGTGTCGCTAAGCTGTGATTGGCGGATTGGCGTTAAGTCGTCCAACCGTACCAAAGTGGTTTGACGTTTATAGTATAGGGACGTGGGTGAATTTGAATATGTTTGCTTATTAGTTTTAGTGAGGGGCTGTTAGTTCAGGTTCGGCCAATTTCGAGCCTTTGATTTTAGTCTTGGATATTTGGGATACTTCAGCATCGGCTCTGATTGGATATTGGTAAATCTTTGTTGGTAAGTTCTGTAGTTGCTGTTTTGGAAATACATTGATTGATAGTTGCTATGTGAAGTACATTGTCTAGAATCCTTACTAATATCCTTACTTCCTTACTAATATTATAAATACGAAAGTAACTCTGTCTGTCTGTCGCTCTTTCACGCCAAAACTACTGAACCGATTGAAGTGAAATTTGGTACACAGATAGTCTAGAGCCTGAAAAAGGATATAGGCTACTTTTTATTGACATACGACGCGGGCGAAGCCGCGGGCAGAACCTAGTTCTATTTATAGATATTTGACTAAATCGCCACCCTGTGTGCATTATGCATGTGCTTGATTCAAAGGCATATATATCTTTTAGATGGCACTATAAGATGATCTTTCATATATTATAATTTTAATAACACTCTCAAACTATTCTATATCATTATTAAAACTCAAACCGTCAGAGAAGAATGCAATTTATTTCCCACGAAATATAATCCTATTAACTTCACTTCTAGAATACGAAGCACAACCAGAGGCGCAAAAATAAAATATAATAAAACACGACTCCATAATATTCATAAATTCTTCCAACTAATAACATAGGAAAACGTTAGGTGTACGCGAGACGAAAGCTGGCGTGGAGTCGACAAGTGCTCATCTTTTCGGGGACTATTAAATTACTTTATTCACCTCCGTGCTAGCTGCTATGAAACAGAAGAGGTGGCGCAAGTGATGAAGGAAGAGCGGGAAGGATAATAAAGGTGTTAAATTAATTTGACGTATAGAAAATTTAAGTTATTTTTGTAGAAATAATATTCTTAAAACCTAAAATAATATTCATGTTCGGAAAATAATTTACAATAGTGTTTCATTCATAGTGTCAGATTTGGGGATTGCCTTGCCTAATATTTTATACCTATACCCCACATCAAATTTTTGGTCCTTGGAAAATAAATCTCTCCTTGCGCAAACTTCAGAACGCGGTACCTTTGTTACTTTCTGAGTTTATCATACATTATTGACAGCGGTCCAGGAAAAAATTGGAAACCTGGACTTATAGTTAACTAGCTGCGCCCCGCGGTTTCACCCGCGGTTTCTACCGCGGTTTCATCCGCGGTTTCACCCGCGTTATTCTCGATCCCGTGGGAATATCGGGATAAAAAGTAACCTATGTCCTATTCCAGGTCATGGTCTACCCTTGTGCCATCCAAATCCGGTCACCCGTTTTAGCGTGAAAGCGTAATTAATAAACAAACAAACTCACTTTCGCGTTTATAATATTAGTTAAGATATAAGTCTGAAATCGCCAACCAGTCTTGAGCAAGTGTGGTGATCAATGCTCACGTATGTGAAGAGGCCTTTGCCCTGCAGTGGGGCAATAATAGGCTTTTTTTTTCAGGGTGGGAAGTCCTCAATTGACTTCACCCGCTCTACGGGGAGCGGGAGGATCAGACTTTTACTGACTAAAACCCACCCATGTTCCTTCAGTTGCCTGTTGCCAAGGGTCCCGGGGTATCCCTTTCGGACTTTCCCGCACACAATAATAGGCTGGTATTATAATTGAGACGTATCAACGTAAGACGCATGGATAGACCCGCATCAGCTCATAAATTAAACATCATCCCAAACTCAGACGTCTGTGCAATTTATGACGTCTAACTGTGAAACGGACCTGTCCTTTTGTGGTGCGTACACAAGTCTGGAATATTCCAGTTTATGCATTATAACCGCTCTTCTAGAGAGCTTACCTCAAGGACGGTGCGCCACGAGAAATGTTTCTTGAGTTTATAAAGAAACTTGTAGGTACCTACCTCTAGCAACCAGGTTAGTTCAGAGATCTGGCTTTGAAGTGTTCCACTTGTTTCTGGAAGAAAATAAGATCATCCCATCTTTTGAAATGACCTAGGAGTAAGTATGGGTATCAGTGGCGAAGGGTTTAGTTTCTTACAAAACTGTTTTAAATTGGCTATCATTCTTATTATGTACAAATGAGTACGATCGTTCGAATTTTTTTTTCAGTGTCTCTATTCGACTCAGGAAAATAATTTATTATTCCATCAGTATTTTACATACACCTAGCTTATAGGTAATTAATTTTATGCAACATGGTTTATTACTTAGAAAAATAATCACAATAAATATACAAAATATTCATAGAAATATATAATGACCCAAATACGTCATGCAGAAGCAGAACTTATTAGACGCGTACAATCTTAGTATGAGTAACTTTCTACATCAGCATACTACATAGCGCTTGCATTACCTCCGTCCACCCCAACCCATTGTCTAAAGTTAAATCTATTTCAGTTCGCATCCCACTTCATAATATCGACAGTCTGGAGAGTTACCTACATATTATACAAACGTATAACACGGTATCTGTATGCAAATTTTCGCGTGCATTGTGCGTTTCCGACGCGTCAATAGCATGGACGGGGGACGTTCGGTAACAATTGTGTTCCCCGTTAAATTGTGTTGTATAAACTGATGTACTCTGATTCGACTGTCTGTCTGTCTGTTTCTTCTATTTTGAAGGTTTTGTGTTTGTACCTTTGGAATTGAGTTGGGGGTGGACGTGATTCGTTTGCTGGTGTTAAAGCTATGTACCTGTAGTTGTTTCTAAAATATAGATGCAGTCTAAATTTAAATCCAGGGTTGCGGGAAAGTCCGAAAGGGATACCGGGACCTTGGCAACAGGCAACTGAAGGAACACGGGTGGGTTTTAGTCAGTAAAAGTCTGACACGCCCTTCCGCTCCGCCCAGAGCAGGAGAAGTCTTTGGATGATTTACATCCTCAAAAAAAAAAAAGTCTGTATTTAAGTATTTCATTGCTAGGGTTATTTCTGAGTATCTAGTTGCTTCTGAACTTTAAATGGCTTTTAAATAAAAAGTACCACCATTATGTATAACGATTTAATGAATACAAATTGGTGTATCGTAATAAATAAGTACCAATTTCTAGATTTAGAATATTTCTAGATTTAGAATATAATTTATACAAAGAAAAACAAAGACCTTCAAGAGTAAACAACAATAACAGTTACGTATGAAACTTTCAGAAAAAGTGATCATATTAAGATTTCAGATAAAAATAGCAATACAAAACCTTATTTATTGTATCTCATTAGACCTAGTTATCTCATAAATCACTAGCGACCCGCCCCTGCTTCACACGGACAAAACATCGAAATTTCTTTATTTATGCCAGTTCAATAATTAATATACACAAACATAAACCTTCCCGAATAAATTCTCTTTATGATGGTGAAAACCGCATAAAAATCCGTTGCATAGTTTAGAAGAACAACGCGGTTACACAGACAGACACGAAAATCGACTTTTATTTATAATATTGTATATTATTTTATAAAACTAATATTGTCATATTTTCTAATTTTAATAAAAATAATAAGCTGCAAAAACAAATTTTGCTACACATATTTAAATTCAACACAGGCTCCCCCTAAAACCACAGGTAAAACGCCACCAAACCAAAATTTAAAAGCCTCGCAAATTATATTTCACTCGGCGCAAAATCTCATATTGCTATATCCGACACACACAACCCAGCAATTTGGCATCACCAAAGGATTTCAGTTCATTCCCTACAGTTTCTTACTGTCAAATTATCCTGAATGTAACGAACTGGATTAGGCTTGGGAAGAAAGTGATTTTTTTAGGGTTCCGCACCCAAAGGGTGCCATCGGGACCCTATTACTAAGGCTCTGCTGTCCGTTCATCTCTCACAGGGCTATATCTTTTGAACCGTAATAGGTAGACACCTGAAATTTTCACAGAGTGTGACCCATATTATGGACGTTAAAACAATTTTTAATAAAAATAAAATAAAGTTACTTAAATAAATTAAGCGGTACTTCTGGATAAGGCGCGTATCCTTAGGAGATTCCTCTCTCTGGAGCCCCGACCACCCGTAACTTGGACCCTATTCCCGATACCGGTGGGCTCCTATTTTTACCCGACTGCCCCAGAAGGAGGGTAATGTTTGTCGAGAGTATTATGTATGTATGTATGTCTATTTCTTTGGCACGCTCTGTAGCCTAAACGGCTTGATGGATTTTAACATACGAGGTGTCGTTAGGTTCGTCTTAATTGTGGGAGTGACATAGGCTATAATAATTATATATTTTTTAATCAACAAAATCAATCATCTGGAAATAAAAAAAAGGGAGGGGAAGGTTTTTTTTAAAATAAATTACAATATTGGTATCAAATAAAATCTATTAATGAGTTAATGCAAGAAACGGGTTTTTTTTCTTGTTTTTTTTTACTAAAGTATTTAAAAATAAAATTTATGTAAGTAGTGTTAAAAAAATATTGTACGGTTATCCAGAACCCGTCATGTGCGAGTCCGACTTGCAGCTGGCCGCTTTTTTCCCTCTATATTGTACCGTAATTTGAATATATTATGGCTTGATTGTTAGCTTAGAAAGACGGGGTATGTCGGTCTTTTGTTCTAAGAAAGTTTGGCGTGCAACTGGCTTGTATAACAGAGATTTTTAGCTGACGTTCGTAAGATAAATGGCCGTTACTTTGTTTTGATTTTCAACAGTACTGTTACTGCAGTGTGTGTTTATTTTTTTTATTTCGCTACATAGTTTAAAAATATAATACAACAGAAATAAAAACAAAAACAATTTTTTTTTTAACACTCGCATAAATTACTGTCAAAACTATTCTCAAGATACCTCCTCTTTCCTTCTCCTGCTTACAAAAACTATCAGAAAACACTTATGAAAACCTGAGGGTAAATAACACACGTGCCGACTCTAACAAATACAGGTCAGTGAGAGCTCGGCCCGAGTCAACTGGGCCCGAATAATACCAGTAATCGGGAGTGAAATATCTAGTATTATTATTCGGGTACTTTTGACTCGTGCCCGGCTGTCACTGACCCACAAATACACATAAATACTCGTAATTATCATCACAAGAATTTGTTATAAGAAATGTTCGTTAATAACTGGCAACTATCTAAATCTGCCTAGCCTTTTCCGTTGGGGTCGGCTTCCAGTCTAACCGGATGCAGCTGAATACCAGTATTTTACATGGAGTGACTGCCTATCTGACCTCCACAACCCAGTAACTGGCAACTATCTAAGAAGACAGAGAAAATCCAGAAGTTTTTTCCACTCATTGTAAAATCTAATAGGTACAATCAACTGCACGTCCAAGGGAAAAATTTTAGGTATAGGTACTATTGGAAATGTTTATTGAGTAGGTAGGTATAACTATACTTAATCAATTCTTCTCCAAGTGCAGGTGTGAAGTTCGGAGAAGAACAAAGCAAGTCTTGCCGCAATCTAGTAGATTAAACTGTGATTAAATGCGTTTTAAGGTGTGTGTACACAGAGCGAATGTCTGATACGAAGAGGGGAGATTTAATAGTACCTACTGGCGGTGATTTTGTTGTTAGAGTGGCACGTAGAACATGAAACATATTTAGATAAATGCTGAAAATCCACTAATAGTGCACCTACCGCTGAGAAAAAAATTGTATTATAAACTTCTATTGTCAGTAAACAGTCTAACCCGCGTTCTAACCAAAGGCGATCGTTTGTATCAGTCCTGACACTCCTGACATAGTCGCGCGATCAATCAAGTCGCGTACGATCACGTCGTTCGCGTAATACTCGCGCAATTCTCGCGCGATGGTCACTTTTCATAATACAGGGTGTAAGGGTAAACACTGTTGTCACTCAAACCATGGGAAATTCGGCCTTTCTTCTCAGAGTTGTCAGACAGGAAACGCCGACCTCATCTAGCTTATTTTTTAATTTGACGTTTAATAGTGATTCCGAAATTCTATTTACAGAATAAACAATTTCATTTCATATCGTTAACAGTGTAGCCGGACCTTAGCTCGTAACTTGCAGGTGTTACGTCACAAACACTGGGGTGTTTTGCCGTTTTTATTTTTCACTGATAATTGTGTAGTTGAAAAGCCCGTTGCAGGGCAGAGAATTTATACAATAGAAAAAGAAACACGTTGACTTGTGATATTGTACGTATAGGTATCAATGGACGTAAGCCAAAGATAGATTTTTTACTGCGTGAATATCCTAACTAGTATGACGGCGCGTCTAAAGGTATTACGACGCTAAACTTACGGAGTTGATTTTCGAACGATTGTGACAGCTGTCAACTTGACGTAACCCCGGGTACTGAGGAGGCGGCCCCCCGCCAAAATATTGGAAGATCGCGGAGATGGATCGAAACCGGGAAACCGGCAAGGATTCATGGCGACTGTGGTATTGGTGATCATGGTGGCTAACCTGGCAGGGCAGTGAGTTAATTGATCTGCGCTCGCGCCTCACGTACTCGGTGGAACGTCGTTTACATTATTGTTCATTCCCATTTAATTACATCTCCTAGCCCGCAAACCCACGCATAATAAGAGACAATAAGACCGCTTCTGATAAAGACCACGTATTGCCTTTAAGTATAATATATCTTAACTAATATTATAAAGGCGAAAGTGAGTTTGTTTATTTGTTTGTTTGTGACGCTTTCACACTAAAATACGCTCGGCGTGGCAACACGTCGTGGCTTTCGTCGGCTTCGCGACTGGTCAATCGTTATCTTGAGGATACCTCTTTGAGAGGTGAAATACGTGTCAATTTCTTACAGGGTTTTTTATGACTTTTGAGGAATAGTTAAGCGGAATAGGTTAATAAATATAATTATCTACGTCTATTGTATAGTATCGTTTTTTGTTTCTTTCATGAATAAAAAGGGAGCACCTGTTGGTCTTTATATCAACGGCACCTACCTACCTATCGATATAAGTACCTACATAGCTACAACAAACTACAGTTGAATCATGTCATCAAATGTTACTGTACCTACTGTAGTTTGTTGAAGCTATATACGACTCGCGTCCTGCAACTTTGTATTTTTACACCTGTAAGCACACGACGCAAGATTTAGCTCTAACATAAAACATTTTGCAAGTTAGTTTCGTTGCCAACTTTATTACATTTAGGAACAAACATTGACTTTTCAGGTGAAATGTCATGTAAAATGTACGCACCTAAAATGGTGCTGCATTTCCTAGAAGTTAGAATAAAAGTATTAGGTCCACCTATGAAATTGGTGTTTTGTATGGGGAATTTTAAAGAAGTTGCATTTTTCATACTAACATTTTCTTAATTTATATAACAACCATTAACACTAATGTTTTAAAACTTTTATGCACTTATGTTTAAAAACTAAGATAACGTATCGACGGTTAAGAATCAATAGTGTCTATCTCAATAAAGTTAACTTTACAGGAGATAAAAAAAACATTTCTCGGCTTTGAACTCGCTCTTAACTTAGATGGAATTTCTATAGCGAATAACTACAACAATTTTGTGAATTTTGAGATTAGTGCCTCAGTAGGCCAAGCCAAATTAAACTTTAAATCTACCTGCATTAAAAAGTGAAAAACGTAAAAAACTGAGATAGACAGTATTGGTTCTTAACCGTCGGTATGCCACTTAGATTAACAACCAAACTTCAATTTTAAAGTCCACTCATGTACTCAACTATCCAACTCACTCATCAACCATTGTTCTTGTCCTGTACTAGTTCAAACTAATTCTATCAAATATCTTGGTATAATCATAGATAATCGACTCAGTTTCCAACAACACATTGAATCCCTGGTTAAAAGAATCCGAAAATTAATCTACATTTTTAAAAAATTAAGACATATATCTGACACATCAGTTATTAAGACAGTTTACTTTGCACTATGCCAGTCTTTGCTTGTATATTGCATTACCAGTTGGGGCGGTACCTCTAAAACTTTTTTGATAAATTTAGAGAGAGCTCAAAGAGCTATATTAAAAGTTAGTTGCTTTTTCCCAATCCTCTATCCAACCTTCGATCTTTACCAACACTGCCAAGTGCTAACAGTCCGGCAGTTGTTCATTCTCATGACAGTACTAAAAAAACACACTGAACTTCCCTTAGATCATGATTTATCAACACAAAATAGACGGTCAACAAATGTTTGTTCAATCATCCGTTATAATACTAGTTTCTCCCAAAAGTTTTTCTGTTTTCTTGGCACTTTTCTTTATAATTCAATTAATAACAAAATATCTATCTACACTCATACAAAAACTATTTGTAAAAGAAAAGTACGCTCTTGGCTATTAAATCTGGACTACATTGCCACTGAAAACTTAATAAAACCAATTTCTTAACACCCATACAATAACACTCACACACCTACACTTACAAACATTCAATACACTTATTCATCATTCATTTCCATTATTATTATTATTATTTTTTTCTTTGAAGCTCATTATTATTTTATTTTCTTATTTAAGATTCAGTTTCTATTTTTTTAAATTATTCAATCTTTTGATACCTACATTTAAACATTATCTTGACTCTACTAAGAGAGCCGGGTGATCTGTAACTCAGGATCCTCCTACAACAGACACCTTTCTCTATTTAAGATTGTGCATCTCATTAACCTGTGCCTGTAATATGATGTTGAGATAAATAAAGATTTATGATTGATTGATTGATTATGATTAAGCGACAAAAATTAGATTAAGCGACAAAAAAAAGATGTGGCTAAGTTAAAAAAAAAATAGTGGTCAATTCCGCTAACAAAATAAGGAGTCATTTTTAAGGTATTTTTTATGTTTAGAAAACTATAGGTAATAGGGTTTTTTTACTATTGGTAGTTGTCTATGATGGTCATTATTCGATATAATACCAAGCGATTGATGAATATTTTAAATCATAGAAGTGATGAGGTTCTCTATTTGTAAGAAAAAAACCACCAATTTGATAGGAGGGGACCCAATATTAATTACAATTTTAAATTCTGTAATAAAACAAAGCTGGTAGGTATTAGTAACCTAACTAATAATATAAATGCGAGTTTGTTTGTTACGCTTTCACGCTAAAACGGCTGAACGGATTTGGATGAAATTTGGCACACGGGTAGACCCTTGAGAGATATTCCCACGGGATTGAGAGACTACAATATAAAAACTTATTACATACAGGCCATTACAGAACAGCACTACTAAGGAAAAATATTATGTCGATGGGACCTATCATATACAATAAAATTCCGCACAGTTTCAAAGAACACCCTATTCGAACATTTAAATCTAAGCTCACTGCGGTATTATTGGATAAATGTTATTATTGTATCAATTACTTTTTAAATGATAAAGACAATAAAATTTGTAAATGACATTATGTTTGTAAAATAATATTTCACTTAATTATAATTCCAAGATAATGAAATTAATTTTATTGACAAGATTTATTTATGTGCAATTGACTATTTGATGATTATTATTATTTTATTATTATTTTCCTTTTTTATGTTTGTTAGTGTTAATTAGAATGACATGTTAGTTGTTAATTTATAATAATATTGTGTGTAATCTATTAGTTTCTATGAATTTGCATGCCGTAAGGTAGAATGTAGCGGTAACCTTCAGCTATTTCTATCATCTTAAACTTGTACCTACATTGATGGCAAATAAATAAATAAATCTAAATCTAAATAAATAAAAATTGAAACTTACGCGGGTGAAACAGTGGGGCGCAGCTAGTTTATTATAAGTGCGAGAAATATCGTATATTTTGAAACTTTAATATTAAAAAAACCGGCCAAGTGCGAGTCGGACTCGCGCATGAAGGGTTCCGTACCATTATCTATAAAAAGGGCAAAAAAAAACACGTTTGTTGTATGGGAGCCCCCCTTAAATATTTGTTTTATTTTTATTTAATTATTTATTTTTAAAGTGAATATGTAACTAAATATTCTGTGAATATTTTAAGCGCAGACGCTGTTGTTGTTTTCAATATCAAGCAAAAACGAGCAAAAAAATCACGTTTGTTGTATGGGAGCCCCCTTAAATATTTAATTTATTCTGTTTTTTAGTATCTGTTGTTGTAGCGGCAACAGATATACATCATCAAAATTTCAACTGTCAAACTATCACGGTTCATGAGATACAGCCTGGTGACAGACGGACAGACAGACAGATAGACAGACAGACAGACAGCAGAGCCTTAGTAATAGGGTCCCGTTTTATCCTTTTGTACGGAACCCTAAAAAATGGATAAGATACTGTCAATATTATAAATCATACCGGTTAGACTGGAAAGCCGGACCCCAACATAGTTGGGAAAAGGCTAGGCAGATGATGATGATTATAAATCATAAGTTTTTAAGGTACTAGTGATAAAACATAAAATACCTATGGTAGTACTTATGACCTAATACTTCGATAACTAACCCTGGCTATGTTGTTCCTAAAATGGGTGGCCTCTCTGGCCACTTGCTTGCCATAGTTCACTTTGGGGCGAATTCTCCCTGAATTTATTTTACAACTTTTCTAAGATTGCATCAACAGTAAAAATTGCAAGCACATCACATATTTATCGGTCTCCGAAATCCAAAATGTAATCCAAGATATCGCAAACTCCGCAATAAATTCGACCAACGTCCTATTACTGGTATCCTGTTACGTCATCAAAAATCGTTTTACCTCCTTTACACCTAATCTCATCAAAAAACGTTTTAGCTGACACAAATTAAGCAGTCTTCACAAGAATACTGGCTAATAGTGGTACAATTACACTTTCGTCTCCAGACGGCTATCTATGTCGACGATGGGCCATCTTTATCCACTTTCCGATATCGAAGTAACGAGTGCCTTGAGAATAGGTTCGTTTTGAGATCATTTCGGTTCGCTGGCTGATGTTGTTGGAGTTTGAAGTCTCTTACATACTGGCGCGATTCGCCGCGCGACGCGAATTTTAACAAAACAATATCTGAGAAAACTTCACGGCGAACAATGTGGCGGCGGCGTTGCGTCGCGCGGCGAATCGCGCCAGTATGTAAGAGCCTTGAGAGAAGTTGTCAAGTAGTTTAGAAATAACACACGAGATTTACATGCTCTTTACATTATTATGATCTTTTTTTTTTACTGGAGCATTCCTTCCACCTTCTGGTTACGGATATATGTTGAAGGTCAAAGTTACAACTTTTTGAATGTTATAACTTAACTTTAAATTAATACTCTCACGATCCCTGTGCTGTTGCATGCTCCAATAAGCTTAATGTACCAGCGTCCGTAGTAAACAGCGAATTTTCACACGATAAATAAAAGCCGTTATCCAGCAATTATTTTTATGAACAGAATGCGTAAAAGTTTTTACCCGACTGCAAAGGAAGGGTTATGTTTTTCGCGCATAACTTGTATGTATATTTATTTGTAAATTTCTTTGTTATTAAATCCTGTAATAGTTATTTATTTTGTAAACTTTTTAAGTAAGTACTTATAATAAAATGGTGAACTTGCTTTAACTTAACTATCATAATGAAAAATCAACAAAATAAAATTGAAGATTATAAAATTGTTTATTCCGTATGCAATACAAACCATTGATACGCCTAGTCATCGAAAACCGACAAGCCAACCTGGAATTGAAACAGAAATTCGAACGCCCAAAAATCTGCGGAATGGAACCGACATGCCACAAAAAACCCAAAACGATCCACGCAACAGCGTTACCTAGAATTGCTAACAGCAATCCCACCTCTAAAAATCAGCGACCCAGAACCGCGAAAAAAACAGCGAAAACCGTGCCTTTCTAAAACTATTCGCACTGCGACTCCGAAAAACTCAATATAGCCTTTTTCAAACGCTTTCGCAGTTCAAGTGGAGAAATCCAATAAAAGGAGACTCCTACCTGCAATGTCTTCGCATTCCGGTATGTACGGAATCCCGTTCATTACCTACAGCGGCACATCCAACTTGTTACCTATCCAATTTGAACAGATTTTGGACTATTACTTACGGGAACGAACGGAAACGATTTATATGAAATTTCTTTGTAAGTTCGATTGGGAGTCCGAAATTAATGGTAGGAGTTTGTTATTGGTATTTAATTTTGACAAGTTTGCCGTCGTTTTAGGAATGCTGATAAAGAATTAAATCGGATCAATTTATAAGATCACTTACAGATTTGCAAAAATAAACCGAGTTTCTAACGTAGTCCACCAGCCAATTCGCCCTCGTAATCCATACTAATAATTATTATAAATTCGAAAATAACTCTGTCTATTTGCCTGTTTGTCTGTCTGTATGTTAACTTTTCACGCCTAAACCACTAAACAGATTTCGACAAAATTGCTAGGAGATAGATGGCACCCTGGGGAAGGAGATAGGCTACTTTTTATCGACATACAGCGCGGGCGAAGCCGCGGGTGGTAGCTAGTATCTTTATAAATTATAGCTTACTAGCTGCGCCCCGTGGTTTCACCCGCATAAGTCTTGATATCGTGGGAATATCGGGATAAAAAGTATTATATGTCCTATTTCAGGTCAAGGCCTAAACCTGTGCCAAATGTCATCCAAATCCGTTCAGCCGTTAAAACGGTTGAACGGATTACAAACAAACTCAATTTCGCATTTATAATAGCATAATCAGCTTATAATGTTCCCACTGCTGGGACACAGGGTTTCTCTCTGTGAGAGGGAGCAGGCCGTAATCTACCACGCGGGCCCAGTGCGGGTTGGTAGATGTCACATGTCTTCGAATTTTTGGTTCTAGGACATGCCGGTTTCCTCACGATGTTTTCCTTCACCGTTTTGAGTGCAGTGGTGATGAAATAATATACACAAAGTAAAGCGCCTGTCAGGGTTCGAACCTATGACCTACAACTCGTAAGTCGTGGCCGTTACCACTGGGCCACCACTGCTCTTTTATAATATTAGTTATGATTAGGATGTTACTCAGTGATAATATAGCATTCTACTGGTGAAAGAACTTTTAAAATCTGTCCTGTACTTTTCAATATGTGCATTGGTGTATAGATCTATGTTCTTTGAACGTACAGCAACATCTTTTCACAAACAAAACGATTATTAATTACACAGTTTATACTAAAAGTATTGACTTTGTAGCTTTTAAATCTATTACCAGCAATTCCTTTATTTTTACACTTCTTTGTAAAAAAAAGCAAGCAACACACTCTGGGACCAACACGAGACCAACTTGGCGGAGTATTGTGTATCCAATTAAAAAAATTCCCATCGACCTTCGCGGAGATGGCAGTTTTACAAACACCGCTTGGATTCAACTTTTCTAATTACGACCGTGTCACTTGCGCGCCTTTCATTACCAGAGCGTGATTATAATTTATAAATATTTTGTTGGGATATAAATTGCTGGGGGGTGTGTTTTGTGTAAAACGTGACATGTTAAAAACCGGATTTACATACAAAAATAAGCAAGTAGCCAGAGGACCTAGATAAGTGACAATCGCTTCCAAAGCGTTTCGTATTTCTACAACAACTTTCAACAGGATTGCTTTTCGATAGCTTATGTCTGTCCTATACATTTTTGCCTTATCCATCATCGTTATCGCTGATAGAATGTCACTTTGTCTAAGCCCTCTGTAAAGCTACGGTTTCGTTAAATCGGTGGCCGCCATATAACCGCCGCAGTGACAGCTATCATGAAAATGATGGGACCGGGGTTTGATATTTCGGTGACAAAAAGGTCTCTAAGAAAACACTAACCTATCATAATTAACAACGTTTCAGTGACGTCATTCGCCGGTAAATTACAGACGCACTCCTAGAAAACCGTAACCTAAGTTTGCAATAAAAGTTACAGGAATGTTAGTATCAGTCCGTCCCTCTTTCACCTTTCTGCTTAAGCATAATCAGCCTATAATGTTCCCACTGCTGGGACACAGGCCTCCACTCTGTGAGAGGGAGTAGGCTGTAATCTACCACGCCCATTGCGGGTTGGTAGATCATGTCATATGTCTTCGTATGTTTGGTTCTCATTTTTGGTCCTCACGATGATTTCCTACACCGTTTTGAGACCAGGATAAAATTATTTACACAAATCAAAGCACCTGTCTGGGTTCGAATCCACGACATACAACTTGTAAGCCTTTACCACTCCTGGCAGGGTTGCGGAATAGTCCGAAAGGGATACCGGGACCCTGGCAACAGGCAACTGAAGAAACACGGATGGGTTTTAGTCAGTAAGAGTCTGACACGCCCTTCCGCTCCGCCCAGAGCGGGAGAAGTCATTTGATGATTTCCCACCCAAAAAAAAAAAAGCCTTTACCACAAGACCACTGGTCTTTGCTGTCTGCTTAATTATTATATTTACCACGAAATGAGTTTTTCATATACATATACCTATTTCCTGCCAATACGAATGAAGACGAAGCTATTATAATAGATTCCTACTTAAGGCACATACAAATAAACGTTTATTATATGCTCCATTACTTATATTTCAAACAAAAGAAACAAAAACATTCCACAATACCCGAGCAAGCACTTTTCAACTTACCTTGTCAATTTTCATTACCTCCTTTATTGTTACATACGAAAAAATGTGGCGTAAAACATGTTTTATTACTAAGAGAGTCACATACGAGCAATTACTCCGGGCAACGGAAAATGATGTCGTCAAAGAAAACGAAATATTGCTCGTTGGCACAAATAACAGGACAAACAGCACGGCAATAAAGATTTACTGGTGAGATTTTTACTCACTTTTATTTGTGTGATGGGTGTAAGGTGCAAGATTTTAGCGGTTTTTATCAAACACGAAGATTTCCGAAGGACATTTAGAAAATAGTTGTACTGTCAGTACATAGATACATACATAAACTCACGCCTTCTTCCCATGGGGGTAGGTAGAAACTACAGTACAAGTAAACGGTAAGGTAACCGAAGCAAAAAGAGAACGTAAAGGATCACCTTACGTACTCCTTTCGCTTAGTTTACGTTCATACATCCGAGGGCCTAGACAAGTGACAATCGCTTCCAAAGCGTTTCGTATTTCTACAACGACTTTCAACAGGATTGAAATAAGCTTTTCGGTAGCATATTTTAGTCCTATACATTTTTGCCTTTTCCATAATCGTTATCGCTGATAGAATGTCACTTTATCTAGGGCCTCTGAGGCTATAGACAAAATCCCTTTTCTGTAAGCGTTAACGCCAACGGAAAGATCAAATTGTATGGAGTTGACATTAGCTTTAGAGATGTCACGTGATTGCTGCTGTCAACTCCATACAATTTGATCTTTCCGTTGGCGTTAACGCTTACAGAAAAGGGATTTTGTCTAGGCCCCCTTGTCATACAAGCGCGCCGATTGCGGTTGAAACTTTTTTGAAATAAGAACCATATCGTTTAAATCGCTTCTCGCTTGGTACTTGAAACCGTTGTAAAAAACAAAAAGTTAATGAACCAACAAGAGATGACGCAGGCGTCGCCATGGTGATAATTTGAGATGTATCGGAAAAATTACGACCCATATACGAGTATAGGAATTTTATATAGATTGTTCGTTTGCGACATATAAATTTTTAGAAAGTTTTAATTTTGTGGCCTATTGACATTTCAAGTAGGATTCTATTTTGAATGAGAATGAAGCAATAATTCAAAGATATAAATATAACGTAAACCTGTTGATTCGTAACACCAAGAACTTGCTTCTTTTTTAAATTACAGCATGCAAGTGAAAATAAAGAAAAAACAATTACGTAACAAACAAATATTGGGTGGACCTATGAAATTGGCGTTTTTTTTCACACAAATAGAGAACCTCATCACTTCTATGATTTAAAATATTCATCAATTGCTTAGTATTATATCGAATAATGACCATCATAGACACCTAGCCATAGTAAAAAAACCTTATTACTTATAGTTTTCTAAACAAAAAAAAATACCTTTAAAATTACTCCTCATTTTTTTAGCAGAAATTACCACATTTTTTTTGTGTTCATGGTTGTTTTATATATTATTATAAGAAAATGTTAGTATGAAAAATGCAACTTCTTTAAAATTCCCCATACAAAACGCTGATTTCATAGGTAGTAGGATTTCACTGACAGCCGAAAGTAAAAGAGGTAAGAAGTCTCTTCTCTATGAATTTAATGACATTGCTAAGTGTAAATTATTAAATTATGACAAATATAAAGTCTTGAAGGAACAACAGATGAAGACTTAGGTACACCGCCATCTATTGTAGTCATAAAGAACCACATGACGATAAACGATTCTTTAATAATAGATCAGTTTAAAAGATTTAATTAATTACTCATTTCAGTTGTTATCTACGACAAAATGCGTCATTAGCAATCACAGATTACAAATACGAAACAACTTAAAATATTGAATTTCAAGGTCCCACCGAGATTTGAACTCGGATCGCTGGATTCAAAGTCCAGAGTGCTAACCATTACACCATGGGACCTATGTGTAATGTCATCAAAATATCTGTGGTATATTTTTATCTTACTACAGCAAGAATGATACGGGTTTCAAACCAATTATAATTATGTTTATTCAAATAATGATTTGTTACATTATCAATATGATAGATAAATATGAGGTAACGTATTATTCGTCATCTATTGACGCCTAATTTGTACGATTAGGAATCGAAAATGGTAAGCATATCACTTTTGCGAACTGTCATTTCTACATAAAATTTTAATGTTGGCAATACGTGGTCGGAAAAATCAATATCAGTATTTCCGCCGATGGACGTCCACTGCTGGACAAAGTCCTCCCCAAAGGTCATTGATAGGCCCCGTGCTACTCGCACCCGTGAATTCCTTCAAAAAGTCGTCGGTGCACTCATTGGAGGCCTTCCAACGCTGCGCCTTCCGATACGCGGTCGCCACTCCAAAACCTTTCGGCCCCATCGGCCATTCGCTCTGCGAACAATGTGCATTGCTCACTGACACTTATAAAGTTTGCCAATTCATTGGAAAACGAATAAAGTGCAAGAAAAAATTACCTTACGGTGCTTAATATTTTCATTCCTTTTAACAAAATCAAAATCAAAAGTCATTCAAACTAGGCTGAGAATCAGCTCTTTTCGAACGTCAGCACTTTTCGTAACGTGCTTATATTGTTATTCCTTATCTGTAGGTACGTAATATAGGGGCTTGTGGCTAAGAAATAACAGCCGCACGGGTCGATCAATCAGGTTAAGCTACGCTTGGCGCGGTTGGTCCGTGGATGGGTGACCATCTTTACAAAACCAAGACCCCACCGTGCCTCGGAAAGCACGTTAAGCTGTTGGTCCCGGCTGTTATTTATAAATCTTTGATAGTTGTTACGGGTCGTCAGAAACCCGAAAGTCTGACAGCCAGTCTTACCAAGGGCTATCGTGTTACCCAGTAACTGGGCTGTGGAGGTCAGATAGCAGTCGCTCCATGAAAATACTGGTATTCAGCTGCATCCGGTTAGACTGGAAGCCGACCCCAGCATAGTTGGGAAAAGGCTAGGCAGATGATGATCTGTAGGTACAAAATATTAGTTCTAATGAGTACTAAAAAACATAATATAATTTCATAGATACGAGTACATCTTTCTACTGTGGGTAAAGCTAAGGCGTTTGGAAAATTATGTACGTGAGTTTATTTAATGACATTACTCGTCTTTATATATAAGTTCAAAGGATCACCCTCCTTACATTAATCTTTTCCTTTACTTTACGTTAATCTTTAATATCATACGCATGTCTTGTCTTTAGATTATGTGTATGTTAATAAAGTAAGTACAGATTTTTTAATTATATAGGTGCCTTTAGCTTTCAGGTAGGCATTTTGGCATTATAGAATAGAACATCATTGAATTTCAGCTAATATTTATTATATATCTATAGCATATATTTATATCTGTAGCATATTTATACCAACAAACTGAGGAGCTCGTGGCTACGTAATAACAGCCACACGGGTCGATCCATCAGGTTAAGCTACGCTTGCCGGGGTTGGTCCGTGGATGGGTGACCATCTTTACATATCGAGACTCCACCGTGTCTCGGAAAGCACGTTAAGCCGTTGGTCCCGGCTGTCATTTGTGGATCTTTGACAGTCGGTACGGGTCGTCAGAAGCCCGAAAGTCTGACAACCAGTCTTACCAAGGGGTATCGTATTACCCAGTTACTGGGTTGTGGAGGTCAGATAGGCAGTCGCTCCATGTAAAATACTGGTATTCAGCTGCATCTGGTTAGACTGGAAGCCGACCCCAACATGGTTGGGAAAAGGCTAGGCAGATGATGATATTTAAAACTGTAATGTACAAATAACGGGTTTAATAAAAAGACACTTAACGAAGCCGAAAGTCACTTGTTATTCCCGACTTTGTGATCATTTTTTTGTTCTGGACCATATCTAACCTTCTAACCTTCTAGATACGGAGATATGAAGGTCAAAGTTCCAAGTATTTCAAACGTTAAAAAAGAACTAGTTTTAAATGTGTTAATTTTAAATAACCCTGAACCGTTGCCTGCGCGTTACGTTGCGTACTATCGTAAACAGCGATTTTTCTCACCAAAAATAAAAGTCGTTTCCCAGAAAATATTTTTGTGCAATGTTACTTGATTTGATGTACAGAATGCGTAGTTGACGGCTATGTGATGTATCTTTTTTACCCTGTATGTTAAATAATACTATTTTAATCTATTCATTATTATCGTTAACAAAATTGCCAAGTATCTTTATTGAAGTCAAGAATCTTCGGCACAAAATGTTACACAAATCACTTGCACATACAAGCAGCTATAAAATAACACTTACTTCACAATTCCACATAGCTATGACACCCAACAACCATTTAAATGTACTACCACCGTCTCTGTATGCATTTTGCATCAGCATTCTCGTAACAGCCATCGAACGAAGACTGCCAAATCGGCAATGACTCGGGTGTTAAGTGCCAAAACAACTGGTTACTATGCCAACGAACGTGCCAAATATTCATGTGTTTCGGCACTAAAACTATCAGATAGGAATTGACGTTATAGTTTGCCTTATTGGTGCTGGTAGTGAGAATTTGTGGGTAGTTTAATTGGTATAGCTGACTGTGCCTGTGCAGCAATATTATCAAAGTCTAACACCCAACGTTGTTTATCTTTGTTTGATTAGATAACGTCCCTAAACGGAATATTCTACAAGAATACCTACGTTCTAAAGTTTATCTTCAAAGCTTTAAATGATGGCCAGAAATAAACATTATCCGGCCGTTCCTTCATCATCATCATCATCATCAGCCTATAGCAGTCCACTGCTGGACATAGGCCTCTCCAATTGCACGCCATTCAGCTCGATTCTCGGCAGCTCTCATCCAGTTGCTACCAGCCACCCTGCGAAGATCGTCGCTCCACCTAGCCTGAGGGCGTCCTACCTTAAGTTTTCCGATTCGCGGTCTCCACTCAAGAACACGTCTACCCCAGCGGTCATCGGTTCTACCTGGTTGGTCGTTCCTTGGTTTGATTCAATAGTATTGCCCCATATTACATAGGACTTAAATATAACTGGCGAAATGTGGTTGCACTATGGGTTCACCTCTGCCTAACCCTTTGGGATTATAGGGGTGATGTTTATGTAAATGCTGCCGAAAGAGAGTTGTATTGTATTATATCTAATCTACATGGTCCTCATATGGCCTGACCAAGATTATGTCTGGACTTTAAAGGAGACGGTGACCTCTGAGTTTGTTTCGGCCTTTCTTCTCAGAGTAGTCAGATAGGAAACGCCAACCTCATCTAGCTTATTTTTACAACTTTTTAATATGACGTGTAAAACTGATTCCAATATCCTATTTACAGAATAAACAATTTCATTTCATTTCATTTCATTGACGATTTTAATGTAAATACATAATATCTGTTACGGTATCATTATTTTTATGAACATAATATCCTGACACTGACCTGCAAATAGCATAAAACGTAAGAAAATTTGAATTTCGCGGGCTACCGTAGCGCATCCCCCTTAGAACTATGTAAGCACATACAAATTAGGACAAAACAAAATAATATGACAAAACAAAATATGACCGTACGTACTGTCGTGATTTCATTAAATTAATATAAAAAATGTATTATTATCGAATTATAATATCCACTGTGGCAACACTGTCAAACTACAAATGACTAATATTGTAAGACACTTTAAAATGTATTTCCATTATGGCAACTGAATGTATTATTTTACTTTGGCAACACTTAGAAATAACGGTTATGATATTATCGTTATTTCTGGGTGGGGCAAAAGTCGTTTAAAATGGTAAAATGTAGTGCAGAGTCAGTCGTCGTTTGATTGTGAAATAGTTAAGTTGTGCGGATTAAAAGTATTAGCAAGAAAATAGTGTTTTCTTTATAGTACATAACTACGAAGCACCCTACCACAGCTGATTACGAAATACCACAAATGGTCACAATTTACATTAATAAACATGGAGTCGCTTTTGAAATTATAATCAAGCAACTTTGATTCATAATTCCCGAATTGTTACAAGTTATAAAACAAAATGGATGTTTGAATAAATCATACGTTTATTTTGAATGTTCTGTCGTTACAAATGGCGAAGTTTCTTGCATTGTTTTATGTTTAATTGAAATATCCGCGCCACCTTTAATGAAGTCGGGAGGTAAGGAAAATGTTTGTTGGAGTTTCTGAATGCTATTGTTATTAGTCGTCGAGATATATTTTTGGTGTTGAAAGGTGAAATGAATGGCAGGAAGAACAAAGTTAAAGGCAGATAGGTATTTTTTTATTCATCATCATCATCATTTCAGCCGAAAGACGTCCACTGCTGGATATAGGCCTCCCCCAAGCACCGCCACTTCGACCGGTTCTGTGCTTCTCGTATGCAGCGCATTCGCGCGGCCTTCACCAGGTCATTGGTCCATCTTGCGGGGGATTGTTTTATTAGTTAATGTAAATGACTTTACTACTACCAACTTAAATTGTTCGTATATTCAAAGCACAACTGTCATTGACAGTCGCACGAAATGGCAAAAAGAGATAGGGTCTCAATTTGCTCAAAAATTAATTTTCTGTGACTGTATTTCAGGTTTGGCTTTGATATAGGTGTGGCGACATCTACATCGCCACATGCGAACTACGCATCATACTGACGTCACGCAAAATCCTGCATCGCGCAAGTAAAGTTTACCGCATCCTTATACTTCTTTAAAGGTTCTTTTGATTTGGAAATTTCTAAACACACGACTATTGTTTCATAGGTAGGTAGGTATTTTAACACGGACTGTCATTAGCTGTTTATCAAAAATCATAAATCATTGCCACACTAAGTCCGGATTCTTTGGCAGTTTTGGCTCAATCGTAGGACAAAATAGTATCACCATTAGTACTTACATAGCGAGTTGGACATAAATTGTTAAAGCATAAGTAAGTAAATGATGTTACCCATAAATGTATTCTGTTCTATCCTAACTAATATTATAAATGCGAAAATAAGTTTGTTTGTGTGTTTGCTTTCACGCTAAAACGGTTGAACGGATTTGGATGCAATTTAGCACATGGTTCGAGCACGACTTAGGTTAGGACATAGGATACTTTTGTATCACGGTAGTAATATCCTGTCGGATAATTTACGACCTCCACGCAGCTAAAGCCAAGGGCAAAAGCTAGTCCTAAATAAATAAAATGCAACTCATACTGAAAATCCCGTCAATCAAAAATATATTTTTCATGACAAAACCTGAAACCCAAAAAAAAAATTACCACATAAAATATAAACCTTTAAAAAACCCGACATCCATCATTTCGTCTCCCATAGAAATGCATCCTTTTCACGACAGGTACCCACGTTTTTCAATAGCACCCCATGTCACTGGGGGCCGTTGGTTCGTACCCGGCCGGTTATTAGCACCAATTCAGAAGGGTGCATAATGTGAACTTAATTTCCTTTCGGTATGTTGATAGTATGTGCATATTTTATGTGTAATATAATGTACATGTGTCGCTTAAGGCTTCTAATGCATGGTGGGTCTTAAAGGCTGTGGTGATGGTGGAATTAGAAGCCCTTTTAGGGTGTGTTTACATGATAGTGGCGCGTTCAGAGTAACTACGATGCTTTGCTTGTAAACGGCTATCCTAATGCCGTGATCCGACGGTGCGCCTTATTGCGGACGGGTACAGACGAGCCCGCACGACGCACCGTGGGAAGGTATACGTGTGGGGTATCGCAGACATCGGAAGTTCCTCGGTGCGCGGTGCGTGGCGGTCTGTGGTCGTCTGCCGTGTGTGTCCGTCCGCAAAATCGCGGATCGTCGGATCTCGGCATTAGGATAGCCGTTTACAAGCAAAGCAATGAATTTCGCGGGCTATTCGAAACGGATTGAAGACGGGGTTAAAACTTTGGAGGTTTTAAACTTCGCCCGGAAGAAGACCTCTATGCAGCAGTAGATCAAAATGGCGAATAAGAAGTTAAAGAATATAAGAACCGGGAGGCTATAAATAGTCACAATGACTGAACTTATCACAGAAAACTCAATAAAAACGTTTCATAAAAAAGAAAAGCATTTTGAAATATTGCGGAAATATCATACGTTTCTTCTTAGGATTATGGGAAATTGGCGAAGTGACTTGAGTTGTGTAGTTTGTTTTCTTGGTTTTACGAGTATGTCAGAGAATATTGTTTTATTTGAGAAATAAAGGAAAGATTTTTTGAAAAGTAGACACCAAAATTGTTCAAAAGTTATTACTGAATATAATATGAAATAATAAAAGTTATTGACGTGTTTTTAGAAAGAATTTTCAATCTATAATTTTTAGTTTAGAAACATCGTCTTTTTCATGTGCGTGAACTTGGCAGATCATTCCCCAGCAGAGCATAAAAAAATGTGAGTTCTATTGGCATGCGGATGAGTTCCTTATACTTAAAAAAATAGTTCTGGCTTTTTTGCCTGAGAAAAAACGAATTAAAATATACTCTGCTAACTTCCGTCTGCAGATCACTTTTTCCAAAATTAATATTTCACAAAGTTCGTCCAATCGATCCATTATTATCAAGAAATTAAAACAATAACAAACAGGTTATACTAAACCTTATATCAGATAACTGAACTCAACTTACCCCTTTGCGTAAAGGTAGAAACCATAAAGGCGACGTATCGGGATGATATTTCATATTTATGGTGCTACGAACCATTCGTAGCGCGCTACAAGTGCTACGGACACCTGACTACGCAAGCTACGACACCGTAGCGGGGATTACTAATTGTACAAAATGTTTGCATCGTCGCCGCGCCGTCTCAAATATTATTATCTTTGTTAATTATAAAGTCTGTGTAGGTAAATGAGCAATAATAACTATTTATTAAACTCAAACTCAAACTCAAAGCATTTATTTCAAATAAACCAATTACAGGCACTTTTGAATTGTCAAAAGGTCGGTCAGTCAGAAAATATGAAGCTAGTTGCCCATTCTAAAGCGTAGTAGGTTCCTATGGAGAAGAACGGGCAAGAAACTCCCCGGACACTCTTTTAAATCAGAATATTTTGTATTTTATAGAGTCAGATTATTTTAAGTCATTTTATGATTTTATGTTATTTTTGTTGGCTAATGTAACCTATATGGAGTTTTGTCTCTGAAGTAAATAAATAATAATAATAAAAAAAAAATAATAATTACCGAAGAAGGTAATCAAGTAGATAATTTATTTTAAATAGTAGTCTTCGACTTGAGTTGGACGGATGAATCCGCTGAGTTTTTTGATAAAAACATTGCTGTTTCCATTCTTACCCTATCTGGGTAAGTAATAAAAATAATTTAAGATTTTCTAGCGTCATCATCATCTGCCTAGCCTTTTCCCAACTATGTTGGGGTCGGCTTCCAGTCTAACTGGATGCAGCTGAATACCAGTATTTTACATGGAGCGACTGCCTATCTGACCTCCACAACCCAGTTACTGGGTAATACGATACCCCTTGGTTAGACTGGTTGTCAGAGTTTCGTGCTTCTGACGACTCGTAACGACTGTCTAAAATCCACAAATGACAGCCGGGACCAACGGCTTAACGTGCTTTCCAAGGTACGGAGGAGTCTCGATATGTGAAAATGGTCACCCATCCACGGACCAACCCCGGCAAGCGTAGCTTAACCTGATGGATCGACCCGAACGGCTGCTATTACTTAGCCACGAGCTCGTCACAAGTTTCTCTAGCGTAAGTAAATAAATAAAAGAGTTACACAATACTTATGTTTATTCTCGCGTAATTTTTTATAAGGTCAGACTATTGTATAGGGTCATACAATAGTCAGACCTTGTCAACATTCCGGAACGTTTAATATTTTCTTCTCAACTTACCTATCTAGAGTACCAGATACTGTACAATCTGGCTACAGTACCAATAGCACAGCAATTGTATTTCATGTTTATAGATATAAACATGAAATACAATTGAAGGGCACAGGGGAAAAATATGCAATGTCACAAAGACAATGAACTGAGAAATTGCTAAATTAATATTTTGATCTTTGAAAAAAGGTACAATAAAGTTTCAAATAGAAGGAAAAAGAAGGAAAATATATTTATTTATAAAGAAAATATATTTGTTTCTGTTGTGTAGTAAAAAAAAATGCTTATTTTTCTCCTGTACGAGTTGGACATTGCTTGTTATTGCACTGTATCAATATTTTACTATGAATATTACTCAGTGACTATGCATGTTACTGCAAAGTGTGTTTTGGCGTTTCGTTCTACCAAATTTATACTTCACAATGGCATTGCCAGTTCAAAAAACATAAAAATGTGACATAGCATGTTTTTCCCCTGTACCCGTCAATTGCTGTGCGTTAATCTCGCAAAAACTCGAAAATGGCTCGACTGATTTCATTTTTTTTTTGTTTTGTTTGCCTCGGTACTGGGATGGTTTAGGCAATATGAAAATTCGAAATTTTGTCTCACCTGGTTCACCGAGTCATTTAGTAAGTTAATAATTAAAGTTCGTTTCAACACGAGACAATAAGAGGCATAACCCGAGAATATAAATCGTTAGCATCCCAGTACTGTAGGTACCTCCTCCTTGATAAACCACATTATCCGTTGATATAATTACCCGGCCGGGTCTAGACTAAGCTAATACTTATTTGTCTCCTAATACCGCTGTAGTACGGTCCGCTGCACATAATCCTGTCAATGGTTGTCGCACCACGCCAGGATTACTGGGCGCGTGATGTTACATAGTGGTACAAGATATGGGAGCAGGCGAATTGTTTTTAAGTCTCGTAGAATCTGTAACGTTAGTAAGAAGTCATCAAACTTTGTAATTCAATCTGCCTAGCCTTTTCCCAACTTTGTTAGGGTCGGCTGCTTGTCTAACCGAAAGCAGCTGAATACCAGTATTTTACATGGAGCGACTGCCTATCTGACCTCCTCAACCCAGTAATTGGTAGTACGATACGCCTTGGTTAGACTGGTTGTTAGACTTTCGGGCTTCTAATGACCCGTAACGACTGTCAAAGATCCACAAATGACAGCCGGGACCAACGGGTTAACGTGCTATTCCGAGACATGGAGGAGTCTCGGTATATAAAGACTGTTTTATTATTAATTAAGAAGATATATTTAATTTTGTTTATAAATATTATATTTAAAACTCTATTTTCCTTTCCTTATTACAGGAAAGAAAGGAGAAAAGAGGGTTTTACTTTTGAAATCTTAAATTAAGGCAGGAGTTTATAAATTAGACCGCAATTACTGCGTTCAACGCGAGTTTGATTGATTTATTACTATGTTTGTCCAACAATGCAAGCGATGGACAATGGACATTGTTTCATCAATCGGCCAGGCCAATCATCGGCGCACGCGATACCCGAATCAATCATTTCACGTACATCGTATCGATTAGATTAGGTACTCAAAGTTTTATGAGTACTTTAAAGGGTTATTATTAAAGATAGCACTAGAGAGAAGAGAGGAGCTCGTGGCTAAGTAATAACAGCCACACGGATCGATCCATCAGGTTAAGCTACGCTTGCCGGGTTGGTCCGTGGATGGGTGACTATCTTTACACATCGAGACTCCTCCGAGCCTCGGAAAACACGTTAAGACGTTGGTCCCGGCTGTCATTGATGACCCGTGACGACTGTCAAAGATCCACATCTTTGACAGTCGTCACGGGTCGTCAGAAACCCGAAAGTCAGACAACCAGTCTTACCAAGGGGTATCGTATTACCCAGTTACTGGGTTGTGAAGATCAGATAGGCAGTCGCTCTATGTAAAATACTGGTATTCAGCTGCATCCGGGTAGACTGGAAGCTGACCCCAACATAGTTGGGAAAAGGCTAGGCAGATTGATTACAGATAGCACTTACTATTTTGAGTCAAATGTAAAACTGTCTTTTACGCTGTGCTGCCGCTGTCGTACAAAGGCTTTTGACGATGCTATTTATGTCTTCATATTTGAGCCACAAATATGAAGACAGAAATAGCATCGTCATCGTCGTCTCAAGAGTCGGTTTTGGAGAGGTAGAAAAACAGGTATCAGATCTATTCTAAGTAACTACGAGCTACACTCCTTTAACAAAGACTCGTTCTTAGTCACCTTGCACTGGGAAAAGTGGAAAGAGATTAGAAAGACCTTTCCCCAGTAGTGGGAAAATGCGGGCTCTTGAATGGCGCGTGATACCCTCTATACTAATATTATAAGTTTCAGTTTTAGTGGTTGCACAATACACATATTTATAAAATTACGCAGTTCAAAGGTTGACAACCACTGCATTAGATAATTATAGGTCGTAAATTGGTAGTATCGGGGTGAACGGCTATTCTATGTGACCGCTTCATTAGGCCATGTGGCATGCAAGCTTATGATCAAGCGGCATTCCATTCGGGAAAACCGTTTTATACGAAAATTATCATGAAGCGGTTACTAACTATAATTAACTATCGTGTCTATGTAATGTAACTTATAAGTTTATGCAGATCCGAAGGTGGACATCACAGTTTACCAATAGGGGTATTTTGCCTTAAATTAGAATATTATTTTCTTATAATATTATAATTCGTAGTAGCAGCTCGGAGTTTGGAATGTACCCGGCTTAAACATAACTGGCGAAATGTGGGTGCAATTCTGCCTAACCCTTCGTAATAAAGGCGTGATGTTATGCTATGTTAGAATAATATTTTTGAAGGCTAATTTATATTCTCTCCATTTTAGATTCACACAAGTCGTCAAGTGAACTTTTTTATACTATAGCACACACATGATACATACCTACCACACCATTAATTGCTTCTTCAAACAGTTTCTAAGTAACTTTTATGTCATTCTACTCTTTAGCAGATCGTCTGTCCGTCTATCTAATGGCACAATAGAAAGATAACTAATAATTATTACTTTTAATTCAATCAACCTGAATAGCAATTTCCCAAATATGTGGTCGGCTTCCAGTCTAACTAGGCTTCTGACTACCCATTGCGACTGTCAAAGATTTACGTATGACAGCCGGGACCGCGACTTAACGTGCTTTCCGAGACACGGAGTGGTCTCAATATTAATGGCTGGTCACTCATCCACGAACCGACCACGGCAAGCGTAGCTTAACTTTCCATCAACCAGTGTGGTTGTTATTATTTATCCATGAGCCACTAGAATATAAATAATATTTTTAACTATCGTTACTACTATTACTTATTATGTCTTCTGGTGCTAATGGGGATGCATCGCTATCTAGTGAAAAATATAACTCATCAGTTTGTTTTTTCAAATGGTGTTTTAGTACCAAAACTAAACACGAAATTCAGTTATCTCCAAATGCAGTGGGTATTAGTTTTGATGCATATAATAGCGTCGTTGGCTTAAGAGTTAATTTGGAGTCTGTCCAAATTTTGCTTTTATCCTCAAATAAAAGTGGATATACACTCAGAGTTTGCGGTAGTGGGCCTACCACTGTAGCACTCGATAATCTATGCTTATTAGAAATTAAAGTCATTTTTCGTGCTTGTCTGTATATCCGCGTTTTCTTGTAAACCATGAAACAGATTTTATTGAGGTTTTCACCATCGTTTAGAGTATTTATTCCGGAAGGTTAATGTGTATACGTTACGTTACTATTAAAGTTACATACAACTAAAAAATCTCGATGCTTTGTCAAGTCGAACAAACCCTGCGAAGCAGGAGTGCGTCGCTAGTTATTAATATTTAAATAATTTTTGTGTAACTTTTGCACGATTTTGTTGATAAAATTGATTGCCATTGTTTAGCATAAAAGTTTCAAGTGCTGAAATGGACAGAAAACACTACGACATTATTTTAACAGAACATTAACGTCAAACGATAACACACGCACGAACCTATCCTACAAAAAACCTTCATATTTTCGCACATGATATAAAACCCAAAAAAAAAACCATTTGATATGCAATCACTTAAATAAATACCATGAAGCTTTACAAACATTTCATACATCTAAAATTACAATTTTATAGCACATTTTGTGAAAAAATGCGCCATATTGAAATATACTGACACGCTAGAGTGGAAGGCATATTAAATAGCAGTAAATTAAAACTACGATAAAAATTCACGCAGGTATTAATGGCTACATTTTTTTACTATGTCAGCATATTTTGGCCTAGAATAAACAAAATGCGTCAGTCAGGCTAGTATGGTACCTATGTAACTAGTAGGTAGCAGACAACAATTTTAATAGTGATTTAACGTGTAGTTTTGACAATCATAATATTTAATATGAAATTATTATCAATGAGTCATTGCCCTTATCGTCTTTTCCCAAATGAAATGAGACTCAATGTACCTTAATATTAGGTCACATTTTATTTATTTATAAATCAGAGTAATGCTAATGATTGTCAGTATTTTGATCAAAATTGTGAAGCAACTTAATTATACAGGGTTAAATTAAAGAAGCTAGCGAAACTCCGCGCAGACGTGATGGATATCGATAAATAAACAAGGAAAATAAAAAATAATAAAGATTTGATGATGTTTTTGAGGTCAACAACCACTGTAAGTGTTTTTAAATGAAATATGAGAAAAAAGAATCATTTACCATTTTGCCGTGTTTTGATTTCGATACCCATCAAGTCTGCGAAGTTTTGTTGTCTGATTTAATCTCAGTCTAGGTAGGTATTTAATGTTCTTCCTTCTACTTCTCATTTACAAAGGCAAGTGTATACGCCGTAGTCTCAAGCCCCAAATCGAATTAAGTAATCATATCGTCATCTTCGACAAACATAAGTAATTCTGTAGTAATTAAAAAAAAATACAATAGACGCAGATATATTTAGTAACCTATTCCGCTTGACTATTCTTCAAGAGTCTTATAAACCCTGTAAGAAATCGACACGTGTTTCTCCTCGCGTCAATCGTGACGGGCGATTTGATTCACTTTGCGTCCAGCGCTCGGTGTGGTAACACGTTGCGTTCTGGTTTGCAATTGGTCAATCGTCATCCTGAAGATGCCTCGTTGAGAGGTGAAACACGTGCGTCTATTGTATTTCATAATGGATTTCCGCAAAGTCACGCTTGAATCAATTAACTACCTATCTGTAGTAATTCTAATAATGTCGAGTGGATTCGAGAATACTCTCCCTCATTCCCGAAACCGTTTTATTGTGTAGAATGGGTAGATTTGTGAATTTATATTTTATTCTCTCGTGCTTGAACACTAACGAGTTTCAGTGTTATGTCCGACTAATGTGAAGTTAAAACTTATTAACATAACTGCTAACTAGTTACCATTATTATACAGTAACAAATTCTTTTCTTCGCGGTTATGTTATGGTCTCAATTTTTTTGAAATAGTTTTGTTATTTGGAGTATAAACGCCTTTTTATCTGTGGGTGGTCTTTAGTTACCAATTCAATGAGGGTTTTCATGACAATTGTGTTTGACAATGTATTTTACCTTTTCACGCCTAAAACACTGAACGGATTTCGATAAAATTTGGCAAGGAGATAGATGGCATCCCGGGGAAGGACATAGGCTGATTTTTATCGAAATTCCACGCAGACGTAGTCGCGGGCGAAAGCTAGTAATATTATAAATGCGAAAGTGAGTTTGTTTATTTGTTGCGCTTTCACGCTAAAACGGCAGATCGGATTTGGATGAAATTTGGCACAGGGATAGACCATGACTTGGAATAGCACATAGGAGTTTTTATCCCGATATTCCCACGGGATCGAGACTTACGCGGGTGAAATCGCGGGGCGCAGCTTTGTTTCATGATATCAATCATCATTCATCGTTCGTTCGTTCGTTTTTATTATTGTTCAATCGAAGTACATTGGGTACTTATGGTACCTACTATGGTCCTGCTAGGTAGGTGGTAGGTGCTATTTATAACTATAACTATAATACGTAGTTTCAACAATGTTGCCTGTTGGTTTGGTATAATAATCCCCCCATCTTTGCGGTAATACTATGTTCTTGTTTCAAGCTAATGGCTCCAATTTCAGACGATTCTATAGCTTTATCTAGATTAATTGTTCACTGCAGCAAGCAATTACGTCTTTAGTGTTCCTAACTTATGTTTCTAAGTACTTTAATTTAGTATTTCACTCCTTTATACAGTTTCTGTGGAATGATTAGCAAGAGCTTGACTGTAATTATACAAGTCGGATTCATTTATCATTTACGTGGCTGTAATGTAAATATCCGTATGCTTTTGCCAGTAGATGTAAACCAACCATACCTCTACCTACCAGAATGCCTAGAAAGGTGGCAATCGCTTCCAAAGCGATTCGTATTTCTACAACGACTTTCAACAGGATTGACATAAGCTTTTCGATAGTTTATGTCAGTCCTATACATTTTTGCCTATTCCATCATCGTTATCGCTGATAGAATGTCACTTTGTCTAGGCCCTCTGGGTTGTTCCATATTCTACAAATAAATAGTATATTTGTTTTTGAAACACCTGACTCTCTTTATGATTTAAATTTTGAAAAATAATTTGTAACCTGAAAAATTGTAAAACTTCATTATTAATTTAAATTAACAAACAAGCGATTAAATCATCGGACCATTGTTAAAATATTATTTAGTGTAACATTATATGTATTTAAACCATCATAAGCCCCATAAGTCTTTTGACAAGGGTGTTATAATTTATAGGGCCTATAGCTAGGGTTGCCGTACATATACAGACAAATTAATTAATTTAATTTACACATAGTTTACAGACATACAAGTGACATGGCATGAAATTCTAATCAACAAAAAACATAGATTAAATAGCGGGTCCCAAACTGGGCACATACTGTATCTTGGTGACCCAAACACTATACAAAGTTTAAAATTTAAAGGGTTCTATTAGCACAAGATTGTTATTGATAATTTCAAAATAAAATTCATGATAATAAAATTTACAAATATGTGAGTAAAAAGAGGCTAAGAACAGTAGTATCGATACTTTCTTTTCCTTTTTATTATGATAATTTATTTATTTTTTTAATAAGAATAAAGTAAGTATTCAAATGATTGATTTTATAAAAAAAAAATAACTAACCCAAAACGATCATCATTTTAATTTAATTTTTATATTCAAAATATTATCTTCCGAAAAAGCTCTAGAAATATGTAAGTAAACTTATGACGTTAAAAATATACCTAATGATTTTCATCTTAAATTCAAATAAAACGTTTAATTTTATTTAAAAAAGTTGGCAACCCTAGCAGTAACTGAAACAAATGAATCCCTATGTGATTATGTTGTTGTTAACAATGAACGGTATGGGATCTTCAGGATAATATTACGTTATATAACTCGTGATATAATGTAATATTATAGTTTCGGGTTTGTTCAACAGGTCTGTAGTTATGTATATTCCTTATTATGTAGATAGGAGTTTGTAATTGGTGTCTCGGGAATAGATACGTAGGTACTGCTATTATTTAATTAACCCACTTTAAATAATAATACATTATAATATTATTGTTTAAGATATATTTATAAGAGCTAGTACCTAATATTTTACTTGACTTATAAATAATTTCTTCATCACTAATAGGTGACCCAGTAAGAGCAAAAACAAGAGAGTAAGTAAGAGCAGTGTTGGCCCAGTAGAACATTGGTAACGGCCGCGACTTACGAGTTGTAGATGTAAATTATTTCATCACCACTGCTCTCAAAACGGTGAAGGAAAACATCGTGAAACAGGCGTGTCCTAGAACCAAGAATTCAAAGACATGTGACATCCATCTTCCAACCCGCACTGGGCCCGCGTGGTAGATTATGGCCCACCCCACAGAGTAGGCCTGTGATTAAAGAGATAGTCATTGCCTGTGATCCAGCAGTGGGAACATTATAGGCTGATTATGCATTAATAGGTACAGTAGGCCGCACATCAGTCGTAACCAAACCAGTACCTATTTATGCTAGCATCTTCTTCTATTGAAACTCCGCACTACACTAGATCAGCTCAGTGTCAACGTGTTACCATATATAATATGCGGCCTTGTACATACTAGAAACAAAAATAAAATTTAATCAAAACATTTCTGTGCGTGTGTGTTCTTCCTTGGTTCTTACATAAACGAGTTTAAGGGCTGATTTCACCAATGACCCTGACTGCGAGCAGCGTATCTAAACTGCGTTCAAGAGCTGTCAGTGTTACCATTATTGGGTAATATTGACACTGACAGCACTTAGGGCGAATTTCACCAATGAACCTCAAAGCGAGCTTATGTAAATTGAGTTCTGGTGAAATTCGCCCTAAATAAAAAAAGCGTTTAACAAAACTTCTTGCATCACTAGATACTAGACTAAAAACTATCTATAAATTAATTAAGCCAGTATTAATAAATGAAAATTCATATCACATACTGCTTGTAACACAGTTTAACAAATAATTGGCAGCTGTGTCAATAGCCTACAGGCGTCGCAAATCGATATTTTATATCCCGGAAAATAGCTCACATTATTTTTCTTCAATTACTAGGAAGGCTGACTAATGGCTAAATAATAACAGCCGCACGGGTCGATCGAAGGTTAAGCTACACTTGCCACGGTCGGTTCGTGGATGGGTGACCATCCATTACATTATCAAGACGTCTACGTACCTTGGAAAGCACGATAAGCCGTTGGTCCCAGCTGTCATTCGTAGATCTTTGACAGCCGTTACGGGTAGTCAGAAGCCCAGAAGTTTGACTACCAGTCTTACCAAAGGGTATCATAATGAACCCAGTTGTGGAGGTCAGATAGGCAGTCGCTCCATGTAAAATAAGGGTATTCTGCTACATCTGGACTGCTACATAAACTGGAAGCCCATCTTAAGGGCGCACCCAATCACAAATTGCTTAGCATGATCCTCTGTTATGCCGAAAATGCTACTTAAATTTGAAATAAATATTTATGTTAAAGTTGAGGATTGATGCTAGGTCTTATGTGAGGCGAAAACACGATTACATAAAATTTTCTCAATAGAAAAAAAATCCAAAGTTACCTCTGCACAGAATTATAAGCCGCTGGTATTCAAAAAAATACTTCAAATTAGATCATGAAACTTTGCATGATAACTGACCTAACTATAAAGCAGGTCTTATGTGTGTCATTTTTTTTTAATTACCATTATTTTCACCGTAAAAAGCAATTACCTAAACTTTTCGACGCTTTAGAGCCGCTAGCGCCCCACTCCGTCTCGTTCTCAGGTCGCGAGTAGTATGGTGCGAGCAGGATAAAATCTGAGGTAGGGTGCGCCCTTAACATAGTTGGGAAAAGGCTAGGCAGATTAATTTTACTGAAAATTCAGCCCAAAATAACATTATTAATTACATACGCTAAACTGGAACGCCACGCAAACAAGATGGCGCTTTTGATTTTCCCCCCAAAACGTAATTTCAACGCAATTATTAATGAGAAATGTGAATAATTTACGCAAACAACTATTTCGTGCTCACTGTAATACATAATAATTAAATTCGGCGCAAATTAATGACAAATTACATGAATTGGTAGAAATGGATTTGACGACGTTGAGGTGGGTTGTCAGTTTGAGAGGGTACTTGTGCTATTCTGTAAAAAGTTTACCGTGAAAACTTAGCCGAAGCGACAACTTATGTCAATTCCTAGGACAGCGGTGCTATTCTAATCTAAAATGAAGTGAGATCTGAAATGTAAGGATCTCACGTGTACAGATTGCAGCGTATGCGGCGCAAGATGAAAGGTGGGTCATGGTCTGCGGGGAAATGCCGCGTATAGACTGAAGATCGGAACCATCTGAGAAACTCCTACCGTGGAGATTGTCTTCGCTTCGGTCGACCAGAGGCCCTAGACAAAGTGACTTTCTATCAGCGATAACGATTATGGAAAAGGCAAAAATGTATAGGACTGACATAAGCTATCGAAAACCTTATGTCAATCCTGTTGAGAGTCGTTGTAGAAATACGAAACGCTTTCGAATCGATTGTCAATTGTCTAGGCCGGGTCTGATTGATAGAAAGATACAAAAAACATCAATTTAATGTAGGTATATTTTGCTCAGCAGTGGCTAACATAAAAGAAATCACCAATAGTTGAAACTGAGTTAAAGTTAAAAAAAACGCATTCAATAACGTGCCTCATGTCGGTAGGCAGTAATCACTCAGTTTAAAATGAAAAAATACAAAATCTGTTTGGAAAAAATACTGACAAAGGTTCTTGTTTAGATTCAAGAAAAGTCTTTGAAATAAAAGGTAGAACCTGTCTTATTTTATTGTTCTAAATTTATTTGCTCTGGTATCCATGAAGCGTATTTACTTTTACTCTTCGTGCGTATGAACAATAAATCTTATCTATTACGCTTGTCTTACCGTGCTGGTTGAACAGAATTGTAAGTATTTACAGTATAAATTCAGGTTTACGTAATATACTTACTTATTAATAATATATTAGGTATATACTTCACATTACAAAACCCTTTGTATTAAATAAATATTGAAGTTTCTGCCGAATGGTCATCGCAATTATTTGTGTCCATCATTTCATATTTAATTATAGGTATATCAATAAAACGTGGTGCAAAGAAGGCTGAAATTCACCCAAAGGGCAATAGAGGAGTTTCCATACTTGATCGAATCAGAAATTAAGAGATCCGTAAGAGAACCAAGGTAACCGACATAGCCAGAAGAATTGCCAAACTAAAGTGGCAGTGGGCAGGGCATACTGATCGTAAAACAGGGGGCCTAAACCGGCCACATTACCAATTCCTCTAAAAGCAGTTCATTTTCTGAATCCCAGCTGTCATTAGCAATTCCTCTAATTTGACATATAAGCAATTCATAATTTGTGGACCATTTAACGAATCTCCATAGAAAACTGTCAAACAGATGAATTATTTCGTATTATGAATTACACGCAGATCATAATTATTATGAATTGTCAGTTTGTGACATTTTTCGATGATTTGAAATATTTTCATAATATGATTTTGCTAAAGTGACCGTTTTAAGCCCCCAGATGGCTGATGGGGAGATATTTCTCGACGGCATGTGAAGTCAAGTCAGAGGCCCATGGACGGCATATAAACTCTGACACCGGGTTAGGCACTAACCACACGAAAAAAGAAAAAAACTACAATATCCCGCTAGTAGCTACTGACACCACACCTTTATATGAAAGAGCAGTTCCGTTACCAAGGTAACAGCATCTAGGTAGGTTATTTAATTACATTTGAAGTATGCCATTTTGAACACATAATGACTGTTAACTCTAGTTACTCTGATATTTATAGTAATGTACGTTTAATGTGTTTATAAAGGTGAACATCAAAATATATCAATATATGTCTTAAAAACGAAGGTTACATGTAATTGTGGTGGGTACATTGTTGGTTGATACCTCCCTAATATTAAATAAAACATTTTATCTTATTAATAAAATTGTGAGGATAAGGACCTAACGCAATCTTTGAATCGAAGAACTTGACCAATTAATCATACAGCCTTAATTAGTTTAGTTTTGATCTTTAAATAGACAATCGCTTTTCGTCTTGTGTACCCATTGTGTAGTTAAATATGACTTAGTGACTGCAACGGTCGACACACGTCAGCGGCAGCCGTAGACGCGTCGACGGCTGCAGTTTCTGCTGCCGTTGATGCGTCGGCGGCTGCAGTCGCCTCTGCAGTTGTCCGTTCGTGTAAGCACTTATAAGACAAATCATTTAGGTAGATGAAATATTACTTACTAACATTTATCATTATAAGTATCTGTGGCGTCATCTACATCACCACATGCGAACTACGCATCTAAGACCTGACGTCACTCCAAATTCTGCATCGCGCAATTAGAGTTTACCGCGTGATCAACATAAATGTTGGGCAACTGCCTAACGATTAATGTTGGGATCTTGTATTCCCAACATTAATGGTTGGGCAGTAAGTTGCCCGCCAGACATGACACCCGTCTGATTTATTTATTTATTTATTTATTTATTTATTTGGCTCACCGTTTGGCTGATCGGAGGATCCTCCCTTTTCTATGGAGGATGAGTGAACTTTAAACCCTGTTCTTCATACCTCTAAATATCTATCATTTTCAGGTAGTGTTTTTTAACCCTGCCGCTACTCAGGAAAAATGCGACACTAGTTATGTAAGAAATGGAAAATTGCCATATTCTTATCAGAGCTCGTTTTCTCCAACTAGCAATAACCGTTTTTCTCACGTCCCGTAGATTCAGTGCTCTACGATTCAGCAAAAAAAACTCAGATAAAATAAGCTAAACGTTGGAATTTAATTTAACCGTATTAAGATGTACTTTAACTATCCGATTTCAAATCCCCGATCCAAAGAGTCGAAGTTTGTCGTTAAGCTCTTTACCTTTATTGCCAGAGCGAATAAAAATAATCTCAAACTACACCTTGACTTTCAAACTTAATTTAAACCTTAACACCTGAAGACTAAGATAGGAATTTGAGTGAAGAATTGTCTTCAACGCAACTATCCACTAAGGTGTTCTGTTGAGAGCGTTTAAAGTTTAATTGAGTTGTGGATTTCAGTAACTAACGACTATCAGGAAACTAGAAAACTCATTTAGTTGTATGAAATTGGATTTTAGAGCAACACCTTTTCAATGAAAAATTTAATTAAAGCCTCTTCTTTGAAATCTTAGACTTCTGTCCGCGACTTTCTCTTCGTGAAATTTTTGTTTATTTGTTTTTTTTTTTTTTAGTAATTATTTCAAGGTCACTGCTTAGACATAATACTGTTACTTTGGCTTCCCATAAATGAAAGAAATTTTGGAATTGGTGGTCGTCTGGGTCGTGGAGGTTAGATAGACCGTTGCTCCATGTAAAATACTGGTATTCAGCTGCATCTGGTTAGATTGGAACCCGACCCCACCATAGTTTGGAAAAGGCTAGGCAGATGATGATGAAAAGTAAAACCATCCCGAAATGCATACTTTTTTATCAATTTGGAAATTAGACTTGAAGGAAACATTCTTGTAGCTTCGTGTTAAGGTACCTCAGTATCAAAACAGTTCAGGCCAAAGTTGCATACCCCAGTTAACTACTCAACTGCTTACTCCACAACCCTGCATTGTCTATGGTTATTCAGTAGCTGTGTTTGTTTGCGACATCAATCAATTTCCCCCTGTTGACTCTTGAAATTTGCATGAAAAGTGCTGATACAGCATTCACCAGCTTTTTCAGGATCAGCAAATTGAGTCTACATGAAAATAATGTTCCTGCATAAATGTGATGCGTATTTATAAGTTGTGTCAAATGTTGTGATAATACCATTTCGACAAACTGTAACACGACAAGATTTTATTTCGACATTATGGAACTCCGAAATTGAAAGTGTCATTACTTTATTTCGAAATACCTTAACTCCGACACTTCTGTTATCCGACAAAGAGTTTCTTCGACATGACTAAACTAGTAAATTATGTGATTGTGACTTCGACGTCATATTTCTCCGACAACAATGCTAGTCCGACATGAGTCAATTTCGACGTACTCTACTCCGGCATTCGACGATATCTCAAATCGAGAACATAAAATAGTATATTGAAAATATGTATATGAAAGGCTGAGTTAAGGCTACAAACAAGTGCCATATCGCGGGCGCGGCAAGGGTAGCACTGCCTGTCGCGCCCGCGATATCGCGCCAGTTTGTACGACCATTTATTTAAATATACCTACTGTTATCACATTCTGTCACATTTATGCAATTTCAGACGTACCTGTGTATTCGAAACTTTCAATACTCCTGAAAGCTGTAACATGTTTTCAATTTAAATCGATTGTTTTGTCATACTTTTCCTGAATCTTTATCTCGATTGTTATAATGGTTACGCTTGGAACATTCTAAATCCAACAAAATGCAATAATGCTATAACTTAATGTTTTACATACATACATAATATCACGCCTTCTTCCCATGGAGGTAGGCAGAAACTACAGAACTCCTCGCTTCTGAATATTTTGTCCGTTTAAAACTCAGATTTCACAATCAAAACTTAGGTCCACGCCAAGTCTAGAAACAATACACACAACTTAATTAATGGAAGTCAAACGAACCCTCGATGGCTCGCTATAACACCCAATTAATTGAATACATTTGCATTTAATTACATTTACATTTCAATCCAGTTCAAATTACTAGGCAGGATACTGCCTGACAACGTGCCAAGATTCGGGCTTAAGCTGCCAAGTTTTGACTTGACGGTCAGATTGGTCTTACATGGAAGGCTGGAAGTAATTATGTATTTAGGAAGGCAGATAAGGGTTGCGTTTTGTGAGACTTCGGGGTAAAGAGAGATGTGATTAGGGTCAATGTGTGACGTTAGCCTAATGTTGAGCAAAATCTTGCAATGTCCGGTGATGCTTTTACCGCATGACTATTGTAGAGTTTCTCATGGACTTTCTGTCATCTATACTATCCTAATCCTAATCCTAACTACCCTATGCGAAAGTGAGTTTGTTTGTTTGTAACGCTTTCACGCTAAAACGGCTGAACGGATTTCGATGAAATTTGGCACAGGGGTAAACCATGACTTGGAATAGAACATTATGATACTTTTCAACCTTTTTTTTTTTTGAGGGTGGGAAATCATCCAATGACTTCTCCCGCTCTGGGTGGAGCGGAAGGGCGTGTCAGACTTTTACTGACTAAAACCCACCCGTGTTCCTTCAGTTGCCTGTTGCCAAGGTCCCGGTATCCCTTTCGGACTAACCCGCAACCCTGGCAGGCATCGGTCCTAGCGGACCCCGCCAATTGTGCTGACGTCTCTTTGAGGCGCGCGTGGAACACGACGCGCCATCGACCCGGGCCTGGTCCTGATCGGACGGCGAGCTACCCATTGCTCGCCGTCCGCAAGCCCGCGCCTATGGTGGCCGGGAATCCGCCTGGGATTCCCGACGCCCAGGGCGTCTCCAGCGGCGGCGGCGGTTAGGGGCGTGAGGGCGCAAACTTTGCCTCTCCCTCACGCGTTCCGCCTCCTCCTTCGCGAGCATTACTGCTTCGCAGAAGGAGGTGACTGCTTCCCATGCCCTCTCGCTCCGTACCATGGCCTGGACCAGAGCCGGACGCGAGAGGTCACCGCCGCCAATCGCCTCCAAGAGGACACGGCGGGGCTCCGCCCAAGCGGGGCAGACCTCCACCGTATGCTCCACCGTGTCCTCCGGGCGATCCACACAGTGGTGACACCCGGGCGTTTCCTCCCGCCTTATACGAAACAGGAACCTCCCGAAGCAACCGTGTCCGGTGAGGACCTGCGTCAGGCGGAAGGTGAGGACGCCGTGGCGCCTCTCTAGCCACTCCTCAAAGAGGGGACTTATCGCCGCAATTGTGGCGTGCCCAGCACTGGGTTGCGACAATCGCACTCTCCATGCCGCCATGAGATCCTGCCGGAGCTCTGTCCGCTGAGCCGCGACTTCTCGCGGCAGCGGAGTTACGCCCCGGCGCTTCATCTCCTCGCGCCACTCCCATATGTGCGCGAGGACCTTCGCCTCCAGATCCCATGGCGGTAATCGGGCCAGGAGGCTCGCCGCCTCGCGGGAGACCGTGCGGTATCCCCGGGCCAGCCGAATGGCCATGACCCTTTGGGACGCGTTCAACCGGCGGGCTGGCCGCAGCCTAAGGGAACGCGCCCACACCGGTGCCCCGTAAAGGGCCATGGACCGCACGACCCCCGCGTAGAGCCTCCGGCAGGAGGCGTTTGGACCCCCCAGATTGGGCAGGAGACGCCCCAAGGATACTTATCAACCTTTATCGCAGATAAAGTCGTGGGCAACAGCTAGTAATATAAATAGGTATCTGTGAGTTTGTATGGAGGGTGTAATCTTCAGAACTATGATGACATCCCGGTGAAGGACATAGGCTACTTTTCATCGATATACCACGCGGGCGAAGTCGTGAGCAGTAGCTAGTCCGTATATGAAAATAGACATAAACTGACACACCATATCCCCTTATCACCCAAAACAGTTTATTATCCCGAAAATATCCACATTTTGCCTAAAACATTCGCGATACAACAGAATAAGAAAAGTGGCATTCTTTTGACATGTCCAGGAAAGGTCTTGAAAAAATAATACTTTCAGGAATGCAGATTATATGAAGGAAACCCAGAGTGGGTCACGTTCGAGTTTTATTAGTTCCTCTCCCTGAGATGTTAAAAGTTTCCTGGTATTTAAATGTAGGTCTTGCTAATTAGTTTGGAGGATGTTGAAGTTCGAAGTGTTTCAGTTGGTGAAATCTGAGAGGAGATTATGATATTTCTGATTTTGTAATGGGTACAGTTTGGCAGAAGTGTTTAGAAAAATAAAATTGTATAGTGAGCATCCTAAATCGGCTCTTCACGTGACTAGGGAGCTGGCCTATTCTTCGGCCAAAGAATCTGCATTGCCATACAACGTGGCAATGCTGTCAGCCTTTTGGGCACTTTTCCTGCTGACAGTGATGCGGAAGAATTTTTTGATGCACTTTAATGATTATTTCCCCCCCTTTTTTATATACTTGTACATACTATTAGTATTGTAGTGTTGTAGTCGTGAAGGAAATCATCGTAAGGAATCATGAGGTTTTCACATCAGACATGACTCACGTCTTCTTCACAGGAAACAAACTACAGAACGCTGCTTGCTACGATCCCTGCATACTTCTTTTGCTTCGTTTACATTCATACATCTGGTCATACACGCACGCCAGTTGCGAGTACAGGGGCTTAAAACTGCCACTTTGGCAGAATCATAATAAGAAAATATAATCATCGTGAAATGTCACAAACTAACAATGCATAATATGATCTGCGTGCGATTCTTATTACGAAATAATTCATCTGTTTGCCAGGTTTCTTTCTAAGGAGATTCGTAAAATGGTCCACAAATTATTAATTGCTTTTGTGTTAATTTAGAGGAATTGCTAATGACAGCTGGGAATTCAGGAAATGAATCGCTTTTAGAGGAATTGATAATATACCCATTTGAGACCCCCAGATCAATCGCGTTTAAAAGGCACCTTTACGATAGTTAATTGATTCAGGCGTGACTTAGCGGAAATCCATTATAAAATACAATAGACGCTGATATATTTAGTAACCTATTCCGCTTGACTAGTCAATCAGCGTATCAGCGTCTATTGTATTTTAGGCACCTTTACGTCTATCATTGAGTTTCTAACTTCAATGGATTTTGAAAAAAAGTACGTCAAAAACAATTCGATGAATTCATTTCAAATTCTCTAAAACCGCGCGAGCGTTTGCACAAAAATTTCACATGCACCCACCTAGTTTAACTATCTACGTGGTTCCCATTGCCTTATTAATATGCTCTCATAACAGTACCTAGACTTCACAAAACGAGCACTATTCTAACCTTTTTACATCCAATCCTTTTAACGTAAAAACTTCAGCAGCGCTGGCTGGTACGAATTTTAATAACAATTCACGGGCTCGCTCAAACAAATCCTGCAGAAAGTTTTCCGACATTAAGAAAACAAAAGTAATTTTATTATTCGCTGGCTCTTTCATTCATGGTAATGTTGGGATATGATGATCGTTTATGTTGTCTTGAAGTGTGGCTGTTTATTGCTTCTTCAGTTTTTTTTTAAATTTATTTATACAAAAAGTGTATATATAAAAAGTGTTTTTTAAGTTGTTTTCAGAATTCTTTACCCAAAAGATGCCAACGGGACCCTTATCCATCCGTCCGTCCGTCTGTCACGGAGTTGTATATTTGAACCGTAATAGGTACACTTGAAATTTTCACAGAGTGTGACCTAAAAAATCCAATAAAGTGAAAAATTAAGGGGAGTCCCATTAAGATCGAGCGCTCTGAACTATCATAATTATCGTTATTATCATGATATTAATAAAACCTTGTTTTAAGTGATTATGTAAATCTTTGAGAATTAATGATATTTTAAACCAAAGTAAATGTTTTTTCGTATAGATTGTATTAAATATTGCACGGTAATACGAAACCATTCATGTGGGAGTCCGACTCGCACTCGCATCGCTTTTATTATTTGATTCTGAAGTTGTGTACTCGTTTAAAAATATAAATTCTCGTTTTCGTGACAAACATGACAGACAGTCTGTGTTGTCAGCGCCGCATTTGTAAAGGCTGTGACACACACAACACACTGCAATGCTGTGTTTGACCGTTTTCATCTGATCATTTTTTGGCAATTTTTGACGTCCTTTTGATAGTAATTATCGCCTTAAATCTGAACATTTTATTGCCAAGTCTCTCTATTATGGCTGAACTAGTTAGCTACTTCATCCACGTGATATTTTTTGAATAAAATATACCCTACTAGATTTTGCCCGCGGCTTTAAAATAAATAAAAAAACTCGTTTCGAGCATATTATTTCGTAGTTCTTAGTTTGAAAACTTTATCCATATGTTGGATGATAACAATTGTGTTTGTCGCAAAAAAATAAACCATAATGCTACGGAATAATTGTATTTTGGAACAAATTTCACAACCCGCGTTCGTGCTTGGGCCCTGACGTCGGCGTCGTAGCGGCTACGGCGTAGCGCCGTAGGTGCTACACATATTGAGTGAACATAATTAATAATTATTATGAAGAGATTCTGTACTGAAGAGCAACGGGGTCTGCAGCCAACAATTGAATAATTGTGATAACCCGATTTTGGTTGATCATATCAGCCTGGCATCACCATAACTTAGTGACACTGTTAGGTTAATAATAAACAATTTTCTGTAGGTCATCAATAGTTTTAAAATGGGCAAAGTTTGTAAATTTTTCTTAAACTTTAATACTTTTCTATGTAAATTCCCCGTTGAAAACTAAAAATAAACGTGAAACTAACACAATTACAATGTTAATTAAAAAACTTAATTAGTAACATTTTCTAAAAAGTAGTTCTGAGCTGTTTTTCCGAGTAATGTTACTTTTAATACATTTAAAACGCAGTTTTAAAAGAAAAGAAAATTACTTTGGAGACTCCATTGTTCTTGAAAACTCTGCATTCTCAATGTAATGTATGCTAATATAGTTTTTGTTCTGTTGATTTAAGGCTATTACGAACGGAGTCTTTTTTTATTATTTCACGGTTTTCTGAACTAATGAGATTCTTGGACGATAAGAATTAGTTTACAGGAAAATACGGGTTTTATTTAGCGTATGGTTTTTTATGTTAATTTTGTTTTGGTGTTTGCGAGTTCCCGTGAAGAATAAATAGGTTGTTTCACTATTCTTAACATAAAGAGCAACCGAGATTACGACTACACTTAGGATATATCCAAACTGTTCAATTAATCATTCAGATATGGGTTATTTATGGTCGCGACTTACGAATTGTAGGTCGTAGGTTCGTACCCAGACAGGCGATTTACTTTGTGTAAATAATTTCATCACCACTGTTCTTAAAACGGTGAAGGAAAATATCGTGAGGAACCAACTTCTTAGAACCAAAAATTCGAAGACATGTGACATCTACCAACCCGCACTGGGCCCGCGTGGTGGATTACGGCCCACTCCCTCTCACAGAGAGGAGGCCTGTGTCCCAGCAGTGGGAACATTATAGGATGATTATGTATGTATATGTATGGATTATTGTAAATTCGCCACGGAAAAAAGTATGTGTAAAACCACAGCTCTATTTTCATGAAGTTAATTCGTCACATGTTAATTTCCGCACAGACAGCAGAAAAATCAAACAATAAATAGAATAAAAACGTTCTTTATTTATTTTTCATATCATCAACCATGAATACATCCACTGTTTCATTGTGATTAGCATCGATCACCAAATTTTGGTGACTGTAGACCTAAAAATTTGAATATTCCAGGTTAAATTAAAAAGTATTTACTTATGTTTTTACACAAAGCTAGAATGGACAATATATTATGCAATTTTGATACCAAAACTAAAAATAGACAAAGCAATTTTTTGTCCCAAATTAAGACAACGATTATCTCACCTCAGATAAGCCGACATTACAACAATGTAATAAGTACCTACATATTTCGGGCCCCAGCGTAGGAAGTAAGTGGTAAAACGTTGTATACAGCGCAAGAGAGCTGTTTACGCAAATTGCGATGTTTCAGATAGCGGTGTAACTGCACGATTATCTCTGTGCGGCACTTTCCTGCGATTCTGTTAATTTGGCACGCTTTTTAAATAGTATTTTTGTGGCGTTTTTTGTCTCGTTTTAAAGAAAATAATGGACAATCAACGTTTAAGGTAAATAATTGAACATGTGGCAACACCCTTTTTGGGTAATGTCATTGGAAAAGTTAAATAGATTAATGTCTAAAACATGGGTCAAGTTCTCCTTCTATGAACTAGTAGGAACATAATAGTGGTTTCAAATAAATAATGGATGCTAAACGATGACAATAATTATCACGGTGTTAATCAATAAAGAAAGAAAGAAGAATATTTTATTTGGGAGACGCACAGGAAATACAAACAGTAATAAAAAGTAAGTACTTAATTAAAATAAAAAGAACAAGGTGAATAAGGCGTGATAGCCTAGTGGTGTGACAGTAAGACTGCCAAGTCATAGGTCTCGAGTTCGAACCCAATTCACGCACCTTTGACTTTTCGGATCCATGTGCGTATTTTATACTATAATTATCACTTATCACAAAACATCGTGTGTAAACCATCATGCCTGAGACATATTTCTCGACGGCATGTGAAGCCAAGTCAGAAGCCCTTGGGCGGCATAAAAACTCTGACACCAGGTTCACTAAACACAGTCACTAAACACACGAAAAACAATAAGAAAGAATAAGTAAGTGTGCAGAATTGATCATCAACAGTGAACTCCAATTATTTACATAATCTCGCAGTATCATGTACCAAAGAACCTTACTCAGACATCTTATGAGAATTAAACATGCTAAAGTCTCACCGTTTCACGTTAACATTTGTCAGACACAAAACACTAAGCCCAGAATTGCCCAACACATTCTTTCTCCCAGAAAACTTAGCAGATGAAAACACGGCGACTAGAACATGCAAAATTCATCCTTATGAACAGTAGTTTGCTGACGTCTCGCCGACTTAAAGGGTGGTCTCATTGCAAGTTATAAAAGTGTGCTATTTTCTAACTTGAGAACTAATTTCATTAAAACTGACGAGTCTTGGATTTTTTTTTTCTTAGAAATCTAGACTATTTGTGTTTTAGCCATTCCTAACTATGTTGGGGTCGGCTTCTAGTCTAGCCGGATGATGATATTTTACGAGGATCAACTGCCTATCTGACCTCCACAACTCAATTACTGGCTAACACAATACCCCTTGGCAAGACTGGTTTTGTCAGACTTTCGGGCTTCTGACACGAAACCATAGTCAAAGACACGAAACCATTGGCAACCCAATTGTCATTCGTAGAAATGGCAATTGGGTTGCCAACTGGGCTAGCTGTATTTTCCGAGTGGAGGGTCTCGGTATTTAATGAATGGTCACCCATCCACCGACCGACCTCGGCAAGAATTGCTTAACCTTGAAGAACAACCTGTGTGGCCTACAAGCCCCTGTATTGGTGGCCAATCTATTGGCCCAATATTGCGTGTCAGGAAGTGGGTGGGGTCTAACCTTTCGATAAATCAGTCAATTACCCTCGATTGATAAAACGGTTTTCCTCGGAAAGATACGTACCTAACTGATATGATTTGGAACAGAAATAGGATATGATAATAGAGACGATTATGCTTTAGATAGATCGTAGTTTCCTGATTGGTTGAGTACGTGTAAGTGCAGTTGCTAAACGTGAGGTCAGACTTCCTGCGTCAGGTCGACAAGACTGAATTAGATAGAAAGGCGATAGATTTTTTATAGCATTGGGGATTGCGCAAATCTAAATCAAAATTTTCATATTAATCTCTTTACCTAATTTAAATATTCTTGTAAAAGGGCTTACGTTTCTTGGAAAATAGGCTTTACTGCTGTAGTGCAAAAGATGAGATTTCAAATTCACAATCTGCGTTTTTTCCGATAACAATAAAAAAATCTATTTTGTTTGACAATGTCTATCCGCCTTACTAATAAACGTTGTATAGCGCCTGTATAGTTACACAACGTTTTGTCTTCTTCTTTCGAAAGTAATTTGACTTTTGAAAGAAGAAGACAACGCACAACGCGTTGTCTTCTTCTTTCAAAAGTCAAATTACTATACAGGCACTATACATCGTTTATTAGTAAGGCGGTTAGTATTTAAATCTTATAAATTCTGTTTTCAACTGTAATGACACTTTGAACTTCCCTCAGCCAACAGCCACATCCTACCAACTTATACCACCATTGACATTGATGTACTACCACGTTGTGACGTCATATTTCCCTCGCCATCTCCTGTCTAGCCTACACAAACAATTCTGATGGAAATTTTAATTCCATTCCGCGCGCGCTGTTTGTTTTAAGAATAGACGGAATATTGCACTTCGCTTGCAAACATTGTTGGAACGCAGCGACTTTTTCTTCCCTTTTTCATTCATTTTATTCCTGGCAGTATGTTAATTGGTGTAAGTGGAGGTGTTAGAGAGGTTTAGTTATTTTTCTTCGTGTTTTTATTTTTAAAGTTATGTTTTTCTTGAGATTATTTGGTGTCTTAAATTAAAAGTTAGGGTATTACCGCTTGACGGCGAGCAATGGGTAGCTCGCCGTCCCATTAGGATCAGGCCCGGGTCGATGGCGCGTCGTGTTCTACGCGCGCCTCAAAGAGATGTCAGCACAATTGGCGGGGTCCACTAGGACCGATGCCCGCCAGGGTTGCGGGTTAGTCCGAAAGGGATACCGGGACCTTGGCAACAGGCAACTGAAGGATCACGGGTGGGTTTTAGTCAGTAAAAGTCTGACACGCCCTTCCGCTCCGCCCAGAGCGGGAGAAGTCATTGGATGATTTCACACCCTCAAAAAAAAAAAAAAGGGTATTACCGCTTAGGGGGAGTAGTATGTTGAACAATCTAAGGACCCTTTAAATGTATGTCATAGTAAATCTGTAGATTTTGAGTGTCGATGGAATGGCCATCTGTTAAAAGAGAAAAAAAGGTGTAAAAAAAACACTGTCGTATTGATAACCTTTGTGAAGTCGTTCAAAAAAGTGCTAACATTAGAGAAACGGACACTGAATTTCAAGTAGTGAGATCTAAAGTAAAAAGAAAAGAATTTAAATTAAATGAATCGCATGAACACGAAGAATCATTAGAAAAAGACTTGGGTGAAAGAAACATGGGCGAAGCCAACGAAACAATATAAATTCAAAACAAAGACAAAAAAGAAACCCAACAATAAGAAAAACAACTACTTACCCTCGACCACAATGAAATTTTCCAAAGCAATAACCGTACGAAATATTCCCTTCCCTTATCGTCGCAAAGCGTTTTAATTTATGCCGCTAATGAAGACGTTCAGCGTCTAGGCATTGAGGGAAGACAACGCGACGCGACGCAATTTCCGGTTTTTAGTTTCAAAGAGCCTTGCGTTGGGCGACGGCTTCCCGTACCTTAGTTTTAGTGGTTACTAAGCGTTCTCGATTAGATTTTATGTCGTTTTTGTCAATCGATTCCTCCTGCTTCCGAGTTTGAAAGATATAATCAATAGAACTGTACGTTGAAAGCGTGAATTACAATATTTATCTAAAATATGCATCATTTGTTTGATCTATTATATTCAAGGAATTATAGTACTGCAAAAACAAAACCTGTATCTTTTTGATTAATATCAGGCAGAGAATTCGTATATTCATGTTCAAAAACAAAACCTGTATTAATTTTGGACTGATCGAGTATATTCCCCTTCAATGTCAATACATCAACATTCACTAACTAACTTTCAAATCCAGATCAAGCTAGACAAAATTTTCATGCACATCAACCTCGTTTTTCTCTCCTATATCCTCAAACTCAAATCCGACACCACCAACACACACTTCACCATTAATCCCATCTCCACTGCCACTGAATCCATCCACTACCGAAAACATTAACAAATCTACTTAACATAAACTTATTTCCATCGTAAATCCTTGGTAGCCGCGAAGGAAGCACTTTGACAAACACGGATGAGCTCGAAATTGGTTCCGCTGTTTAGTCCGGGGATTGCCTCTCATTCCACCTCCTTATTTGTTGCTACCATAATTGGATGTACTACATCGTAATTTGGAACATATTGTTTTCCGTAATTGGGATTTGGGTTGACTTTTTAATTATATGGATTGGTTGTATTTTTGTGTTTGCTTGCTGTTAGCCATCGCAGACCAATGTTGGACAAAGGCCTCTTCCATGTTATGCCACAAAACATCTATTCCTTCGCCATTTACATCCAAACCGCCAGTTAGTTTAGTTGTAGTGAATTTTAAATTTAGGAGGTTTGATTTGTCCTATTAATGTTTTATGTAAAATGTGCTTCACCTACTTTACTAATTATGTTTTAAACACTGCTTTGAGACTTCGTTTTTCACTTCAAAGTTTCTGTTCTTAGGTTCGGCTGTTTAGTCCGTGGATTTCCTCTAATTCTACCTCTATATTTTGTTGCTACTATATTTTTGGATGTGCGTCGTATTTGGAATATTTCTTTTTCCTTAAATGGAATTTTTGGATTGACTTTTTTCAAACCTAGGGTGTTTCATTAGGTCTTCGTTGGCTCTCGTGATACAGGAACTTCTATAGACCCAGGTCCTTCTGTGTAGCCCTGGCTCCTGAAAATAAATAAACAATTACAAAAAAAAAGGAGTTTTAATGGTTTAGGCTTAATTGTTGGCTTGGTTAATAAATTTTATTGTGCTTGACTGGGTTTTATTGCAGTTTAAAATTTAATTTGGTTCTAATTTTAACCACCAATGTTTCGCCTTCGGATTGCGGTTAAGAAAAACTTAATTTTAAATTAAGATTTTTTTAACCGCAATCCGAATAGTGGACACATTCAGACTGTATGTAGGAAGATACAACTCCACTGAATATTTCAGTCTATGTTCTCGTATATTGTCTTTTCAAGATCCTAAAACATTAAAAACTTCGTAAAAAAAATATTTACATTAAGAACTTTATACAAAAAATCCGTTAATATCCGCAACATAAAAGTAAAGGAAGTTCTCATAATAAGAGAAGAAATGACAAAAATTGCCAATATCTTTGTTTACCATTTCAATCTACAAAGGAAATCGATTGCCCCGGGACATTGTCAAGATTACTAGGAAGGGAGCTAGAAGCGTTGGTCACCCCTGCTTTTAATAAATGAATCTAGCTTTAGGCGATTTGATATTCGATAGGTACTTATTGGAAAATAATAAAAAATATTTTGTGATATTTTCAATTTGAAATCGAGAATTTTGTTTTGGTTGATCGTATTAATTAATGTACCGAGTGCATGTTGCAATGAATGGGTATAATTTTGTCTCTAAACTCACAAACAGATTCATAATTTAGTTACTCAGTAGTCAAAGAACTGCAAATAGATAAACTTGGTACTATATTTCTAAATTTTCAAGAAAATTCGAATTTTATAGATAAACTAGCCGCGCCCCGCGGTTTCACCCGCGTAAGTCTCGATCCCGTGGGAATATTGGGATAAAAAGTATCCTATGTGTTAATCCAGGTTATAAGCTATCTGATTGCCAAATTTCATCCAAATCCATTCAGCCGTTTTTGCCTGATTGAGTAACAAACATCCAAACACACAAACACAAACTTTCACATTTATAATATTAGTAGGATTATAATCAACGAATATTTTCGTAATTAACTCTCCGATTTTTTAAAATCAAAACGCATTTTATTTAATCCATATTCAATCCGAATAAAACTTAAAAATTAATTGGATAAATTAACATGATTAATATTTTTTTTAATAAAAGCCGCAGTATTTCCCCTCGAACGATCTGTATCGAAAATTTCATTAAGTCGAAAGTAAATGGGATGAAAGCGAATTTCACACTCGAAAAAATTTCAAAAGGAACCAACTTGAAATACTCGATATTGCCTTAAAAAGAGAGACCGCATAATAAAATTGTGTTTGTTGGGATGTATAGACGGCGCGAAGACTTTGAACTTGTCATATTTTTTCAATAATTAGGTAGATTATTGAAAGATGATGTGACAAGCACGGGGATGACTGCTCTCTTCTAATAGAGAAGAATGGAAGAAGAAGAATAATAAATTGGGATAAGGACAAGAGAATGATGTCGATGACATACAGAAATACTTTTTTTTAAACGTGTGTCACTTTGATTTTCTATAAAATTGAGCTCATGGATCATTTCAGCATTACCTCTTTGATGTATAGTTTATACTGGCTAGGAAAAATCACCATAATTATACAGGGTGGTAGAAACATCGACTCGCAAACTGTAGCCATAAATTCAACTCACATGATTTCACGTCATTAAACAGATCGACATTTCGCTGCTAGAATACAGATGATATGCTAAGTACTAAAGAGCATGTAACTATGCAAGTGTGTGTACCTATTTGAGCGTGTACCTATTTGAATTTTTTAAACTACACAAGTGTTTACCCTGGCCTAGTTTCAAAAATAAGTTATATACATGGAACTAGCACACTCCTCATACACATACATAATCAGCCTATAATGTTCCCACTGCTGGGACACAGACCTCCTCTCTATGAGAGGGAGTGGGCCGTAATCCACCACGCGGGCCCAGTGCGGGTTGGTAGATGTCACATGTCTTCGAATTTTTGGTTCTAAGACATGCCGGTTTCCTCACGATGTTTTCCTTCACCGTTTTGAGAGCAGTGGCGATGAAATTATTTACACAAAGTAAAGCGCCTGTCACGGTTCGAACCTACGACCTACAACTCGTAAGTCGCGGCCGTTACCACTGGGCCACCACTGCTCTCGCACACTCCTCGACAAGCTGTATTGTTTTTCCTTGATAAATTCCATTATTTGCTTGGTTACCATAGTAACCGGACTGTATCCGAACACAGGCACAAAAGGCACTAATTTGCATTTGTGCAATTCTGAATTTAAAATGAAAACATTTTTTTTTAAATTGCAAAGGGCATGTTGTTTTTCATTTTAAACCCAAGTCCACACTATCGGTTATCAATTTTATTACATAGAAAATACTCGTTGGTATAAAATCTTCGACGCGTCAGACGGGATTCGTTCATGCGCACTGGAGTCGTTTGAGCGTTGCAACTGAAATATTTTAATGATAAACACCTGGCATTTGTTGAGGTACAGGTAAATGATGGGGGGACTGTTGAAAATAAATAATTGAAGGAAAGGGAGGGAGGGTGCTGGTAGAAAGATGTAGGTATTCGTTGGCTGTCTGGGCTTAACAGTGACAGACCAATATTATTAATTTAATTTGAAATTAATAATATCAACGGTTTCGAGTCCTTGAAACGATTTTGGGGACAGTTTTGAGGGCTAGAAGGGAAGAGAAGAGGTAAGAAAAAAATCGTGTTTAAAAAAGGTAGTTTAAAAAAAATCTGCTGTTTTTTGCCTACATTTTATGTTCGCATAGCTCGTCAAAATGTAGGGAACAGCTGATTTTTTTTCCCGATTTCAGACTTGGTCCCATAGTGAAAAATGTTCATAGTGATGAGTACAATGACCCCTTAAGAGATTTCGTGTATGAAAAGATACACCTTATGAAGGAGTAATTTTTTCAAGGTTCAAGACAGCAATTGTTTTTGTCAAGTTGGGAGTAATGCACTAGGTACCTCAAATGCTTCGCAGTATGAGGAGTGCAATAAAGTAATGTGGTATCTAGTAACTCTGGATTCGGCTTTTTGTTTTGTTGTTTGTTGTCATTCGCCAATGTCGCAGCAACAGTAGTAATGTATTACGCAATATTGTCTTTGGTCCCTGTCCTTGACATCAACCAATAAGCACAATTGTCAATCTTTTATTGGTTGGATGCGAGGCTTTTGGCTAATTTGAATATGTGTTTTGTCTTTTTTATTTTTGCAATGTACATTTTTTGTGCAAAATAAACAATTTTTCTTCCTTAAATCTTTTGTTTTTTGTAAAAACAATACAAATTGATATAAACGAAGATATTTAAGTAAGTAAACAAATCCACAAAAAATCAATTCTCCACTCCAATACATCATCTTAAACCTTCCAATATTTTTCGTATTACCAAAACAAATCCTAAGGGATGTTACAAACAAGCTAGTTTGATAACAACAAAGTTGCAAGCCACTGGCGCTTATCCCAACATTAGCATACGTTAAAAGAAAAATGTTTAAGAAACTGCGTCATGTGTTCCTGCCCTTATGATATAGAAGAAGCCATGAAACAGTGATTTGTAAAAAGTTTTGTGTGCTACTTTTAGTTTTTTGCTTTATCTTGGTCGGTTTTTGAAATTGAATTGTAATAATTCACCAACAAGGTACCTTTTTTTTTTGAGGGTGGGTAATCATCAAATGACTTCTCCCGCTCTGGGCGGAGCGGGAGGGCGTGTCAGACTTTTACTGACTAAAACCCACCCGGGTTCCTTCAGTTGCCTGTTGCCAAGGGCCCCGGTGTCCCTTTCAGACTTTCCCGCAGCCAACAAGGTACCTAAAGGTTCATCGAAGCGTCTTTAACTCAGTAACAAAACTTCCTTAAACTTCTGTTTAGTAAACTAATGTCGCATAAATTTTTCGGACCATTTAAATAGTAGACAAACGACTTCATTATACTTAAAACTCTAAGGCACTGTTCTGTGATAAAGAACATTATTGTGTTCCGTCATGAAAATTGTTTTCTTTGGCCTGCATCTCACCTGATGGTAAGTAATGATCAAGCCGAAGGTGGAAGCGAGCTTCACCCAGAATCCTCAACCACAGGGGAACTTGCTTATCTTACCTCTAACTGACGAAACACAACAATGCTGTTAACATTGTTGTTATGGCGACAGACTTAGATAAGATAGCCAAACCGAGCAGAAAATTTTGTTACCACTGGGAATCGAAATCGGGACCTCTAGGTCCGAGACAGGTCCTCTAACCACTAGACCACAGAGGCGGTTCATGCAGCAAGACTGAACAAACAAGAACATGTAAAAATAGTCTGATAAATGGACACACGAATGTTATTTACCGACTCCATTAAAGATAACTTACCATCACAAGGTAAATATGCAAACATTGTGTTTATTAATTAGTCATAAATCATAATTAACGTCTCAAAATCGTTGTTACAAGATGGCGGAAATGAATAATTAAGATTTGAAAGTTTCACGCTGCTTATTATGAAAATGAATAAATATGACGCTTCAAGAAATAAATTAGCAGAATGTGGTACTTAGCTAATTTGAGGATGAATGTGGGCGAGTATTAAGTGATCAAGCTATCATGGAAATTTCCCAACGAGGTACACAAAAAAAACTTTTTACAAAAAATAAACAACCGACTTCCAAAAAAAAAACACTCAAAAAGTGAAAAATAATTTTATTTTCGGAAGTCGGAGTCTTTGCTTTTCAATTTTCGTATTTTGCCACAGACTAAAAAAAATACAGACGAATTGATAACCTCCTCCTTTTTTTAAGTCGCTTAAAAATAACTAATTGACCACACAAAAATGTGAATTTTCTTGCGTATATGTGTAGGTATATTTAATATTTTTAGTTAAGACTTCGCATAATCATGTTTTTCTCTTCTTGTTCTCACACACTATTGTCTACATTTCTTTCTCATTTCTCCTTTTGCAGGTCTGTTGGAAGAAATTTCTTAAGAAATAAGCAGTACCTTTGTACTCATATTTTAACTATGTCGTATCTATTTTATATTTTACTGTGTGTACATAAATAGTAAAATAAATAAATAAAAATTGCACATCAAACATACCCAAACAATAAAAACATCGTTAAAACCGTAATTCCCAGTATTTTTACATACAATTTGAAAAGAACCTGAAACAAGTAGTTGTAAGCGTCATTTGTGTCGGCCGGAAGTCGTTAGCCGTCGTCACAAACGTCCGTTCCGGTTCCTGACGGGATAATAGCCGGTTGATGTGCCGTACCGGCCACTGTTAGCTTTTTAAATAAATAATCGGACAAGGTGGGAGAGTAGAGGTAGTAGTATGGAGGGGTAGTTGTGGGTAAGAAATAATTGTGTTTTTCATGTTGTTTGGAATAAAACAAAGAGAGAGTAAAAATATAGTTTCACTTTTTATTATAAAAAATGGAGACAAAAACCAATGGTAGTTGAAGAGATGAAGTGACAAGAAGTGTGTTGCCACACATAAATTACATTTTCTTCTATGACGTGTGTTGCCACACGTCATAAACATATTAAATAATTTATATGTTCACATTGTATTGAACATAGTTGGGGGGGGAGGATGACAATCTGTCAAAAGGACAATGAGACACGATCATTGAAAAATGTTTAAAATTATAACATTATTCCACTGGCAGAGGACATAGCTTGGCAATGGATCTTAAATAAATTTTATCATTAAATTTTATTTCAACTACTCTAACATTGTTGTCTGGCCCAGGAAACACCTTAACAATTATTGCCATAGGCCATTGTAAAGGAGAGGCATTTACATCTTTAACAAGTACCAGATCACCTACCTTTAGGTTGTCAGAGCTATGTTTCCACTTGGGACGGCTCTGAAGTTGCGTCAGATAGTCTGCTGACCATGCCTTCCAAAAATGTTGTTTCAGTTTAGACACAATTTTCCAAAATTTCAATCTATTTATTGGAATTTCCAATAAATCAACCTCTGGATAACTAGACAAAGCCGTACCAATTAGAAAATGACCTGGAGTTAAATATCCACCTTCATTGGGGTTGGAAACCAGAGGTCTAGAGTTTAGAACACCCTCTATCTGAACTATCACCGTGTTAAATTCTTCATAAGTCAAGCACAAAGTGCCGACGACACGTTTGAGATGATGCTTTACGCTCTTTACCCCGGCTTCCCAAAGACCATACATATTAAGCGTGTCTTATTGTCATAGCGCTTTCTTAACAATTCTAAAGCTTCCTTATAAGATTGACTAATTAGCGGTAAGTTGACTATTACTGACAAAGCATCATCAATTAGATACTTTCTCAGGTAAAATAGCTTTTGAACATCAGTCAATGTACGGTTATTGTCTATTACCGCTATAAATAGCTCATAAAAAGGTTTGAATTTTGTAAAATCCTTGCCATCAAAGGTAGGAATTTCTACAGTGGGTAATTTAGAAGTTGAAGTACATGTGGATTGAGAAGACTCTGATTGGGTAAGCATGCGTATAGTTTCATTGATATTAGCAAGGGTTTTAAAAAATCGTTCCTCAAATATACCTACATCCTCAGAATCTTCTTCATCCAAACTCAATATATCTAACTGAAGAGCTTCAAACTGTTTTAATGAAGTAATAAGCTTATCTTTCTTTGCCTCTAAAAGGTCTATTGTAGCCGAGGCGAGGTTTAGCGGATCCTCTACAAAGTTTTGAATACGGGTCAAAGTTGCTTTGCATGACGCTCGCGACAATTTCAGCTTCTTTAGCTCAGCCATTTTAATACTATGATTATTCGCTCGCAATTAGTATGAATGTACCGCACAAACACTTTTATCACTTGTTTTTGATTATTTATTTTATTCACACAACTTTCCCGTATAATGTTATTTATTTATCACTTTTACTTTTGTTTACTTCGATGAACTGTCAAAGTCGAATGACATTTGACAAGACGTCACGAGTGTCAAACTCAAATGACAATGACACTTGTTGGTTTGCACTGACAATTTGACAGGAAACGCCGACCAAGTGCCAACTGCACGACGAATGAATGAAGAACGATGATCACGTGACATCAAATTCCTAGAATATATTCTCGTAGGTATACGTACCTACTCCTTATGCTTATGTGTCTTTGGTACATACCAAAGTGGGTATATGAAATGAAATCTACCCACATCCACATCCACGAAATGTTGATGAGCTTGATGATCCAAAATTCCAACTCCAAGATCGCACCAATTTTGCGATGTTCCACGATTATTGACGTGAAACCAGAATAAAATCTTCGTGATTCATGGGATCACCCAAAATGAATTCCAATTTTGCGATGTTTCACGATTATTACGTACTACTATTATACGTGAAACCGGAATAAAATCTTCTTGATTCGATGTGATCACCCAAAGTATTCTCAGGGTGAGGTTGCGCCGGGCATGGAGACACAGTCTTCCCAGTATGCGTAAACCAGCGCGTCCACACAATCCACCGAAATCAACGTAAACACTGTTACTCGAAGAATAACTCACACCGACACTCGAAGGACCACTTCTTTGTTTGGAATAAAACAAAGAGAGAGTAAAAATATAGTTTCACTTTTTATTATAAAAAATGGAGACAAAAACCAATGGTAGTTGAAGAGATGAAGTGAATACCCAAACAATAAAAACATCGTTAAAACCGTAATTCCCAGTATTTTTACATACAATTTGAAAAGAACCTGAAACAAGTAGTTGTAAGCGTCATTTGTGTCGGCCGGAAGTCGTTAGCCGTCGTCACAAACGTCCGTTCCGGTTCCTGACGGGATAATAGCCGGTTGATGTGCCGTACCGGCCACTGTTAGCTTTTTAAATAAATAATCGGACAAGGTGGGAGAGTAGAGGTAGTAGTATGGAGGGGTAGTTGTGGGTAAGAAATAATTGTGTTTTTCATGTTGTTTGGAATAAAACAAAGAGAGAGTAAAAATATAGTTTCACTTTTTATTATAAAAAATGGAGACAAAAACCAATGGTAGTTGAAGAGATGAAGTGACAAGAAGTGTGTTGCCACACATAAATTACATTTTCTTCTATGACGTGTGTTGCCACACGTCATAAACATATTAAATAATTTATATGTTCACATTGTATTGAACACATGTAGGTAGATAGAATGACTCATTGATATCGCAAACGCTACTTCTGAACATGAAATCCTGAAATCGATACCCGGTACACCACTGACTACCTGCAGTATTGTCTCTCCTTCTTACTTTAATCCATCCAAAGGTTGTCTGTAAAAGATCGCTTTTAGCGATAAGACCGCCCATTGTGTCACCCTATGTAAAATTTCTAATTTATGTCTGTAATATTTATGGTGTACATAATAAAGAGTATTCTATCTATCTATCTATCTATCTACCCGGGTCGGGTAAAGTGGTAATGCGTTTTTCCAGACGAATTTCTCTGTTGTAGCCTTTTTTTGTTTTTTTTTGTGAACTTCTCCCGCGCTGCGCGGAGCGGGAGGGCCAGACTCTTACTGAATCAAATTCACCCGTGTTCCTTCATTTGCCTGTAAGTTGCCAAAGGCCACGGTATAACTTTCGGACTTTCCCGCAACCCCAGCAGGCATCGGCCCTAGAGGACCTCTTTGACTGTCAAAACTGAGTACCTACTTATCGCCTAATTTTTTTAATACCAATATTTTTTTTTAAATATGTAGCTTCGGTAAACAAAAATTATAATAAGCCGCACTTATCACAAACAAAATAATATTCATAAATAAAACTTCTACAAATTAAAACCGAAACAAAGTCAACACAGACGTTATATTAAGACGGCGACAATTTCGTGCTAAAAGCTCCAGCGAATCTTACATCTCAACGCCAATCTAAAGTATTAAACTTTTATTTACTCCTCTAAACAAACTTCAGTCGTCAGAATGAATTTCAAACAAGTAAATTGTAGAGTTCCTTCTTCAAGAAATCTTTAAAGTGCCAAGTGGTGCAAGAATGACCTAGACTGTCCTTACCTTGGAATTTACCATCCCCAACCTTGCTGTTCTCATCTTAGAGTACAATTTCCTTTGTGGGATATGATCGATATATCCTATTTCGTAATAAAGGGATATAGTCTGAGTAAATATCATTATCGTTGGTCCACAACAGTTCTCCCTCTGCGGTTTTAGATAGCCACTTTGCCATATACTTTTAAGAGAATATGTTCTTTGGAGTGCACTTAATAAGTACAGGTATTGTTGCCTTTTGTTTCTCAGTGTTCTTGATTTTTATTTATTAGAATGGCTCATGCGAGTTTTTATAGTGTTAAATGGTATTCTTGAAAAATAATCTTCAGTTTTACGAAGGGTGCCAAACGGAACCCTATTACTAAGCCTCCGCTGTCCGACCATCCGTCCGTACGTCTGTCTGCCAGCTGGCTGCATCTCATGAACCGTAATAGGTAGATAGTTGAATTTTTTACAGATTGTGTATTTCTATTGCCGCTAAAACAACAAAATAAAAATTAAATAAAGTTAACAATTAAAGGGGATACAAGAATTTTTATTTTTCGGCGTTATATGCATGATCTTTATACGGTACGGAACTCTGTGTGCGAGTCCGACTCGCATTTGGCCGGTTTTTATATCACCTAAAGGAAGAATTACAAGTTATTTTATTAAACTTCAGCTGTTTACGCTGAAAACACATTCTGTACACGAGTTATGAAAATTGAGGAACCCTAATTATATTCATTGGTGTGTGGTAAGTCTGTGGCAAATAATTCTTGCTTTCGTATTTTTATAATTCATCAAATTAAAAAAAAATCTTTTGAAATCAATTTCATCGTAAGCCAGGAAAGATGAAGGCAATGATCAATACTGCAGTGGAGTCTGACTAAGTCAGAAATAAAGCCTACTAACTTAGTTTGTTAGGAATCATAAGTTTCTTTCTGTAGCTTTCGGTACCACCAAAACTAACCCACCTGCAACTCTGCTGACCCCAAATAAACAAAACGAATGTACACCTAATCAATCAACATTCACCAATAAAAATTTAAACGCATGCCGATTAAATCGCTTCCTATTCAGGGATGCCACAATATCATTTTCATTCATAATTTTGTTAGGTAATCCTCAGTACAGTTTTATTGCAATCCGTCCGCCCGGGCAGAACTGGCTAAGTGAATTAAATACTAACGCCGGCTTATGAACGAGCAGTTTTCATGGGTATAAACAGCACGGTTTAGTGTTATAGTTATAGGTTTTGAGGCGTGATTTGTCGGATTAGGAGGGGTAATGAATGGATGTTTGCAGTTTAAAGTTTTGTTTTACACGATACAGTAATTGATTGGACAGATGTTGAAACAAAATAATCTATTGATTGGCTTAAAAGTTTGAAAATAAATACCAAAAAATGGAAGGAGGGAAGGAATGAAGGAGTCGACTGCCTCGGACACCACGGCCTATCCTGCAGCAAGAGCGCTGGTCGGATGGCACGGCACGCCAGCATTAATGACATTATCCGTCGGGCTCTTGTCACCGCCGCGGTGCCAGCTGTGTTAGAACCCAACGGCTTGGCAAGCGACGATGGGAAGAGGCCAGACGGAATGACCATAATGCCGTGGAAGTTGGGTAGACCTTTGGTGTGGGACGCAACCTGTGTCGACACCCTCGCGCCATCCCATCTTCCTAGCACGGCGGGCTGTGCTGGGACAGCTGCTTCAGGAGCAGAAAACCTCAAACGGCGCAAATATAACAACCTTATTGGGAGCTATATGTTTGAGCCGTTTGGGGTTGAAACACTAGGGCCGTGGGGTCCGAGTGCTCATCGAGTATTTCGGGACATCACTAAGCGATTGGTCGACTCTTCACGTGACCAGAGGGCTGGCCTATTTTTAGCCCAAAGAATCAGCATTGCCATTCAACGTGGCAATGCTGCCAGCCTTTTGGGCACCTTTCCCATTGACAGCGATGCGGACGAATTCTTTGATGCTCAGTGAGCCCCTCCCCTTTATTTTTTCTTTTTAATTTTGTTATATATGTAATGGTTTTTTAGTTAATTTAGTATAATAAATATTATGTTAGTGTAAATATGCCAAAAAATTGTATGTATTTTGTCAAACTCAAACTCAAACGTTATTACAAAATCCAAATCAAAAGTCATTTATTCAAACTAGGCTGAGAATCAGCACTTTTCGAACGTCAAAATTACATAAGACAGTCCCCCAAATCGCACACTCTTAAATCTACAACCGTGTTTACCAGTTGTTTAGCCTAAATATCGTTTAAACATGACATTTCGTAAGGAGTTTGACATAATACTGACATTAGACACGCGTTGAACAAGTGTCTAAGTTTTTGTGGTAAGACTAGTTATTTCAATTAAACCATTTACAAGCAGTTTTGTGGGGTTTTGTAAGGGGTCGGTCAGTCAGAAAGATGAAGCCAGTTGCCCATTGTGGAGCATAGTAGGTTCCTATAGAGAAGAACGGGCAAGGAACTCCAGGATACTGTTTTAAATCAAATTATGGTTACAAAATATTTCTTTCTTCATTCATGTTGAATTATACAGAGAACGGTGCAGAAACACGTTTTCGACATCTTGTAATCTAAATCTGTGACTGTCAATGAAATTAGAAAATAAACAGTTTCTTCTATGTATTTTATATTGTATTTTATTTTTAATTGTGATATTGAAAGGGAACGTAGGTCGCTGGCTGTCCGTTGTAACATGCTGGCCCGCAGGTTTGCGCGTTGTACGAGGCCAGTTAAAGTAACGCTTTTTAAAGCTTACTGTCAGTCCTTCTACACGTGCAGCCTGTGGGTCAACTTCACTCAGCGGACATACAGCGACCTTCGCGTTCAATATAATAATGCACTGAGAGTGCTGTTGCGGCTGCCGTGGCGTAGTAGTGCGTCGGGGATGTTTGCAGATAATAATATTGATGGTTTTGCCGCCATTATTAGGAACAGATGCGCATCCTTGATGACTCGTGTTCGCGGCAGCACCAACAGTATTCTTAGTATATTCGCAGATCGGTGGGATTCCCGGATGTTGCAAAGGTGGATGCGGCTCCACGCTGAGCTATAATTGTATATTTTTATTTGTGATTGTGTATGTAACCTACTAACACTAGAAATTAAGTAAAATTGTTACTAACCCTATGGACTCCGGTCTGAAATAAAATATTTCTATTCTATTCTATTCTATTCTATTATGTCCTGTTTATCATATTTTGGTCAGAAGGCATAACCTGTCCGTCATTATTTCATATCGTAAGATATTTCATAATTTGATCAAAACATTACTGTGTCAGACAATGTCTGCTTTCACCCTTCAACATAGACATAGTATATCTCCATAATCTATTCTATTCTATATCTATTCTATTCTATTCTATACTTAAAATAAAATCGTAAACGGTCCGTGTCTGTACATTAAAGATTTTAGCAAAAAAAGTACTGGAAGCCGCGAGAAATAAGTAATGGAAAGAAAAAAGCATTTTTTGACATTTTTGTCTGTTTGTTTGTTCGTTTGTGAGCGCATCACGTAAAAGCCACTCATTAGATTCCAAATTGAATTACTGAACAATAAGAAGCTTTATTGTGAGTAACATTTAGTCTTTATTACATCAAAATCGACTTCCAGAATCAAAAGATATATGGATGTAACACTTATGATTTTTTTTAATCCACCGGAAAAGTCGGATTTGCACCCGGGCGACGCCGGGCACGAACAGCTAGTTATTATTAAAACTTTAAACTGCACAAACAAAAGACTATCTCCACATATAACACCCTACTCAAGGGTGGCAATCGCAAATATTCGTCATTGCAACTGCATTAAGTCCACGTTGTATCAAGTGACAATACAAACAGAATATCGGCATCCCTACGGATAGTATATTAAGGGGGGCTACCAGTGATTCATCAATTGAGTAGCCCCTGTTTGATGACAGACTTGAAGGTCTAAGACTGGAGAATATATATTAGACAGGTGAGGGTATATAGTAGATATAGGTATCGACGAAACTCCATGGCTGATTCATGGTATACACTTAAATATGTAGGACGTATCTACTAGAGATATTTGTAAAATTTAATACTGGTATTCAGCTGCATCAGGTTAGACTGGAAGTCAACCCCAACGTAGTTGGGAAAAGGCTAGGCAGATAATGACTGGACTATTTGTAAAGAAGTAAAAAAATAAAAAAAATAATTACGGTCGAAAGGCGAAAATTGTATTAAACCTGGAATATTTCCTATTATTGGGTCTCAAAAATAAGTAATTTTTGGATTGGATTGGTCGTTGTTGCAGTTGGTCGCAGTTCTAACCTAACCGTTACCTATTTGGTCGGTGTGCCCTAGCTTAGTTACTGCGACTAATTGTGAGAAATGCCAGAAAGTTATAAGGTGGCTCATTTATTTTTAAAAAGGTGGCTCATTAATTAAAAAAAGCGCAGGTACAACATTAGAAAGTCAATAAGTTTTTAGAGGTTCAGTTAAATATTTATATCCTAGCTCGAAACATTTTTTAAGGTATACTAACACAGTATTTTACCTATTTCGGCCTCCATGAAATGCAACTGTCGATAAAATTAAGACTCAGACCAATAGCACGTAGGGATCGTTTTTGTTGGACGTGACCTACGGGCCATTGAAGTAATAGGCGAAGGTCGCCATTAACATCAGATGCTAGGAAGTAAAGATCGATATCTTTAGGTACTAAGGTGAAAACGTCAGGGGCGCGAGATTCATTTTTTCTTACGTTTTTTGCAATTTGCAGGTAATTATCAGATTGTATGTTGATCTAAAGATGATTCGTAGTCGTATCAAATATTTATATTAATAAAAATCATCAATACAACTCTCTAAGTTCATATTACCCTATTAATCATGATAATTCAGGTCAATTTTAACTTAAGGAGTTACATTGCTGATTCTTATGATTATAATTCTGTAAAGCCATATTTGTTGCGGTCGCGAATTATATTTTAATCAACATACAACCTGACACTGAACTGAAAATTGCAAAAAACGTAAGAAAATTTCAGTTTCGCAGGCTATCTTAGTGCATCTCCCTGGGAGTATAAAACAAAGTCGTTTTTCGTGTCTGTGTGGTATGACCGCTTAGTTCTTCTAAACTACTCAATGGATTTTGTTGATTCCGAAAGATTCATGTATTTAATAAATTAATGCTTTATAAAAAAATAATAGTAATGTATATTTAATTTATAAAGCACAGTAATCTCGATATTTTGACATGTTGCCCTTCCAACCGTGCTAGTAGGTAATTTTTTTTCAACCTTTTTAGGTCGGAGAAGGCAACGCACAAAAAACAATGGAAACCTATGACTTTTGCCCAGCAGCGGGAAAATACAGTAGATACTTAACAGAATATACCTAAGATTAATATACCTAGGAAGATTATCTGTCATAGAACATTTTCAACCATTCTTCTATTCATTGTTACAACAAAACACATTCTAACACTACAGGTCGAAAAGAAGGAAATAGTTCAGATACATTTTTACTATCTTATAGTTCTGTTTGTATTCAACAGTAGAAGCCACACATGCTGTAGAACGCATCCTGCATTCCACAAATCGTTTGAAAATTCAGAGCACCAACAAAAATAAAAATACACACATACATGAAAAAAATTCTTCCACGATTCCATACTCCGATATTTTATCGTTTGAATACAAAGATTTAAATCGCTAGATTTTCCCTCACCCCACTTGGACACGCGAAAAAGTGCCCATACTGAGAAGAGTGAGCTCACACAATATTACATAGCGTTTCCATGACAATGAAGACAAGTCGGTGCGTCATTGAGTGTCAGAGATGTTAAAACGAAATAGGGGGTTTACTGCCTTAGCACGAAGTTGGTAGTATTGAGCAAAGTTTCAGGCGTTTCCTACTCCGTTTAACTTACGGACATAAGAGTTCGAAAACCAAACTAAGAATCTATGCAACACGATTTGACAGTTGTCCCCACATCCGATGTATTTTTGCCTGTCGAAAAATTGAATTTGACACTTCTTTTGACGGGTCATCTAATTTCGGCCGGCCCGTATCTTCATTGACAGACAGAGAGTAGACCCTTTGGGAAAAACTTGACTATCTTTTGACGCGGTAGGGTGAATCTAAAGATTTAAATCTTTGTACGAATACCTATCGAAAGCGGTTCTGCTAAACGTTTGAAGTGAACGCTTTCAATAGAGTTTTCTTTCAAAATACTGCGTGAAAGCATTTCACTACGGCTTTGCGTTTTAAAATGGAGTTTTTATAAGGAATCGCGAGGTTGTTGATGAAAGAAAAGTGAATAAACGTTTTGCATTCGTTTTGAATTGTGAGCGGTTTGTGCCAATCATTGTTCTGTCACCGTTTTATATTTTTTTTCAATGCTGTAGTTCCTTTTGAATGTATATTTGTAGGGTTTCATCAAATTCTTCAAAAACAAATAATTTAAGTATTTTACAAAACACAGTCTAGTCTTATCATGGTAGTTTACACTGCGCGATATTTCTTTTTTATAAAGCACGTACAAAATGAATACCTAGCAATATTCCGTTCATGAACACCATCGAAGCGTCAATCGATTCATGCCAACAAATAATATTTTGTCGTTTTTCACTTGTTTTTCATGACAACTTTTACAAACACATACTTTTTCAACAACAAAAACTAACAATGCAATTTCAAATCCCACAAGGGGAGCAAAATATAAACAAGTCTATAAAAAAACAATAATTTCATCGTCAAAAAAAATATCACCGTCACGTCGATCTATTTGAGGTCATTGAACCGTAACGCCCCCTCCCCGAAATTTGCAAACGACCGACACCCGTAGTAATTAGTGATAATCAGAAGAAAAAATTTACAGCCCCTTTTTTTCTCGTAATTTTAACGAGTAAAACTTTTGGATACGAGGTACCTTTTTTACTTTGACTCGGTATTAAAACAGGTTTTTGAAGTCCAAATTAATCGATGCTGAAAAATAATTGCAATTTAAATTTTGTGTGGGTTTTTCCAACAAGAATTTCTCAGTGTGCCCGGAGTCTGGATTTCTGCCCGGTTGTTGGCAATAGGCTCGCCCCTATTACATGGGACTCAGCACCATCCAGCTCAACAATTTTGAACGGAACCGAATGATCCAACACACGCGCCACCATAAAAAAACATTGAGTGAGCATGACACAATATTTGTTTAAAGAAAATTCCCTGTAAAATCTATACAAAGGTTTACAAAATACTAAATTAGAATTTCAAATCAAATCATAATTAGTTCATACCATCACACAGTCACACTATTGTTAAGTAGGTCAACCCCACCCCATACCAATCCCAAATCAAGAACATTTCCATTCGAAACCTAATTACCAATAAAACAAAAACAAAAAACGTCCAATCAAAAGCCACAGTACAAATTAAACAGTAAGATAAACACTTTAAGGCTTCGCCCGCATTAAATTGTCATTAAGTAAAAGCTTGGTTGGCCGAACCGAAGGAATTACTTAATTAGGTACCGGCGACCTGCTTCTCTGAAATTAAGATGTATCGTGTGCTGCAGAGGTTCTTTAAACCTGGGATTAAATGGAGAATATTGGTTTGTTTTTCAGGTTTTCAGAGTAATATGGGATTACCACACCCACATTTTGTCTGCTATGGTAGGTCCAATGTTCCTTAAAGGGGGCGAGCCTATGACCTAATAATATGGTTGTTACATTGCTTAAAATGTAAGAGTTGTGTAGGTATGTAGACGAACCCACAATATAAAAGTCTTTTTAAATATCGCAGCATTATGCTGAGATAGGAACCTTGGCCTCAATAGCCTCAAGGCCTCTTGGCCGCAATTTTTAGGAACGCACGCATTCGCATCTCATTCGCAATCTGTCAAAATTACTATCAATCTACCAACATTTTTGACAGATTGCGACTTGAATGTGAACGTTTTGATAAGCACGAGAATTGGCCTTCTGTTCGTTATTATTTTTTTAAATTGCTTTTTATTATTTCTTAGACAGAAGCAAAGCAAAATATAATAATTTCAATACATTCCTGTATTCCATCTATCACAGTTACAAACAAACCTAACTCCTTTGGTCAGGGTACCCTAGCTTAGTTACTGCGTCGAACTGTTAGAAAAGCCCAGAAAGTTAAAAAGAAGCACAATTATTAAAAAAAGGGTGCATCATTAGAAACACAAAGTTTTGAGAAGTTAATTTATTTTAAAATTGTCCATCATTAGAAGGTCAATAATTTTTTAGATGATCGGTCAAATATTTACTATTATATTAATAAATATAATTGTCTTTTAGTTTAATAATATTATAAAATTTAATATAATATTTCTAACATTTCCCCAAAAAACTACCTTCCTCTTCTTTAACGTTACACAAAAACTCAATTACTCACAGTTGACAAAATCGTTTCTCCAAACTCGAAATATGTACTTCTTCATCTTGTCAAGTCAGTTTCCGACGAGGCACGAAAAGCCATGGCCCGTACATCAAAGAGCTTCTTGATCTCTCGACAAATCGGGCAATGAGTTAATTAAACATCAATTTGACATCCTCCCCTTTTAGACATTTGCGCGTTGTATATGGGGACCTAGTTAATCAAAGGGACGTTTTTGTTTGTATTAGAGGAAACAGGGTCGGTCCCCTCTCCATACAAACGCTCTCGCCTGTTTTCTCTCTGGTTTATGACTTTAGCAATGATTTTTTGCAGTGAAATAAATATCAACTAGTTCTATGCCCCTTTTTATACATTATCTGTAGAAGCATTAGGACCCTCAGAAAATGCCTGTTTAGACCGTTGTCATCAGAGACCCTTGTAAAAATTTGATAACTATTAATGAAAAAAGAAAAACATTGGGGCACAGTAAATATCCTTCTTATTCAATTTATGAAATATCTTTCAACTCGGTCCAATATTGGAGGAGGAAATAGACAAGACCCGAACCTCGAATTATGACTTTTTGTATGGAGAAATGACCAACCCTATTTCCTCTTAAGATTTGATTTGAATCTGTTTGGTAATCAGCCTTTTTTCAACGGCTGTCGACCGGTGGCAGGTTTAGATTCTTAAATACTGAAAGCTGATTAGCTTCGGAAAATTGATTCTAATCTAATAGCTTGATTCTTACAATGACAGGATAAAACACTAAAATATTGGTAGGTATTTATTTTAAATTAAACCAAGTCTGTTGGTCAATTTCAATTCTTGTAAATTAAATCAGTGTTGGTATACGCACCGCTTACGGCAACCGTTTAAAGACTGCTGCAGTCAGGTGCGACACGAGGACGGTGCGACACGACTCTGGGAACAATTTGTATGAAAAATTTATGGAAATTGTTCTACCTGAGTCACGTCGCGCTGTCGCGTAGCGCCTGTCTGTGGTAGCCTTAATACAGTAGTTAATTGTTATACATTGTTATTGTAGGGAAATAGTTATGTAACCCGCAATTAATTTTAGTGACAAAAGTTAAATTCAATTCTATGCGTTGTGTTGTGTAGCATTTTCTGCTGGTTTAGATATGACCGAGTTCATAGAATATGCAGTAGTGTCTTCTGGACCCATTTTGTCTAAGCCCAAAACTACATAGACTGTTTTTGACGTGGATATCGCTTTCATTCAACGTTTGTATCAGGAATGACGAAAAATTATTGGCCTTTGTTTTTATTTTTATAGTTAGTTAGCTAGTCATTTAATTCAGTATAATAATGTAAATAGGTAGTTGTATAAAAAAAAATGCTATTGCAAATTACATTTTTTTTCTAATTTCTTATTTTCAAAATTATTTCAACTTTCATTAAAAAGAAAAGATGATTGGAACTACTACTAAAAATATTCACAAAAAGTAAAACAACAAAAAAAACATGCGACTAGTCTGCAAATCCGTCCTCACCCTTAGTTCCAGACACGATGTGCCAGAGAAATATACTTACTAACGTACGGGTATACACGTGGTGCTATAGGCTTTGTCCACGTTCTGCGACGGAGCAGTGCTACATTTGGGTGCAAATTAACATATCTCTGCGTACAAATCGTGCCACAAACACAGGCTGTTATCTAATGTTACTGTGAGTGGGCCTATGTTGGTAGCTAATTTTAGTCGTACAGGTGTATGTTTAATTTAAATTGGCTTCAAAATTATTTTGAGAGTTAGTTAGTTACGTTTGTGGCGCCAACCCGCAGTTTTTAATTATTTAATTAAAACATAACACACATTTACAGTGCAATATAACTAGGAATCGAGTAAAAAAAATATGATGATGTAATTATGCTTTTACGAGATCGGTGTTTCCTATAATATCGAAACAGACTCAGAGGTGTTAAAATAATGTTGGTGCACTGTTTTACTTGTTATTTATTTTCATAATTATTTCAATCAATCTGCCTAGCCTTTTCCCAACTATGTTGGGGTCGGCTTCCAGTCTAACCGGATGCAGCTGAGTACCAGTATTTTACATGGAGCGACTGCCTATCTGACCTCCACAACCCAGTAACTGGGTAATACGAAACCCCTTGGTTAGACTGGTTGTCAGACTTTCGTGCTTCTGACGACCCGTAAAGACTGTCAAAGATCCACAAATGACAGCCGGGACCAACGGCTTAACGTGCTTTCCGAGGCACGGAGGAGTCTCGATATGTGAAAATGGTCACCCATCCACGGACCAACCCCGGCAAGCGTAGCTTAACCTGATGGATCGACCCGAGCGGCTGTTATTACTTAGCCACGAGCATTTTCATAATTATTTATTAAATACATTTTATTTTTTATTTTTATAAAAACTATACAAAAAACAATTTTCAAAATATATTATTACATATACCAATACAATCTCGTCGGCTAAAAATTGTCCTAAATAAATAAAAACATATTACTGTTTATTCACTTTTTAATCCATAAAATTCATCTTGCAAAACATTGTATCACAAATTCAGTTGGCATTCGTCTTGCAATACAAATATTTCTGATAGATCCTCTATTTATTGAAGTCAATATTTTAGAGCTTGCTTTTATAGACCACTCTGTCTGGTTCTGAATTCACTGGAACTGGCTTAGGGTTATCTATCCATCATGAAAGCTTCTGATCGAGAAGCTGCATAGGTTATTCATAACATAAACAAGTCAATTTGGTAACTAAAATTATAGTTACTGGTAATCGAATTTTAGTATTGAATCATTCTGCAGGGTTGCGGGAAAGTCCGAAAGGGATACGGGGACCCTTGGCAACAGGCAGCTGAAGGAGCACGGGTGGTCAGTAAAATTTTGACACGCATTTCCGCTTCGCCCAGAGCGGGAGAAGTCATTTGATGAGTTCGCAACGTCAATAAAAAAAAAGTATTCATTCATTACTTCATTATATCTCTACTTCTATTAATATTAATGAGAAATGGTTTGTATTTTTTTTCGTTATGAATGAACTCAAAAACAAATAGACCGATTTAAAAAATTCTTTCACCAGTAGAATTTTAGATTACCACTGAGTAACATTGGCCACAATTTAGAAAAGATATCACGCGGGATAATGTTACTAATAGTTACCGACTTACGGTTTAGTTGGTTTGTGAGGTACTAGTTATATATAGTACCTCACAAACCAACTAAACCGTAAGTCGGTAACTATTAGTAACATTATACTTCCTCGCTGTAAAAAATCTAATTCATCTCATGGAAATAAAAAATAAAACACCTAAAATTCAATAAAAAGGTGAGAGAATTGTTTACACAAAGCTCAGAAACACGAGAATTGTTTACACAAAGGTCTCAGAAAATATCATCGAACGTTTACCTACCTACACAAAGGCTGAAAGATATTCTCTCTTAGGAATTTAGAATCAAATCTATGAATACTATTCATTTATTCAAAATTTCAACGTCTTCTGTAATCCCCGTATAGGTTTTTTTTTTTTTTTTTTTTTAACATATTTTTATTGGAAACTAAAACACAAATTACAATAAATTATGTACGATAATGACTGCATTAGTTGTAAACTGTGTCACAGCCATTAACGCCCATACAAAAAAGGTTTATGCGTCAGTGCTCCAGCGTAGAGAAAATATAATTAACTTATGTTTATAGAAGATTACAGATATAAACTAATACTAAAGAAAAAATAAAAACGAAAAGGTATGGCAAACAAAAATAATTTAAATGTGTGTGTGATGTGTTGTGCGTCTGATGTGTTGTGTTGTGCGTGAATGTTGTGTAGTGTTGTGAGTGTGTGTTTAAGTGTATGTCACGTTTTAACCAAATTCTCAAGTTCTTCATAAGTAAGAGTATGAAGCCATTTATCAACGGTGACTTGACACTCCCTCCGATTTAGTGAAAATATATGACATACGCTATTCACTCGATTGTACAGAACAGAGCTTAGGTATCTATATTGACGTCTAACTACTTCGGTGCTGACTGGCTCAATTAAACAGACTCTAATAGACCTTCGTTTGTGTTTAATCAAGTCAGCATCGAAAGTCAGTTCCGAGTGCTTGCGTAGTACGGTGCTAAGTGCAAAAGAGTGTCTCACTCTTGGGACCCCGCATAGTGCGTAGAGTTCATTTGTGGGGAAGCGGATTGGTTTATGTAGCATAACTTTTAAAACTGCCCTCTGCGCCCTTTCCACTCGCAGTAATGAGGATTTAACAGAATTGCCCCAGGCTGTTATACAATAAGTAATGATTGAGTGAGCTAGAGCATAGTATACCGTTTTTAATGTAGGGACGTCTGCAGAAGCTCTCAGGTTCTTAAACACATACATTAATTTCCTGACTCTACCCACCAGTAACCGTATATGTTCATTCCATGAGAGAGTACTATCAATATAGACACCAAGATACTTCATACAATGAGTACGAACAATCTGAGTACAATCACAGTCTTGGTTTGTGTTAGAGTTACATTTGTGAGCTGTTAGTGTGTAGGTGGAGGTCGGCTGTGATGTTCTACGTGGGGAAAAGGTCATAAATTTAGTTTTGCCTAAGTTGAGAGTCAGCAGATTATTTCTTAGCCAGGTCATAGTAATCTGCAGAGCAGATTCAGCATTCAAGAGAGCATCGGACCAATTATTACCATGTACTACTATTGCGGTATCGTCTGCGTATGTTATAATCTTACAGTTAAGTAAAGGTAGATTGCAGAGGTCATTGATATAAATCAGAAATAAGGTTGGTCCAAGTACGCTACCCTGTGGAACACCGTGACTGATATATTTGGGTTCACTTGTGTAAGTTCCTATTCTAGTAGTCTGGGAACGACCTGTTAGGTAACTTGTGAAAATATTTAGAGGCAAACCTCTGATTCCAAGTTGTTCTAGTTTTTTTAGTAAAAGTGGAATGGAGAGAGTGTCAAAGGCTTTAGAGAGATCTAGGAAAATTGCCAATGTTTTTAATTTGTTGTTTAAGTTTTTAGCAATAGTATCGGTTAGTTCCAGAACTGCATCTTCAGTACTTTTGCCAGATCTAAAACCGTATTGGTTGTCAGCGATTATATTTTGGGCTTTTAAGTAACTGAGAAGCCTACTATTAATAATTTTTTCTAATATTTTGGATAAAGTAGTTAGTACAGAAATTGGCCTATAGTTATCGACACTGTCTCTAGCTCCACTTTTATATATAGGATGAACCAAACCTGTCTTGAACACCAAGGGAAAAACTCCTGTAGCGAAAACAAGATTGAAGATATAGCACATAATTGGGATGAGAATATGTCTTGCATTTTTCACAAGTATGGTAGAAATGCCATCACATCCAACCGCACTCGTAGAGCTTAAACTGAGAATAATTGATTCAATTTCCTCGTTATCAGTTTCGAAAATAGCCATTGAATTTGGATAGGTACTTATCGCATGGGAGCCCAATACGCATGTAGAGTCACTATGATTTGAATCAATCTTGGATGCCAGAGTCTTGCCTACATTTACAAAGAAGTCGTTAACAACGTCAACAGCGCACGCGGGGTCATCCATTAGAGACAGCAGCTCATTAGAATTCGATTTGTTAGTGTGAAGATTTGCAATAGTTTTTATGAGATTCCATGTTGCCCTCGGGTTTTTTTTATATTTTTGGAATTCAGCTCGCTCATATTCACGTTTCAATTTTTTTAATAAGTTGTTGCAGAAATTTTTGTAACGCAAGTAGGTCACCCGGGAAATTTCGTTATTGGGTTCTATTTTAGTTTTCCGGTATAATTTATCACGGTTACGTATGCATTTTAGGATCCCGGGAGTGATCCAGGGCTTAAGTATGCGTTTCTTACTTGAGATGCGATCAGTGCGTGTATTCTTACTGACAACATTTGATATAATATTAACTAGTACATCAGCAGCTAGTGATGCGTCGCAACATTGTAGAACCGATGAAAAATCTGTTTTCTCAAGTGCTTCGACGCATGCTGCAAGGTCCACCCGACGAGTTAATGTTGTGGATTTTGGCACTTTAATTCGCGGGTCGTAAGACACTATCAAAGGGGCGTGGTCAGTAATAAACGAGTCCAGAACCAAGGTGGTCACTCTCGTTTTTGATTTAATGATTGCGTGATCCAAGCAGCTGTCGCAGCGAGTGGGAAACAAATGACCGGGTAGCATTCCATGTGCTGCAAGTGTATCAAGGTAAAGGTGAGAATGCGTGTCATCATTATCATTAGAAGATATGTTGATATTAATATCACCCAGTAAAATAATACTTTTATGAGAGTTGAGAGAGTACAATGTGGTATCCAAACTGGTAATAAAGTTTTGGATATTTCGGAAAGAAGGAGAACGATATATCGCAACTAACGCCAGTTCTGTAGAGAATTTAACAATAAGGCAGTTTGCGTTGTCAAATATTGGTTTTTCTAAAGTGTATTTTATACCTAATCTAATATATACGACCACGCCATCGTTCTTATTATTATGATTGGACGCATAAGACTCAAAACCCGGTATTGTAGGAAGATATGGACATTTTTGTAACCAGCATTCAGTCAACACAATCACATGGAAATGCAATTTAGTTCTATCCAATAAGATTAAAAGGTTATTAAAATTACTAACGTTACCAATGCTACGAATGTTTACATGAAAAATATTTATACCAGTATTTGTAGTTTTTATATACATATTACATTGTTCCGGAGAGCAGGAATATGAATCTGATACATTAATTTGTTCCAGGTCAGCGTCTATATTTGATGTATCACCCATTATGTTGGTTATATGGAGTAAAGAGATAGTTTAATAAATTAACTTCCATGGAATGGCAGCGATTTGTAGTAATGAACGTGATTTTTATGTTGAAGACATGGTCAAATTCTAACGCGTTATTATTGAAGAAGACAATTTTGATGAATAACCGTTTTCCCTCATTGTGTAGTGTAGTGTTGTAATAGATGTGTACGAGTAAGGGTAAGTATTTAGTGTTGTGTGTTATGGGGTTGAGTTTCAGTGTTAACAATAGAGTTTTCGTGTACAGGAGTATTAAAGTTTTACATAGCAACAAAACGTAGTTTGCTTTGTAGGTATTGCTTAAATTTTTTTTATAAGAATACAATGATATAGCATTTGTTTTAAATTGAATTAAAATAAACAACATGCATATACAGGGGCAAGGAGCAGAATATTCTAGTCATTTTTTGGGGAAATCTAATTCATCCTTAATTAAGATATGTGGTGATCCTTGTTTTTCACGTAGGTATATTTTACCATTTGTAACCCAACAGTACTGGTATTCATGAGTATTTGCAAAGTCTCTAGCCAAAAAGAACAGTCTTCTCATTTTCGGTGTTAAATTTTCAGATAGAAATATAGGGTTAGCTGGACCGCTTAATTTCAGGTGCTCTGTCGACAGCCTGTTCTTTGTGTCTTTATTGAATTTTCTGTACATTCGGAGAAATTGTTCTTTTAAAATGTTTGTAGTAAATTCTATTATCACAGGCCTATTATTCTTTTCAGTGGAACCTATGCGAAAGGCATCTTTAATCTCATGGCGTTGAATCGGTACATTGATAACAGAACCGGTCTTGATAACGATATCCAACAATTTTTCTTTTGACTCCTGGGTATTAACAGGTATATTTTTTATTTCAACACAAGCAGATCTAGAGGCTTTTTCTAGTTTTTCTATTTTTTCTTCCAAGTTTCTTAGGGCCATTGAATTGTTATTCCTCTCAGACTCTAGTTGGATTTCTAATTGACTTATATGGGTTTTCAAGGCGTCGTAATCTTGCGAAAGAAAAACTACTGTAGATTGAATGTTAGCGTTCTGCGTTTTAATCTCTTCAATGGATTCATAGATTTTTTCAATTTTTATATTTTGTTGTTCTTTAAATTCGGTAAACATGGATTTAATTTCTGACATAAAAATCGAGATTTGATTCTCCTGAGAAACCCCTGTTTCCAAACACTTGCGTTTACATCGTTGTGTAACGTGTAGGTATTCTTTCTCAACGCGCCTTCCGGGTTCCTCGGCGTTAATGTTTGGTTCCGACGAGCTATGTTGCAGCGTGTTGGGTATAGGCGCGGCAGACAGCTTGGAGCTTGGCGTAGTTGTTCGTGGTGGAGATCTATCTACAGGCATGTTGGTGCTGGAGTGTGAAATACAACGAAATAAACGAAGAATATGAAATAACTTGTTGTTTTGCTAATGATTACTAATAACTTCTCAAGTTTATTAAAAAGCTCTGCAATTAAGTCGATAAAACAATTTGCGAAAACCAAAAAAATCTCTTGGGCCAGACTCGAACCACCACTCGAACGCGGTGTAGTCGGACGTACGGCCACTAGACCACAGCTACACACTAGACGCAGATGAAATGCTCAGGTGTATTGTGAGACGCCGCAAAAAAGTGAACAGTATGACCTTGCTTTGTACTTTGACACTACTCGCGCACCGAGACAATGACAATCACTTTTGCACTTTTAAACACGTTGAGTTTTGAATTGAGTTTTACTTTTAAGGCACTATATGTGTAGTTTATGAGTAGTAGTTTACACTCGACTGTTAATCACTGTCTTTGTAACTCGTGTAGGTAAAGAAATCAATGATGATTTCCAAAATTCACTTATAGAAAATTTTATACGCGGAGCGTTTGCTAAACACGTCTACTTGCGGCGGTGTCGCAACGGGGGGGGGGAAACAAGGTACAAAAGGGTTGTATCTGAGGTGTTGTTATTACCGACAGGTACTCCACATTGTATCGCAGCTCCTCGAGAATGAGCCGATCAGTGCGTTCGAGAGATATACTGTTTCAATTAATCCCATCGTTATTTACCTCTGCTTTAATAAGCATATTAATGTAATCAATTTATTTTCAAGCAAACAAAATACTTTTCATTAAATATAATTTTATTAATTCTTAATGTAACACCTTCTCAGATACTCTCCAGAAAATATCATCGGCATTTATAATCAAAATTTTGAATTTTACTCCACAGCTAAATTTTCAACCCCGTCTATAATCCCCGTATACAAAAGGGTTGTATCTGAGGTGTCGGAATAACCAGCAGTTACTCCACATTGTATCGCGGCTCCTCGAGAATGCGCCGATCAGTGCGTTCGAGAGATAAATAGTTTCATTATGACCGGCTTTTGGTCTTCCACGACGTTTGTGTAGTATATGTTAGGTTTTTAGATGGTTTGTTTTCGCCAAATTTTATGATCATGAACACTTTACGTAACATCAAGCCTGTATTCCCTGACGGGTCAGCCAGAGGTGTGTCTGGTAGTACACTACCATTTCGCCAAATATGATTTAATTATAAAGTGTGCCCAGACATGGACTCGCGATATTCTAAATACTTAAATATAAACTATTTTAAAGTACCTTCATCATCAGAAGTGATTTTTGACACAGCAATCCAAAATGAAATTCACCAATTTGCCTGGATGTTCATGTTCAAATTCAAGCTAAGGCTAGGTACCTACCGACTTTATTACTTTACTGCCGATTGGTCAGGTTTCAATCAGGGCAGACAAACTGGGAACCTCATTACTTTTTAGAGTAAGATAAATAAAACACTGATTTGTTTCTTACAAAAGCATCAATTCTATTTATTTTATAAAATCTCTGATTTTTACACTTAGATTAGAGAGCATGTCCATACCTGCCATATACCACATCCAAATAAAGGAGGAACATACCAGACGGAGTCATTATTTTGCCAACAGATGGCAGCACAATCGATTACGGGCCGCGCCGGGAGCGAGCGGCGCAATTTGCGATCCCTTCGCCCGTGAAATCTACTGAAATGAATAAAACTATCTGAGAATCGAACACTCGACTAGCTCGATTCCTAGGTATCGATTTGTTTACTCATTCGATTTGCAAAGAATTGTGTTTGAAAAGTGACTTTTGCCTCGTGGAAATTCACAGTTTCAGCAAGCTCCGAGAGCAACTTGAGTGGTTAGTTAATATTTTTTTTTACTTTTTACTAGAAGAAAATATTACAAGATATAAAAAAGCAAAAAAGGAAGAACACCCTTGTATTGATTTGAGGACCTGGGGGTACCACGGGTCCGGAATGAAAAAAGTGATAGGAATGTACCATTATTGATTAAAGGCTCTCGCAGACAGGCGCAACGCGACTCACGAGTGAAAAATCTCTATGAAAACTTCATGGAAATTGTTCTACCTGTGTCGCGTCACGCCTGTCTGTGGGAGCCTTTAATCAATAATGGTCTTAACTATCACTAAATTTTCTGTTTTTCACACCTAAACACAACTACCTATTATTGCCATTGATAAAAACGATGATGAAATGTGGGTGTACTATACACACCCACACTTCGGGGATTACCAGCGTGGTGTCATATTTTTTTACAAAAGCTATTTTCTGAAATTAGATCTTTTCTACCAAGGAAAGAATACAAAAGTCCTATTTATAGTCAGTTTACAAAGAAAAAGATTGATTTGATTGACAACCTGTACAAATCCCTAGTCGAGCTTCAACCCAAACGGTTTGTTCTTTAGTTCCTCCCACGTGCGAATGAACGAACAACTATACATAAACCTTTCATGTAGAACGTAGGATTTAACCTTTTCTGAAAACTATTTTTGGAAATATATTTGCAGGATACTTTGTGTGAGCTATATTTCTGGGAAAATTTTACTAAAATCCTACGCAAAACATATTACTTTGAGTTGATTACTAAATGAGTGGTTCTATGAAAATGAGACAACTATTTTGTAAGGTTTATGATTTAGAAAAACATTTTCGTAAACCATTTTTTTTTCGTGTGGATGTTTGTGCCGCTACTTAGTCTTGGCACGCTTATAGATGGAAACCAAATAACCAGACTACTTTTTTGTTTTGTCCCAAAGACTTTCAACTATAGGCGTGTCGCTTAACTGAAACGGTTTCTTAGGTAGCAGAGCGGTGTTTCGGGGAAGTCCGAAAGTTGCGGGTAAGTCCAAAAGTTGCGGGGAAGTCCGAAAGTTGCGGGCAAGTCCGAAAGGGATACCGGGACCCTTGGCAACAGGCAACTGAAGGAATACGGGTGGGTAATAGTCAGTAAAAGTCTGACACGCCCTTCCCGCTCCGCCCAGAGCGGGAGAAGTCACTTGATGATAGAACAAATTAAAAAAAAAATGGTAGCTGCGCGGTGTGGGAGGGGTGCCGTGATACGAGAGCTCAGTGACTCGTCAACATTGTGACAACTGTCACCCCTCCCGCACTGCGCAGGTACCTAAGGTACCGTCTCAGTTAAGCAGTAGACCTATACATAATCAACTTGTGAATTCGTGAGTATTGAAACTAAATCAATAAACAGAAAAACGGCATAATCACAAGCCTAATTAATTTCATAATGACCAAACTGCCACAACAAATAGCTGAACCAACCATCATTAAATCACTGTAAGCTTCATAATAAATATGTAATAAACCAGCAATTATAAACCTGTAATACGTCTGTAAAACGGTACATACGTGTCCCGATAAATAATTAAAAAGCAATCACGGACACCTTTCAAAAAGCCAGCCACTAATACGGTACGATGCGCGATGTTCCTGTGATCAGTACCCATTAAGGTTGGGGTTCCAGTGTAGGCGGGTAAGGATTAAACGTAGGTTTTACTTGGAAAGGAAGCTTTTTGTAATTGCGTATTGACCCTTGTATGGTTTAGTTAGGATCTCTACTCTTCACTTGAGAGATGAATGACCCATGTTTAAAGCCTTACCCTTTTTCTACGAGTTGAATGGATTGTAGCGACCTTGGAACGTGACGGGACATGTCCGTGACGTGTCACCCTTTTCCTTCTTCAATCATCAAACAACTGGTTCGTCACGTCAGATGAGTTAAAACTAAGAGAACGTTTTTGATGTAACTTCAATCGACTGATGGACGACGGAATAACATTTATGTGTAACGATTTGGGTAACGTATGAAGCGTAGTATTATAATATCTGTGGTATGAAGGGTTTAAAAGAGGAAACATCGGCCCTGTAATTAATGGCAGGCCTCTTCCATGCACAGACTGAAAATAGGCTGAAAATATATAATTAATAGTAATATAGAGGAATACTCTCTGCTAACTGAAACAGTTTTTGCGAACATATTTTTATGAAGTTGAAATTTTGAGAAAAAAGCGAAATGTAACATCCTAACCAATATTATAAATGAGAAAATGAGTTTGTTTGTTTGTTACGCTAAAGCGGCTGAACACATTTAGATGAAATTTGGCACATGGGTAGACCATAACCTGGATTAGGAAATAGAATACTTTTGTCCCGAAATTCCCACGGGATCGAGACTTATGCGGGTGAAACCGCGGGGTGCAGCTAGTGTTCTCATAATCGAAATTGAATTTTGTATAGTAACTTAGTTGGTATTCAAAGTCGAATATTATTGAAATATGAGATGAAAGTAAAGATATTGAATAGGTTTTCCACGAACCAGCTCAACACAATATGTTTTATGTAAGTATTCCATTAGCATTCGATATCATTCAAACTGGATATAGATCTTTATTTAGATCTTTAGATCTCAAGAGGACAAATGAAATTATAATTTCAATAAATGTCATTTGTGTGGGCTTTAGCATAATCAGCCTATAATATTCCCACTGCTGGGACACAGGCCTTCTCTCGGTGGGAGGGAGTGGGCCGTAATCCACCACGCGAGCCCAGTGCGGGTTGGTAGATGTCATATGTCTTCGATATTTTTGTTCTAGGACATGCCGGTTACCACTGGGCCACCACTGCTCTGGTGGGCAATTTCTGTATTTGTTAGTAGTCTTTGTGAATAAAATGTGAAGTGACTTTTTTATTCTTAATAATGGTTGACATCTGTCGGGCATGCCACTGTCCTGGTGAATCGATCCGACCTATTGTTTCCGGTTGTTCGCGTCTTGCTAATGGCGAGTACTTGCACACAATCTAGTAGCTAGGATTATCCACCAGCAACTTGCCTTGCAATACAACCTTGTGGAGTATGAAGTACCATACTACAGGTATGTGCCCGACCCAGTTCTCGAAAATGGTGACGCCACATTGTACTGGGATCGATCTATCATCACTGACAGGACTATTGTAGCCAATAAGCCTGATATTGTGGTGATAGATCGACGAGAGCGCCGTGCAATGATTGTTGATATCTCTGTCCCTCATGACGAGAATCTCGTGAAAGCTTAGAAAGATAAAAAAATCAAGTATCTTGATTTAGCACACGAGGTTGTCGACATGTGGGACGTGGACTCTGCAATCATTGTACCGATAATCGTTACGGTCAATGGCCTAATAGCGAAGAGCCTCGACCAACATCTCAGGAGGCTCTCATTGCACGGCTGGGTCAAGGGCTTGATTCAGAAAGCAGTACTCCTGGACACGGCACGCATAGTGAGGAGGTTCCTTTCTCTAGAGCCCTGACCACCGGCAGCTTGGACCCTGATCCTGATGCCGATGGGCTACTATTTTTTATATTTTTAAATGTTTTGTTTTCATGTTTTTTATAAAAAATATTTAAAAATGTAACAAATATGTATTCAAAAAAAAATAAATAAAAAAAAATAATAAATATTACAGCGCCAGTAGGCGTATAGTAATTATTACTATACGCCTACTGGCGCTGCTATTTACTTAAAACAAGTTTTCTTCTGTGTTAACAAAAAAAAAATGGTAACAGCCTGTCATTATTTTCTTTATTCTTTTTTGTTAATTGAACTGTCATATCGTATTATTGGCAGGCAACAAAAATAATTGTGTTTATCAGGTGTACAAAATGAATTATTCTTTCGCTGCAACTGATGCCAAACCTTTAATCCTAATTGGATAGAAGGACCCGGCAGGCGCAGTAGTCTACACACGTATCATATGTAAGCACCTAGTGCATATGTAGCCCTGGTACATGATAGCATTGTGCGTTGTCCAAATATTGCAAATGGCCGATCAGTTTCGTAATGAAATGGCTAATTGAGTTGATGCAATAACTTCGAAATAATATTCAGGGTTGGAAATTTGGTGCGGGTATTTCAGCACTCATTTGAAATTGTATTGCGGTAGAGTTAATTAGGGTTAATTTTGGTGCGATAAGTCTGTTGATTGGGTTTATTTCACCAGGAATTTCTCAGTAGAAAGCCGGAGTCTGGATTTGTGCCCGGTTGATGGCAGTAAGTAGGCTTGCCCCCTATTACAAGGGACTTAAACATACTTTGCTAAATATGGGTACACTATTTAGGTACACCTCTGCCTAACCCTTTGGGGAATATAGGCGTGATATTATGATATGTAAGTCTTTTGAAGGCGGTTAAGAGCGCTATTACAAAATCGAAGTGCAGATTTAGGTAAATTTGACGGGGCGCGGCAAAGATGCGCTCGTGTGAGTCTATTGAAGTACGCTACGCACACATGCAAACCGGGCATGATCAACTTGATCCTTTCCACTTTACTTTTGAAATAAATTAAGTTACAGTTATTTATAGTTCGTGTTACTGTTATTTTTAGCATTGCATACAACAATTGTTTAAAAATATTATTTTACTTTAAAAAAAGTTAATTTTTTTTTTCAAGCAAGATTAGATAGTAGCCTATGTTATTAAATACTTTTTGTTAAAATTTGGAAAGTAAATTCATAGATAAAAAATAGAATTTCGGACGAAAAATTGTCAATAACTATCTGTGTTACGGAATTATTTTTGGTGTATTACTAAATGAAACATAAAAAAATTGACTTATACATTCCAAAGTTCAAGATACAGTTGTACCATGGACATTTTTATAAATGATTAAATTACTGTATCTTTGATGTAACAAAGCATCAAAAGACGCCCAAAAGTTAAATTTTATGAAACATCCTTTACAAAGACAAGTTTTTTACTGATTTGTGTAAACAAATTGAAATATTTATTTAAAACACTGTCAAGATATATAATGAGACTTCCTCGGACATATTTTTTTTTTAAGTTTGAGGCTATAACTTAATCATAATCACACATCAAAACTAGCGTCAAACGCTCAAATTCAAGAAAAATTGTAATAGCCCTCTTAAATTGTGATGACGAATAGATTATGATTTTTAAATACAATTATAGTCCATTTGCAATAAGATTAGACATTTAAATAAATCTTTTTTACAGAACGTTCAACCGATTTTCACTTCTATTGCGTGGGTGGCATGAAAAATGGCAGCTGCTGTTGGTATGTGTAACCTTTTTTGCTTTTAATGCCATCCTTATGCTTAAGGTCGTTAGAAGTCAAAATCGGTTGAACGGACTGTAAAAAGGTTTGTTCAAATGTCTAATCTTATTTCAAATGGAGAACAGTTACTCGTACATACAAAATATAACAGTTAGGTACATACAAAGCGACAAAGAACGCTGACTGTGGGTAGCGCAGGCGCAATCATTGCGAAGATCCTGGTTAGTATTATAAGTGTAGCAGTCAGGACGTCTTCCATTCTGAGGAATTGGCTGAGATTATGATGAATGAACACAAGGTAAAGATACAAATTTGCGTACTTCGTGGAGTTTCTTGCTCATTCTTCTTCATACGACACTACCTTTTGGAAGGGGCGACTACAATGAATCCTATTGCCTTGTAAATTTTGACGTTCCAAAGTGTTTGACTTTCACTTTATAATTTCTAGACGGCTTCTAATTTCTTGGTCAAAAAATTAAAAAGTGGAATACTGGAGAGGATGAGATGAAAAATTAACCACCAGATTGTGATTCCCAAAAGAACATAAAAATAGGATATAAATAAAACGTGTCACTGGGTCACACCATGATTTCCCAATTGAGTACTAACGAAACTGGAAGTTTACGGATTTTGGACTTAGTTTTACGATTTCTATGGCCGTAAAATAGTTGAATAACAAAATACTGTTTCGGTTATTTCATTATTTAGGTTGGTTCAAAATTTCAAATTATTATAGTACCCATTTCAAATTGAATCGGTGTTTATAACGAAATCCTTCTATGAATTGATCTTTACAACTAATGTTTTTTTTTTAACTTTTGGTCTTATAATCTTCAGCCTGTACGTATGGTTTTTAAACAACTTTTTTTCCGATGTAAGATGGTTGCCATTCCCGCTTAGACCAAGTGTTGCTATTATTTTATTATTTTTTTGATGGTCTTTTTTACAACAAAAACCTTCAATTAAAATAGAATCGTCACTAGGAGCATCTAAACTAAGCGCGTCTAATCATGTCTGCGTCAACAACAAACTTTAAACTTTAGTGTAATGGACTTGCCGAGCGGCGTCATGGGGCGATTAAGCGGTGTCCCGCGTTGATGGGCACACGGAACAGCTGAAACTAAATTAAACGGAACGTTGAGAGTGACAAGGAATGAACGGAAGAATTTTATGGTATTTGTCAATTTGTTCGATCGAGGGTCGTGGTGATACCTACCGATACAGCCCCCCCAAAAGTACAGAATGCTGTGTGTTATATTAAGGTACCATGCAAGTGTCGTATCGATTTCATTCTATCATTAAAGTGTGATTCTATATTATAATGTGCACATATCGAAATTATTCTATGCTTAATTTTATCAACGGCAAAACGGTTTTTTAGACATTAATTCGATGTCATACAGATTTTTTCTAATAAAATGGCTTATATATATAGCTCAGAAGGCAACATATCAGCCGAAAGACGTCCGCTGCTGGAAATAGGCCTCCCCCAAGCACCGCTACTTCAACCGGTTCTGTGCTATAACACGGCAAATTAACGTAGTGCGTATTATGTCAATTTGGTAAACAGTAATTTTCCTTGGTTGTGCACAGAGACCACTTAAATAAGTCCTGTTTATTTTACTTTAAATTGCAAAGAGAAAGGCAGTCTTTAAAACCCTGAAGTGAATCTCTCCTTAGGGATCTTTTAGCTCACGGCTATCTACGGCTAACTGCTGAAGTTTCTACCTCAACATCTAATTAAGATTAATTTAAGTAATTTAAAGGCTCATTCCACACTGCAGAAGATACATAAACTACTGAATGCTTTCTTTAAATTTAAATTAAAATGTGATAGAATATTCACACTAAATCGATCATCATCATCATCATCTGCCTAGCCTTTTCCCAACTATGTTGGGGTCAGCTTCCAGTCTAACCGGATGCAGCTGAATACCAGTATTATACATGGAGCGACTGCCTATCTGACCTCCACAACCCAGTAACTGGGTAATACGATACCCCTTGGTAAGACTGGTAGTCAGACTTTCGAGCTTCTGACGACCCGTAACGACCGTCAAAGATCCACAAATGACAGCCGGGACCAACGGCTTAACGTGCTTTCCGAGGCACGGAGGAATCTCGGTATGTAAAGATGGTCACCCATCCAAGGACCAACCCCGGCAAGCGTAGCTATATGTATCAACCCGTGCGGCTGTTATTACTTAATCACGAGCTCCCCCCACACTAAATATATCGCATAATATATTGAATATTCACACTAAATCGTCCCATTTCTGGCAAATTTGTATCAGATTGGATTTTAAAAGAACTATTTCGGTTTAATCTTTACCAGCACGTGTAGCATGACTACCGTAGAAACCTGTTTTTTCGACGGAAGAATAGACAAAATTACAGATAAAGTCTGTCACAATCTGTCATTTTGTCTATTCTTCCGTCGACAAAACCCAATTCTACGGTAGTCATGCTAAGCGTGCAGTTACAAGTAGTTTTTCTTAATTATTATTATGAAATGGAACTCAGTACCAACTGATAACTTACTTAGGTAGGTACTTATGATAATTATCACAATGGTATAATTTCGATCTGAACCTATGGAAAGAGCAGCGAGCACCGTATACCTTACACCCAACATAATTTAGTGTCTCGTCTCTCCAACAGCCGAATTCCACTAAACCCGATCCAACTTTTCGACTAAACCTTAAACTAGTAAACACGGCAATACATTACAACGGGCCCAACCGTTTGTCAAACGAAATTCCCATTGGATTTAATTTGTCACGTATTTACATAATAAATGAACGCCTCCGCCTCGAAGCGGTGTAATCCGGTTTAATCTGGTTTAATCCAGCTTAAACCGCTTTTATACATCATTGAGAGACTTGATTCCCGATCGGGACACAATTTGCATGTTATTCCGTGTTAATACCTTAATAGTGGGTGTGCCAAGTAATTTTGTAATGACATTATTTGCATAATGTCGCCTGTGGAGGTTGCTTTGGGGAATACATAAGTTTAATGAAGCAGAATATCTTCGGGACAAATTTTTGAGACGAGGGCTTGATGGTGGCGGATTTGCATTTTAGAATTGCGATTACAATATCGAGCAGCTCATATTGCTGGGAGAAGAAGAAGAAAAAGCGAAGAAGGCGTCAGATCATGTATGTTTGTATACGTCATATCGCTAGTTTTGTGGGGCGAAGGGAAAATTACGTTTTTGGTTTTGTTAATATTTTTGTGCATCACTGCTTTTTTTGCTGATTCGTTTGCAATGTTATCTGAATAGTACGAATAGTCTTTGATGATTTCTTTATTCGGTTGAATGACACTGAACGAAACACGATAGAAGTTTTATATTGTTAATTAGCTGATACCCGCAGCTTCGCCCGCGTGGATGTCGGTTATTATATACTCAAAACTTCCTCGAGAACCACTCTAGCCATTGGTGAAAACAGCATGAAAATCGGTGCATTCTCGAAGGACTTTGTTTTATAATATGTGTAATAGTGATAAGCCTATAGGCATTTAGTGCAGTTTATTTGTGCAGAATAAACAATTTTTCATTCTTTTCTTTCTAGTGACACTCAAAGTGTTAAGATTTTATTATTAATATTTCAATGTCTTCAGTCTTTTTGACCTGGGTTTGTAATGAAAATGCTTGTGAACTTGAAAGTGTGCGTGTGAGTGGTACATTGATTATTCTTGCTTTGAAGGGATGTTGTGAGGTGGAGCGACGATCTTCGCAGGGTGGCTGGTAGCAACTGGATGAGAGTTGCCGAGAATTGAGCTGAATGTCCAGCAGTGGGCTGATGATGATGATGATGATGATGAAGGGATGTTATCGTAACTGGAAACAGTAGTAGGGAAGAGGTTTCAATTAGTTTTAGTAAATTCACTATGATAATCATAATTATTCGGAGGTTCCTCTCTCTGGAGCCCTGACCGCGCCGGTAGCTTGGACTGTTCCCGATACCGGTGGGCTACTATTTTTAATATTTTTAAATGTTTTTATATCTGTTTTATTTTAATATATAAAAATATAATTTATATGTATTAAAAGTGAAATAAGAAGATAATTTATATTATCACTACTTATTTTACTTATTCTATTCCAATGTTTATCTGAAAAGTCCAGGCAAAAATTGATTTTCTATCAATAATCCGCTTTAAAAAAAAAACACTGTTTACTCTTCTTTCTTTTTAGTGTGGTTACTAACGGTGGTGTCAGATTTTTATGCCACCCATGCGCCTCTGCCTTGGCTTCACATGCCGTTCAAAAATATATTCAGGCATGCCGATTTCCTCACAATGTTTTCCTTCACCGTTTTTGAAGCAAGTGCGTATTGTATAATTATTATACAAGACGCATATGAATTCGAAAAGTCAGTGCGTGTCTTGGGTTCGAACTCGAGACCTATGACTTGGCAGTCCGACGGTCACATCACTAGGCTATCACTGCTGCTGCTAATACTGAAATTTCATATTTCGTTCGAAAAAGGATTTGTAGGTATATCTTTTTTTTCATACTTAATTTTTTATGTATGTACCTTTATATTCTTACATTATTAAAATCTTCTGCCCAAGATTATGACAACAATAAACCCAACCCAACTCTCATCTCCAACTATAAAATTCCTTGCAGAGGCAAACTCGTTGTACAAAGACCTTACTTTTCCTTAGAATTTACACCTAAACTTCATTATAGAGTTTTTAATCTGCCTTCGTAATAGAGTTTTTCAAAGTTTCATCCTTGCCTCTAAGCTGCGAGGCCTTTGTCAAAATAAATGGAATTTTCTTTTAATAATGCACGTTATAATTTTTGCTTAGGAAGTAGTATAAAAGTGTGTCTGGAAATATTTGAAAAATATAATTTTATGATTGATAAAACGGCGTTTTGGTACGCCGTTTTATCACTCATAAAATTATATTAAAGTAAAAGTAAAGAAGAAAATATTGCCGCGTCAAAATCCGCTTGAAATTATCCTTTTTATTTAATTTTCTTAGTTTGAATTTCCGCGCATTAGTTGAGAAAAGTAGGTACTATACAAGCCGCAATCAGGCATTGACTCACGTGTGTGTGCCTCAGCTTCGCCTCGGCCCACATTTTCAAGATCGTCCATCGATCCCCTTATTGCTGGCCGCGACAGTAATGTACTATTATTAGACGAATCTGCGCTCATTTTGAACACATCAGACTCCTTTTTAAGGGGTTTAAACGCAGAGCGCAGGCGCCATATCATATCATAAAATATCTTCTCAGCTTTTTTAAAGTAGCATATTATTATTATACTGATTAATAACTAAAAGTACTTGAAACCTTATTCCGATAATATATACGGTACGCAAAAGTAAAGCCTGACAGTTATCAATTTACAACTAACACACACACACATACACACGAAAATGACAAGAGCACTTCATTACAAACGTAGTTCAAAGGGACTGAATCAATTGAAAAATTAATAAGAAATCTTAATGAAACAGGGAGACATGTAAACAAGACTGATCTCTATAGCAAAATCGTTGATTCGCCATCAACCGAGACGGGGGACCTACCCTCAATTCAATTAAACTTTAACCAAGTTTCCAGTAAACAACACAATTAATTTCCCTACAATGCATTTTGTACCCTATCTTGAGTGCTGTTAGATTTATTATTGAATGGTGTTGGTATTAATGTCAATTATCAAAATGCTATTGTTTTGATATCATAGGACCGAAGTTCAAATGAGTTTATTATGATGAAACTATTATAGTGACGACATTATTGTGTGATATATTTTGGAGCAGTTTATGGGTAAATAACATTCCACACTACATTCTCGAATTCATGCTCCAGAGCTTCGGGAGCTCGTGGCTAAGTAATAACAGCCGCACGGGTCGATCCAAAAGGTTAAGCTTTGCTTGCCGGGGTTGGTCCGTGGATGGGTGACCATCTTTACGTACCGAGACTCCTCCGTGCGTCGGAAAGCACTTTAAGCCTTTGGTCCCGGCTGACATTCATGGATCTTTGACCGTCGTTACGGGTCGTCAGAAGCCCGAAAGTCTGACAACCAGTCTTACCAAGGGGTATCATTTTACCCAGTTACTGAGTTGTGGAGGTCAGATACAGCGATCGGCGATTGCCACACAGCGATCGGCCTAGACAAGTGGCAATCGCTTTCAAAGCATTTTTCTAATGTGACTAGAAATAACTACTCGTTTTTCTGACGAATTCCCTATGACGAATGGTTAGTCTTATTTCTTAACTAGCTGTTGCTCGCAACTTTGTCTGCGATCCAGGAATAAAAGTAGCGTATGTCCTTCTCCAGGTCAAGGTCTACCCCTGTGCGAATTTCACCCAAATCCGTTCAGCCGTTTAAGCGTGAAAGCGAACAAACTCACTTTCGCATTTATAATATTGTAAATATATTATATATATCAAATATAAATAATATAATATATATTATATCGGAGCGGCCGAGACGGTTAGGAGCTCACAATCATCGTCAGAAGGGCAATTATCAATTAAATTGTTCATTATGTAACTATCTGTCTACTTCGTGGCCAAAGGAAACGCTTATAATCACTCTAACTAGAAAAGTCTAAATGAATTAGAAGGGTGCAACGAGTCCGCGGGTCGCGCTCAGTCTCACGGTCTGAATGGAACTTACTGCCTGATCCAGGCTCCTCTGATGCTAAACTCTTATCGTCTTAAAACGTTCTCACAGGAATACCAAGCCGACCCCGGCCGATATTATTGTTAAGATACTGGAGAAACACGCAGAAATGCTCTATACAGTAGATGTTAATATATTTGGTGAAAAGTGTCAATAAAACCAAGAACAAAGACTTGAGATCTACCAATAAAATAATGGGCTGGTATTGACGAAACAAGAGAATGTTGGATATCTAATATCAATTGTAAAACGGTTGTAGGCATGGCAACGTTTGATCTTACATACGCTTGTAATACTGGGCCATGAAGTCAGCGAGGCTATATGATCAGTGCCTGCTAAAGTACGTATTTTTCTTGCAGAGTTGGCAAAGGGTTCAACTTTTAGACCAAGTCCCTGCTGTCATAATTTATTTTAATGTTTGAATACATAAATTCAATTGTTTTGGATGTTGATTATTGAAGTCTTGATCGTCCGGCTATGTGACGTGACATTAAATTGAATAATATGGCGCCTTCTAGAGGACATAAAGACATGAAGATTTATTTTTATTTTTTATATTGCTATGTTTAGTATCAAATCACAGAGCTTAATTAGCATATTTCAAAAATATGTATATATGTATAACCCCAATTTTTAAAAAAAATAAAAATAACAGTTATAAAACTAAAACTAAAACCCAACAATCGAAAAGATTACACGTGTGACTCCAGATTTTTAATTTTTAAACGCTACACGCTCATGCTCTCTACTACAAAAGTAGGACGCTATTTTCCATTGGCTTTATTTAAGTAGACCTGTTTTGACCGAAATATTTAATTTCTAGCGAAATGTGTGTTTATATAGGTACACCTCTGCTTAATCCGTCGGGGAATAAAGGAGACGATGTTATGTTATGTTAAGGACATAAAATATTTCGAAAAAATTCGACTAGCTATCGAAAAACTCCAAAGTTCTTTAAACAGGGGCCGCGCCGGCGTCCACGTCGGATTATCCCTTTGAATGTCGGTCAGGGGTAACGAAGGATTATAACCACCAAAACAATAGATATTGGCATCATCACAAGCTATTCTGTGTCCGCTACGAGGTCTGGGACTTTCAAAACCCCGACATCTAACTTCATTAACCTTAAACGGCTCGAAGATGTAATCTTTTCTTCTAGACGTCATAATATTTGGAGACCAAATGTCCCAAATGTCTCTCCAAAATATTCTTACCTACACTTTGTACTTTATACCTGTCAAAAACCCTATTCCACCGCTTATTCTGGGGCCCTAAAGTAATACTGATGATTCGAATGTCCCTTGTTTCACGTAGTAACGCATCGATCACGTTGTCGCTTACGCAAGTTTCGTCAACTTTCTTGAGACAAATTTTCGCCATATTTTGATGTAACACTGCCATCACTCTGTTTGTTTTTGCTGATGTAGGTCCTGGAAGAAATTGTGTCCTTTTCTACCTGTATGACATGACGGGTTTTGCACGAGATGTAGGTAAAGGGTTTACCGTTTTACGGTAAACGTCTAGAGTTTTACAACGACAGCTTCTCAACTTAATGTGGAAATAGGTAAGTCTACAGATAATTAAGAGGAGATTCAAATAGGAATCATATAATTTTATTATTATTTTATAATTCATTTTTAATAAAAACATTGTTTACATTTTTCAATATTTGTTTATAAAAACATTATACTGACAAATGCTTGCACTGACTGGACGGGTCCACTCAAATCTGTGTGGTTCTTTCCTCAAAAGACTATTTCGGACTCTAATCTACATGGTCCTCATATGGCCTCACCAAGATTATGTCTGGACTTTAAAAGAGACTGACCTTTGAGTTTGTTTCGGCCTTTCTTCTCAGAGTAGTCAGATAGGAAACGCCGACCTCATCTACCTTATTTATATTATTACAACTTTTTAATATGACGTGTAAAAGTGATTCCAATATCCTATTTACAGAATAAACAATTTCATTTCATTTAAAAATATAAAATTTAGTAGCCCATCAGCATCAGGATCGGGGTCCAAGCTGCCGGTGGTCAGGGCTCAGTAAATTTTATTATTAATTTATTTGATTTTATTATTGTTAACTTGTTAGATTATCTTTATAACTGACTACTAACTAATTACCTAGTTAAATCAAATAGGCAAGCTATATAAGTGCTGTGCACATGTTAGGGATGCAAGAAGTGTAAAAAAGTATCGATATATTATATCGTATCGATATTTAAAAAAAAAAATCAATATCGATTTCGATATATCGAAAAAAAAATATCGATATACCGGTGAAATTTAAAAAAAAAAAATTACTTTATGTACTTCAAGTTTTATAATAATTTTAATACCAACTAGGAAAAAAAGTACTAATAATTTTTACGGCTCTGAATTCCAGCGGTTTTAGTCAGCGGCGACAACAGTCTGTGTTGCTATTGAAAATATATCGTTTTTGATACATTTTCGATACTTGATATTTTATATCGATACATCGATATATCGAAATAATAAATATCGCCTGAAAATATCGATATATCGGACAAAAAATATCGATATTTTTTCTGCAAGCCTAGCACATGTTCGCTGTAGTAAGACTAAGTTCTCTGTAAATGTTTTTTTGAATTAGTCGGGGTTTCCATCTTTTCCACTAAAAAGGGCAGTCTGTTGTATATTCTCATTCCATTAAAGGACTGACAAGGTTTCATAACGACTCGAGGGCTTTACAACCAAAATATCATATTTCTAAGCTGAGTGTGGCTTCTTTCCCCTTATTGCATAAAAGATCGTATATTGCATTGATAAACTGTTAATATTAAAATAAATAAAACTATTGCTTTAAAAATGTTTGGATTGTTTAAAAAAAAACCTGAAAATATGAAGAGATTCATTATAGGTAGGTACGACACTTTATCGCGTATCAGGAAGCATAGCGCCAACTAGATGGACTGACGACCTTAAGAAAGTGGCTGGGACACATTGGTTGCATAAAGCGGAGGGCAGTGTTGTGGCGCGAGTGGTGTGGCGCAGCTTGGGAGAGGCCTATGTCCAGCAGTGAACTGTGATAGGCTGAGTTGATTGGTTGATTATGAGACTGCTCATGTACTATTTTGACATTAACAGAAGTTTACTTTGCTGTAAATGAAAATAAAGTTAATAATAATTGCTGTGAATGAAATTAAAGGCACGAATATTGACTGAAAATGTAGCTTAGCCTATTTCTACTCAAGCAGATCATGATCGATCAAGCCTTTGGAGGAGAATGTCGCACGTCGGTGCGGGGGGACACTGCATACAGGCCTGTCCATTCGTAGTTCAATTCTGAAGTAAGCCTAAATTCAGATGGAATTGAATTTTGAGTGTGTTTGACAGTTGAGCATCAGTGTCAGAAATATCGCATATACCCGAATCCACGAGCGGTACGTTGTCGACGGCTGCACAGTTGCCTCTGCCGTTGATGCGTAACGTAAGTAGATCTCGGCCTTAGTGTAGATATACCTGTTGGGGGAAAGTCCGAAAGGGATACCGGGGCCTTTGGCAACAGGCAACTGAAGGAACACGGGTGGGTTTTAGTCGGTAAAAGTCTGACACACCGCTCCGCCCAGAGCGGGAGAAGTCATTTGATGATTTCCCAACCTATTTAAAAAAAGTGTGGATATACCTACCTACGAGGAGCACAGAATTTCTTCGATAAAGAAGTCACAGGCTGTCAATTAGTATTTACTGCCGTCCACTAACTAAAAAGCCGCTAAGTGCAAAAAGTAGTTTTCGAGAAAACGCAAAAATAAGTGGGAATTGATGTCTCTTGAAAAGTATGCTACCTAGGAACAAGGTTGCAAGTTATATACGTAGGCACAGTCTTTTTGCACAATATGTGATTTAGTTCATTCATTTATATTAATCACATTTTATTTAAATTCATTTTCTAACTTTTAGCTAAGCAATTTTTTTTCATTTTTACATAATATACTGCACTATAAGGCCGCTAACCATACCTTAACTGCTTTATAGTGAAGCAATTTCTTGTAGCCGCCACGTCTTGTACTTATAGTAAAAGTTATCAAAAAATACTTATTTATTTAGCAGTTAAAGGATTTTAACAGACTTATAGCCTAGTAACTAACACTTGGAAGACTAACTTCGCTTACTTAGAAAGCAGTTATGGGATTTTAAACGCTTTTAAGCTCGGTATTGTAAAACATATTTTATACTGGTTCTCCTATTGCTTAACTAGAAGGCAGTTAAAGACATCTCGCTCGCAATTAACTGCCTTTTAAATAAGCACTTGCGGGTAAAAAGTTGAAAAGTTAAAAACTATTTTATGAAAATCAGAACTTTATTTATTAATAAAAAATAATAGACAATCAGTACGTCTAATTAAATTGTTAGGAACTTAACAAATAGCTTATTATTTAATTAAACAATATAAAATAATAAAAAACAAGTTTAATCAAACTTTTACAAATCTTATTCAGTAATGAGATCACAATTACATCTTTAATAATAATCAGTATTCGCGAAACCATAGGAAAAATTATATTATAATTATTTTATAAAAATACCCAAAACATGTAAGTATCGTTTTTGAAAGCTTTATGGCACATGACACTTGTGTTATCGTATCGAATATCTTGATTGAATTAACTAAATAAGTAGAAGTTTGTTTAGGGTCACACTGACCAATTTATTTGTTGTTGCCATTTCATTTATTTGTTTTACCTGTGTTTAAATACTAAATGATTAGAGTTTGTAAGTTCCATTAAATTATTGTGTTAAGAATATCTAAGAGATTAATTAACGCATCAATAATATTTTTGTAAAGGTATTGTTACAATTTGAAGTTTAAAAGTATTCGTTTTGTATTAATAGTTCAGTTCATTCTATCTGTTGCAATATTCATGTTTGTTAAGTAGTAAGGGTAGACAACTGTCATTTGAAATGTTATAAAAGATCGTGTAACTTTATGTTTGCTCTCTTTTCTGTACGTGTCGCTGGACTGGTAACAATACACAAAGTTGTAAGTAATTGACTATCATTTATAATCAACCTCCTTCTCAACACCTGCATCATCTCAGAAGTGGGATAAGGGCCTACTTATCGCTTCACAAGGTAACACGGTAATAATGGCGGGTTTGGGACCCTACATCGGCGGACTAGGAAAGAAAAGAAAAATGGAGAATGCAGATACTACTAGTGCCGAGGTAACAGAAAATATTCTAAATTTTTTTTCTACCAATTGCTGTCCAAATGCTGCGAGGAAAAGAAAAACTACCCACACAGATGCAGAGTTAATCTCCAAATTCAACCCAGGGCCTAAATCTTTAAGCGCTAAGGGTTGGCTTAATAAAATAGATCAATTGAGCCATATTTACGATTGGAGTGATGCTGATAAGTCCTATATTATGCACATGAGGTTACGTGGCTCTGCAAGGGAATGGTATGAAAATTTAGATAATTATGATCTCTCTTGGGATGAATGGAAATATGCACTCGAAAGAGCTTTCCCTATGGCCGTGGATTTCGTTGATAAATTAGAGTTGATGTTGGCACGTAAGAAAAATGATGACGAAACCATGACCGCATATTTTCACGATAAATTATCGTTATCTAAGAAATGTAAACTGGATGAAGAAGCGACAATTTCGTGTTTAATCAGGGGTCTTTCAGTTGAACTTAGACCTAATGCAAAAGCTTTCAGATGTGACACTGCTGAAGAACTGTACTATGGGTATTTGTCTTCGTTGGAAAATTACAAGAGGCTGGACAGCGGCGCTGCGAAGACCAAAGAAGCTAGCCAGCCTGCCAAGACTACGTCAACCACGTGGCGACGAGGATCTGCGCAGCCGTCGGTGAAGCTGTGCTACGTCTGCCGGAGACCTGGCCACGAGGTGAAGGACTGTCGGAGCCAACTCGTCTGCACCAACTGCCAACGACGGGGCCACGAAGCCGCAACCTGTTGGAGTACAGCAGCCAAGGTGATGCACACTATTGAGTTTAGTAATGCTTCTAATGACTGTTTTAAAAAAAATGTTTTCATTGATAACCATTGTATAAGTGCATACATAGACACCGGTAGTAAAGTTAATATTTTACGAATGAACGTGGTTAAAAGATTAAATCTTCCGTTATTGCCATCTATGATAGTTCTGAGGGGGTTTGAGGGTAGTTGTATAAATTCTTTGGGAACAGTTCAGTTCACGGTAGACATTGATAAATTACGGATACCCAGCTTTGCAGAAGTAACATACACTTGTATGGGTGATATTGACATGATTATAGGTCAACCTATTATCTGTCAAAATAATATTAGTTTGTTAACTACTTCGACTAGTGCTACTTTAATAAAATATGATCCCTGTGATAGTATTTTAACGCAATATAATATGAATAGCGATGACTTTGAACATAAATATTCTATACGATTGTTGAAAGATGCGACTATACTCCCGCGTTCCGAAAAGCTTGTTCATATTTTTATAAATAGTGATTGTATGGATACAACGTTTACTACGCTACCAGTATACAATTCAGAAGCTATGTATTTTATACCGGGCACTGTTTTATCGGCTAATACTAAAGTATTTAAAATAATTAATGTAGGGAATGAATCTATAACCTGGCGGGCTGGACATTTATTAACCAGGGCCAAAGTCTGTAATGAGAAACGTATTATGAATATTAATTATACGACATATAATCAAAATTTAAATAGTAATCAGGCAGAAAATGAAATTACTTCCGAAAACTTAGACTTAGGTGAAATAAGTGATGGTGAACAAGAGTTATTGGTTAAATTACTGCGAAAATATTCTGAATCATTTGCTAACAGTACGGCTAGTTTAGGTTGCACGGATCTAATAGAAATGTCAATAGACACTTTTATTGACAAACCGGTATTTTGTAAGCCGTATAGGTTAGCGCATAAGGAAAGGGAAATAGTAGATGAGAAAGTACAAGAGCTATTAGATTCTGGAATAGCAAGGGTATCAAATTCACCATACGCGAGCCCTGTGGTACTAGTAAAGAAAAAAAATGGAGAATATAGGCTATGTATAGACTATCGAGCTTTAAATTCATGCACGGTAAAGGATCGTTTCCCTTTACCTCATATAGATGACCTTGTAAGCTTGCTATCGGGTAAATTTTACTTCACTACGCTTGACCTTGCACAAGGTTACTACCAAGTACCGATTTCCGCCACGTCTATTCCTAAAACTGCGTTCGTTACACCATCCGGGCAATATGAGTTTGTTAGGATGCCGTTTGGTCTGGCTAATGCACCCGCTGTATTCTCTAGAGCTCTTAAACTAGCTTTAGGTACACTAGCTAATAATAGTAGTAAATTAAATCACAATGATTTTAATGATACCAGTGAAAATGAAGTAGTCGCTGTGTATTTAGATGATATGATCCTGCCTACAGTCACCGTTCAACAGGGCTTAATATTATTAGAAACAGTTCTAGAACGGCTGAAACGTGCGAATTTAAGACTCAACTTAAAGAAATGTTCATTTCCCAAAACCACCACTGATTACTTGGGCCATGAAATTACAGCGGGGACAATAAGACCAGGTCAACATAAAATTGATTGTGTACTCAAATTTAAAACGCCAAGCAATGTTCACGAAATCCGCCAATTCATTGGATTGGCATCATATTTTCGAAAGTTTATTAGAGATTTTGCATCCATAGCTCGTCCTCTAACTGAGTTAACGAAGAAAGACGCTCCTTGGTATTGGGGCGATGGACAAAACAGAGCTTTTACTACTCTTAAAAAATTATTAACTGAAAGACCTGTACTTGCTATTTATAATCGTAACGCGGTAACTGAGTTGCATACGGATGCAAGTAAAATAGGTTTAGGTGGCATTTTAATGCAGTTTCAATCTGATAATACACTAAAACCTGTAGCGTACTTCAGTAGAGTCACCAGTAAAGAGGAGCTATTCTACCACAGCTACGAGTTAGAAACACTCGCTGTGGTGGAGTCCCTAAAAAGATTTCGCATCTATCTTGTAGGAATACCGGTAAAAGTTGTCACAGACTGTGCAGCCATTCGTACTACTTTAACAAAAAAGGACCTAATACCACGCATTGCACGATGGTGGTTGACTATTCAGGACTTTGAATTAGAGATAGAATATAGGCCTGGTGATAAAATGCGACATGCGGATGCGCTAAGTCGTAATCCAATAGGCGTCGACACAGTAAACATTGCCATGATTGACGAAACCGATTGGGCGCTGTCGGTTCAACTTCAGGATGACGGTATCCAACAAATTATTAAACAGTTACAGGGGGGTACGGAAAATCGAGATATCACTAATAATTATACCGTAACTAACGGCAGGTTATACAGAAAAACTTTAACCGGTGAACGTTTTGTTATTCCAAAACTGGCCAAATATAGTATATTGCAAAAGTTCCATGACCAGATTGGACATCCAGGTTTTGAGAGGACTGAAAAACTAATAAAATCTTCTTACTGGTTTCCAAATATGACTAGATTCATTCGAAAATATATTAAAAGTTGCCTCCAATGTGCGTATGGTAAATCAGGTTACGGTCGTTGTGAGGGGGAATTGCATCCGATAGAAAAGCTAGATATACCTATGCACACCTTGCACGTAGACCATTTGGGACCATTCCCTAAAAGTCGCCAGGGAAACAACTATATTTTAATGGTTATAGACTCGTTTACTAAATTTATATTTGCTCGTCCTGTAAAAACTGTACGTTCAACAGAAACGGTTAAAGAACTCACCGACATAATTTCGGTTTTTGGAAAACCCAGTAGAGTAATAACTGATAGAGGTAAGGCTTTTACGAGTCGCTATTTCAAACTTTTGTCGCTAATTACCAAATTAAACATGTTTTGAATGCCGTAGCTGTACCCCGTTCAAATGGTCAGATCGAACGTGTGAATAGAACAATTCTAGATGGGTTAAGTACATCAGTTATAGAGGAATGTAGCTGGGATTCCAAATTAATAAATATCGTTTGGGGTATTAATAATACAATACACTCTGTGACAAAAGTGGCACCATTTAATTTATTATTTACTCATCAGAATAATCTGTTGCCTGTGCCACAATCTTCACCACAGATAAGCAATGAAGAACAGAGACAACATTTAATTTCTAGGCGTAGGCAGGCTAAAGTTAACATTGATTTAAACATGACTAGAATGAAAAAGCAGTTTGACAGTAGGCGCAAAAAATGTACTAAATATAATATAGGTCAATTAGTCTTATGGAAGGGAGGTGTCACTGAGCAAGCTGTAGGGGTAAGCAAAAAGTTAGGAAACAGATACTCGGGACCATACAAAATCACCAAAACAAATCACGCCATAGATCGTTATACTATTTTTTCAATTAAAGGCATGAGAGGGTACCGAAAATTTAGTGCGGTTGTGGCTGGCGATACGTTGCGTCCATACAAATCGGTAGTATCAGATGATCACGACTCTACAGACAGTGAGGGTCATGACATTGATAGGGATGATTTAATTGATTTATTAGAAAGTTAGGCAGGTTCGTTTGTATTGAATGTACGGACCTAATAATGTCATTTAAAATATTGTAACGTGTCATTAACCAAACATGTTGATTATAGAAAGAAAATATAGGTACCTACCTTTTATTTAAATTATTACCCGGTGTGATTAGACTAAATAATTATATACTTTCCTATCTAGAATGTTGTTACATTCGTCGGTATTAAAAAATCATGCACTTTTAATAATCCGAGCGTATATTATGTACCGATTACTTACAATAAGTCTCCCTAGAGATATCTATGGTTAAATATAATTGGCTGTGTGCTATCTGTTCAACAAGCTATGGGTTATCTAAATATTCAGCTATGTACTACCTATGTATCAAGCTATGTGCTATCCAAATATATAGCTATGTGCCTACCTACTTAGTGAGCTGTGTGCTAGGTATCTCAATGTGCTACCGACTTACTAAGCTATGTGCCTACCTACTTACTGAGCTATGTGCTATGTATTTACTAAGCTATGTGCTATCTGTTTACTAAGCTATGTGCTATCTATTAACTAAGCTATGTGCTATCTATTTACTGAGCTATGTGCTATCTATTTACTGAGCTATGTGCTATCTATTTACAAGTTATGTGATATCCATTTTCTCATCTATGTTATCCCCTCATCAAGCTAAGTGTAATCTTTATTTACCTATAAGTTGTCATATTCACCAAGTTCTGTGATATTCTTTCACTTGGCTATGTGCTTTTCATTTACCTACCTACGAGATCCATTTAACCAGCTATAGGTATGATATCCATTTAGCTGCTGTGTGCAATCCTCATACAGAATATTTACTTAGGAATGTGCATACTGCATACAATGACACATGGACACGTTGGTTTGTAGACCAAATTCACGTTACAGATGGAGAAAGCTGTACCGACCGCTGCTGCTGCTGCTGCTGCACAGTACGGCAGAGCAACGCCGAGGGCTACTTCTTGGTCGTCCAACGCGACAGGCGGCGTTTCATCTTCCCCTGTGACACCTTCGACAACAGCCGATGCCAGTAAACAAGATCGCCGTGGGACACGGCTTTAGTCAGGACGGCCGAATGTTATCGTATCGAATATCTTGATTGAATTAACTAAATAAGTAGAAGTTTGTTTAGGGTCACACTGACCAATTTATTTGTTGTTGCCATTTCATTTATTTGTTTTACCTGTGTTTAAATACTAAATGATTAGAGTTTGTAAGTTCCATTAAATTATTGTGTTAAGAATATCTAAGAGATTAATTAACGCATCAATAATATTTTTGTAAAGGTATTGTTACAATTTGAAGTTTAAAAGTATTCGTTTTGTATTAATAGTTCAGTTCATTCTATCTGTTGCAATATTCATGTTTGTTAAGTAGTAAGGGTAGACAACTGTCATTTGAAATGTTATAAAAGATCGTGTAACTTTATGTTTGCTCTCTTTTCTGTACGTGTCGCTGGACTGGTAACAATACACAAAGTTGTAAGTAATTGACTATCATTTATAATCAACCTCCTTCTCAACACCTGCATCACTTGGTTTCAAATTCTTATGCACTTATGAAATGAACATATCACAATCAGAGATCAATAATTGCCAAGTTGAAATAATATAATTGTGCGTAACACATAACGTCATAATCAATTAAATATTAGACTTTATATAAAAAACTATAAATTCGGCCATTTTTTATGCTTAAATATTAATTAAAAACTTTAACAAAATGAGTAAATCAGATTAGGTAAATAAGCAATTATACCTAGTAACACTCGTGTAGTATTATCAAAATTAAGTAATAAAGTAAAGAAGAAGTAAGATGTACGTCTTTTCTTAGGTAACCGATGTCCAATAATCTCTTCTGTTCTTGTAAATTCTTGAGTATGTCGTCGCGTTATTAATTTTTTGGGAAACGTTTTAGTTATTGATGTTTTCCTTTTCAATATTGGTTTACTTTTAGGGTTTGATACTGTATTTTGTCTTTGCATGTCATAACCATATTCAGTATCATCACTAAAAACTTCTTCACATGGTTGGTAGTCCTTATCCTTAACAGAGTCATCACTGTCATAATCTAATATTTCTGATATAATGCAGTGAAAAGAAGATGGTATCGGGGAAGGAGGGGGCATCGATTCGTGGCAGTATATGGAATGTGTTTCACGCTGTTGAGTTAATGTTTCTATTGTAAGCTTCAGAGTTTCTTCTGGTTGGCTATAATTATATGTGATTTGCGTTTCATTGAATTTTTGAAACACTTTTGATGTCATCGAGTAAGATTCTTGGTAGAGAAGATTAACTAAATCGTTATTGTTCATGCGGGGGTACTTTGATTCTTTTTGGCTAATATTAGAGCAAGTGGAAATGCGTATAGATGGCATGCTGTTAGTGTAAAGGCGTTGTGCAGTTGAAAATTCCTGGTCCACCAACACACTATTCATCATAGTTTGGATCCTTGATGATACACCGGAACGTCTAAAATACAATGAAATATAATCAGTTAACTAATGAACCAATTATACGACACATCTCTTGCGCACTATTAGGTATAAAACAATCAGCAATCGAAACAGATACCTACAACAACAATTACGATGAACTTAGAAACAGTAGGTACTTTAAAACCCTCTTGCAATAGGTAGGTACATAATGAAAACTAGCAGCACGCGTTTTACCTGTGCAGGTATTGCGGAATACAGAAAAATATATGGTAACAAAAACAGGCATTTATAAAGTTAGATAAATTAAAAACAATTCATTCGTTTTTGCTTAAAAGATTTACAAACATCCAAACATACTTTCGTATTTATAATAATATTACAAATAGCTATTTATTACAATAAATGAAATAATAATGTCAGCTTACCTTTGCATATTTTGCGCCATTCTCGTAATTGTGGCGCCAAAAATCAAGAGACGCGCCACACGTCGGTCCGCTAACGAGCACCCGAAGTGAAAAGGCAGGAATTATAGCCTGAGCTGGTCAAACGCAAACGCAAATCACGAGCTTTTTAGTCTAGTATTGTCGTTTAGCTGCTCTCTAGCGATTGATATTTAGCTAATACTAATTTCAATACATAACTTAAAAGCCGCTATTGGCGTATAACTGCTTTATAGTTAAGGCACGATGTTCAGTTGTTTATTTGTGACACAATACATGAAGGTAGTTAAAGACGCTTAGCTGCTTTTTAGTCAAGCATGACTAGATTCAGAGAGAAAAAAATTATACATCAATTTGCCGTTAAAGTATGTTGACGTCTTTCTAGAGAAGTATTGTGGCTTAGCCGCTTTTTAATTAAGGGAGTAACGAAATTTATGTGGTTTAACTGCTCAGCAATGTTTTGTATCTCTAAAACTATAAATCATAGAAAAATGTTTCTTACACCAAAAGATAGAGCATCGAAAGTTGTATAAGACTACATTACAAAGTGAAAAACGACCAACTGTGGCTTAACGGCCTTTTAGTTAGTGGACGGCAGTTTACCTAACCTACATTCACAATTTCTTTGAGTTACCTACGCGCTACGCTTTGATGTTTCTCAAATTTTTCGCTACACTTTTTTCTGCAAATTAAGTTTATCGACCGCGAACCAACAGTCAGTCTGCGTATACACAGGAGTCGTATCGTAAATTTTACTATCGACTCTATGGGCCGACACTCCCGGCCGTAAAGTGTACATTCCACGTTTTGTTTGCTTTTAAATTTACTGCGACAGTACTAGGGGCGCATGGGATAGGTAACAAAGCCAGTGTAGGTCTGTACTATACAGGGTGAAGAAAAGCGGACAAGTGCGAGCCGGACTCGCACGCGACCTTCCGTACCACTGCACAATATTTAACACCTGTATTTTTTTTTAACAAAACTACAACACTTTTCTATTATTTTTTTTATTTATTTAATTTATTTATTTTTATTACTGGTTATTATTAGCCGCCACAATAGTGCACAGCACACCGTGTAAAAATTGCTTGCAAGTGCCTATTACGGTTCAAAAGATACAGCCCTGTGACAGACGGACGTACGGACCACCAGACCAGACCAGAGAGTACACTTAGTAATAGGGTGCGGTACTTGGCATTCTTTGGGTGCGGAACCCTAAAAAGCGCTTTAGGTTTCTGATGGTGTAACGACTATTGGTTCTGTACACGGCAGTTTGGGTTCCGTATGGCATCGTGTGGATAAAAGATTTATGGTAGAGAATGAGAATGTTAAAACAACATGATATATTTGGTCATAGATGTCGGTTCTGTTACATTAGTATTGATGCTGTATGTTCCAACGATCAAAGGTGATTGCGAGCATTGTGTTGCACTTTACGGTCCGTGATTCCTTACAAAAGCGCTATTGATACCTTGGGAATTGACAATATTATTTCTAAAGCATTAATTAACTTAATTACAGCTAAGTAGGCTCTACAAGTTACCGAATAATAATCGACCAACTTACATTTGCAGTTGCAAAAACATGTTTGTAAAACGTGTTGTATTTTTTCAACTACAATGTTAAGTTTAGTCTTGGGGTAATTCATCCCAACTACGGAACCGTTCATTATTTGCCCGGTTTTATTTTTCTGGATTTTCTAGCAATATCCTGATTTCTTTTACTTCTTCCGAGTTTCTCTCCCATCAATTCCATACATCTTCAGAGACCAGCTAATAACAGTGCCTTAGTGACAAATGTCCTATGCCGCCGCTATTACAACCTAACCACGATTGATGGCCCCTGACCCCCCACCACTCATAAATTTAACTATGAGAGATGTACGTGAGGGGCACGTACATCTCCCATCTCTTGAGGTATTGACAGAAGGACGGTGTTTCCGATGGAAAGCTCAACGTTTTAGGGACAGGTAGATCAGCAGTTTTGGTTACAAGGAGCAAGGAGCTATCGATATCGAGAAAAAAATATCAGTGGTATACAGCTTCAATAACTAACCGGCCTAAATGTATGGATACAGACATAATATAAAAGTAATTAGATGATAAAGAATTGCATGAATTTAAATGAAAACAAGATGTCAATATGCAAAAATGAGAAAAAGTAAATAAAAAACACATCTACATTCCTTTCTATTTATTTATTTCCATTTCTTTATTTATTTTTATTTTTTTTTCCATTTCGTTCTCATTTCTCCTTTCACAGGTCTTCTGGAAGTTTCTTGAAATAGCAGTACCTTTGTACTCTTATTACAATTGTGCGTAACTAGGTTTATTACAGTCCGTATCTACTAATTACTACTTGATTGGTACAAATTGGTTGGCAATTTACTTTAATTTTTAATTTATTAAAGCTTTGTCCACGAAAGGCTGTCTGGGTAATCGTGACAGAAAACTAAATTTATTCAAAACTTTATTCGTAACAAAATTAGTTCTAACCTTCAGAACTTAGTAGGAAATAATTAAAAACTTCAACTGTACATATAAACTTTCACCTAGAGAAAGAAAAAGATAGTATTTATTGACTAACACTGGAAATCACACGATAAACTAAAACAAACTCATAGAAAAAAAAAAAAAAAAAATACAATATCTCATTTTACAAAATCAATATACTTAAATAAAAAACAAAGTATGTAAAATTTAAATTAAAGCAGAAAACATCTCTAATTCAGAATTTTATTTTATTAGTAGCTATAATGACTTAATGGATACTGGCCGAGGAAAGTTAGAGTGATGAAAAATAAGAACCCAGTAACGGATGAAAGTAGATTAAGATTACATAATATACAAAAATACTCGTAAGTAGTGTTGAAACAGAACAGGGGGCTTAAAACAGCCACTTTGGCAGAATCATAATAGGAAAATATTATGAATCATCGTAAAATATCACAAACCGACAATTCATACGATCTGCGTGCGATTCATATTACGAAATAATTCATCTGTTTGACGGTTTTCTATGGAGATTCGTAAAATGGTCCACACATTATGAATTGTGTCAAATTAGAGGAATTGCATAGGACAGCTGGAAATTCAGGAAATGAATTGCTTTTAGAGGAATTGCTAATGTGGCCGTTTTAGGCCCCCTGGAACATTATACAGCAGAAAGATGACATCACATAATGTACCTACACCTCATTGAAAAAACTCATTTTTCAGAGCCCACTTTGACCATCAAAGACCTGCTGCAATATTCGTAACAAAGAACCAAACAATTTAATTGAACAAAAATAATAAAAAAACAAATGCCAGCGAAAAAAATATTCATAAAAGCGTTCCATAAAAAATCCTTTTGGCCAATCTCAAAAATTAAAGGCAGGCTACAATACAGGGAACTGGACCAAAAAAAGAGCACCATTCGAAATTTAAAAAAGGCACAAAGAATCTAGGATCTGCACGTGTTGCCTTTTGAGAGGCACTAGCTGAGCGACCGGAAGTTGTGAGCTCTAAAGCCGTGCTCTCTCATATCCGGCGGCTTTCAGCGCCGAAATACTACGCTTAGTATTTTTGATCACATTTTTTGTGAAAGCGCTTTTTGTATTCTGAAAGTGCTCTTGGCCTAATCGGTTGTGGAATGGGATTGGATGTAGGGAAAAGATTTTAATAAAATTGTCACTTTCTACAATGTGGGTAGGTGTAGTTAGCGGGGCCTTTTAAAATTAAATTTATAAAATATACAAGCTTTTCTCTCATTTTTATTTTCTCGCATGGGATATATTAAAAGTATTGTTGCATGTCGTACCGAAAATATTAGTAAAACAGTTGGCACGGTTGTGGCTACTTTATTGTCCATTCATTAAATGAGTTCTAAAATGAAGAAACAACTAATCTGATTAATTAATGTAAAAGTGAGATAGAAAAAAAAAAAGTTTTCGTATCAATTTATTTTATAATATGAATATTTAGCATCACGTCAGACATCTTCACCTAATGAGTTGTCATCAGCGTATCAATAATTTATGTACATAAAAAAGTAGCTGAAATAACGTAACTAAATAATTAAATGTCATATAAAACCCAAAGACTACACAGAAACCGCATGTGCTTTTTTTTCTGACTTTTACAATAAAACGTTATAGTGCATCCCTAAATTAGTTTGTCCGTTATTTCGGAACTACAGTTTTTGGTTTAACTGTCCGCCAGTCGTGTGTTTAGTACTTTTTGGTGGCTGAATTTATGCTTGCAGTTAAAATGTGGCCGTGGTGCGTTTCACTTTACAGGTTTACCTAAATTCAGGCATTTACATGGTATTTGTGTTTATTCGTTTCCACGTATTTGTGGAAATAGAGAAGTGAATTTTTATTCAATGTTTGTAATGAAGTGAGCACCGTGTCTTTCACATAATTAATAATCTGTCATTGATTCATTTTTCATTTTTTTACCTATGTGGTATATATCAATTTTATTCTAGGTGCATCGTATTGATATAATTAATGTATAAAAAATATTGTAAAATATATAAAAGAGTAACGGTGGAGTTTCCTGAACATTCTTCTCCAAACCCATAGATATCCGTATTCGTGTACATACCAAACTACCTTTTGAAAGTAAATTAGAATCAATTCTATTTTTTTGTTAATTTTTGGCGATCAAAAGTGCCTTTTATGTGCCTATTTAAAACAAACGGTTTGACTTTGACTTCAATGAATAAAAATTGTGTTACTTATTGGATTACAATGTGTTACATTTTTTTTTTTACTTTTTTAAGTATCCGCTGCTTTATGTTACACACTGAGTTTCTTGAACCGAATGCGTAGGTAAACGTTAGAATGATGGGTTCTTTACATCCTGTAGGGATATATACAGAGTGGATATTTGACACCTGTCGCTACAAGCAAGGAAAACATTCTTAGGCACAAATTTAGGAAAAATGGTACAGAAAGGAAAAAAACGTCAACTTTAACGTTTATTTTCATGATATCAAAAAGATACAGATTCGTAACCACGCAACAGATTTTGATAAGGTTTCCATCGTTTAGAGAATTACCTAACACTTTTTTAGCAGAGTAGTAGAAAACTCACAAATCATAAAAACTTTTGTGTTGATAGTCTCAACAAATAGTACTCAAGAAATAGTAGAATCTAAATGAACTCATATTTTCCTTATACTACAACCGCATTTCCTCTTACCACTAAACTCCAACGAGAAATGCCTCTCTCATAGTAGATTGAAAACATAAACATACCTTGCTATGGAGCTTACACTTGCAAGATACTATAAATGTCTGTGAAACAATGGTTGTGGAAAGTTTGCTAGCACCTAGGAAAAAAACATCAGCTGTTCCATACATTTGAGTTCACTTAAATCGACAAAATGTATGGAACAGAAGATTTTTTTTCGCGGTTTCAAGTTGGTCCCATAGAAAAATTGATCAAAATAATGAGTACAATGACCCCTTTTCAGGTTTAGCATAAACAAAAAATTATGTTGTATTATATTCTTCATATAAAAATGAGCTGTCTATTGAAAAAGCGACCCTAAATTAACTATACAGTTTCGTGGTTTTCGCTTTATTCGCAAAATAAGGCATAGCATCCTAAGGAATCGAAAAAAGGTTTCTCGAATAATTTTAAGCTACAAAAATTATACAGGGTTACGCTCATCAGTCTCTCTGGCATAGCATCCTAAGGAATCGAACAAAGTTTTCTCGAATAATTTTGAGCGCGACAAAAATTATACAGGGTTACGCTGATCAGTCTCTCTCTCCGTTTCAGTATCTTTTAACAGGTTGAGACTAGAGAGGTCTAATTATTAAAGTTCACTCTTTATTAATCTACAAGCTAAGCAAGTCTAGACAAATACGTAAGTTATCAACTGGAGACTTAATTAAAAATGTCGGAGTAACAAAGTAAACAATAATTCCATCGGATATCTTTGTCCGTTTCAAGTTCAGTCAACTACAGAAGTATGTACACAAACAGCTATGAAGTTTTAATTGTAACTCCGAAGGGAAGGGGAGTTTTAGTAACAATAGGGAATATGCATGTGATTCAAATATGGGTCAAATATTTTTTTTTATAAACTATATTACTTCAGAATTATGCCTCCCTCAATATTTTTGAATAAAATTTATTTTTGAGCGAGATTTTTTTTTTTTTAGATTCCCAAAAAACTGTGGGCAATTCAAATACTTGAAAAGCTAAGAGCGGATGTGACGTAACAATCCGGGATAACAATCAAAATGTCAATGTCAAGTCAATGTCAAACGCTCCTACAAAAAGGAGTGTTTGACGTTGTCTTGACAGTTGCTTGTTTGTTTTCACGGACTGTGACGTCACCACACCAAGCGCGCCAAATGGAGGGCGTTTAAATAGCCCGGATCGGTTGGATAATTTTTAAACATTTTTTTAAGTACTTTAAATTGCTTTTTTGCCGTCGAATTTTTTTTTACTATTATTTGACGATGTAATCTATCGAATAAAAATATTAAAAAAATACATGCATATTCCCTATTGACAATGCTGTAACGAAATATTTGGAAGCTTTGTAGTGTATGCAGCTGAAAATCTTTTCACTAATGTAATATAGGAAACCGCCTCTGTGGTCTAGTGGTTAGACCATCTGTCTTAGACCCAGCGGGGGATCGATTCCCAGTGGAGGCAAAATTTTCTGCTCGGTTTGCTTTGGGCTGTTCCAAGTCCGCCTGGCTAGCTACCACCATCTTATCTAAGTCTGTCGTCAGTAAAAACAATGTTAACAGCATGGTTGTGTTTCGGCACTTAAAAGTACGATAGCGAGTTCCTCTGTGGTGGAGAATTCCGGGTGAAGCTCGCTTCCACCTTCGAGCTGATCATCACTTACCATCGGGTGAGATGGTGGATAAAGAGCTTCCCCGTTGTGGTTAAAAATAAGGAACTTTAAAAAAGTATTGATTGATACAAACCTCGTAAGGATAGGATATCGTGATATTAAATTAGGTTATTTGTTTATTCGATAACTGAAATAACATAACTGGCGAAATGATGAATACCAAATGTTGTTCTGATAACGATCATAAAAAGTCTATCATTATATACTGCTTTTACACGGCTTGGCTAAAATACCTATGGCTAAGATAAGCCAAAAAGAAACACGTCTAATCTTCCGTCCACAAACACCGCAAGTTTGTTACTTTCACAAGTAGGTAACAAAAAGGAAATCTCACAGCCGTAACAAAAAGGAAGATAAAGTGTGCCATAACAGTTTTACAGTTTGTCACAACAAAAGCAATGATAACAGGTCACCGTTGGTCAACGGCCCCACTCCTAAAATGGATGACTTGGCTAAAACACAAAAACTAAAACTCTCTTCCAGAACTGACCTAACATCAACTCTGAAAAAATTGAAAATTTAACCTTACCCAGATGAAGTTAAGGTCAAAAATTGATTGGCGAAAACAAGTGTTAATGTTGTTACGTAACAAAATGGACAGACAACATTAAGGACACATGTTGCAAAGGTGAGAATGTTAAGATTGTTCTTGAGATAAGTGCGAAGATTGGGTATGGCTCTCAAGTGGTTGTTGGACTGTAATGAAGGACAATAAATCGTGGATAGTGATGCGACTTTGCTTTAATCGAGTGTTGAATGAAGAAGACATAAGAACCATCGAGTAGAGTGGTTCCATATTCGCGAAACAGAAATATCGTTTTAAAATCAATGCGTTACAACTGCCGTAAAACCTATTTTTATTGGAAATATTGTATGGCATGTTACGGAGAATTTGCATATTGAAGTGGTAGACCTACTCGAAGCAATATGTTGAATATTTTTAATTTTACAACGAAACTAATTGAATGTCAAGCTAAAATTGGAAGCTTTATTTTTATAAAAGTATTCAATTTTTGTACTTTTTCATATAATATTGCTGCTGCATATATAAACCCACTCGTTACTTTACAATGAATATTTATTTTAACAACGACTTCTAGACAGTTCAAAAAACAAAACACAATTGATTTTGAGGAAAATATTCTTTATGTAGAAGTTAATTTATTTGGAATTGCACAAGTGACTTACTTTGGCGGATTATTTTTTAGTTTCATTCATTTAAAATAAGCATAAAGCTATTATTCAAACCTGCCAAGGGAAAAAATATTGTAGGTGCAATATAATAATTCTTTTGCCTACCTAATAGGAAAACAAGATCAAGATGAAGATACGAATACTCCTAAAAATCGAATCACTCGATTGAACCGAATCATTGACATCACTAGCGCGAAGAAATATTGGGTGCAAGTGACGTATGGCGTGCAATCATCTGTCTGTAACGTAACTGATGATCGTGGGGGTAAAGTTGCATTAAAGTGAGTTTGTCTTGATGTCTATTTGGTTCGAGTCCTTCATTGATTTGTTCAGGCGGAATTGGTCTTTGCAGTAAATTGCTGGAAAATGGTAACGTAGAGGAATAACTTTCTAAATGTAACGATAATTAATCTCCTTGAGATCTTGTAAGTATCCAAACCTACTGCTTTGTTTAGATCAAAAAATGCATTGCGACCGCTTTTGGTTCGAATGTTTTTTTTTCATAAACTGTTCACAGAATTATTAAAAGTACTTATTAAATCTAGTGTTTATAATGATTGTCAATGTTTAGGCTTGGTAGGTGAGTCGGTGATTGTTGCAGTACTTATTTATTAGCAGATAGGTAGTTTTTTTTGTCAATCTTCTCGTTGTCTTTACTAAGATTATAAGACTTACAGGACTACATGGAGCGACGATCTTCGCAGGGTGGCTGGTAGCAGCTGGATGAGAGTTGCCGAGCATTGAGCTGAACGGCGTGCAATTGGAGAGGCCTATGTCCAGCAGTGGACTGCTATAGGCTGATAATGATGACGACAAGACTACATGTGGAAAATTAATGACCTTTCATGCAACTACAATTTAGTAAGATCACAGCTTCATAAAATCAAAACCATTCATCACCCAAACCATCGCATTTCTTACCACAAAATTTATGAAATAGTTTCTGTTTATTACCTTCATAGCTTCCCATAACAATCAATAAAACACCCATCTAAAGAATTCAACACTTCCTAATACATTTCCTATAGCTGTATGCCATAAAAGGTATACTGTTTTCATATAAACACCATTTTTACGACACTACCGGCAGTGTCGCGAGAGGAACGGAATTACTTCATTTTGTTCACTTTTATGGCAACTTTTGTGATCTCAGGAATTGTTTGTGGCTTTACGGAGTGTGCAGGCTTGGACGGCGATCAACTATGTATACTGTGGTGGTTGGTTTTATGGGTTGTGTACACAGTGGTGCACGTTGGTGGAATTTTTTATTAATGATGAAAGGTCTATATAACATAATCAGCCTATAATGACACAGGGCATAGGCCTCCTCTCGGTGAGAGGGAGTGGGCCGTAATCAACCACGCGGGCCCAGTGTGAGTTGGTAGATGTCACAATGTATTGTTTTTGGTTCTAGGACATGCCGGTTTCCTCACGAAGTTTTCCTTCACCGTTTTTGAGAGCAGTGGTGATGAAATAATTATTTAATACAAAGGAAAGCACCTGCCTGGATTCAAAGCTACGACCTACAACTCGTAAGTCGCGGCCGTTACCACTGGGCCACCACTGTTCAACACCCATATTTCGCCAGTTATGTTTTAGTCCCATGTAATAGGGGGCGAGCCTATTGCCATCAACAGAGCACAAATCCAAACTCCGGGCTGCTACTGAGAAATAAAACCCAATAATTGCCCGACCTGGGAATCGGACCCAGGACCTCATGCTCAGCCGCAGCGCTTGCGCTCGCTACACCAACGCGGCAGTTTGAACATTAATGCTTATATGCAAAAAGGAACCCACGAGTACCTACTCTTCTTCTTGCTTACAACTACTAACATAACAGAATAATGTCGGAAATTATTTCTGTTGCCATTGAATTCTTGGCCAGACATAAGCCTCCACACAAACAGACGACTTATGCTCAGCTCTTTCTTGGTAACTTAGGTCCTCTCCTTGGAAACTATCTTTACGTAAAGAAATCATTCGTCATCCATCGTCATTGAAAGCTTTGTACTTCCTGCTGTGCGAACAACCCTTTGTTCTTACCAATTTTCGGACTTGCAAGTCACACACGAATCTGAGAGGAACATTTACATGATAAACAAATATAAATGTTTCTCTCAGAATCGTGTGTACCTACTGTATACAGGGTGTTAGTGTAAACACCGTTATCCTTGACATCAGTGGTTTGGATTCATTTATAGAACGTAGAATCAATGGAAAAAAACACCTTTTTTTTAAAAAGAAAATCTACTTTTTTCCACAAGAATATTTCACCCTATGCAAGGGCAACGAACTTGCGTCTCAATACGGCGGGCGGCGGATGGCGGGGGCGGGCGGGGCGCGCGGGACGTTTCAGTCAGCTGTTTTGCAGCTCTCTCGAGCGCGTATCCATGAGAATCGGGACAGTGACGAATATTTACTTTTTAAAATCTTTTAATGAAAAAAAGATTTTTTTTTTGTTGTTACTGGTTCATTTATTTTTTATATTTAAGTCAACTATCCGTGGTTTCAGTGACAACGGTGTTTACCCTTGCATACTGTATACTTTTCATGTAAAGTGATCCTAACGATTATTATCTTTTTTTATCAATAGGATCCAGGGCAATTCACAAGCGTAATATAAACTGAAAATGTTCACACATCGGTTCATCATAACTGCATTCCGAAAATTAAATTAATTGGGAAAACGCTCGCAATTTAATAAAGTACAATTTTCTGACACAATCGCCTTAATCTGATTAAACGAAACATCGGACAATGTCACAATTGAAAAATAGCTTTGTCTATAGTAATTCAATTAAATTGAATCCAAATTGAATTGGGAAGCGTGACGGATGAATTTTATTTAGTTTTTTTTTTATTGAGAATTTTTACAACAGTTTTCATTTTTTGTTTTAATCCGTTTTTCACGCGTCGCTTGGTTTTAATTTGGAGTACGACGAATGCGTATTATGACGGGATGGTGATTGTAGATTTTAAGGATTTATTAATCTATACAAATAAAAATCCATTGCCGCATGTATGAAACATCATCACTTGAGAAAGGCTCAACCGATTTAGTATTTTTTTGTTGTGTTTGTTATTGTCTGAACAAGATTTTTATAAAAGAAATGTTTTGGAAAATCCATCGGAAAAGTTGGAAAGCCTACTGGAGATAGATACATGAAATGCATCCGAGAAACGCCGAGCACGAAAAGTTAGTTGAAAATAAATGAGAACTGTTTTTTTTTTTTTGGCATTCCTTTTCTTGTCTTCTTTATTATTATAACTGTCTCTAGACAAGGCACCTTCTATTTTTAAACTTAATCCATGTTATCTTTAAGTCGGCTAGTCAAAACAATCTGCCTAGCTGTTCCCCAGCATAGTGTAAATCTAATCTAAATTAAAATGTGATAGAATATTCACACTAAATCGATCATCATCATCATCATCTGCCTAGCCTTTTCCCAACTATGTTGGGGTTGGCTTCCAGTCTAACCGGATGCAGCTGAATACCAGTATTTTACATGGAGCAACTGCCTATCCTCCACAACCGAGTAACTAGGTAATACGATACCCTTGGTAAGACTTGTTGTCAGACTTTCGGGCTTCTGATAACCCGTAATGACTGTCAAAGATCCACGAATGACAGCCGGACCAACGGCATTACGTGCTTTCTGAGTCACGGAGAGTCTCGACATGTAAAGTTGGTCACCCATCCACGGAACAACCCCGGCAAGCGTAGCTTAACCTGATGGATCGACCCGTGCGGCTGTTATTACTTAGCCACGAGCTCCTCATTTTTGTGTTTGTAGCACACAAACACGAAAAGTGACTTTAATTTATAATTATGTTAACATAAATATAATAATTAAACACCTTGTCGACCTAATTAAGCCCTAATTGTACCCCAAAGGTTATGATTTACCCTATTTAAAATGAAACTTCAACAAGCTTAATGTAACATGACAAGCGAAGCGAAAAATGTCAAACACACGTTCATAACAGGCTCTAATTTCAGGTTCTATTATAACTTTGATGAGAAAACTGAAACGCTCGAACGATAATTAACTTGAATATTACGTTGAAGGCAGTTTTTTGTCTAAATACATGGGTGAAAATTGATGTTCATGATAGTCATAATTACTTACTAAAATAAGATCAGCAGGTGTCCAATGAAACCTTGAGGTCTCTAAATGCTTCGCGTAGGTAAATTCGTAATTCGTGAAATAATCTCAAAAGATAGATTTCGGTCAAGTTAGCATAAAAAGTAATCACAGGTTCTACATTTATCTTCATTTATTTTTATACGATCTTAATTTGTTTTTATTTGATCTTCATTTGTTTTAATCTTTTGTGATTTATTTCTAGTCATCAGAGGGCCTTGACAAGTGACAATCGCATCGAAAGCGTTTCTTATTTCCACAACGACTTTCAACAGGATTGACATGAGCTTTTCGATCATTTTTGCCTTTTCCATCATCGTTATCGTTGATAGAATGTCACTTTGTCTAGGGCCTCAGAAAGGTCACAAAAGGAAAGAAAAAAAATTGCCTGAGTCGATGTGTCACGGGATACGTTGAAAAGGAGTATTTATATAATAATTACTTACATTTTCCATAGAAAGCTTTGCCAGTCGGCAAGTCTGAGTCTTTATCTGAATGTCCAAATTGTGAAGAAGAACATGTCGAAATCTTACCTCATGCGCTAGGCCTTGGATAATTATCTGCACGGGAGATCTAAGGGAAATAAAATACTGATTTACGCTTAGCTTCTTTCATCAAACCAAACCAAGCATGAAAAAATAACAAATTACAACGTCTTTATTTTTATACCCCAAAAAAAATATGATACAGCCGTCCCTTAAATAAACGTTTACATTTTTAACAGACCATCAAGGAGAGTCACATTTAAGAGTCGACCCCTAAGCGTTGAGGTGAAAGTAATCGTCGAATCAAAGCGGAATTTGTCAAAAACACCGCTCCGGTGCACTTCCGTCAATTCTCTCCAATTAATAACTTCACTCTATCCCTTTCATACTTGGATAATTTTAAATATCCCCGTCCTTGTCTCCTACCCTTGGTTGAGAAGCCCCGTCGAGATAGTATATTGCCACTTTGTCGTCGACTCCCGCGGGCTGTTTATATACAAAAGAGAAATTGCAATATTTTCCGCTGCCGTCGAAGGAAAATATTGGATATTTTAAAGTTTTATAAAGCTAGAAACTGGCTTTGAGAGGCCGAAATAATTAAAGGCGGCTATAGCCAGCGATGTGTTTGTTTTGTCCAGTGGCAGAGATTTTTAATGACTTCATGGATGGCGATGCATTTTTTCTTTATTTCAGTGTAGTTACGGTGTTCATCAATGCAGTCTAGTAATTTATCGATATATATTTTAAATGATGTTCGTATGTAGTGTGTATGAGGCTGGCACTGGAGTGTGGCACCAGAGAAGAGAGGCACCCCAGCAATGGGCGAAAGCGAACTGTGGATGATGAATCATGTATTAAAACACTGTCCACTGTCCTCCCATACCTATTGACACTGTAATTCGAAAATATTGTAAAAGAGTAACCGTGGAGTATCTTGCCGGCTCTTCTCCATAGGAAACAACCAATTGGAACCGTGCATCTAGCTCCTGACGTTTCATAAGTGCCCATGTGAAATAAAATATTTTGATTTTCATTTAGAAAAGTAAATGAACTTTGTATGCATTGATATAAGTTTCAGCATGTCGGAGGGATTGGTTTACACTCTATTTCTCTAGGACTCTCTAGGTGATTTTCTATTATATAGTTGCATTGATGAGGATATTGAGAGCAAAATGGTTCTTGCATCATACTGGGTAAAAGTAACGACAATTTTATTAGGTATTTTAGTAGTTAACCCGGGCGGGATTAATATATCTCTACATAAATATTATAATTACTTTATTTACATTTCAAACGTGTAGGAGTAAATCAAATGATCAGAAAAACTATTGATCCCCTGAGTACACTGTAGCAATTCTATCTTGTAGCTACACGCGCCGTTCTATTTGCTGAAATTATACTCAATTCCTGGAAATTGGTCTTGTATTTGTATCTAATAGAAGATTTGTACCTATTTACCTAAACCGCAACAAATAGTTTTCCGATCAATGCACACTTTTGTATAAAATTCTTACATAATACTTGTAGATGACTGTACTATATCTGTCTTATCAAGAATCTGCCAAAAAAAGAATCTGCCGTAACAAGAATCTGCCCAAACCAGAATCTGTCCTAAACGGAACAATCCAAAATAAGGTTGATTATATCATAAATATAATGTTATGATAATAAATTAATGTTAAGAAGAACTCGTGGCTAAGTAATACCGCACGGGTCGATCCATCAGGTTAGGCTACGCTTGCCGGGGTTGGTCCGTGGATGGGTGACCATTTTTACATATCGAGACTCCTCCGTGCCTCGGAAAGCACGTTAAGCCGTTGGTCCCAGCTGTCATTTGTGGATCTTTGACAGTTGTTACAGGTCGTCAGAGGCCCGAAAGTCTAACAACCAGTCTTGCCAAGGTATCGCAATACCCAGTTTCTGGGTTGTGGAGGTCAGGTAGGCAGTCGCTCCATGTAAAATACTCGTATTCAGCTGCATCCGGTTAGACTGGAAGTCGACCCCAACTTGGTTGGGAAAAGGCTAGGCAGAAGATGAATGTTAAGATAGTTAAGTTCTGGAAAAACAAAAGCGAATCCCGCTTAGCACGCGGGACGAAATTCGCTCGCGCAGCGTGTTTTTAGTCTCAACTAACTTTCATGGAGGTATTCAAAGTGACGCGAATAGTTACGTGACTTCTTATACCGAAATCCCATGATCCGCGATTTTGCGGACGGACACCGACGAGCCCGGACAACGGACCGTGGGAAGGTGTACGTGAGGGGTAGCGCAGACATCGGAAGTTTCTCGGTGCGCGGTGCGTGGCGGCCTGTGGTCGTCTGCCGTGCGTGTCCGTCCGCAAGATTGCCGATCGTCGGATTCTACCATTAGAGTGCTACATGGATCTTTTGACGACTGATTGCCATTCAGTCCCTCGTCCCACACGGTTTCGCCTCAGTGTGGCGAAGGCTTTATGTAGGACGTACTTACGTAGATATTATAAATCTTCCCGAAATACCGCTCACCGAAAGGACGGTTTTCCGATAACACTCTACTCCGACGGTTAGTTGAACGAAAAAATAATTGGCCGATGAAACGTTTCGCCGAAAATATTATTTATCGACGGTTGGTAGTCCGAATGAATCCTTCGCCGATGTACCGGTTCACCGAAAACACTCTTCAACGACGATTGGTTAAACGATCGAATCTTTCGCCGATAGCACTCGTTGTAGGGGAATTCTTTTGCCAAATGGATAGTTTTTCTTTCAGCTTGACAACACCCTTAGGTCTTGTAGAAGTCATGTTAAAAATACAGGTAATAATAAAATAATACATGGAAGTGTGGCAATAGAAAAAAAAACAAAGTAAAACTTTGTTTTTTTTTAACGTAACAATGTATGTATGTAACAATAAGAAAATTAATCAAAAATGCAAATTTATATTGTTTTTTACAATAAAGAATATGATTATGATTATTATGATTTCACTATTGGAACTGTGACAATAGAAAAAATTAAATAAACTGTGCGAACAAAGCAAGAAACAAATAAAAGTAACACAACGTGATACTTTTACACAATTTTTGAAGTTATAATAAATAGTGAGTTATTATTATTATTTGTACTTATAATTATTTTAATTCTTTATTGATATAAAAAAAAAAAAAAATATCTTGTTTTTCAGGTATAGAATATGGACCAATCCACCTAAGAAAGATTCAATATTCATTTCACTCTTTTGTGATAAGTGTGTTTGTATCCTAGCATCATATTCAACCTGTGCATTACGTCTACGCTTTGGCATGGGTTCCGAGGAGTTGATTCGTTCAATGACACATTCTGTATGCTTCTGCTCTTTAGCAAATTCAATAATTGTGTTATAAATGTTCCATTTTTTTTTTATGGAGAAGCGTGTTCCATCGTTCATGCCACGATTCTAATGCATTTTGTATCCTTGGAACAGAAAGTGTGCGATCGTAAACTGACCACATGGCTGGTGGAAATAATGCCTGATTTCTTTTTATCATCAAACCCGTGTTAGTTCTTTGCTGCGTGTGATGCGATCCAATATAATATTTCTTAAACCAGTGGCCAATTTCAGCTGCTTCTGTCGGCAATATTTTATTTTGGATGATTTCGAAGGCTTCGGATATCTCAGCGGGCTCAAGAAAAGCGAGGGCAACTAAGTGTCTGATTTTGTGCGCAAATGTGAAATCTTCAGCATATCGCCTTGCGAGACCCTCTGACTGGACATGACGCCAAATACTTTGGGTCAAATGAAATAAGCATAGCCTGTGGGCGCAGTCTGGAAACTGTCGTTTGACTGCATTGATCACTGCTACTTCAAAATCAGTTAATATATTAGCTAGTGACAAATGGGTATTTAATGTATTGATCGCATATCTTTTCAAAATCTCCAAAAATATGAAATAACAGCTTTCAGTCTTATGTGACAGTAGTGCGTATACCATAGGTAGAAATTTATTTGTGCCTCCTGCAGTTCCCACTAAAACATGAATAGAAAAAATTTGACAGAACGGAGTTGGACAACTCGAAAATAAATAAATTTGCATTTTTGATTAATTTTCTTATTGTTACATTAAAACTTTGTTTTTTTTTCTATTGCCACACTTCCATGTATTATTTTATTATTGCCTGTATTTTTAACATGACTTCTACAAGACCTAAGGGTGTTATCAAGCTGAAAGAAAAACTATCCATTTGGCAAAAGAATTCCCCTACAACGAGTGCTATCGGCGAAAGATTCGATCGTTTAACCAATCGTCGTTGAAGAGTGTTTTCAAACCGAAATCACCCTATAGACTCTATAGGATGATTGGTAGTTAGTAGGTTTAGTAGGTAACACTTTAGTTTCTATGAACAAAAATATCTCAAAGTCAAGAGACAGCCTGACCTGCGAGAGGTTCTCGAATCCTCACTAAGTTCTCCTGAACAAATCAGGTTATATGAGAATTACCTACTACTGCACTTAATGTTTTTAATTTTTTTTTTTTTTCTCAAAGAAGTCCTAAATAAAAGCGGGCTGTTGGATTTTCAACTCTTGGCGCTGACCCAAACGCTGGAAATCCAAGGGCCCGGTTTAGGCAGGTTTTCGTTTAGGCGTTGTCTGGTGTAAGTGAAAATAAGCATTCATATTAAATATGTATTTTAGGAAAAAGCAATACCATTATATTGTCAATAACATACAAGGATAAAATGGATGATGAATCGGTTGTCAGTCACATGTAACATCCAACGACCCACGCTAGAGATGACAGGAGGTACCTGTTCCGATTTCAAGGACATCACACATGAATGCGTTGAGTGTAGATGGGGTATAATAACTACGTACTTATGTAAGTATAGGTATAAACAACGTATTTTCCTTACACATTAAATATTCATTTTTTTACCGCAACGGGGAAAATCTTCGCTTTCTAAAAAGAATCAGCTGTTTCCTACATTTATGTTCGCATTTCTCGTCAATATGTAGGGAAAAGCTTTTTTTTTTTTCGTGATTTCAAGATCGGTCCCTTAGTGAAAGTTGTTCATAATGATGAGTACAATGACCTCTTAAGAGGATTAAAACAAATAAAATTTCACCCTGTATAGAGAAAGGGGAAAAAATCATAGGGCATCAAAAATTCGTCTGCCTTGTTTTATTTAGATTTTTAGATTTTTTTCCAAAAGGAGAAGTAAAGTCACTAATTGCAGATACTTTTGTTGTCACTTTCAGAGCCAGCAAACAAAGTTGTGATCAAAAATATAGATAAATATTTATTGCATAACTGTGTACATGCTATGAAAAAGGTAAAAAAAAAAATAGGCTCAACAGTCTACCCATGTCGGATATGCAATCGTAAAACTAAGTGATGAGTCAAAACTACGAAGTTCGTGATGTTTATCTGATAATAAATACTAAGGCGCGTCCGTTTTCTTTGGTGATTTATCGCCCGAAACCAAGGCTAAATGTTTTCGATGAAAGAAATTATGTTCGTGATTCAATATCTCGATGTTTCTGAATTTTCAGCATCAAAAAGTTTTTTTCTTGGATTCTGTTCTTTATGCAGCTAACATCAAGGTTTCTTTTCTAAATAAAACAGCGGAAATATTATAAAATAACATTTTTATTTCGTTCATCATAATTATCATTGAAGCCATATCGATTACATATTACATACATCCACTTAACACTAAGTAAACAATTACGTCACTTATAATTAACATTTAAACACATCGTAACATTTACTTACAAAATCACATTCATCTGGCACTCGAGTCATACAATATGACGTCATTTTTCATACAATTTTACTCCACACTTTAATAATTTATTATTCTTAATTATATTTTTCAGTGTTGTTTAAAAAAATATTCTTTAAGCAATCTATGAAGAAATTTTGAGAGAAAATATAGGAAAGAGGAGAGGAGAGGAGTTTTCCTTAGAAAAAGATAATTATCCACATTTTTTTCTAAGTAGAGGCTTTTAAGACATTTATTATTAAGCAACACTATCTGAAAATTCCAATTTAGTAATCTAGCGACATCTATTAGATACAAATGACATAAGTTTTATTAATTCTAGTTTTTATGATACAGCATGTTCTTAAAAAATATTTTATTATTCTATTGAATTAATCGAACTGTGGACGACATGGAACATCCATTTGAATATTTAAATGAAAAGAAGAAGAAGTATCGAAAAAATACGTCAAGATTATATTTCACAACATCGATTTCACAATAGCAGAAATGTCAAAATTACTAGCTAATTCGAAAGCGCAACCCAATATTTTCCAATCAACACGTCTAATGCATTATAATGCCTAAGAGTTTTACACCCTGTATTATCCATAACGCGTTTTCAATACAGTATACGTAATATAGTTAGCATGTACATACTTACACAGTAAAAAATAAATAGTTCGGTTCAATAGAATTTTGCAGTTTGGCTTAAAATACAAAAAATGCTTCAACAAAAGCAAAAATGCTACAACAAAAACTGCGTATATTGAGGCATTTAAAAAACAACCAAGTTTGGATGCTAAGAGGTAAACAAAAATAAATATAGCGAGTATCATCTGAGAAAACAGCTCTAAGAACGTGGATGTTAAAAGTTAAACTTAACAAAACAGGTGAAAATGTAAAACTATTAATTAAAGATAGAGTTGATACTTTAGTTGAATCAGGAGGTTTATCACTAGAATTGATATCGAAGATTATTTTTTACACAAAATGTTAACTTTAACATTTCACATCGTAATTTAACATTGACGAATTTTGCTTCAAGATAAGATATAAAATATTATTACCGATAGTTATTTTATTAAGACATTTAAATCGATATCTACTCCAATAAAAGTCTCCACTTTTCTTAGTACAAAAAATATTTATATTACCGAATGTCTTCTAATATTTACAATATAATTCGCTATCATTGCTCAGATTCCATTTTATCTGTAACATACATTTGAATACAGTATAACATCTATGTTTTTTATTTATAATTGTGGTATAATAGACGAATATTTCTTTTTCATGCTTGTCGTACGGAATTTCGGCTTCAAGGAATTTATAAACAATGCTAAATATAAATAAACATCTAATAATTAACTGAGGTAACTATACTTTGAAAATAAAATAATCAGTACACATACTTAAAACTACTAATAAACCTATCGTTATAAATATTGCACACAATACACTAGGACCAAAATCTGTTGGTCGCTCTATAAATACAAATCAATCAATTTTAAATCCTAACTGAAAGACACAAAGTTTAAATTCACTGAAGCCACGTCGTTAACAAAGCCATGAACTAACTACTGTTTTGGTGTTTGATCCTTTTTGCTGGCCTGGACGGACTGAAAGTCCTCAGGAACTCTTAAACTAACTTATTTAAATTATATCTAGATATCTATATGCCTTCTGGCTCTTCACTTAACTACTGACTTAATTACTTTGGAATAAGGAACATAATACAGAAACAATTTAAACAAATGAGCCCTTTAACGGCCGTGATTACCTATAACAATGGTAAAACAGGGAATTCAGAATTCTGTGGAACTTTTCAGTTTGTCTAGCAGGAAATCACACAATATCTTTAGTACCTAGGTATTATAAATATATAAAGTCGAAAATGGCTCCCCCGATTTGGAGGTTTTTTTTTTAATCCACTGGAAAAGTCGGAAATCGCACGGGCGACGCCGGGATTAGACGGCTAGTTATGAATAAAACTTATAATTAAAATTATGAAAGAAACGAGACATGCTTCTGAACATGATGAGTTATCTTTTATTTCTAATTGGCTCATCTGCTCATTGCTCTCGGCCCGGCTGCGAAATAAATTTGATTTGAAGAATTTTATTATTTTACTACTATGGACATTAAATCAATTATTTAAGACCCGATTGTAAGACTACACAGTAAACACATCAATTTTAAAGTAAACATAATTTGAATAGTTGGCTACGAACGCTTTATTCATTCGGAACTAGTCGAGGAGCTAGGCTTTTTAGATCAAACTGCAGTTATTTTGCTAACTTTTAAGTTAACCATATTTGTTGATGACGACTTCTATTTTCAACGCTATACATTGTATTTAGTTAGTAGTCGTGCGAGCAGTTTTTATGTACGGTACACATTATTCATAATTCTAAAACTTAATTATAGTTTTTATCAATTAAAAAGCAGTCAGCTTTTGTCTAATCAAAAATTAAATTCCTTTTGCATCGAATCCGTATTATGTACAGACTTAAAATTAATTTGGTTCTACAATCATCTATTTTTTTTTGCAATTTATACAATTTCGGAATTGGTATTGTATTAAATTTTTGGGTAGGTACTGATTTGTAAAATACGCTAATTTGTCGAGGCCAGGTTTTAGATTTTATTCAAGCGTATACTACATTTAAATTTTACTATTCACGTACCTATTGGTATTTATTTATTTGTCACTTTGCTGTTTATTACTTCATTGCTGTGTTACAAACCTTAATTGATTTTTTGTGTGATAAAGTGCCAAGTCCAACTAATTATGAAGAGGATTCGGATTCGAGTGAAGAGTTCAAGTAGAATGCTAACGCGATAGGTATTGATTTTTTTTATTTTTCTGCTGGTTACTTTACTTTTAAAAACGTAAAATATAAATCAGTGCCTACCCTAAAGTTGTTGCAAGTGCATCTAAATTATTTACATTGCCACATAATCAACCTTACGCACGCTCAATTAGCATTTACATTATTAAATGGTCTAGTAAATGTCATATTTAAATGCAGTGCATTTAGGTCTATTATTTTATTATCTATATGTGAGTAGAACTCTTTAATATATAGAAAGATTAAATTAGATCATCAATTTCTATCCTTACCCCGGTTAGGTATACAGGATTCTGTACATTTTTATTATAATCTTAATATTAATGTTTGTGCTAAGTAATACAAATGCTTATTTTGGTACTCCCTTCAAATGTATTTATATTACGTTCACTTATAGTCGTAACAAAGTCATTCATATTAAATATCATTATCACCTTATTATTTTATTTGAAAATATACATTTCACCTCAATTCCTAACGTTAGCATGTACAGTTTCTATTTCGTTCTCAGGTTTGATGTTCATAAAAAAAAAATCTTTACCACAAGCAGATATGTTTTTCTGATTTGACTAGGACAATCCTTTAATTATGTAATCGCATAATTATACTTAAAACATACTAAAATTACTTTATAATTATTAAAAAAAAACAACACAACGTATAAAATTTCTTAAATTATAGTGCGACTAATTTTGATACTTTGGCAGGCACTTTGGTATTGAAGAAAACGGAAAGAATAGTGCCAAGAGTTTTCAGAAATTGACAAGTAAAGGTTAAGACTAGCTTGAAATTTTGGTAGTGTTAATTGTTAAATTATCTAGATGTAAGTGCTGAGAGCTTGTCTAAAGTCGTGGAGGGCCGCTAGAAGTTGAGGAGCAGTTGGTCTGGCCAGAGGAGCCAAAGTCCAGCACCACGACATTAACCCGTACCTGGTAAATAAAACAACTAATATTGAAGGTTCCATCGAAATATCTGATCGGGAAATTGTAGATGTACCAACCCACTACGCGTTTTTCAAACAAAACAAACAAGAAAAGTAAAATTTCAAAATAAAGGCAAAGATGAAAATTGAATGTACTGCATTGTATCCATCCCAAAAAGATTCTTTAATCAAATTAAGAAAGGACTTAATAAGGCTTTAAATATTTAGGATGCAAAATCACAATCTGAAGCTCAAAATCTGGAGGAAACTCCCACAATTCTTTTCGAAAATGAAATGGAAAGCTAAAACGATGTCAATACCAAAGCAGTCTTTGGCAATGAAAAGTCTTTTAGTAAATTGCGTTTTCGCCTCGAAGTTGACACTTTTCAACGCCGCTTTTAAGTTGGATTGAACTTTTAAATCGGTGCAAACATTTAAACTGATGCGACTTTCTTTTGAACTGTCTGATAGTTGGATTTGCATAGTAGATATATTTGATGTATCTATTATAGTAGGGATGTATGAATTTTTAATTTTAAAATAGCATCATTATCATCAATAGAGAGTTTCGTTATAATTTTAATTTAGTTTTTTGCATTGTCAATGTATTCATTAGTTAGATGTTTAATTATTCTCGTTTGAATCAAGGTTAACTTGTTAAGCCAACTTTATTTAAATTTTCAAAGAAATCAAAATCACAATCGTAATGAACATCTTTATCAAAATTAATTCTAATTTTAAAAAAATGTTACTCACAGTTCATCAGGACAGTTGTGCGGTTGTGAAGGTCGGTATCCTCCACTCAAGAATGCTCCGACATCTGCTGCATCAAGCTCTGCCAATGGTGATGCTCCAAGAGTTGCTAGCTCCCATAGAGTTATTCCTAATGACCACTGAATAGAAAAAAAATATTACAGAAACCTTAATAAAATTGTAAAAAAATATTCTCAACAAGAAAAATGTTTATTTATTATTAAAAAAGTTGGGCGTTACTGGATCCGACCTCAATTTTATTTTATAAGGACTTATTGATTCTTGGAAACAATAGGTTTACAGTCAACGATTTCTTTTCTGAATGTTTGTTCTAAATACAAAACTTCATTTAAAAAAAATTGATAAAGTCTTTTAGAACCATCATCCATTAGACCGTATTGTTCTGTATTCCGATTTCGTATTTCTCTAAAATCAAAAGTAACGTTTCCAAATCTTACCACATCGGATGCTGTAGTGTACTGATTTTGCAACAACGTCTCAGGAGCCATCCATTTGACGGGCCGGTTCTCATTGTCACCCAGACAATGGTAGTCATCAGGAAACAGGTCCCTTGATAGACCATTGTCTGTCACCTTCAGCCTTAATTTCTCGTCCACCCTATATTAGAAATGTAAATTTTTAATGTCATTGTTACTTAAAGATCCATGAGTAAAAAACATGAAAACTATAATGCATGTATGCCATGTACAGGGTGTTAGGGTAAACACCGTTATCCTTGCACCCAGTGGTTTGGTTTCATTTATAAAACGTAAAATCAATGGAAAATTACAACTTTTGTTTTCTTTTTTTTAAAACTACATTTTTCCACAAAAGACGCAAGTTCGTTGCTCTATGCGCTAGGGCAACGAACTTCCGTCTCAACAATGGCGGGGGGTGCGGGACGCGACCTGACCGGCCTCGAGCGCGACCCCTCCCTCAGTTAGTTAGCTGCTTCGCTAGCGAGCACGGTGTCGGATGGAAACTTTTTAAAATCTTTTAATGAAAATAACGTTTTTTTTTTGTTGTTTTCGGTAATTTATGTTTATATTTAAGTCAACTACCCATGGTTTGAATGACAAGACTGTTTACCCTTACAGCCTGTATATGTATGAGCATACGTGATATTTTGTTTATGTTTATCTTGATATGAATTTTAAAAAACATTTGAATACTAATACAAAAATAATAATGTCAAGAGAAACATACAAATAAATGACTTTGACTTCGATACTCAAGAATATAAAAATACTAGCTATAGCCCGCGATTTCGTCTGCGAGGCAGGATGAAAAGTAGCAATGTGTTTCTCCAGGTCTACCCATGTGTCAAATTTCATCCAAATCCGTTCCGCCGTTTTAGCGTGAAAGCGTATAAAACAAACGAACAAACTAACTTTCGCATATACAAGGTGGAGACGACAATACAACAAAAAATGAAACTCCGTATATCTGATCACGTTTTCGGTCTACATACAAAAAATTAATCAAATATATCCAATAGTTTAGTTACGATAGCTAGTCAAAGATCGGCAAACCCTATACTCGGCCCATCACTACTACTTAGTTTGTTTGAAAAAATGATTTTTTTAATTTCGATGTTAGGATTTATTTGATAGTTCCAAAATACTCTTATGCATTAGTATTGCCAGTGTTTTCATTTATTGTTGTATTGTGATCTCCACATTGTATAATGTTCCGATTGATATTACTCTGTGTCAAGGAATATGTTTTGCTCGTCCTGTTCATCGTTTATGATTGATTAGGATTGATTGGTTAGGATTACGAGGCGGAGGATATTTTGGGTATTTTGGGCCTATGCCCAGCAGTGGACTGCGATCGATTGAAGTCAAAGTGACGTCAAATTATTTATTTTAACGAGACTATTTTAAATTATTTTTAAAAGTCAATAATTAACAAAAAAAAGAGAATTGCCCAGGGCTTTCTCTAAACAGCGAGCCTCTAGTAAACAAATCGTCATGATTGCAGGAGCTATACCAAATTTTCTTTGACCCAGTTTGAACTGGGTTGGAAATAATTTATTTTTACAAAGAACCCCATGATTATAATTATTCGGCACTCTACTGAAGTTGGCAAGTTAAACTTCTTATCTGGAAAATTAGAGTTTAGAAGATACGGAGTTTGAGGAGCCGTTAGACTAATGTTTATTTTATAATGTTGCTGAAAACTACATGTTTTAGCATAAGTAGTAGTTAATGAACAAAAATCCAATACATTTTCATTAAAGAACTCGAACGGACACACAACAACAACTAAGTAATAAGAGCCGCACAGGTCGATCCATCAGGTTAAACTACGCTTGCCGGGGTTGGTCCGTGGATGGGTGACCATCTTTACATACCGAGACTCCTCCGTGCCTCGGAAAGCACGTTAAGCCGTTGGTCCCGGCAGTCATTTGTGGATCTTTGACAGTCGTTACGGGTCGTCAGAAGCCCGAAAGTCTGACAACCAGTCTTGCCAAGGGGTATCGTATTACTGGGTTGTGGAGGTCAGATAGGCAGTCGCTCCATGTAAAATACTGGTATTCAGCTGCATCCGGTTAGACTGGAAACCGACCCCAATATAGTTGGGAAAAGGCTAGGATAGTGAGTGAACTCGAACTGACATATCTATACATTATTATAAATTAAAGTCGTTTCGGGTCTGTCTGTGTTATTTAAACCACGCAACAGATTTTGATGAGGTTTTCACCATCGTTTAGAGAATTTATTACGGAAATATGTGCATAAAGTTACATGTAAGTAACTAAGAAATCTTGATGTTTTGTCAAGTCGTAAAAACCGTGCGAAGCAAGAGCGGGTAAAAACTATAGCAAGTAGAAGAAAATGCACTTGTGTATGAAAAAAATGGCGATGGATTAATTCTATTCCCTTTCAATATTAAATTATTAGTAGCTTTTACGTTGATGCTTCGCTATCTTTTTCTTTGATAGCTCGGAGTTAATTAGCTCATTTTATAGTATCCCATACATATGGTATGTACAGGATATAAAACGACCCATCACGTAGCCGTTATCTAAGCATTCTGTTTATCAAACTAAATAACATTGAGCAAAAATTATTTCTGGGAAACGACTTTTTTTTTGGTGTGAAAAATTGCTGTTTATGGTAGCGCGCAATGTAACGCACGAATAAATCGCTGTTTATGGTAGCGCGCAATGTATCGCACGAAAAAATATTGTGCTTTTGGGTGCATAATATAACGGAGTAACGTACAGAAGTTGTGGGGGTTTTAAAAGTTATAACATTTAAATGAAACTTGTTTTCCTGAAAAAAAAAGTTTGAAGTTTGACCTTCAATAGGTACCTCCGAAACCAGAAGGTTCCCAAGTATGGGCCAGTACAAAAAATGATCACAATGACTGGTACAAGTGTCTTTTGACACACGTTGTTAAGTTATACTTGGACCGTGTCCCGAATACCTACTACTCACCGAATAAATAAAAAAATGAAACCGAATTTGTATGAAATTAGCTACCAAGTACTTAATTTTTTTATCAATTTATATACACACGTTATAACAGACAAGAAAAAAAGAACAGAAAAATACGTACAAAGGTGATACTTATTTTTAAAGAAATCTCTTCCTCTACTATCACTACTAGTAGTAGATAAAGATGTACAGTCACGGACTTTAATTGACGAGCCACCTGGTACTGTTCGCATTTTAGCCGTGTAATGCAAATCGGGTTTATTCGGTTCCCGACACGCAAAGTGTCATAATGTCTTCGTATTAGAAGAAGAAAATTATATTTCATATCTTTACCGGTTGGCTAACCTGAGAGCAGAACTACAAACTTGACAGCAGTGACTACTCAAAGTCAACCAATTGCAGGTCTAGCAATAGTAACCTAGCAACGATAAACAATTGTTGCTAGGTTACTGCTAGCGTACGGAGAAATTCTCTGACATCGATATTTGAACTGTCACTGTCTTCAGAGTTTTCAGAATTATTGAGTTAATTAGCTATGATTCAAAGGAGGTCAGTATCAAATAGATTGGATAAACTTAATGCAACATTGTATTTATTCTTATCATTAAGACCTTATTAATCAACCTCTATGGATAAGACTATTTCCGATTGAAAGTAATTTATTTGTCATCTTGATATTTCAACTGTCACTGTCTTCAGTTATGTTTTCATAATTATCGAGTTAATGATCTATGATTCAAAGGAGGTCGGTATCAAATAGATTGGATAAACTTAACGCAACATTGTATTTATTTTTATCATTGAGAACTTATTAGTCAACCTCTATGGATATTTCCGATTAAAAGTAATTTATTTGTCATCTTGATATTTCAACTGTCACTGTCTTCAGTTATGTTTTCATAATTATCGAGTTAATGAGCTATGATTCAAAGGAGGTCGGTATCAAATAGATTGGATAAACTTAATGCAACATTGTATTTATTTTTATCATTGAGAACTTATTAGTCAACCTCTATGGATATTTCCGATTAAAAGTAATTTATTTGTCATCTTGTTTACGAGCTTGCGATTTGAGTTCGTGTTTAATCGTGTAATCTCGTGAATGTATGAAAGTAAACAAGATGTCAAATAAATTACTTTTAATCGGAAATATCCATAGAGGTTAACTAATAAAGTCAACCTCTATGGATATTTCCGATTAAAAGTAATTTACTTATTTGTCATCTTGTTTACGAGCGTGCGATTTGAGTTCGTGTTTAATCGTGTAATCTCGTGAATGTATGAAACTGCAAAATTGAAAAGTTTGAAGGTGGCTCATCAATTAAAGTCCGTGACCCGGTGTCTAAATCTTTATGTAGGATTCGATTCGATTCTATTCGGTGTGTGAGATTAAATGGGAACGTAATCTTTTAAAATCAAAAGTCCTTTATTCAAACTAGGCTGAGAATCAGCACTTTTCGAACGTCAAAATTACATAAGACAGTCCCCCAAAACGCCCACCCTTCACCACTACTTCCTAGTACTTTAACTGGGAAGAAGAAGTGGCGCAACAAACTCCCCAGCAGCTTTGGTTGTGAACCAGTACACTTATAAAACGTAATGCTACTTACACACAATTCCTGGCGGCGATGTCAGCGTGTACCAGCCTCTGTACGTGCAAGTACGCCAGACCACAGGCCACCTGAGCTCCTAAGTCCACTAACTCTCTCGTCGCCGGGGCCGCTTGGTGGCCTAGCCGGCAGGACGTTAGGAACCTGGTAGAAAAAGAGATCATTTATTTGTGTTAACAAATAAATATGGTTTGCAATTGGTCAATCGTCATCCTGAGGATGTGACACGTGTCGATTTCTAACAGGGTTTTTTATAACTCTTGAAGAATAGTTAAAGCGGAATAGGTTACTAAATATATCTACGTCTATTGTATTTTGTATTAACACATAAAATAACGCCTGTAATCCCCGAAGGGTCACGCAGACGTGTACATATAGTGCACCCACATGTTGTGTTGTTGCCAGTTATGTTGTAAGTCCCATGTAATAGGGGGCGGGCCTATTGCCATCAATCGGGCACAAATCCAGACTCCAGGCTGCTACTGAGAAATTTCAGATGGAAAGAGCCAATAACACTTTGCCCGACCTGGGAATCGAACCCAAGACCTCAAGCTCAGCAGCAGCGCTTGCGACCAGTAGACCAACGAAGCAGTCAAGTAGAGTTAAGTTATTTGTATTCATCCATGTAAAATTATAATAGCCCAGTCTATGACTGCGCAAGAGCACATCTAAGCTCTCAACTACTCTGAAAAGTCATCGAATGCAGTCGCTGTATCCGAAATCCACATGTCGACAATCTCGAGAGCCAAGTCAAGATACTTGATGTGTTTATCTTTCTCTATTTATCGGCTTTCACGAGGTTCCCGTCATTCGGGACCGTTATGTCAGTCACTATTAAAACTACATCAAAAACAGGACTTGCCCATTTAATGACGTTGCAAACTAACTGGAAAGAACAGTTGATAGATCCTTACCTCTTAAGATTCGAAGAATGAGAAGGACAGCAATAAACTAGGAGTGGCTTCCGCGCCTCTTCGGCACATGCAGCCATCGGTGTGAGCACATTCGTGTGAACTAAACCGAAGAGTCGTAACCCTTCGGCTACTAGTAACGCTGCCTGCATTGCTGATGCCGCATCTAGGACAAAATATCGACGTGTTCATTTTTCAATCGTATTGAGAAGATGAAACCATTTATAAATAACACGGCAGAATGAGTTTTCATTGTAATTTATTTGGCCGCTAAAACAATATCTATCGTGATATTGTTAAGTTATTTGTATTCATTCCAAGTAAAGTTTCTACCCACAATTTCACGACAGTAATGTACTATTTATAGTAACATTGCCGACCGTATCGTCACTTGTTTTTGACCAGAACAGCAATTTCGATTTATTTCGAAGAAGGTTGTCAAAATAAGGCTCGAATTTCCAAGCATGTTTGAGAAAATATCAATAAACCGAGTTTTTCTTTTGTTTTCAAATGCTGATCTGGAAAATTGCAGTAGGTAAGTACCTACTTGATATTTTCCGCCTGAAATAACCTCGCTGCTTATCTGCCGAGATGAGATCAAAAGCAATCCTGTTAGCATAAAAAATGCTCATATACGAGAAGCATCGCCAATGTACTGTAGAGCCTGCATCCAATATAAGTTGCAATATTTATGGTCTGCTGATTTCGGGATCGATTGAATTTTCTCGCGATATTTTTTATTGATAATCGAGACGCAATCAATTATGTTTTTTTAATACTTAATATTTTACCGTCATGATGAGTAATGATATAAGTTTGCAAAAAATAGTAATAAACTGTACGGGGAACAGAATGTATCAATAATAAGCACCGATACATACTCGTACCATACAAAAATGTTATCTAACTTTACTGCTTATTTGGAATTTAATTGAATTGTGAAAGGATGTAAAAAAAATATGCCAATGGCCTATATATAGGGTATAGTGTTAAGACACTGACAACAGACAAACTGTGGTAAAGTCGCGCGACGCGACGCCGCCGCATTGTTCGCCGTGAAGTTTTCTCAGAAATTGTTTTGTTAAAATTCGCGTCGTTCGGCGAATCGCGCCAGTATGTAAGAGCCTTAACGCTTGTAATGTATTGCAAAATATGAAGCAATCATCGATTTATTAAAAAAAATGTTGAATAATCGAAAATTAAAAACAACCAAGTTCTGCATTCAAATAAGACGTTCTTGTTATTATTTAAAATACCAACGTACCTTATATTATATTATTATTATTATTATTTATTATTATTATATTTGATACTGATATTTTGGATTAGAACTCAAGGTAACAGGTTACCGTTAATTTGTATCGAGTTTTTTTTTTCTAAACTTGTTTTTGGAACTACCAAGTTCTGAGAAATAAGTTCAAGATTAACATATATTTTTGCCGCTACCACAGGTTATATAGGTAGATTTTTTATTTAAGTCAACCCTACTTTTACCATTTGCCTGTTGTTAGCGCCTTAACCTTAGATAGAAAAAGATGAAATAATGATTGCACGTTTAAAAGTAGAAAGATGCTGGTAAATAGAGGATTATGATCTCCATTTCATAAAAAAAAAAAAAATGTTATGATTACATGCCCTTATTTTCACGATTTGAATAACAGCTAGAGCACGAACAACGAAATAGTATGTCAATAGCCAACTAACTGTTCCTTTCAGGCCGCAGAGTGATTTCTACCCACAAGAGGGGTTAAAAAAAAGTACCACTTTAAAGCCGGATTGTAAACCCTCGCCGCAAAAACCGTTCGAATGTAACCCTTTGAGCTGCACAATATGTATCCAAATAGCCAATGTTCAGCACAGTCAACCGAAATGGTTTGCTATTGTAGAGTTCAGGAATATTGAATATTGTAGAACGTCGTTTGTGGCTTTATGTTGGTAATATTACTACTTTTGCCCTTGGCTTCGCCCGCGTGGAGGTTGGAAATTATCCCATGGGTACTTTCTAATGGCATAAAAGTACCCTATGTTCTAACCCAGGTCATGGTCTGTGCCAAATCAGTTCAGCCGTTTTGGAGTGAAAGCGTAACAAACAAACTCACTTTCACAATTATAATATTACTAGCTTCCGCCCACGGCTTCGCCCGCGTGGTATGTCGATAAAAGCCTTAGTCCTTCCCCGGGGTGCCATCTGTCACCTTGCAAAAATTTTACCGAAATCTGTTCAGTGGTTTAGGCGTGAAAAGGTAACATACAGACAGACAAAGTTACTTTCGAATTTATAATATTAAGTTTGGATAGTTAGGTTTGAACTGTTAGTTCTTTGATGGAGGTAATAACAAAACATTCTATCTACAATAAAAGTCACAAGTACTCGTGCAATAAGAATAAGAATACTTTATTTGTGAAACATACAAAGAACTTAAAAATTAGGTAGTGCGCTATGTTTTGCCAATGGTGACATAAAAATGATGAATATAACGATTAATTGATTAGGTCCTATTGAATTAAAATGATACATTTATACCCTTACCGTCAATATAAAATGAAAATGTTAAATGAAATAGTGCCATTTCATCTAACATTTTCATCAAAATCATCTTGGAACGAATTCATTGTTTTCCCGATCTCATAGAAAAGTGGCGAAAAAAAGTGAATTATATAATTACCAATTATTGAATCCACTTTTTTCATGCACGATAAAAACATAATAAAATTATCATAAACTAACCTGTAACAGTCTTCACAACCACCTCCTCGTAGGTGTCTCCTTTCTTGAAGACTCCTTTGTAAACTCTGCCGAAGGTTCCTTCATGCACCAGGATCTCTAAGCGGATGTTGGATCGAGGAGTGGTCAGCAGATGGAGCTGTTCCGCCGGGTCCGTGATCCGATCCTTTGTAATGGTTTGCTGAAAATAATGTGGCTATTAGCACTACTATATAGAAGAGCAGTGATAGCCTAGTGGTGTGACCATCAGACTGCCAAGTAATAGGTCTCGAGTTCGAACCCAAGCCACGCCGCTCTGATTTTTCAGATTCATGTGCGTATTGTATAATTATCATTTACTTCAATAAAACTAAAACCCAACAACTTTCACAGACAGAAGAATAAAACTGCTCTCCAACAATGTAAAACTACACAGAAAACTCCCCCAAATCAGCAAGTCTGTAACAAGGCTAGTACTCTAAAAAGTGCCACCGAACTGCATATCCAGTTAATGCAGACGTGAACTGGACCAGTCCTTAGTTAGAGACAGGTGCGCTCACATAATTGCATTGAGCCGGACGGCGTCCAACGATATCCTTAATCTAGTTTGCGAGATGGTAGGTAGCTTTGCAGGGGTGTTGCAGCGAAGCGATTTTGTCAGAGTGCTTGGATAGTCGAGGAGACGGTAGATAAATAAATAATGCTTTAATGAAGAGAGTATGGTAGTGCTTTTGTTACCCGACTACGGTCAAGCAAAAAGAGGGTTATGGTTTTGACCTGTATGTATGTATGCATCTTCTAAACTACTCATCGTATCGTTGGAAGGCTATGTGACGTCACAATAAATTGAATATGGCGCCTTTTGGAGGACATGTGTTTCAACTACAATGTTAAGTTTTTTTCTCGGCATAAATTCATTCCAACTACGGAACCCTTCATTGCGCGTGGTCCGACACGCACTTGGCTGGTATTTTTTTAATGTTTTTGTTGTGAGCACCTGAGTAGGGGTAAATAATAAAATGTGATGACAGGATTCTATACAAGAATTTTTTTTTTACGCAATCAATTTATTGACAAAGAAGATACTTTTGACGTTCAAAATAAAAACATCAATCATTTATTTGTACACAACCGTTCCACTTTCATTCCTCCCACAAAATTCCCAATTATGAAATAAAATTGGCGTCAGAAATCTTCAAATAAAATTTCCTCGGCTTTGTATCCAAAACCGTCTCGTTTAATACGAAACTTCTTATTTACACCTCCGTTCATTAGCGATCCCTCCTCAGTGAGGAACTGCGGACACTAATTCATATTTCCTGCGAAAGACGTTCAGCGGTGCGATAAATTCACGGACAAAGGGGATTGCAAATTAAAAACTCGGTTCCTTGCCAAGACCAATAATGAAACGACTAATATTGATGGAAGAGACTAGAGCGCGGAATTGTGGATAGTTGAAGCGTGGTTGCATGGCTTGATGTTTTTTTGTTATTATCTTACTTTGATAGTTCTCCTTTTACTTTATCTTTTTAGGAAGAATGATGAGAAATGTCTAAAATAGTAAGGTACTTATATATTTTTTATTAGTTATCAATGTTTTTAGACGCATTAATGTTCACCACATTATTTTTTTTGGGATAGCGATCCAAATATAATTATGTATTCACTCCCTAGTAGGTAGGTACTCAAGTATCGTACGTTATTATTTAAAATATTTCCAGCTAAATTCCGTATTTATGTAAGCGGAATTTATTGTATTCATATTCTACTACCTCATTATTTGAAAAAAGATGGGAAACCATTTTCAAGGAATTTGTATAATAAGCCTACCAAATTGTTATCATTCAAAATTGTAATAAGTACTATATTATATTAGGTAACTGTTTCATTATTTCGTTTTATAAGTACCATTATTGCGTAAACGTGTTTATTGCTGCTCTCTTGCGCTTACCGTGACAAATTACAACAGTGAAAGTGCTCCAGTTTCTGAATCGAGTGCGTTATTTAGCATTATCTGTCACCAGCTCCGGTAGCCGTGATCGTCTAGTGGTTAGGACCCTACGTTGTGGCCGTAGTAACCCAGGTTCGAATCCTGGTCACGGCAGTGATAATACACTGTCGCGGCGGAGCATATCTTTTTGAACATTTTGGTATATTTCTCGCAATTTTCTTTTAATAATTAAAGAAAAATGTAAAAAAAAAAAACAATGAAATGTACAGTCATCAAAAAAGTAGTTATTATTCCAAGTTTCAAAAGGTATTTTATGAATGAAAAAAAAAGTATTTATATATTGAACTACGTTTTCATTATTTTGACCGACGCACTTTTATCATAGTACACACGGCTACATATCACGCTATACTACATTTCCAGTATAAGCAATCTCGCATTATAAAGGATTTCCGTATAATGAGAGGTCAGCTTATATTGGAAATGTATAGCTTGATAATGTGGCCTACCTTTGTGTGTTTGTGTCTTATTAACTATTTCTTTTTTCTCAATTTTTTTCATTTTATTTCAATGAGTCTGGTTTTTTATTACCAATACAAAAAAATAAAAATAATATATATGAATTCGGTATTTTGTTTTATAAATTGTTTTAAACGTCAAAGAAATCTAGTCGCATCTAGCTATAATCTAAAATCTCTGTTTTCAATACTTGTCTAAGAAGAGCGCTAATTGCATTACGTTTGTATCACCTGCAGGGGAGACGGGGTAACTCTGGGTAACTCGTCTTAAATTGGATTCTTAATGAGGTAGAGGGCTCGTTTTATGCACCATTCCTCCGCCCTTGTGATGCAGAAGACTTGTAATGAACAAGGTGTTGTTGTCACGAATATGCTTTGGGATGGAGGGTTGTTTATGGTTTATTGCTGAAAAATAAATATTTTTAACGTCTTGAGAAGAATTGCATAATATATAATATATATTCCACAAAGCACTAGAACTTCATCCATTGGAGAAGTTTAACAGGGCCGGGCTTCAAAAGTTATACCATCTTACTTAGAACCATCATCATCATCTGCCTAGCCTTTTCCCAACTATGTTGGAGTCGGCTTCCAGTCTAACCGGATGCAGCTGAATACCAGTATTTTACATGGAGCGACTGCCTATCTGACCTCCACAACCCGCTAACTGGGTAATACGATACCCCTAAGTAAGACTGGTTGTTAGACGACTCGTAACGACTATCAAAGATCCACAAATGACAGCCGGGACCAGCGGCTTAACGTGCTTTCCGAGCCACGGAGGAGTCTCGGTATGTAAAGATGGTCATCCATCCACGGACCAACCCCGGCAAGCGAAGCTTAACCTGAAGGATCGACCCCAATCTTACTTAGAACCAAAAAATGTATTTTTTTTTGGGAGTTTATCTAGTATGTTTAATTGGTTAATTTATGCCCACAAAGAACGAAAACTTTCTATAGGGTGTTCAATTAACGTTCAAGTACTATCCACAAATCAAACAAACACACAATCCAACAGCAATTCCCACATAACCTCAAAAATAAATTACTTAATTCCGACCATGTTTACCTCTTAAGAAAAAGACTTGGGGCTCCACCACAATTAATTCCGTTCTCGGTTACCTTCGCACGACGTATGGTGCCATTAAAGTGTTTGCGGATTGTTCAGGCAGAGATCAAGAATAACCCCGTGATGTGGGTTAATTTATCTGCGAGAGTGGCTGAATTTAGTGGGGCACTGGGAAGTGGGAATGAGATGCGGAGTTTAAGGTAAGGAATTAAGGAGGATGCACCAAAAGCCCGCGGTATTTGCAAGTCAGTATCAGGTTGTATGTTTATTAGGACTGATGCCTGTCAGGGTTGCGGGAAAGTCCGAATGGGATACCGGGAGCTTGGCAACAGGCAACTGAAGGAACACGGGTGGGTTTTGGGATTTAGTCAGTAAAAGTCTGACCCTTCCGCTCCGCCCAGAGCGGAAGAAGTCATTGGATGATTTCCCAACCTCAAAAAAAAAAAAAGTTTATATGTTGATTAAAGTATGATTCGTGACCTTAGCAAGTATGGTTCTACAGAATCAATGTAAAAACCCTAGCTTTTCACTTAGCGTAATTATTTTCTTAAAATCTGATCATTGTTTATTATTTAGGAGTAGGGTTTGGAAAAGACAAAGTTAAAGTCAATTTGACTTTGACTTTATAATAAGAAAAAAACATGCTATAATGTGACTCTGTTTAGGTAATCTTTACGATTTAAAAAGATTTTACTTGATCACTATATAAAGCCTACTGATCATCATAATTATATACCTACTCAATTCTAAATCGCTATCGCCTTTACCCCAGACTCCGGCCTTCGAAGTCTTCGAGATCGGCAGTAAACTAAAATTTACACCAACACAAAACTAATTTATTATCTGGTAAATTCAGAGGAACATTTACTAACGGTGCCAAATGTCTTTATTAGGTCACGTAATATTACTAATAACACGTATATATTTATTGTATTAACAAAAAAACGCGGCGAGCCATAAAAAAAATGAAAATTGGAAAATATTTGCTACCAGAACAAAAGCGAAACGCGGTTTTATTTTTTGCTTTTTATTTCATATTCTATTAGGCACTTCTTTAGATCCTGAGCTATCCGAATATCAAATAATATTTGGCCAGGAGGCGTGAAAATTGATTCTCTGTTACAATGTATAGTACATAATTTCTGATAATTCTTATAGAAAAATGCTAAAAAAATTACTAATTTAAAAAACTAAAAAAACCCGACTGCAAACACATAACTGAAAAGAGAAAAACAAGCATTATTTATAGAATTTTGGTATCGCAGACGGGATAAACAAAAGTTACACCATATTTCAGGTTATTATTGGTTGTTTTCTATTTTCAGTTATTTTTGCAGTCTGTTAGTTTTTTAAATTACTTTTTTTATTTTCAGCTTTTTAGTTTATTGTAAACTAGCTTGTGCAAGGTTTCGTAGGCGATTTACGAGGTCCGACACAAACATGGCCCATTTTTACGCTATCCAAAATTTTATATACCAATTTATTATTAAGTTTTTGTCTAAACCATATATTAGTGTGAATGTGTAATTAAGTAAATCGAGCCTAAACCACGTAATGATCTTGAAATAATAGCTGTTCGTAATTTTGGATGGTAGCTAGCCACAATGGTAGAAAATTGGCTGCATTATCGACAAAATGGTGCTTTTACGGTAGTTACATAGCACTAATTGTCTAACGACTGTATTGTTTCCACAGACAAATGTGAATTAACATAATTATACCTAATTTAATTAATAAGCTAACATAATTAGTTAATTGTTAACCCACAGGCTTTACTCCTGATACCAAACTACATAGAGTAAATCAGGCGCATTAGAATGAATATTTACTGAACAACATTGTAATGCACTAGTGTTTACCAGCAGTGCATTACAATGGTAATTAATTCTAAAGGTAAACAATTTCCTCAGCGATCTCCTTTAGAAATTAATCATTACTGAACAACAATGAGCACCGCTGGTAAAAACCTAGTTAGTAAATGTTGTCTGCTCAACGCTATCCTCTCAAAATGGCAGCAGTTGTTTAAGTTACTTGGGTAATCAAAAATAATATGAATCTATCGTTCCCACTGCTGGGACACAGGCCTCCTCTCTGTGAGAGGGTGTGGGCCCAGTGCGGGTTGGTAGATGTCACATAATTATCTTCGAATTTTTGGTTCTAGGTCATGCCAGTTTGCTCACGATGTTTTCCTTCACCGTTTTGAGAGCAGTGGTGGTGAAATAATTTACACAAAAGTAAAGCGCCTATCAGGGTTCGAACCTACAACCTACAAGTTATAAGTCGCGGCCGTTAACACTGGGCTACTGCTCACAATGCTAATGCTCAATATGAATCTATAATGACAGTCATTTCCAAGACTTTTACAAAATGATCTCTCCAAGATTCTTACTTTGGAGGCTTGTAATTTACTTTGTTTATTTATTTATTTAAAAGGTTACCCACTAAACGCATACATTAAACGAAATTCCTTGCCATAATATAGATCTCGCAATGCATCTTAATTACAGGAAAGCACTGCACTTACAATTAGCGTAAGCATTGTCCTACTTATTATATTCTTAGCTGAAAACCACCCAAACACCATAAAATTAAATTAAATCTGTGGAACAATTACTGTATGCATCAAGTTTCCAGCATGTTATTCGGCTATTGACAACAAGTTATTTAATTCTGCCACAACACAAGATATTATTGAAGTGAATTCTAAGTATAAGATGCATTTTATAGCACCCATTATGCTACAGGGTAACTAGTGCAATGACCGAATGACGGCATCTCGTCGCTGGCGCCAGACTGACACAGACACTAGCCAGTCCAAGCGACATGCATATTAGAATTGAGAGTTAGTGACCGCTGTTAGGTTTGTTATGCTGAACTAACACTGCGGCGTTCAGGGGGACTACCACCACCGACTACAACAGTATTATTTTAATATTAGGTGGTACTTCAGTGTAGGAAAGAGATGAAGCTCTACAGGACGTATAGCTCCATCTCATTCCCCCACGAAGTAAGATTAAAATAATACTGCTGTAAGCGGCGGTGGTAGGCCCCCTGAGGAGAAAATGTGTACAGAATTCGGATGGATGCAAATCAGATCCTGCAACCCGTCGTTCAAATTAGCACTACAGACACTTCGGACCGAATATTTGGATGTTATTGTGTAGTAAATAAATTCGATACTGTTTTGGATCTTAAAAAAGTGCGCTTCGCGTCGCCTCTCGGTGTGAACTGACCCTAACACTACTTGCGTATTATGGTTCACGCGCTGTGCAGCACTGCGCATCTCAGCGTACTTTGACACGCGTTCAGGCTTGCCTGAAATTATACCATTCCGTGAAGAAAATAAGTTCGATATTTGTTTAAAAGTCCGCGCAGCGTCGCGTCGCTTCACGTCGCGGTGTGAACTGACCCTTATTTGTGATGGCGCTTTTAAGTACGTAGTGCAGTCAGTCTCAAAAAGATGTTTACATCGACAAGAATTCATTTAATTGGTTGCAATTTGTTTTCCATGATACTGTAGTCTCATAATGTAGCTACAATTATGTATCCAATGTGTAATATTATGTTTTTTCGGTATATATTGATAGAATATTATGAAATAAAGATTACAAGACGATTCAATGAATGCTTGTCGATTTTACATATTTTTAAAGCTAACTGCTGTACATCCTAATGATATAGTATTTTTTGGTAGAGGATCATCCTATTAACAAAATATTAGTCATAATTTTTATTATACTCACACTTACTTGTGACACATGCGTAAGATTTGATGCAGCGTAATAAGACACTCTAGACTCCGGTTTAGCATACACGTGCTCTCCTATGTGCGTGGTCGCATACGGAGAAGGTGACCGGCGACTACCTGTTGACAAAGGTTTTAATTGATTATAGTTTCTATTAATAATAATATGGTCGTAATTGGAGGGTTAGGTGATTGTTTCAAGAAGCAAGAATGTATAGGTAGCTTCTTCAACTCAGAATAAAGAACCTACGTAACCGTAGCGTACGTAAGTTTATTACTTATTTAAGAATCACAGTTTCGGTTTTGTAACATATGTAATAATATTCATAATTCTTTATTATTTATTAATAACTAGCTGCGCCACCCGCGGTGTCACCCGCGTAAGTCTCGATCTCGTGGGAATATCGGGATAAAAAATATCCTGTGTGTTAAAAATATCCAGGTTAAAAAAACGGCTGAATGGAAGATCCAGTCAGCCGTTTTTGCGTGATTGAGTAACAAACATCCAAACACACAAACTTTCACGTTTATAGTATAAGTAGGAAATCTTCCTTTGTAGTTAATAATCAAACTTGAACCTTCTTGGAACCACACAAACTCCACAGAAAGCAATGATCGGCTTGGCCGACTAGTCGGTCTTTTTGCAATCAAAGAGCCAAAATCGTAGTCGGCACCATCTCTAGTAATAACTAACATTGACGGTAGGCCAATAAAACCGACGAAAGTAATATGGATATTTAAAAATTTAGTACATTTTATTGTACAAGTATTTTTTCATTCACTCTTTCAAGCTTTATGAGTGAAATGAAAATATAAACATTCAATTACAAAAATTGTCTCTTTACTTTTCAATTTCGATTAAGTATTATATCTTACAAACAGATTTTTACCAAGAATCATCTTACAAATTCTTGAGAAAAGACAACCTCGCATGCACGCTCAGAGTATTATTTTCATTAGAACTAAATCAACCATACCAAGTAATATCATGTGACCTCTTTCTTTGAAAACGTTTTCCTTATTTTAAAGAAAATCTCGGAGAATGTGCGGTGTGAATGTAAAATATAAATCAAGCTGGAATTAAATGGATTTCATCAGTGAACAGTCGCGGACGAAATACTTTTGCCATAAATCTGGAAACAAAAGTTATTCGGAGAATTTTATGTCGCTCACCTGATAGAATATAGGTACCTACCTGTTATTTTACTACATTTAACTTTATTTTATCTACACGTAAGGGTTTCCTTATTTGTACACCACAGGAGAATAGGCTTTAGATAGGGATTCAACGAAACACTCTCGCCTTTAAAATTGTTGTTGCTCCATAGGCAAACAATCTACTATTTTATCAAATGAAATGAAACTGTTTATTCTGTAAATTGGATATGGGAATCAATTTTTCACGTAATATAAAAAAAAATAAGCTAGATGGAGTCGACATTACTTATCTGACTACCTCTGAGAAGAAATGACGAAACAAACTCATGGGATAAAGTCCAGACAAATAATCATGGTCAGATCATGTGAAGACCATGTAGATTATGAGTTTCTGAAATGGGAAAGAACCATACAGTTTTGAGTGGACTTATCCAGTCAATGCAACCATTTGTCAGTAATTGTGTAGCTCAACTCAGAACAATACCAAAGAAAGGACGTTTGGGTAGGCTGCACAAAGTACTCAAATAGAAACAGCCTGTATACTGGACAAGCTGATATAAAATTGTTTGTTTTAACATGAAAAATACATATAATTAGGTCATTTACGAACGAATGTCACTGTAATATTTTGTTCCAGAATTTTTGTAAGGAATTTTCCAAGCGAATAATATAAAAATACTAAAGTGAAATTTTATGTGACATTCCGTGTGTTACATTTTCTCATTTGCTATAAATTCCTTTTTGTTGAGAAATATTTTCTTGGTACTCCGAATGGTCTTGTAGTGTATTTTATTATAATAATAAAAGTTACTTAGAGATAGGTAGTAAATTATTATTAGTTAGGTACTTGGATTAGATTAGGTTTTTGGAAACGATGGATGGATGATGTGAAAGATGATAATTATGTCTAGAAAAGGGGTTACTACGGAGATGATGACTTAGTGCTCATATACACGAGCAGCACGTTGCCAACGGTAGAGGTAACTGCAGCCGTAGACACGTCGACGGCAGAGGCAACTGCAGCTGTAGACGCTTCGACGGCTGCAGTTGCGTCTGCCGTTAGTAACGTGCCATTATTTTTAAAATATATAAATGATATACCAAAACCAGTGCGCCATCCTATGATCTTTTTCGCGGATGATAGTACGGTGATAATAAAATGTAACGATATAGCTACGTACGAAGAGGACATTAATAATACACTAAATGACATAATCACATGGTTAAATGAAAATAATTTAATAATTAATCTACAGAAGACAAAATTTATGCAATTTTATCAAAAAATTATACCGAGAAAACTAAATATCAACTATAGGGCAAGCCCTATAGAAGAAGTTAATAGTACAACATTTTTAGGTTTAATGATAGACAACAAACTCACGTGGAAAGATCATACAGATAACATTTATGTAAAAAGATAAGCAAATCAGCATAATTATGCTCTTTTTAAATTGTCGAGAGTAGTTAACCGTGAAACCATTCTAACTGCATACCATGGTCTCGTAGCATCTGTCAACGGTATGGAATCATATTCTGGGGAAACTCAACTAAGAGACTCATGATATTTAGAGCACAAAAACGGTGCATTCGAGCTATGTGCGATCTGAGAACAAGAGATAGCTGTGTACCATTTTTTAAATCCTTAAAATGATTAACTTTTCCTTCATTGTATATACTAGAAGTTGCAACATTTGTCAAAAAAAATGCTATGCTGTTTAAAAAACTGTCTCAAATACGTAGAGGTCCTATACGATCTCAATATAAAAACGTTTTATGTGCCAAGAAATGTAAGACAGCTTTAATGCGCAAAAGCTTTCTGGGAATAGCACCCAGAATATATAATAAGTTACCTGACTCCTTAAAGCAACTAAAGATTACGAGCTTTAAGAAAAAAATATCAATGTTTTTAATGCATAAATGCTATTACACTGTTGATGAATTTCTTAATGACGATAATATTAATATAATGTGACTACGTAATGAATGTTTATGTATAATTTTTTTCTTTTATTTGTAATAATGATTGAATTTGTAATTAATTCATCATTTATAATGTTTCTGAAATTAACTTTAATATTATTTTATTCACCTGTAATCATGATATTTGTACGCCACTGGCACAACATAGAGAGTCAACTGAATTTTTATAAGACCAAATGTAGTACCTATGTTAACAAATAAATATTCATTCATTCATTCAGTCGTGTTTATGAGTACTAATAGAGAAGTACCTATGAAAAAATAAGCATGCGGCGCCAACCCCAAAGCCAATGATGATTTGGATAAGCTATTTAAACCTTTCTTTTTAAATTAGGAAAGCAATCATACTCGAGGCCTTTTATTTCATCATCTGAAGGAAACAGACGATACAATTAAAGTCCTCGAGTGAAAATGAACAGGAAAAACGCAAAGATTATTTGAATAATTCTTTGATCTTTAGCGTCAGAATTACTAGTTATTACTTACCAAAAGGAAACTTGTGTAAACTAGCGATAGTGGCGTAGGAGCCTGTAGAACTTGGAGGTCTCCCAAGGGTGTCGAGCCTTAGAAGAACATTCTGATGACTGCCGTACGCAGCTGTCGTGTAGGAAGTGCTGAAAAGAAAGGTTTTGTTAATATTTTTACGTAGGTACCTATTGATTTAAACATGTGCAAAACATTAAAAAATATATATTATGTGGAGGTGTGGAATATTCATTGAAGCATTTATGTTGGAAAAGCGGCGATGTAAAGAGGAAAACGAATGCTAGTACGGTACCTAGACAGAATAGTCAGCTTCAAAATGCGTTGTTTAGACAGAGGCGGTGCCGGGGTCGCGGGAAGCTCTGAAAGGGATACCATGACCTCTAACAACCTTTAGGCAACTGAAGGAACACGGGTGGGTTTTAGTCAGTAGGAGTCTGACACGCCCTCCCGCTCCGCCCAGGGCGGTAGAAGTTATTTGTCAATTTCCCAAAACAAAAATAAAGGTGGAGGCGGTGACTTATTATTATTGTACTATCTGACATAAATAAATGTCAGATCAGTACGATTATGTCAACTGAGAGTAATCCGTAGCTTACTCTGTCTGAACAACGCACATATTAATTTTTCGGTGTTGATAAAAGTTTTTTTTTAATAATATGCCTCAACGTTGAACAGGCTTCTACGAGTTAGTTTCGGCTCCTCGTATCCAAAGGTCCGACGCCAAGGCCCTGAGAAATGCCAGAGACGAAAAATTAATAATAATAAATTCATTTATTTCACGTAATTTACGACCATTGCCAAACAAACCACTATCATAATTCGTGTCAAAATTGGTTACCCTCATTGTTTCAAAATACTTTAAATATTAACTTAATGCTAACTTATTTCGAGAAATGTCAGAGACGTAAAAATAATAATAATAAATTCATTTATTTCACGTAATTTAAACCCATTGCCAAACAAACCATTATCATAATTCGTCTCAAAACTGGTTACCTTATTTTTTTTAAATACTTTAAATATTCACTTACACATAATCAGCCTATAATGTTCCCACTGCTGGGACACAGGCCTCCTCTCTATGAGAGGGAGTGGGCCGTAATCCACCACGCGGGCCCAGTGCGGGTTGGTAGATGTCACATGTCTTCGAATTTTTGGTTCTAAGACATGCCGGTTTCCTCACGATGTTTTCCTTCACCATTTTGAGAGCAGTGGTGATGAAATTATTTACTATTCACTTAACGCTAACTTATTTCTAATATCTAAAGCAGAATAATGCAGATAGGTACTGCACACTGCAACTGCAAATTACTCTCCCACACTCAGGAGATAAAATAAATTATTATCTCTATTACGATCACTAAACTGGAAAGTAGGTTAGGGAAGCCAGTAAACATTATTTATTATTTATAGCTAGCACGTTAGTAGTGTATGTGAGCTTAATATTGATTCTACTAGCTGCATACGTTGGATGGAGTGTACCTAGTAGCTATATTGCTTGTATAACATACTAGCAAGTTGATCCGTGAAGTCAACTATACCATAAATACATTATCCTATGACACACTCAAGCACACACTACATTATATTAATAAAACACTGTCACCACACTAACATAAATACTCACTCTTGCCCGTTCTTCTCCATAGAGATGGAATGGGCAACTAGCTTCAACTTTCTGACTAACTGACCGACTCTTTGGCAATTCAAAAGTGCCTGTAAATGGTTTAATTGAAATAAATGCTTGATAAAAATGCTTTGAGTTTGAGTTTAACTTATCACACCTCCATCCCTCCCCTAATCCCACATTTTATTAATTTATTTAGTTTTCAAAATTGCTATATTAAGATTTTTTTTAAATCCTTAGGGTTTTTGTTTAACTTGACTTATTTTAGTGTAGTGTAGTGTAGTGTAGTGTAGTGTAGCTTATAATGATTACTTTGTACATATAATACACGTGCTTAATATAAATCAACCATTTAAGAGGGGAATCGGAACTATTTCTTCTAAACACAGGTTATTTTGTAACCTATCTAGGAGAACAGTACGGCACCCATTAACTAGATTAAGCCTTTGTGCTTGTGCGTTATGTATGACACTCGGCAATAATGTAGCTTTCTATCAGTGAAAGAATTTTTGAAATCGGTTCAGTACTTACAGAGATTGCCTCTTACAAAAAACAAAAAATACGGTTTTTAGTATTCGTTTAGATTGGTACGGTCAAGAAGCGACTAGGACGTGTGCTACGACGTGTGTTTCGATTTATGCGCACTTTTATCAATCCAATTTTACACCTTTAGAGATTGACAGAGATTTTCACAAACTCAACGTCACAATACTTCCCAAATCATTGTCCTGTACTGGTTATCATTATTTTTATTCTTTCGTTGTTATTATTAATTAACTTAATCTAAATTAACTTAATTACCTATTAAGCACCTTTTGTATGGAACATCATTCCATTCTGTATCTGGAGAAGGGCGTTGTTCATACTTTTGCAGCTAACATTCTTTTACTTTTTGTACCTATTCTTGTTTTATTGTTCCATTTTTTTTTTAAATTGATTTTCCGATATTTTTCTTATTTACACCTTTTATCAAAATAGGTTTAACGATTTAGCCGAACTTAAAGAAGCATTGTCACTGAAAAAAAGCTATATCTAAACCCACACGAGGACATTTTAACTCTCTTTCCCACACCTATAGGTTTATAGAGCCACGGCCACGTTGTGATAGCGCACGCCATAAACGGTTTTATAGAAACATAAATTCGTATTTACGCCATAAAATTTCCCGTGATAATGTCGTGGGATATCGAGTAACTATAAAAACATTTTGCCTGTCTATCAAAGAACCTTCCGTACCACATCATCCATCACATATGTCGGGGGGTCGCTGCCCCCTATATGTTTTTGGAACTTGGCCAAAGTTATAGGCAAAAGCGATATTGAAGGTTTAAGAATTTATAAATAGCTTTTATTATAAGCTCATTGCGTATATTTTTTATTGCTTTTTGGCGCTTGAGTTTCACAATGATTTTGAAAATGATCGAGAATAATTTGTAAGTTGATATTGCATTATTTTAATGTGTATTTTACACTGATCAGAGAATCTTTCTTTGTTATTGTACAATAAAACTAATAATAATATTTTTTATATTTTTATATATTTTTCTTTAATCTATTCTAAAAATTCTAATATTTAAAAATATAATTTATGTGTATGGAAAAAAAAATGAAGATAATAATATATATTATATATTTAATATGTAATTCGCTTTACCTTTTCATTTGCGCCAATCAGCATGTTTAAGGTCAACTTCAACCTGATATTGTGTTGAAATTGGTATATTATTGAAAAATTTATAAAGCCCCGAAGGGCATCGAGGGTCGGGTCCCCTATACAAGAATATTTTCTAAGAATTTAGTTTCTCCTTAATTTACGGGCAGTTTATATGCCATGCATAATGTATCGCTATTGTATGCTTTATGCTGAGTCTTTCCATTGTGGCAAGCAAATTTTGGCCCCAATTCTTTACTTCGTAATAGGAAAATTTGTATATCGAGCAAGAATGAGTGAAATAAGCAATTTGCTTACAATGATGTAGTTGTAATTTTTTGTCGGAAAATATATATTTTTAAATTATAAGGAAGGATAAAATATGGAGAGTTTAGGTATTAAATTAAGCAAGAATTAATAATAGGCATTCAGTTACTCATTTTACATGTTTTTAGATCAAGTCTGAACAACGTTATCAATCTGAAATACAATGACATTTTGTGTCAATATTTTTGTACATAATTTTACTCGTTGTCTGCCTTGTGTAATAAGAGCCAATACAGTTTACAGCTAGGTATCGATACATCGGTGCTACGACACGCTACACAGAGTTATGCTACGTAGCACGGTCGGTGCTACGCGTCGCTGAACCGAACTACATCACTGTCCCGAGCTACGAACGTAGCGCTCAGTGCTACGACTTTTTATTTGGCATATTTCAATTTTATTTTTTGTAGAGAACATATTTTTGTCTATAGATTGGTTTTAAAATTGAATTTTTAGACTCTACTACGTATTTGATGTTAAAAAAAACATCAAAACAATTTTTTTTAAAGCAATTTCCTAATTTATTTTCATAGATGCCAAAACCCAATCTTAAACTTCTAAGTCAAACATAATGTTTGTTTTTCTAGTTAAACGACTTTGTTCAACGAGCCGGCTATTGAATTTACTTCGAGTAGCGAAACTCTTGAAACTTCTAAAAATATTTCCCTCCTGACTTAAATGTGATTAGATTTCTTTGCTTCTTCGAGAGCAATTACTGAGATGTAAGGCCTCATCAGTTTCGTATTTACGTAAATTATGAGGCAGATACGATTTATTTTTAGGGTTCCGTACCTCAAAAGGCTTTCGCTTTGTCCGTCTGTTTGTTAAGACCCTTTTTCTCAGGAAAGCGTGGAGGTAAAGTTAACTTTAATATCAAATACGTAAGGCTAAGGTCCCTTTTTCCCTTAAGGCTTTGAAGTCAATAAAAAAATACGGCCATATACAGCGGTGGTACAGCGTCCTAATAAGAGTTTACCCGTGCCGCACCGGTCGACGTCACCGTCGTCGTTCAGCGCCGGCTGTAACTGAAACCAGCGCTGGGGCTCTGTCTTGCATAGGGTCGCAGCATAATGCTGAGCGATAGTCGTTTTGCGAGGATGTGACGCATGTTTCCCCAAACCTTTTCTTATTTTTTCTGTGTTTATTTTCTGTTTTTTTGCGTCATGTTTACCGCAAATAAACGCATTTTCTCTCTTTTCTTTATATAAGCGACATATTTTGATACTCGCAAATAAATCAAAACCTATAGGACTTCCCGTTGACCTAGAATCATGAAATTTGGCAAGAAGCAAGGTCTAAAAGCACAAGTAAAGGAAATTTTCGAAAATCGTTCATTTAAAACCACTTTTTTTTTTGCGCTTACAATCTTTCATTGCAGTTAGGGAATTGACCGTGACGTATTTAGTGTCTGAGAAGACATTTTTTCAACTACAAAGTTTAGTTGATTTGTTCTTAGGATAAATTCTTCCCAACTACGGAACCCTTCATTGTGCGTGGTCTGACACGCACTTGGCCGGTTTAATTCTGTTGTTTCTGGTATGAAATCTAATACATCGCTGTAACTCGAGATTTTGCTTAGCAAATTGGCAAGACGAGATTCGGTTTTACATATTAATAATAAATACGTCGAATTTTATTATGGCAAAGTAAGGCTTATTGGGCTACACGGACTACTTGTGAACTTTACAAAAGGTATAATATACAGGATGTAAGGGTAAACACTCTTGTCATTCAAACCATGGGTAGTTGACTTAAATATAAAAATAAATGACCGAACACAACAAAAAAAAACGTTATTTTCATTAAAAGATTTTAAAAAGTTTCTATCTGACACCGTGCTTGCTAGCGAAACAGCTGACTGACTAAGGGAGGGATCGCGCTCGCTGCCGGTCAGGTCACATCCCATACCCCCCGCCCGTGTTGAGACGCAAGTTCGTTGCCCTAGCGCATAGGGCAACGAACTTGCGTCTCTTGTGGTAAAATTTAGATCTAAAAAAATTATAAAAAAAGTTGTAATTTTCCATTGATTTTACGTTCTATAAATGAAACCAAACCACTGGTTGCAAGGATAACGGTGTTTACCCTAACACCCTGTATATTAATTAATGTACTTAGTATACAAAGCGAAATAAAAATTATTATAGATATATAGATAATAGATATATAGGCATTGCCACGTTGGATGGCAATGCTGATTCTTTGACCTAAAAATTGACCAGCCCTCTGGTCACGTGAAGAGTCGACCAACCGCTTGGCGATGTCCCGAAATACTCGATGAGCACTCGGACCCCACGGCCCTAGTGTTTCAACCCCTAACGGATGTACTTAGTTGAAAATTGAACTTTCAACCAACTCTGAGGTCTAGTGGTTAGACCACCAGACCTTTCTCAGACCAGGAAGTTCCAGGTTCGATTCCCAGTGGGAGGCAAAATTTTCTGCTCGATTTGGTTGGTAGCATAACCTAAATTTATTTCTTCTAATCATCATCTACCCATTCAAAATCAATGCCAATGTGCGCGCAACATAAATTATTTGCATAAAAAATGAAAAAACTGCGAACAGCTCCTATACCACGACGTATTAATGCCACCATGTTACCAGTGTTAGTGAGAGACGGAGCTATACAAGGCCGCTAGCACCATCCTTTTTTCGCAGTGGAATAATGATGGCATGAATACTTCATAGTGAGCCCCTAGGTTCTTACAATTTCCTAGCAAAGAATTAGTACCTACCTATTCAATTTAATTTTGGTCAATCTATATAACAATAATTAGTTTTCGCTGCTAGTCCAGTTTATTTACTAAATCAGCAAAATCGTGAATAAACAACAATAAATCACTAACAAAATAAAGTAATTTACTTCGTTAATATTTATACGCATCAACAACATTTAGCCTCCGATTTGTATTTAGCAAAATATACGGCTTTAAAGTTTGACGCAAATTATCTCACTCGGCAACTTTGTTCAAGTTAATTTGCAAAGTTATGAAATAAAGTTGTCGTAATTTACTTAGCTTTACGTAACAACAATAGCAACGAAATAACAAATGAGTTGATGTTATTTTAAAGAGAAATATAGTCAGTTTTATTATTGAAATTATTCAAAATCATTTTTTTAATGTCATAAGAGAGTGAGTGAGTCAATCTGACTCTTGATTTGAATGGGTACATGGTGATGTTAGAAGACATAAATTGAGGGTATGCTGTAGTGTTTTTAAGCATCACGTTAACATTATTTAAAACTAGTAAAAAGTAATCAATGTCCTATTCTAGGTCATGGTCTACCCATATGCCAAATTCCAAATCCGTTCAGCCGTTTTTGAGTGAAAGCGTATCAAACAAATAAACAAACTCACTTTCGCATATAAAATATTAGTTAGGATTAAAACTACATCATACCTGTCCGTCTGTTTAACTGCAATATGCTTACGCATATATCCTGCTGGTGATGGTGTAGCGTTGAGCTTCAGGGCGTGTAGCTCCCTAAAATAGGGTATAGCTACATGATGACTGATTCATGCAAGTCATCAGGTAGAAAAGGTGAAAACTTTGAATCTAAGCGGATATTTGATTGAAATAACACTATCTCCAAACAGTCAGTAGTATGAACGAAACACTGACTCTAAAGTGTCTTGTCTTTAGAATCAGCTTGCGCATTGACTACCCAACCTATTTATAACCAACCAACCACCCTATAAGATAAAACATGGTGAAAGGTTTAGCCTTGGTTTATGTGTATAATAAAAATAGACTTAGGGCGAAACTGAACGCACTGAAGCACTTGAACTACGTTTAAGGGCTGTCAGTGTAATTATTTTTCCAAGGAATATTGCCACTGACAGCTCATAAACGCGTTTTAAATGTGCTGATCACGTTCAGTTCCATTGGTGAAATCCACCCCTAAACCAATACTACTTTAAACCACGTTTTTTTTAAGAGGGGTTTTTGAAAACAATTTACATATTTCCAACAAGGACATTTTTCCCTATCGAAATTATAACAGATAACTTACTGTATAGAATCATGGTGCCTCGCCTTACTGCCTCTCCTATACAGAGTGCCCGCTGCAGCGGCTGCAGTTAGCAGCGCCAGCGCAGCAGCCGCACAGCCCCCCGCAGCAAATAACACCCCCCCTGAGTTTTGTGACGCGTCGCCTGCGAGACGAGCTGTCTCGTTGTGGGTTACTACTGTTGATAGACCTGTTGGAAAAAACAATTTTGTTACCAAAACTTTAATTAACTAATGAACATGACATAACTCGTCCGTATTGCCCAAAGTGAGGGGCAAATGTTTATAGGACCTTTATATTTTGCCATAAATCTTATGAGCGATCCTAGATAATACAGTTGACATAATAGATAATGATTTAGTCATTTAGAAGTCTCCGGTTTGTGCTCAGAGGTTTGTTCCCCGTAAAACATTGAATAGGGCTGATTTGAAGTACGGTGCCAAAGTCATTAATTATTGCTAATTAGGTGGACAATGCACTTGGCAACTGAACCGACAAGCTAGGATATATTGCAGCTACTTCAGGCCGCGATGCAACTGCTGGATGCAAAACTTTTGTGACACTTATTATCGTGTCCTGCGTTTCTGTCGTCTGCACATTATAGGAACTGATGGACGTTAGTGATAGGGCCAGACATATAGCCGAATTCTGAGCAGAGTCCAATTAGATTTCCATCGACTCGCTAAGAAGAAGTAGTGACCTATATGTTTTTAGAAGCTAAGATAAGACAATGACTTTGTAGTAGTAGCCGTACTTCATATTCTGATGTACCGCGAATAATCAATTACATTTAGGACTAATTTTTCTGTAGTTGCGGTTTTGTAGTAACGTAGATAACTTTTATCTGATAAGTTACATGATTCGTTATTTAGTTATCTGAGGAATAAATATTGTGTTATGAAAGCTTTTGTTCAGGAATATTAGTAGTAAATAAAAAGTTTGAAAGTTTGAATAGTAGAAAATGTCTATGGCTTTAAGTCTGCCTCTGCCTATTTGTGTGCTAAGAGTAATATGATAGCTCTTTTAATGATAAAACACCGACGTGGCTGGTAGACTTTAATGCGAAACTATCATATTTATTATTCAAAAACCAGCCCTCGCCAGATTAATATTGAAAAATAATCAATCAATGGGGGCCTAAATATTAAAAAATGTGGGTCTGCAAACCTTAAGTAACAGCACAATCTTATACCTACTATGTATCTAATAAATTCGCAGTCACACTAACAATCATTCATGTTGTATGATAACAGAGGTGATTTAGACTATCTAACATTGCTCGGATTATGTTAGTTTACATTTAGACTAAGATCTCTTTGGTAACTTGTATGAAACTTTCTGTCAATAAATAAAAATAAAAAAAACCTCTTTATTTCATGGAAACTTTGAATACATTACAATGAATTTAAAATTACGATTGCTTATTGCTGTGGAACATAGTTTATTATTAAATAAAATTGATAAGTTTTACCCTTAATTTGACTAAGTGACATAACAGTAATTAAATATTCAATACTCTAATAATGATATTATCAAAAAATTTGATTAAAATTTTTGTGTTTTAAGTAAAATTAATTAAATTATAAACTGTACAATATTTCGTCGTCGTTTCCTAACTACTCAATAATACTGTCAAAACCTTTTAAAATCAAATCAATCAACCAATCAATGACTATTCAAGTAGCACAACCATTTAAAATCCATCTTCAACATTTCACTCGTAAATCACTCCCAAACAATACACAAATAAAAACTACGGCAACTTTAACGCTATCCCATAAAACAAAAATACACCCACCGCTTATGCCCACTAAATTGAATACCAAGTGTAATAAAAAACTTGGAAATAAAGGAGGGTGTATAATGGTGACATAATGAGCTTGGATACTCTGCCTTTATTACGCCGTCCCCCAATATTAAAGCCGTGAACGATTTACAGGTGGATGAGCTAGAAAAAGTGGGGATATTGCCTGTTAAGTGTCAATTTACGCTAAGTGTTGAAACGATACGGTTTTGAAAGGTTTTTGCGCCAATTATGGACGCTTCAGACGATTTTAATATTGTAAAATGTACTTTAGTAAGCACTATACTCCATTTGAAATAAGATTAGAAATTTAAACAAACCATTTTACAGTCCATTCAACCGATTTTGACTTCTATATTGTAGGGATATAAGGATGGCATTAAAAGCAAAAAACGTTACACAATACCAACTGTCTACTGCAGCTGCCATTTGTCATGCCACCAAAGCATAAGAAGTCAAAATCGGTTGAACGGACTGTAAAAAAGGCTTATTTAAATGTCTAATCTTATTTCAAATGGAGTATAGTACATGGTAAATGGCGCAGCAGCGATTCACGTACGGACAGTCCAGGCTGCTCGAAATTAGAGACAGGATACTGTTGTTACCGCCCCACACCCGACGCATCCGGGATGCACAGCGCTAAGGCATTGTGGCAATGGAACAATCCACATGTGCGTCCGTGAACATCCCTGATGCTCTGCAGTAGCGGGGCAGCCCTAACAGCACCCTGAGCACCTTTGCCAAATCGAAGGAATTGAGACGATAGATTATGATAATCATAAATCCTAAGTTTAGTTCCAGGGATCATTGTACCAGTTTCGGGGAAGTCCGAAAGGGATACCGGGACCTTGGCAACAGGCAACTGAAGGAACACGGGTGGGTTTTAGTCAGTAAAAGTCTGACACACCCTCCGCTCAGAGCGGGAGAAGTCAATGGATGATTTCCAAACATCAAAAAAAAAAAAGCGATCATTGTACCAACTCACCATTATGAACACTTTTTATTATGGAACTAATACAGGAATCGCAAAATGAAAACTGCCATTCCACATATTTTTTCGATTGATATGATTAAAATGCAAAGCAGATGTTTTCTTCGCGATTTCAGGCATGGTCCCACGCATAAAATTGTTCAAGCTGATGAGTACCAAAGTACTCATCAGCATGAACAATTTTACAACATGTTTTTGTTTGCCCTAAAACTTCGTAAGGGGTATTGACCCCTTACGAAGTGAAAAGGGAAACAAAAACTAAGCTTGTATAATGAACTCTACTATTGAACCGTAGATAACAAGTATTCCTAACAACATAAGTAAACCTTTACAAACGTTGTTACAAACTTCCAGCCGGCTACAGGTAATTTCCGAAGCTACTCAACCGATTAAGGACACAGGCCCTAAGGAATAAGACTTTTACCATTAGGAAGTTCTCAAGTTTAGTGAGAACGAACAGTGTTTATAAATTGGACTTTTTTATTCAGTTGGAAAATTATAATTTAAATTTCGTATTTCATAAAACGGGAATGAATCCTACGAGGAAATCGGCATGTCTTCTATACATATTATAAATTAAAGTCGCTTTTCGTGTATGTCTGTATTTCCACGTTGTTCTTCTAAACCGCGGAACAGATGTTGATGAGGTTTTCACCATCGTTTAGAGAATTAATTCCGGAAGGTTTATGTGTTTATTACGTTGGTATTAAAGTTACATAACTAAGAAATCTCGATGTTTTGTCAAGCCGTAAAATCCTTGCGAAGCAGGAGCAGGTCGCTAGTTAAGCATACAATTCAAATTCAAGGACCTGTGACATCTACTAACCCACCAATGTGGGTTCTTAAAAGTTATCTGACTATTGAAAAACAGCCCGGCGTTAGTTATCTTTACATTTGAATGTCATTCGTTTCTATCAGTCCTACTACGCGAGTCATTAAAAGAAAGGGCGTTGACCAATACACTTGTGACCAAGTTTCCTTGAATGTTTTCCTTTTTTTGTACGTTAATTAGATTAATCTATATCATTAGGTACATAATTTCGTTAGTCAAAGACGTTTTTTAATTATTATGAGTTCAAAATATGCTGGCTTTTAGAATAACTAAGTTTACTTTTAACATTGGTTGACTATTCAATCAAGGGTAAGTAAAAAGCACTTGGAATAATATTGGTTTATAGGGGAAGAAAGTTGAATCAATTAAAGTTGAACAAACAATCAAAACCATTCCAATTCCCCATACTTACAACATGGGCCCTAAAAATTCTACCTAATAAAAATCAAATCAGCATTTGTATTCGAAAGGTGTGGTACAGAACATCAAATTGAAGAACAAAACACGAAAAAAAGAAAAGAAAATAATTGAAAAATTGTTTATTCTGCACTAATTAAACGCACATTACAAAATAAAGAATGACATTCTATTCGAAGTACAAATTAGCCAAAAGCCTTGTATTCATTAATAAAACCTTATAAAAGTTTGACAACATTTGTCTATTGCTTGATGTCAAGGTCAAAAATATCAACTTTCTCATACAAAACTTCAACTTCTACCTAGTGTATGGGATGGCTGATATTTTTGCAATTATGAAGTCGGTCCCATGAAGTTAGTGGGTCAGTTTTATGGTCTATACCACACCCTTAAAATAATTATGACCACACCTTTCCGATACCCACTGTATATTCACAACCTAAAACATATGTACCCCAACTGAATATCAATTAGAAAGATTCTAAAGACGATAAAAATTACCATACTGAACACGAAAATTATGAATCTTTTGATGTGGCCCGCTATAAACCTCCTTGCTTTGTAAAAAAAAAGAAAATGGCGAAAAAATAAACATAAAAAAACGCTAACGCGTGTAAAAGGAACAAGAACATTTCCAAGTCAAATATAACGTACAATGGAACAATCGATACTGTCTTGTAAACACATTAAAAGAGGGGCACGTAGGGCTGGCAAGGGATTTTCATGAGATTATTGTAACGCATGGATTACTGAGGATTTTGAGGAAATGTTGGTAGGGTTTTTGCTTTATGCCTGTTGGAAATTGATTTTTGATTTTAATATTTTTGTTATTACCTTATTTTAGTCAAATAAACCGGAGACTCGTAAGAAGAGCATTTTTTTCATTCCAAATTCATTTATTTATCTTACACAAAATTCTTAAATATACAAATAGCATGGTATGAAATGCGCACTAACAGGAGACTTAACAGAAGATTAAACTGCGGGTCACAAAGTTAACAATGTAATTGTCTTAATTTACCTAGGTTTATTAAAATAATATATTCAGTGGAATTAGCTACCAGATACAAATAAACAGCGCATTTCTTTCGCATTTTCTGTGGGGCGTTGCACTGCAAATCATGTTTCCGAATTCTCTCAAATACTAAAAAAGTTTCGCTTAACACTTTACTTGATATACCAACTTAATCATTCAACGACTTAGTCAAACTTATTAACTTAATCATTCAACGACTTAGTCAAACTTGTTATCATAATCAAAAAGGGTCATCATACGTTTTTTTGCAAAATCTCCCGTAAAAGTCACGTATTTTATTACCCACAATTACCCCAGTGACAACCCTAACATCGCCCTCTCGATACATCTCCATCACTCGAAGAATATCCTGTTGCGCCTCCCGTCTACATGCTAATAAAGAGTGCGCGGAGTGATTTGTGGGACGCAACTCTGACTTAGCACCGATAAGGATACACTGCCGACGTTATTGTTTCTGATTACTGGTTGCGAAGGAGTTTGTATGTAACTTTGTGATATGATGTGGATTTATTTATTGTTTGGGAGTTAAGCCGCGTTGTGAGAAGAGTTTATGAACCGTTGAACGGCAGAAATGTACATGCGAGACTCCTAGACGAGAATTTATGGTGTTTTAACACTTATCTAATTTACCATAGTTTGGAACCTACGGACGGCAATATAATTGGCGAGAAGTGAGTAGAGCTAGCAACTAAAAACTAGTAGTACTGAGGGCCAAGACAAGTGACAATCGCTTCGCAGTTTCGTATTTCTAAACTTGCTTTTCCAACTCACTTTAGACATTGGCAGAATGGTCGAAATCGGCTTTGCTTGTCATAATAAAGAATAGAATAGACTTTCAACTGCATTAAGGCTCTTATATACTGGGGCAATTCGTCGCGCGACGCGACGTCGCTCGTCGCATAGTTCGCCGTGAAGTTTTCTCAGAAATTGTTTTGTTAAAATTCGCGTCGCGCGGCGAATCGCGCCAGTATGTAAGAGCCTTTATGTATGAAGTTTGACATTAAACTGACATTAAACACGCGTTGAACAAGTGTCTAAGTTTTTGTGGTAAGGCCCTGAATGTCTATTGCTAAAACCAGTTCATCACCTAATATAATATTCTGTATATCTTAGATAGAACGCTTTGAGCAAGATAAGCAAGCCTTTCTAGAGGTTAAAGTCTCCTTTTATGCCAGCTCAATAACTAAGACTCAATTCACACCTTTATGAATTACATAGCTGTACACTGTACTGTCTACAAATCCCTAACGCTATTTTATCTTAGTCACAAAGGAACTTCAAAATATACTCCAGTAAATTATTTCCCTGTAATACCCACACATAAAGTAGTGAATTATTATAACCCTCTTTCAAACAGTATTCAATAATTTATTGTTATTATTATTGCGGTGAATAACGTCAAACTTTGCACCCGTCGTGGTACGTTTTAGTGGCAATTCTAGTTATAAAGTAATTTGTTCGAGGGGGAATGAAAGTTTGTCAGTTTTTCAATAGCTTTATGTCGGTATTTGAAATGGAAATTGCAGTTTTCTTCTTCTTTATCAGAATGATTTATATTTTTATGTTAAGTTATTGGCGGAGTAGGCTCTGTATTTTTCTATGCAGAAACTCGCAGTAACTTCCTAACTTGGAAGCTGGCTTAAGATTTGATTTTTAAATAATGTAGGTACACATCAAGCTATACATTTCCAGTATAAGCTGACCTCGCATTGTACGGAAATCTTAAACAATGCGAGATCAGCATTAACTGGAAATGTATACCTTGATGTGTAGCCGTGTGTTCAAGGCAAGTTGCTCTCTTAGTTGTTTTCTGCATAGCAACTTTAACTTGCAGAGCATTCCGTTTTCAGCCGATGAAACCAGAGTTCTGTTACTGAAAGTAGTAGTTATTATTATATCTAGATAACTTCATATACAGGTCAATTCCTAACATTATGAAAACCGTATTTTTTCCGTTGGGAAATCCTCATGGATACCCGTCTGGGAAGAACGGAGGGTTGTGTCGAAGTCCTACCGACTCAAAAGACGTCACCGTTTTTCCTTTTAGTACCATGAGTCGGGGGCCCGGGAGATACTTGTAGATTCAGCGCACCACCGACTGATATCAGACCGCCATGAACAGTATAAAAACCTAACATTCACGATACTACCGTTTAAATTCCTACGCGTCCAGCCAAAGAACAATAAAGCGAGAAGTCAAGAAATATCGTACATAAGACGCTTAAATATCACTAAATATTTTTTTTTTTTTAAATCCTCCACCGCGTCTGTTCATCTGTTCGCGATAAACTGAAAAACTACTGCACCGATTTTCATGCGGTGTTCACCAATGGATAGAGTGTTCCTCGAGACTACATAATAATATTATAAAACAAAGTCTTCCACCACGTCTGTCCGTCTGTCTGTTCGCGATAGACTCAAAAACTACTGCACCGATTTTCATGCTGTTTTCATCAATGGATAGAGTGATTCTCGGGGCAAGGGTTTAGTATAAAATAACCGACATCAACGCCAGCGAAACCGCGGGCATCAGATAGTTTCAAATAAAGTAAAGAAGACCTCTTCTTGGCTCAGTAAACGTGACTAGAGTAAGAAATAACTGAAAAACTACTTAACAAGTAAATTAAACTAAAAGGCTTTCCCCACAGTAATGGTTTTTGCCTCAAGTTTAAAGTCTTGAATAATTAAGTCCAGTTTGAAGACTAAGTTGGACGAATAATGTTTCCACTCGACTGAATGTTGGAGGTTAAGTGGTATCAAAGAAATTTGTAAATAAAGTCGAGATATTTAAAAACAAAGGAGAGGTTAATACAGCCGGATATTTTTTTCTGGTGGCGACGTAATGTGCAAATGACATGACCAGTGGGACTATGGGCGCCTGCATAGGTGTCGAAATCAATGAGCAGCATATATTGTTTTATTCTTGCAATTGTTGTATTCTACAGTTTCCAGATAAAAAAGTTTCACGAGTCTAAAAGATCAGGAAACTAAGAAAAAATAAGGATAAGTATTCACTAAATAACTCTGTGTTAAAACGTTTGTTTAAAGTTGCGCTGACGGCGCAACATATAAGTAACAGTTTGAATCTACCAGCAGTAGGTACCCAAAATGCATAGATTTTTAATACTTACACTATAAATCACACACACACAACACACGACACACTACCTCACACAATATAAATACGCCTTCATTTAGTTTTCTCTAGGTGAAACACCCAATCTAGATGATTTACTTAATAATTAATTGTTCGGTCACAATGCGTAAGGTGAAACACCCAATCTAGATGATTTACAATGCGTAAGAAGAGCAACAAAATTCTATCATCATCATTTCAGCCGAATGACATCCACTGCTGGACATAGGCCTCTCCCAACCACCGCCACTTCGACCGGTTCTGGACTAGTCGCATCCAGCGGATTCCTACGGCCTTCACCAGGAGGCCTACCACCACCGCTTACAGCAGTATTATTTTAATCTTACTTCGTGGGGGAAAGTGATGGAGCTATACGTCCAGCATGCGTAGCATAGCACCGTTTTGTCGACGGAAGAGTAGACAAAAATGACGTTTCCTGTAGACAGTAGACAGTACGAGACGGCAGCAAAGTAGAAAGAGTCAACTGCACTTTTTATGAAATTCACTCTTTTACATAATTCGACTCAGAATTCTTTGTTTTATCATGTGATTTATCGGTTCTCAGTGTGATTTTGACATTAAGGATAGAAAACTTTCTTCCGAAATAGTCTACCTACAAAAAGACCTAGACAAAGATCGTTAGAAATGAAAGACAAAATGACAGATTGTAGAAAGATTTCTACGGTGGATGTCAAAAATGAAGAAACGAACTGTCACTTTGTATAGAAAAAGCTATGTCTATTCATCGTAGAGATAGAAAGCGCCATGCTACGCCTGCTGTAGAGCTTCATCTCTCTCCTACACTGTAGTAATATTAAAATAATACAGGTGTAAACGGTGGTGGTAGGCCCCCAGGTCATAGGTCCACCTTCCAATGCTACGTCTTCCGACCTCAAGAACCTTTCCGGCCCCATCGGCCGCGTTTTGATGGAACTTTCACTCGTAAATAGCTGATGCTATATGGAGTCAGGCAACTTTTATTTTATAAAAATAATTATTTATAGTCCACGCGGACGAAGCTGCAAGCACCAGCTAGTTAATAATAAATGCAAGAAGTCCCCAGCATAATTCCTTAGTTCGGAATTCAGTAATCAATTCCCAACGGACTAACATTTATAACGACGGAACTTTGTCCAGGGTAAGTAAAAAGTACGGACTCCGACATAGTTTCATCCGTGTAACTTTAGACACGACAGACAAAAGTATGATAGTGTACGTGAAAACCTAAACTTACTCGGTACTAGTAGGTCACATATCTTTTCTTAGCTTCAAAAGTTATTGGAGATATTTTCTTTTGGAACTAAACTCGAAACAACTTGATACACCATATTTTTTATTATTTATTATGATTTATCTCTAAACGAATGTGTATAGAGGTAAAATTAATGTCCGAAATGCCGCCTACAACAGGGGAAGAGCACTGTCTGAAATACAGATATTTTATAGATGTTTCAATATCTGATCATAGATATAAGTGTATTATAGTGTGTCATCATATTATTTAAATGTATAATTATGGTTCTGCCTATTTGAAGAGACTTCGTTATGTAAAAATAATTATAAATAGTCATTACAAAACAGGAATGTATGATTTATTAATATTACGAATGGACGGAATTCTCAAAATGTATATTTTTGAACAAATAAATTATTCTTATTCTTTTTTCTATGCACCTACTTTTTATTTGATGTACCTACGTAGATGTCATTGGACAAAATAACAATCTACATAGTTATTTCCTTGTCAAAGTAAAACACCATATTGTTACCTTTCAAGCAAATCTTATTCCTTTTGAACAGCAACCGCACGTCTTTATGTGCACGATCAGGTGCGGATATGTTGAGTTGCATAGTCACTAGGATTTCTGCACTCCTGGTACCAGTGCATGGTAACCGAACCCTGGGAAAGAGGAAAAAAGTGTCAATATAGAAAAATTTCTTTAATCAATATAATAAACAGAAATATCACAAAAATCTCAATAGGTTTGTCCGAATGTTGAAACACTTATAAACAATCTTAATATTAACGAAATACATAAGTTATGTTTTTTTTTTTGCTTTTAAATAAATGGAGTTTTATTTATTAAAGGAACTATAAACATTATAATATACAACTAACTATTACTTAACTAATGAAATCAGCCGCTCAACTGTTGATTGGCCTTTAGAAGGCCGATAACAATTAAAATTATATTGTCTATCATTAGTGACAGTTGGAGGTCTATCTAATTTATGGTTAAAACATATTTTATAAAAAAAAAATGAGGTACCTAGTTCATAAATAATAACTAATAACCGACAAGACCCTCCTGAACTTGAGAATGCTAGGCAAAAAAAAACTATGACAGTTGTCCATGATTGGGTTGAAATTGGTCTCCTTTTAGAGGACAATCGCAAGGACATTATTATCCAAAATCATTGAACAGGCGTCAATGACACCCCGCTTGAATGAGCTCTCACACATGGAAAAAAAGTTAGCAGCTTACCTAAAAGTCTGCAAGGTCGTAGGCACGACCCCGCGCTCGGAGATATTGACCTGCGGCGGCAACATGGCGCCTTTGCTCTCGTAGTCTATCCCCATCACGTACGGCAGCTGGGGAGGAATAACACCATGAATTTTGTGTGTAGGTACAACATACGTGGGAGATTTTTCGATTTGGTTGGTTCATGTGAGAATGATTTTAAAAGGGTTACAATAATCAAAGCTCTGTCTGAAATCTTGCGGAATGTCACTTTTTTTTGTAAGTTAATCTCATGGAGCGTTTTAGTGTTTTTCCATTTCATCTTACCCTTATTGGATTAAAAAAACACACTGTAACACGGTAGGGTTACAAAAAAACCCATAGGTGTTCGGCTCGGATGCAGTGCACAAACCAAACAAATAAAGTGGATGTAAAATGCTATAGTCTATAGCATATTATTTATCCACTTTATTTGTGAGTGGTTTTCTTTAGTTTTTTCTGAAACATTCAACAGTGAAACGTCGATATTTTCTTAGAAAAGCTCTTTCTCTACTTGAAATAAAACACATTATTTTATTGATGAAAAAAAAGTATAACAGAATTTCACGCCTGTAATCCCCGAAGGGTTAAGCAGAGGTGTACATTTATGTTTCCTAAGCAATAGGGGACGACCATCTTTACATATCGAGACTCCTCCGTGCCTCGGAAAGCACGTTAAGCCGTTGGTCCCGGCTGTCGTAGATCTTTGACAGTCGTTACGGGTCGTCAGAAGCCCGAAAGTCTGACAACCAGTCTTACCAAGGGGTATCGTATTACCCAGTAACTGGGTTCTGGAGGTCAGATAGGCAGTCGCTCCATGTAAAATACTGGTATTCAGCTGTATACGGTTAAATTGGAAGCCGACCCCAACATAGTTGGGAAAAGGCTAGGCAGATTGAAGTAATAGGGAACGAGCCTATTAAAAAAAAAACGGTATTTGGAAATTGCTTTCAAACACGTTAATTAGTGCTCCTTCCTTCTATGTTTGATAAATTAATCCGTCCACAAGTAACATAGGACAAAGGTAGCAAAATGATGATGATGAATGAGTACTTATCTGCATTTCTAGGCTGATTAGATCTAACACAGTGATATTCATGACCTACATGTTGTGTATTGATCGACGATTATACAGTAGTCATTAAGCCACAATAATAATAATTATCTGTACTTGAAGCTATCCAATTTAATATCAGTCGTTTCCAACTATCATTGCATGCAATACCAATGCTATGTAGGTACGTATAAAAATAATACCAGCTGCAGGTCTACTCCGTAAAAACATTAAACATGACTTTTTAGAGTTCCGTACACAAAGGGTAAAGCGGGACCATAGGGTCCCTAAGACTTCGCTGTCCATCCGTCTGTCTGTATGTCCGTCTATCACCAGGCTGTATCTCATGAACCGTGATAGTTAGATAGTTGAAACGCTATAATAACAACTACAAAAAAATGAATAAAATAAATATTTAAGGGGTTACCATACAGCAAACGTGTTTTTTTTGCCATTTTTATAGATAATGGTGCGGCACCCTACGTACGCGAGTTCGACTCGCTCTTGGCCGGTTTTTATTTTGTTATTTGTATTTTTTTTTTTTTTTCAGTTTGAGGATTCATCAAATAACTTCTCCGAAGAGGACGTGTCAGACTTTTACTGACTAAAACCCACCCGTGTTCCTTCAGTTGCCTTCAGTTGCCAATAAGGGCCCCTGTATTCCTTTCGGACTTTCCCGCAACCGTGGCAGACCATAGACTGATTATGCTATATCGAATTCTGTAATGTGTCATGTAATAATATTCTCCAGTATTTCAACAAGAATAATTTGGAATTAAACGTCTGTTCCCCTCTCTACCGAACTTAAAACACATTACTTCTCATTAGAGCCTACATAAATTGCGATGAGTCACTGCAGCCGTGACCTCCAGCTATCGACACCGATCGATCCTAATATGTATTAATATAATGAAGAGTGTTTGTCTTCGTCTGTTTAACCTTCGAGCATGTGTCATGCCAAGAATGAAGAATGAGTTGAAGCTTTGGAAAAAATACGAAATAGAATTATGAAGGTGAGAATAGATGATGCCCGCGGCTTCGCCCGCGTGGATGTCGGTTATTATATACTAAAACCTTCCTCGAGAACCACTCTATCCATTGGTGAAAACAGCATGAAAATCGGTGCAGTAGTTTTTAAGTTTATCGCGAATAGACAGACAGACAGACGCGGCGGAGGACTTTGTTTTATAATATGTAGTGATTCTCGAGACAAACAAAAGACGATCGTTTGATTGATTAGTCAAATATTGCAATGACCAATTTTACCTATTTTATGGCATTATGAAAAATCTCTTTGTATTTTTAGGCTCTTAGGTATTTTCGAAGTTTGTTTCGGACAGCAATGACATTGGTGAAGGAAAACATTGTGAGGAAACCTGGACTTATAATCAATATTAAGGGGGACCCGCCGAGGTAGCCCGCGAAATTTAATTATTCTTACGCTTTTTTTGCAATTTGCAGGTCAGTGTCAGGTTGTATGTTGGGTTACCGTCTTTACATGGCGAGACTCCTCCGTGCCTCGGAAAGCACGTTAAGCCTTTGGTCCCAACTGTCATTTGTGGGTCTTTGACAGTCGTTACGGGTCGTCAGAAGCCCGAAAATCTGACAACCAGTCTTACCAAGGGGGTATGCCTTGGTAAGACTGCTCATCTGACCTCCACAACCCAGTAACTGGGTAGTTACTGGGTTGTGGAGGTCAGATGGGCAGTCACTCCATGTAAAATACTGGTATGCAGCTGCATCCGGTTAGACAGGAAGCCGACGCCAACATAGTTGGGAAAAGGCTAGGCAGTTTACAAGATAACATTTTAGTAAAGTTAGCACGTGTTTTACAACATTCTTCAGCTACAAAGTTCATCAAAAAGTCCTTTGTCACAAGAAAGGCACAAAAGAACCTCTTACTCTAATCCGAAAACATCCGGAACTGCGAAAAATGAGGACTTAATCCAGTCCCTTTGTTTCCCAAAATTAAGTCGCTTTCAAACCAAATTGGAAAATGCTGAACGTTCCACGCTCAATATCAGACGAATGTTTGCTCAATGGAATACAAAATTTAATAAACAAGTTTGGAAATAAAATTACTCGCTGTTCACGCTTTTGTACTAGAGAATAATTGTAATTAAAACGATTATTTCATTTTGTGTGCGTAATTGAATTGGAAAGAGAATCCAACGTAATATTCGTTTTATTGTCATTGTGCATAAAAAAGGCTGAATAATGTCAGTCTACAATATTGTATAGGCCTAATTACAGACGGAGAACAGGAATGTACTGTACCTACTGCGTGTTAGTTATTACGGTCCATTTTTCCGTAAATAATAAATAAATAATAAAATTCACTTATTTCAGGTAAATATCACTCATTGCCAGACAATAATAATAATGATGGTGATGTGTAAAAGTGTCTTAAATTAACGTAAAATAGAAACTTTGACAAAGAAAGAAAGAAAGAAAAAGTAAGTAGTAAATCAAAAGTTTGAAAGGTTGAATAGTAGAAAATGGCTTTAAGACCGCCTCTGCATATTTGTGTGCTAAGAGTAATAACTAAAACACTGTGCCATAATAGGCTGACTGTAACTTTGTAAAGACAAGCATCACAAAATTCACATATTTCTAAACTACGCTTTCTCAAGTATAGTACAGTCAACGAATAAAACGCATCAACTTCAGCACAATAGGTGATAATTTGTATTTCTTACCGGTCTCCCGCCCAGCGCTTGCCACATGAACTCCAAGTCCGCTATGTGAGCTGGCACGGGTACTATGAAGCTGGTTGCGTATTTGTTAACTACGCCTTCTCTAACGTAGTACAGCTCGGCGTCCAGACCTGAAACAATACAGATTTTGTTGTTATGTTTCAGGCTATAATAACAATATTGAAAAGTTATTTTGCCTAATACAAGTATAACAATATATTTTTTCGACATCATTTTATAGGTTGTTTTTTTATCATAACAAAGTTTTAAAAAAGACCACTCAACTATGGAAAAAGACATATTGCGCCGACCTCAAAGAAATTGGGTTAAAATTGAAAAAATGATGATTAAGATTATGAAATTGGATTAAAATTGAGTTAATGAAGAATAAGATTGTGAAAATTAAAAAAATCTTTGTGCAGATATACATTTCATGCATTGTTCATAGTGTCATAATAAAAACGACACTTTAAAAACAATTCGCCAAAATACACTCGACAAAAAATTACTACCCTCATAAAAATTTCAAACGCATAGCAAGGAAACTAAAATCATATTATTCTAATTCGAAGTGCATTACGGACGATTGCGTAGTATGGGAGTGTGCCTCCCTCTAACAGATGCAGGTTCGGCTCCCGGGGGGACAGCGCGTCAAATTATCCAACTAACTCTATTTGCTTAGCCGAAAAGAAGTGTTAGTATAGTGCGAAGACGAAGTTTTGATACTTTCAGCTACATCGTGTCTTATTTGAGTTGCGACAGTATTTTGAATTCGATTGTATGAAAAACAAAATAATAAAGTTTTAAGTTAAAGTCAATAAAAACAATAGTTTATCAGCGGACGACGTGCAGTGAACGTATTTGAAAAGCATTCATAATACACGCCTAAAACACAGAGTCATATGTCAAAAGAATTTAATAAAAGCGAGTGAAGCATATCGATTTCTCATCAGTCTGTATCAATCAGTACGAATTTACAATCAAACAAAATCCTCCTGATACCAAAAACCAATAAACCTCAGTATCTCTCATCTACATGTTAATAAAACGCCTCACTCAAAGTTAATAGCTACTCGATTCAAAGCCGATATTAATCGTCAAAAACGAAAAAAAAAATCAGATGATCCAATCAGCGTACATTTGGAGGCGCAAAGCGACAGTGAAACGGCCCGAATATGAAGTGGCACTTTGCAAAAATGAATCACCACCCCTATATAGAATGAGTGCAAAATACTCATCGTGCATGTATCTACGCTTCGTGCTACCCCACTTACTTTGTACACCCTGTATCCTTTCGGCATACAAAGGATGAATACACCTTGTATATTTCCCAGATGCAAGTCTATTCAGTTAGAATTTGTTGAACGCCTTTTTGTGTACCTATATTCTACAATATTTTATTTATTCAATATCTGCCTTCATATCGAGATCAATTCGTGCAATGAAATCTTATATTTTCTATGGAAAGTTTAATAATCAAAGTCTAAAAAAGCGATCAACATCAGAATCACAAAAAAGGGTTTTGAAAACTTTTGTCGAAAATTATAGGTTTCTAAAACTCTTTTTAAAGTTTCACGGGCAGTTCATAAAAATATGACTCATCAATTTCAATAAAGAAGAAGATGTGACAGTTATTCGGTTAAAACTGAAACTTAAGAATCTATTTTTAAATAAAACAAAAGGTGCTCGTAGCTATCAAAGCTAATTGAACGCTTACAAGAATAGGAACTATAAAAAAACTGGAAAACAAAGGAAGATTCTCTCAAAACAAACAACAAATAAGAAACACTAACGAACCAAAACAGTAGTATATATAAAATATTCAGAATCTAATTCACACATTCGCACGGCGATCCTTTGAGGCGGTCACGTTCATAATTTAAACGTAGTAAACGTTAATGACAGACAATACGTGGGAGCCCTCAGCTATTCCTTTGTATTAATTACTCAAACGATAATGTACTAGACTGTAATGAGGCTTGAGGGTGTCAGACCCTCAAGCCTTATAGTAATGAAAATTATACATTATAGTCTGAAAATTAAATGTGGCTATATTTTGCGTTAGAGTTTGTAGAGATCAAAATGCTAGAATTAGCAGCAAAAGGAATATGTAATTAATTTGGAACAAAAAGAAAATAAATGGGGCGGAACATACTCAGGAAGGGATTTCAGAAGTTAGTAACGGTCTAGTTGGTAAGAGGTTTGAGACTGGTCGAGAAAATAAACTCTAGGTACTTCGAAAATGCAAAATTATTCCGGAGTGAGATTAGATTAAATTGCATAGATAGATTAAAGTAGAGTAGAAAACTGAAATTGTAAAACATATAGGAGAATGCTAACAAAACTTAGTATCACATAATTCCAAGATAATGAAAAAAGGTAGGAAGATAAGGTGCAAAATAAAATACTTCGAATTAAACGTTTTAATGGAAGACAATACGTGAGAGCCTTGCAGCGATGTCTTTGTATTAATTACACAAAGACGATCGTGCGCTTGTGTAATGAGGACCTGGGGGAGTAATCTGTGGATAATTTCAATGTAAAATGAGATTCTGAGGAGATTTGAAAAATAATTTGAATATTAACATTAGGAAAGATGATAATTTTCCATTGGGAGATATGGTAAATTAAGCAGTTTTCAATCGAGATAGCCTCAGGGCTAAGGAGGCGGGAAAAGGACTACATAAAAGTAATGAGAAAACAGAAAAATTTGGGAATGTAAATATACCTGATAGAGGATATAATAAAAACGAACACAAATATGTAGAAAAAGATCATAAAACACAAAAACACATGCTGATAGTTAAAGTAAATCATATATATAAGCTAGTTTCCCTCAAAGCTGATGGTGTTTATGTGACAGATATTAGTATTAATTACTCAAAGGCGCGAATTCGCCCAGTTGGAGCTGTGTAATGAGGCTTGGTTGGGGGAGCCTGCAGCCTAAGGGGGAGACAATGGTAATTTTAAATGCAAGATGGGTGATGGTGTGAAAATTTAAAGCTGGTCGCTTGGAGCTTGATCGAGGATAAAAATAAAATCGATAAACCCGAGACAGAAAGTAATAGGCCGGATGCAGAAAGTGAAATTGATTTTTTAACAAACTCGATATAATTAATTTCGTTAATGGAAACTGTCAAAACCAAGTTCCGTGCCTACCGTTCATACGACACTTTTACGTTATTATATATTTTTGCCATTTACGCTGAATAGAGAGAGCGCAGTGGTGGCCCAGTGCTAACGGCCGCGACTTACGAGTAGGTCGTAGGTTCGAACCTAGACAGGCGCTTTACTTTGTGTAAATTATTTCATCACCACTGCTCTCAAAACGGTGAGGGAAAAACATCGTGAGGAAACCGGCAGGTCCTAGAACCAACAATTTGAAGACATGTGACATCTACCAACCCGTACTGAGCCCGCGTGGTGGATTACGGCCCAGTCCCTCTCACCGAGAAGGGGCCCGTGTCCCAGCAGTGGGAAAATTATAGGCTGATTATCTATATCATCACTACACTACATAGTATAAAACAAAGTCGCTTTCTCTGTCCCTATATCCCTATGTATGCTTAAATCTTTAAAACTACGCAACGGATTTTGATGCGGTTTTTTTTAATAGATACAGTGATTGAAGAGGAAGGTTTTTGTATACAATAACAGACATCCACGCGGGCGAAGCCGCGGGCATCAGCTAGTTATAAATATAATATGCTGTATAGCTCAACGGATAACATTATTTCAATTCGAATAAATTCTTTATCGCAAGCATATTCTATATGGTTTAAATATAACTGTTTCAAAATATGCTATGCACTTTTTATCTCATAGAAAACAAAACGAAGAACAATCTGAATATGCTCGCTTTGTCTTTTTATCGCATGAAGCAATATGCAAATTATTGAATTAGTTTATCAAATTACCATTTTCTGGCTTATTCAGTTGCTGGTTTTAAAAAATCCTTTTGATTGTGAACAATTCTTTGTTTGCTTTGTAGAACATAAAATTAATTAACCGTAAAGTCCCTGAACTTATGCATTTGAATAATAAAGCTGTTCTTGATCAGGTACTTAGTACTGTGAATATTCAATTCTTGTGTGGCATTACTCGGGGATTTTAGATGTTTAATTACATAGTTACCTTTGCTTAGTATATTGTATTTTTTATTCTACTCAAACAACATATTGCTTTTAGATTTTCCATTTTTATCATTCTTTGTACTTTTCTTATATTTTAAATTTCGCTCAAATCCATGAACCTCCTCTTTATATTTAGTAATAGACAGAAACACGAAACGTAATTGAAAAACTTACTTAACAGTTAGATTGGTGTCCGCAGTGAACATAAATCCTGCAAAATATGTTCACAGCTTCGCATACGTCGTCAAAAAAAACATCCACATTCCAAAATCCTAATTACATCACGCCATAATTCCGCCACAAAAGCAGACTTAATTCCACTAAAAAAGCAGCAGCGAAATGATATTTAAAAGTACGTAAAGCGGAGGTAAATGACACTAATGTTCCCATAAAGATCGCCCACTGTGACGAGGCTACGCACTCCAGTTCACAGCTTTAATGAACCATTACATTGCGAATTGTCAGGTGATACGACACCGCTGGGCTTCATGCGGTAGTTAAGACCGCGAAGAGTCGCTTTTAGTAGAATTTTATGTTGATGTTCCAGGTTTCGAGGATAAATCCGAGGTTGCTAAGGAGTTATTGATGTGGAATTAGTGGTGCTAAGTCTGGTGATTTGTCTCTTTGATCTTTAGTAGGTTTCAAGTTATAAGATAGAATAAAAAATAACGAGGCAGGTATGTACGATTCGAGGAATTGAATTGTTCGTCAGAGGGGCAATTCTCAATTTTTTAAAGTCCGTTTGCATTCTCATCTCATTCGCAATCTGTCAAAAATACAATCTTGTCAATATTTTTGACAAGTTTGACAGATTGCGCCTATAATGTGAAAGTTGCAGTTGTAGCATACGTACGAGTTGGCCTTCTGATAAACACATTACTTACGTCAATTTGTCATTAACATACGACTGTCAAAAATGTCAGTAATTGTGATTTGAACTTACAAACAAACAAAGTTTATAGTCAATTTGCTAACTAATCAATCTTCCTGACCATTTTCATAGTCATTCATAGTTCTTTTCTAATTTATCACTCACCATCTTTTTTCTTCGTTCAGTAAATTAGTTACTGAGTTCTACAGAAAAATAGCAAAAGTAACTAGCTGGATCCAATTATTTCCTAGCTGCATCCAATTACAGCTACTAATTCCGTTATTATAATTTACTAACTCGCATGAATTATGCAACTACATACAACGTGTACTCATAAACCTTCCTATGTTTTGTCGCAAAGGAAATTCTCCTTCGAGCCTTCGTTTATTGCTGAACACCGTTTATTTATTCTAAGGAGGTTCCTCGTACATTTATTAAAATGGCGATAAAGGCTTATTTATTGTCTCCATGTTTGGTTAGCACGCAAGCAACGAACGCCGTTTTGTCGTTTTTTTGCCACGAATTTAAATTGGGTTGACACGATAATGCTGAAGGAATGTTCAGGATTCCGCGGCTGTGACTCACCGTGCTTAAAGAATTAGTGGTGTTTTTTGTGGTTAGAAAGAAAAATATCTTTCTGTCCTTTGCTAATCAGGGTTCAAAATGGAACACATTTTCCCTTGGAAAAAATGATTCTGGTCTCGGATAGGAACAAGTGACCCAGTTTTTTCTGAATGCGTAGCATGACCACCATAGAAACGGGTTTTATTGTGAACGGAAGAATAGACAAAATGACAGATTCACAATCATAAAACCTATCGGTCGGTCATGCTACGCATGCTGGTGGACACAACAACAACTCTTACTATGGGAACAAGTATGAAATCGCGAAAAAAAAAACAGCTGCTCCGTACATTTTGACGAACATAAATGTACGGAACAGCTGTTTTTTTTTCGCGTTTTCATATTTGTTCCCATAGTAAAAGTTGTTCATAATGATGAGTACAATGACTCCTTAAGAGGTTGGTGGTGTTTTACCAATAACCCTTTATAGGTTTCATTTCCATATAAAGGGTGACCCTATTTGCCATCAATCGAGTACAAAGAAACTCCAGAGTCTTCCTCCTCCTCAGACTCATTATCAGTTAGTGTCAGCAGCCGCAGATAATGGTTTCAGCAGAAAGCAGCATCGCCTACTTCTACACTTATAATTTTAACTTTGTTACATCGTACCCAGAACTGTATTACGGCGAGAGGCGCGCTTGCCCCGGCTGTTCCACACTGTACAGTGCAGAACCAATGCTGGCGCAAGGGCGCCCCACCGTCGTCTCTTGGAAATATATAACACACACTTTTTCGATCTTGATATATTTTCACTATCCCAAACAAAATTTAAAAGAATGGCTGTTCAATTGCTTGCACAATAATTTATGAATTCTTCCTAACCTATTTCGCCTCCAGTAGATGCGTCTTTTGTTTTGTATAATTTCTCCACAATAGTTTACTCCGCGGACATTGGTGTGGGTTACATGTTTACCTCTACTACCCTAGTTTGTTATCTACTATAATTGTAACGTGTAACTGTTTTATGTCCCAATAAAGAAGAATAAAAATAAAATAATTATGTATAATGTTCTAAATCAGATAACACACGGAAGCTGAGATAAGGCAACGTAGTTTCCCGTGTAACTACATAGGTACTTACTTGGCTTGGAAACAGATAGTAGGTAGCTTTACTAACGAGTAACTTGCCAACATAAGTACCAACGTCCACTTTCTTCAGCATTGGCGGTAAGCCAGGAAGACGGTCTTTCAAGGATTTTGATGCTGATGCTAATATTCATTCATATTACTAAACAAGATTTGAATATGAAAGCACCAGCACTTTGTGTAAATGTCGAGTGTATTTGGCACTTGGAAAATAACAGGTCAAAAGTAGATTGCAAATGTTATATATAATATTATAGTGATTTTTGAGAAAAAAACGAAAGCCTGATTTGTTAATGATAATCAAATCAATTGAGTAGGATCGTGCAAGGGTCTCTACAGCCAAAGCCTGCTTTTTAGACCTAGGCCAAATATTTTTTGATATTCGGATAGCTCATTACCTAACGAGTTGCCATAAAGAATGTGAATAAAAATCTAAAAAATAATTATTATTATAATATCAGCGTTTCGCGTTAGTGTCTTTACAAACACGCTGGAATGAGTATAATACCTACTTACAGAGAATTCATTATACGAACACAATAATAATAGACGCGTATTAAGGCTCTTACATACTGGCGCGATTCGCCGTGGGACGCGACGCCGCCGCATTGTTCGCCGTGAAGTTTTCTCAGAAATTATTTTGATAAAATTCGCGTCGCGCGGCGCATCGCGCCAGTATGTAAGAGCCTTTATTCCACATGTATAAACTTGCCGTGGGTAGCCCTACAATCTCTTTTTCGTTTTTCCTCCATTTCATGAATGATTTATTATTACAAAAAGCAGTTATCTATAAACAAAACCACTAAGGACTTTAAAACTACCTACCATCACATTATAATGCAAAAACTCCCCCTGCATCACCCAGACAACAATTTAGAATTATTTTTATCACCTAACTTTACTGTAACAAACTGTACTGAACGCAAAAGTACTACAAACAGAATTTATGCCGCCTCTTCGAAGTTTTGTTATCGTTCGTATAAATTCAAGTTTGCGATGTGCCTCATTCTGGAGTCGAGAAATTTGCGATTCTTGCTTTTAAGTTATAATATTTTAGGTGTAAGATTGGATGATCTATTGGATGACAGAGTTGGAGGAAATTACCAGTCAGAACAGTCCGTTTGTTTATTATGATATCAAGCCGATATACAGGGTGTTTTTGAAACGGAGTTCTTTAACGCGGCTTGCGGTAGGAATTGACTGGAGATCGTCACGTAAAGGCTCTTACATAATGGCGCGATTCGCCGCGCGATGCGACGTAGTCGCATTGTTCGCCGTGAAGTTTTCTCAGAAATTGTTTTGTTAAAATTCGCGTCGCGCGGCGAATCTCGCCAGTTTGTAAGAGCCTTAACGAAAAAGTGTTACGCCCGAAAAAGTAAATTTCAAGGTCTCAAGTTTCAAGTGTCATAAGTTTTTTTTTTAATACAAACAGTCTAACACATTTTTTTAATATCGTTTGCATAAACAGCGAACTTCTTTGCCATGTGTAGGCACTTCAATCAATTAACTCACGCAGTCCACTGCTGGACATAGGGCTCTCCCAGGCTGCCCCACAATACCCTGTCCTCCGCGTTCCGCATCCAGTCTGTCCCAGCCACCTACTATTTTAGGTACCTACTTATTATAAAGTGTGTTGGGTACTATCTAAATATACCACACTATGTGATAATTATCAATAATTAGACCTCAATTTGATATCACATTGTATTGATTATCTTGTGTTTGGGAAATTTCACGATAATTATGGTATTATATTAATTAATGATTGTGTACCTATAGATACCTATACCTATAGGTATAGGTACCTATAGGTGTGCTGAATTCATGGTTACAGTTTGCGCATCGATGTCCCTACAGCCCCCAAACATCGCCACTTCGACCGATTCTCGCATCCAGCGGATTCCTGCGGCCTTCACAAGGTCATCGGTCCATCTTGTGGGAAGCCTTCCAACGCTATATCTTCCGGTTTCAGGTATTACTTTCATACAAATTGTATTCCATTCTTTATTTAAGGTGAGTAGGTAAGTAACTAAAATAACAAAAAGACATTACCTATCCACGACATGAAAAATTGCACGTTCCACGAACCGAAAACATGGAATTCTACACCAAAATAAAAGCAAAAAATGTTATATTCACTACGCGAATGTCTGATGGCCAGTGACATCTGCTGAGGTGCTCACAATCGGCCTCGTTAAAATTCACCTTTTTAATTATAATTATCACCCTTTTTTTTCAAAAAAAGAATCCCTTTGATAAGTTGTACGTCATTAACGTCTTAGTTGATTCATCGCTTCAATGCTACCAGAGTTTTTATTTTCTATTTAATTTAGTTTATTTTTTTTGCATTTTTTTCAGCTGTTTCTATCTTAATTTTGCTATTTTGAAGTACAGTTAAAACTCTTGTTTGTAATTTAGCTAAATTCCAAGGAAAATATTACGTATTTCAACGCATCATGCCCAATTTGCATAGTTTGTTCATTAAGACTTTACCTAGTGCTATCCGATTAATGTTATTTTGTCTTAATAAAAATAAAACATTTTACATTTGAATTGAAGGAAAATTTTACGTAGGTACTTACCTACTTCATTTATGTAATCTACTTAACTGATTAACCTAAAAAGTAAAAAAATCCATAAGATTATGCATATACCCGAGTTATGGATATTAATATCCGATAAGCTTCTTATAAGTAATTTGGATTGGTAATCCCCTACAGCTGTAGGTATATTGAAAGTCACTAGGTAATCAAAATTCAATACATGTTTCTGGAACATAATAATTACTAACGTTTGTTTGCGAAAAAGTAAAATGGATTTATATTGTTATTTTATTTTATTTTATTTATTTATTAGGATCTCCAACAAAAGATGTACACAGGACATGACAAATATTATGATAAGTACCATAGGTATTACGTAAGTGTACTCCCTCATTTACAGGAGACCACAGCATGCAAAGCAATAAATTACAACTAAGCTAACACGGTTAACATTTACATATAAAATATTAAAAGATAAACAATTATGGTAAAAATAAAAATTAAAAAGTTAAAAATTAAATTAAATTAGATATTCAGGTTATTTCAGGGTTATTAAACAAAATTGGCGAAATGAGGTTTTACTATAGGTGCACGTCTGCCTAACCCTTCAGGAAATACAGGCGTGATGTTATGTTATGATACAAAGTAGTAGTATCATAACATAACACGTACACACGGCTACACATCAAGCTATACATTTCCAGTTTATGCTGATCTCAAATCCTATAGGATTTCCGTACAATGCGAGGTCAACGTATACTGGAAATGTATAGCTTGATGTGTAGCCGTGTGTACATCAGTAGGTACTTTACGCGTGAGCATGATTGTGTAACTAATTTTGCGTAAAAGTAAAAATAATTTACATTGTTATTTCAGGGTTATGATACAACACTGGCGGAATAAGGTTTTACTACAGGTGCATGTCTGCCTAACCCTTCGAGAAATACTGGCGTGCTGTACAAAGTAGTAGTATCATAACATAACACGTACATCAGTATTGTGTAACTAGGGGTAACCCCATGCCTCCTCCGTGCCTCGGAAAGCACGTTAAGCCGTTGGTCCCGGCTGTCATTTGTGGATCTTTGACAGTCGTTACGAGTCGTCGGAAGCGCGAAAGTCTGACAACCAGTCTAACCAAGGGGTATCGTATTACCCAGTTACTGGGTTGTGGAGGTCAGATAGGCAGTCGCTCCATGTAAAATACTGGTATTCAGCTGCATCCGGTTAGACTGGAAGCCGACCCCAACATAGTTGGGAAAAGGCTCGGCAGATGATGGGTAACCCCATACTAGACATGAAACACTGTCTTACACAAAATAACCTAATATCAAAACCCATTTCAAACACAATTAGTATACCAACGTAATCTCCACTTAAATTCATAAAGGAGTACCACAAAATTAAAGTCATGCTGCATAACCCGCATTATAAGGATTAGTCTACATTAAATTGTACTTGTACTCCTGCCATAGCTCGTACCGTCAGCGACACAAGCCACTAATAATTTAGAAATATAAATGTACCTAAATCAATTAGAATATAAAGAAAATATTGCTTTAAGATGATTAATTTAAATCATAATACAAAAGTGTTATGTATTCTTCTATTATTGGTCACAAGCACGCACCTAATGGGGAAGTTTTAATTTATATATATGGAGAGCTTTATTATAAAAACACCTATGTACCTTCTATACCCATGTTTGCAAATAAATAAATGATTTGAAAAAAAAATAAAAATAAAAAAAAATCTTCATAAATAGTAAACTGATGGTAACCAACTTATGTCCTCGGCTGTACATCGCACAGTGACGGTGGGAAGCCGCGAGTGTACCAGACAAGCCATTAGTCAAATCTTGTGACTGAGCAAAAACATTGATAGAGCATCTTGTGGACTACAAATATTTGTGTATGTTTGTAATGGTTTCTATGATTATTTGGTAGATAAATTACGCAGGAGAGTTTATTATAACCAGCTGTTTCCCGCGACTTTGTCTGCGATGAAAAGCAGTATAATGTCCATCTCCTTGTCATGGTCTACCCATGTGCCAAACATACAAATCTGTTCAGCTGTTTTAGCGTGAAAGCGTCACAAGCAAACAAATAAACTCACTTTCGCATTTATAATATTAGTTAGGAAGTTAGGCTAAGTAATAATAGCTGCACGAGTCGATCCATCAAGTCAACCTGCGCTTGCCGGGGTTGGTCCTTGGATGGGTGGATGGTTAACAGTGCCATGTCTGTATATTCTAGTGTTGTTAACAAACTTTGTTAAAAATTTGCACGAGACTGATGAAGAAAGACAAGCTAGAGATAGTACTCGTAGGAAAGACTTACCTTCCACAATCCAACCGAAATTGAACGTGGTTCATCACAGTCCCAGAGTTCAATCGGTCTTTTTATACAATAAGTTGCCGATTGAATTCAAAAGCATTAACAGCATTAACTTATTTAAAAACCAATTAAAGACATATTTATTGAGGAAGGGCTATTACAGTATCGATGAGTTCATAGATGACAAGCGACTGTAACTATTAAATGAATTGTTAATTATTATTTTTGTTTATACATATTATTATAATGAATTGTAAACTGTATAATAAATTTTAAATTTAAATGCAATGTGGGTGATTATTTAATTTATTGTCTACTTTAATAATAATTGTATTTTGTTATGAAATAAATGACTTATGACTTATGGGTGACCATCTTTACATACCGAGACTCCTCTGTGCCTCGGAAAGCCCGTTAAGCCGTTGGTCCCGGCTGTCATTCATGGATCTTTGACAGTCGTTACGGGTCGTCAGAAGCCAGCCTGAACAACCAGTTTTCCAACACTTACAATTCTTAATTATTACTTCCTTGGTACAAGCATGCCAAAAGCTAATTGAATTTATTAATTAATAGTATTTAACCTTGATATTATTAAAGAAAACAAGCAATTTATCACTTAAAAAATAAGTGATAAATTCACTAACTTAATAATATTTTATTTTATTATAAGTACCTTCTTAAGACAAAAATAGCACAGAACTGGTGCCCTGAGGTGCCCAGGGTCGCGGCAGACCACGTAGGAGATGGCGGGACGAGCTGGATAGGTTCCGTCAAAACTGGAAAGAGGACGCGCGGGCTCGCGAAAGATGGAAGGAGTGGAGGGAGGCCTTTGCCCGGGAGTGGGACAGCGTAGGCTAGGAAATCAAAAAGACAAAAATAACATCTAAAAATAACATCTCCATCTAAAAATAGACTTCAATATTCCCGACTCAACTCGCAAATATTATATCAGCCTCCATTGTAATACAAAAATATCTCATCCAATACCAAAAAATGTCTGGTTTCCGGTTAATTTCCCGCCAAATGTAACCGACGGGACCAGGACGACATTATTTTAGGAGTAAGTGGATACACGCACGTACGATTAGGCAACAAGTGGTCCACATTTGAGTGACCAAATATTTTATTATTGACCGGCGAAACAGAAGATAATGTTATAGGTAGGTAGGTATGGCGCTTGGACGTATTTTGTGGGTCGTGAGTAGTCGTGACGTAATAGTTATTCGTCCATTTTAGTTAATCTTGTCCAAACTAAATCAACCCATACCGAATTCTCAAGGTCCCCACCTTGAGAATTCGGTATGGGTCATCGAGATATAAGTACTAACGTACTAGAGAAGACACCGTAAATTCCTATATTGTCTCGTTCAACTGCGGCGATCGCGTCGCAGTTTGTCGAAGAAAACGCGTAAGTGCCGTGATTTACATGGCGCTTAAGACCTTTTTGCCGAGAATAAATACACTTCCGCAGCAAATCTAGCACTGTGGTAAATTAGGTACGGTTTAGACGAATTGTTATTATTTTAGCGCTGCAGCGAACTAAAGATTGAATACGAAGAATAGGACAATTCAGTTATTTGACGTAGCTTCTCTAGTACGTTAGTACTTATATCTCGACGGTATGGGTTGATTTAGTTTGGACAAGATTAGAGTTCTTTGCCAAATATCTATATTTTGTACTGTTCATTTTTTAATAACATTATGTAGGGTATCTCTATGAACTTTGAAACATATACAATTATTATATACTTTTTATTTTATCACACCCCTTTATTATGGCCAAAAATGTACGCTTATGCTAAAGTGGTACTTACGTGGTTTCAGTATTTCTCGATAGTGCCCATGTGCGTGAAACATTACCAGATTAACAATGCAACAGCAACGAGTGTGTGTATTTTATTTAAGTTTTTTTTTATGCAGAATAAACACCACTATTTTTCTTTTTTTTTTAAATATTATTAATGTGATATGATTTTTTTTTCTAAAAGCTTTCTCGTGGTCTCCCAAGATACGAAGTTGCAAAAATAATATCCTCCAAAAAGAAAAAATATAACCTAAAAAAACTAGCAAACAATAAAATAAGAGACCAGTGTGGCCCGTGTTATTATTCTTTCTCGCTCATAATTTAGCAAAAATAACTGTAACTTCGCCATCAACAAGTGGCGACTGGAAGTTTTGTGTTACATTAATAATTCTTGCGGTCCGCTTTTACTCGAGTTCACTCCGTCTCTGAAAGTTAGCATTGCTAAAAATAACAGAAAATATTTGAGCAGGTACATCGATTTATATACCTACTGTTTAGGATATAATTTGGAATAATGAAGCTTAAATGAGCTTTTATTTTTAATTGAGCTTTTGAGCTTTTTTTTTTTGCTTTTTTTTTGTAATTTTTTTTTTTTATTTATTGTGGGACAATAAACAGCTTCTACAATATATAAAGGTTTACAAATAACAATAATTATGTAGTGTTAATAATACTGCAGCCCACTATATTATTCGCATGTTAAAAAAAATTAAGATAATGTTTTAAGTGCCACTATAGCTTAGCGTTACTCAGATATAAAACATTTATAAAGAAAGATTATTAAAATACAATAAGTACAATTAATTAATTATTAAAAAAAAAAAATATATATATATATATATATATATATTATTAATTTTGGATGGTGTTAAGTAGGTACATAACTGGCGAAATGTTTGTGTACTTTAGGTACACCTCTGCCCATCCCTTCAGGGAAATAAGGCGTGATGTTATGTTATGTTATATTAGGTAATCTTTACATAATATAAATTAAAGTTGTTTTTCGTGTCTATCTGTGTTTCTTCTAAACTTTGCAACCGAATTTAAATAAGGTTTTGCCATAATTTAGAGCATTTATTTCGGAAGTTTTATGTGTATAAAACAGTAATGTTAAACTTACATAAATAAATAAATTTCGGTGTTTTGGCAAGCCGTAAACACCGTGCCACTACTTCATAATGAATATTTTCCCCCGATATGAACAAGGATGGGAATTCATTATTTTCTTTTATTATGTAACTTACCTAAACAACCTAACTATAATTATACTCGTATATCAAATCCAGATGATCAAATATTAACCTCGATGTCCAATTATAACCAAAATCACCTACGCTAAAAATCTCACTAAATATAAAACATATCAGATAGTGTAAGCAAGCAATAAGTCCATCACGCACGTGCACTCTTGGCCAAGTTAAGGACACACTTTCACGGTGTACACATGAGGCGCACGAAACGTAAACACTTCGCGGTTCGTTTACTTTGCCACTAAGTGTACGCCAGATTGTTTGGGTTACGGTGCACATTCATAGTGACGCTGATAGCACTGGGGGAGATTTTATCGAGAAAATATATTCTTATTTTAATTGTGAGATAACAAAGTGCCCGTTCTTTGTACTGCTTTTTGCAATGTCTGCTGCAGGTGCATGGTTTTCATCCTTGTTGAACTTTGAAAGTAAACTTCAACTAAGCAAATTATTAAAAAAAAAAAACATGTCGGAGTTAAATAGAAGACGTCACTGGCTCCTGAAATACAGGTACTCTAAACTAGCTCTGGAGCTAGGGTCTAAAAATTTTTGTAACCTGTTTTCATGGCAATAAAGAATTTATTTATTTAAACCATTCTTGGAAAACCAAACCAAACATTTGTAACTTTGTCACGTGTCTCGATATAATACGGAAGGGTTAGATAACCATAACTATGCAAAGTTTTGGTGATATATTTTTTCGGTTGCAGTTTAAAAAATATATTTATATATATGTACATATATATGGAGTAGGTTACCTACGATTCAAAATACCGAGTTATTGTCGAAAAGTATCGTTTTTCCAACTATTATCAAAATTATAACAAATGTGCCTCAAACCATAATTTAAAGCTTCAACATTCATCATAACTGTATTTCTATTTCCACACCAGTTTATTCACAACATAAACACAGGTCATTACCTCGACAACCATTTACAGTCGTTACAGGAATGACATTTAATTTTCAGGGTTCCGTGGACGCGTAAATAGTAATTTCCAGGGAAGGGGTTGACAAACGGTTCCGTACGTCGCGACGGACACCAGATGCTTCCCACGGTGGACTTTTGTCCTGTATTTATAGGTTCTAGACAAGTCCTAGGAGTTATAAATGTAGGTACCGTAATTGTCCCTTTGACATTTTCTATTAGTTCGGTCTTTTGAGGCGGGGGATTGGACATGTTGGGGTGGAGTGAACTGTCTGTTAGAAAGACAGGTGACGGTGAGGAATTGTTTTGATGAATAAGAAATAAAACCTGTCCATCACCTGTCATACGTTTACGTGTAAAGAGCGCTCGCTAGCTCGCTAGTTTTCTAGCTTTAAACCATAAAAGAAAATTGAAGAGTGTTAATACTTATTGCAGTCTTGGAAAAGAAAACAAATTCTCATAATAAAATTGGAAAGATAGGCTCAACCACGGCATTTACTACCAAAAACAAGCATTCTTTCCGAACGACACGGTGTATCAACCGCAATAAATTCTGAGCAAAAAAACAAATAGCTATAACTCGCCATGTCCAATCAAACGACCCCCAGTGGGCTTGGAAACGCAAATTGCGGCCAAAAATGATAACTGTTGAATTATAACCCTCATTGTACCAAACGAAGTCACTTCATTGGCCCTAGTTTATGAGAACCTTCGAGAGATGTTATCAACTGTTTTATTGAGTGCGAAAAAGTTTCGGACTTTGAACGCTTTTGGTTCATTTATTATCATTTTATGTTGATATAAAACTTGGTTCGCGGTTGATGAACTTGATTGTTTGAGGTTGAATACTTGCATAAATAAAATGGGATTGTTTTTACGGCTGATGAGATCGTATTCTAAGAAATGGAAGCAAAAATATTGGAATAGGAGGTGATTTTTTTTTCTTTTTTCGACGAATTCCTCATATTCTCCTTTTTCTCTTCCACATTTATTATGCGCACGGCCCATGTGTGGAACTCTCTGCCAGTATCTGTGTTCCCTTCCACGTATAACCCGTCAGCCGTCAAAACAAGAGTGAACAGGCATCTTCTGGGCTTGCTCGTTCCATCATAGACCTCATCTATCGCTTTCCATCAGGTGACATCGAGGTCAAAATAGCAGTCCCATAAAACAATAAAAAAAAAAAAAAAATATACTACGTAGGTACTTTAAAGACAAAGCATAGCAATTTACTAATAGTAATTTAAGAAAAAAACATAAAAAAACTCAATAGACATGACATGTCAAACATGAACACACAGAAAACATTACTCAAACAATCCAAAAAATAATAACTCTAAACGATGTCCCAAAGCCACTTGACACGCTACAACCATTAAAATCATCAATGTCTCCTGCCATAACTTTTGACAACAACCATGACACATTAGCTTCAAGTCAATTTGTACGTTCTACGCACCCCCTCAATCACCCACCATGATCTATGCCCATGGCTACTCGAAACATGGATATGAAAAATGACAGGAGAAATCTGTCCAATTATATTGTAACATGAATCGACGTAGATGGCAGTGCATTAGTAACTTTGTCATGTGTTTCGATTTAGTACGGAAGGTTTAGATAACCATAATATGTCAAAGTTTTGGATGATATATTTTTTCAGTTATAGTTTTGTATGAAATTTTTGAAACAAAGGAATAAATTATGAGTAGCTAATAATGATTATAATGATTACTCTTTATCTTTTACATATTTATTTATTTTATCAGTAGAATTAGGTTTAGCGAGGACAATGTTTTACTCCTTGGATGCGAAAAGTAATTTTCTATGTTGTTAATTTTAAGAAATGAAAATTAAGTGATACAGCTACCTTAAAAATATCGCAAACTATTGAAAATTTTAAATTTTTGGAGGCCAAGTAGAATTCTGTTTTTTTTTTTATCCCAGAGCAGATACATAGTTAATTTTGGAGTGTTCTGCTGTTTAATACAACAAAAAACTACATTTCATAAAATTATAACCAAAAAACCAAAACATAAAGCACATAGGTAAATAATGTAATACGATTCAAAATAGCTGGTCGTACATTAGTAGCTTTGTCATGTGGCCAGTTTTTAGTAGAGAAGGGTTAGATAACCAACTGTCACGGTGTTTGCCATGGCTGTTTGTCATGTATTTTAGGTCAGCACCGACCAACATACCGGCTGTTCGTGTTTTATAAGAAACATTAAATGTTAGTGATTTGTACTTTCGCTTTTGATATTCAGCGCTTATAATTGTTTAAAAAATACACGAGCACAGATAAACGCTGCATTAATGATGTTAAGCATGAAAACATAAGAAAAACATTGTTTAGATTTATTTAAATATAAAGATAAATTTTTGGTGAACCTACTCTTTTAAATATTAAGTACCTTGCTTAAAACTATAGTCTAGGATCACAATTTTATACAGACGAGCACCGCATTATGCTATAGTTTTTTTTTTGGTAGATTAATTAAACTTTAAAAGTTAGTAATACAACTGGTAAATATAAAATACTAACGTGACTTCGTCTACGATTCTGGATGAAAAGTAGCCTATTTCCTTCTCCAGGTCCCCTGTGTAAAATTTCATCCAAATCCGTTCAGTTGTTTTAGCGTGAAAGCGTAACAAACAAACGAACCTACAAACAAACTCACTTTCGCATTTATAATATAAGATAGGATAATACTATAACCATATGCTATATGCCATATTTTGAATCTACAGTACGAGTGTAAAAGATTTTATCTACCTTTCGACCAGGGTATATTTCAGGATCACTCCTAGATCAGATATGTAGGTACCTAAATAAGATGATAGCTCATTGCTAAGTAATAAAACCCGCAGTCTCAATACCTCATCTTATCTACAAGGCCGATCAGGTAGGCTCCCTGACCTAGATATCTTTAGGACCTCGTAATTTTGGAGAAAAGTAAGCCTAAAATATAATATGAGAAATTGGGGAGGGAAACTCTTCCTAGATAATTCTTGAGTACGTAAGGGTTACCTTTGTGTTTATATTAGGATTTAGGCCTAACCCTTCAATCTAGATTAGGTACCTACTCCATGAAATCCCTACTCTTTACCCGCGCTGTACATGCAATCGAAAACAATTCTGAGGCCCTAGACAAAGTGACCTGGCGATGATGGAAAAGGCAAAAATGTATAGGACTGACATAAGCTATCGAAAAGCTTATGTCAATCCTGTTGGAAGTCGTTGTAAAAATACGAAACGTTCAAAGCGATTGTCACTTGTCTAGGCCCTCTGTTAAGTACATTTCCTATCTATATCTATAAATAGTGTAAAACTTTCTGTGTGACCGCTTATTTCTTCCATAAACTAAACAAATGAATTACATGTCACCTCCACCACATTTACACATCACAATTACCTAAACATAAATAAATTAATAAATCTCGATGCCGAGGAGCTCGTGGCTAAGTAATAACATCCGCACGGGTCGATCCATCAGGTTAAGCTACGCTTGCCGGGGTTGGTCCGTGGATGGGTGACCATGTTTACATATTGAGACTCCTCCGTGCCTCGGAAAGCACGTTAAGCCGTTGGTCCCGGCTGTCATTTGTGGATCTTTGACAGTCGTTACGGGTCGTCAGAAGCTCGAAAGTCTGACAACCAGTCTTACCAAGGGGTATCGTATTACCCAGTTACTGGGTTGTGGAGGTCAGATAGGCAGTCACTCCATGTAAAATACTGGTATTCAGCTGCATCCGGTTAGACTGGAAGCCGACCCCAACATAGTTGGGAAAATGCTCGGCAGATGATGAATCTCGATCATCGACACATCCAAAAACCAATTACATCGACTGTTAATTTATTTACAAAATCCCGTAGCAAAGTGGCGGTCGTACCTACCAAAGTAGGCGGGTAATAAGGTCAAAGATATCAATATCACCTTCCACCATAAATTTGGGCCACCATAATGCTCCACCATCACGCATCACCTCAACAAGTGGTTTATTTCCTCATAATATGGTGCAAACATCCGTGCTGATAAATTTATACGAGGCCTTTTATGAGCCCTATAATAATATTGTAAAGATTTGTTTGTGGGAAAAGGGAAGTGGGAAAGATGTTTGTACTTTTCGATTATTTGCTGAAAGATTTGAGCATTTTTGAATTTATTTTGAGTTTGTTATTGCAAATATAGATTTTTGCATCATCGCTTCTATAACTTTGGAATTACTTATACTTTATTAAATTAATTTATAAAACTTCGAATTCATTGAAGCTGCACCTTTTAAGAAAATGTTAGTGAGGCCAAATTGCACAACATCTTACTAGTAAATAATAAAAAAATAGGTTAAGTTTGTTTCTATAAAACGTGCAATTACTTTTGTAAAAGTTGATTACATGGTTTCAATTAAAAGTAGAATATTATTATCCGTATAAAATCTTAATATGACCTGAAAAACGGAAACTGAATTTTCTAAATCAAAGCTGAGCACACATCGCCTGCATAAGTTCCTAACGAGTCCGACTGCAGCCACACAAACTAATTAAACCCCAATCACTTTCATTCACATTCCTCTCTCAATGCATTCGTATATGTACCTACATAATGTGCGTAAAAAACAGTACCTATCCAATTATCTTGCCCGACGCGACGTATGGAGACATAAGACTCCTGTTGGGCTAAATGTCGCACAGTGGGTGAGATGCAGAAGTTCCGAGAAAAGCCAGATTTCTATGAACTGATAATTAAAAGTTTATGAATAATATTATATTTATTTATTCTTTATGAACACGGAGGAGCTCGTGGCTAAGTAATAAAAGCTGCACGGGTCGATCCATCAGGTTAAGCTACGCTTGCCGGGGTTGGTCCGTGGATGGGTGATCTTTACATTCCGAGACTCCTTCTTGCCCCGGAAAGCACGTGAAGCCGTTGATCCCAGCTGCCAATCGTGGATCTTAGACTGTCAGTACGGGTCGTAAGAAGCGCGATTTTTTTACAACCAGTCTTACCAAAGGGGTATCGCATTACCCAGTTACTGGTTTGTGGGGGTCAGATAGGCAGTCGCTCCATATAAAATACTGGTATTCAGCTGCATCCAGTTAGACTGGAAGCTGACCCCAACATAGTTGGGCAAAGGCTAGGCAGATTGAGTCTTGATGAACACTTACACAACAATAGCTATGCTTGTAGTTTTCCTACATGAAATTACCAAACTTAAGTAGGGCTGAGCACATTGCTTGCAGAACAGACGGCCGATGGGGCCGAAAGGTTCTCTGGAATGGCGACTGCGTACCGGAAGATGTAGCGGTGAAAGGCCGCCCACTAGGCGGGCTGATGACCTTGTGAACATGACATCCACTGGATGTGAAGCAAGGTACCGGTCGAAGTGGCGGTGCTTGGGGGAGGCCTATGTCCAGCTGTGAACTTCTTTCGGAAATATTTAATTGATACTTAGCCAGATTACGAAAAAAAAATCTGCTGTTCTATACATTTTGTCGATTTAAGTGAACACAAATGTATGGAACAACAGATTTTTTTTGCGAGTTCATACGTGGTCCCATAGAAAAAGTTGCCCAAAATGATGAGTGCAATGACCTCTTTTCGGGTTTAGCAAAAACAAAAAAAAAAATTGTATAATATGTCGTGTAATAGTGCAATAATGAACTTAATTATAGTAAAAAAAGGTTAATTACTTTCAGCCGTCTATCAGTTGCTAAAACAAAACAATCTCATACTGAAAAATAGAAACAATAACATGTCTAGATAACAGTCTAAGTTGTGAACTCGTCGAAAAAGGAACATGCGGGGCAGTCTTTGGGTTCTGCCGATAAAAATGAAAACTAAAGTAACATTCATTCATTTCTTGAAGCGTTCAGGGACGATGACGCGACTTCCATGATTTTTGTTCACCCAACAAGCGTTCGGTGACGATGACGCGCGTTTCATGATTTTTGTTCACCCAAAAAGTGCTCAATGCGCCTAAAGAAGTTTTCACACACTAGAAAAGAACTATGACGTAGCTGTCACGCACACTAGCATAACAAAGTTAGCTTGTTTGTTTTAGTTCTTTTGCAGCGGGACACTATAACTAGACATATAAATTATCAAAGGTCACACCACCGAAGTCACTGACTGCTCAGTTTCTAACATCCTTTTTGTTCCATTCGGCATCAATGTATCCGCATTCAAAACTTTACATTGTTCACGAGCAAACCTTCTGTTCCTCCTTACTTTGTCGTTGGACGTAAGTAGTCGGCACCCCATACTGGCGCGTCGCGATAAGGTCCCTCCCAAATTGATGTTTGAACTGTCATTAATTCCCCTCACCGACAGATGTCAGTGCAGTCTATTATTTTTTGACACCTAGCTGTCATTTGTCGTTATTTTATTTCGTTCATTCGTTTGAACGAATGAAGGATTGGGTTGTTGAACTATGTTGTAATTGTGGTTGATTCGAGATGAATCATTCTTGGAATTTGATTAGAGATTATTTGATAGGCGTTTATTGTTGTTCCAACTAAGGTATGATTCATCTGTCTTGTTTCGTTACTCAGCTACTTTTATTTTGGCTGAAGTAGATTTTTAACCCATACTGAACTCAAAATAATTATTAACAAGTCGTGATGGGATTTCTCATCGGAAACTTAAGAACTTCAGGGGATAATTTAAAAAAAACAATGACACAACGAACTTTCCTGATAAACAGAAGTCTAAGTACCAACTTCCACTTTTCTAATTTCAAAAATGACGAACTTTCATCGGTATTTACCTACTTTTGGAGATGAATTTTCTAAAATCATATTTTTTAAGCCGCTTGGTCCCGGGTATTAGTCGTGGATTTTTGACAGTCGTTACGGGTCGTCAGAAGCCCGAAAGTCTGACAACCAGTCTTACCAATTGGTATCATATTACCCAGTTACTGGGTTGTCAGATAGGCAGTCGCTCCTAAAATACTGGGATTCAGCAGCATCTGGTCAGACTGGCAGCCAACCCCAACATGGGAAAAGGCAGACTTTGTCTGTCAGTGAATTAATTAATTTAAGATTTTTATTATGTTGATGATAAAAATAAAAACGCACAAACAATTTCAGATGGCTACAACTTTATTCGGTTGAAGGAAATCTTCATTTTCTGAACATCCATCGTAATTACAAGTTCTTAAGAAATTACTGAATAGAAATTAGCACGGTACGAACTAAAACCGTCGAAATTAACAAGTAATTCATTAATTTTATACCTACTGAGTGCATTGTCAATCATCAGATCATTTGCATCTGACGAATAAAAATGTTGATTTGGAAAATTTGTCAAACCGCCATATTATTTGAATTCAGACAACAAATAAATCTGACTATTTTAAAAATCTGCCGTTAGTTAAACATTCATTTCATCATCTGCCTAGTCTTTTCCCAACTATATTGGGGTCGGCTTCCAGTCTAACCGGATGCAGTTGAATACCAGTATTTTACATGAAGCGACTGCCTATCTGACCTCCACAACCCAGTAACTGGGTAATACGAAAACAAAAGGTGGTTAAACATTAATTTACTTAGCAAAAACATTTACCCAGAAGTAGGTACATAACATAATTTGATACAAAAAGCAAAAAGGAATCTTCATACATTTTCCCTCCACCTTAACAGAATTTTCCTACCAACGAGATAGCGCCAAAAATATTACAAGACATCTACCATAAACCATAACAGTAACTATTACACTCATTTTTATTCCGTTTATCTCTTGACATGTTGGTTTACGACTCAATCGGAGATATTCGTACTTATTCGGGTTTGTTGCGTATGCATTGCATGGTGGCAAGTTTCTTTTATCTGTAATAAGATTCCAATTCGGATAGTCTTGATGTCGCGAGCTCCCTAAAGTAATAAACTAGCGGTGGAGTGGAGTTGTGAGCGCGTTTCCAATGTTACACGGTACGGTGATGAGAAAATTACGGGGTTAAACGTAAGATATTATAAGCTTTACTTTGAGTTTTGACAAGAAATTTTTATTTTTTATTTTTGTTAAATACATATTTATTCCTCAATTTTTTGCAATTTTACCTCCCACTATTTGCCTCTGTGTCATCCAAAGCTTGTCAAGTAGAAAATGCCGATGGCATTAAATTCGTCTATTCTTCGTTAATTTTTTGTGCTTCTAATATCCATTAAATAAATAAATAAATCACTAAGGGCTGATTTCATCAAAGTCAGATATCTTTTATCCGTGGAATAAAATTGTCGTCTGACAGTTTTTGTATGGAAAAACTTATACTCTGTATAAAAGTTTGGTGAAATTCGCCCTAAGTTGTACCTATTTAAAACTCATCAAGATGAAAAATATGAATTAAATCTTATCTAACTAAATTCCCTGCAGAGAAGATAAAGTGGAAAATACTTTTCCACTATCATGAGTGTGTAATTTCAAGGTGATAGCTTTCATTAATTTATAATGCAATTAAGTAAATATTTCTTGGTTTGACTAGATACCTCACAATATTTCTTGTTCACGCTTCCTTTTCTAAAATGTTGGAAAAAGATATTTATTTTCTCATTAAGATGTCAATCTTATTTTCTGGAAATCACCCCTCTTTTTTATCGTATAGTCTCAAACAGTGGACACCCGCCAAATTGCGTACGAAATACGTCGAATTTGTAGAACAAATATAAATGGTTGGGGTAGATCGAGGGTAGATAATTACATTTTTTGATCTTCGGAAACTGGGGATGACGTCTGAAGCAAGGCCCTTTGTGTTCTATACTTCGATAGTGTCACAGATATGAGACGTGTGTAAATAGAAACAAACATTACCCCCCGTTTTTGTGCTGTCGGGTAAAATGTGACGTCATAGGTCGTTGTTTGTGTACGGAAGTAAAGGGAGGAAAAGTGTTTTAGTAAATTGGTGACTAATGGAGTGTAAGGTTACATTTCATTGGCGTTTTTATTTTTAGGAAAATGAATGTGTGTTTTCCAACTTTAGTAGAACAGTGCCAAAAAAATTCAGCGTTATATTTTATTTCTAAAATCGATAAAAGGATCATTACATAATCTTTGTGCTAAGTTGTGTAGGTATTTAACATTAATTTAACAACTGAAGCTATATTTTTTTCTTGATGACTTTAGTGATTACTTACATACAATAAGAGCTGAAGAATACAAAAAAAGCAAAGCCTGTGCCAACAAAGTCAATGAGGTTTAACAAAAAAGCTCTCCACGTTGGGTAGCCCTGCTGAAAAACTACTAGCGAAGTATAAAGCAAATGAAACTGGCCGAAAAAATAACAAGCTCCGTTCCGTTTTCAAACTAAAATAACTCAACAAAAACAACAGTTTTGCCAATAGTACACAATTCAAAGTCAATAACGGTCCCCTTCCACCAATCGATAGTTCCAAATTCAATAACAGTTCGAAATTCAGATATTGGAAGAGTAATCAAGTTGAGACTTACCTAACAGCTTCATTACTTCAGCCTGGCTGATGAGTACATTCAGATGGCCCGTTGCCAATGGCAACGCTAGCCAGGCCGCCCAAGCGATAACAAGAATTTTAGCTGCCATATTACACTTCACTTTACAGTCATTTTATTTTCACTTTTGAGTACATTTTAACACATCTTTTTAGTTAACAAAAGTTTGTTTACGTTGTATCCATTTTAGCGTCCTTCGTATTTGAAAATGGAATTGACAATAGAGTGTAATACTTTTTAGAGTTCACATTTTTAAAAGTAACTGGGAAAATATCTAGAATTGGTATAAAATTGAATATAATTCGAATTTAATTTAAAAAAATTAAGCATTAGCATTCTCAAAAATTAAAAGTATAGCTAAATTCCAGTAGAATAAACAAAACAAAATCAATCTCCATTCAAATTGAACGCGCTCAAAAAACAAACCGACCGGAAAATTTTCGAATTCGGAAGCCGGTGATTCGGATACGTACAAGCGGACACAAGTCTGACGCTCGCGGTACCGCGCCGCACTGCCGTTCAACAACGCTCGACGAACCAACAAGTTACTCACTGACATGCGCACAGCACAACCCTATCATTTCGAACACACTTTTCAAAATACATTGAAGACTTTATTTGAACTTAGAACAACTGTTCTCAAATAAAAACAGCCATGTATCTGAATCTCAGGCCATCTTTCAAATAGTCAAAATGTGTTTAAATTTTAAAGGCTTTTATTGAGAAGGACTCGTGTTTTAAAGGGAATTAATTGAGTTTGTCTCAAGGGAGAGGCGTTTCCGTTTTGCATTAAGACCGTTCTCTGAGTACTAATGAAATTACGATCTCTTTTATAAATAGAGTGCTCTGCAAGAGTTGGTATCGGATACGATGGAAAACTAGAGTATGATTTTATGAAGGAATAGATAATAGAGTTAAAATATGAAAAGCGGGCTTAACTTGGTTATGGAGAATTAGTACCAGTTCCGTATTACATCGGATTAAATTATGAGTTTCCGTCAATATGCAAATGGAGTGTTTTAAAGTTTACTGCCTTTTAATAACGTTTGTTTGGTTGGTTTCCGCTAGACACGCTCGTACAGTCGAACAAGCTATTTTGTATACCTATAACTTGCAATGACTTTTTAACAATGTTGTGAGTTTTTCAGTAGTCAACAATCTTTTTACATTACTCTCATAAGCCGTATGCTCAAAAAGTTAAATTACACACACAAATTGTGTGTCAATCAAAACTAATTTTGGCAGTGTAGCGGAAAATGAATATATTTTGCCTGTATACCTAATAGCTTGTTCGACTGTACCTAAGTTCCTATTTTCTTTCAAAAAGCAACATATTACTGCTTTGTCTTTTGTGGTAAAGTTCAACATGTTTCACAATTCTATTGTACCTATTCCTTGTAAAGTAGGTACAGATTTTTTTTAATGCAATGACACCTCTCAATTTTTTTTGTTTATAAATTAAAAAGAAAATTTTAACCGTATTTATATTTTTTATATTTTTACTGTATTAAATCCGATCCAAATTGCAAATGTGGCGCTGCGCGCTGCCAAGAAGTATCACACCAAACGATTCCGTACAGTCACGAGCATAAATATGTATGCACTCAGCAACTGAACATGCAATAGCGATTTTCTCGTGGAATAAAGATTGCTACTTTGAGATGATACATATTTCATAATAATAGGGGTTCCAAAATACTATGATGTTCGCTATAACATAAAATTACAATCAATACAGTAGGAGAGAATCACTTTTAAAAGTTGCTAAGTGTATAATATTAGTGCTTGTGACTGCTCATATGCCCTTACGAATTGAACACTACATATTTCAGCTGCGTTCACCTCTATCTCCGCCGTAATACATCAAAGCATGGTAAGTTTTCTCGCTGCGTTCAGATTAGCCGGTTGTGGCGAATGTATAAGTAATATGGCGGCGCGCTCCGTACTGGCACTGATGAATGGTCCCACTTAATAAAGGAACTTTTGCTTGTGATTATTGCGTAAACGATTACTGGTTGTAATGTGTGAGGTGTGGGATGATAATGAAAATGCATACAATGTTGAATTGGGTATATATGTCATGCATTGTTTGGGAATATTATTGCTACTTGCAGAACTGATTCGATGTTTAACATCACTTTTGTGGCAGCAAATAAAGAAAGTAACTAAATTTATTTGACCCAAGGAAGGCACACAATATTCACACAAAAACAGAGACCATAATAAAAAAGCATACTAAGTAATAGAGATTATTCAATTTGTATTTCGTAGACAAAGAACGTTCGGGCGGGTGGCGTAGGTTTTTAGTGCATAGCGGTTTCAGTATTGGGTCACATTTAAACACAAAGTTTGTTTTGTTATAACCACAAACAAATAAAAAATATAATTTCTAACCACAACACGTTTAAAATACAAATATTTTAAATAAACACTTGACATTCAAATAAAATTCAAAACAGTTCACATTTCAATAACATTAGTTTTACGTATCTGCAACATAATGTAAGCAGTCGACGACGATCGGCGCGCACTCATGCGGAAAATTCTGGAAACTCACACGACTATGAAGTATGCACGACTGCTGCGAAGTTTATGCTTATTTTTTTTCATATTTTTAAAAAGGGATCCTTTTTTTTTTGAATAACGAGTTTCATCGTGCGAACGACAATTTATTCGGATTTGAAATTCGAATTCGGTTCTGCATGAACAAGTTTTGAATGGGATAGAATGATTTGATTCGCACCACGCATTTTTAATTGTTTTTTCAAACATGACATAGAATAAAAAAGTTCGTTCTCTTATATCCATTCATTTAGGTCCGATAATTGAATGTAAAGATTTTAGATACAATTTCTATACTTACCTAGAATTTGTAGTTTTTTGGTACTTTAAACTATTATCAAATAACATTTTTGTAAATGCATGGTCGAAGTTAACGGTCTTGCTTCAAAATATCCTATTTGCTTAGGTAGGTACTGACAAATATGCATAAATTATATCTCCCACATTGAAGAAGTTTGGTACTTATGTAGAGTGCTCGCAAGAAGTCTGCGCGCGGCTGAAATCGGAACTAATAAGTATGCGGCTCTTGTCGTTTATGTAAGGTCAAAATATTATTGAATTATATTTTAAATCATTAATATTAATATATGATGCCCTTTGATCATTTCCCCCCCTTTCTTTATAAAATTGTAAGTACATAATTTTATTATTACCAAGTATTTTAAGTCGGTAAGTAGTTGTTTTACATTTTGTTTAACTTTTCCTACTATAAATATAATATTTGACAGAAATTAAGTTATAGAAATAATGTTAACTCATCATCATCTGCCTAGCCTTTTCCCAACTATGTTGGGGTCGGCTTCCAGTCTAACCGGATGCAGCTGAATACCAGTATTTTACATGGAGCGACTGCCTATCTCACCTCCAAAACCCAGTAACTGGGTAATACGATACCCCTTGGTAAGACTGGTTGTCAGACTTTCGGGCTTCTGATAACCGTAACGACTGTCAAAGATCCACAAATGACAGAATCCAGAAATAATGTTAACTATGATTGATTATTAAATAAATAATATAATTGTGATTAAAATATGATATGATATTAAGATTAATTATAAATGTAATTAATATTTTAAATATTAAAGTATAGAATTAAGCTTACCAGCGTCACCAGTCGCGCACAGACTTATCTTGCGCGCATTTTTGGTACCATTTTGTAACGTTCGAAACTAAAAATGAGTGTCAAACCGTGAATCCACACACATCACAATTTAAAACCAAATGATCCCGTAAAGCGTCCAGTTTACAGACAACAGGGTGCAAATGGTATTTTTCTTAAACTTTATTATTTTTGCAGTTTCATTTAAGTACCACATAAAATGTCTAATTAAATGAAAAACCGTTGGTTTAGAGGAAATGGCGGCGTCAGCACGTCTTTCACAGGATCGTTTATAGAGGTTCACGAGAGTTCACTTACGTAAGTAGCTCCTAAGGTAGGATTATAGTATTTTTAAGATTGGTTAGATAGGTGCCACCTTTTGTACGGTGGCAGTTTAGTTGATAGATAGCGATATCATTCTACTACCTTACAAATAAGCGCTTGTCTAACTTTGGCGATATTTCAAAGTTTTATGTGTATAGTTTAAATATGTCAAAAATCGCTAAGTATTCATTTATTTATACGTAAGGGAAGGGTGGCGGTGATAAAGTCATTTAGCAGAGATTAAAATATTATGGCCAAGAAACAAATAAAACACTTCACATTGTAGGTTTTTAATTAAGTGATAATATCACTTAATTAAAAACCTACAATGTGAAGTGTGAAGCCATAAATGTTAAGGACATGCCACACGACACACACTATGTTTTTTTTTACAATCCTACATAAGTTTTTGTGACGCAATTTTGAAACAAAAATCATCATCATTTCCTACCATCAAGCCTAACCAATCATAATCAACACTGCAGTTCTACCCCAATCCAACTACAGCTTAGAAAGCTTTTAGCCTAACCCGCACAGACACACATTTCATTGGCACACACCGCCACATACCCATATTTCCCGGTTATTGTGAACAGTAACAATGTTAATATCGCCAGCCAGCAATTTGTACAATGCTGCACAAACGATATTGCTATCGACTTGTGTTTTTTGTATGGGTTAGGTATAGCTGAACTGGAAATGTTTAGAGTACATTGTTTTGACGCAGCATTTATTAAGTTCGGGTTACACGATGCTAGTTTTTAAAGCTATAAACATATAAGCTAATAAGCTAATAAGCTATAAGCAAGAAAGTAATATCCTGGCATTGAATATTAGCTTAGCAGATGCTAGAGCTGTTTACACGATGCTAGGATATGTTCCTGAGCTAGAAGGATATATAAACTAGGAATTACCCACAGGCTGCTTCTGGTCTTGTTAACCATCAACAATATCATAGAATTTTATTTTCCAATGCTAGCTATGCTTGCTATAATATATAATTAGGTGCTGAGCCTTGTGGATTTCACTTGCATTAATTACGTTACTGCCGTTCGAGGCTATGTTAATTCATCATTCATAATTTCAGCCGAAAAACGTTCACTGCTGGACATGGCCTCCCCCAAGCACTGCCACTTCGACCGGTTCTGTGCTTCCCGTATCCAGCGGGTTCGTGCGGCCTTCACAAGGTCATCGGTCCTCCTTGTGGGAGGCCCATTGCCACTTAAGTTTGGAAATTCTTCGGTCTATGTCGGTTACCTCGATTCCCCGGTGGTTCTTTTCATTTCTGATTCGATCACGTAGGAAATCTCCAAGTCCTCTCCATTGCCCTTTGTGTGTCTTTCAGCCTTTTAATAAGACCATTGTGAACGACCACGATTCAGTGCCTAATGGCACTGAAACGTGGTCGTGTTGCCAGTGATGACCAATGTCATCCACTGGCAACACACACTGGTAAAGACTTTTCGTCTTGAGACACTGCGTTATGTTCATTATTTATTCAATATCTATCTCTATTTCAGTATCTGCTATTGCAACTCAAAACATAAACTTACTTAAACATAATCAGTCTATAATGCTCCCACTGCTGGGACACAGGCCTCCTCTCTACGAGGGGTATGGGCCGTAATCCACCACGCGGGCCCAGTGCGGTTTGGTAGATGTCACATGACTTCGAATTTTTGGTTCTAGGATATGCCGGTTTCCTCACGATGTTTTCATTCACCGTTTTTGAAGCAAGTGATAACTAACTCAAAGCACACGTCAATAAATCCAACATCCTTCCATAACACGATCCTGACTCATAACTATATCAAGAAACATTTTCATCCATGTTAGTTTGCTCTCAAGATGGAGGAAACGCAATATTTGTGTGTCTGATCTCGACAAACATTTAGCGATCTTCTCACATATTGAACGAATGTTTTATTATTACACACATATTATTTTAGATTCCATTTTGTGAATGAATTTGTGTGTGGAATATTAATATGTTCCTTATTTAGTACGCAGAACGGCGGATGGATTAGTTTCAAAATTAGTTTATGGAGTTAATACTAGGTAATGGTTATTGAATATTCAGTTGTTTAATTCATTTATGTACACAGTAGCCTGTATTTGTATAATATTACATGATAATTTATTTACATTGGACGTATCTATAAATGAATCAATACAGAAATATTTTTTTAATTTTGAATGTTATGTAATTTTAGATTTACATCTTTTTCTTCTTTTTAGTGCTATTTTAGTCTGTTGTCACTTTAAAAAAATCTTTACCATTCAAGAAAAAAAAACTTTGTTATGTTTGATGTTATGTTATGTTATGTGGTAGTTGTATAGTAAGTGCTATTTTTAGTCTTAGTTATTGGACCATCTTCAGATGAATTATCATACGTAATGAATTAAAAAAAAAAAAAAAAAATTTGGTTTAACTATCCAAACTGACAACTACCGTAAGTAGACTTGGTTTAGGAAGAATTGATGTTGTGTTAAAATTATAATTTTACCACAACATTTTATCAAAAACATAAATAACGCATTAAGATAACACAACAATAAATTAATTATTATCTATAAAAAATCAAAATTAATTTATAACCAGAACCAGTAAAATGCCATTTTGGAAACGTAATAATATTTGAATAACATGATATTACAAGCCGAACACGTCATCATCTCATATTTCTTAGAAGTTGTAATAAATATTAAAGCTCTTCACATTTCGTGTTACCCTGATACCCTGTTCTTGGCGAAGTTCGATAAAAATCTTTATCCAAATACACCAGGAAATAATTTTTGAGATGTTTGAGTTGAGTAAATGATACCTTTTAATCAGTTTCGTTTGCTGTGTTTTTTATAAAAAATGAGCTACTAACTGCACCCCGGTTTCACCCACGTAAGTCTCGATCCCGTGGGAATATCAGGATAAAAATTATCTTATGTCCTATTCCCGGTCATGGTCTACCCCTGTGCCAAATTTTATCCAAATCCGTTGAGCCGTTTTAGCGTGTAAGCGTAACAAACAAAAAAACTCACTTTCGCATTTATAATATTTAGGATTAGGATTTCTGGACTTAATAGAAAGTAGAGAGATAGGTAATATAGATGGATTATTAGGTAATAAGTCTCTTTGCGTAATAGCTAAATTCAAATTTTCAGCTAGTTCTCAGTTGAACGCGAAGGATCAGCACTATAATTCGCTTTTAACACCTCAGAACAATTTATATCTCTAAGATACGGAATGGTATCTACCTATATTCTTTCATTACAGTTGAACACTCGAAGGCTTATCTAATCCTGAAGGTGTTCGACTGAACTAGATAGTCGAACTATCATAGTGCGCTTCAAACTTGGCAGCGATAGCAAGCTAGTCGAGTTTCTAATGTTTCCTGTGCAAGACTACCATGTACGATAGCCTACATACTTACCTAATAGGTAAAGTCTCTCCGTGATAAACCCAGTATACTCTGATTTTTAATTTGCTTGACTAAAATTACATTTGGTGTCGACATAAAAATAACCTTGTGAATAATCTAGTTACCAAGGACCACTGAATCACTCTTCATTCTCTGCAGGAGGAACCTTGACTGTTGTCGTATTGTCTCTGTAATATTAATTATTCTTCGTGATATTTAAAAAAAAAGTACGGTCGCAGGCAGTTTATATTTTGGTCTAGCAAATAAAAAATCTGAGTATAGGTAATCTGTTTGTTTTGTGTTAGGACACGTTACTAGTTTATTTCTGTAAGCAGGTTTAACCAAACACTTTTACACGTCAATTAAAAACTAGATGAACATTTTTAAAAGAGTAACGGTGGAGTTTCTTGCCCATTCTTCTCCATACGAAAACTACCCTTTGGAAGGGGAACTAGAATCAGTTCTATTTCTTTGTTTTTGACGTTCAAAAGTGCCTTTCATCAATCAATCTGCCTAGCCTTTTCCCAACTATGTTGGGGTCGGCTTCCAGTCTAACCGGGTGCAGCTGAATACCAGTATTTTACAGGGAGCGACTGCCTATCTGATCTCCACAACCCAGTAACTGGGTAATACGATACCCCTTGGTTAGACTGATTGTCAGACTTTCGTGCTTTTGACGACTCGTAACGACTGTCAAAGATCCACAAATGACAGCCGGGACCAACGGCTTAACGTGCTTTCCGAGGCACGGAGGAGTCTCGTTATGTGAAAATGGTCACCCATCCACGGACCAACCCCGGTAAGCGTAGCTTAACCTGATGAATCGACCCGAGCAGCTGTTATTACTTAGCCACGAGCTCCTCCAAAAGTGCCTTTCATGTGTATAATGAAATAAATTATTTGACTTTGACTTAGATGAGGTTTGTTTCCTTTCCAAGTACTCTGAGAAGAAACACCGAACGAAACATAAAACAAAAATACATAAACGTATGATGGAAAATTAATAGTTTCCGCACTAAACTAAGAAACAAAGCTGTTTAGTGGCCCTTCTTCCCATTTCTTCCCATATTTATCTGCGATTATTTTGTAGATTATAAATAATTAGACATCTGTTTATTTCGGCGTGCAAAAAAAAAAAGTAAGATATCGTTAAAAAACTTGGTAGCCAAAAAACATGACGCAGAGGTCAAAATTATGACACAAAGTTAAAAATATAAATATATTGTCACACAATTAGAGCAACAAACTCGTCGAAAAAATGGCGTCCAACAGTTGGCCGCTAAATGCACGCACACTGGAAAAGCACAATGACGTGGCGCGAGTGTAAGACGTAGCTGTCACGCACACTAGCATAACAAAGTTGGCCTGTTTGTTTTAGTTCTTTTGCAGCGCGACACTATAACTAGACATAAATCATCAAAAAGCAAAGCCTATACCTACGTAACGGAATTCTTTCACTTTTCCAATAGGTACCTACATTCGTGTGCAGTCCTAGTACCTTCCAGCTAGAACAATTGACAATCAACAGTGTTCGTATCGAAAGTTTTTGGCGTCAAAATGTGCAGTCCAGCCTGCCCCATTCATTGCGGACACAAAAAGGCGCAATTTGTTTGGCAACTCAAATAAACGACAGTGTATTTCGAAACGAGATTTTCTGCCGTACTTTGTTATCTCGCTGCAGTGAAAAGCTAGTGTGAATTTTCTGTACTTTTAATGTTTTGTCTGCTGCCATTTTGTGTTCAATGTACCTGGATTTTTGAATGGCGTTTTCACTTTCACTTACTCTGCGTTTAAATTTAAATACTTGATAGGAGATTTAAAAAAAAAACCTAGGTATATATTTCCCGCAACTTACGAGTTGTAGGTCGTAGGTTCGAATCAAGACAGGCGCTTTACTTTCTGTAAATTATTTCATCACCATTGTTCTCAAAACGGTGCAAGAAAACATCGTGAGGAAGCCGGTATGTCATAGACCCAAAAATTCGAAGACGTCACATCTGCCAACCCGCACTGGGCCCACGTGGTAGATTGCTAGCCACTCTCTCACACTGAGAGGAGGCCTGGGTCCCAGTAAGTGGGAACATTATAGACTGATTATGCTGCACAGTTAATATCAATTCATATTTCCCTTTCAAATAACTAGTTTTCTGTTTATATCACTACTAACGCAAATTACAGTTATCATACAAAATTCTGTTTAGACAGACGCAATGCCACAAAATGCAATCCATGTAAGGGTTGTCACTCACCACCCCAGCGTCACTGTCAGAATAGCGTTGCTATTGGTAAGTTATAACAAGAAGTTTACATATTGCATACAGTCATCGGTTAATTTACGTGGTGGGAACTTTGTTATTAATGAAGTTCATAGAGACCTTACTTTACTTAGAATAACGCAGATTATGTGTAATGGGCATTGTAGAGCTCGGCATTGGCCGCCATCTCGACTTGATCAGTCTCGGAATATACGTTTTTCGCAATCTATCTTGAATTGAGAACCTTATACTAAATATCGCAGGAAAAAAAAGGGTAAATGTTTCAGGGTTTATTTACCCTTCCACAACAGTTTCGTCGTTCCTAAGAGTGCGTTTTGAGGAAATAAATCTCTATTCAACAATATATTTTTTGGTCCTTCGAGCCGGATACTGGACTAGTACCCAAAGTTTTACCAACAGGATCCTTTTGTTATCAAGGAAAAACATACTGAGACACAATTTCCAAAAAAAAATTGCTGTGTTTAATTTTTATTGATACTTGGTATCAATATGTTTATAATATCTATGTACTATCTAGCTTCAACTTTATGACTTACTGACCGACTCCTTGATCATCAAAAAGTGCCTGTAAGTAAATGTTTTTATTGTAATAAATAGTTTGAGTTTGAATAAGGAACCGATAACGATAATATTCTATTTTTTTAATAGAATATTCTCGTTTGCGTTACAGGTGCCGAGCTATACATGTGCAGGTGCACAACCCTAAAGTTCACGTAGGTAAGTGTGTGGCTGACGGGCACAAGCCGCGGTCCGACCGCATCTATTTTGTGTAATACGGAGCGCAGCAAATTGGATTGGAAATTACGTTTGATTAATTTTTGAGTGAACCTGTTGTATGTAATCGTTTTAGATTACCTGTTTCAGTATGGCGTTTTTTTTAATGGATATTTTATTGATTTGGTGGACGGTGGACCGTTACTGAATACTACGCAATCTGACAGTCTTTGCACATTGTCTTAGATAAACCTTTTGTAGTGTCAATGAAAGTGTGTGCAAGTACTTACTAGTACATAACTGTATGATATATGGTAATAGACAATTTTTTATTTATCTTTTTCCCTAGTTGTAGTAGATTAAAAACCAATATTTTCTCTGTAAGTTAAACCACAGACTGAATAAAACTCAGTTCTATTTCAACAATCTACTATGTAAAATATAATTGCTTTGGAACAGCATTGAAAACTTGTTAACATTCCTCATTTCAGGAACTTTCTCCGTATCTCTCTATAATTACTTCGTTGTATATTAAACTTCATCAACAGTTTTCTAAAGCAACATGCTGTATTGTTTTGCTTCTTAACCGTTAGCTACGGTTCACTGGTGAACTTAGCCGAAGTTCCACGGAGTTGGCCGAAGTTCGCTTAATCTCGCTAGAGCGGTACTAGTGTCGAACCGCGATAGTTTAGACTTTGTATCGTAAACTTGGCGTTCCGGGTAAGAGGTGCTGGCCATTGAAATCGGCGCCATGTTCGAAATTCAAATGCAGTTAGCTCGATTCATGGAATCGTGAATACTGAGTTTCTGAATATTGATTGTAAGAATCTACTTTACAAATTATGTACACCGCTCAACTGTCGATTGGCTTTCTAATGGCCGATAACAATTAAAATTCTATTGTGTCTCGTTAATGACAGTTGGAGGTCTATCTACAACTTGGATCTTTTGGCGGTCAAATGACGTTGTCAAGGGGGCACTGCTGGTAAATGACTGTGCATTTTTTTTATGAAATGTCACTTGAAACTATTCTAAAAATAAGAAGGTGGCATTAGTTCCGATTTTGGCCACGCGCCAAAATTATCTTATAGCGCTATTTTTAAAAGACACCTCGTCCACATTACAATTATGTTAATTATGTGAATATACCTACTTGACATATTTAAACGTGTCATGCTCTAGCTAAAAAGTACCAAAAAGCTATTTACTTGGTCCTACGTTGCGCATAAATACTTGTATGTACCAACACGTGTAAAATAAACAATTAACCTTATACTCACAAATACCTAGATTAAGTTATTATTTTCGAACAAAAAGTGGAGCAAATGTATGTGAGTTATTTGCTTAGAATAATTATCGCAACACACCTAAGGCACTGTACGTCAAAATTAACATAATCATGTACTAAACAGCACATATTTCACCGCTTAGCGCGTCGTTATAAAGCCGTAAACCTAGAAACCTGCGGTCCTTAGAATTCACTGTTGTTTGAAGCTTAATTTATAAGTGGGAGCTATTTATTTGGACTCAGTAAAGAAAAAAATAAAAATCTATAAAATTCTTTCTTAAAAATATACTTGACTTGCTGTTGCCCGCGACTGCGTTTACAGACCAGGGTGTAAAGCACCCTATATCCTTTTCCAGGTCATGGTCGACCCGTGTGCCAAATTTCATCCAAATCTTTTCAGCCGTTTCAGAGTGAAAGGGTAACAAATAAACAAACTCACTTTCGAATTTATGATAATGATGATGGATGATGATAATGATAATCAATAGCCTTTATTAAAAATCTTACAATCTCATTACATAATTATACTATTTAACTAATAAAAATCGCATTTATAATATTAAATTATTCTTCATAAGTTATGAGCGCTGGTCAACTAGGGCACGTCATTTATGTACGGAAGGCACTTATAATCTCCTACCTGGTATAGGGCAAGCGGCAAACAGTGATAGCCTCTTTTCAATAACTAATCCATAATTATGTGTCGAAACATATTCTGAGGGCCTAGACAAGTGACAATCGCTTCCAAAGCGTTTCGTATTTCTCCAACGACTTGCAACAGGATTGACATAAGCTATTCGATACCTTCTGTCAGTCCTGTAAATTTTTGCCTTTTTCTTCATCGTTATCGGTGATAGTATGTCACTATACAATACAAGCAATAGCAACGGTAGCCCGTCACATTGTATTCACCAATTTGATGACACGATAGCGTTTTCTTAGTTCAAATAAATCCGAACAAAACCTAGACATCATTTAAATTAATGCAGTCACTGCAATATTCCGAACCGCCTGTCTTCCATTCCAGAAAACTTTGAAAAAAAAAAACAATAGATCGTCGAACTCTTATGCATTGCCCCACAAAATTAGGTATTGAATCAAACGGTTGACAGTCATGCGAACGTGGCATGCTGCTAGGACATAATGAGTCGCGCATACGGCTAACTTTTTAAACTTTTATATGCCTTTAATGCGCGTTGTTCAGTGTTTAATACCAGGTAGTTTCGTTCTATATGTGCGAAATTTTCAACCTATAAAATAGAGCCTTGAAGTGTGGGTTTAAGGAACTTATCGTGATGTCGCGAATTTGAAACTTCTTGTAGGTAGAATTATAAACCTTTCAGTGTTAACACTTGTATGGCAGGGTGATTTGATTTATTTTACTTCATTTTCGTGTTTGTCTACATGTCCGCGTTGTTCATCAACCAAGCTACCGATTTGATGAGGTTTTCACCATCGTTTAGAGAATTTATTCCGGAACGTTTATGTGTATAATACGTTAACATTAAAGTTATATATGTAAGAAATCTCGATGTTTTGTCAAGTCCAAAAACCCATGCGAAGCAGGAACGGGTCGCTAGTAATAGAATAAACTAATTCTGAAAAGATAGGCATTATAACTAGAAAATACTAAGTTGAATTTTTTTTTTTATAAAATAATAATTCGTAATATGTTTAATGCCAGTAACCATAAAATATAAAATAAGTTTGGTCGTGCATTTACTAATTAGCGTGAGAACAGTTCCTTAAGCCAAGCAATAAGACTGGGTAACGTTAACTGAAAATATTACCAGCATTTCAGTTTAATTGCTGACCAACATGGAATTAAATTTACGAACGTTTTTCATTAAAATATTGTCATGTTCGTACTAACTAAACCACAAATTAGAACACTTTGAAATTAGTTGGTAAACCGAAATTAATTATCCATAATTTGAACTTACTATTTAGAACTTGGCTTTAATTTATGTTGAACCACAATTTCCAGTCAAATTACAGCCAGCCCAAAATAATTGTAGATTTATGTAGATAATTATAGACACCAGAATTACTAATTCTCTCGGCTGAATTTGACTAAATGTATGCTTAATCAGCCTATAGTGTTCCCACTGCTGGGACACAGGCCTCCTCTCTGTGAGAGGGAGCGGGCCGTAATCCACCACGCGGGCCCAGTGGTTGTGTTGGTGGTAGATGTTACATGTCTTCGAATTTCTGGTTCTAGGACATGCCGGTTTCCTCACAATGTTTTCCTTCACCGTTTTGAGAGCAGTGGCGATGAAATAATTTACACAAAGTAAAGCGCCTGTCAGGGTTCGAACCTACGACCTACATCGTAAGTCGCGGCCCCTAAAACTGGTCCAACACTGCTCTCCTAATGTATGATTAGGCATTAATTAAGAAAAAAATATAAAAAATCTTAATGTTCAGGCAACAATAGATTAAAAACTCATTTTCTGCTGACTGCCTCGTTCGTCTAAATGGTCGCAAGCGCTACTGATGACAGTGAGGTCACTGGTTCGATTCCCGGGTCAGGCAAAGTGTTATAAGGTTTTCCATCTGGAATTTTTCAGTAGCAGCCCATAAGTAGTCTGGATTTGTGCCCGGTTGATGGCACTATTACCATCAACCGGGCCAATAGATCAAGCTGGATCAAGCCTATGGCTTACTCTCTATTACATGGGACTTAAACAGAACTGGCAAAATGTGGGTGTACTATTATATTACACCCACATTTCACCAACAATTGTTCAGTAGGTACAACTTTGCCTAGCCCTTCGGGGATTACAGGCGTGATGTTATGATATTTGTAATTTGCTAATATCTAACATGTTCACTCAGTACATCAGCAACAATCAGTGTAAAAAAGTCTTTGGAAAAGTCTAAAGAGGTTTGTAACGCCCAGTCACTTATCAAGACCGCGCACTTATCTTATCAAGAAAGCTTTTAAAAAACGAATAGCCAAGAAAAGACTAAGCCAGTCTTTATAAAGAACTCTTGGCTGAACAAAACTACCAATATTAAATTACCTTCTAGTTCCAACCAGTTTTATCTGACAAAAGTTTTTGAATCCAAGAAGTTTTCCGCTCGAGCGAGTGAAAACTGAAATAATTGCTGGAGTCGAAACGCATCGGTGCCCTTTCAGCATTGAACGGCTGCGTGTCACACTGTAGTGTAACGTTCTATGAATTGCTGTTAAAAATTAAGATTAACTTTGTTTAACAGTTTATTATCTATTTAATTTACGAAGGATGTGACAAGATAATTTATTTTGCCAAAAGTAGTAATCCTTACTAAATATTATAAATGCGAAAGTAACTCTGTCTGTCTGTCCCACTTTCACGCCAAAACTACTGAACCGATTTAAATGAAATTTGGTACACCGATAGTCTAGAGCCTGAGAAAGGACATAGGTTACTTTTTATCGATATACAAAGGTAGGTTCGAAGGTAGTAATAATAATAATTATAATTTATGTAGAATAAAAAAATGTATTCAACGTCTTATTTAAATAACTTAAAACTACACTACTTGAGCCACATAACGAAGACTATTATTGCATAAATAACCACAAAAAATATATTATTAAAAGTTAATATTTTTCTACTGGCAATGCAAATTCTATACCTTTTGGAATTGGCAAAAGATTGAATGCAAATTCTATAGGCTTCGTTTTGGAATGGGCAAAAGATTATTTTTCCTGTTTATTTTGACTTTCAAAAGGGCCTATTGGTCTAATAATCCTATTTTTATTTCTTTCATATTAGAATAAATAAATAATGAATTAACATTCACTTTGAACGTTACTTGCAAGTCAACTAACGCTCGTAATGTAGAGCTCGTCAACAACAAAAAAAATACCCGAACTATAATGTTACACGACAGTGCAAGCTCACACTTACAGATGGAATTTTAAAATGCGGTACAAAGAGTAAAAGGGGGCTAAGTGGCTGGAGTAGCTACCCTTTGTTATGTGCGAAACGGTGCGATACCCGCTTTGTGTAGTAATTGGAAAGTGCGACAATTGGCCCGTGAGGGTAGATACTGTCCTGTCCGTTACTTTGAACTATGAATAACGAATTGTAGGTACCCCATGTTTTGGTTGATGATTTGTTTTTAAGTTTTGTGGAAAATAGTTTGGTCCTTTTGTACGGGTTCTTGTTGGAAGGAATATTTTAGTTGGAAACTTATTTTTGAGTTAATGGATACTGTCGCTGCATGGCTATAACGAAGCGCCCGATTTCGATATTTTAAATGCTTCTAGATCCTGAGAATCCGATAAAGTACTTGCTTATTTTATCATCAGCCGAAAGACGACCAGCAACCAAGCACCGCCACTGGATTTACAACTCTCGCCTCAGCGCCGAGGATTGAAAATAGAACAGTGCAACAGAACAGTTGACTGTTACTTTGGCTGTTACTTTTGATGAAGAAACTGACAGTCATTCATTATAATAGTACCTACACAATTATGCAATTCCAATCTCAAACCTTTCTAACTCTATCTCTTATTTTTTATTCACACTGATTATGTGAACTTTTCACAAAACACAATCTCGTGAGTCTCAACCAAAGTTCACCGGTCGCAACTCTAGCGAACAGTGACATTATTTAAAAAACAGGACAAGTACGAGTCGAAATCGCGCACGAAGGGTTTCGTACCATTATCTATAAAAACGGCAAAAAAAAAAACCGTTTGTTGTATGGGAGCCCCCCTAAATGTTTATTTTATTCTGTTTTTTTGTATTTGTTGTTATAGCAGCAACAGAAATACATCATCTTTGAAAATTTCAACTGTCTAACTATCACGGTTCATGACAAACAGCCTGGTGACAGACGGACAGACAGACAGCGTTTTACCCTTTGGGTGCGGAACCCTAAAAATGAAATTCTAAAAAAACATACGAACGCATTCTCCTGTAAGGAATGATTTTCAGTTTGAAAGTTCCCCGTGTATTCATAGCATGCAGTTCAACGGTGCGGAAAAGTGAAACTATTCCTGTTTCTTAGAGATGTTTTAGTGCAAGGCATAAGCTTTAAGATTATATTTGATACTTATTGTTGCCTTTCATTGTATTATTCCAGGTATGGTAAGAAAGCTAGAAAAAACATATCACGAGTCGTTGGAAGCTATCAATCAATCAATCAATTCAGTCCATTCACTTCAATATATCGTAGTCCTGTCATATGTCATAAGCTAGACATGACAAAGGCTGGTCTGAAGTTGACGAACCATCGACTGGACATCACTCATCATCTGCCTAGCCTTTCCTTATAATGTTGGGGTCGGCTTCCAGTCTAACCGGATACAGCTGAATACCAGTATTTTACATGGAGCGACTGCCTATCTGACCTCCTAACCCAGTTACTGGGTAACACGATACCCCTTGGTAAGACTGTTTGTCAGACTTTCGGGGTTCTGACGACCCGTAACAACTGTCAAAGTTCTACAAATGACAGCCGGGACCAACGGCTTAACTTGCTTTCCGAGGCACGGAGGGGTCTCAGTATGTAAAGATTCACGGACCAACCCCGGCAAGCCGAGCTTAACCTGAGGGATCGATTCGTACGGCTGTTATTACTTAGCCAGAGGAAGGGAAGGGAAGGGGTATCGACTATTCAGGCTTATAAGCTGCGAATGATGTGTCTAGTTTCGTGATATTTTTTGACAGTACACCCTTACCATTATGTCTCAGATGAACTCCAAAACCAAGGTACCTATTTCGGATAGTCGCATAGCGCTAGATGATTCTGCTTTTAATAAAAATCAAGCACATATTTTGGTCATCTACTTAACTACTACATTCTATAGCCATCTTTCCCTTTAACTCACAAGATCAGGGGGCTGACTATGAAGTATTAATGCCATCATTATTCCACTGCGAAAAAAGGATGGTGCTAGCTGCCGTGTATAGCTCCGTCTCTCACTAAGACTGGAAAAATGGTGGCTGTAATACGTCGTAGTATAGGTGCAGCTCTCGTTCTTTACACTCTATAGATTCTTTAGCTTTTCGCTTTCGCCTTTCTTTCAAGCCACAACAGTACAAGAATCTGAAAGGTTTGAGCAAATATTCCTTCAGATATGTTGTTTGATCGGCGAGACATATTTACCGACAAATACAGGACACACATTGTGTATCACATACATAGCTTGTAGATTATATTTTAACACTTCCTTACTATTTATGCTGTAGGTTTAAAATTATGTTTTGATTGAAAAAAAAGCATTCGATTTAATAATAGAAGCTAATGAGCGTATGATCACATCCTGATCTCACTGAAATTGTCCGATACCGTTTTTTTTCATACATGCTAAAGTCTGCACAGTGTCCTTGTGCAAAATGGCGCGATATCGCGGGTGCGACAGGCAGCGCTATTCTTGTCGCGCCCGCGATATCGCACCTGTTTGTGGGAGCCTTAATTCCTTGATTCTGAAGGATACAACGACATTCGCGTAAAAATATAATAAGCTATCAAAAAGCTTATGTCAATTCTGTTGAAAGTCATTGCAGAAATACGAAACGCTTTCGAAGCGATTGTCACTTGTCTAGGCCCACTGAACCTTTCGGCGCCATTCGTGTTCGTCGTGTTTAGGTGTTACTAAATCTAGCTTCATTGCATTGTTGTCCCGAGATTTTATAACTCTCGCCGTATTCAAAGCCTCCACACAAAAATAGCTTAAAACACTCATGTCTTCAAAACCACCAACCAACCCGTCCAACCTGTCTTTGTTTACCCCAGAAAAAAGGCCGAAAGCCGCCATCCGCAGCCTCTTGGCCTACATACTGTTCTGATTGCGGGACTTGGCACGGTTTCAAATACATACGACATTCTCCAAGTCTGAACTGGAATTTATTCAGCAAATAGAGTTTGTCTCTTAACCGGAATCGTGCATGGCCGGAAAAATCGACGGTTGAGTATTATGTAATCGGTGGGTAGGCTTTTCGGATGTGGTGCATTTCGTTATTTAGTCTTTACGGTTTTCCATGGTGGTTTATTGTATTTTTTGTGGTAGTCAACTGAAACGAAAATGTTTATTCTGTAAATAGGATATCGCAATCATTTTTACACCTCATATTAAAAAAAAACATTTCCTATCATCCGACTACCCCTGAGAAGAAATAGCGAAACAAATTCTCGTGCTTTGTGTTGCCAGGGTTGCGGAAAAGTCCGAATGGGATACCGGGACCCTTGGCAATAGGTAACTGAAGGAACACGGGTGAGTTTTAGTCAGTAAAAGTCTGACAGGCCCGGAGAAATCATTTCGATGGTGGAAAGGTAAAATGGCTAAAGCGCCAAAACGTGAAATCTCAGGAATGAATTTTAAAGTTTTTTTTTTGCGAAAAAAATTCGTAGAAAATTTTCTAATGGAAATATTTCTGAGTTACTTATATTTTCATGAATCATATTTTTTTTCCTGTAATATGTATTATAAATGGTTTCTATAAAACCTTTATTTTAGGAGATAGGTGTCGCTTTAGCAAAAAAAAATCGAAATTAAAAAAGTTCCAGTAAGCAAAAATTGCTAATATCCAAAAAACTTGCGTATAACATATAATTAATTTCGCTTACTGTCAGAATTACAATTATTTAGCTATCTGAAATTTGCTAATGCAATTAATAATATCATAGAGTGTAAAAAAATAATTCTAACGAGCTGTTCATTTGAAATAAAGTTGCTGACGTTGAACTAAAACTAGCTGAAGAGCGAATAAATTGATGGATGTATAATGGGAATGAGGCGTAACTTCTAAAACTCGTCGTTTTCTTTTATTTTCATTTAAAATATTGATTATTGCTAGTGTACCGTTTTTGTCAATAGATTATTTAGATTATGAGGCGTTAGCATCAATCTGTTACCTCAATCAATGTGTACTACCTACTATTAGGTCCGGAATATTAGCGGGAAGACTAATTAATTAATATTTAGCAAAAAATAAAGGAAATTATTTTATTAGCCAACTGGAATCAAGTCAAATAACGTAGGTAATTAGATAGGTTAAGTAGAGTTACTAATTATATACTAAAATCAAAAAACCATTGTTTATCATGGTTAGTACCACTAAATATTCAATGTAAGTAATTAGTTATAAGTTTAAACAAATAAATCAACATTTAATAGATAATAAATGATCATTTTTAACCCCCGACGGAATAAGAGGGGTGTTATTGGCACTAAGATTCTGAAACTCAAAATAATTCTGTGCTTATTGTGCCATCTTCTTGCCATCTTCTCACACACAACAACATCGTGTTACAATTTAACAAAATAGTCTTTAGAACACATACACATTTGAAGGATGATGCCAGGAAATGTATGGAAGCTGGTACCCGCTACAATAAGAATAAAGGATACATCATTAGAAAGATATTAATATTGAATAATTCAGTTCAAGAATTTCAATGGCCTTTGTCCGATCGTAGTAATACAGGGTAGAAGTTGTGACGCCGTGTTGTAGCTATAGAAATACGGTCTTAGGAGACTTTCCTAAACATCTAGAGTACTTGCTAGCTGTATTAATAGATATTGGAAAAATGGCACATTCAGCTAAAAAATTGTTAATTCTTAAACCTTATTTTTATGATGGCAATCGATGCAGTTTCGAATAAGGATTCAAAGACTCTTTTCAACTGAGGTAAGAGTACTTAGAAATGTCACAAATCACTTTTCCCATAAGTAAGTACCTACATTTCATAGTGATCGATCATCTTACCCCCGATCTTTTACGACGTTTGCTATTAATTATTTTAAATAAGGCGTTCATCATCTATCTAGTTTTTTTCCAACTACGTAAGGATTATCTTTGAATCTAACTGGATACAGTTGAATACCAGTATTTTACATCGAGCGATTTACTATGTGACCTCTACAATACAGGCACTGGGATACTCCTTGATAAGCTGGATGTTCGACTTTCGGGCTTCTGACTACCCGATACGACTGTCAAAGATCTACTGTGTTAAATGTTAGTATGTGCTCAAATACATATAACTTAGATAACTTGTTTATCAGTGTGATAGCTCGGGAAATTCAACTCAAACCTCAAACCTAAAAGCTTTTCTACTATTCAAACGAAACAGGTAACAATAACAAACCCCTTAGGAGATAGCCGGAGTCAACAAGAAAGACTGAACTATCCTAACCTAACCTGACCGAAGGCGGAGTCCAGAATGCGAATAGCTAAACAGTTGCATAACAGTAAGAAACAAAGTAAAAATAATAGTAAAAAGAGCTATCATGGCTATTGGAGGGGTACCAAAATGGGCATTATCTTTTAAATAACAGAATTTTAACTGCTTTATACTCTTAGTACTCATATACGCGAGCAGCACTTTGCCAACGACAGAGGCAACTGCAGCCGTCTGCCCCGTTGACGTTGCTAGAAATCACTAATATTCTAAGTTACACGCAAGAACAAAGACTTATGATTAGATTTGCAATGCTAACAAAATTTATTTACTTTAAATTAAGCAAGTTTTTAGTTCTAAAATCAATACCTTCTTACATTAAAGCATGTACTACTGACTAATATACAATTTTAAATAATATTTGGAATGTAAAACAACTCTGAACTATCGTTCTATACGAAAATATTTACGAGCACGATTGCTAAAGCGCCAAAGCGCTAAATAAAACAGAAACGACTTTTGCTAAACTGCCACACAAGTAATAATGTAGTTCAGGTAAAACTACTAATAAGGTATTTATACATGAAATAGAGAAACGCAAAAATGCTAAAACATTGTCAAACATGAATGTACAGTGAGCACAATCACTAAAGCGACATAAACTTCAGAATCATCAAAAAAACGTCGCTTTAAACCATGACTACATGAAACAAGCAACAAAATTTGTACTGCTAAAGCGCCAAAAAAGTGCTCAAATCGACTCGAAAGGTAGACCAATCGACGCAGAAAAAAAAATCCAGTTCAGTGATATATATAACTCAATATCGACCAAAATGGCGCTTTAGCCATTTTACCTTTCCACCATCGATTTGATGAATTCCCACCCTCAAAAAAAAAAAAAGATTCCTTGCGTTATTTCGTACTGACTCATAAAACTGAACAGTTATTCACACATAAGCTATCGGCTTTTCTCGGAAAACAGACAAAAGGTCTCGGTCGATAATGAGTTTCCTTGAATTGCTTACCCTCCCTAACTTCATAGAAATACCATAATTAACCCTAGTATCACACATCCACTCACATAAAATATGAAAAATTATGTTTATACCATGCCCCCTCTAAAAAGCTTATTTTATTCACTGAAAACAGTGAATAAAAAGCACTTTAATCACTGTTTTGGTGTTTGAATTTAGAATACCAATTTGTTCGAAGTTCATCTCAATGATATACAAACTCCTATTTGATTTGAATTCCGAACAGGAGTTTAGCATTAGAATTAAAACTATTTTGTGTTCTTTGCTGTCATTAGTAAATTGGCGATATTTTAAATATTGTAAGTTGTACGAACAAAAAGTTAAGTTTTACTTAATAAGTCGATTGAAAATGTATTCAAGTGATGAAGAATGTGTTAACACCTGAGTTTATGAAAGAGAGGGCGGCCGATATAGTAGAAAGCTTGCTACCCAACAAATCACGGCTGGTTTACATCAAAGCCTACGATGAGTTTGAGTGTGAGTTTGTTTGTTTGAGCAAATGGAAAAATGAAAATCAAGCTGAGCACATTTTCAGAGTCTGTTTTCCTAACTTATTTTAATGAGTGATCGAAGAAAAAGAAGTCATCGACATTATGGTGTAGTTACTATAAAAACAAGGCATAAAATTGACATAACAACATACTCGAAGTTGCATGTTCTTTTTCTCGTAGTCATGGTATAAAGTATAGTATGCAACTCTTGAATAAAACGGATTTATATCGAGGGCCATGAATCGCTCGCGTCGTTCAGGATTCTAACACTTGAATCACTCCCTACGGTCGTGATTCAATCATCATGAATCACTCCCTACGGTCGTGATTCAGTCGTTAGAATCCTTCACTTGCTCGTGATTCACCTATGGCCCTCGCTTTAAATCCGTCCTTTATTCACTAATTGCATAATATACTATTAAGGACGCGTCGAACTATTTTTCTGCAACACAACAAAATGTTCCCCGAAAATAACTGGTTAGTGACAGAATAAACTTTATACTCAATCACAAACTCACTAACTTTAATAAACGCGAGAATATAACGCAGATAACCAATTCCGTCTTCTTGTATGTAACTTTTTGACCCAAACTGAACTTGCCTAAATTTCGGCCAAGTTTTTGGTCAGTACCTACTTGGCAGCCACTTGCCGGGGTCTAGTAACAAGTGAGACTCGCCCACCAAATTGGCCAGTTACTGTGAATTTTCAGGAAGTTTAGCACAGAGGTATGTTTTTATCACATAAGTTCGCGTTAAGTTAAAGTGGGGTGGTTACTTTTGGCGACGATTAGGTTGGCCCTGAAAGTGGGCTGGTAATTTGCAAGTCAAATAGCGGGAAGGATTTTCTATTTGGGGCTCACATAGGAAAATTATGCGGGGACAAATTTTGTATCAAATATTTTTGTGTTAAAATGCAAATTAGGGAAGATAAAAGCCTTGTAACCTCGTTTTTGCTATTAAAATGATAACTTTGTCATAATATAAACTACAAGATTCCACTTTTATCAACAGAAATAATTTCTTAAAACCTTCTGCTTTTTTGAACTACAACAAATTACTTCTAACACAATGCATGATTCGATTTCAAGGGACATCTATTCCAAAATTGATGGACCCTAGAAAAAACCAACGCCCCCAAAGAAACCATAGGGTTGATTCCCCATAGATTTGATGCAATTTGAAACCCATCGATAATACCGTAATGGACTAACTTTGTGGGTTGCAGCGCAACTACATTAATATGATTAGGAATTTTCCTTACTCGTGATACACATAGTATGATATGGCGTCGAGCATGTTGGACAAAAAAAATCAAGTAATAAAAACTAAAACCCAACTACGACTTAAAAGGTATAAACAAGACACCACAGACAGACAAATTAAAAATCCGGAGTCACACGTGTTAGGGCATAAATCGAACAGATTACGTGTGACTCCGGATTTTTAATTTGTCTGACTGTGGTGTCTTGTTTATACCTTTTAAGTCGTAGTTGGGTTTTAGTTTTTATTACTTGATTTTTTTTTTGATTTTTTTGGGGTTATAATATAAAATATTTTTTTGAAATGTGCTCATTAAGCCCTTTCATTTGATACCCAACATGGTACGATTAAACCATTTTTTTTTTTAAGTTCCTCACTTTATGTCCTCTAGAGGGCGCCCTTTTTAATTTAATGTGACTTCACATAGCCTATAACCAGCGGACAATCACGACGCTTCTAACGATACCTCATTTGTCAAATTGCGATAAGTGGTTTGGAAGATAGGAGGGAACAGATGAACATACATACATACATACATACCGGTCAAAATCATAACCCTCCTTTTTTCTTCGCCGTAGTCGGGTAAATAGGGATGAACCCGCACACTTTTCTTTCAACATGGAAAGACAAGCGTGACAAGCGTTTACAGAGCGTTTCTTTTATGTATCAAATTAATATTTTTGTGTATATTATGGACTACTAGCTGCGCCCCGCGGTTTCACTCGCGTAAGTCTCGGTCCCGTGGGAATATCGGGATAAAAAGTATCCTATGTTTTAATCCAGGTTATAAACTATCTGTTTGCCAATCCATTCAGTCGTTTTTGCGTGAATGAGTAACAAACATCCAAATACACAAACTTTCACATTAAAATTTATAATATTAGTAGGTTATTAGGATAAAAAAAATATAATTTAAAAAACTTTTTTTTTATGATAGTTATTTTTTTTTGCCTTTATGGACGCTATTCTATTGCGGGTTAACGGAAACGCCCTTCGCAATTTATGATACTGTACTGTACAAGATTGACACTTTAATTGAAATAGGTACTTATTACATAAATATATTTTTATCATTACATAAATATATTTTTAACATTAATAGCCCTGTACTCGTACTTTATACAGCTCTTTTTAATTACTTCCCTGATAATTATGGTCTACATTAAAAAAAATATCTTAATACTTCTACTTCCCTATCTAAACAGCTGTAGGTCACGCACCGATCAAGCCCTTTCGCGGTCGCCGACTATGCACGAGTCTACACGACACACTCCCACTAAATGCACAAGTTTGTTTTACAGTTCAGAGACAATCAACTGAGTGTTTTGAATTTCGAACTGTTTATTGAGATTGATGATATTGTAATTTTGTTTCGTGTAATGGAATTATTATGTAACTTGTTTGGTACGTCGTGTCTTTAATTATGTAATGGATTATAACTTGGCTTCAAGACACTCGATCTTGAATTTTGCTTAATTATTTCGTTATTTCTTGTCTATTTACATTTTTTAATATTTTTTTTTTAAATAGTAAGTAGCCCACGTATCGGGAACACCGGGACATCGGGAACCGGTGGTCAGGGCTCCTGAGAGAGGAACCTCCTAACGATACGCGCCGTGTCCAGAAGTACCGCTTAGTAAGTACTTACATAATTTATTATTAGGAAAGATATACATAGAATATACAATAGAGATTACTTTTCTATGTATATTCTTATTCTTTAATGTACACATAAATTTTAAAAGCAATGTTACAACATTATAAGGACAGCTTATGTACAAAGGCGAGCTTTTCCAGAATTGATTTTTCTAACAGCAAACCTCAGTGCAATAGAAAGATTTCTTAATGAGGCCAGTAAAGAAGTGCACAACCAAACTAAAAATAAATAAATAAAATTATGAAAGAATATGGAAAAATATATAAGCCCAGCAGAGGGACTTATGAGTTGGCCCATGTTTCATTTTCTCAAAAAAATTATCATAGTTCAGCTAACGGTAAGCCCTTCTCACTTAGGTGTCTGTAGTCAACAACGACCTGAGGGCCTAGACAAGTGACAATCGCTTCGAAAGCGTTTCGAATTTCCACAACGACTTTCAACAGGATTGACATATTATGCTTAATGGAATACTGACCCATTAATAGATAGGTCAGAATTGAGTTACGTACAGATGCAGGCTTCTTTTAGGGCCATCTACCGGCGTCCGTTCGAATAACGTTGAGATTAAGCACTATTGCCACCCAAATGATTTATCGGTCTCTTTCACTCTTGAGGGATCTCTCACCGTGTTTTCGTTGAATAACGACTCATGCCAGTTTGTGTCCGACATCTGTGTAGTGAGGCTATTATTATTTCATAGAACGAAGACCCAATCGTCGTTGAGTGTGTTTACGACTAAATTTAATTTGAATAAAGTGACCCAATCTCTAAATGTGTTTTAATAAAGTTATCATATACATACTAAATACTGAATTAGTCATTATAATTAATACCTTATTCAAACTGAAACAGGCTTAAAACTTAATGGAACATTTGCATTTTAAAATATTTGCTTTACTTTTTATAAAAAACTGACTTAACTTTGAATGTACTTTTTAAAATATTTTTTAAAAATAGATAGAAATTATTTCCCGTTTTTTTTAACTCACATCTCATCAATAGTTAATCATGAAGAAGAAAAGAAGAAAGAAGTTCAAAATACAAGCATTCATAATTAATATAAATCAGTTTTATTTTTATGCATCAATAAGTAGGATAAGTCCTCATAGCAAGGTCTTCTTTTGCGATTTCCCAAAAATCGTCTTTTTTGAGTTAAGTCAGTATTCCATTAAGCATGCAAGCTTATTAAGCTTTTCGATAGCTTATGTCAGTCCTATACATTTTTGCCTTTTCCTCTTTCAGTTTCTTTTAAAGTGTGTCATAGACAATATTGTCATCAGTGTCTTGTTTTCTATTAATGTTTTTTTTTTTGTATAATGGCATGGCACCTTGTAGCTATTTATTTATTTAATTAGTAATTATTTAACCGTGCTTTTGTATGTTGTGCAATGTCTTTTGTGTGCACCAAATAAACGTTTCATCTATCTATCTATTTATCTATCTACATGTTGATCTTTCCTATCTTCTATTTTCTCATCGTAACCAAAAATTCCACCCACAATACACCATAAATATACAATTTGTCAGATCTTGATACTAACGCAAATCTCTAAAACTTGCAACGCCAGCTTACTCCCATTTCTCAAGTCAAACACTTTACATTTACATTTTAGATTTCCATGAAAATTTTCCGCTTGGATTGTTTCATTTCAGTTTACAATCCAAATTTTAATCACCAAACACAACAATAACTGAAAGCGTTTATAATAATTAACAATGGAGCCGTACAGCAAACGGCTGAATCTAGGAGTTGGAAATATACGGGAGAGGAGAAGGAACGGGCACGTTGCTTTGGTTTCTTGGCAAGATCGTGTGAGAACGGAAGACATGATCTTGCAGCAAGATCTTCTATTGTCTGAACTAGCAACATGAGAACGGAACTTATATTCAGAGTGTAGCTTTAAACACAGTGCAAAAAATAGATATTTTGGTTAATATTGAACAAACCGATAGCTGCAAACCTCATTTTAAAAAGCTAAATATACTAACGCTACCTTCTATTTACATATTGGAAATCAGTAAATTTGCGCACACTCACAAAGACTTCTACACAAAACGAGAAGACATTCAAACAAGATTCACACTCCGACACAAAACACGTGTAAACATACCAACATCTCATTTAAAAATGCATTCATCTGGCCCACTAGTAATGTCAATTAAAATTTATAATAAATTACCCGAGCCACTAAGGAATGTAAAAAAGATTGCTGATTTTACAAAAAAATTAAAATTAAAACTATTAATAAGTAAATGTTATTACAGCATCAATTAATATTTAAATGACAAATGTATACAGCTCGATTAATAATATAACATAAAAATTGTAATAATACAGATTATAATTTTTAATAATATAAAAAGTGTTTAATATAATTCAATACTCGTAAATGCTTAATATAATATAATGCAAATATTATGTTAAATGAAATTGCACTTAGAATAAGTTAGTCTATAAGTCTTTTTATGTATTGTCTTTTGCTGTGCCCAACAGGGTTCACAATTGTGTCACAAAAATTATCACCTACCACCTATATTTTATGTACATTGTGAATTGCAATAAAGTATTGAGTATTGAGTATAGGTACCTACCTACACATAAAACAATTTTGCTCATGTTATTTTTACCCAAAAATGCTTTCGATTTTTGAACTTTCCGTACTGGACTCAAAACCCAAAATCACGTTTGTTGTATGGGAATACCCCCTTAAATATTGATTTTATTCTGTTTTTTAGTATTTGTTGTTATAGCGGCAACATAAATACATAATATCATCTGTGACAATTTCAACTGTCTAACTATCACGGTTCATAAGATACAACCTGGTGACAAACTGACAGACAGACAGACGGATGGACAGCGGAGTCTTAGTAATAGGGGCTCCGTTTTACCCTTTGGGTACGGAACCCTAAAAAACGAGTCACGTCAAACTCAATGTAACAGTGAAATTATAGAAACTTCGTTATTGGAAAATTGGAATTCTACTAATCAAATCAATCGTACAACCAAATCATTATCATTATCGCACTGCTACCTTTTACTTTTCGCAAATCATTACATTGCTGGCAAAGCCGAATTCTTTTAATTAAGCGTTCGTCCACGGTATTTAAAAATAAAATCGGCACGAAAAATAACAGAGTACGAATTGATATTGAATTTCAGTCCACGCCACGCCACAAAAAGTGTAAAAATAAAATATTTTGCTATTGCCAGCACAAACGGATGGGAAAAACCACTGAAATAAAAATAGTTTCCAAAACACAAGTTAAATATTGATCTCTCATCAAAATGTATTTTTACTGAATTAAAATGTTGCCTCTGATATTTATTTTGTGAATTGCCATTTTTACTTGCTTTGCTGTAAATTACAAGCAATGTGTGTTGCAAAATAATCAAAATAAACTTTTACCAAAAACAAAAAATAGCAGCTACGACTGCTGTTTGTATTATGAATATGAATGCACGTCAATTTTAGTAACGGTCTAACATGAAACTTGTTGTAACTACAGCGGGTATCATAAAGTGTGGTCATATTTAAAGGTGTGGTACACATCAAGCTTTACATTTCCAGTTTATGCTGATCTCGCATTGTATAGGATTTCCGTACAATGCGAGGTCAGCTTATACTGGAATTGTATAGCTTAATGTGTAGACCACCAAACTGAACAACTTTTTCCATGGGACCAACATCGTTATCGCGAAAAAACAATTAGCTTTCCATACAAAACTTTAATACCTACTTGACCCAAATGTATGGGACAGCTGATTACTTTTTCAGAATGAAACAACGACCTGAGGGCCTAGACAAGTGACAATCGCTTCGAAAGCGTTTCGAATTTCCACAACGACTTTCAACAGGATTGACATATTATGCTTAATGGAATACTGACCCATTAATAGATAGGTCAGAATTGAGTTACGTACAGATACAGGCTTCTTTTAGGGCCATCTACCGGCGTCCGTTCGAATAACGTTGAGATTAAGCACTATTGCCACCCAAATGATTTATCGGTCTCTTTCACTCTTGAGGGATCTCTCACCGTGTTTTCGTTGAATAACGACTCATGCCAGTTTGTGTCCGACATCTGTGTAGTGAGGCTATTATTATTTCATAGAACGAAGACCCAATCGTCGTTGAGTGTGTTTACGACTAAATTTAATTTGAATAAAGTGACCCAATCTCTAAATGTGTTTTAATAAAGTTATCATATACATACTAAATACTGAATTAGTCATTATAATTAATACCTTATTCAAACTGAAACAGGCTTAAAACTTAATGGAACATTTGCATTTTAAAATATTTGCTTTACTTTTTATAAAAAACTGACTTAACTTTGAATGTACTTTTTAAAATATTTTTTAAAAATAGATAGAAATTATTTCCCGTTTTTTTTAACTCACATCTCATCAATAGTTAATCATGAAGAAGAAAAGAAGAAAGAAGTTCAAAATACAAGCATTCATAATTAATATAAATCAGTTTTATTTTTATGCATCAATAAGTAGGATAAGTCCTCATAGCAAGGTCTTCTTTTGCGATTTCCCAAAAATCGTCTTTTTTGAGTTAAGTCAGTATTCCATTAAGCATGCAAGCTTATTAAGCTTTTCGATAGCTTATGTCAGTCCTATACATTTTTGCCTTTTCCTCTTTCAGTTTCTTTTAAAGTGTGTCATAGACAATATTGTCATCAGTGTCTTGTTTTCTATTAATGTTTTTTTTTTTGTATAATGGCATGGCACCTTGTAGCTATTTATTTATTTAATTAGTAATTATTTAACCGTGCTTTTGTATGTTGTGCAATGTCTTTTGTGTGCACCAAATAAACGTTTCATCTATCTATCTATTTATCTATCTACATGTTGATCTTTCCTATCTTCTATTTTCTCATCGTAACCAAAAATTCCACCCACAATACACCATAAATATACAATTTGTCAGATCTTGATACTAACGCAAATCTCTAAAACTTGCAACGCCAGCTTACTCCCATTTCTCAAGTCAAACACTTAACATTTACATTTTAGATTTCCATGAAAATTTTCCGCTTGGATTGTTTCATTTCAGTTTACAATCCAAATTTTAATCACCAAACACAACAATAACTGAAAGCGTTTATAATAATTAACAATGGAGCCGTACAGCAAACGGCTGAATCTAGGAGTTGGAAATATACGGGAGAGGAGAAGGAACGGGCACGTTGCTTTGGTTTCTTGGCAAGATCGTGTGAGAACGGAAGACATGATCTTGCAGCAAGATCTTCTATTGTCTGAACTAGCAACATGAGAACGGAACTTATATTCAGAGTGTAGCTTTAAACACAGTGCAAAAAATAGATATTTTGGTTAATATTGAACAAACCGATAGCTGCAAACCTCATTTTAAAAAGCTAAATATACTAACGCTACCTTCTATTTACATATTGGAAATCAGTAAATTTGCGCACACTCACAAAGACTTCTACACAAAACGAGAAGACATTCAAACAAGATTCACACTCCGACACAAAACACGTGTAAACATACCAACATCTCATTTAAAAATGCATTCATCTGGCCCACTAGTAATGTCAATTAAAATTTATAATAAATTACCCGAGCCACTAAGGAATGTAAAAAAGATTGCTGATTTTACAAAAAAAATAAAATTAAAACTATTAATAAGTAAATGTTATTACAGCATCAATTAATATTTAAATGACAAATGTATACAGCTCGATTAATAATATAACATAAAAATTGTAATAATACAGATTATAATTTTTAATAATATAAAAAGTGTTTAATATAATTCAATACTCGTAAATGCTTAATATAATATAATGCAAATATTATGTTAAATGAAATTGCACTTAGAATAAGTTAGTCTATAAGTCTTTTTATGTATTGTCTTTTGCTGTGCCCAACAGGGTTCACAATTGTGTCACAAAAATTATCACCTACCACCTATATTTTATGTACATTGTGAATTGCAATAAAGTATTGAGTATTGAGTATTGAGTATAGGTACCTACCTACACATAAAACAATTTTGCTCATGTTATTTTTACCCAAAAATGCTTTCGATTTTTGAACTTTCCGTACTGGACTCAAAACCCAAAATCACGTTTGTTGTATGGGAATACCCCCTTAAATATTGATTTTATTCTGTTTTTTAGTATTTGTTGTTATAGCGGCAACATAAATACATAATATCATCTGTGACAATTTCAACTGTCTAACTATCACGGTTCATAAGATACAACCTGGTGACAAACTGACAGACAGACAGACGGATGGACAGCGGAGTCTTAGTAATAGGGGCTCCGTTTTACCCTTTGGGTACGGAACCCTAAAAAACGAGTCACGTCAAACTCAATGTAACAGTGAAATTATAGAAACTTCGTTATTGGAAAATTGGAATTCTACTAATCAAATCAATCGTACAACCAAATCATTATCATTATCGCACTGCTACCTTTTACTTTTCGCAAATCATTACATTGCTGGCAAAGCCGAATTCTTTTAATTAAGCGTTCGTCCACGGTATTTAAAAATAAAATCGGCACGAAAAATAACAGAGTACGAATTGATATTGAATTTCAGTCCACGCCACGCCACAAAAAGTGTAAAAATAAAATATTTTGCTATTGCCAGCACAAACGGATGGGAAAAACCACTGAAATAAAAATAGTTTCCAAAACACAAGTTAAATATTGATCTCTCATCAAAATGTATTTTTACTGAATTAAAATGTTGCCTCTGATATTTATTTTGTGAATTGCCATTTTTACTTGCTTTGCTGTAAATTACAAGCAATGTGTGTTGCAAAAGAATTAAAATAAACTTTAACCAAGAACAAAAAATAGCAGCTACGACTGCTGTTTGTATTATGAATATGAATGCACGTCAATTTTAGTAACGGTCTAACATGAAACTTGTTGTAACTACAGCGGGTATCATAAAGTGTGGTCATATTTAAAGGTGTGGTACACATCAAGCTATACATTTCCAGTTTATGCTGATCTCGCATTGTATAGGATTTCCGTACAATGCGAGGTCAGCTTATACTGGAATTGTATAGCTTAATGTGTAGACCACCAAACTGAACAACTTTTTCCATGGGACCAACATCGTAATCGCGAAAAAACAATTAGCTTTCCATACAAAACTTTAATACCTACTTGACCCAAATGTATGGGACAGCTGATTACTTTTTCAGAATGTTTTTCATTTCTGATACATCCTGCAACACAACTTACATGTCAGAACGATGATTTCATTTCCATATTGAATTGCTTTATCTGTCAAAAATCTACGAGTTTTTTTCTCTAGCGAATTAATTGCGTAACACATAAAATGACAATGGAGATTGGAGCTCAATGCCTTTCATTTTGACAGTTCAGCCACGTTCATTACGTTATTTACGTTGTTACGAATTTTTGCCTGTGATCATTTTGAGAAGTGCTCATTTTGAGAAGTGCACATTGAGAAGTGCACATTTTGAAAAGTGCACATTTTGAGAAGTGCTCATTTTGAGAAGTGCACATTTTGAGAAGTGCTCATTTTGAGAAGTGCACATTTTGAGAAATGCACATTGAGAAGTGCTCATTTTGAGAAGTGCTCATTTTGAGAAGTGCTATTTTGAGAATTGCACATTTTGCGAAGTGCACATTCTGCGTCAAGTGCACATTTTGCGAAGTGCACATTCTGCGTCAAACTCAAGCAATCGATGCAGATGTCATGTCATAATGAATGCCCCCACTGCTGATGTACACGCCCACCTTTCTCAACCTCCTCGCCCTATGTTTCCACTGAGTCAACACTACGCGGCTCGCGATTAACAATAAGATATTAAATTGCAACCCACCCCCTGAGTAAACAGGAATCAATCATCGCTCCATCACGGGCCGGAAGAGGGTTAACTCTATTCAAATAGCTTGCAATCGCCGAATATTCGCCTCGCCACGGAAATAGGACACGCGTGTTTACGTATGACTTTCGCATAGTTTGTAGGGTCTATGTGATCGGTTTATGGGTCGGTAGAGCTATATATACGTATGAGAATGATACGATAACATTGTTTGTTCTTTTGACGTTTCTTCTTTATGTAAAATTTCTTCGTGTGGTCAACTGCAATCAAGAAAAACAAACTTTTTTTGTTAATCGGTGTCATTGATAAAATAAACCTTTTTCGTTTGGATATCTTCATGAACATTGAACAGCCAAATAAGAGACCATTTCGTTGGAAAGGTGACGTTTCTAAAATTATTTTTAGATACAAGAAGGTACAGTGCGTTCATTATAACTTGGCCCATAACAAGGTTCGTAGCATGGACATTTTGGAATCTTAGTTTCAATACTAATAGAGCTCAAAATAGCAACTGACAGAACAGAACAAACAGAAAAGAAAAGCATAACGACCAATCATATGACTGCAAAATTCAGTGTTACCAATTGCGTCACGGGTCAAGTTATAATGGTCGCACTATATGTATACAAATCGTTGAACTTTGTAAAGCAGATAAAAATCAGACATTTCACTTTTTGTTCATTTATGTTTTTCACTCGAAGAGAAATGTTCGCCAATCGAATGATCGAAAAATGAAGTGAAAGGAGCAAATTATACGTTGTGTGTGGTTTGAATGTGGAATGAAAAAAAAAACAATCATCCGAACGTAGTACCACCTCCTTTTTTGAAGTCGGTAACAAAAATAAAAAAAAGTTAAAAAACTAAAACCCGACTACTTAAAAACCACGTTCTAATAAAAAGTATGAAACAAGAAAATCTTTCAGACAGAAATCAAGACAGTGACAATGGTCAAGGACAAGCCGTCGTCGCATGCCATTATAGTTTTGTAGGTATGTAGGTACAGGCATGCGACGACGGCTTGTCATTGACCATTGTCACTGTCTTGATTTCTGTCTGATGCGTAATTAATGTAATACTTCTAATTTTAGTTTACCATGTTAATATTGTGCTATTACCGTGGCTAAAGACGAAATTGGAACTAAGTCGCACATAATAATAAAAATAAACGGGTACTCTTTGCTCCGTTGAGTTGAGACGGGTCGGGCGGGGGTCAGTCGAGCTTATACCGCAGTAGCAGTAGACTTTATTACCTTAAAATACCCTAAAAAAATTAGTACCCCAAAACTAACCCTGCTGTAATAGTTTTACTCTAAATCTATAGTAAATTAGGTACCCTAAGTTGGCATCACTGAGTAGAGATCAGTCACCACAGAGCGGCTTCAGGCTGCGCCTCGTGGCGCAGCGCGGAGCAGTACGGGATGGCGCGACGCAGCGAGGCATTTTCGAATTATCTGAATTAAATGTGTATCTTTTTTTGTAGTAAATAAAGTTATATTTTGTATAATAAGTATTAATAATAATATCTTAAAGCACGTGCAGCGTCGCGTCGCGTCTCGTCTCGGTATGAACTGATCCTAATGCGGCATGTAATGCGTTATGTGCTACTAAACGGTCATATATGTATGACCGTTTATTAGCAATTTATTATGATCCAAGGAACAAATAAATAATCCATCTAGAGACCTGAGTCTGCTGAGGGCCACATAGGCCTATCCCTTAGCGAATAGTGACTTTCTTAAGTCAACTACTGCTTTGTCTAGGGTGCACCCTTGTAACTTGTGCACAGTAACTGCCCAAGTAAGGATTAATGGTAACATTTTGCGTTGAATTTTTCCCGATCCTCTTAATCCGTCAAATTCAGTCAGACAAGGTTCGATTCTAACAAGCCCATCTTCATCTGCATTTATAGTGGAATCATCAAATTGTATTAGAACTACGCTTGGCTGTTCTCCGTGCTCCAGCTGATCCCGACGAAGAGCAGGCCATACCAGGTTTCTCAACAGTCCCATCGCACCACTCACTAACCTCGATTAATGTTTAAATTCCTGCGTAGCATGACACGGGAGCCAATACCGATATCGATACTACTTATACGTATTATACCTCCAGTTCGGTTGGGATCGCTAGGTATATGTTCCGAAGATAAGGGTATTCTGTTTTAGCTCTAGAGGCCTCAAGCCTATCATTGCTCTCATCATGCACTAGTTTAGTGCATTATGTTTTACGCAAATGTTTTGATGCTCTTCGTATTAAATGTTGCAAAGCTTTTGTAATTTAAATACTCTCTGTGTATACAATTACTTGACAGTGTCCAGTGCTTTCCCATAATCTAGGATGTTGTTCAAAAAGTCTTCAACCACATCACAAACTCATTAGAACAACATGTCGATTTTGCTTAATTGAGGTCCTCGTTAAAGGCGTTTATAAGAAACAACTAAGATTAGATTAGAGGGGTTGGTTTTGTGGACGAAAAAACTATAAGAGAGAACTATAAGTAAGCTCGGTATTACCTAGGTACCTACATGAGAAACAATAACCTAAACAAAATAATGTAAACCGGGTCTGCAATTATACTCTATCACGAAATTTTAACCCCAAAATGATTTAAATAAAAAAAAGTTAAAAAACTAAAACCCGACTATATGAAACAAGAAAATCTTTCAGACAGAAATCAAGACAGTGACAATGGTCAAGGACAAGCCGTCGTCGCATGCCATTATAGTTTTGTAGGTATGTAGGTACAGGCATGCGACGACGGCTGCCTGTACCTACATACCTTACCTTACCTACATTTTAGGGTATTTTAAGGTAATAAAGTCTACTGCTACTGCGGTATAAGCTCGACTGACCCCCGCCCGACCCGTCTCAACTCAACGGAGCAAAGAGTACCCGTTTATTTTTATTATTATGTGCGACTTAGTTCCAATTTCGTCTTTAGCCACGGTAATAGCACAATATTAACATGGTAAACTAAAATTAGAAGTATTACATTAATTACGAGTTTACCTTAATAAAAAAAAGTTAAAAAACTAAAACCCGACTACTTAAAAACCACGTTCTAATAAAAAGTATGAAACAAGAAAATATTTCAGACAGTTATCAAGACAGTTACAATGGTCAAGGACAAGCCGTCGTCGCATGCCATTATAGTTTTGTAGGTGTACCTACAGGCATGCGACCACGGCTTGTCCTTGACCATTGTAACTGTCTTGATAACTGTCTGAAATATTTTCTTGTTTCATACTTTTTATTAGAACGTGGTTTTTAAGTAGTCGGGTTTTAGTTTTTTAACTTTTTTTTATTTAAATTATTTTGGGGTTAAAATTTCGTGATAGAGTATAATTGCAGACTCGGTTTACATTATTTTGTTTAGGTTTTATTGTTTCTCATGTACCTAGGTAATACCGAGCTTACTTATAGTTCTCTCTTATAGTTTTTTCATCCACAAAACCAACCCCTCTAATCTAATCTTAGTTGTTTCTTATAAACGTCTTTAACGAGGACCTAAATTAAGCAAATTCGACATGTTGTTCTAATGAATTTGTGATGTGGTTGAAGACTTTTTGAACAACATCCTAGATTATGGGAAAGCACTGGACACTGTCAAGTAATTGTATACACAGAGAGTATTTAAATTACAATGTCAGTCAAAAAGCTTTGCAACATTTACTACGAAGAGCATCAAAACATTTGCGTAAAACATAATGCACTAAACTAGTGCATGATGAGAGCAATGATAGGCTTGAGGCCTCTACAGCTAAAACAGAACATCCTTATCTTCGGAACATATACCTAGCGATCCCAACCGAACTGGAGGTATAATACGTATAAGTAGTATCGATATCGGTATTGGCTCCCGTGTCATGCTACGCAGGAATTTAAACATTAATCGAGGTTAGTGAGTGGTGCGATGGGACTGGGGAGAAACCTGGTATGGCCTGCTCTTTGTCGGGATCAGCTGGAGCACGGAGAACAGCCAAGCGCAGTTCTCATACAATTTGATGATTCCACTATAAATGCAGATGAAGATGGGCTTGTTAGAATCGAACCTTGTCTGACTGAATTTGACGGATTAAGAGGATCGAGAAAAATTCAACGCAAAATGTTACCATTAATCCTTACTTGGGCAGTTACTGTGCACAAGTTACAAGGGTGCACTCTAGACAAAGCAGTAGTTGACTTAGGAAAGTCACTATTCGCTAAGGGACAGGCCTATGTGGCCCTCAGCAGACTCAGGTCTCTAGCTAGATGGATTATTTATTTGTTCCTTGGATCATAATAAATTGCTAATAAACGGTCATACATGTATGACTGTTTAGTAGCATGGAACGCATTACATGCCGCATTAGGGTCAGTTCATAGCGAGACGAGACGCGACGCGACGCTGCACGCGCTTTTTAAGATAGTTATACAAAATATAACTTTATTTACTACACAAAAAGATACACATTTAATTCAGATAATTCGAAAATGCCTCGCTGCGTCGCGCCATGCCGAACTGCGCCGCGCTGCGCCGCGCTGCGCCGCGAGACGCAGCCTGAAGCCGCTCTGTGGTGACTGGTCTCTACTCAGTGATGCCAACTTAGGGTACCTAATTTACTTTAGATTTAGAGTACAACTATTACAGCAGGGTAAGTTTTGGGGTACTAATTTTTTTTAGAGTATTTTAGGGTAATAAAGTCTACTGCTACTGCGGTCTAAGCTCGACTGACCCCCGCCCGACCCGTCTCAACTCAACGGAGCAAAGAGTACCGGTTTTTTTTTTAATTATGTGCGACTTAGTTCCAATTTCGTCTTTAGCCACGGTAATAGGACAATATTAACATGGTAAACTAAAATTAGAAGTATTTCATTAATTACGAGTTTACATTAAAAAAAGGGAGAAATTCCTAAAAGTGGAAACACTGGTACACACGCTCCGCTGCACCGCGCGGCGTTTCGCTGCGCTGCGCTGTGCAGTTCGAAACCACTGGCCTCTTCAAGCGTCGTCGCGTCACGTCTCGGTGTGAACTGACCCTTATAGTCTAGGGAGTACTTATAATAGAGGACGGTTACTGGTTACTGCACTAAAATATCCATTAAAACAGCGCCATCTCAATAGATGGCGTTGTTTCACGCAATACCTAGTGCTAATAGCAAGTACCTACACAGGAAAAATCCAATTCCTGCTATTTATTTATTATTAAGATTTGATGAACTGCGTGTTGTTATCATTTTATAATCATTATTGTTTATTAGGTATTAATTTTACAGCCGCGCCATACGCAGCGCAGCCTCACTTTTGCTTTAATTAACAATTTAAACATATTTATGTACCTAAACAACACGATATATATACATATTTGTAATGTGCTTGTCAAGCCCTTTCATTTGATACCCAACACGGCATAATTTAAGTGGTTTTTTTTTTAATGTCATGACTTTATGACCTCTAGAGGGCGCCATATTCAAATTAATGTGATTTCACATAGCCTATAACCAGCGGACGATCAAGACGCTTCCAACGATACCTCATTTGTCAAATTGTGATGAGTGGTTTAGAAGATAGGAGGGAACAGATGAACATACATACATACATACATACATACATACATACATACATACATACATACCGGTCAAAATCATAACCCTCCTTTTTGCTTCGCCGTAGTCGGGTAAAAAAGGGAGAAATTCCTAAAAGTGGAAACACTGGTAGACACGCTCCGCTGCACCGCGCGGCGTTTCGTTGCGCTGCGCTGTGCAGTTCGAAACCACTGGCCTCTTCAAGCATCGTCGCGTCGCGTCGCGTCTCGGTGTGAACTGACCCTTATAGTCTAGGGAGTGCTTATAATAGAGGACGGTTACTGGTTACTGCACTAAAATATCCATTAAAACAGCGCCATCTCAATAGTTGGCGCTGTTTCACGCAATACCTAGTGCTAATAGCAAGTACCTACACAGGAAAAATCCAATTCCTGCTATTTATTTATTATTAAGATTTGATGAACTGCGTGTTGTTATCATTTTATAATCATTATTGTTTATTAGGTATTAATTTTACAGCCGCGCCATACGTATAGCGCAGCCTCGCTTTTGCTTTAATTAACAATTTAAACATATTTATGTACCTAGACAACACGATATATATACATATTTGTAATGTGCTTGTCAAGCCCTTTTATTTGATACCCAACACGGCATAATTTAAGTATGTTTTTTTTTATGTCATGACTTTATGACCGCTAGAGGGCGCCATATTCAAATTAATGTGATTTCACATAGCCTATAACCAGCGGAAAATCAAGACGCTTCCAACGATACCTCATTTGTCAAATTCTGACGAGCGGTTTAGAAGATAGGAGGGAACAGATGAACATACATACATACATACATACATACATACCGGTCAAAATCATAACCCTCCTTTTTGCTTCGCCGTAGTCGGGTAATGAAAAGTTCATTACCCGACTACGGCGAAGCAAAAAGCACTTGAGTGCGTCAAATGGATATAGGAACATTTTCCTCATCACTTGAAGATGGGGAAACTATTCCAAGGCAGAAAGGCAAGTTAAATCTCAAACAGAACCTCAACTCCTACATACTAACGAAGTAATTACCACTTCAAATTCACCTCCATCATCAAGCGAACTTTATTACCAACAATTACAAACTTACATAATAGTTTAATGCATTTCCTTCTAGAAATTTCTCAACGTAGTTGCTTACTTAAATCCTACTCCCTCTACTACTAATATTGTAAATGTGAAAGTCTGTAAGTTTGTGAATTTGTATGTTTGTTAATCGATCACGCCGTAACGGCTGAACGGATTTGGATTCAAAATAGCCTTTATGTACATAAAGGCTATTTTGAATCCAATCAGCACCCCAATTTCGTAACACACTTGAAATGATAATCTGAAAGATTTTGAAGGAAATTCCTAACCTATTGCTTCTTATTCTTCATATGTTTGAATAATTCGTCTACCCGACTACGTAAAAAACGCAATGAATATAAATAGTTTGAATTGTCAAAATTGTTACTCCACTGGAATAGAACATATGATACCTTTTATCCCGGTACTCAATCAATCTGCCTAGCCTTTTCCAAACTATGTTGGGGTCGGTTTCCGGATGCAGCTGAATACCAGTATTTTACATGGAGCGACTGCCTATCTGGCCTCCACAACCCAGTAACTGTGCAATACGATACCCCTTGGTAGACAGAGGTAGTAGTGGTTGTCAGACTTTCGGGCTACTGACGACCCGTAACGACTGTCAAAGATCCACGAATGACAGCCGGGACCAACGGCTTAACGTGCTTTCCGAGGCACGGAGGAGTCTCGGTATGTAAAGATGGTCACCCATCTACAGACATCTACGAGCGTAGCTTAACATGACGGATCGGCCCGTGCGGCTGTTATTACTTAGCCACGAGCTACCGGGATAAAAAGTTTCACGTAGTCGTAAAGTTCACGTAGAATAATTTCTGACCTTCATGCAGGCGAAGCCACAAGCAAAAGCTAGTCCTATATAAATTTACCAAGTGCTTGTAACTCTTCAACTATCAGTTCACATAGAATTTCTTAACTCTGTAATTACTTTGCGTTCAAGTGTACGGAGTTCGCATCTTATAGTAAACTTTAGAGGCTTATTCTAATGGGCTTATTTCGGTGTATCGGGAATTTTGGGAAACACTTGCAGTTACTTAGGAGTTTGCTAGTTGAGTTTAATAGTAAGTACCTACCAAGCTTGTTTTTGTCGAAACTTCGAGAGCAACAAAATGTTGTTTGCAACTACTCTGGGGAATTGTTTTAGTAACAATATGGTTCTAAATAATGTAAACTATTTTATTGGGTTGACTATATGAGTATACTTATTGTACTAATAGATACGTATCGATGAATAAAGTTAGGTTTAGGCCTGAATTGCTCTTACGCTGATGTCGGTCGCGTACGGTAGGTCATGTACGCGTAGCATCGTAGTACGCGCCGCAGACGTCAGCGTCGCAGTATGGGGCTATACCTATAGAACACAGTATATGTACGCACGCGCGACCGACGTACGCGACCGACGTACGCGACCGACATCAGCTAGAGAAATTCAGGCTACAGCGCACCTTAGCAGTCATGTAAAATATTGATATTCAACCGCATCTGAGGAAGCCATAAACAATGACACTTTCCGTTAACCATCATGTTGTGAGACGAAGAAAAACATCGACAACAAATTAATGCATAAAATCCATATTCTAGCAAGACTCTTTAGCACAAGATGCCTGCACTGCAGTGTAAAAGTAGCAGTGACAATAACAATTTATTAATTTTCTAACTAATTAATTATTAGCTATGTATGACTGTGTATTATCACTACACAGTCATACATAGCTGCAAAGGGTAGAAACAAATTAGTGCGGTAATCGTTTATAACCACAAGTCCATGGCATTGCGTGCACTCGACGTGTGTAGCGGGATGCGCCCTAAATGCGGTCAGCACGTCCGAATGCTTCATACCCAGGTATTTTGAAAATAGGTATAGGTAATTTATATTACCTATACTTATTTACCTATTTTATTAAACTACCTGTACCTATTTTCAGATATGAAATCATATGACTCTATAAGTCTATTAGTCATGACAGTGTTTTCTAGATGAAAATACACATTATTATGATAAACTAGCTGTGCCCCGCGGTTTCACCCGTGTAAGTCTCGATCCCGTGGGAATATCGGGATAAAAAGTATCCTATGTCCTATTCCAGGTCATGGTCTACCCCTGTGCCAAATTTCATCCAAATCCGTTCAGCCGTTTTAGCGTGAAAGCGTAACAAACAAACAAACTCACTTTCACATTTATAACATTATATATGACGGCGTCAGCGATGGCTGAGCGATAGTTGCCGTCATCATCTCGATTCGGTGGTACGGACTTCATAGTGCAGGTTTACAATAAAACACGATGATACAGCAAATGAGTTAGTATTTCACTTTCAGAACAATCACTGTAGTTACATTACTAATAATGTTCACGCACTACTTTACACGTTCAGGCAAACCGACAGTTTCGCATGAGAAGTGGAGTTCTGCATGCAAGACTCTGTCCACGAGACGCCCCACTCTAGCGAGCGCGTCACGGCGTTTACCCTCTCCTTAGTACTTCAATAATCAATTGAGAGACTATTATCGCTCAACTTTCATAATCTACGACATATATAAGTTAGGATAGTTAGGATTAGGATTAGGATGATTTCATTTCTGTAAGAAGATTTGCACACAGACTTTTAAACTTCATTTTAAAAATTAGATGAGGTCGGCGTTTCTTATCCGACTAGTCTATGAAGAAAGGCCGAAACAAAACTCAGAGGTCACTGTCTTTTCCCGGTCATAATCTTGGTCTTATCAGTGTGAGGACCATGTATAATGGTGTCAGAAATGGCCTTTTGAAGAAATAACCACACAGATTAAAGTGGACCTGTCCAGTCAGAATAAAGCAGAGGGGGATAAATGACGTAGATAGTATTTTATCGGGGTGAATATGAGTAACATTTATGTACTTACGGCTTGTTTACCTAGCTATATGGCCAAGACAAAAGTATGGTGGTAAACCGTGCTCATCAGTGCTACATATGCCAGGAGCATAGCATATTAAGAATAATCAGCCTATAATGTTCCCACTGCTGGGACATAGACCTCCTCTCTGTGAGAGGGAGTGGGCCGTAATCCACCACGCGGGCGCAGTGCGGGTTGGTAAATGTCACATGTCTTTGATTTTTTTTTTGGTTCTAGTACATGCCGGTTTCCTCACGATGTTTTCCTTGACCGTTTTGGGCCAGGAGCATGCCCTTAGCATTTTCGGACATGTTATGTGTTCACCTAAGTATTGTCTGGAAAGGCTCTGCTTCCACCCGGCCCAGTATTATGGTACAGTGGTATGGTAGTACTATGGGTGTGGAAGCAGAACGTGCTTTTGGCAGGGCACCAGCAAGATCAGACATGATCTTAAAGGCTGTTGGAGGCTGCAGTATGTGGTCACGATCGTCAGCATTGAGGGAACGACAAAGAGATGAGAGAGAGAGAAAGAGAGATGAATGTGTGTTTTGGTAGATAATAAATAACACACAGGTAAAAAATAATCTCGAAATGGGTTTATTACCCATCTGTAATTAATGAATGAACCAGAAGCATGTGGCAGTGATCACTCAAACCAGGTTCTCTTCTCGAAAGGTTCGCTGGATTTCCATCCGATTGATTCTGCGAACTGTCGATCCAAATATATAATCATTGAATGGAGTTTAAATTAATATTCCAGGAATAAATCTGCACTGTACCGTGGAAATTGCATTTATGATTTTGCTATAAATTTTATTACTAACTGCTGTAATATAAATAAATAACCCTTTCCCGCTTTGCGTGGGCGGTATTTTATCCGTTTCTTCTCCAGCGTGTCAATAACACGATAATGTATAAAACGAGCTGATGCTCGCGGCTTCGCCAAAAGGTATGACGTTTATTATATGCTAAAACCTTCCTCGAGAACCACTTTATCCATTGGTGATAACAGCATGAAAATCGGTGCATTGGTTTTTCAGTTTATCGCGAACAGACAGACGCGGCGGAGGACTTTGTTTTATAATATATAGTCATTTGGTTGGCCCAAAACGTCGCCACGTCCACGGCATTGTCTGTGGCAGCACAGAGGCTGCATTTTTCCGGGCTCAGAAGGCAGAATACGAGTTTAGAAACTGTTTCCGCTGACAATATGATACTTGAAATGAGACTTCCGACTGTGAGTTGCGGCCGGTTCGGCTATTCATATAAAGGCATTTTAAATTTCCTTATGATCCAGCAGGAACATTTTATGACATTCGGAGAGGCACGTTCATTTGGTTTTATCTCAAGTTACTTATCAGTGACTTTCTTCCATGAGAGGTCGTGACAAAGAAAAAATGAAAGAAAGTTATTCTTTCTATCATTTTTTCTTTGTTATTTGGAAACAGTAAAAAAAAACAAAAAAAAAAGTCAAGTTGGTAAAGTCAGTCAAACTTTTTTGTCCCATGCATAGAGGACATCCTCTCTCCTATGATTGAGCAGTGGTTGGGTCGATTATAACATTTATAACTAATAGGTACATATTTGTCGGTTTATTTTCTTTCAGAGTCACGCCATCTGATAATAGCTGTTTTGAGTCAACTCAGCCTATCACAGTCCACTGCTGGACATAGGCCTCTCCAAGTCTGCGCCACAACACCCTGTCCTCCGCCTTCCACATCCAGTCTGTCCCAGACATCTTTTTAAGGTCCTCGGTCCATCTAGCTAATGTTCTGTTTTGAAAACACACAAATGAATAAATACCTAGACAGTGAAAAAGTAAATAAAACCACTCAAAAAGAAAAACATTCTCTTCCCTGTTTTCTTCATCAAAGCGACCTCAGAATAGAAATTAAAATCGGCATGTATCAACAAAAAAGTCAACAAATAAATGCTATGTTGGGACCGTTCAGCGTGATGAGGCGATGCTTAAGCGCTTTAAAGCGATTTAAGCCAAAGGATTTTACGGCCGACAGATTTCAGATATCCACGCCTGCGGACAAGCTGACGGGGTCTATTACGTGCGTGATGGGCAATGGAAATTGGGATGGACATTTTGTGTCCAATATTGTTTCAAATTCGGTCCCCTCTCATTGGAAATATTTTGCAGCTGAAACTTATTTAGATATCGTTGGTCTTTAGTGTTTTATGCAAACATCCGATGTGACGGTTTATCTTGTGAGAGGAAAAATATTTTTTTGAAAAACCTCCCGATATTATGATAAAAATGACTCTTAACATAAAATAAAAAGCCGTTAATACTGGCCCCTGCTCATGGGGTACTCAAAATGGCACTCAAACTAAAAGTATTTAATACAATTAAAAACCAATTACAGTTTGAGATCGATCAGTCAGAAAGACGAAGCTAGTTGCCCATTCCAAAGCGTACTCGGTACCTTTACCTATATGGGCAAGAAACTCCACGCACAATCGGAGAACGAGCAAGAAACTTATTTGGAGAAGGAATAATCAATCAATAAAGTCCACCAAATTATTATTAATTACTACATACTTACAAATTATTGAGAATCAAAACTAAGTTTCAGAGAATACAGGGTATATTGTGTTCTTGACAGTTGTGAAAGATCTTCCAAATTCTACCAATGGCATTAGAAAATTAGAATACCATTTTAAAATCTCATAGCAATAGCAACTCCACAGGTAATCTGGGCCCTGTCGTCGCCTGCGGACAGCGCGGACTGTTAGTCCGAAATTGCGAAACCGCGTGCGGTGGGTGCGCCACACTCTGGCGCCAATATTGGCACCAACGTATGCAAAGTGGGGGTTTAAGTAGTTTTGTAGGTGTGTCGTGACATTTTTTAGATGCTTTGGCTGTTTTAAAAGAGGATGTGAAGGAAATATTTTTATTGTGACACTACTTTAGTAGCAGTACAAATATCTAATGTTTTCTGGAAAAATATGAACACTGTCGGGAAGCATCTTCATTAGTGTGGCGGCATCTATATCGCCACATGCGAACTACGCATCTGAGATCACACAAAATCCTGCATCGCGCAAGCAGGATTTGCCGCGCGGCTGGCATATATACAACGTCCCGATAACAATCGTGGGGCAGTAGCCAACCAGATACAACAGCTGCCTAGTCGGAGGATCCTCCCTTGAAATTCAGAATATACTGGTGCTGAGCTGGTCACTGTTTGAAATTAGAATTACGAAACTACGAAATGAAAAACAACGAAACTTGAAATTACAATATTCCCAAGGCCGATCGTAATAGGCCAGAGGAATAATCAAAACATAATATTTCATCGGTTGCACCTCCTTCTCGACTCATATTGAGTATGCATATACGCATTACATCTGGCCATGTCTTGAGGGCTGCATTTTTATATCTTTTGAACTACACTGTAAATATTACAACATCAAAAATCGAACGCGAAATTCAAATACTTCAAAAACAATAAAAAACAAAACAATCTGACATCCCACAGAATAAAAACAACCCCAAGGTAACAGTGCTCACCCCAGTGGTTGATGGCGCGTTTATACCGTGTAACGCGAGCTAAGTGAATCAAACTGTCATTCTAGCCGCGTTACTGAGAACTTGCTGAAAGAGTAGGATGGATAAGATGTAAGATTGCTTCTCTAGGATATGCTACAAGTAACAGAATAAGCACAAGTTTTTGGATACCCAAGTTAGGACAATCATCATCATCATCATTTCAGCCAAAAGATGTCCACTGCTGGATATAGAAAGAAGAAAGACAGAAAAGTGTATGATCGTATTATTTGTTCTAATTTATGAAGTGAATTGTGTTGATTTTATGTATGTATGAATTTTACACACGGTGTCTACATCTCTTATCTACTTTCCTATCGCAGGTGTGCTGGAAGAGATTTCTTTAGAAATAAGCATCACCTTTGTACGTTTTTTACTGTTCTTTTCTTCTTGTCTGTTTATTATGTGTGTACATAAATAGTTAAATAAAATAAATAAATAAATAAATAAAAGTTGTTTATTCTGCACAAACAAAACGCACATTACAACAGTAAAAAAGACAAAATTAGTACACAATTAAATTAGCCGAATGCCTCGCATTCAATAAAAGTTTGACACTTAGTCTGTGGTTTGAAGGTACTGCTCAAGGTTGCTGCTCTCTAGTTGATGTCAAGGACCAAAGACAATATTGCGTAATACATTAGATACTGTTGTTGTGACATTGGGGATGACAACAAAAAACAAAACAAAAAACCGAATGCAGAGTTAGGCCTCCCCCAAGCACCGCCACTTCGACCGGTTCTATGCTTCCCGTATTCAACGGATTCCTGCGGCCTTCCCAAGGTTATCGGTCGACCTTGTGGGAGGCCTGCTAACACTTCGTCTTCCGGTACCTACGCGGTGGTCGCCACTCCAGAACCTTTCGACCCCATCGGCCTTCTGTTCTGAGAGCAGTCAAGTTAGAATAGGTCACCCGAAAGCCGATGGCATTTTGTCAGTATAATATCTGAATCTGAATTATGATTCAGTTTCAAGTTTTTTTATTTTAATTATTGGAAGTTATTAAACTTAAAATATTATATTATTAATTATTTTGATAATTATTTTAAGTTATTAAACTTAAAATAATTATCGTAAATATATTTTTTTTACTCGTAAGTAAGTAAAATAATCGTAAAATAAAAAACGATCCATGTTACTCCTGTCGTTGGTATGCAACCTGTGCTTACTTTTTGCTTAATATCTTCCCTTGCAGACGAGGGTGCAACTCCCTCCCTTTACAAAATCACTTTCACTCTGAATGTACACCTTTAATTTTATTTTTTTATGTTCTACAGATTTTTTGTGAACCTCTTTGTCAATGTAATCTTATTATGGTGCAATTTATTGCAGTACTGTTGGATTAAAGGGCCAAAACTAAAAAAAAAAAAAATTATTTAAGTAGCGTAACAGCAGGCGTAGGTAGCATGGCCCTTTCTATCTCTACGAAGAATAGACATAGCTTTTTCTATACAAAGTGACAGTTTGTTTCTTCATTTTTGACGTTCACCGTAGAAATCCTTCTATAATCTGTCATTTTGTCTTTCATTTCTAACAATCTTTGTCTAGGTCTTTTTGGACTATTTCGGAAGAGAGTTTTCTATCCTTACTATCAAAATCACCCTGACAACCGATAAATCCTATGACAAAACAAAGAATTCTGAGTCGAATTATGTAAAAGAGTGAATTTCGTAAAAAGTGCAGTTTTGTCTTTCTACTTTGCTGCCGTCGTACTGTCTACAGGAAACGTCATTTTTGTCTAGTCTTCCGTCGACAAAACGGTGCTCATGCTACGCCTGCTGGTGGCGTTCTATAGTTTCTGTCTACCCTTGGGAAGAAAGCGTGAGTTTTATGTGTACCCAAAACCCTAACTATAACTTAATTTGAATAATCCAATAGCAACTAACTTAAATCTAAGAGACCATCAATCATGTAACACTAACTTACTTGTTCAATTTAGTTTGACTTTTCTAAGGGCTTTTGAAGTCTGACTATCTTCTATGTATAAAAAACTAAAATAAAAGAAAAAGGTACTTTACTTTACTTTATCCAACAGAATTTCAAGTAAAAATTACTTTGGAAAGAAAATAAATGTAAAAAAAACAATGAATCTACTCGAACCTCCTTCAATGTTTTTTCTTTTCTATCAAGTCAGTTTTAAGGGTGGTAGCACATCTGACGTCGCAAGATGCATCGCATATCGTCCGTCGGGTAACGCCAAAACATTCAACACTCAACCGATTATGCGTTAATGAGTCGGGGAACTAACGAAGTTGCGCTCGACGCATCTTTCGTCAGATGTGCAACCATTAGGGTGCGAATTTCACCAATGAAACTGATCCCAATCAGCACATCTAAAGCGGTCAAGATCTGTCAGTATCAATATTCTACAGAAAATAATGACACTGACAGTCCTTAAACGTAGTTAAGGTGCTGATCCTGTTCAGTATCATTGGTGAAATTTACCCTAAGTGTCTTGTGGCGGCATCTACTAACAACGCCACATGCGAACTACGCAACCTATAGGATTTACTTTGTTGTATTATAATAAATAATGTCATAGTTATATGATAAGTCCACAGCCGTGTATAATAATGGACAGGGCTGTTTTAGTAAATAGTCTTTTCTAATTTTAACAACACAGACAGGTCACAATTATCTACATAATGATGCCGATTCTGTTGTTCACAAACTAAACTAAATTTAAGTTCAGTGCATCTTTTTCTTCCTATTTCATTAAGAAAAGGACAGAAGATAAATTTTTGTTTAGTCCTGACAAATTAATCAGCGTCTGTCACTACTCCATATAAGCTTAGACGTGATTAAAAACTTGCCTACTAAAATGACGTCAATTTCCGCCAGGCGCTGATTAATTTGACAGGACTTAACTAAAATTTATCTTCTGTCCTATTTTTAATGAAATAGAAAGAAAAAGATGCACTGAACTTAAATCTAGTTTAGTTTGTAAACAGCAGAATCGACACTAGTGTCACTTTATAACTCGTATTTATGTATAAGGAAATGTACCTAGATATGTACCTCCTCGCACATCAATCGAAACCACTTCCACACCATTTTCTCAGACGAAAGTAGAACGTGCATACATAAACATACTCGTCCACAGGGCAGTGATTGATGACGCGTCTCCGACAAGACTGATGCAGTGTGGGGCTGACCTCACGTGGAACATCCTCCATCATGACATTAGCTTATTGCTGGATCTACTAATGTTTTGTGCTAGTTTTATGTATGTTTATAGTTTGATAAATGAAGATTAAGAAGTAGTATTTTTATAATTATTTCATTTATTTTTTGCACTAATATTGTGCATTTTAATAATATTATAAGGTGGAGAATCATAAGTCTTCAAATTGCGTAGCATTCTCAAAACGTGGTATTAAACATAGATCTACGAGTATCTCAAAATTAAAACACAAAGAAGCGCTCTTAATTTGTTTTTGTGCTTCTGATTTATGTATGTTTATAGTTTGATAATAGAAAATTAAGAAGTAGTATTTTCATAAATTTTCATTTATTTTATGGAATTTTCGAGTGAGTATTTTAAAATGATGAAAAAATATTATAAATAAGAGAATCACAAATGGTCTTCAAAGTGCGTAGCATGTTCAAAACGTGATATTACACATAGATCCACCTCAAAAGTAAAAATGATAAAATTTTACACAAAGAGGCGCTCTTAATTTATTTTTCTGCTTCTGCTTTAAGGCGCGACGAATCGCCCCAGTATGTAAGAGCCTTTACTTTACGAAAACGAACATGTTTGTACTCAGTAAAAGCTTTGGTTAGCGCCAAAAAATTGTACCTACACGTATGTTTTATAAAAAATATAATTATTTTATCAACACAGAGCGTCTACTCTTCTTGTTAGCCCTAATGAAGTTAAAACATTATAATGCGTGCTCGAAATTGTATACTTTGCCTTTTAATTATTTCACGAGGTTACACCCTTTGGTATCAACCCTACAAATAATGAGGTAGAGTAGGTAAAAGGTAAACATGCAACCCTGATTTTGTGTCTACGGGTTACTGTACTCAAATGAGCCAATTCCGGAAGCAACATCAAGTTAAATTAATTTAGGTAGGTATATTAATTTTCATCCCTCAAAAAAAAAGTTACTTCAAATATAATGATATTATAAGTAATGTATTCAAAATATTGTAAAACATTTCAAAAGTGCCTTTTTTCTATTTGAAATAAACGATTTTACTGAAACAAAATGGCTGATGAATGAAACTAGTAGGTAATGTATAAAAATTACCATGCAAAACTAAAGTGCAATGATGAAAATGCCAATAATAATTGACAAAAAAAAGGAAAGGAAATTGCAACTTCATACTTTGTTGTACTTAGTCTAGTGATATTGTTCCTAAATAAACTTTTGTTCCTAAAATAAATAAACATTATTTTAATAAACTTCATAATAATACAATTTCCTAATTGTCTTCTCTCGAATGTACACAATACACGGTGAAATTTTATTCGTTTTAATCCTCATTGAACTCATCATAATAAACAACTTTCACTATGGGACCAACTCTGAAATCGCAAAAAAAATCAACTGTTGCCTACATTTTGACTAGCTCTGCGAACAGAAATGTAGGGAACAACAGATTTTTTTTTTCATAGAAAAATATTGGTCAACAGGTTGGTAATGTAGTTTTACTGCCCAGTTTGCACCAGGCATACATTTAAGTATCATCACTTGCAGAGGCTATAAATCCTCCCCCAACTTCCCACGAAAAACATAGAATAAACAAAGAAAAACTCGGAATATAATATAATTAAACATAGATTTATTTACCAACGGGTCGGTCGTTAATTTAAGCTTACACTAACTTGGGTAGAACATCGTATCAAAGTTAATCTTTATCATGTTAAGTTTCGACCTTTGACCACTGCAGGAACGGTTTTTATATTACACGACTTTTCCTGGTCCTGCCTCTTTGGTCTAGTGGCCGCAAGGGCTACTGGTGAGTATGAGGTCCCGGGTTCGGTGCCCGGGTCGGGCAAAGTGTTATTGGGTTTTTCTATCTGGAATTTTTCATTAGCAGCCCGGAAATTGGATTTGACAAAAAAAAGAAAAATCCTCAAAAAAAAACGTAAAGGATATCCTAACTAAAATGAAAAAAGATTTTTTTTATTGGTAAGCTATTTTGGTAACATAAAGTAACAGGATAAGTGGGACTGGGACTCAGGATTCCGTATATCCTTCTTTTTTTCCAAATAAAAAACTTTTTACTTTTATTATTGGCCGTTTACTATTACAGTTAAAAACATGCAGCTCTGACAGACACAAACAGGCGTACGGCGTAGACTCGCCGATGGATTTATTTCTTTAAACTTAAAGCCGACCACACATTACAGCCGCAATCGACCGCAGCGCAACGCAATTTCAAGCAAAAAAAAAGCGATTCCTGCCTTTAGTGTGCGTTGTTTCATAGAAAATGTACACAAATAATGAAAGAGGATTCTTGCGATGCGTTGCTTTGTGGCGTGGTGCGCTCAAATATGCGTTAGCCTTATTAGATAACTTCTCAATTGACCCTAACATCGTATCGTACCCGTATCGTCCCACTAGAACCGCCTCCGACAGTAATTTAAAATGCATAAATCTCCTTGGCTCAGTCGGTCCGCTAACTGGATTCCCCCGAGTTTCAACTTTCCGTTTTATGAATAGGTAATCGTTTGCGATGCGATATCTAGTGGACAGGGATGTTATTTATCTACGTCCAGAATATGATAGCTGTTAGGGTATGTGCGCACTAGTTATGATGAGTTATGTATGGCATTATGTTCACCTGTGTTTGTTTTGTCCTTAAATTGGCGTCACTTGATAACAATGTTCCAGAGAAGCAATAGGGAATATGCATGTATTTTTTTAATATTTTTATTCGATAGTTTACATCGTCAAATAATAGTTTAAAAAAAATCGACGGCAAAAAAGCAATTTAAAGTAGTTAAAAAAATGTTTAAAAATATCCAACCGATCCGGGCTATTTAAACGCCCTCCATTTGGCGCGCTTGGTGTGGTGACGTCACAGTTCGTGAAAAGAGACAAGCAACTGTCAAGTCAACGTCAAACACTCCTTTTTCTATGAGCGTTTGACATTGACTTGACACTATTTTTGATTGACTTGACATTGACATTTTGATTGTTATCCCGGATTGTTACGTCACATCCGCTCTTAGCCTTTTCAAGTATTTGAAGTACCCACAGTTTTTTGGGACTTTTTAAAAATTAATTTCTCGCTTAAAAATACATTTTATTCAAAAATATTGATGGAGGCATCATTCTGAAGTAACATAGTTTATAGAAAAAAATATTTGACCCATATTTGAATCACATGCATATTCCCTATTCTAGTATTTATGAACGATTTTTTATTCTTAGTTTCAATCTGTCAAAACTGTAGGGAAGTTAGAGGTAGTTTTGATAGATTCAGACTTCTTGTCTTTTTCGTATGGTTAGTGACGAACCTGAGGCCCTAGACAAAGTGACATTCTATCAGCGATAGCGATGATGGAAAAGGCAAAAATGTATAGGACTGAAATAAGCTACCGACAAGCTTATGTCAATCCTGTTGAAAGTCGTTGTAGAAATACGAAACGCTTTGTAAGCGATTGCCACTTGTCTAGGCCCTCTGGTGTCAGAGTTTTTATAACGCCCATGGGCTTCTGACTTGGTTTCAGATGCCGTCGAGAAATATCTCTCAGGCATGCCGGTTTCCTCACGATGTTTTCCTTCACCGTTTTTGAACCAAGTGATAATTATACAATACGCACGTGAATCCAAAAAATCAGAGGTGCGTGGCTTGGGTTCGAACTCGAGCCCTATTACTTGGCAGTCCGACGGTCACTCCACTAGGCTATCACTGCTAATAGATAGATTGAGACTGAGATTATACTGCGACTAGATTTGGAAAGTTATTAATTACGGGAATTGGCCTTCTGATAGGTAGATAAATGATACGACTCATTTTTTTTTAGTTTTTGAATTCATCAAATGATCATTCTCCCGCTCTAAGCGGAGCGGGAGGACATGTCAGACTTTTACTGACTAAAACCTAGCCGTGTTCCTTCAGTTGCCTATTACCAAGGGCCCCGGTATCCCTTTCGGACTTTCCCGCAAAAACGCGAGACACTTGACTACAATATCAGCGAAATTAGAAAAACGTGTGCATTTATATCTTCAGAAGAAGAGGTTCTCTCTTAAAATCTTAATCAACTTCTTCAAATAAAACTGAGACGTAAACAAACCCCTCCCTTTATTCATTTTAAGGGTAAAACACTTTACAAAATGGCTGCAAACAAATCTAAAAAATCACTTAAAAAGAAATGGACTGACACCTATCAGCCCCATTCGTCACGCCGTGTCAACAGTCGTGTGTAACACCCCTATTTTACATTTAATTGCATTTCTTTGTCGATCTCCCTGTTAATCTGGATGCACCCTTATCCTTTGCAAACTCCAGTTAACGATGACCTCTCCACCCCTCTCTGTTTCTATACTTTATGTACATTTGTGGGGTAAATGGTTGATAGTCCAGGGGTCTTGATAAATTGGTTTAGTCTAGACGATGTTTGATATCGAAAAGTATGTGTTAGGCAATGTTTGCGGACGCACTTAGGTTGATTGCGTGTGCTTAATTTTTTGCGAAGACTGTTGATATTGAATCTGGTGATGTTTGGAGTAATGGATTTTTTCGCAATCTTATTATGCATTCTTGAAAGGCTTTTTATCAGGTACAACCACAGATGAATACAGATGGATCACTTCGCATCTTAGGTATGACGCCCGTCTTGTCGGGCCAATTCAGTGAGTGTAACGTATAGACAGAAGATATAAGAGTTACGCGATAGAAAGAGAAGCTGCGCGCTGTGCAACCTGAATGGCACTTAATTGTGTCGTAGCAAGAGTCGCTTTTTATTCAAACGATTTTGGAACGGAGTGAACCATTTCATCTGTGATCCAGCTCTATGAATTGAAAGCGTGGCGCAGCATTACACGAGAGAGAGTAATGTTAAATTAGTATTAGGTATCGATGGCAGGCAAATGAATCCATTTTTACCACGGAATATAGGCACTCCGTGGTTTTTACCTTCAAAGTACCTATAATACCTTTTTTTTTGTAATTATCCAATGATGGTCACAGTGCTCACTAATGAACAATAAAATCCATCGAGAAACAGTCGTGAAAACAATTTCCATTTCCTAAAGTCCTGAAACCGTTTGTAATTATTTTAATGAAACAATCCGAGTCAATCGGTTTTTTATTAATAATTTAATTTCGCCCGAAGCTAGAGCTTGTTAACGATGCCCACTCGAACGAATCCGCTTGTTATTTATAAAGTTTCAATCGAATCAATCATGGCGGACTAGGTACATATACCTACGATAGATCTGTTCATTAAATTTTACATTTTCTCGCGTCAAGTTATTTTTCAAACTCAACCTGTATAAAGGTTTTCCGGCAACCGATGACCAATTATTTTTTCGGGGAATTTGTCTAATAATGACATTACATCTTAATTTAGAAAGAGGAATCCACACTTATATCGTTTCCCACTACTGGGAAAAGGCCTCCCACTTCTCCTTCCATTTCTCTCTATTTTGTGCAATCTCTGGCATGTTGGCCCCGCAAACATGACTGAAATGTCCGTATTACATAAGTGTAAGTGTACAGCGGAGTAACCGACATAGCTTGCAGAGTAAGCAAACTGAAGTGGCAGTGGGCTGGCCATGTTTGTCGAAGGACCGATGGCCGGTGGAGCAGATGAGTCCTGGAGTGGAGACCACGTATCGGCAAGCGTAGTGTGGGAGGCCTCCCAGCTAGATGGACCGACGACCTTAAGAAAGTGGCTGGGACAGACTGGATGCGGAAGGCGGAGGACAGGGTGTTGTGGCGCAGCTTGGGAGAGGCCTATGTCCAGCACTGGATTGCGATAGGCTGAGTTGATAATGTACAGTGGGGTAAGTATGTAACACGCCTAGTTACAATGACAATACCTTTCATTTTGACGGTTCAACAACATTCATTGGGTTATTTACGTTGTTGAGCAGAGGAATTTTTCAAACATATAAAGCAATGGATTAGCAACTTGTTTCCCTTTGGATTGTGTCAATCACAGTGTGAATCAGACGCATACCTATCTAAACATTCATAACATAATATAACATAATCAGCCTATAACGTTGCCACTGCTGGGACACAGGCCTCCTCTCTTCGAGAGGGAGTGAGCCGTAATCCACCACGCGGGCCCAGTGCGGGTTGGTAGATGACACATGTCTTCAAATTTTTTGGTTCTAGGACATGCCGGTATCCTCACGATGTTTTCCTTCACCGTTTTGAGAGCAGTGGTGATAAAATTATTTACACAATGTAAACCGCTTGACTGAGTCCGAACCCACGAGCTACGACTCGTAAGTCGGGGCCGTTACCACTGGGCCACCACCGCGCCCGCACCCCTCTAAACATTAATTAAACTTTAATAATTTTTTCGCCTTTTTAAAATCATCTTCGACGCCTCTGACCCTCAAAAAGCTACAAAAACCTATGCCTTCAATCTATTTAACCCGTCGCCGGTCTCCCCGACACAATCACTCACGGATGACGACACAACCCTATCGCGCCTGCACACGCACTGCATTCACTGAGTTTAATTGTATTTAATCGTTGTGCTGTTTTTGTTGCCGGGAATAGGAGAGGGTTATGATTTATTTTGGCAGGTTGCATATGGATAGAGCAGGTTTAGTTACTACCGTTTATGTGGCTATTTGCTGTATGCAAGCGCATACCATTGTTTACTTTTGAATACTTTGTGTATACACAAGAAGTAGTAGTATGCTACTTGTGTAAACTTAATTGTGTTATTTATTATTATATTTTTGTTATTTATTATTTTTTCTTATATTTGAATACTTGTGTACTCATTTAAAAAAGGGCTATTAGTACCCAAACAGGTTCCAGAGATCGAAGAAGTATGAATAACTAAATGTTTTTTTCAAAATTTAAATACGTGTTATCTGCGAGTAAAACACAATAGAAAACGATATTTTTTCGGGTAACCTCGCCTTAAAAATGGGCTAGGACTGTACAAGAGCCAAAGACATTTAAATATACTTCAAAAACGTAGTTAGGTAATGATTAGCGTTTGCTTAACCATTCATTTTTTGACGTTTCAGTTCAATTTTGTAGAATTTTAGACCCAATAATAAAATATCATCTAATAAAATTGTCTAACTAATATTAAATAAAATTAAATAAAACTAACTGTACAGTTGTTTATTTGTACAGTTAGTTTTATTTAATTTTATTTAATATTAGTTAGAAAATTGTTTAGTGTTAGTGTAAGTACTTATATGAAATATTGATACTTCAAATTGATAATGCAGATAAAATTGTTAATTTAAAGAACGAACATCGTCCAAAACTTAACCCAAAAACGCTACCACAGCTTGTCAATATTCTAACCGTCCAAACACTATCGTTCAAGCTATACCAACATGCCCTAACTCCCTTTCCAATTTACGTGTAAACGCGGTTATTCGGTTATTTGGTTCATTCGCCGACACCTAGCTATTCGTCAATGAAGGTAATCATCGGACGTCGACCCCTGGGGGACTGACTGATCAATATTTTCGGTCTTTCGGTTCGTTTTGACAGTTTTCGATAGGTCATTGGTATGACAGGTGAAATGGAAGACAATTATTTTTCAGAATACGGAAGTTTAGAATAAAATTCTACCTATTTAAAAACTTGTGAAACTTTTAATAACCATGAAAATAGTATAACTGTTGTTTGAAATTAGTTATAGATAGCTAAACAGAATGTTTTATTTTGCTTATCATTTTTTACTTTACTTGTCGAAAATAAATCATTTACCGATATTTTTAACACTGGGTCTAGCACAAACAGCAGAAATTAAAAATACTCGTTTTGTACATATATTTTTTTATTTTGAATAATTTTATTCATAAATAATATCATAATCAGCTTATAATGTTCCCACTTCTGGGACACATGCCTCCTCTCTTCGAGAAGGAGTGGGATGTAACCTATCGTACAGGCCCAGTGCGGGTAATATGTCACATGTGTTTAATGTTTTGATTCTAGGACATGCCGGTTTCCTCACGATTTTTTACTTCACCGGTGAAGAAATTATTTCCAAAAAGTTAAGCGTCTGGCTGGCTTCGAACCCATGACCTACATCTCGGTAAGGCCCGTTACTACTAGGCCACCACTGCTTTCTAGATTTTATTCATATCTATTTCATTGTAGTTGTAGTTCATAATCATTGTAGTTGCCGCAAACATTTTAGGGGGATGCGCTGGGATAGCCCGCGAAATTCAATTTTTTTTACGTTTTTTGCAATTTGCAGGTCAGTATCAGGTTGTATGTTGATCTAAATATTATTAGCGCTCGTAAAAAATATGGATTTACAGAATTATAAACATTAGAATCAGCAATACAACTCTCTAAGTTCATGAAAGTGCCAAATGTCATGATTTCATGAAATAGTCATTCAATACACTTACATGAGCTTAGATAGTTGTATTGCTGATTTTAATGTTTGCAAAAAACGTAAAAAAAAATGAATTTCGCGGGCTACCCTAGCGCATCAACCTTAAACCAAAATGCCATAGGATAGTTGTATTTTTTATCAAAAAATCGTTCGAATTACGTTCACATCACACGCTCATAATATCGCCTCTAGTCAACGATTTAGTGTTTCAGAAGTGCCATAAAAAAACATACCATATTTCCTGAAAAAAGCTTATTTTTCTGCTCCACAAAAATTGTATCTATAAATAAACACGCTTTCATTAACAGAACACAAAACTGACAAAGAACTATTAATACTAATTACATTTTATCGAAAGTGTTTAAAAAGCTATTAAGTAATTAAATCATTATCTACGATTGCTTTCATTAAAGCTGAGTCATCTATTACAGTGACCCATTTTAACGCCTAAATAATGCACTGAATAGACTTACCTAGTGGGTCATGTGAGTGTTATTATCATGGGCTTTTGAATAGGTTTTTTAGTCTTATTATCTATGAAATTGATGATGCAAAGAAGAAGAACGCGAAACGTCTTGAAAAATACACCATTCACTTTGTTATAATTTTTGCAAAAAAGGTTACAAGAATAGTACGTTTTTCTTGCCGTGAAAAACTACGGTTTATTCACCGTATTGTGTTGCCATGATAGTCTGTGTATATGGAAGCTTGTTGACAGACACGTTTTGCAAACTTCTATTGTGTATCGTTCAGTGTCCTTCAACTGATTAAGTCGGTGATAAATTAAAAAAAAAAACCCAATACCATTGCCCAACCCGGGAATCGAACCCAGGATCTCATTCTCAGCAGTAGCACTTGCGACCAATAGACTATTGAGGCAATAAATAGCGACTATCACCTCAAGAAATATATACCTATAACTATACAAACCTAAGCTCATCCACACATCGTTTATAATCAGCCTAACGTTTCCACTGCTGGGACACAGGCCTCCTCCACCACCACTCCACTACGCGGGCCCAGTGCGGGTTGGTAGATGTCACATGTCTTCGAACTTTTGGTTCTAAGACATGCCGGTTTCCTCACGATGTTTTCCTTCACCGTTTTGAGAGCAGCGGTGATGAAATAAATGACTCAGAGTAATGCACTGTGGGTTCAAACTCGTAAGTTGGGGCCATTACCATTGGGCCAACACTGTTCCCATCACATCGTATATCAAATCCATTAAATATGCAACAATGGACGCAATACATTGGCGTTCTACGACCAACATTGGTCATAATAAATCATTCAAATGTTACACAAGTCGAACGAACACGTGTCAATTTTCCTATAATTTAGGTAATCGCTTGTAAATTATCATCTTTGTATTATGTGATACTATTAATAGGCTTGTAACTACAGTAATTGTGAGCTGTTAGTTCAGGAAACTTCTTTAACAAACATTTGACTTTGACAGAATTAAAGTTACTAAAATAACTAGATTATAGCGTAACTTTGATATTGTTATCAACTTTAAAGTGGGGGATTAATTAAATATAATATAACACTTTATTTACCAATAGGAGGAGCTCCTCCTATTGGTAAATAATGTATTATTTTATATTTAATAAAGCTTTATTAAATATAAAATAATACATTATTTACCAATAGGAGGAGCTCGTGGCTACGTAATAACAGCCGCACGGGTCGATCCATCAGGTTAAGCTACGCTTGCCGGGGTTGGTCCGTGGATGGGTGACCATCTTTACATATCGAGACTCCTCCGTGCTTCGGAAAGCACGTTAAGCCGTTGGTCCCGGCTGTCATTTGTGGATCTTTGACTGTCGTTACGGGTCGTCAGAAGCCCGAAAGTCTGACAACCAGTCTTACCAAGGGGTATCGTATTACCCAGATACTGGGTTGTGGAGGTCAGATAGGCAGTCGCTCCATGTAAAATACTAGTATTCAGATGCATCCGGTTAGACTGGAAGCCGACCCCAACATAGTTGGGAAAAGGCAGATGACATTATTTACCAATAGTTAAGTTCTCCTTCAGCTGTTTTTTAATTAAAATAGTGGTTTAAGATGATCATTTTTTTCCATTCAATTAAAGGATTTTTCAACTGTTTTATTTTATGCAAACAACTATTTTTCAACTCTTCTAAGTCCACCGCTGAAGGTTTTCTAACTATCGCTACATTTGAAAGCTTTAGAGGACTTTTTAAAACTGACACATCGACAGAGAAGGTGGTGGTTGATTGTCGACACCCACTGACTGTAGTTGTTCAACATACCAACGAGATCCAAAAGAACAAAAAAAATCAAGTAATAAAAAAAATCAAGTAATAAAAACTAAAACCCAACTACGACTTAAAAGGTATAAACAAGACACCACAGACAGACAAATTAAAAATCCGGAGACACACGTGTTAGGGCGTAAATCGAGCAGATTACGTGTGACTCCGGATTTTTAATTTGTCTTTCTGTGGTGTCTTGTTTATACCTTTTAAGTCGTAGTTGGGTTTTAGTTTTTATTACTTGTTTTTTTTTTTTAATTCTTTTTGGGTTTAATATATATATTTTTGAAATGTGCTCATTAAGCCCTTTCATTTGATACCCAACATGGTACGACTAACCATTTTTTTTTTTTTAAGTTCCTCACTTTATGTCCTCTAGTGGGCGCCATTTTTAATTTAATGTGACTTCACATAGCCTATAACCAGCGGACAATCACGACGCTTCTAACGATAACTCATTTGTCAAATTGTTATAAGTGGTTTGGAAGGTAGGAGGGAACAGATGAACATACATACATACATACATACATACATACATACATACATACATACATACCGGTCAAAATCATAACCCTTCTTTTTTCTTCGCCGTAGTCGGGTAAAAATGAATTCGAATTTTTCAAATTCGAATGTATTTTGTTTTTAAATTACGGTGCTTTGTTAGTGAAACGCTCGTGAATGACAATGTCCTTTTTTTTAAATGAGTTGCATTATGAAATTCAGTACAACATTATAACACCCGTTTGGAGGATATTATGGTTACTATGACACTAGTTGTTTTAAATGTTGGCAATAAGCTAACTGTTTCAGAAACTTTTAGAGAGAATTTATAGCATGGGTGTAGATAATAACTATTAAAAAGTGTAATTTCCTATGTATATTCTAATCTACAACGAAAATTTTCTTTCAAAATCGTGTAAGCAAACACTTGGGACGTTCACATCTTCGCAAGGGTCCCCGTGCCTTTGGGCCGTTGTCAAGGAAATTGCATTCTCAACCCGGGGCCCCTTCAAGGGTTCCTCTCTAGAACGAGGATCCCAATTTTACAATGGAACTGCTTAAACTAGGAATCGGGTACACAAGTTTTATGTACCTAGGTTGTTAATGGGATTTGCATTTTAAAATCAGTAGATTTATGTACCCAGGTTGTTAATGGGATTTGAATTTTTTAAATGGGTAAATAAGCCTTTCAAAATCTTATTGCTTTTGAGTTGTATAGGTATTTATTTTACTCAAGTTGTTGGTTTTTTCTCTGCTTGCATGCAGGTGCATGTGGCAAAATATTGTGATTGTTGGATTTTCACACATACAAGTCCAGTGCCTGAAATGCATTCCATTTACTGTGATGATTATGCAATTATTTTTTATTATTTTGTTTTGATCGGTATTATAATACAATAGAGCACTTTATATTTTTTGTGAAGAAGTTGAAAAATACCATTGGTAGGTACCTACTATTCAGTCATAAACTGGCCTTTTAGTGATCTAACCGAAACGAGCTGTAATCAAATTATTTCCCTACTCCATACTCTCCGTGGTCCTACCAAAAACTTAAGAAACTCTTAGTTAATGTGATGCATGATTTGTATAACAAACTTAGCAATTCGCTATCGATTCTAAGCACCGCACTTGATACTTTGGCCTTATTTCATATAATATAGTCAACTAGGCCAATCTTGAACGATCCTTAGTCAATTCTGCTCAATTATAGATCCGGAAAATGTTGTCGAAAAGGCAGCTTTGAGTGGGTCACTTTCAATAATTTGCTAATAATTTGAACTACCTACCTCATGTAACGTTTGATTGGTCAGCTATCTTATTGCATAACTTATTTTCGTAACCGATTAAGACTAATCTGTTTCATTTTGACAGTTCAATAACATTTATTGCATTATTTTGCGTTCAATAACATTCATTGCGTTATTTTATTGCGCGATAAAAGAATCTGCTGCACCAACGTAGGTGAGCAGATTTTTTTTTCGAACTTATGAAGCAATGGATTAGTAATTTGTTTCAAACCCATTCAGACTGTGATTGATCCAAATTCAAATTCAAATAGAATTTGATTTTTTTGAGGCATCCTCAGGATAATGATTGACCAGTCGCAAACCAGAACACGACGTGTTGCCACACCGAGCGCTGGACGCAGAGTTTTCTCTGCCTCGTTGAGAGGTGAATGAAACACGTGTCAATTTCTAACAGGGATTTTTATGACTCTTGAAGAATAGGTAGTTAGCGGAATAGGTTACTAAATATATCTACGTCTATTGTATTTTATAATGGATTTCCGCAAAGTCAAGCCTGAATCAATTAACTATCACAATAAATGGTTTATACTATCTATCTTTATACTATCTAACCATCACAATATGTGGTTTATCACAATAAGTGGTGGGCAAGTAGGCTAAATGGTATTTTTCAAAATTTAATCACATTTTACTTGCCAACATTGATAAAAACAAATAAATATAATCCAATCATACATAAAATAAATATAATACAAGATCGGGTGTCAGGGAAAGCCCTGACACCCGATCTTGTATAGAACGAATAAATGAATAATAACCCAAGCAAAAGATGACAAAAACGTATAAGTAAAGGATTTAGAAATACAATTTTCTACACGGGAAGCCACGATCACTGCTTACCAATTTTTCGTGTGACATCGCCGTTTTGAAATAGAAATAAAATTGATTTGCGTCAATGGAAATGTGACAGCATTGGATTTACAGTGAGGAGTACGAGAAATGTGTGCTTTGCTGGTATTTGAGAGATATTTTATTTTACACATTTTCTTTATACAGTAGAATATAAATATCACTACTGGTGAAATGTAGGTGTACTAAGTACACCACTGCCTAACCCATCAGGGATTACAGGCGAGATGTTATGTGTTATGATAAGTATGTTAAGCTTTTCCTCATAATTATACTAGTTCATTGGTCGAGATTCCCTTTTAGCATTAGAACTAATAATAACAGAGGGTCGTACAGTCGTACAAGCTATTTAGTATACAGGCAGTTAACTTGCAACAAATTTGTGAGTGTTTTCAGTAGTCAACAATAGTTAAATTACATACACAATCAAAACGAATTTTGGCTGTGTAGCGGAAAATGAATATATTTTGCCTGTATACAAAATAGCTTGTTCGACTGTAAGTCTTTAGCAAAGTGCATACTAACGTTTTATAGTTAAGGGGGATGCGCTAGGGTGGCCCGCGAAATTCAAATTTTCTTACGTTTTTGCAATTTGCAGGTCAGTATCAGGTTGTATGTTGATCTAAATATTATTAGCGCTCGTAACAAATATGGATTTACAGAATTATAAACAATACAATTAGTAATACAACTCTCTAAGTTCATGAAAGTGCCAAATGTCATGATTTCATGAAATAGTCATTCAATGCAACCTAATACTGACCAGCAAATTGCAAAAAACGTAAGAAAATTTGAATTTCGCGGGCCACCCTAGCGCATCAACCTTAAAATGTTGAACTGGATAGTTTTGTAAATATGTGGTTTTAGGAATGACGAGAAGAGATGTCTAAGATATTGGAAAGTTTAGCAAACTCATGATTATGTTTCTGAAAGGTTACTAATAAGTCTAGAAACAGTCCAGGAAATTGCAAGCATAAAGTACAAAAAGTTATACAAACCATGCACTTCATTCTAACATTGCCAACATTGCTTTCAGAAAACCGCAGCTGCACGATAAAACCGCGGGAAGTAACCAATAAAAATGCATTTCAAAAGCCAAACGTTACGAAGCTGAGTAGGTACAGTTAACAGCACACCAGCAACACTAAAACTACAAAAACCGACCTTACTGTCACGACATAAAGACGCCGTCAATGTAACCACAGACGTGCGGTTGACGGTAGCAACGGAAATGGAACTGACTCGGAAATTCCCGTCTTGCGGTACCGGGAAGAATTGCTAATTAGCAGGAAATAAACTGTTGGAGACTGCGTGAACATAAAATGGTTGGATTGTTAGGATTTTTTAAATAAAGGGGATGATAATGATGTATAATAAAATTGTAACTGTTGGTACAATATGAAAAGCTGGCGGTTAGATTTTTTGCATGCTATATTAAGATAGAATGCACATGGATTCTTCACAAATTGTAACAACTGATTTTGGACCTACGGTCATTGCAAATAAAAATTTATATCTATTTTATTCTACTACGGCATTACAACCATTGAGATGTGTCGCAAGACATGACCAAAAGTTCCATAAAAATAATAATTTATACTTTTATTCCATGCCTAAATTCTAAGCCCGGAGTTCGGATTTCTGATCGGTTAATGACAATAAAGGCTCGCCCCTTATAGCACAACTAACAAATCTTGGCGTAAAGGTAGGCCCCTTTTTCTGGATTTTCTATATTTCAGGCAGTAGGAAACACAAGAAAATCTACCCATAGTACCCCCGTAATTGGGTTGCAAGAAATGCTCGATAGACGTACAGGCTCTGAACTTGCTCCTCCTTGTACCTACGAGTATCTTCCTACCTACATTATCTACGAAGGTGGTGGTACTAAGGTGCCTCAGTCTACCTATGTAGGCAATTAGTAGTATCTATCCAACCGTTCAACTCACTCAAAACACACTGTAGAGGCAAACTGGAGACACGCCAGTGCAAATATTTTGCCACACAAGGACTGCAGTTAGGCCGAACTGTGTGGCTTTGTGCAAGACTGTGTACGGTACGGATAAGTTTTGTCTTGTGAATATGGTGTAGAAATATACATCTTATACAAATTGTGTTTTTTATGAAAAATAAATAAAAAAACTGCTAAATCACTGACGCTTTCTGAGGCGTAATTTAAATAAAAATAACTAGTTATTTTTAAACCTGACATGTACCTAAATATTAATGACGACTACTTTTAAACTAATAAAGATACATTATTTAACAAAACCAAACACTGTCAATTAAAAACTAATCACTACTACTCAACTATAATTAAAAGAAAACTACGAAAAAAATCGTCTAAATATTCAATGTGTTAATAAAATTCAATTTCCCAGTGGAAGTTGGTTCATAACGCTGCTAGAAAGTTCATAACTTCAGGTGACGTTGTTCCCACACCACTACATAGCTCTAGTGTTGTGGCTTCGCACAGTTCGCACAGTTCACACAGTTCGCACTAATTATACCGAGTTATGGAGGCGGTATTCGCTGTATGAAAATTATAGTGTGGGGAATCGATTGTAGTCTACACCTGTGTTTAAATCGATTAGTGTTCCATGCAACTTGTGGTGTCAATATCGAATAGTTATTAGTGGGTGGGATCGTTATACTAGGTAATAATGAACGAATTACATTGAATTTTCTGCGTAGTATTATTATAGTACCTTCTAAGAAATTGCCATAACAGTTTTCATAAAATAAATTGACAAAATCCGCAGGTGACCTACCAATGTCTTGAGAATTACCTATTTTCGGATTCGATATTCGGATTAAATCTCGTACCTGGAGAAATTATTTTTTGATAACACTATTTTACTTTATCGTTTGTTTTTAAGTAAGTAATAATAAGCTTGTAAGATACCTGTTATTTTTATCGCTAAAACGCATGTGGTTGAGCTGGAACAAGACGATTTTTTATTATTTCACACTGCTTATATACGATTTCTCATACAAATAAGAGATCGTTTATAACGCATTAGGGATACTTATCAAGCCCTAAAACCTAACAGCCTTAAAACAACCTGAAAATATACCACGTCCACGTCACAAAATTTATCTTACTCCATAATATAATAACATTCCTACTGGACAAGTTTCCAGTGCGTTATTTAATGAAGTTAGTTTATTAGTTGTCGCTTATTTCAGCAACGATTTCAGCGTGGTTCACGATACTCATAATAGGGAATATGCATGTATTTTTTTAATATTTTTATTCGATAGTTTACGTCGTCAAATAATAGTTAAAAAAAAATCGACGGCAAAAAAGCAATTTAAAGTACTTAAAAAAAAGTTTAAAAATATCCAACCGATCCGGGCTATTTAAACGCCCTCCATTTAGCGCGCTTGGTGTGGTGACGTCACAGACCGTGAAAACAAACAAGCAACTGTCAAGTCAACGTCAAACACTCCTTTTTGTATGAGCGTTTGACATTGACTTGACACTTGTTGATTGACTTGACATTGACATTTTGATTGTTATCCCGGATTGTTACGTCACATCCGCTCTTAGCTTTTCAAGTATTTGAATTACCCACGGTTTTTTGGGACTTTTTAAAAATTAATTTCTCGCTCGAAAAGAAATTTTATTCAAAAATATTGATGGAGGCATAATTCTGAAGTAATACAGTTTATAAAAAAAAAAATTGACCCATATTTGAATCACATGCATATTCCCTATTATAGAAGTTATTAGTAACTTTAAATATGTGGGATAATTTGTGGTTCCTAGGGATAGATAGTGAGAAATAGTGTGGCGAGTTTGAACTTAGTTTTAGATGTAATTCGAATAAATACTGCCTCTTTGGTATAATGGTCGCAAGCGCTAATGCTGAGCATGAGGTCCTGGATTAGATTCCCGGGTCGGGGAAAGTGATATTGGGTTATTGATCTGGAATTTCTCAGTAGCAGCCCGGAGTCTGGTTTTGTGCCCGGTTGATGGCAATAGGCTCGCTCCGTATTACATGGGACTTAAACATAACTGGCGAATTGTGGGTGTATCTACCTACTATGGGCACACCTCTACCTAACCCTTCGGGTAAACAAGGCGTGATGTTATGCTATTTATCGAAGAATCGCGAATCACAATTTTATAACTGTTTATAATCTAGCTGAAATAATACCGATATATTATGAACTAACTAGTATCAATATTAGATTGTGTAGCTAATAATTAATCAGTTCACTAATATTTGACTAATATGGGTAACGGATATGGTATCATAATATGCGAAACCTAATCTATTCAATAATAGGATTACCTAAAAATAACCCTAATATAACATCTCTAGAACTAACAAAGTTCATTATATACATAGCTTTTCAGGTTTGTCTGAGATAGCCGGAATTTACTAACTTGTCAAACTTAAGTGGCAGTGGGTAGGGCACATTGCTCCCAGAACAGGTGGCCGATGGGGCCGAAAGGTTCTGGAGTGGCGACCGCGTACCGGAAGACGTAGCGTTGGAATGACCGCGGTGAAGGCCGCAGGAATCCGCTGGATGCGAGAAGCCTATATCCAGTGGACGTCTTTTGGCTGAAATGATGATGATGATGACTAACTTAGTAGAGGCGGTGGATATTATCCATTCTGTAAATGAACCGAACCTTACCTTAATGTGGAGAACTTAATGTTTAAAGGGATTATCTAAGGACACTCGCAATTCAATTATACGACTTTATAGAATCAACTGTATTATGTAAGAGTCTATTAACTGCTCCCAAAATACCATGTTTATTTTCTTTATATTCATCCTTGACATTATCATTGTATTTGACTTTATACTCGTATACCTCCAATTTAATTTCAACTCTTAGTGGCTTTTTTGGACATGATTATTATTCAATTTGTAACAGTTGTAATAGCAATCACGTCTTTTGGTTTAAATAGGTTTTTTTTATTATTATTTGTCTTTTATATAGATTCTTTTCTATTTTGTGAATGAGAGAACGTTGTAAATAAGCCTACAACGGACTGTAGATTTATTGAACATCTTCTATTCTGTTAAGTACCTGGTACTTACTCGTTGAAAGGCCTACATTGTCCTCCCATGCCTACTAACACTGTAATTTGAAAATATTGTAAAAGCCAATTATTTTTAAAAGAGTAACCGTAGAGTTTCTTGCCGGCTCTTCTCCATAGGAAACGACCAATTGGAACCGTGCACCTAGCTTCTGACGTTTCATAAGTGCCCATGTATGTTTATGTGAAATAAATTGATTTTGATTTAGATGAACTACCTTAAAACGATATCAATCGATATTGCAAGAATCAAAGTTTGCGTCAATTCTCCCCCTCTTTCCCTCTCACTTCCTGGCAGACGAGATAGATAACAGTATCTGGCTAGCCTGTTTGTGTCCGAGTGAAAATAACTTTATATTTTTAAAAGAAGCCGATCCCAACGCAGTTGCGAAAAACATAGAGGCAAACTCAGAGGTCAGTCTCTTTTAAAGTCCAGACATTTTCTTGGTCAGAATACGAATACGAAAACTACCTTTTGGAAGGGGCAACTAGAATCAGTTCTATTTCTATGTATTTGAGGTTCAAAAGTGCCTTTAATGTGCCTAGTTGTAATAAATTCTTTGACTTTGACTTTCAGATTTAATGAGGGACATGCAGATTATTGTCTGAGATGGTATGTATCAACGAATGTGTATGTAATGAATGCTGAAACAAGCCTCTATTAGTTTCTGTAGAGTCCATACTACCAAGCCTCGTGGGAAGAAGTTCCTGTATTCCGTAAATTAATGGTTTTTAACAACATTAATTACCAACTCCTTGAAGTTAGCACCTGTCATCCGAAAGATAACACTTCGAAAAAACAAATGAACGATATGTAACTTTTATTTACGATGTATCCAAAGCTATAAGTAGATAGAGGAACCTACCTTACCGAACTAATGCCCATTTTTACTAACACTAGGCGACATCTAAATGAATGACTAACCAACCGCTGTTGGATTTTCCACGCTCAGCTTACCGCTGAAAGTTGAAAATTCAACATTACAATAATTTTTAGGCATTACATTTACAGTTACAGTGTTAGATATCTTAGCGAAACTTCGTAGTATCTCAAGAAATACATTACAAGTTAAGCTTGGCTAATCTCCTACTAAATAATACATCCTTATAGAACTTACGATATTATTATCTCGTACATTTATATTTAAAAAACAAACAGCAACAATTTCCGTAGCAAACATTTTTTCATGTTAAAAAAATATTCGATTTCACTTAGCTGGGACACTGACCTACTTAGTTTGGTCTCTCTAAAAATAGCAAACACTCTTGATTTAAAGGACTTAAGGTTCGATTTGGGTTGACAGTGGTGTCATGATAATTTGGTCACTGATCATCCACAAAGATTTTGCAAGCAAAATATGAAGATGAAAGTTGGCTGGTTGGCTGTTTCGTTTTTGTCGAGTTTGTGAACGAAATTGCCGAAGACAGCGTTGTTTCGGTAGTAGGAAACATGGTGTTTTTCCGATGATGGATACGATTAATCACGTAATATGGCGCTGAAGGGGAAAATCGTTGATGCTCAGTTGTTTTTGGTAGAATAAATATTGGAATACTGTTGCACGTAGTTATGTGAGCTATTAGGTTTGTTTGAATTCACGAGTTGCAAAACGGTAGCTGCGTCGTACTGCATTAAAATATGTGTAGGGACATGCTTGGAATTATATTCAAAAGTTTTAATTTTTTTCATTAGAAAAAGTTCCATAATTATAACAATAATTCATTAAGGAAGGAGGCTCTCGTTGGGCAGCTGGATTAAGGGCTTGATTCAGAAAGCGGAACTCCTGGACACGGCTCGCATTGTTAGGAGGTTCCTCTCTCTGGAGCCCTGACCGCCGGTAGCTTGGACCCTGTTCCCGATACCGGTGGGCTTCTATTTTTTCTATTTTTAAATGTTTTATATATTTTATTATTCTAATATTTAAAAGTATAATTTATATGTATTAAAAATGAAATAAAGAATTCATTAACTTGATCCATACAATTTTGAAGCTATTTCTAGAACACATCTTTTGTTCTTTGTCTGCACTACACGCGCAAGTTGCAAGTTACTTGTGCCTACCATTTCATATCATAATAAATACTACACTTGACCTTTACATCAGAGAAATGATAAAATCTTAACCTCTTAAAAAATCCTTACTAAAAATCTATTTCATATTAAAACCTCTCACGGCCCTTTGGTATTTATCTAGAGCGGTTCGCACCGAACGATCAACATCAGTCGTTGGAGAGCCCTCAAGAGCTGTAACAACCCCCACAGTTCCAAGGACTTTACCAGATTTCAGAGGGTAGGTAGTTTTTTGTGAAAGCAAACAGTTTATCGAGATTTGTTCAGGCTTACTGGATTTGTAGACGAATGTAGATTTAACATAAAATATATTTACGATTTTTTTTATGTTTTATCGTATAGCTTTTGTTTGAATCTGTTGAAGTGTTTGCGGGCTTTTATTATTGTTACTGCGCAAAATTGTTTCTCTTTATGTGGTGATATAATTTTCTTTTATGGTATTTATGTACGTTGCTTTTTTGTGCCAAGTATTGAATAAAGACAAATAAGATTTGATGAATTTTCTTTAAAAAGAGGTCGCCACTCCAGAAAATCTGTTCTGCCAGCAATGTGCCCTATCCACTGCCACTTGAGTTTGGCAATTCTTCTGGCTATGTCGGATACCTTGGTTCTCCTGCAGATCTCCTCATTTCTGATTCGACCACGCAGGAAAACTTCAAGCATAGCCCTCTCCAGTTTTAGTCTTCTAATAAGGCCCATTGCAAGCGACCACGTTTCAGTGCCATAGGTCATCACTGGCAACACGTACTGGTCAAAGACTTTCGTCTTGATACACTGTGGTATGTGGAACGAGAAGATATTGCGTACCTTCCCGAACTGCCTACAGTCGGATTCGACGATTAACCTCTTTGGTTTGACCAGTTTGGCCTAGGTAAAAAAAATCGTCCACAACTTCGAGTGTGGAGCCTCCGATCTTCATGAGAGATCATGATGATTCATACAATATAATAAATAATATATTATAAAAAGCATTACTTGTTTTAAAAACCAACTTAAATCACATATATTGTGTCAATAACAATAATAATATAAAAATACTATCTTTAGCAAACAAGCATACCTTATTTAGTCAGTACGCTGCCATACATGCCACATCTAGTAATACATCTACTTTTACTTTAGATCCGTGTTTACTTGGTTGGTGATTAGTTGATATTTACTTTTTTTATCACTACCTTCACATTTGTTATTATAAATTTACTTTGAACGTCATCTTTGTACGCTCGTAAACATTTTATGTAAACTTAGTTTCTCAGTAAGTGAATTATTGTTAATTCTTAATGAGGAATAATAAAGTTCTTAAACCATAATATTATGGAACAAAATGGATTGTAGACAATTCAATTAATTCTTGTCGACATATATATCTTTTTGAGGCTGACTGTAGGTACAAGTATGTCTGCAAAATTTGGTGATATTAAACTAGCAACCCGGTCCTGCTACGCACGATTTTTACAACTTGACAAAACATCGAGATTTCTTGGTTGTATGTAACTTTAATTGTACAATCTAGAATCTTACGTTTAGTTTGTTACTATAAACGATATTTTAGTACCTGATGTCTCGATAGATGGCGTTGTACATTTAGCACTCTCCGCTGAATCGCGGTGTTAAGAGTTTCCATAGAAACATGACCTTTTCGTTTATAGTTAAATAAATTGTCTTCGTCAAAGTAAATATTGCTTTTTATTCATGGTCATTCGAGTCGAATTATGTTGGATGCCGTGACTGATGCACCCGTGAGTTTTGGACAGTACGACAGTGGCGCCACCTATCGGCGAAAGTGAACAGTTTAAGTGTAAGTGCAAATTAGTGAAGTGTCTGTGACAGTGCAAATCATTTGGACAAACTGTGAGTACTTTATAACATTTGGAAAGTTAGTGATTCAGTTCAGTCATAATAAAGTGGAAAATAACTTAGTTAATTAGATAGCTATCTTGTATGACTGAACTTTGGACTTGTAAAATTTTCATGCAAAAGTGTGTTTAGACGGGGAATCCATGCCCAATTTCGGCAAAGTGTTACAAACACTTAGAAAAATTTACCAAGATTTGAACTTGTAAAAGTTTCAAGGAGTTTTATCAACTATTCTGCAGAATTTGGGACTTGTAATTGAAACTAGTTCTGGAATATAAACAGTTTTTTAAAATGGATTCATTTCTAAGATTGCAAGTAGATATTAATGAAAAGATGAAGAGAGGATACATAAACTTCAAAAAGTCTCCTAGAGAAAGGGTTACCGTTAGCTACGTGGAAACAAGGTTGGAAAGTTTAGAGAAACAGTGGTCGATGTTTGAAGAGACTCATCGTAAAATAATATCCGAGGTTAAAAAGGAAGATTATGACAAATCAGATTACAATTTAAGTGACATGTATAGTCAGTCGGAAGAGTTGTATATGGACTACAAAGTCGATTTAAAAGAACGCTTGAATAAGAAAACCACTTCTGATTGTACGGAACACAGTAACCAAATAACTCAGAGTGGCGTGAAGTTACCTAGAATAGCGATACCTACATTTTCTGGTCATTATTCTCAGTGGACAACGTTTCGTGATCTCTTTCAAACATTAATACACAAAAACCAATCATTGGATAACGTACAAAAATTACACTACTTGAAAAGTTATCTCACCGGCGAAGCTGAGCAACTGTTGCGACACCTACCTATTACCAGTGAGAACTATTTAACTAGTTGGAACCTTTTAGAAAATAGATTTAACAATAAGAAGTTTATAACGGATTGTATTTTCAAAAGATTCTTTAACCAAAAATGTATAACTACCGAATCATCACAGTCTTTAAAAGAACTTTTTGATACAACTAACGAATGTCTTAATGCTTTAAAAAATGAAGGTATTAATATCGAAAATTGGGATCTTATTGTTATTTACATATTGTGTTCTAAATTAGATAATGAGTCTCGCAAACAATGGGAAGCTAAGATTTGTAGTTCAACTAAGGAATTGCCTACATTAAATGATTTTTTAGATTTTGTTGAGCACAGATTTAGGTCGCTTGAATTTTTATGTACAAAAACAGTAAAGAGCACTACCACAAAGTCACATCATATTGTAAAAAATGCTAATGAGAATAAAGATAAACTATCTTTATGTACCTTTTGTTCAAATAATAGTCATAAGATAGGGAATTGTAAAGATTTCGCTAAGGAAGACTTGATCACTCGTCGCAATTTTGTCCAAAATTCAGGTTTGTGTTTCAATTGCTTAGGGGCAAATCACATGGTAACTTCGTGTCGTTTGCCCACAAGATGTAGAATATGCAAGAAGAAACATCATTCGTTGCTGCATTCAAATAATAATAACCAATCAACTGATACCGAAGAACAAAAAAAGCAATCAGCTGATAGTACCAATGTTGTTGAAACTGCAACAACATCAAAAGACGAGACCGAGGTAAGAAACATAACTAGTTGTTTTTCTAACACAAATTGCCAGGTTGTATTAGCAACAGCCTTGGTAAAAGCAGAAACTAACACAGGGTCTTATATAACACTGAGGTCTCTAGTGGACCAGGGATCACAGGCATCTTTTATAACGGAGTCTGCAGTCCAATTACTTGGGCTTAAAAGAATTACATGCAACAGTGTTATATCAGGAGTGGGGGGTGAAGATAACGCTTCACTTAATTGTAAACATGTGGTTTATATTAAACTACAATCTCTCCAGGATCCTACTTTTACTGTTAAAGTCAAAACATACGTTCTTCGGAAATTAACTTCATTTCTCCCTGAAAGAAAAATTGTTGTTCAGTTGCCCAACTTACCAGTTATGAAGTTAGCAGATCCGAAGTTTAACATTCCAAATAAAATCGATTTATTGCTTGGTGCAGAAGTCTATTGTCAAATTATAACTGAAGGATTGATGAGAGGTCCACCAGGAACACCGATAGCACAGAACACCAGGCTGGGTTGGGTTTTATCTGGCAAAGTGGGTGGTGATAGTGAAACCGATACTGTGAGCTGCAATAGTACTATCATTACTATGCATACTAACATTTGCAATGAAGATTTTAATCTTAAACAATTTTGGGAACTTGAATCTGATAACTTCAGTCTGGGCAAAAATCAATTCACTCCAGAAGAAAAACGTTGTGAGGAAATATTTGAGGAAACAACAAAACGCGATAGTTTTGGTAGGTACATTGTAAAATTACCTTTTAAAGACAATGAGCCGAGCTGTAAACATGGCAATTCACGCGATATTGCTATAAAGAGATTATTATCCTTAGAAAAACGTTTCTTAAAATCACCGGATTTAAAAACTAAATACTCTGATGTTTTTTTAGAATATTTAAAGCTCGGTCACATGCAAGTAATACCTTCAAAAGAAATTGATAATCCAGAAGCAGTTTACTTACCTTACCATGAAGTAGTTAGAGATGATAAAACCACCACTAAATTCCGGATCGTATTCAATGCTTCTAGTCGCGACAACAATGGTGTTTCACTGAACAGTAATCTTATGGTAGGTCCGACTTTACAAGACGATCTTAGGCACATTCTTATGAGGTGGAGGCTTCACCCTATTTGCTTGGTAGCTGACATCGTAAAGATGTATCGACAGGTGAAGGTGACTGACCAAGATGCAGATTATCAACGTGTAGTGTGGAGATCTGACTCAACAAAAGATATACAACATTTCCGTTTAGTACGAGTAACGTTTGGGACCGCTTCAGCTCCTTACTTGGCGGTAAGAGCGCTTCACCAAGTCGCTTATGATGAACGAGACCAATTTGCACTAGCATCTGAAAGAGTATTACAAGATTTCTACATGGATGATCTAATTACTGGCTGTAAAAGTGTATCGGAAGGAAAACAAATATTCTCAGAAATGACTAAACTACTAAGCAAAGGAGGTTTTGAACTACAAAAATGGGCAAGCAATAATGATCAATTACATAAGGAAATAAGCGAAGAAAGCATAGTAACAACAAGCAACCTGGAATTGAAAGAAAGTGAAACAATGAAAATATTGGGACTTACCTGGAACCGACGAACCGATGACTTCGAGTACTCCGTTCAGCTACCACCTGTCTCGGAACCTGTAACAAAAAGGAAAGTAATATCTGATATTGCAAAGTTATTTGACCCAATGGGTTGGATATCACCAGCAATCATAAAAGCTAAAATTATGATTCAAAAGCTCTGGCTTGCGGGCATAGATTGGGATGATAAACTACCACCTACACTATTAAATGAATGGATTACTTACCGTGCAGAACTTGTTGAACTTACCAAATGTCGGCTCCCACGATGGATTAATGTCAAGGAAAACAGCACCGTGGAACTTCATGGGTTCAGCGACGCATCTAGTGAGGCTTATGCTGCTGTGGTCTATATACGTGTTGTTGATGACTCAGGAAACATCTACGTTCATCTGGTAACTTCCAAAACCAAAGTAGCTCCAATTAAGCAAGTATCCATTCCAAGACTTGAGTTGTGTGGAGCTGTCTTGTTAGCTAAATTGTTACAGGAGGTCTCAGTAGTCTTGAACATTTCAAAACTTAATCTACGTGCTTGAACCGATTCAACCGTGTACTGGCTTGGTTAAGCAGCCACCCAACTCGTTGGAAAACGTTTATAGCTAATCGGGTATCAGAGATTCTAAATATATTAGACAGGAATCAATGGTCACACGTATCATCTCCTGATAACCCGGCAGATTGTGCGTCGCGGGGAATCAACCCGTCAGAGTTACCGATGTTTGAACTCTGGACAACAGGACCACCTTGGTTGAAACATAGAACTGAAACTTATGATAAAACACAAATACCAGATACTAATTTAGAAGAAAAATCAAAAAAGGTTTGTCATATAACGCAGAATGATCCACTCCAGTTGTGGACCAAGTTCTCGTCTCTTCGTAAATTAGTTCGAGTTGTAGCATACTGCAAAAGATTCATCATTAAATTGAAAAACGTTCGTGATCATAACTTACCTGTATGGTTAACTAGCAAAGAATTGAATGAAGCTCTTCATATTTGTGTGAAACAGTGTCAAGCAGAGACATTTCAGCAAGAGATAAAAGATATTAAAGAAAAAAGGATAGTTCAAAAGAAAAGCAAACTTACATCTTTAAATCCATTCCTAGATGAGTCGGGCATCTTGAGAGTTGGTGGTCGTCTAGAGAAAGCTGAAATAAAAACTGAAATGAAACACCCAATAATATTACCGTCAAAATCTCACCTCACTGATTTAGTCTTAACTGAAACTCACCATAAAACGTTGCACGGCGGACCACAGCTCATGGTTAATTATCTGCGAACTAAATACTGGGTCATTGATGCTAAGAACCAAGCAAAAATGGTTGTTCGTAAATGCGTAATTTGTGTACGCCACGCTGCACAAACTCGGGTTCAACTAATGGGACAATTACCTTCAGCTCGAGTTACACCAATTCGAGCATTTTATCGAAGTGGTGTGGACTACGCAGGTCCTATACAGATCCGAACTTCTAAAGGTAGAGGCCACCGGGCCTATAAAGGTTATATATGCCTTTTTGTATGTATGGCTACAAGAGCCGTACACTTGGAAGCAGTGAGTGATCTCACATCACAAGGCTTTATTGCTGCTTTTAAACGATTTGTTGCCAGACGTGGTCATTGGGCTGACTTATTCAGCGATAATGGAACAAATTTTGTTGGTGCCGCTCGCGAACTCCGAAGCTTGTTCGCGCAAGAAAAGTCAACCTTGACGATGGAAATCGCCGAGTGTTTGGCAAATAACGGCACTACATGGCACTTTATTCCACCACATGCCCCGCATTTCGGCGGGCTATGGGAGGCTGGAATAAAGTCTACCAAACATCATCTAAAACGCGTAATAGGTAATGCAACTCTTACTTTCGAAGAGATCTCGACTTTATTGTACCAAATAGAAGCTTGCCTGAACTCTCGACCATTATCACAAATTAGCACAAACTCGCAAGACCCAACACCCCTCACTCCAGGGCACTTTTTAATAGGTGAATCATTAGTTCTTGTGCCGGAGCATAATTATGAAACATCGTCTATTTCATCATTAAAACGTTGGCAATTAACACAAAAAATGCTGCAACAATTTTGGCGTAGGTGGTCAAGTGAGTATTTGAGTCAATTTTTACATCGTTATAAGTGGGCAAATAAAACTCCTGAACCCGAGATTGGAGATTTAGTTTTAGTGAAGGAGGATGGCCTCCCTCCAGCCAAGTGGCTTCTAGCTAAAGTCACAGCGAAACACCCTGGCTTGGACAAAGTTGCGAGAGTAGTCAGTCTTAAATGCAAGGGTGTTACATTTAAGCGACCAATAACCAAACTGTGTTTTTTACCTATCGCTCATTAAATCTACTGTTAAAGATTTTAATTGTTTAAACTAATCTGATTTTGTGTTTGAGTGTGTTTGTTCTTGGCCACCATGTTCTAGCTTTGTTTTTATTTTTTATTTTTAACTACAATACAGTCCATTATAATCGAATGTGGTTGGTTCATAGTGGGCGGGAACAATGGACATTCTGTCCATAGTGGGCGGAATGTACAATCTAGAATCTTACGTTTAGTTTGTTACTATAAACGATATTTTAGTACCTGATGTCTCGATAGATGGCGTTGTACATTTAGCACTCTCCGCTGAATCGCGGTGTTAAGAGTTTCCATAGAAACATGACCTTTTCGTTTATAGTTAAATAAATTGTCTTCGTCAAAGTAAATATTGCTTTTTATTCATTAATATTTATGTATTATACACTTAAACCTTCCGGAGTAAATTCTCTAAATGATGGCGAATACCTCAACCAAATCTGTTGCGTGGTTTAGAAGAACAACGCGGACATAACTATAGACAAACACGAAAAGTGACTTTAATTTATAATATGAATAGATATGGAATAAGGACAATATGCTTAATCATATTTCCTTTAAGACCTAAGGTCTTACCCGAATAAGATACGAGTACCTAAATATTATATATTTGTAACACTTAGTAAACTGGGTTTTTACTGTTAGCAATATTAATCATGCTTATAAAACAGATAATATTGCTACCTCTCCGATATTATAAATAGAGATTCGAGTCTGTGCGGTGTCTCCAAAGTGATCTATGGCGGCCCACGGCTATAAATTATAGCCGAGAACATTATTAGGAGTTTGCAGACACGCCACTTCTTTGGTGAGGCACGCCGGCTATTTTGTAGATAAATGTATTATGCGATGTTTATATTCATGACGGTAATAATATTATTAACACTAAAGTTTAGCTGGGTTATAATTTTAGAATATTTAATTTGTTAAAAATTTTGTATCATAGGTAGATCCAAAGCCAATTAAATTTTTTTGTTAATGATAAAGAAAAATGAAATATTACGGATAAAAGTGTGAGTTAAACAAAATATTGTAAAACGTTTTATAAAGAATAACTATGGAGTTTCTTGCTCATTCTTCTCCTTATGAAACTACCTTTTGAAAGGCATCTAAAATAAATTTTATTTTCTTGTAAATTTTGACGTTTTAAAATGCCTTTTAATGGCATACTTTGACTTTGACTTTAGATACAACTGTGACAGACAGACGACAACAACAGTCCCATTAGAATCCTTTGGATAGGTACGCCCACGGATAGTATAGAAGCCAGGGACTTAAAAATTTACCCAAAATAGGGGTATAACGTTACGTAATACGTTGTGTATAGTTCCAGTAACCATTTACGAACTAATTTCTACGAAAATCTATTGGAACGACATCAACTATTTAGTTACGACCCGGGTGGAACAGTGGAAATTATCGTTACTGGAATGGATCGTAACGGTATATTAACGTTATTTTATAACGTTTCAAGTCCCTGATAGAAGCTCAACAAGTTCTTTTTGAGAAATACTCCGTCTATACCCCGATTTGTATTATAATAATGAACTCCACAATCTCTTCCAAATATGAGGTACCTACGTCTTGAACCAAAAAGCTACTACCTACTCTTCAAGCAATAACTTAGATAAAGATATTTTGCTCTCGGTCTATAATATTCGCGGCAGCAAACGCTCTGCCCGTGGCTTGCATTCCGTGCCGCTTGTTTTGCCGCCCCGCTTGCCGCACCGCGATTCGCGCCGCAGTTCGCGCCGCAGTTCGCGCCGCCTGTCCCGTGGCCAGGCGGTAAAAGCGGCTAGAGAGCGAAAAGTGACCCTAAAGCTCCTCCAAGGCCTTACATACATTCACAAATTCATTTTATTATGTCCTGACATTTTTTGATTGCAAAATCAGCAAAAGGTCCCTCATAACAACCCAGCACCCTGTTTCATATAAAAATACAATAAAACTATAAACATAAACATTAACAATGAAACATAACTATGCTAATAAAACTCATATCCCATAAACGGTTAGCCTGCATCATCAGTTTATGGTGACATTAATTTAATGGTTTTACGACGCGTTTAGTGAAGTATAAAAACTGTTAACAAGCTGAATTAAAGTAATGTATGTGGGTTTACTTTCAAAATGAATGTGTTTTTGCAGATTGGGAATTGAGGATCAAGGACAAGTGACGATCGCTTCGAAAGCGTTTCGTATTTCTACAACGACTTTCAACAGGATTGACATAAGCTTTTCGATAGCTTATGTCAGTCCTATACATTTTTGCTTTTTCCATCATCGTTATCGCTGATAGAATGTCACTTTGTCTAGGGCCTCTGTTTTTTTTTGCCACTACTACTACAAGATTTTTTTATGTTTAACATCTTTCCTCTCGCTTTCCTGGAATCTATGCAAGCAACATAATTACTCAGCTATGGCGAGAATAATGTGGGAGTGGTTTCGTGAAAAGCGACGGAAGTGTGTAACAAGAAGCCGGGGAGACTCGCGCTATTTAATTTGACCCATTAGCACGCGTGGTTCTAGAGTTGGTCGTCAGATGGTACCAACCCATTTTTCGAGAGGTTGGTACTGTCAGCCCAGATGTCAGATGTAACACATCATAGGTAAGACTGCTGTAAGCCGTAAGCCTCACATTTTTTTTTAAGATTAATGAAATTTTTCAAAATCACAAGATTTTTTGTAACACCAAGTGTCTCTATTAAATATAATTGATGATAGTCTGTTATCATTATTAAAAAAATACAAAACCTTTGAGTTATTCAAGAGTATCCCTATGTATTTGTATTTCTATCCAAGTGCGAAATATCCAATCAGTTCATGAATAAACAAACAAACAAAAACATGAAAAACAACGGAATGAAAAACTGTCTAATTGCAATAACAGAAACAAACTTTGTATTAAAAAAACGTAATAAAGTGATTTCAGCGTAACTAGGTCACAATTTTCCGATACAACAATTCTTCCAAATGGTTATATAATCACTATATACGAACAATATCGTAATGGATACTAATAGTCGAGTAACAAAAGTGTTACACTTTAATATTACAGAGTGCATGAGTAATAATTAGTCCGAATTTTGTAATGGGATGTGTGAGTTCACTTGTTGGGGTTGAGGAATTAAAGTTATGTATTACTAGCTGCGCCCCGCGGTTTCACCCACGTAAGTCTCGATCACGTGCGAAAATCGGGATAAAAAGTATCCTATGTCAAAGTATCCTATTCCAGGTCATGGTCTACCCCTGTGCCAAATTTCATCTAAATCCGTTCAGCCGTTTTAGCGTGAAAGCGTAACAAACAAACAAGTAAACAAAAAAACTCACGCATTTATAATATTAGTTAGGATTAAGTTTCATAGTAAACGAGTTATTTATTATAAAAAGCCAAGTGCGAGTCGGATTCGTACACGAAAGGTTCTGTATCATCTTACAATATTTAACAGCCCTATATGATGGACGTACGGACGGACAGCGGAGTCTTAGTAATAGGGTCCCGTTGGCAACCGTTGGGTATGGAACCCTAACCATAGAGAGTAGAAACCGAAATACAATGCACGTTACTTGCGCGTAGCGCGAGATTTTTCGGCGTAGCAGGTGCCTACGCAGATTCGTAGCACGGGCCTACGGTAAACTTGTAGAGGTGCTTGCTACACTCCAGACAAATGCTGTGTAACAAATAACCTTATCGTACAAAACATAAAGTTGTATTTTGAACAACTGTCAACAAATTCTAGCTTCCACAATGAAAACTAAAAGTAGAACTGTGTCGCCGTGCTTAAAACCTGGTTTTAGTTTCACACTGTAGCAGCAAGTTATTTAGTTTTCAAATGTACCTAGTTTATGCTAATAGTCCTACCTTTAATATTAATACCAGTATATATAGTAGTAATATATATATAGTAGTTTAGTATCAGTGTATGATAAATGCACTGAATCCTCTCTTTGAATACCTATACATAAAATACAATAGACGCTGATATATTTAGTAACCTATTCCGCTTGACTATTCTTCAAGAGTCATAAAAACCCTGTAAGAAATCGACACGTGTTTCTCCTCTCAACGAGGCATCTTCAGGATGACGATTGACCAATTGCAAATCAGAACGCGACGTGTTACCACACCGAGCGCTGGACGCAGCGCTCTCTGTGTCCAGCGCTCGGTGTGGTAACACGTCGCGTTCTAATTAATATAATAAAATAATTTTATAATGGATTTCCGCAAAGTCACGCCTGAATCAATTAACTACCTATACATAAACTGGATTTGGTCACCATTTCCCAAACGCAATAACATTGAACTTGCCTAGGAATTGAACGCGTTATCTACGGGTCACTGATTAAATACGCACTAAATAGCATACACGCACGGATATCGAGATACACGTAATATCACACTTTTATTAACTTTTAATTAAAGTCGCTTTTCGCGTGTCTGTGTGATTGCGTTATTCTTCTTAACTTCGCAACGCATGCTGATGTATTTAGTTCTCACTTTAGAGATATTTCTCGAAGCATGTGAAGCCAAGTCAGAGCCCATGGGACTCTGACACCAGGTACTAACCGCACGAAAAAGAAAGAAAGAAGATTACACATTTAGAGAATTTATTGCTGACTAGCTATATACTAAAACCTTCCTCAAGAACCACTCTATCCATTAGTGAAAACCGCATCAAAATCCGTTGCGTAGTTTTAAAGATTTAAGCATACATAGGGATATAGGGACAGAGAAAGCGACTTTGTTTTTTATACTATGTAGTGAAGGTTTATGCTTATAATACACTAGCTTCCGCCCGCGGCTTAGCCCGCGTGGTATGTCGATAAAAAGTAGCCTATGTCCTTTCACAGGCTCTAGACTATCTGTGTTTTTTTATAGTCCTCCAGACCGTATTTTCGGCCACGGCGGCCAATCTCAACGGAGACTAGCCTTCGGCGCGGGAGATATTATAGTGCACAAGTGTTTGCGCAGACACAAGTGCACTCTCTCTTCCCTCACTCTCATAGTCCGATGGGACGGCAATCCGACACGACCGGAGAGAGATCAGGCGTAGGACCAACGGCTTAACGTGCTTTCCGAGGCACGGGGGTATCACACCGCCAACTTCCAAACTCCGGGCTGTTACTACGAAATTCCTAATGGAAAAATCCAATAACACTTTGCCCGACCCGGGAATCGAACCCAGGACCCCACGCTCTGCAGTCGCGCTTGCGACCACGAGACCAACGGGGCAGTCTACCAAACGGGGCGGACTATCTGTGTACCAAACATTTAAATCGGTTCAGTAGTTTTGGCGTGAAAGCGCGACAGACAGACAAGACAGAGTTACTTTCGCATAATAATAACAACATAATCAGCCTATAATGTTCCCACTGCTGGGACACAGGCCTCCTCTCTATGAGAGGGAGGCCTGTGTGGGCATAATAATAAGGATTAATATTAAACTTACATATTAAAGAAATCTCGATCTTTTGTCAAATCTAAAAAACCTTGTGAAACCGGTCACTAGTATAGTAATACAGTATGTTAACTAACAAAGGGCGTTCCCGTTAACCTGCAATAGTATAGCGTGTATACATGCTAAAAATTTTTTTTTTGTTGTGTTGTGAAATGTTCACAAAACGATTAAATTTAAACGTAAAAGAAACACTCTGTACACGCACACTTGTATTTCAACGTAGAAAAACAAGTGTGACAAGTGGGCGTGTACAGAGAGTTTATTTTCCGTAACAATTTAATATTTTTTGTGAATATTTTACTATACAAAAACAAAATAAAAACTTTTTTTTTTTATGGTAATATTTTTTTAGCATGCATTATTATTGCAGGTTAACGGGAACACCCTTTGTTAGTTAACATACTGTATAACTTTAGTAAAAAAGTATTCAGAAATGGCCGACGTATTTATCATTTACGATGGTTCATAAAATATCTGCCAGATATAGGACGTGTACCTACTTTAGGACGTGCGTATTGTTATACACAATTGTATTGAAACTCGGCAGACAGAAAGCGGCATGCAAATAATGAAAGTTCTGCGTCCTCACCGCGTTCGACACTCCCTATCACTGTTAAGGGGAGGTTAGCAGCTTATTGCTGTTTAATTTTGAACTACGGTTTGTTAAAATACTTCACCCCAGTGGTAACGGCCCCGACTTACGAATTGTAGGTCGTGGGTTCGAACCCAGCCAAGCGGTTTACATTGTGTAAATTATTTTATCACCACTGCTCTCAAAATGGTGAAGGAAAAGATTGTGAGGAAACCAGCATGTCCTAGAACCAATGATTCGAAGACATGAGACATCTACCAACCCGCACTAGGCTGCGTGGTAGATTATAGCCCACTCCCTCTCGAGGGAGGCGGCCTTTGTCCCAGTAGTGGGAAAATTATAGGCCGATTATGATATCTGGTAATAAAATGCTTTTTCCTACAGGGGTAGGCAGAAACTACAGAGCACCACCTGTTATGACGCTAACTTATTCCTTTTGCTTCGTTTACGTTCAATCACGTCCCTTCAATCTAGTCTTAAACAACAATAATCGTCATAATAACCCTAAATAATCTAACTCCAACTTCCCTTTAACCCTTCGTCTGCAGCACAGCGGCTAATTAAAGTTAGCTACACACGGCGCGACCACGACGCTACAGTGTTTGACTACAGCTGCGTTTGTGTCGCACAGTCGCACTTGACACATGCTAGTAAACAATGGTTATTCAGTGTGCTGGCTTTTTGATGGAATAATTTGTAGGAAGATATTATAGCATCTTGCATTAGTTTTCTTATAATTCTCATAAATGTTTTTAAAAGATGTTAATGCAATGGGTCCCGCTTAATGGCAAACGACATCGCGACAGGCCCAGACTGAAATGGCGGGATAAGCTGGACTTCTTTAATAAAAATTGTTCCTTAGCAAGTCTGGGCAGAGTGAGGTAGAAAGAGACTAGTATAGGGAGGCCTTTTCCCAGCAGTGGGACAAAAATGGCTAATAAAAAAATTATAAAAAACTAGTTTCCACCCGCAGCGTCGCCCGCGTGGTATGTCGACAAAAAGTAGCCTATGTACTTCCCCGGGATGCCATCTATCTCCTTGCCAAATTTTATCTAAATCCGTTCAGTGGTTTAGGCGTGAAAAGGTAACAGACAGACAGACAGAGTTACTTTCAAAATAATATTTGTATGGATTCAATGTTTGCATCGTCTACATTGATCCTTGAAAATAGATCGGTCCCTAATTTCTGCACTATGAATTATTAATCGCCTAATTCCGTGACAAGTTTGTTTTAAATAGCCTTAATCTATAATTTCTCAGAAGTCTTCTAGTAACGATATTTAACTGCGCAAACTGACATTTGCAATATGAAACACTCATATATAATGTTTTATTCAATGTTATTTCTCTTTTTGCAGCTGAAACAAACAAACTATCCACAAGAAAATTACAAATTGCATTTTAAATTAATTATATACCTGTTCAATTGATATTGCAAGTAATAACTACGCGTCTGTTGCAGGCAAATCCTCTCACAATACTATCAATATTGAAAACAAACGAGTTCTAGAATAATCCAAACAAAATTAATAAGGCAATCACAAAGTGAATAAAATTAATCAACGCGATTGACATTGGAGTTTGGGTCATTAGCAGTATTATTGATGGCTTATAAATTGCATCGGTCTGCATCTGCAATAAAGACAGATTAATACATACATGGAGTGCTAACTTGTAGGTGAATGTAAGCACTTTATGTATTCAGAACGTCTTTATGTAGTTGAGGTTTACCGTCAATCAAGTTGAGATGAGACCAGTGAATTAATAATGAAAATGTTTAGCACGACCAAATGGACAGTGGATTTATTTAGGTTTTATTTATAAAGTTATAATAAGGATGCTCATGTATCAGATGTTTTACACCCTGATTGTGCAGAAGCCAGATGTTGCTTATTTATGTAGTTTTTTTAGTTTTTTAGCTTGTTGCAGGCTTTGATGTAAACTGTAAGTGCAGCATGCAATTGTTATATATATACCGCCTTACTAATAAACGTTGTAAAGCGCCTGTATAGTTATAGTTACAGCGTGAGTTATAGTTAAGCGTTGTGTAGATACAGGCGCTATACAACGTTTATTAGTAAGGCGGATAATATATAAATTAGGCCGTTGTCACACCACATATTGTAGTTTGTGCTATATAAAAAATGTATACCTAAGTACTCCATTTACTAGTATTCCATGTCACAGGTGTTGGACGTGTGATTATGAACTCCATTGATAGATGCTACTTTGTGAATGGCAATTTAATTTATTTTGTCTTTGCTTTTGAATACCAATAACAAAAGAAATACAAGGCTTAATTCAGATGATTGTATAGTTTTAAATGAAAACTGTCTAAAATATTTGAGGAAATTCACTTACTTTTTTATGTAGATATAAATGCAAGAACATGAAAAACTACGTTTCTCATCGACGTCAAGAGGCATTGCTTGTATGTTATACAAAAATCGTTTCCTTTCTCGTATTGATTTCTGTTTGTCGAATACCTTTATCAGAGACGTTTGCACCACTTCCCTTCAATTAAATTAGTATACCGATACACGTATAGGGATCCAAAATTATATTATTTACCTACAAACAAGCACCCATCCACAGCAACTCAAAATAATGAGATTACTCCAGTATTTGCCTACCCTATCAAAGGGGTGCACACATTTGAGAAATTTAAGCGGATTTGTCAAGTTTTCGGCGTCCGACGGACTGCTGAAATTATGTGCACCCTTGTTAGCCGAGCTGCGAGTGACACCTCGTGATGGGCGCTTTGAAAAATTGTTCCCGGACAGAAACATGGACGAGGGCAAAAAATCAAGGGTTTTGTGTGTGAGGTGACGGTCCAGAAAGGATGTACGGAGGCCGACGTCATCTATGACGATATTATATTGTCTGGTTTTACAGAAAATATATTTAAATTGTGGTTTGAGAGAGACGGATGGGTTATTTTTAAATGTTGATAGAATATAAATTGATACAGGTGTTCTGAACTAAAACTGTTAAAAATATCTTGATTTTGGCATTAAATAATGACAGAAGGAATTTCATACTTTGAAGATAGTTTGTAGATAATGTAGGTTTCACTTGAATATTCCAAAGTTAAAACTATTCAAGCTCATTTTTGTACATCATTTATTATTTAAAAACCACACCATGGTGGGTGACCATTTTCACATATCGAGACTACTCCGTGCCTCGGAAAGCACGTTAAGCTGTTGGTCCCGGCTGTCATTTGTGGATCTTTGACAGTCGTTACGAGTCGTCAGAAGCACGAAAGTCTGACAACCAGTCTAACCAAGGGGTATTGTATTACCCAGTTACTGGGTTGTGGAGGTCAGATAGGCAGTCGCTCCATGTAAAATACTGGTACTCAGCTGCATCCGGTTAGATTGGAAGCCGACCCCAACATAGTTGGGACAAGGCTAGGCAGATGATGATTTATTATTTAAAAAGGTTTTCGATACTTTAAACCAATAAATTCTAAGAGAACATGGGTAATTTATTGAAATCACCCTCGAAATTTCAATATGTATTAATGTAGCAGTAAAACAAAATTGCCAATAATAAATTAAATTCATACTAAGTACATACTCGTACATTGATTACATGATACGAAAAATCGTATTTTAAAAGAAATCGTGCATTGTTATTGCGTATCGTAGCCATGGGTAGATTGTTTTATGTAAAAGCTGAAAGCGTTTTTTCGCCCTAGTAATTCTTGAAAATTCTTACATACATAAAATACATAACATCACGCATGTTTTCCCCGAAGAGAGAGGCAGAGGTGTACACCCACATTTCGCGCAATTATTTTATGCCCCCCCTACGGACATAACGCATTTTTCTTACGTGACGATTTCTACCAGTCAACTCCTACCGTAAGCCGCGTAAAGCCGTGTACTGACCGGCGTTACGGGGCGTAATGTAACATTCATGGCGAGCATGTTACGTTACGCCGTGTTCTAAAGCCTTGTACTGACCGGACGGGGCGTAGGTACTGTACCATTCGCAGCGAGCATGTTACGTTACGCCTAATTTTCTAAACTCCGTGTAACATGCGCTCGTTGCTTGCGTGTTCGTGCTCGTTCCCACGCATCGTACCTAAACGAATAACTAATGTCAATTTCAACTTATCGACTTAATTTAACTACCCAAGATACGGTTTTTTCTAGCATAATGGAAATCGATAATAAAAACAACCCATAAGTAAACATACAATGGTGCCGATTCTCTTGTCACAAATTCTCTAAACTAAACTAAAATTCACTAAAATTTAGTTTATTCCTGTTAAACGACGATTTCCCATTCTGAAAATAGACTAAAGTGACACAACTTAACTATAATTTAGTTTGACAGCACTAAGATGGCACTGAGTTTTAATTTAGTGAAAATGCTATTCTGAATTTGACGTTTTAACCAAAAATTTTGTTCTATATCTAAAATCCTCTAACAAATTCTGACTATTTTTAATCACGATTAAAAATGTGTGGAATAAAATTAGATGTCATGAACTAAAATTCAAACCAACACCTCGAATTCAGTTGCAAAACGGTACTGTATCTTTTTTTTATTTTCTTTTGCTTATATCTCAAAAATGGTGTGTCCTATCGCAAAAATAATGAAAATTTTGACCGCCTTTGCAACCCGCTAACCCGCAATACTCAACATGTTGGTAATTATTTTTTTTTGGTTTCTTCCAAAATGTGAAAAATTCCATATAAAAATACGTCGAGACGGCCACATTGCGCGCCTCTCCGGCTCAAAAAAATAAACACGTGGTAGGCAAACAAGTAGGTACCAAGTGGAGTCGCGATTGTCAAATTTTTTTTGGCAGAATAGCTCTATAAGATTCTCATAGTAAAAAGTAAGGAATTTTAGTGATAGTTTAGTTAGTTTAGTTCGGTGTACAAGAGAATCGGCACCATTATCTACATCTCATGACTTACGCCACCATAAAAAATCTCAGTCGACTTTTTCCCGGGGAATCAGGATCAACCTCGAACCGGGATCGTAACTCGATCATATTGTAACATGATTACCAGGGCTCCAAGTACTCTCGATGGAAGCTTTTATCTATAATGGTGTGTTATATTTGTGTATCGGAAAGTATAGGTACGGTTAATATACATACTGAAAAAGGTATTTATGTTTTCTCTTTCACTCTTACACACGTTCTCTATATTGTAAAAGTAATAATAAACGACCTATTGATCACCAGAATGATACTTCTCGTGCATTTTGTCTATTCTAAGTAGGCTAACTGGGTATCAACTTGGATTATTTGATGCCTTCAACTGAATCAGCTGGCAGCTGCCTAGCTGTTCACGCTTGGCATCCTAGCTGCATGCTTTGGCTTATCCACGGTTGGTTGCATCACTTCTAGCATTAGGTGTACAAATACATCTTGTATAAAGCCATTTGTGCTAGTAATTTGCAGTTTACACTCAGATAATTTTACTATAATATTAAATAATATTCATCATCAATATTAATACATTGTAAAAGACAATAATTTAAAAGAGTAACCGTAAAATCATGTCAGCTCTTCTCCATTTGCAACGATCAATTGAATCCGTGCATCTGGCTTCTGAAGTTTCATTACCATATAGGTTTATGTAAATAAAATATTTTGAATTAAATTGGTAGCATAATTAGCCTATATAATGTTCCCGCTGCTGGGACACAGGCCTCCTCTCTGTGAGAGGAAGTTGGCCGTAATCCACCACGCGGGCTCAGTGCGGGTTGGTTTGTATTGGTAGATGTCACATCATGTCTACGATTTTTGTGTCTAGGACTTGCCGGTGGTATGCTCACAAAGTTTTCCTTCACCGTTTTGAGAGCAGTGGCGATTTAATAATTTTACACTAAATAAAACGCGTGTCAGGGTTCGACCCTATGACCTACAAGTCGTAAGTCACGGCCCTTGCCATCGTTACCGTTGCCACCACTGCTACTAGCATCTGCTAGTACCAATTTAATGGTTGCACAGTGGACTAAAATATCTATTTTAGTTCAATTAGTTCAAAATCACTGTAAAGCTTGTAGGTACCAATATTTCGATTTTATAGTCATAGAAAATAATTTAATTTAAGTACATTCATCGGATAAGTAATAAATTCATGATATAGGTAATTAATTAATACTAACTTAACTTAAACTTTTTTTATGGTATTTTTTTTTTACATTTTAAAGACTCTATAAGGTACTTGTTGGGGAAACACGATGACACAATCTGAAATCTAATAATAAGAAACATGTAAATACATACATAGGTTCGAACCCTATGTAGGAGCCATGTAGAAGGCACAATGTACCTCATAAAGTAGAGTTAATGAAAGTAAAATCACTTAAAGTGCTATGTATAAACCTTATATGCAAAATATATAGAGGTTAAATTAAATAAAGATGACTTTAGCTTTATATACTTATCAGTGAACCTCGTACAATTAATAATCCGATTTGGAAAAATGAGAAAAGTATGTAAAACCTCTATATATCAACAAAAATGTGAATAACTTCTTATATAGAGCAGGTACATAATTGTAATTACTGACAATCAACTAGTTTGATTAAAATACATCGACCTAGTCAATTTACATAAAGAAAATGGGGCGCGATGTACGGTTTGCGAACAATTCTATTGTTTCCTTATGTAACGCAAACGTAAACACTGTTAGGTAAAGATAAGGAATCCCTTTACCGACATACCCCTTGCCTCTCCTTCACCCTTGGCCGACAAAATTGAGCCGTACCCCGCAGACACCCGATCCCCTTCAACACCCCCTGCCTGATCGAGGTGCCCAGATTTATTGGATAGGCAATTAAAATTGATACGTGACTCACACGCTACTTGTACCTATGTAACTAGTTTACAAATATTTCAATCTTCACTAGATTGAGTTAGTCGTCTCAGAATCTCCAACGTAGCAGCACCTTTGTCGCGTTCCGTGTTTCTGCTGCTTCGTATCGCGCTCAGCCATTAGGACATCTAGTTTCCCTAGATCTAGTTCTATTTAATAGTTTTGCTTCTTATATTTCTATTTTCTCTGTAAAGTCGTGTTTTAAATCGTAGTTTGTTATTATATTAGTAGTAATTATAGTGTTAAGTTTTTCATGTACACTTTTGTGACATAACTGTGATTATCGTGTAACGTGTGATGCAATATACATATTAAGCTGACAAGTGGTTTTTTTGGTGAATAAAGCCTTCCGACACCCCCGCCTAACAGACTGAGCTCTCGGCTGTTACAGTACTATTGCAGGTTATCGACAATGCCCTTCGTTAGATAACATACTGTATGTTTCTCTTATTGTTTTTCTAACAATCATAGGATACTTATAGCAAAACAATGAGTAATACGGAGAACTTGAAGAATTCCTTTGATTTTCGTTGAAAGTTCAATAGAATCTTCCAATCGGTAGACGTATTCATTTCCTCTAAGCGTCTCATTCGTACGTTGCGAACAGAAATAATACTGCAAAGGTGTACGACAGCAGTTCAAATGCAGGACTATGTAATAAACAGGATATTTTCAGGTTTTTATTACAGGTTATTCATACAATAATCCAGGTTATTTATCGCATCTAGTTCTTAACAGGATATTTTCTGTTTTTTTTTAATTAAGAAAGGAAGGTATCTACTTACCTTATCTACTGCAACCTTATTTGAGTGCAATCTTTAAGGCTCAGCAAACAAGCGCGACGCGACTTTAACATAACAATTTCTGAGAAAACTTCACGGTAGAACAATTACCGGTGTCGCGCTAATCTGCACGAGCCTTTATAGTCTAATACCATGTTTTGAGTAGGTTATGATATTATCTGGAACGAATGAACACTCACTGTTTTCTGCTATTGGCAATCTATTTGCCAACCATTCGCTTGTGAAGTTTCTTTATACTCTGCATCCATACCTAACTATATCACCCACTAGAGAAAGAAAAAAGAAAGAATAATATTTATTTGGACACAGTTCGTGAAACACAATATACAAAAAAAAAGAAAAAAAAAATAACAATAATGTGCCTCACGGCTGCGCCAAAAAGGTTCATTTCAGCATTAATGCCGGACAAATGATGCTGTCTGGCGCTGGTTTGGTTTTGGTGGTTTGGGTTGGGTTTAGAGCTCCTTCATACTGTACACCCGTAGTATTAATTAAAGGATTTTGTAATGAACCTTCTGCTTTTAACCTGCACAGCACCGGAAGCTGTGAATATTCGGCGCGACGGTTGCAGCACCCCTGCAGCAGACTGCTACATCCGGTTTCAACTTCCTGCTCTTTCCAAATCACGGTTTTTAGTTCGAAAACGTTCTATTGGTTTTATTTATACTTTCCTTTCTACGAGAATACAAAAAGGTAGCGTGTGTTTGAAACTATTTACCTTGTTGGTGCTATTGTGTTTTTAGAAACTTTAAATAATTTTAACAACCACTGCGAAAATCTAATAATCTTATTTCCAGCTGATTTCATTATGAATAGAATAGAATAGGTACAAGTCTTAACTAATAATTATAAATGCGAAATTGAGTTTGTTTGTTACGCTTTCACGCTAAAACGGCTGAACGGATTTGAATGAAATTTGGCACATTGGTAGATAATTTATTAGAGAAGGTCATAGGCTACTTTCCATCGTGGATCGCAGACGAAATCGCGGGCACCAGCTAGTGAAAAAATTTAAACAGATTTAAATGAAATGATGTCTTGATTTTTTAAATCATTTTTTTCTAAGTACGTCATTTTATAATGAAAGAATACAAGACTTCGTTTTTAACCGACTGCCCCAGAAGGAGGGTAATGTTTTTCGAGAGTATGTATGTATATTTGTATGTCTATTTCTTTGGCACGCTCTGTAGCCTAAACGGCTTGATAGATTTTAACATACGAGGTGTCGTTAGGTTCGTCTTATTTGTGGGAGTGACAGCTATGTTTTTTTAAAAATATATTTCATCTTTTATAATTGAGAAGGTGTATTCTTCCTTATCGTAAATGTAAATGAAGGTACTAAGCTTAACAACGCTGAACTAACAGCTCATAGACATTGACTTTAGCTAAGCAAGCTTCTATAGTAAAGAATCTACTTCACAAGATTCAATAACAAAGTTTCAATTTCAGAGGTACGTGACACCTGACGTATCCGAGCCAATATGTAAACAGCTGGACAATGGACACACAAGCCGATATAAATATGGAGGATAAGATATAAATAAAATGTAGGTACTTATGTGTGGTGGTGTGGTTTTTTTATGCGAGTCGTCGACGCGCGTCAAACGCAAATATCACTGCTTTTTCAAGACACGCACAAACGACCCGTGTTACATGGAACGTGCGTATAAAAAACGCCGTGTACATAGAACCTAAGGTCTTACAAGGAATAGTGTATCATCATCATCATCATCATTTCAGCCGAAAGACGTCCGATGCTGGACTTAGGCATCCCCCAAGCAAGCAGCGGATAGTATATAAATTGAAAAAACAATTATACGTCCATTATTAAAATCAGATTTTGTAAAAAAAAATGTGATCATCAATAAATCTAAACTTTTATACTTCTTGTCTGCGTATAAAAAGTATTTATTTTTCTTGCAGGAATGAACATAATTTAGTAAGTTAACATTTTGAGCCTGATTTGCGAAATCACTAATACCTAAGAGAAAAGTCCTTACCGACCTATAATCAAAATTTAATCTTGAAGGTTGTACAATATTCTTGTCTATAAAATCTGTTAAGCATTTTATTTTCCGTCGCGATGTCACGAGGCAGCTTGACACCGGAGCTGAAACGTCCAGCCAATATCAGGTACATAAGGAAAATGATATTCTGATAGAATTGTATGCTTATTTTTCATAGACATTTACATTTATTTTTTATAGAACGATTGAATACTTAAACTTACATTATAATTTCTAATCAAATCACTGTTAAAGTGCTAGCTAGAGTGCGTTTCATCATATAGTGCCTATGCCGTAACGTTGACTCCACTGGTTGTAGGACCAATTGTACGAATACGCTACGCCGCAACGGCGCTACTTTGTAGGTCCGTTGTTAAAAACATTACGGCAAAGCAACTTTTTAATGAAACGCACTCTACAAGGATCATTTAGCACTTGAATTACATTGACAGGGCGGCGTTGTTGTTGAACATTAATTTGTGAAATTGTATTGAAAAATCAAGATGGCGGTGTAAGTTCCGATTTTTGCCACGCGCCAAAAGATCCTTGTACAATAATATGTTGGTTTAAAAAAAAACTTCCTACCTTGTCTAATTTTAACGGTTCTTAAGTACTACCCTTAGACCATTCAAGCTAAATGATAATATAAGGTAGGTACTAGGGTATAAGATGTCTGAGAAGGATCAGATGTCAGATACTTAGAAAACGTCAAAACTAGCTTCACACTACATCTTACCTATTAAAGTCTTCGAAACTTGAACACGTCACCTGTCAAAATCATGAATCGATTACACAAAGCTGTACCGCTAAAATTAGCAGCTCTAACCGAGGTCAACTAAATAATCGTACGCCAAGAGAACCCTCGTCAATGGTAGCTGTTTCTGACAGCTCCTGGCTGCAAACTTTAGGGTGTAAACAAGTGTTTCTATACAACTTATTTAGTGCTCGATTGGCACTTAAGCGCTTTAAGGTTAGATAGACTAATGAAGTTGTTTGTGAAACAAACCTGCTGTGACAGGCAAGAATCAAATCAGAAAAAAAAACATGAAGTATGTACTTACTTATAAATTTGGATATGGAGAAGAATGATGAATGAAATGAAATACGTTTATTTGCGGCTAACATGGAGACAAAAAGTATTGAGAGATTGTAGAAGCCTTCTACCGTAAGTTACTGAAAAAATATTTTTTACACAATTATTATTATCTAAAAAGTAACCTCAATTCCATATTGGATCAATAACACGGCACACCAAGTTCCAACAGTAATCACGCTGAACCATAGAACATATTCCGGCCCCAAAGACCAGATAAGGACCAAACCGAAACGGTCATTGCACCCTCAAAGAAACTGTTGAGGACCCCTAATCCATTGGACAATACAATATATGCCTATATTGCAGCCTTAACACCAATACCGAGAACCCTTTTGTAAAAAAAGAGGAAAATATCCTTCTAATATAAAATAATATGAAATGTATGTTTGTGAGTTTAGAGCTTTGGTTTAGATATAATAATCACGTCTCAGCTGACCGGCTTCAAATGAAGTTTTTAGACTATTTTTGAAGAAATTTCACCGTAAAAAGTTATATGAAGTAAGCTGTAATTCCACCTGATGCTATAACCCGTGCGCATTAACATGGCCCCTGGCTCAATGACGTTTGTAACTCCCCCCGCTTCCCTGCACGGCGACGGGGGGCGCGGCGCAGGTAGCGGGGGGAGTATTAAGTTCTGAGCAAGGTGCCATGTTAATGCGCACGGGTTGTAGAGATTGACACTGTTGACAGTACCCTTCAAGCTCGCTTCACCAAACATTTTACGGTAACATTTTTACAGAATAAATCGGCTGGATACTCTTTATCCCTGTACTACTTTCCCATGTGATAATTTTAAAGTTCTATAACTAATATTATATCGTTTCGATCTCTCTGAAAGCCACAGGCAAAAGCTAGTAAAGAAAATATATCAGAAATTGTGAAACCGCGTTCACAGTAACGCTGTCATTCAATATCCAGTGATATCTCATTTTGCCGCGCGAATAGACCTGAAGAGAATGGATAGCGATTCAGAGACCCTTAGGGCCCGATCACACTTACCGCCACCACACCACAACCACACCACAACGACAACACGTGAACAGGTGCTAACTTGTATGAAAATAAATAGTTTCAAACTCCCAAAACTGAAAACTCAAAGCATTAATTTCAATTAAACCATTTACAGGCACTTTTGAATTGTTTAAGAGTCGGTCACTCAGAAATATGAAGCTAGTTGCCCATTTCAAAGCGTAGTAGTAGGTACCTTTGGAGAAGAACGGGCAAGAAACTCCACGGACACTCTTTTAAATCAAACTCGTTTATTCACACGGCTCACATTTAGCCATCAAAAACAACCGTGTGGGCGATACCTACCACATCATTGCCACATCGCAACCACAACGATTTTTATGTCTGCAAACACTAGCCACAACGTAACCACATCACAACTAATAGCGACAACGCAACTGCAAGCAACACTATTCACATGTAACCACTGCTTGCCCACACTTTGCTCGCTGCGATGTGGTGTGGTTGTGGTACGTGTGAACGGGCCCTTAAGATCTGGTTTAAGTTATAGAAGCGTGATTGTGGATGGTAACACAATAGAAGAGGGAATAATAAATCTTTCTTTCCACGGCCATTCTTTTGGTAAGTATGGTTTGGGGTGGATAAATACTGTAGTATTCGCATTGGGTTAGGCTTGGTAAAAGAGGTGTTTCCCTTGCTGTTGTAGAATTAAACAAATTAAAGTATTCTGAAAAGTGACTAAGTATAAGCTTATTTAAAACCTTAAGAGCCTTTGAAAATACGACGATGTTGAGGATAGAGCGAAGTGGAAGAGAAAGACCAGGGGGTCTAAACCGGCCACATTAGCAATTCCTCTAAAAGCAGTTCATTTCCTGAGTCCCAGCTGTCATTTGCAATTCCTCTAATTTGACATAAAAGCAATTCATAACATTTGTGGACCATTTTACGAATCTCCGTAGAAAACTGTCAAACAGATGAATTATTTCTTAATATTTACACGCAAATCCTAATATGAATTGTCAGTTTGTGACATTTTACGTTGATTCATAATAATTATTTTCATATTATGATTCGGCTAAAGTGACCGTTTTAAGCCCCCAGGCTGATCATGTGGGATACATAGTTAGGAAGAGAGAGAGAGAGGTATAGAGAGAGGTTAAAATACCCATAAACACGGTTTTTGCACTAAACATAATTTGAACTTAGCTACAATTTGAATGAGAACACCGATAGACTTCCGTAAGCCTGGTTTCATCACTTTTGGAGTGTAAGTGTTAGCAAAACGATACCTAATGATTTTATTTATATACTACCATACTTATAATTTTCAAACACCAGCAAAATCCCGAAATTAAAATATTTCTTTACAATTTTGACTTGGCCTATAAAAACAACGCCTTAAAATTGGTGAAGGTGTGAATGAAGATATTAACTTTAAGTACTTAAGTAGTAGGTATACATAGAAAGATAATCGATGGTGGAAAGGTAAAATGGCTAAAGCGCCATTTTGGTCGATATGGAGTTATATATATCACTGAACTGGATTTTTTTTTCTGCGTCGATTGGTCTACCTTTCGCGTCGATTTGAGCACTTTTTTGGCGCTTTAGCAGTACAAATTTTGTTGCTTGTTTCATGTAGTCATGGTTTAAAGCGACGTTTTTTTGATGATTCTGAAGTTTATGTCGCTTTAGTGATTGTGCTCACTGTACATTCATGTTTGACAATGTTTTAGCATTTTTGCGTTTCTCTATTTCATGCATAAATACCTTATTAGTAGTTTTACCTGAACTACATTATTACTTGTGTGGCAGTTTAGCAAAAGTCGTTTAGGTTTTATTTAGCGCTTTGGCGCTTTAGCAATCGTGCTCGTAAATATATTCGTATAGAACGATAGTTCAGAGTGGTTTTAGATTCCAAATATTATGTAAAATTGTATAGTCAGTAGTACATGCTTTAATGTAAGAAGGTATTGATTTTAGAACTAAAAACTTGCTTAATTTAAAGTAAGTGTACTTCGTAAATAAATTTTGTTAGCATTGCAAATCTAATCATAAGTCTTTGTTCTTGCGTGTAACTTAGAATATTAGTGATTTCTAGCAACGTCAATGGGGCAGACGGCTGCAGTTGCCTCTGTCGTTGGCAAAGTGCTGCTCGCGTATATGAGTACTAAGAGTATAAAGCAGTTAACATTCTGTTATTTAAAAGATAATGACCATTTTGGTACCCCTCCAATAGCCATGATAGCTCTTTTTACTATTATTTTTACTTTGTTTCTTACTGTTATGCACCTGTTTAGCTATTCGCATTCTGGACTCCGCCTTCGGTCAGGTTAGGTTAGGTTAGTTCAGTCTTTCTTATTGACTCCGGCTATCTCCTAAGGGGTTTGTTATTGTTACCTGTTTCGTTTGAATAGTAGAAGAGCTTTTAGGTTTGAGGTTCGAGTTGAATTTTCCGAGCTATCACACTGATAAACAAGTTATCTAAGTTATATGTAATTGAGCACATACTAACATTTAACACAGTAGATCTTTGACAGTCGTATCGGGTAGTCAGAAACCTGAAAGTCGAACGTCCAGCTTATCAAGGAGTATCCCAGTGCCTGTATTGTAGAGGTCACATAGTAAATCGCTCCATGTAAAATACTGGTATTCAACTGTATCCAGTTAGATTCAAAGATAATCCTTACGTAGTTAGGAAAAGACTAGATAGATGATGAACGCCTTATTTAAAATAATTAATAGCAAACGTCGTAAAAGATCGGGGGTAAGATGATCGATCATTATGAAATGTAGGTACTTACTTATGGGAAAAGTGATTTGTGACATTTCTAAGTACTCTGACCTCAGTTGATCCAAAAGAGTCTTTGAATCCTTATTCGAAACTGCATCGATTGCCATCATAAAAATAAGGTGTAAGAATTTACATTTTTTTAGCTGAATGTGCCATTTTTCCAATATCTATTAATACAGCTAGCAAGTACTCTAGATGTTAAGGACAGTCTCCTAAGACCGTATTTCTATAGCTACAACACGGCGTCACAACTTCTACAATCGGACAAAGGCCATTGAAATTCTTGAACTGAATTATTCAATATTAATATCTTTCTAATGATGTTTCCTTTATTCTTATTGTAGCGGGTACCAGCTTCCATACATTTCCTGGCATCATCCTTCAAAAGTGTGTGTTCTAAGGACTATTTTGTTAAATTGTAACACGATGTTGTTGTGTGTGAGAAGATGGAAAGAAGATGGCACAATAAGCACAGAATTATTTTGAGTTTCAGAATCTTAGTGCCAATAACACCCCTCTTATTCCGTCGAATATTTAGTGATTGAATATTTAGTGGTACTAACCATGATAAACAATGGTTTTTTGATTTTAGTAGATAATTAGTAAGTTTACCTACGTTATTTGACTTGATTCCAGTTGGCTAATAAAATAATTTCCTTTATTTTTTACTAAATATTAATTAATTAGTCTTCCCGCTAATATTCCGGACCTAATAGTAGGTAGTACACATTGATTGAGGTTACAGATTGATGCTAACCCCTCATTATCTAAATAATCTATTGACAAAAACTGTACACTAGCAATAATCAATATTTTAAATGAAAATAAAAGAAAAAGACGAGTTTTAGAAGTTACGCCTCATTCCCATTATACATCCATCAATTTATTCGCTCTTCAGCTAGTTTTAGTTCAACGTTAGCAACTTTATTTCAAATGAACAGCTCGTTAGAATTATTTTTTTTCACTCTATGATATTATTAAGTGCATTAGCAATTTTCAGAATGCTAAATAATTGTAATTCTGACAGTAAGCGTAATTAATTATATGTTATACGCAAGTTTTTTGGATATTAGCAATTTTTGCTTACTGGAACTTTTTTAATTTCGATTTTTTTTTGCTAAAGCGACACCTATCTCTTAAAATAAAGGTTTTATAGAAACCATTTATAATACATATTACAGGAAAAAAAATATGATTCATGAAAATATAAGTAACTCAGAAATATTTCCATTAGAAAATTTTCTACGAATTTTTTTCGCAAAAAAAAAACTTTAAAATTCATTCCTGAGATTTCACGTTTTGGCGCTTTAGCCATTTTACCTTTCCACCATCGAATTATTTAAAAAATCGGTGTCTTTTGTTTACAATTTTCGTTTTTTGCCACCGACTTCCGAAATTAAAGTTATTTTTCACTTTTTAGTTGTGGTACTTACCCCACAAAAAATTCGAATACCACTACCTGCTATGTAAATAACAGTGACGGAGTCACTTAAAACGTCGTCTATTATATACTAAGTGGGAAAAATACGTAATATTTAAGCTAACTCAAAAACTACGCAATATGGGACCACCTCTGAAGCATGATATACCAAACAAAAAAAGAATCATCAAAATCAATGCATAATTAGCAGAGTAATCGCTTAACAAACATAAAAAAAAACGTACAGACGAATTGAGAACCTCCTCCTTTTTGAAGAAGTTGGTTAAAAATAGTAAGTATCTTATAATCTAGATTTTAGGTAATTCTTTCATCGCCGGGGCGTAACTCCGCTGCCGCGAAAAATCGAGGCACAGCGGACAGAGCTCCGGCAGGATCTCATGGCGGCATGGAGAGTGCGATTGTCGCAACCCAGTGCTGGGCACGCCACAATTGCGGCGATAAGTCCCCTCTTTGAGGAGTGGCTAGAGAGGCGCCACGGCGTCCTCACCTTCCGCCTGACGCAGGTCCTCACCGGACACGGTTGCTACGGGAGGTTCCTGTTTCGTATAAGGCGGGAGGAAACGCCCGGGTGTCACCACTGTGTGGATCGCCCGGAGGACACGGTGGAGCATACGGTGGAGGTCTGCCCCGCTTGGGCGGAGCCCCGCCGTGTCCTCTTGGAGGCGATTGGCGGCGGTGACCTCTCGCGTCCGGCTCTGGTCCAGGCCATGGTACGGAGCGAGAGGGCATGGGAAGCAGTCACCTCCTTCTGCGAAGCAGTAATGCTCGCGAAGGAGGAGGCGGAACGCGTGAGGGAGAGGCAAAGTTTGCGCCCTCACGCCCCTAACCGCCGCCGCCGCTGGAGACGCCCTGGGCGTCGGGAATCCCAGGCGGATTCCCGGCCACCATAGGCGCGGGCTTGCGGACGGCGAGCAATGGGTAGCCCGCCGTCCGATCAGGACCAGGCCCGGGTCGATGGCGCGTCGTGTTCCACGCGCGCCTCAAAGAGATGTCAGCACAATTGGCGGGGTCCGCTAGGACCGATGCCTGCCAGGGTTGCGGGTTAGTCCGAAAGGGATACCGGGACCTTGGCAACAGGCAACTGAAGGAACACGGGTGGGTTTTAGTCAGTAAAAGTCTGACACGCCCTTCCGCTCCACCCAGAGCGGGAGAAGTCATTGGATGATTACCCACCCTCAAAAAAAAAAAAGGTAATTCTTTCATGATCTTTCCACCTTCTCATTTCCTGTAACCTTGCACCAAACACGTGTGATCTCGCCAGAGGCGCGGCCTCTCCTAGCTGAACAGTGAACATTGAATTTTGTGTCGCGACACATTTTGTGGAAAATATTACTTCGTCGACACGTCCCCGTATTATGTTACCTGATAATACCCTTGACAGGATACAATTATGGGATTTTAGAAGGCTGTGTGAGTATGTGATTGCCCATTATTGTTTCTATCAAGGGTTACAACGACACGATGTAATGACATCATCATCATCTGCCTAGCCTTTTGCCGGCTTTCAGTCTAACCGGATGAAGCTGAATACTTCTTATACGGGTTCCATTTTTTCCTTTTGAGGTTCGGGGCCTTAAAAAGAAGAAAGTAGAAGTATTTCTTTTAAAATACATATTCCACAATAACTTAGCATACGTAAACAGATGCTATTATTAACGATATCATTACTCACTGATGAAAATTTTTTTGTGGACAAAATAACGTTATTGACTCGTTTCGCGCGGCATTGGAGCCAGTCATGTAATGGTATTGACGGAACGCGATACGTTTATATCATGGAAGCTATAATCACGTGTTTATGGTTGCTTATACAAGGTGAAATTGAATCCATGGGCATCCTCGTCATTGTACGAGTACTCATTATTATGAAGAACTTTTACTATGGGACCAAACCCTGAAATAACGAAAGAAAAATCAGCTGTTCCCTACATTTTGACGAACTATGCGAACATAAGTATGAGGAACAGCTGATATTTTTTCGCAATTTTAGGTTTTTAATTCGAGATTTTAGGTATTAATTTTCACCCTGTATTATGTTTTTGATAAGTTGCAGTTTTTTAAATAGGATGTAACGTGAACTTGATAGAAGCTGTGGTATTTTTGACCACATAACAAATCTCATTGAAAATCATGTTCTTATAATTATTGTACTGGATGTTAGGAAATTGGCCGTTTGGGTCTCGAGGTGGCTTTGCACAAGTCTGAGGCTCTCTGTTTCCATGGGCCTCGGAACAAGCCACCCCGGGATTTACACATAGTGGTGGGAGGCGTCCGCATCGGTGTCGAGTCGACAATGAAATACCTGGGACTCGTCCTTGATGGCCGGTGGGACTTCGGGCCGCACATTCAGCGGTTGGTCCCCAGGTTAATGAGCGTTGCAGCTGCGCTTTCGCGACTGCTACCCAATTTGGGGGGGCCCAACGCCTCCTGTCGGAGGCTGTACGTGGGGATCGTGCGGTCCATGGCTCTGTATGGGGCGCCCGTGTGGGCGGACAACCTGACGGCCCGCAACGCCACAATACTACAAAGGCCGCAGAGAGCAATGGCTGTTAGGGTGATAAGGGGATACCGTACGATCTCCTACGAGGCAGCAACTCTCCTGGCCGGATCAATGCCCTGGGATCTGGACGCGAAAATCCTAGCGTCTCTATATCGCTGGCGGAAAGTGGAGCTAACGAGTGGTCAGCGTCCGGTTCCCCGGGAATTCGAGACACGAAGGACTGAGCTCCGGCAGATGCTAGTGGCTGAATGGAGGGAGCGGCTTGCGCAACCCAGGTGGGGGCTCGCCACAATAATGGCGGTAAGGCCTGTTATGGAGGAATGGCTGGAGAGGCAGCATGGAGCCCTCAGTTTCCGGCTGACGCTGGTACTTAGTGGCCATGGATGTTTTGGGAAGTACCTGCGTCGCATAGGTCGGGAGCGGACGGCCGCTTGTCATCACTGCGTGGACTGCTCCGAGGACACGGCCCAACATACGCTTGAGGAGTGCTCAGCTTGGGCCCAACAGCGCTGTGCCCTCGTCTCAACACTTGGTACGGGTGATCTTTCGCTTCCGGTTGTGATTCAGTCCATGGTCGGAAGCGAAAACGCGTGGGACGCTGTCGCCTCTTTTTGCGAGGAAGTGATGCATGCAAAGGAGGCAGCGGAGAGGGAGAGAGAGCATACCTCTCATTCCACCCGCACCAGAAGAGCAGCCGGGCGTCGAAGGGCGCTTAACGATCTCCGGCCACCATAAGGAGGGGCCTGCGGGCGGCAAAATTGGGGGCTGTGTCGTCGCCCGAACAGTCAGGTCCAAAGAGGTGGCACGCAAAACATCATGCGTGCCTTTAAATAGGAGGACGTGCGGTCGTGGGATCGGCCGCACTTTGTGATGAGGCCCGCTAGGCATGGCGGGCTGATACCAGTCGGGGGTGCGGCGCATGTATAAGTATCTCCCGGGCCCCCGACTCATGGTAGAAGTAGGAACAGTGGGGTTTTAGTCGGTAGGAGTCCGACATAACATCCATGAGGATTTCCCCACGGAAAAAAAAAAAAAAAAAAAAAAAAAGATAGGTAGTTTACTTAGGGGCTAATTTTCATCACTTTCTTAGATAATTTATATCTGAAAAATAAATATAACAGTTTGACATATTTTCTATACAAAAGCAGGCTGTCAAAGCGCCACAAAAGCTTGAAATAGGCCCGCCTCTTATTACATGGGACTTCAAGATAACCAGCGAAATGAGGGTGCACTATGTATAAGTACAACTCTGCCCAACCCTTCGGGAATTACAGGCGTGATATTATGTAGCTAGAGGGGTAGAACCTTACCTCTTAACTATGCTCTCTAAAACAATCAACTGCACTCCTGGAAGAATTTATATTCAGGTTTTATTGTATTCAGGATGCTGTTAGGTCTACCATACTTTTGTAGCACCTCCGGGATTTTCGCCGAGGCCAGGGTTGATGGCTTTCATGCCTTTATACGGAAACGATGCGTTTCTTTTCTCGGTAGAATACGTGCTATCTCTCACAGCATCCTGAGTGTATTGTGTGATAGGTGGGACAGCCCCATGCTGGCTCACTGGATACGGCAGCACACGTAGGTGTCAGTCGTTACAATTTTGTATATAGTGTGGTTTTTACTAACATTAGGTTAAACCCTTTACTAACAACTTATGTATCTTGTAATGTGATCTGAAATAAATAAATATATATATTTATAATCGTGATCTTGTATCTGGTAATAGTCTTGTTGCTATTTTTAATAATGAAACCATTTCAATCAGCCAATGGCTTAATTGCAAAGAGCCTCGACCAACACCTATGAAGGCTCTCGTTGTGGCAGCTGGATTAAGGGCTTGATTCAGAAAGCGGTACTCCTGGACACGGCTCGCATTGTTAGGAGGTTCCTCTCTCAGGAGCCCTGACCGTAGCTTGAACCCTGTTCCCGATACCAGTGGGCTACTATTTTTTATATTTTTAAATTGTTTTTGTATATTTTCTTATTCTAATATTTTAAAATATAATTTGTATGTATCTAAAATGAAATAAAAACCAATTCAATAATTATTTAAATTCCCCAGAAAATCTCTTTCACGTGACATAAATCACTAAAAACCGCCAGAAGTGAGGCTGCATCGTATAAAAAGCTCGTTCTACACTGTCACCTCCAATCCGTTTTCAATTAACGTGTCCAGAGGAGCGTTAACGCCCGGCGTACACACCCCGCGTTAGGGTTAGTACACATGATGAGACCGGATTTGAATGATGCGAGTTGTGTAAGCTGGGGACTAGGACGGGTTTAGACTGTTGTGTTATTTCACGTGAATATCTTTTTAAACCCTATTTCCTGTGAGGTAATTTTGTTTACACTTGCATTTGCAAAAGTTCTTATTAAGATTAGAGTATTATTAAACATAATTGGCGAAATGTCCCCGTACTATAGATAAACATCTGCCTTACCCTTCGGGGAATGCAGGCTTGATGTTTATGTTATGATATTATTCACATAAATGCTTAATTTATTTGCAATTCAATCGCGGCATTGTTTGTTTGCTCGCTGTTGTAAAACGAACACAAATAAAAACAAAAGTTTGCTTATATTTTTAAATGCGAAAGATGTCAGTAATTTTAAACCATAATGATAAAAGAATGCAATTCTGCTTAACTCGTATCGGTACCGATCTATATCGTGGTTAAATTATGGCTAATTAGGGTGGTAACGTTGACTAGTGACTATATCCACCGAAAATAATTTTAAATATGTCCACTATTATACTTTATTCAAATACAAAATAAATAGGTTCTTAAGAAAAAAAGTAAGTCAATTGCGATTGGAAATACCATTTTCCAATTGCATTAAACACAACATTGTGCACCCGCCCTAACCCATGACGCCCGCCCCTTATTCAAATATCTCCCAGACGTGGTAGGATGCTAATTACGTAGACTAGGGTGCCTACAGCCCCATTGAATGATGCTCCCGGTATAATACAGACAGGATTTGACTTAGATTTCATTGTGTGTGACTTTGTTCAAGTAAAGTATAAGAGATTAATGAGATCTGAAGGTAATTAAGTGGTTAAGGCGGTGTCTGCTTCCGTGGAATGCGTATCTAGGTAGATGTTTTCATTTAAGAATCTTTTGATACTTCTAGTGCTACTGTTAGGGACCTTACTAAGGACTTAACTAAAATTCAGTGGACTGTAGTTTAAAATGAATTTAATCCAAAAGAAGTATGGAGGTATGGAGTGCGCGCGCATGCCGTCGTCGGATCTCGTTAGCCAAAAGCCCCGACGGTCCGCGTTACCCGCGTTACCCAGATCTGTAGACACATACAAACCCATATTGTAATAATCGAGATAGCTACAAACAAAATGTCTACTACCCCTGTAGAGAGCCTCTCCTCCGGTCACAAGTGGTTATTTAGGATACCTCCCAAATGTCATGATTTCATACAATAGTCATTCAATACACTTATATGAACAGAGTTGTATTGCTGATTCAAATGTTTATAATTCTGAAAATCTATATTTTGTTACGGTCGCGAATCATATTTTAATCAACATACAACATGATACTGACCTGCAAATTAAAAAAAAACGTTAAAAAAAAATATTTTCGCGGGATACCCGCAAGCTTTCGCCTTAAAGTGGATGAAAATCTACATATAAACGCTATTTTACGCTATAATGTGAAAGTATAAAGGTATATAACTGATTATTCATATTCACATACGAATGCAAAAAACTACTAAGGTGAGTGCCTATTGGATTTCTTGTCAAATTGACATCTAGCAAATTAAGAACCAATATATTATAATATCCGGAAATTAGCTTCAAACCTAATTCACACCAACAGCTAAAACAAAAAGACAACAAACACATACCTGGTTGTTTATTTGTAATAAACAAATAAAACCGAGATCAAAAGCGGAGAACGTTTGGGTGGCACCCAGTTTCTATTAAACGAGGCAGGCAAGCGTTAACTCGTGTGAACAACAAACACGCTAGTATTGAAATGTTTCGTGCCATTGTACAAGATGCGATGCGTTGTATGTGGTGAGGATATTAGGATTTTGAAGAGCAAGCTAAAGGCTATGGGCATGTGTGCTGAAGAAATAATAGGTATCCAAGTAGTAGTTCAAGGGCTGATTTCACTAATCAAACTGAACGCGATCAGCATATATAAACCGCGTTCAAGGGCTGTCAGTCATCCATCACAATTGTGGAAAATTGACACAGCGCTTAAACGCAGTTTAGAATTTTAGATGTGCTTATCGCGTTCAATTTCATTGGTTTAATTGGAACTAAGGAAGGAACCTTTGCTCACGCAAATTCTAAAATAACATAACATAATCAGCCTATAATGTTGCTACGATGGGACACACAGGCCACCTCTCTTCGAGAGGAAGGGGGCTGTAATGTAACATGTTCTCGAATTTTTGGTTCTAGGACATGCCGGTTTCCTTCACGATGTTTTCCTTCACCGTTTTGAGAACAGTGGTGATGAAATTATCTACACAAAGTAACGCGCCTGCTTGATTTCGAATCCAGGACCCTACAACTCTTAAATCGGGGTCATTACCACTGGGCCCCCATTCAAATACTCGAGCTAAAATTAATCGTAGGTACGAAAAGTTGAGATGATCTAGAGATACAGCACCCATATAGTTTTCGGCTAGTCCTTTTATTTTAAAAGGTGCTATTCGAACGACTTAAATTCTAGATTTAAAGAATAATATTCTTGTATTCCTTGTATTGACTACACAATTCTTTTAACTGAACATACACATTATACATACCGTGTCTGTCACAGTAAGATTCCTAAAAAAAAACACTACAAAGAATTTCCTCACAAACTAAAACACAATTCCAATTCTTAAGTGGTTTTCTAAGAAGAATTTTCTCACAATCTAGATTTCAAAATAACATCCAATTCACAAACACTTCAATTTAAACCTCTCAAAACTCATGCCACAAGTACTTAACCAACGAATATTGGATTCTGAAGAACAAGCATCATTCTAAAATAAACACAGACCTTTTAAATTTTTGTTTAAATATTAAAAAGCGCCTGAGTGTAGGTAAATCTATTTGGCGTTTCGCAACGTTTTTAATACAATTACGTCGGGGTCCGTTGCCTAAAAGCTCGTATATAATATCATTACTTTCGTTTTCGCCAGAGAGTCGGAGAGCGCGACACTAAACCAATTACGGGGAGTTTAAACGTAGTTTTTGGTATAACCGGCCTATCGCATTTCAAAGGGTTAGGTTTTGTATTACGCTTTATGTATTTCCATTCGTAGGGCCGTCAAAAATTGTTTTGACATCAATATTATTATCTGTTAGTACAATTTCGAGGAGAAAGAGAAGTATTACGCAACTGATAACCTTATACGGGGTGTTTGGTGCATCGTATTCCAAATGAAAATGGCGGATCATGTGCTACCTTCTCAGGCCCCAAAAAACATCTTGGCCTCACGGGGTCTTTTTAAAACCAGATGAGGAAAAACGCTAGATGTTACTTTCAAGTAATTTAGATTTTGATACAACCATACAACATGAAACATGACAATAAAAAAAAATTGGAGGCTGTACCAATACCCTTTTTCTTTTACTCAAGTCCAATAGGCTGACTTTGGGGATTTTTCAAAAATTATAACCAAATGTTCCGTTGGATGTTCGTGTTCACCATGTTATGTTCGTTCGTGCGTACACGGCTTTACATGTCACTCAACTCTGACGCACACGACTTGTCTAACTTCTCCCATAGTAACACGTTCTAACCAAAAGACACTTCCCTAATTACACTCAACAAGACAATGCAATATTTATTCTGTATCAAGTATACAGATGTTTAGCGGGAGCATCCGAAAAGTCTTTCCCTGTTCCTACCATTAAGTTAACGTTTCCTATAAATCTTTCGAGAAGGTTCCTCGCGATTCTTTTGTTTTCCTTGGTTCTGGCTTGAGACGGAACCGTAAATATTAACTTTGGTGAGTAAGGAGTTCTCTGAGTGGTCAGGTTTTGGTACTATTGAGGCTCTTCGTCTTTATTAGGCTCCTGGTAGATTTTAGTTGCATTGGTTGGAAAAGAGGGTTGTGTATTTGCATGTTAATGCAATTTTGAGAGCTACTAGGGATGTGGGTAAGGCTTCTGTTCAGCAGTGGACTTATATTGGTCGCTGACAATGGGGAATCGAAACTCAAATAAGTATTATGTGTGGTCTTAAAAATAGTAAATAGCCAACCAAGTTACTGCGACCAACTTGGATGTTCCGTGGTAGTTTACGTTGTCTTAGTAGTTAGAAACTGTGTTCACCCCTAGCTTGTTATTACGGCCAAATCGGCTCGCGCGTGATTTGTCAACCTTTTTTTTTTTTTTTTCCCTTTGTGGAAAAATCCTCATGGATGTCCTCCGCCCTGGTCTGTTAGACTCTTACTGACTAAAAACCACCTCGGTGTTGCTTTCTCACACTTGCACCGGGGATCATGGGAACTAGTGCGCCTTCCACGATGTGATTTGTCAATTTAACCTAACCCGTTTGGTTGGGGTACCCTAGCTTAGTGACTTCGCGCAACTGTGAAAAAAGGCCAGAATGCAAAAAGGGAGGTCATTTATCTACACTATATAATATTATAAAGAGGAAAGATTTGTATTTTTGTGTATATGTTTGTAATGAATACACTCAAAAACTACTACGCCGATTTCAAAATTTCACCATTAGAAAGCTACATTCACCCTGAGTAACATAGGCTATAATTTATAAAGATTACACACGGGCGAAGCCGCTGGCGGCAGCTAGATTTAAATAAAAATTGTGCATCATTTGAAGCCTAAAAAGTTTTTAAAGGTCCATTAATTCAAAAAAGCGAACACCATTAGAAGGTCAGTAAGTTTTTACAGGATAAGGTAAATTTTTCTCGTGAATAACTTGCTTTATGATGTGGTGGTTAACCTAACTTTAGAAGATAGCCCTGAACAGCAATGGACGTACTGAAATGAGGTCACTCCGGATGTTTTTTTTAGTGCACCATACCTACGTGTGATGCCCAATGCCCTAAACTAGACTTCTCTTCTAATAATTTTGTGGACGGGATAGAAGACTTACTCTAAAGGAGATGCTATACGTGGAATTAGTTTCAATTTAACAGTTTTCCGATATGCACTGAATAACTTTGAAGGTATCGATCTGATACGTGGAAGAGGGGAGGTGGCCATACAATTCCAAGAACCGATGGTCGCAGGAGCAGAAAATTGGGGCAAGAACACATTAGGTAGCAACCAGTGGACTTAAAACAGTCACTTTGGCAGAATCATAAAAGGAAAATATTATGAATAATCGTAAAATGTCACAAATTGACAATTCATAATATGATCTGCGTGCGATTCATATTACGAAATAATTCATCTGTTTGACAGTTTTCTATGGAGATTCGTAAAATGGTCCACAAATTACGAATTGTTTTTGTGTCAAATTATAGGAATTGCTAACGACAGCTGGAAATTCACGAAATTAATTGCTTATAGAGGAATGGCTAATGTGGCCGTTTTAGGCCCGCGAAACTTGGGAGGGTCGTACATAACAGACTGCACATTATAGTGGTCATGTTAGGGCGGTTTTTATAGAGCAAGTGTTTCCACTGGCTTTCCGATGGTCGGTGGAGTAGGCGAGTCCTAGAGTGGAGACCGCGTATTGGCAAGCGTAGCGTGGGGATCTCCCAGCTAGATGGACCGACGACCTCAAGAAAGAGGCTGGGACAGACTGGATGCGGAAGGCGAAGGACAGGGTTTTGTGGCACTTGGCAGCTTGCGAGAGGCCTATGTCCAGCAACTGCGGTAGGCTGAGTTGATTGAAGTGTTTCCACCGATGTACGGTCGACTATATACCTTTGTCCAACAGTTGATTGATGGCATTCCAGCTGTACCAACACATAATCCATTTTGTTTATTGTTTACGCAAACGATAACTGCTCAATATTTTTTAAATGCAGACAGATACGTGACTACGCGTGTCGCAATGAATGTTATAAACATTTATTCCGACACGCGACTCGTATGTTTTGTTTATAGATAAGTCAATTTAATAACAAATATTATTGTAATACCAATTGCACAGTGATCATAATTTATTTGTTTGATAATTATTGCAGTTAGAATTTATTGTTTATTTATTATTGCATGAATAACTTATCTGGAATCTGGAGTTTTAATATGTTGTAATGGGTCGTTTAAAACTATAAGTAGTAGATTATTTCTATGCTTTATTGCACTCACATAATTCAAATAAAGTTGTACAAAGGGTAATATGAACTGGGTAATAAATTATACCCCTTGGTAAGACTGGTTGTCAGACGAATGCAAGCCGGGACCAACGGCTTATCGTGCTTTCCGAGGCACGGAGGAGTTTCGGTAAGTAAAGATGGTTACCCAGTCACGGACGGACCAACCTTGGCAAGCGTAGCTTAACCTGTTGGATCGACCCGTGTGGCTGTTAGTTATCACTTACCCATCAGCTCCTCAAAACTGCTTTGTACAGTCTGGTTATAAAATGAGGAAAAAGCCCATACGTCTTACTTTTAAATCATTTATTATTATCTTGGTAATCAGCCTACGTACCTATATAAATTATTGTTATCAAATAGATATCACTAACGTAGTTGAGCACGGATAACAGACCAATGCGGCGATAAATTATTTGAGATCCCATAAATCAATGAGATAACGGTATTGATAACATCGCTATACTTTCGATAAATTAAATGTAGGTACGAGTATACTACCTCTATCATAATTTATTAATGTTGACTCATTAGTGATTTAACTACATTAATAATCCATACTCCACACTAATATTATAAATTCGAAAGTAACTCTGATGTTACCTTTTCACTCGTAAACCCCTGAACGCAGTTCGATAGGCAAGGAGATAGTTAGCATCCCGGGGAAGGACATACTTTATATCGACACTGTTATGTATATTTATATCGACACTGTTATAGCGGAAGCTAGTAATATTATAAAGAGAAAAGATTTGTAGGTATTTTTATTTGTAGGTAATGAATACTTAAACTCAAAAACTTCTGGACCAATTAAAAAAGTTCTTACACCAGTAGAATGATATATTAGCAGTAGGTATTGATATATTATTAGGATAAAACGCGGGCGAAGCCGCTGGCGGAAGTTAATGTATGTATAAAATGCTGTTACCTAACTTATTATAAATAAATCAGGTCAGGTCAGGAATGAGGCACAAAAAAACTAATGTTACATTCAAAAGTTCTTAAACATAAATCAAGTGTTCATTGATAACTTATTTACTTAGTTACTAGCTAGCTACATTTAAATCAGCTTTCTAATTATTATTCATGAATGCTACTAACATTTGTTGCGAACTACGATCGGTATTTGAGTGAAAGGTCACCACGTGTTACTTTATAATTAACTACGTGTATGTCGGTAGCCGAGTGATTGAAAATTAAAACAAGAAAAGTGTCGTTTCCGTGGTGTAGCGGTTATCACATCTGCCTAACACGCAGAAGGCCCCCGGTTCGATCCCGGGCGGAAACATAGCTTTTTGTGATTTGATGTTTTGAATTAGCAGTCAATATGTTGCTTGATTTTGCAATTTACGTTTTTTTTTTCGCGACAACTGAAACTTCAACAAACTTATAATTTAACTATAGGCTTAAATACTTCCTATGAAATTAAAGACAACATTTTCAACATGTAGCCATAAACTACTTAGCTTCACGTAGCCCTTTTTCATTCAATTAAATTTTACGTGTCTTAAAACCAAGTTTCGGCCAAATATGTGGGTAGGTAATATTTTAAGAGCAGCTCCTGTCATCGGAAATCCGAAACTCAATTACATGGTATAGGGAGGGCGATGTATTTTGCAACCATGCTGCTAAAAATAGCACTGATTTTATCCATACTATTATAAATTCCAAAGTAACTCTGTCTGTCTGTATGTTACCTTTTCACGACTAAACCATTGAACGGATTTCGACGAAATGGCAAGGAGATAGATGGTATCCGGGGGAATTACACAGGCTACTTTTTATCGACATACCACGCGGGCGGAAGCTAGTAAACTTTAATTAGATAAGATACCAACATGAAGCACATATTTTCATCAATTTTGAATAAAAATAGCTTGAGTTGGATGGTAATATATACAACTGGTACCTTTAGGTAGAAGTGCCCAAGAAACCTCTCCTCTTTAACTTTTCTACAGACCGTACAAACCCAACTTTGCACAAGAGTAAAATACACAAATACAGGTACCCCAAAAGTATTTTTCCAGCTCCAATAAGCAATAAATACATACCAAAGAGGTCTGCATAGCCAATCAAGCATCAAAGCAAACAAATTTCTCCAAATTGGGGTACGCAACTACAATATGGAAAATCTATCGAAGCGGAAGGGACAGACGGAAATAGGCGGAAATACTCGAGAGTAGCCGAGAATAGCCGAAGTTGAAGTTTGAAGTTGTTTATTTTTTGACGGTACATTAAGTTTTGTGCATAGATTATAAATATTTGTGATTGAAAATTGGTCGGTCATGTTTTGGAGGGGTTTGGGGGTAGTTTAATTGTTTATTTGCTTATTTTGTTTGGTCTTGTGGAAAGAGGTGCTTTGGAAGTGGTTTTTAAGGTTTGTAAAGGTACAATTCCATAATCGACCGCAGGCGGCAGCAGCAGGTGACGTGTAACACCTGCTGCTGCCGCCTGCGGTCGAATGTGTGGCAACGACGTGTTGAAATACCTTCCGTGGCTAGCGACACGTCACATATAAGAAGCAGTTGACACATAGAAAGCAGTCAAATCGCGGCGACGCGTCGCCTGCTGCTGCCGCCTACGGTTGGCTACGGAATGGTACCTTTAAGTTCATCTCACTGAGACACAATTTCACCAAACTATTCTTAATGAGAAAATACAGATTCACCAATCTCATACAGCCCATAAACATCATTACCCGAATGTGATTTCGCACATACTAAAAACCAAAAACACAAACGCTCGCCATAAAAACAAAAAACCACTTCTAAAAACAATGAGTACCCCTCTAATTACCCCACCCAGTTTAGCCAAACACACAGTCCAACAAAACCTAAAAAGCTACCACAAACGGCTTTTTTATTAACCCGTAAGGAGAAATAAACAAGGACTTATCCGACTTATCCACATCACCACGCAATTAGTTGGCCACAAAACTTCGTAGAAAATGGCCTCTAAAATGAGGCAGTTGACCCACTGACCCTACGGTCACATTGGCCAGTTAAAGCTCTATGACAGATGTTTTCACGGCAAAAATTGCTATAGGACACGCATACACGCGAATCGCTAATAAATTGTCCAGTAACATTAAAAATATTCAGATGAACATACGCTGAAAAAGAGTGAAAAATTTAACAAGGAAAACGTACAGTGGGTAATTTTTTTCTGTTGATATTTTGTTAGGCTGTGGTCGTAATATACGGGAATGACCTTGCGTTGCGTGACAAAAGGAAATTGTACTCAGCGACCGAAAATAACTTAATTAAAAGGGTAAGATATCGCGTTACTTCCTTAGTATTTATACTCACACACAATTATTTACTCGTATTTTTTTATTTTCCCACGGGGTGTAATAAATTAAGTTTTTGTATCGCGTACGCTTTTCTGTAGGCATTGGCATGGTTTCCCTTTGAATGTTTTCCTTATAGAGTAGGTGCTTAGAAATTCAAACGAAATTAACACGAACAGAATGATCATGGCGCGTTCAATACAGTCAGTCCCTGTAGGTTTATTTGGGTGAATTTGTTTATAATTTACTGTTAACAAATTCCTAAATAGCCAAACTAATAATATAAATGCAAAAGTCAGTTTGTTTGTTAAGTTTTCACGCTACAACGGCTGAACGGATTAAGATGCAATTTGCCACATGGGTAGACCTTGACCTGGAGGAGAAGGACATAGGACATATACTTTTCATTCTGGATCGTAGACGACATCGCGACTCGCGGGTTACGGCTAGTATATTTATGAATCTGGAAATATGGAAAAACATTATAATTACTGGTTATGATTGCTTCTGCAATCTTTTTAACAATGGCAATGGCGCTAACAATTTGGGTAACAAAAAAATTCATAAATCTTTATTCAAATCAGGCGGAGAATCAATTTTGGTTGAGCAATGATTTCCTACGGCGTCATAAGTAGGTACCTATTTAGTTCACCATCCTAAATTCCCGCAACTCGTCAGCTACAAAACACAATGCCGAAAACCTCAAAAAACCTCAACTACCCTACAAATAATAAAAGCCGGACCACATGTCCTATCTCACGCATTGCACCCCATCTTGGGCTTTCTTTATTGATAAAAATGTTGCCTATCGAAGCATTTTGGGGCTGAATGCAGCGATTGCAACCAACTGATATGGAAGTTGGTATTTTGATTTTTTCCACTTGAATTGACGAAGGGTGGCTATGATAAGGAATGGCGGATGTAATGAACTTGGAGCGGTTTTCGGGGTTTATTTATTTATTTAATAGCTGCGCCCCGTGGTTTCAACCGCGTAAGTCTCGATCCCGTGGGAATATCGGGATAAAAAGTATCCTATGTCCTATTCCAGGTCATGGTCTACCCCTGTGCCAAATTTCATCCAAATCCGTTCAGCCGTTCACGCGTGATGGCGTGGCCAAGGGAAATAGGGATTCATTTTTATAAATATATATAAGATTTAAACTTTTCGCACTAAAAAAAGGTAGGTACTAAGGCGGACTTAATGCCTGAGGCATTCTCTACCAGTTAACCAAGGGTGGTGAAGAGATTAGATGGCAGGTGCTCTAATTGAGAGGAACAAAGAGAAAAAAAAACGGACCAACTTATTGTATTGTGGAATGTCAAGACATTCAGGACAGGACAATTTTAATGACATGCTGTTTCACATTATTATCTTTTCAGCAAATAGAAACTATACAGCACAAACATCTAATACACACTTTCGGGTCCGGTTGAAAACCAGCGGTCAGGCACTAGTTGTCTGGCATTTTGCTGAACTAGGCCTTTGCGCAGCCGTGAGGCACACTCCCTTGTTAATGTCCTACATCGTACTTTTATATTATTTGTTTTTTTTGTTTTTTAATTTAATTTTATCTGATGTGTATTGTATGCCTCTTAGTCTGTGCTGAATAAATGTATTTTCTTTCTTTTCTTTTCTTTCTTTCTTTAATAATTATATTAAATAGAAACTTGTTTGTTTAGCATTATACATACATTAGCTTCTTTAATAGTTAAATAGGTACATAAACTACTTATATAATTGAGGCCTGGAATTTACAAATGGGCTAAGTGCCAAAAAAGCAAAACCAAAATTTTGTCTTTCAAAAGTGCTATGTTGGGCAGCCATTTTAACATAAAGGTGCAAGTGTCTACAAAAAATTTTAGGCACCTAGCCCATTTGTAATTTCCAGGCCTCAATTGTAGAGTTTCAAATAAAGCATTGCACGGGTAACAAAATCCTCTATTTCCTTTTTGTTGCCATGTTTTTTGCTCCACGTTTTGAATTTGAATTTTATACCACAGTTAGTACTTTGTAGATTGGCAGCATTAACGTGATCCTGTTAACGTAAGTACGTATGGAATGTGAAGCGTAATCAACACCATTCGTTCTTAAAGCACAAATAGGCGCGACAAGCGTTGCGCTGCCTGTTGCGCCCGCGATATCGCGCCAGATTGCACGAGGCTTAATCGCTTCCACTTGTAACTTGTACCAAAACCAAAGACGAATTTTCATAAGCCAAGGGAAACAGCCGGAAATTTTATTTTCGATTCGATGTCCAATAAATAGCTTGTTAGAATCAGCCCTATTTGACGAGTGGTATGTCACAGGGTGCGTTTGGGGCGGTTTTACTGCGTAGGGGCTGTAAAACGATCTACAAAATAGTTGTGCAAAGGAAATTGGATGTTGATATTCATTTTTTGAAGAAATTGCTACTGAAATTTCTCAAAATTTTAAGCCAAGCCTGCCTCACCCCATTAGTTTGAAGGCGAATCTTTTAAAATTCTCTGGTCACTTATGAACGTCATTAAATAAGTCCAAAATGTTCTTAATTACAAAACTAAGTTTCCACAAATGATGTTTTCAGAATTTAAGTAAAAATAGTCTTTGAATAAAATTCTTTGGTCCGTATCAATTATTTACTGACGTAGGAAAGTCCATACTTACCTTATCATGTTTGTACAAATATTTTTCTAGTATTGAAGTAAACCTTCATTTAGTAATAATGTCCGATAATCCAATAGACCTTACAGAATGAAGTAAATAAAAGAAAGAAAAAAAAATGAGTTTATTTGCGGCAAACATGACGCTAAGGTCTATTATTGATCGAAGCTAAGAAAGGACAAATACACGAACAATAACAAAAAGGCTCGTGCAAACTGGCGCGATATCGCGGGTGTGACAGGCAACGCTACCCTTGTTGCGCCCGCGATAACGCGCCTGTTTGTGGGAGTGTTGTTTAGTTTTGGTATGATCAGAAAATATTTTTCCAGAATTTAAAAAATAATGTGAAGACCATAGAAAAATAAGCTGTCTAACACAGAACTCTGCAGGTGAAAGAAAATAAAATTCTAGTCTACTAGCACTACCTATCTTTTTCACAGCGTTAACGAGCAAAGCCACGGGCGCTGCTAATACGGTAATTGAATTTTATGCTCAATTACCGGCTCTTGAACGAGGTTTAAGCTTCATAACTACTGCTCTCAATTCTTTATTAGCTCACTAGAAATGTTAACGGTGTTATAACACATAGTTTATAGCTGTTTTAGGTAAGTAACTAGAGTTTAATTTAATGAATTACCTGATGAAGATTCCTGATGGGAATTCCATTGTGATGTAAAAAAGATTGATCTTGCAATTTCAATTTTAGGTGTATTGTACGAACGTAGAACTTGAATTAGGAATTGCTAGCAGGCTAACAGAAAAAAAAAACAACCGACTTCCATTAAAAAAACACAAAAAATTCAAAATAACTTTAATTTCGGAAGTCGTTAAATATACAAAAAAAAACAACATACAGACGAATTGAGAACCTCCTCCTTTTTGAAGCCGGTCAAAAAAAAAATGCAAGACATCGCTTCGGTCGCTGTCATTGCTGTCAGTTAGATTACTGAAAATCTGACTAAAAAAGTGAGGATAAGGTCAGATGGAAAATTAGAACCTAGATACTCGTTCTTATACCTGGGAATCGATCAAGGCTAGGACATTAATAACTATGTATTAATTATTTATTATTGTATAAAAATACATTACAAAAAATAATTCAAACACTTCAAAATATACAATGGGCAAAATATCGCTTTCCGCAATCTTTTCCAGGCCTTGAAATGGACAGTGATTTGCCTGGACATAAAATGGGGCTGTCGTTGGTCCAAATAATAAGTATACAATATACTAAAATAGATACACAGTATAGACAAACCAACATAGGTACTTGGCACCAGGTGTTAATGATTTCCATGTAATTATATAATTGATGTAGGTATATCTTCCAAATATTTGTAAACCATTTTTTAAAAGAGTAACGGTGGAGTTTCTTACCCAATCTTCTCCATACGAAAACTACCTTTTGGAAGGGGCAACTAGAATCAGTTCTATTTATATTTATTTTCTATGTATTTGACGTTCAAAAGTGCCTACTTGAAATAAATTATTTGACATTGACTTTCCACTTGATATAATTTCGCCTTGACTTCTGCCACCCGGTTTTACACGCAATCTTAAACCAAACCTATTAATTTTAACATGACCCCATCACTTCCCGATCATCGTAAAAATATCAATAGAGCACTAAGGCTGCCATTAACCGGGTTAGTGCCCGGACGTAAATCAGTTGAAGGTCGTACAACATACGACCGGGTTGATACATCGCCGATACAGGCGGGCACGTGATTTGTGTGGCAACTGCTTTAGGGCAAAGATGAGGGTGCAGAAGTGGCATTTGTAGATAGGATTTTGGTTGATTTGGAGGTTTTTTAGAGGTCAAAATTTGCACAATTTACACAAGCTTTATTTGAAGAAATATCCGTCAAACCCCGTAGTGTCCACAGACGATATTAGTCCTTTATTCGGTAGAAATAGACATTTTAACAGCGTGACTTGATCGTCGCTTTTAACTTTTGATATGCATTAATAAATCGAACAGATTACGTGTGACTCCGGATTTTTAATTTGTCTGTCTGTGGTGTCTTGTTTATACCTTTTTAGTCGTAGTTGGGTTTTAGTTTTTATTACTTTAATTTTTTTTTAAATTCTTTTGGGGTTATAATATATATATTTTTGAAATGTGCTCATTAAGCCCTTTTATTTGATACCCAACATGGTACGATTAAACGATATTTATTTTTTAGTTCCTTACTTTATGTGCTCTAGGGGCGCCATTTTTAATTTAATGTGACGTCACATAGCCTATAACCAGGGGACGATCAAGACGCTTCCAACGATATCTCATTTGTCAAATTGTGATGAGTGATTTAGAAGATAGGAGGGAACAGATGAACATTCAAACATACATACCTACATACATACATACTGGTCAAAATCATAACCCTCCTTTTTTCCGCCGTAGTCGGGTAAAAAGAATTAAACAGAAGCCCATCTTCCAAGTAAGCAGATTGTAGTTCGATCAGTCAAGGCACAAAAATTTCAAAAGCTAGAGCTTCAGAAGTATAGGGTCACTCAAGTAATAATTTGAGAAGGTAAAATATTTCAAACAAAACCTTTTACGTAATGGATGTTCTTTGACCTTCAGTGGGTATTCCCAAAATGTCGAACGTCGTAAAATAATATCATTCTATATTTCTTCCTTATCTTAGCAACGTACTAGGAATTGATTCTGGTAGAATTTCCCTGAGGGCAATCATTGGCGGATATCTACGTATGAAGGTAACAATTGGGTTGTGTCGCTGTTTTTGATATCTATGTGATTGATATTTGGGTTTGTAATAAATTATTTGAAGTGGTGATCACTTAGTTCATTTTACAGTTTTAATCAAGAAAAAAAACACAGTCTATTTCATAATATGCAACAATCACAGCACACATATAGATAATAAATTGAAACTTTTCCAAATTAAATTCTAATTAACTGCACTACCTACGTTGCTGACGGACTAGGTACAGTACAACTATGTTCTTGATGTCCCTCGACAAAATTAAACTATAAACATAACAATCGAAACGATGAAATTTAGCACACGGCTCGACCACGAAATTGGATTAGGACAATATCGGAAACTTTTCATCCTAGTAGCACGTTTGTTATGCTTATAGTTTAAGTTTGCCGAGAGAATTAAGAACATAGTTGTGTTGTTAGGTAAAAAATACTAACAACTGGATGATAAAATCTGAGACGTTTCTACCAGCAACCTCATTCACATATCAAGGTGTCGAGGTTATATACAGTCATCTAATCTTGGACTGGATGGCTTTATTTTGCCGATGGATCCAATAAGGCACTTATTCCAGTAAAATGCGCACTTCGTGATCTCTGACGATGGTGGCAACTCAATTTTAATGGTGGCAACTCGTTCAAATTATGAATTGCTTTTGTGTCAAATTAGAGGAATTGCTAATGACAGCTGGGAATAGAGGATATGAATTACTAATGTGGCCGTTTTAGGCCCCCTGACGTACCCTTGAACATGATACCTACAATAAATTTTAAACAAATTCTTAATGTGTAGGTAGGTAAGTATAGGTCAACGCAACGGATTTTCAAGTACATTTTTCAAAATTTACGTTAAAGTAGGCCATTTTATTCCGTTTTCGCGGCCGTTACCACGCTCCCAAATCACGTAGGCTTCAAACAAAAATATGTGAGCGTCATGTATCAAATAAAATGATGGGCGATTCTGCTTCGGAATCACGCCACGGATATTTATTTGGGAAATACGATATATTTACGACACTATTTGGTTTGTTTTCTTGAATGTTTTTTGTGAGAGGGATAGGTTAGGTACGAGTACAGTCGAAAAAATTGAATAAGCTTATTTTCTTACAGACATTCTAATACAATTAGGTCGACATTCGCGTAAACATCGTTTCCTTGGTAACGAATTTGTCATCTGCCATCTTTGTTATTTTGACGGTTTCAAACAAACGATTTATCGTCAAAGTGGGTCATGATTCACTTAGCCTGACTGTATACCTATTGGTGATATTTTAACTTTGGTAGAATTAAAACTGCTGCTTAAATACAAGTACCTACTCGTATTACCAACTTGGTTGGCAGTACATAGCAGGTGGACGCATCACACGGCTACACATCAAGCTATACATTTCCAGTTTAAGCTGACCTCGCGTTGTACGGAAATCCTATACAATGCGAGATCAGCATAAACTGGAAACTTATAGCTTGATGTGTAGCCGTGTGTACGTAATTAATGTAGGTATAGGTAGGTATTTCCACCACCGGATCTTACATAGAATGGGCCATTTGATGCATTTTGACATTCAACAACATGAATTGCGATATGTACCTAGGGACTTTGTCGAGCAGACCAATTATTAGGGTTCCTTCAGTACCTACCTTATTTACTATGGGTCCGATGTCCGTCCGCGTAAGTACCAACTTCCTAGTTTCCTACAGGAGGACCACAAAGCATGTGTTTCTACTTTCTAGCCAAAAATACCTACACATGTCTAAGAAAACGCAACAGAGTAGTTTCGTAAGCAAATAATACCTATCTATTATCTCAAATTGCCTTCAACCCTCGCAAATCAAATCATCTTAAATCTGCGTCCAGCGCTCGGTGTGGCAACACGTCGTGTTCTGGTTTCCAATTGGTCAATCGTCATCCTGAGGATGCCTCGTTGAGAGGTGAAACACGTGTCGATTTCTTACAGGGTTTTTATGACTCTTGAAGAATAGTTAAAGCGGAATAGGTTACTAAATACAGGGTGTTAGGGTAAACACCGTTATCCTTGCAACCAGTGGTTTGGTTTCATTTATAGAACGTAAAATCAATGGAAAATTACAACTTTTTTTTTATTTTTTTTAGTTCTAAATTTTACCACAAGAGACGCAAGTTCGTTGCCCTATGCGCTAGGGCAACGAACTTGCGTCTCAACACGGGCGGGGGGTACGGGATGTGACCTGACCGGCAGCGAGCGCGATCCCGCCCTTAGTCAGTCAGCTGTTTCGCTAGCAAGCACGGTGTCAGATACAAACTTTTTTAAATCTTTTAATGAAAATAACGTTTTTTTTTTGTTGTGTTCGGTCATTTGTTTTTATATTTAAGTCAACTACCCATGGTTTGAATGACAAGAGTGTTTACCCTTACATCCTGTATATCTGTCTATTGTATCTTGTATCTCAAATTGGCCTTATTGTGACAGATCATGCTGTCATTGCCCCCTGCTGGCTGGTCGCCGCCGTCAATTTATATTGCTAAACGGAACAGCTCTTAGGGAGGGGACGTCGTAAGTAGTTTACATAGTTGAAGGAATATCTAACTTTATTACTACTACATGATACTTCCATTACAGTGGATGCTTTAGACATTTTGCTATAAGTATTTCTCTCTACTTTTATTGCTAAGTTAAATTCACGGGTAGCTGGGTACTCATCCCATTCATAATACCTAAAGTACATACATAGGTAACGTCTTATTGAAATTGAAAGCTTTTGTACCTAAGTAACAATAGACCTTACATTTTGACGATATAATTATGCGAACATGTAGGTACGAAACAGCTGTTTTTTGTTCGCGATTTCAGAGTTGGTTCCATAGTGAAAGTTGTTCATAATGAGTACCTACAATGACCCCTTAAGAGAATGCCCATGAATTTAATTTCACCTTGTAGGTATATGTAGGTAGTAAAAGCGTCTTCATCCATCCATACATTGTAGGTACCTACTTCCCTATGATAAATAGTGATGCCGTGAACGATATTTAGCGTCACGTTGAACATTCTAAAATCGCCCATAAATTCAATAAAAATATAGGTAAGTACTCTGGAAGAAATTCAGAACAAAAATCAAACTTAAAACCCAAATCAAAGGCTTTGATTTGTGGCGAGTAGTGCCATCTACCAATGATAATACGATTACTGTAAACAAATAGTATGATATTGCGCTACTAGATGGCGCAACTGGGTTTCCCATTGAGTATGAAAAAAAAGTTATTTCTGGTGAGCATCTTCATTTTATGAAGTGCATCAGTTTATGTATTAATTATAAATAATAATTAAGGAAATAAAACTATATAATCAATTTCAGATACCGATAATTTCTAGACGTTTTTCGCAACGTCATATCAAATTCTGAACGAATTAGTAATACCACTCACTTATATAAATCTCCTTTTTGTTTTGCTTTGTTTGAAATCAGTGCATAATTTTAGATTATTTTAAACTTTAGAATCCAGAAAATAGCACAAATTAGGTTATGGATTAAATTATAACAATTTAATAGTAACTTGTAATTATTTTAAATACGGAAAGGATTTAAAAAAATCCCCGTTTGAAGGAAACATATTAAAGTCTGGCAACATAGTTGTGACGTTAGTAAACTAATTGTTTCAGTATTGATCGGTTTTATTTGCGAAATTATTTATACAAACACTTGTCGCTTCTCGGCGCAAACATCATCATGCATCATTATTGAAGCAACGCGGCAGTATATCAAACGTTTGTCATAAAACATTCTGTTGTAATTCGTCAAGTGATAAAATCGTGAAAGTTCGTAATTCGCATCTTGTTGGAATATTGTGCGCCAGTGATTTTAATTTTAAATTTTAATTCGATTTTTAAATGATGGATAAAAAAATACTTTTTATAGTATTTGCCACGCTCGGTTGCGTTTTATTGGCATCAGCACTTGAAGTCGATAGTTATGATTTTCTGATGCCTAATGTTTGGCCTCACAAGGTAAGTACGCGCCTACAGAATTTATTTAAGTATTCCCTTAATCGACACAGTTAATTAAATACAAGTTGTTTTGTTAACATCTGTTGTGTACTTAATTTGTTTCACTTACATAACTTTTATTTAGTAATTCTTCAACTGATTTACTACTTAATTTAAAATTTAATTAAATTTTGGGTATGCTGAGCAGAGAGATGCATATTTATTGAAGTAAGTACCTCATCATCTACCTAGCCTTTTCCCGTCTATATTGGGGTTGGCTTTCCAGTCTAACCAGACGCAGCTGAATAGTTAATTACCTACTGGTGTTTAAATATTTTTCAATTTAACTTCACCGAGAGTAAGTAATAAATCTCAAAAAATCATGTTACTTTTTAGATAGATTTCTCAAAAAGAAACATATCAGGTAGAAGAAACAAGAGAGCAACAATAATAATATTATGATTTTATATCTGACTAGCTGCGCCCCGCGGTTTCAGCCACTCACGTCTCGATCCTGTGGGAATATCGGGATAAAAAGTAATAGAAGTCCTATTCCAGGTCATGGTCTACCCCTGTGCCGAATTTCATCCAAATTAGTCCAGCCATTTCAGCGTGAAAGCGTTTCAAGCAAACAAACAAACTTACGTTCGCATTTACATATTTGTTCGGATTAGAAAATTAGGTTCAGTGAGCCATCACATAAACATGCAATTCTAAAAACTAATGAATTTAAATATTTTTAACATTAAAGTTGCTCATCCTTTCACTGTGCAATGCAGTTATTATCACAAAAAAACATGCTGATCATGGTCTTGGTTGTATAAAAAAACTATCTGTTTATTTGAAGTTTTCCAAAATAACAATTTTCTTTAACAGGTTTGTTAGAATGCTATGTACCTACTACCAGGACCTAATTCTGTTGTCTTTATGTTTTTTGTATCATATTTCGTGATCACCTTATCACCTGATGTTAAGTAGTACTTAATGCGGTTTATAAAATATGTAATAATGTTGTTTTACATTCTGATTTTTGGACTAAGTACAAATCTTTCAAAGTGTCTGGTAACTGCTGTATTTTGAATATTAAAAATTATATTTTGGATATCAGGTATGCATAACATAACATCACGCCTTGTTTCCTCGAAAGGTTTGGCAGAGGAGTACCCATAGTAGGCACACCCAGGTGTCAAGAACGCATTCTCTCAACGGCCAGACTGTAAATTATAATAAGTTTCTTACGTACATTTAAGTAAGTACTTCAATTTGAAGTCATCAAGTTGGGCTAAGTTTTGCATTAAATAAATCCTACTAATATTATAAACGCGATAGTTTGTGAGGATGGATGGATGGATGTTTGTTAGTCTTTCACGCAAAAACTACTGAATGGATTTGGTTGAAAGGCACACAGCACTGATGGTTTATAGCCTGGATTAGAACATAGGATACTTTTTCCCGATATTCCCACGGGATCGGGACTTATGCAGGTGAAACCACGGGGTGCTGCTAGTAGTTGAATAAAGAGTTTGTTACCTTTTGACTTCCAAATATTAAAAGGTAAGTACTTAATACTTAGGTACCTATAATTTTCCTCATTTTGTGACAAATATCATTCTGTAAGTAAGTTATGTATTTATGTAAGTAGTAAGTTTTATTCATCACATCTTCAAACCATAGGTGGTTAGACTGGAAGCTGACTCCAACATTGGGAAAAAGCTAGGCAGATGATGTTCTAAAAACCATTGGCAATGCTGCTTCTAGGCATTGCTCCTAGGACTGACATGTCGAATAGTAGGGGAGGCAATGATGCTAAATGGGGATTTACTCGAGTGTCGTTGGGATCTATTGGATTGTGAAGATTAGATGCTAAAAAGAAAAAAAGGTTATGTGAAGTAGGTATACCCTTTCACTGGTGGGGGGAGCGTCTATGGTAGCGGAGCCCTAGCGGGGATTTCGGGAGTTACTCGAGCGCGGCAGAATAACATACGGGGGGCAACCTTGTACCTTGTGAAGTACTCCCACCATACCTGAGCCCTGTACATAGGGGCAAACGCCTAGGGCAGCCGATCAGATTAGTAAAAAAAAATCGATCGTTAGAAAAACTCGAGCGCGTCAGATTAAGGTAAGGTAAATGCATAAAAGTGTGCATTTCAATAATCTGACAATTTAAGCGTGAAATAAGGAAATGGGAGAGTTTTTACTAATCTGATCGGCTGCCCTAGGCGTTTGCCCCTATGTACAGGGCTCAGGTATGGTGGGAGTACTTCACAAGGTACAAGGTTGCCCCCCGTATGTTATTCTGCCGCGCTCGAGTAACTCCCGAAATCCCCGCTAGGGCTCCCCTACCATAACCAAATATAATGTAGTAAGTAAGTAAGTATTAACACCGCTACCTTTCCTGTCAGCCATAAAGGCGTGATGTTGTTATGTGTTTGATATTAGGCTAGAGTTCAATATCACCAGTTCTATATCAGATTGTGATTATAAATTATATTAAATGCAACCACTTCAGCTTTATCACAGTATATGAAAGCCTCATTTGTTGATAAGAAAAGGTCATTATGTGCGTAGGTAAGTGCGGCCTACGTAAAAATTGGTCGTTATTGCATTTATCGCTGGGATCAAACGGCTAGTTTCAACAAGATTACTTAGGTATGTAGGTACTCCGTACTTACATAGCTTTTCTCCGCGATAATCTTGCATACCTACCTAGGTATAATCAATTATGGATTGGAGTCGCTTTTCGTGTCTGACCACGCTGTTCTTTCAAACTTCACAAACTGATTTTGATGCGGTTTTCAACAACATTTGTTTTTTTTTTGGCATGCCCATTTAAGCTGGATTCCTGAGGCCGTTGGCAAAGTGACATTATATCAGCGATAACGATGATGGAAAAGACAAAAATGTACTTATAGGACTGGCATAAGCTATCAAAAAGATTATGTCAATCCTGTTGAGTCGTTGTAGAAATGCGATACCTACGCTTTCGAAGCGATTGTCACTTGTCCAGGCCCTCTGGACTTGCTAGCCTTAAGATAGGTGCCTTCTGATAGGTATGGCTTCTTGGTAAAAGATATACGTATCCCGTATATATTCGGAATTCGAAAGAGAACCTACGTTCCAAATCAGCGCCGAATCTCAAGGTCAAATCCGTACGCTTGTACCAAATTGGGACGTCCGTACTAAATATTAACGAAGGTCGGTACGTTGGAAGGTTAGGTGTTAGTTTCGTCTTGCTGAATTTTTTACCATCCAGCAGATATCGGCCAAATTGCGCGTCGGTAGATAACCCCTACCGCCTTTTGCCCTTGGAGTTTTTTCGGCCTAAGTTAAGCAGTATTTCGCAGTGCTTTTTAGTGTGGCGGTCTCTTAGTAGAATAAAAGATGCATTGGACTGGTCACGTCTGGCGCATCCTGGAAAAAAAAGTCCAGAAAGAAGGACAATCCGGCTTGCTGCCTACTAGCAAGCCGGATTGTTCTTCTTTTTTTTTTTTTCGTCTCTATGGTAGTCTTCTTCTTTGTTTATAAATATAATACACTTCTCATCAGCTTACGTTTTTTTGACATATATTTATTCCTATTATATACACATTTTTCTGATAATCCTTACAAAACATAAACTTGCAAGGTGTTTCGATTTTTCTGATGAGAAGTATATATAAAGAAAGAAAGAAATAAATAAATTTTATTTGCTTTGGGCATCCTCATGATTCGATAGTGATACAATGCCGCCAGCGGCACTCTATACACTGCCTTATTTTATTACGTATACGAGTAAAAATGAAAGCCCAATCAGGATCAATAATTTCCAATCGTTGATAACATTGAATGAAGCACTCCGCTGGGTCTATTTATAGCCTCAACCTGGTTTTATCCAGTATCCGATCTTTAGTTTGTGATAGTAACTATAACATAACAGTTGTTATGTTACATTTCCATTAAGGCTTATTAAATTTTAAAGTTGATGTTTAATTTAAAAAAAAAGCAATTTAGGGCCTATGGTCGACCGTGCACTTCAAAAAGTCCTGTTTGTTTTTAAATACGGGATTCCATCAGATGAATCATGTAAACCAATATTTAAAAAGCTTGGTTTGCTACCATTGCCTTCAATATATGTGTATGAAGTATGTATGTTTGTACAGAAACATAGAGAACTGTTCAAAACAGCTGAAGATGTATGTTCACGAAGTCGGCGTGACCAATTCAGGCTGGTACTAGACGAGATGCCCCGGTGTGCTAAATATAATAAAAACTGTGTAGCTTTGTGTGTGCGTATATTCAACAAATTACCAAATACGTTTAAAGATCTAAATTACAGACTTTTAAAAATTAAATTGTATAACTGGCTGAATGAAAATAGTTTCTATAGTGTTAAAGAATTTCTCGAACATAAACTGTAATGTTGATACTATAATTTTGCATGCTTTAATATTAAGCAAAACATGATTGGACTCAATTTGTACTGTAACAACTTTTAATACCGTGTTTCCTGCAAATAAATATTATTTATTTATTTATTTTTATTTAAAACAATTCCTACTTACACCCAAAAATTATAGGTTTCACCAAAATCCACATACTTAGGCTACGCAGACAATTTCATTCAAAATTTTCCCTTCACGTCGCATCGCAAAAATCAGCGACGGTACCCTAAGATTTTTTCTGCGTTGCGAATTCGCATCGCAGTTTTGTGTACACACGGCTACACATCAAGCTATACATTTCCAGTTTATGCTGATCTCGCATTATATAGGATTTCCGTACAATGCGAGCTCAGCTTATACTGGAAATGCATAGCTTGATGTGAAGGCGTGTGTACAAGCCCTAAAACTGGTGCTGTTGACCTTACCTTTTAACATCCTTCGGAAAATTTTTACTTTTTCGTTCATTATATAGTTAAGTATATACTTACTTAAGTTATTAAATTGGCTTTCCAACTTGAGCAAAATGATCTCCTTTTTGTCCTTCGCAAAACAGAAATTTAAATGAATTTAGCGCCCGCATGTCGCATGTTATGTACAATTTCGGTGACAAAACACGTGTCCGTGAAAGTAGAATTCGATTAGTAAACAGTTTACGTACTTACAAGATTGTTATCAAAAGGTACCTACACTATTGGAGGCGGTGACCTCTCGCGTCTGGCCCTGGTCCAGGCCATGGTACGGAGCGAGAGGGCATGGGAAGCAGTCACCTCCTTCTGCGAAGCAGTAATGCTCGCGAAGGGGGAGGCGGAACGCGTGAGGAAGAGGCAAAGTTTGCGCCCTCACGGCCCTAACCGTCGCCGTTGGAGACGCCCTGGGCGTCGGGAATCCCAGGCGGATTCCCGGCCACCATAGGCGCGGGCTTGCGGACGGCGAGCAATTGGTAGCTTGCCGTCCGATTAGGACAAGGCCCGGGTCGATGGCGCGTCGTGTTCCACCCGCGCCTCAAAGAGATGTCAGCACAATTGGTGGGGTCCGCTAGGACCGATGCCTGTCAGGGTTGCGGGTTAGTCCGAAAGGGATACCGGGACCTTGGCAACAGGCAACTGAAGGACCCTGCCAGGGTTGCGGGTTAGTCCGAAAGGGATACCGGGACCTTGGCAACAGGCAACTGAAGGAACACGGGTGGGTTTTAGTCAGTAAAAGTCTGACACGCCCTTCCGCTCCACCCAGAGCGGGAGAAGTCATTGGATGATTTCCCACCCTCAAAAAAAAAAAAAAAAAAGGCATCTGAAGGAACACGGGTGGGTTTTAGTCAGTACCTAAAAGTCTGACACGCCCTTCCGCTCCGCCCAGAGCGGGAGAACACATTGGACTCTCAAAAAAAAAACAAAGTTACCTACACTACCTACCTATAGGTACGTATCTATGAGGTAGGTACCTAAGTAGAATATAATTCCATGAGAATTCCAAACATTCCTATGATCAGAATATGTAACATTTTTCTTTAGAAACAGCCCCGTTGTTATACTGGAAATCTCAAAGTTTCAATCGCATTTTGCCGTCAGTTCTCTTGGAAACGTACGATAACATCCAGATTTGACCTTTTGTTATGTTTCGCGAAGCGAGCCACACCCCACCTGCATTTTTCTAAAGGTCACTCTGAGTGCTCTTAGCTCTCCCTGTGCCATTTTTATATTGACTAAGTTGTAAGACCTATGTTTATGTTGTTGTTCAAAAGTTTTTAATATACATAAGTATTAGCATTATTCTATTAAGAAGGAAAAAAGCAATTTATACCTACCTACTTCGTTCTGGTTATTCCAGCGGTGTATTTACATAACAAACATATGCATTGTGTTATCTAAACTAGGTTTGTAGATGAGTGTGATGATAAAAATATGATGAAACAACTGCCCATTGATTGTTCAAGAGATAGAAGTATTAACCTAATTAGCATGTAAGTGCAACATACGTGAGACAAGATACAATATATTTTCTACTAGCTAGTTTCCTAGCCTAGATTTTCTCGTTAATTGAGTCAGGCGTGACATAGCGAAATGCATTCTAAAATACAATAGACGTACATATATTTAGTAACTAACCTATTCCGCTTGTCTTATCTATTCCTCAAGAGTCATAAAAAAAACCCCTGTAAGAAATCGGCACGTGTTTCACCTCTCGGCGAGACATCCTCAGGATAACGATTGACCAGTCGCGAAACCGAACACGAAGTGTTGCCACGATGAGCGCTGGACGCAGAGAGATATAGATTAGATTTTCTCGGTCAAACTACCTACATTTAATTTCATTTGTATGTAAAATATGTGTAAAAAAATCAAAATGTAAGTATGTATAAATAGGAATAAATATCACATTCTTTTTTGTTACAGGATGAACTCTACCTATGCACGCCCATCAGGATTTCACCTCACAGCAATTACTACATAGGTTTGTATCTTGTTCACCTATCTATCAACTTTAAACTAAGTAGGTAATTTCCAGCTTCTGAAAGCGTCTTTTTAACCTACACGATGCGTACACGCAGCACGACTTACCAGAGACCAAAGGAGTTCCAATGAACAACTAATGCAGAATCTTCATTTACTTAACTGAAAGAAGTTTCGTCGTTTAACTGTCTATTAAATGAAGATTCCTGCCTGCCTGTCAAAACCTTGGGTGCTAACCCAAGAATTTGACAGGCAGAAATATCTTTGTGGTCAGTTGAAGACAATTATGCTCTCCATAGTTGTTTAATAAGGTAAATCAGATCTTCTAATTTACTATAATATAGCGTCTGTCTGCAGCAGTACAGTACCATCCATTTTAGGATAGGCCAGCTGCCTTATGCAAGGAAAAAATCAATTTCTTCTCTAAACTTGTGACTTTATTACGAACTTAAGGCCCAGCAGCACAGCTATTCGTGATTGCAGCTGTTCACGACGGAATTCCCCGAGCTACCTCGCAATTTATAAGCTTGTCATCCGATATCATGTTATAAATGTACGCGACTCCCTTGATACCGAGCTTCTTTCTTAGTGCTAAAGTTTCTAAAAATAACTTGATGTCGCACGTTACTAAGGTTTTTCTAGAAAAAAGATCTTTGTGGTCAATGAAGACAAGCTCTAGTTTAATATTTTTTGCCCTTGGAAACCTCCGCCTCTGTTTTGTGTCCAAAATTTCACTAGAGGTCACTCCACGATACTTCGGTGAGGAACCTCTAGTGCACCCTGGTAAGGCAGTCAGCTCCGCTCTTACGTCATTGACTGGATATTTTTTGCCACAATAAATGATGTATTTTCTTGAAGTTCGTCGATACGAGTGAAGACCTCTGAAAACGCTCACTAAACTAAATGTTTGTTTCAGTGGGATTTGAACCGAACGCCACCATGCATACTGCTCATCATATGCTACTGTATGGGTGCTCGGAGCCAGGGTCAAACGAATCTGTTTGGTAAGTACAAGAAGAACGGACTTAACTTAAATAATACGAGATATATTTTTCCCTACTGGCCCTCATCTTAATTAGCCTATAATGTTCCAACTACTGGGAGAAAGGCTTCCTCTGTGAAGCAATACATGTTGGTCATAGCTCGCCGAGCTAAGGCAACCAACGTATAGACAGCCCATTTGTCTAGGCTCACCATTGCTCGTCGATCATCGCCTAGCTGGCCGACTGCAGGCGAGTGCCAACGTGTAAACGGTTCGTTAGGCGTGGCTTGCCACCACTCGGAATCGCTCGCTACGACTCGTCTGACTTCGGAACAGTGTCGGATTTTCAGCTCAAATCAAAGGCGCTCGCCTGCCCACGATGATTACAACATGTGGATAGCTCCACAAAAACTCGTGAACATTGGCAGTTGGCATTGGTCTCTTCCGAACTTGATGAACATGTAGACCGCAGCACTCGCCTTGTATCACTTTGCCTACGCTAGCGTTGGCTGAGGTTTGGCCAACATGTATTGCCGGCTTGAGAGGGACTGGTCCTACATTGGCACAAAGAGAGAAAATTGAAAAGCAGACACCGACTTCCGAAATTAAAGTTATTTTTAACTTTTTTGTGTCTGTTTTTTGAAGTCGGTTGTTTTTGACAGTTCAACAACATTCATTCATATTTACGTTGTCTCAGCAGATTTCTTTTTCAAACTTATGAAGCAATTTGTTTCAAACCGATTCAGATTGTGATTGATCGTGTATTACGAAATTAGGGTGCTGTATCTAGGTATTTAAGAAATGAGATGGATCCTATATTCCTGTCATACAAAACGGAGCGTAACATCGTCGCTTAATTCATTCGTGTAATAAACTTTACATCAATTTCTTATTAATAAACACGATAATAAAATCGTTATTATGGTTTGAATTTTATGTAACGAATTAAATTACGTAATGTTAAATTACCTGGTTACCGACGATAACGAAACATCAAAATAAATTAAATTTCAATATCTTTTCCCTAAGCACGTGTCTAGCGTATAACATTTATTACCTAATACTTACTTACGTATAATTTTGCCAACGTGTGACAACCAGTCTTACCAAGGGGTATCGTGTTACCCAGTAACTGGGTTGTGGAGGTCTGTTAGGCAGTCGCTCCATGTAAAATACTGGTATTCAGCTGCATCCAGTTAGACTGGCAGCCGACCCCAACATAGTTGTGTAAAGCCTCGTGCAAACTGGCGCGATACCGCGGGAGCATTAAAGGTTCCCACAAACAGGCGATATCGCGGGCGCGACAAGGGTAGCGCTGCCTGTCGCGCCCTGGATATCGCGCCAGTTAGACGAGCCTTAAGGCTCTTACATACTGGGGCGATTAGTCGCGCGACGCGACGCCGCAACGCCACATTGTTCGCCGTGAAGTTTTCTCAGAAATTGTTTCGTTAAAATTCGCGTCGCGCGGCGAATCGCGCCAGTATGTAAGAGCCTTTAAAGGATTAGCAGATTTATGTACCTACATAATAATTTTGTTGGTTCAATTGAGATGGATGACAGAATCATGCGTCCTACAGATTTTTTATGTACGGCTTTTGAACTAGATCATGATCAGATCATGTCAGTCCTAAACAAAGAACTGTAGGTACACTTTTCAAATACGAGTCCGCGCCATCACTGATGTACATTTGACGAGGCGCTTTTGTGCATAATTTATGTTATTACATCACATTGCATTTAAAAAAATGTAGTTCCACAATTTTCCGCCGGCCTTTCGTGGCGCGCAGTCTAGTTCTAGGTATTGTCAGATGACAATTACCGGAAACATAATAGCAATAAAGTCTCAAGGCTTGCCTCAATATTGCATAGTTTTCGCACGATAGCGTAATCATGACGTCAAACTAGATGTTGACAAAACACAATAACACACCGTTGGGTAACGATACCTAACACCTACAGACGAAATGATATGACCTAATTCATATCCTGCAGTCGCAACCTTTAAGGCTCCGGCAGATAGCCGCGACGCGACTCTAGTAGAACAATTTCAATGAAAACTTCATGGAAATTGTTCTACTGCCAGAATCGTTTCTCAATTAATGTATGTAAGGTATGAATGTCGATGCATCGACAGTTAGTAGTTTAGTACATCTGCATAAAAGCTGTAGAGTGTAATTTAGCTTGTTTATGAACAAATTCATCGCTAATGTGCTACTTGGGTGGCTATAAGAGTAGGGGAAGACCAAAGAAACGATGGATGGACTGTGTGAAAGATGATATGGCTAGAAAGGGGGTGACTACCGAGATGACGGGTAATAGAGAAGTACTTATGGAAGAAAGGGGCATGTTGCGCCGACCATAAATAAATTAGGATAAGGGCAGGAGAATGACGAAACGCGTCGCAGTGTCGCGTCGCGCCCGTCTGTGGGAGCCTTTAGCCGTAGTTTAGAATCTTAGATAGCACATCTATAACGCGTTAAACAAGCGCACTGTTGAATTCTCAACCATCGGCTCAGCGCAGAGAGTTGAAAATCCAGTATTCAGTAAGAGATAGTCGCGTTAAAAGAGGAATAGTGCGAACATGGGCTTACGTACGATGACGTCACTAAACCAAATTAATAGACCCAGCCATATGATACGAAAATCGATGGAATAGTTGATGATAATGTAACCTTTTATGCGTTATCCAAATGTCCTTGTGCTAAAGCAATTTGTAGTCACTACAATATTATTTTGTTGTTTTTATACTACTGTAGAGTAAACGAAATTACGTCAACACTATTTTTAATGAGTGTGCGTCAAATATCTAACATTTATGCTGCTTCTTTACATTCAATTTATTAAATTACTAGCTGAGCCCCGCGGTTTCACCCGCGTAAGTCTCGATCTCGTGGAAATATCGGGATAAAAAGTATCCTGTGTTAATCCAGGTAATAATATATAAACTATCTGTTTGCCAAATTTCACCCAAATCCATTCAGCCGTTTTTACGTGAAAGAGTAACAAACATCCATCCATCCATCCATCCATACAAACTTTCGCGTTTATAATATTAGTTAGACTTCTTTTGAAGGTTTCCCCCAAAACAAAAAAAAAAGGACCTCTACTATTTGGGACTAAAACATGACTGGCAAAATGTGGGTGTATGCAGAGGTCTACCTAATAGGTAGACCTCTGCCTACTCCTACGGGGAATATAGGCGTGATGTTATATTATGTTTAATTCATGTTTATTATTTTTAGGAGCTGTGGTGAGATGCAGAGTAATGAGATAGATAAATTATACAGTACTGCCAGCCCATGCCGCTCCGGATCTCAGGTAAGATTCATGTATCATTTTGTATTCTTCTTTACTTACAGTGAAAGGGGTTGGTATCTATTATGCAATCTCAAGAACCCGTATTTTTTAGGGTTCCGTACACGAAGGGTGCTAAACGGAAACCTTTTACTAAGCCTCCGCTGTCCGTCTGTCAGCGGGCTGTATCTCATGAACCAAAATAGGTAGACAGTTGAAATTTTCACAAATTGTGTATTTCTATTGCCGCTTTATCAACAAATAATAAAAATAAAATAAAGTAAAAAAATTTAACTCTATGGGACTTACCACAAAAACTTAGACAACGTGTGTTCAACGCGTGTTTAATTTTAATGTCAGTTTTATGTCAAACTCCATATAGAAATGTCATGTTTAAAAGGTGTTTAAGCTAAACAACTGATAAACACGGTTTTGTGGTAATAGTGCTTGATTTTAACTAAGTATATTTTTATTCAAGAAACATGTCTTTTTTCGCTTTTGCTAAATACGGTGTCGGTTAAGCTACGCTTGCCGGGGTTGGTGTTTACATACCGAGACTCCTCCGTGCCTCGGAAAGCACGTTAAGCCGTTGGTCCCGGCTGTCATTCGTAGATCTTTGATAGGCTAGGCAGATTGATTAGTACTGAACCCTTCATGTGCGAGTCTTACTCGCACTTGTCTGGTTTTTCTTCATATATTATACGTCGTTATAAGAAACAAATTGGTAACTCGTCACGGTATTGCTTGCTTACATTATTTCTATTAAAATATCGATGTTATATTTAATAGAACATGCCTTTATCATCTAAACATAATTATAAATTAAAGTCGCTTTCCGTGTTTGTATGTCCGCGTTGTTCTTCTAAATCACGCAACCGATTTGGATAAGGTTTTCACCATCGTTTACTGCATTTATGCCGGAAGGTTTATATGTATAGCACTTTAATATTAAAGTTACATATAACTAAGAAATCTTGGTGTTTTGTCAAGTCGCAAAAACCGTGCGATGCAGGAGCGGGTCGCTAGTCTTATTTATAAAACTGCCTCTAAGATAACAATTATAGGGTTGTCACTGGCTGGAGTCGACTGTCACGATTATAACGAACAGATGATGTTGCACCGGTCACGTCAACTGTCGCTGAAAACCAGCTCTGGGGCTTTATTCCGGTCGCAGCATTATGCTGAGCGATGGCCGTTTTGCGTGGATGTGACGCATCTTTCCCCCCAACGTGTTCTTTTTGTGTGTGTGTGTTATTTCTTTGCATCATGAGCATGACTCATGTTTTCCGCAATTAAAAGTATTTTCTTCTTTAACAAAATTATGCCCAAAATATGTCAATATAGTATGTATGTATCTATGTCAATATAGCCTGTATGTCAATATATACCTAGCTCCAATGAGTTTATATTGCCACCAACATAAATGTAAAACTAAATAAAATACTGCATAAATTAATAAATAAACCTATTACTTGGGACTTAATTACAAAGGCGAAATGCGGGTGTCCTGTCAGAGTCCTGTAAAAACAGAGAACACCTCTACTTATCCCTTCAAGGATTGTAGGGGTGGATTTATATATGTATGAGGCCTTTAGTACCTAATATCTTAGACAAAAGTGTCACATAAGATATGGAAGGACAATTATATAAATAAAATCAACTAAGTTCGTTCAGTTGATTCGGAGTAAATTGGCTGTGACAGACAGCTAGACAAACAGAGTGATCCTTTTTTGGTTCCGTGTTTTAATTCGGACGTAAGGGACCCTAAAAATACCAAATACATACTAAAGAAAGCCATAATATATAATTACTTTATTAAGTACACGATCACAGTGATCATTGAAAACATATATATATGAGTAATGTATATTATATTTATTACTTTAGCGCATGTTGATAAACTCAGTTTAATAAAACAGGGAATTACCGCGCCCCGTGGTCATAGGTCACGTTTGTTTGTATTAGGTACTTAATCAACCTCGGCAGTTTTACCCTCGATAACGTGTTGCCGAATAGTTCACTTCTCCGTGTTATTTATTGAATCTTTGCAGACACGGGAATACTTGTAACCAGCTGATCTGATGATGGAGACGAAATGAGAACGTAAAATCGTTTAAAATAAAATTCTATTTTGTTATTACTGCTAGCCTGTATCACCCCACTGCTGGGCAAAGACTCCTCCCCATAAAGGCTCTTACATACTAGCGCGATTCGTCGCGCGACGCGAATTTTAACAAAACAGTTTTTGAGGAAACTTCACGGCGAACAATGCGGCGGCGTAGCGTCGCGCGGCGAATCGCGCCAGTATGTAAGAGCCTTTAACTTTCAGTTCGTTCGATCCCCTGGTCGTTTGTTTTTACTAACTCCTCCCTCCATCTTCTACGGAGTCTGCCGTAACATCTTTTGGCTGTGTCAGGGCTCCACATGTGACAATTTTGACATACAGCTCATTGGACATACGGTAGACGTCACCAGCCACTTTAACTTTGCGGCTTTTTGAGCAAAATCCAAATCCAACCAAACTGTGTTTTGGAGCGCAGTGTGATGCGAATATTCAACAAGCCGACATATATATGCTTTGTTGACTTCTCCAAGGCATTCTACTCGGTGAAATGGCCGATGCTGTGGAGATCCCTTCTCGATATGGGTGCACCCAAACACCTTGTGCACCTTTTGAGGCGTCTTTATGAGGATGGAACAGCATCAGTGAGAACAGATGGCGTACTATCGAGTGATTTCCACCCAGGAGCAGGCGTTCGTCAAGGATGTATCATATCGCCGCTCTTGATTAACATTTACACAGAGCTGATAATGCGGATTACCCTCGATGATTGGACGGACGGTGTATCAATTGATGGAGTGAAAATCTCGAATTTACGCTACGCGGATGATACTACGCTATTCGCGACTAGTATTGGCCACATGGAGCAGTTGCTTTCCAAGATGGAACATACCAGCCTAGCATTTGGCTTGAGTATAAACAGAAGTAAGACGAAGATGATGATTGTCGACCGTGCCAACAACAATTCGCCCGAAGTTACCCAGATTGCGAACTGCGATGTCGTACAGTCATATATCTACCTAGAAGCTCTGATCTCGAGTCACGGTGGATGCGCAGACGAAATCAAGCGACGCATGGCCATAACTAGGTCTGCTATGGACAAGCTGCGGAGAGTCTAGAAGAATCGCAACATCACCAAAGCGACCAAAATACGGCTTGTTCGGGCATTAGTATTTCCCATTTTCCTGTACTCTGCTGAAACGTGGACCCTTAGAGAAATTGAGAAAAAGAAAATAGACGCTCTGGAAATGTGGTGCTGGAGGAAAATGCTTGGAGTGTCGTGGACAGAATTTCGCACCAACACATCTATACTCCAAGAACTCGGCATCAAGCAGCGTCTATCGGCTACAGTACAGGCTCGAATACTCCAATTCTTCGGACATGTATCACGACGGGGAAACAATTCTATAGAACGTCTTGTAGTGCAGGGAAAGGTCGAAGGAACAAGAGCACGCGGCAGGTCACCCATGCGATGGACCGACCAAATTAAATCCGAAGTGGGCGGCCCATTACACGAATGCACCCATATAACAGCCGACAGAGAGGGATGGCGTCGCATCGTCAGGCAAATCACGGCTGTGCGAAATCTCACTGCAACTTGATGACCACGACCGCTCTGTCAAGAGTGCAACGATAAAGAAGAAGAGGTACATTGGTCGCCTAGAATATTTAGCTTCATCGCACGTTGGGAAACGTCACTAACAAATTTCAAAAAGAGGACATGCCGTCTCATTTCGCATTTATGTTTTTCATAATAGGCTTTCATTGTACGTACGGTCCACGACGTCGTGACGTAGGCGTTTTATCAATTACATTACGTAGACATCGATCAGAATTTATACGGCTTAGTGCCGCCTCGCATCATGGCTTCATGGTTAACCTGAATATAGTCCACCCACTATCATTTCTGATTAAAAAATTCTGAATCATGTGCAAATGCATCATTAGGTATTATCAGATTGTCAAAAAAAAAACAAACGGGGAATTCTCTGTATGCAGTGACTGAGCATATTATTATGCTGTCGGCTGCCCTCGTAAGCCAAAAAGAGGTAGGTAACACAAAAAAAAAAACTGGTTTTCGTTACATCACTGATAGCTTTAAACATTCTAGATCACATGGACTGGTCAAAATAACAGTATCTCATCTTTATTATAACATTGAAAAAACCACTAATAAAAATATGCATAAGTACTTATCTCATTTTTATCCCAAACTAGCTGCGGCCCTCGGCTTCGCCCGCGTTGACCCTAATTATTTTTCTAAAATAAAAGTAGCCTAAGTCTGCCCAAGTTACTCATTATAACATTAGCTATGTTATAATGAGTCATTATAACATAGCTAATGTTATAATGAGTAACTTAAGCTACTTTTATTTGTTTTACAGAATTATACTTAATCATTAGCTTCATCAATACATCTCTCTAAGTTCATATAATCCTAGTCTCTTTAATCAAAAAAAATAAAAAAATATATATATATTAAGTATTACAATATAAAAATATATTATAATTACCTAATTATCCTATAATTTCATGAAATCATAACATTTAAGGAATATTCTAACCTAAGAAGTTGTATTGCTGAAGCTGATGATTTAATATTTTAAAGCCATATTTATATCGTATCGATATTTAAAACAATATCAATATCCATTTCGATATATCGAACATAAAATATCAATACATCGATATTTTTTCTACAAGCTTACACAAAGGCAATGACAAATCACCTCTCACACAATCCCCTCATCATTTCTTTGGTCTTCCAGTACAGAATCTTCTAATAATTGCAGATCGTGTACGCCTGGGCTCGAGATGCACCCAGTCTCCACCTACCGAAGGACGTCGGCTTTCTTATAGGCAAGGACTCGCCTATCAAGTACTTGGTCCTGCAAGTTCATTACATGCATCGCTTTCCAGGTAAATATGGCTTACTATGTGTTATAATAATCTAAACTATCCTAACTTATTATAAATGCGAAAGTGAATTTGTGTTCGTATACGTACCTATAATACTAGCTGTTGCCCGCGACTTCGTCTGTGATCCTTAGCCAGGTCAAGGTCTGTGTCCATGTTAAATTTCATCCAAATCCGTTCAGCCGTTTTAGCGTAAAAGCGCAACAAACAAACTTAGTATCGCATTTATAATATTAGTTAGGATAGTTAGTATAAATGTAAATCGTTTCGTATTTCTACAACGACTATCAACAGGATTGACATAAGCTTTTCGATAGCTTATGTCAGTCCTATACATTTTTGCTTTTATCCATCATCGTTATCGCTGATAGAATCTCATTTTGTCTTGGCCCTCTGAACCTAAAACATCTGTTTTGTACTAAAAAGTGGTTGAGAAAATAATTATGTCAAAACATGGTGTAGTCACCATCAACTATTCTATTTGTAAACATTTGTAAAATGTTTATGTAAAATATTTTTTAACAATTGTAAACACACGCGATGTTTTTATCAACATCATCGATCTTAGCACATGAGATATTGAGGAATTGAGCCGAACGCCAATGTAATTTTGTTGACACACTTTGTTTATAACGACGATTCGTTTGTCTACGCATACTGATGTGGTCTAGGTAATAGTTAATTATCATAATAATCAATGTTTTGTTTAGTCGCATGAGGTAAACGGAATGTCTATGCCATAGACGTTCCGTGTAGAATAGAGTGCGTGCCACGAAAAAAGGCCGGCGGAAAATTGTGGAACTATAATATGTTCTTATGAAAAGTGATGCAATGACATAGACACTAGCGCCGCGTCAAAAGGACTTCAGTGGCGGCGCGGACTCTATTATACCTCCAACTGTCATTAACGAGACACAATAGAATTTTAATTGTTATCGGCCATTAGAAGGCCAATCGACGGTTGAGCGGTTGAAGCATAGACTCTATGCCATTATGGTTATAATTTATTCGGTGTTGACAATACCAATACTTAGCTATTAATATTTATTAACTTAATAAGGATGCGCTAAGATACCCCGCGAAATTCAAATTTTCTTACTTACGTTTTTAGGGTTCCGTAGTCAACAAGGAACCAAGGTAGTTTGTCATGTCCGTCTGTCTGTCTGTCCGCGGCTTAGCTCAGAGACTGTTAGTACTAGAAAGCTGTAATTTGGCATGAGTATACTAACATATTAATCACGTCGACAAAGTGGTAAAATAAAATCATGATACACACCTTCCCTAGACGTGAAATGGGGATGTATATGGAACTTATAATTTTTTTATAAACAGAATTAGGGTTCACGCGGGCGAAGCAATGACTTTTGATATTGAATAGTGCAGCACGCTTGCGTAGTTCACTACGAGATATGACTTTGAAAACGTTATTTAAAGACAATAGTGACGTGATTCCATTATTTTAAGTAGAATGGAATTAAGGGTCTATTCACACCGAGACGAGATGCGACGCGCAATTTTTTATGATCGGATACAATATCGAATTTATTTACTAAACAATAAGGTTCACGCGCTGCGCAGCACCGCGCATCTCAGCGTACTTTGACACGTGTCAACCCTCGCACTGAAATTATACCTTTTCGTGAAGAAAATGTTAAAAATTGCGCGCAGCGTCGCGTCGCTACTCGCTGAACTGACCCTTTTTTTTTTTGAGGTTCGGATGTTGGGATCCAATGACTTCTCCCGCTCTGGGTGGAGCGGAAGGGCGTGTCAGACTTTCACTGACCCCAACCGTTTTCCTTCAGCTGCCTGTTGCCAAGGTCCCGGTATCCCTTTCGGACTTTCCCGCAACCCGCAGGCATCGATCCTAGCGGACCCCGCCAAACGCTGAACTGACTCTAAGTCACAATTGTCTAGAAACAAGCATTTATATTGAAAGGTAATAACGTAATTAACGTAATTTCAATGTTTTTTCAGAGGACAAACTCGACAACTCCGGAGTTTTCCTGAAATATACGAAGGAAAGGTAAATATCTGCATGAATGATTAATTTTCTTACCAAAAGAAAGGTACCTAGTAGGTACCCCGAACGGTTGGGCAGAGGTACATATAGAACACCCACATTTCGCTAGTTATGTTTAAGTCCCATGTAATAGGAGGCGAGCCTATTTCCATCAACCGGGTACAAATCCAGACTCCGGGCTGCTACTGAGAAATTCCATATAGAAAAACCCAATAACACTGCCCAACCTGGGAATCGAACTTCATACTCAGCAGTAGCGCTTGCGGCCACTAGACCAACGAGGCAGTTCAAACGAAGGAAATATTCCTTTTTTAAATACTTACCAAAGTAAAACTGCAGTCTTTTGAAAAGTCACTTACTCCGGTCGGAAATCGAATCGAAATAAATGCGATAGAATAACACCCTGTTTTTTTGCACACGAATCGATCGACATGGTCAATCATAAAGATCGAATCTATCATTGTGTTGTATCTTAACAATTGCAAAAAAAACGCCTTTTACCTTATTACCTCAAAACCGTGTTTATCAGTTGTACTAAAAACCTTTTAAACATGACATTTCTGTATGAAGTTTGACATAAAACTGACATTTAACACGCACTGAACAATTGTCTAAGTTTTTGTGGTAAGGCCCTTAATATTTACAAGCGAGTCAGTTTCACGTTAATTTAGCTCAGTACTGTTAGCATTAAGTAAATTAGTAGAACAGCTAACAGCTAACTAACAATGAGTATTTAACACGCAAACGCAGGAGGATCGTTTGAGGGCAAGGTTTATAACGTTTATACGAGTTATGCTATAATAGACGCCTTCCGGTATCTTACAACAATATTATCTGAGTACCTATCAAAGATTCTTAAGCCCGTAGGTATTACAGAACCTCACTCACTCAAGCATTGCTTTAAAGTAGTTTCAACCAATCAGAGGAGCTCGTGGCTATGTAATAACAGCCGCACGGTTCGATCCTTCGGGTTAAGCTACGCGTGCCGGGGTTGGTCCGTGGATGGGTGACCATCTTTACATACCGAGACTCCTCCGTGCCTCGGAAAGCACGTTAAGCCGTTGGTCCCGACTGTCATTTGTGGATCTTTGACAGTCGTTACGGGTCGTCAGAAGCTCGAAAGTCTGACAACCAGTCTTACCAAGGGGTATCGTATTACCCAGTTACTGGGTTGTGGAGGTCAGATAGGCAGTCGCTCCATGTAAAATACTGGTATTCAGCTGCATCCGGTTAGACTGGAAGCAGACCCCAACATAGTTGGGAAAAGGCTAGGCAGATGATGATAAAACTAAGAAATCTCGATCGTCGAGTCGAAGTGAATATAAATTAATTGTAAAAACTCACTTTGCAATCAGATACTACTATTATTCCCTACATGTTGATTGTAATTTTGCAGAATGCGCCGTCAAGCCGGCGTGATCCTGCTGGGGACCAGCGGAGTGATCCCGCCGCACCGCGTGGAGCACATGGAGACGGCGTGCACCATCAACGAGAACAAAGTCATACATCCTTTCGCGTTCCGCACGCACACTCACGCCCTGGGTAAGTCGGCAATAATTATTTTAAAAGTTTATTTTAAAACTTCTTGCGATTAAGCTGTTAGACCCAATTTTTCATACGATAAACCCGTTTACCGTTTGTTACGCTTTCACGCTAAAACTGCTGAACGGATTTAGATGAAATTAAGCAAATGGGTAGACTATTTGACCTGGATTAGCACATAGAATACTTTTTATCCCGATATTCCCACGGGATCGAGACTTACGCGGGTGAAACCGCGTGGCACAGCTAGTCTTACATAAAAGTTAATTTACAATTACAATTTATATTCTCAAAATATTCTATAACGAAATTAATAAAATTCCAGGCAAACTAGTAACCGGTTACGTGGTCCGTCAAGACGAAGTCGGTGACGTATGGACCCTTCTCGGCAAGAAGGACCCGCAGCTTCCTCAGATGTTCTACCCGGTAGTCAACAAGAAGCCGATAGAGAGGGACGACGTGCTGGCCGCAAGGTGCATCATGAACAACACCAATGATCATGCTGTGAGGATTGGGTACGTACACATTTCCCAGCACCCGTAGTATGATCACCGTAGAAATGGGCTATGTCGACGGAAGAATAGACAAAATGACAGATAAACAATCACAATCAGTCATTTTGTCTATTTTTCCGTCGACAAAACCCGTTTCTACGGTGGTCATGCTACGCGTGCAGGAACAGTATCATAATCAGCCTATAATGTTCCCACTGCTGGGACACAAGCCTCCTCTGCGAGAGGGAGAGGGCCGTAATCCACCACGCGGGCCCAGTGCGGGTTGGTAGATGTCACATATCTTAGAATTTTCGGTTCTAGGACATGCCGGTTTCCTCACGATGTATTTCTTCACAGTTTTGAGAGCAATAGTGATGAAATAATTTACACAAAGTAAAGCGCCTGTCAGGGTTCGAACCTGCCACCTACAACTCTTAAGTCGCGGCCGTTACCACTGGGCCACCACTGGTTTTGGAACAGTATGCGCTTCGACAATCATCATCGATTTGTATATACGAACGCGTGATTCTACCATATTTTATAGAACTGTTACAACCATGGAAGTACTTGCCTATTTTGTATTGCCATGGTTAGACAATACAACGTGTTTTTTTTAATTCCCATAACCCTAGGGTATTAATGAGACCATGTCAAAGAATCAACTGGCGTATGTTTTTTTTTTTTTCATACGAAAATAATTCGACCAAGTCACGATTATTGACGTAAAACACAACCTTACGAGAAAAAAAAATAAAAATAAATTAGGTCGGATTTATTTCTATCAGCAGTACAAAAAAAAACAAAATAAAGACAGACTTTCGGGCTTCTGAGGACCCGTAACTACTGTCAAAGATCCACGAACGACAGCCAGGACCTGCTGTTGACTGTTTATATTGGGTCCCCACCTATGAAATTGGCGTTTTTTTCCCTAATAGAGAACCTCGTCACTTCTATGATTTAAAATATTCATCAATTGCTTGGTAATATATCGAATAATGACCATCATAGACAACTACCAATAGTAAAAAAAACTTATTACTTATAGTTTTCTTAACATAAAAAATACCTTAAAAATGACTCCTCATTTTGTTAGCAGAAATGACCACTATTTTTTTTTTTTTAACTTAGCCAAAACTTACTTTTGTCGCTTAATCTAAGTGGCATACGTTATCTCAGTTTTTAAACAGTAGTGCAAAAAAGTTTTAAAACAGTAGTGTTCATGGTTGTTAAGTATATAAATTAAGAAAACGTTAGTATGAAAAATGCAACTTCTTTAAAATTTCCCATACAAAACACCAATTTCATAGGTGGGGACCTAATACACAGTTAATGTATATCATTCCATCTAAAAAAAAAACAGTTTTATCGTATTTTACGAGATTTTGCAGTATTTGATCGTATTTATTTCCCTTAGCATAATTTTTAATACCATGCAATTTCAATTGTATACCTTTCCATACCTAATCAATTCTATCCATATTCTAAGAAAACACTTCTCCAATTACAGGGCAACAAACAAAGATGAGATGTGTAACTTCTACCTGATGTACTGGGTTGAGAATGACGTCCCATTGGACCAAAAGTACTGCTTCTCTGCCGGCCCCCCCTACTACTACTGGAATCGAGCGCGAGAAAACCTCGTCAACATTCCATCTAGCGAGATTTGAATACCATTGAAGGTTTACTACGAAGACTGGGTCAAAAGGATGCTTGTAAAACGGTAATGGATTATGAGATTAGAAATTCTGTCGTGTTTTTTGAGATATAATCATTTTAGTATCTGCTCTACTACTATTGTAGCATTGGTGTATAGATTTTCGTTTCGAGTAATGACAATTGACTGTCGTCATGTTGTTTGTTTAATTATCAGGCCACTTAATGACGTTATTGATCCGATTCATTTATTTTAAAAGACAACCATTTGGTGCGTGTTTATTTACATTTTTAATTATCAGGCCATTTACTGAGGTTATATTTTATCCGATTCATTTATTTTAAAAGACAAACATTTGGTGCGTGTTTAATTACCTTTTAAAATGCTTAAAATCAATAATGAATCGACCACTGACACGTGTCTTGTGGGATTTAAAACAAAGGGAATGGGCTATGAACCACTGACTTTAGATAAAAATTAAGGATAATCCATAAGTTCTCGTAAGTTGTAATCCTTATTTGTAAGCTCAATTTATTAGTTTAAATATTGAATCAGCTTCAAAAATATTTATTTAAATATTTAAAATTACTACAGACGTAGATTATTTTATACTAATTGTTCTTCACCCTTTCCAGTTTTTGTAAAAGCAATCACTAATTGTCACATTTTTTAATAGGTGGCTAGGATTTCTGTCGTAGGGAAAAGCAAAATTATAAAATTATGTTAAAATTACATGATCTGAAATATCGTATACATTCCATACTAAAGACTACTTTTAAATTTTATTTATATTGATTTTATTTAGATTTATATAAAGACAAACACATTGTATTTTTTACAATATATTTATTATTTAAAAAAAGGAAAGATCTGCGAAAATGACATTCGACGAAATTATATTATTTTTATTAGAATAGCTTGAATGAAGACATCTCAAATTCTCTTTGGAATTAATTATTTCATTGGACTGGAGAGGGTCTGTTTTAAAAACTATAATTAACTTAATTATTAAAAAAAACATGTTATCCCGTCATAAACATTATAATTATATTTTAAGGTACCTAATGTATGATATAATTATATTTATGTATTTTAACTTTAAAGATCTGGGTGTATCTAATTTTAGCATAAGTAAAATACTTATATTATATTTACCTATTAATACAAAATCTCTTCTAGTCAAAATCAGTATGAAAGACTTGAAATCTATCGTAATAATTAATTAAGATCTTTAATGAAATTAAATGTATTTCTATAAAACTGATAAAATAAGCACGAATACAGGTCTTAGCAGGGATTTTATGTTATTTTAGCTACAACATGACTAACTTTGAAAATCATTTTTTGTATTGCAATTCCGAAAATTTAAATTGCTGGTAACATTGAACACTGCCCACTGGCTCAAATCATTGGAAAGCTGGCTTGTTTAAAGTGGTAACCCATAACGACCTTGTTACAAAGGTTTATCTTTAGGCTCAGGTTTAAACAATCGAGCTGTGGTATTGAATTCCTAACTTTATTTCGACAAAGTTAAAATTCTAATTACAAAAAACTGACTTTAAAACGGAGTCTAAGTTGACATGTTTGTGTTGTACAAGAACTTTATGTCAGTTGGTATAAGGTTCGAATTACAAAAACAAGTGCAACGGTTTAAGCTTGGACTAAAGTTAGAAGCCGTTTTGTAATTAGACGGTAACATTTTATAATCATATCAATTTATAATTATTAACAGCAAGCTAACCTTTACATAAACTAAAGTTATGAACATTATATTTTGCTAAACAAATGACATTACATTTAATTTGATAAAGCTTCCGGTCCTATAAAATAATATTTATTGTAAAAAGTATAACCTACAGTATTCCTAAGTATAAACTACTGAATACTAACTATAATAATAATAATAATTGATGTGTAACAAACTTCGGCTTTGAATAATGGACTTCGATAGATTGTGTGCATTTGATATTTATAAAGTTGCCAAGTCATAGGTCTCGAGTTCAAACCCAAGCCACGCACCTCTGACTTTTCGGATTCATGTGCGTATTGTATAACTATCACTTGCTTTAAAAACGGTGAAGGAAAACATCGTGAGGAAACCGGAATGATAGAGAGATATTTCTCGGTGGCATGTGAAGCCAAGTCAGAGGCCTTGGGCGGCTTTAAAATTCTGACACCAGGTTAGTCACTAACCACATTAAAGAAGATTGATAAAATACGTTTACCATTTTCTATTTTGTCTAGGTACCTGGTACTAATTGAGAAGCCTACACTATCCTCTCAAACCTATTAATACTGAAATTTAAAAATATTGTAAAAGCCATTTATTTTTAACCAGTTCATTCCCGGTGAGTCTTCGGAGCGATCCATCAGGCCCCGTTGCGAAACTGCCCTCAGACGATATTAGCCCTTTATTCAATAGAAATAGAGATTTCTAGTAGCGTTAGTCGATCGTTGCTCCGGAGCCTCACCGGAAAGAGTAACCATGGAGTTTCTTGCCGGCTCTTCTCCATAAGAAACGACCAATTGGAACCGTGCACCTAGCTTCAGACGTTTCATACTCGTAAGTAGGTACCCATGTAGGTTTATGTGAAATAAAATATTTTGATTTTGATTTTGATTTACTCAAAAGTCCCCAAGGCGATATACTTCAGTTGGACAGCCTTGCAATTCGTCATTTACGCAAATTCAATTGAATATCAAGTGCATGCAATTGACTTTGTAAATATCATTAGTTTAGTGTTAATGAAATTATGACTAAGCTCACATTATTCAGGTGCTTTTGTAGAGTATTTGTGTTTAACCAAAGTCTCTGAATGACAATTTCTTTTTTTTTAATCCTTTTGTGTCCGGTTGTACTTATTTTAAGTTAACTTGGTTTTACGATTTAATCGTATTTGCACCTTCTTCCCTTGTCAATGATTTATATATTTGCATACCAATTTATGTCTATAAATCGACTTGTCATATTGTTTCTTTAGTTATAATAATATTTATTATCTATATTAACTTTTATGAATTATGAATAATAATGAAGATTCATAAACAATTTGTTTAGGAGTCGAATATTATCTTAAATATATTTTTGTAAGCTATTCTAAAATCTATGCCAATTTATTTTTCTTCAAAAACTTTAAATACGTTTCGATAATCTTTCCGAATGTTAGGCATCTAAGTATATAAGTAATGAAGACATATTTATACATAGACTGTTGGATGAAGAATAAAAGGGCTTTGGGCTAAAACTAAAGCACAAAAAAAAAAATTGGTGGATATCATAATTGTAATTATACTTACTTAAATATATTATTGTAGTAACCTAAAAAGGTACGCGTAAAGGTGAACGCACACTTATCCGAGCCGAACGAATCGAAGTCAACGAGAACGCCAGGAACGGCCTTCCAGATTCGGACGATTCGACGCGGGCAGGTGCGAGGTTTCATATAATTTCATATAAACAATTCAAATTTTTTTTTCGTTTGGTTCGTTCGACGCGTTCGGCTCGGATAAGTGTGCGTTCACCTTAAATTAGATTTTTTTCTTACATAAAAAGTGCCTACTGAAAACTATACAGCCATATTTTTTTTATAATTATCATTCCTTTGACTTAGCAGATTTTTGCACAAAATTTGGTGAAGCATTATATACGTTTTCTTTTTGATGTTTCTATTAGGTTATATTATAATAAGAAATTGCGAATTATTAACTTGTTAAAATGTGTTTCCTACTGTTAATTTTCTTCTCCTAGTGGTAAACCCCTGATTGTCAAAGTTTTAATTGCTTTAGAGGGCATTTATAAGGACTTAAACATTCCAATATCTAAAAATATGTAAGATTTCGTATCGATTTTTTCGTGTAACCTTATTTTTCATAGGATCTTCCCAAATAAATGAATAAATAATAAATTCATAAATATTTATACTCTGGAACCAATATTTTATATGAATTAAATTCCCTATTCCATAAAATTATCGGTTTATATATGGCTTGGAAATGTCAAGTTTTAGTAATGGGAAATCGGAAATGATCGGTTAATTTAGATTTTTATGGAACAGAGCTTCAGCGGCCGAGTCATAATTGTTCCAGTGTGAGAGAGATGGAGTTATACAGGACGTATAGCACTATCTCTTTTTCACAGGGGAACAATTATGAATATCACACGTCATAGTACGCCACTTGAAAGTTAGAAAAAAGACTTGTTGACATTATGTATGAAAAAAGACTTATTGACATTATTACATAATTATGAATTTAATTTTTGATTGTTCACTATTTTGATGAAAATGCTCTTTAAAGCAATACATTTTAGTATTGATGTACGTGTTAAACACGATGGTCCCGTTTATAAATGTAAAATATTCTATTAGAATAATACTATTAAATAATATTAAATTTTAAATCATATCTCTGTGTTATGTAGGTATGCTGCAAGCGTTTATTGTTAAGACTGGAGGCGAAATGTGCGACTTTCAGACGATGTTTGTATTGATTGATGAAAAAAAAACATGTAACATCACGCCTCTATTTCCCGAAGGGTTAGGCAGAGGTGTACCTGGAACACCAACATTTCGCAAGTTGTGTGTTGGAGTTGTTAAAAAAAAGTTTGAGAACGTGTCGTAAAAACTTTCTTGGAATGGCTGTTTTTTATTTCGACACTAACCTTATTACCACAAAATCGTGTTTATCAGTTGCTGCTAAACACCTTTTAAACATGACATTTATATATTATATAAATATCATGTCATTGTCATGTATTTATGTATTATATAAATGTCATAAAAGGTGTTTGTAAGGGTTATGGAGTTTGACATAAAACTGACATTAAACACGCGCTGAAAAAGTGTCTCAAGTTTTTGTGGTAAGGCCCCAAGAGTGTATTATAATATATATTTTATAATAAAGCTATCGAAATTCGTACATTTCCTTCCAATCTTACACCACTATTCGTATACGAAACTGCACGCAACGTAGATCTACATTGACCGCTAAAATCTTGACTGTCCAACTGTTACTAACCAAAACCGTCAATGTACATTACTTACGTGCCGTTTCTCAAAATAATCTCTATTATTAGGCCTATACGTGTCTATTAAAATGAATTTTAATTCCAGTATTGATTATGTAGACACGGCTAAAGCCTGAATCGATGTGCCCTGGATTCCTATGTGTGAACCTCAATTATAATTATGTGGTATAAATAATACTTATCGGAAAAGTGCAAATAAAAACTATTATATTTTATGTATTGGTATTTTATTTTTGAGGTTTTTTTTTTTCTGGAGACCTTTGGATACCAATTTGAGGAATCTATAAACTACATTAGCAGCTGGATAAGAGTTGCCGAGAATTGAGCTGAATGGCGTGCCATTGGAGAGGCCTATGTCCAGCAGTGGACTACTGTAGGCTGATGATGATGAATGATGATAAACAACTGTTTTTTTGACAAATGGTTGCACTGACTGGACAGGTCCACTCAAATCTGTGTGGTTCTTTCCTCAAAAGACCATTTCAGACGCTAATATAAATGGTCCTCATCCAATAATGAGCTCTGCTAACCGTGCGAAGCCGGGGCGGGTTACTTGCTAGTACATTATAAGATAGTTGTTTTGAAGGTGTGCTGTAGATTTTCATCGTTTGCATCTTGTTATTAGACTGATAATTTATGTTGGTTTTGTGGTCGGTTCCCAGTGAAACAGCATGAACTATTTTCTTAAGTCCCTCAAGAATCATCGCATTTCTGAATACAAACGAATGCTAATTTCCATGTCCATCAATTATTAGTATAATAATAATTTTAATTCAGAACTAAGGTACTTTATTGTTGTTTTGTTTTGATTTCCGTGTGAACTATATAGAGCTGTAAAACTATTTTACTTAAACAATTCCTCCCATTTAAAAATAAATAAATTACATTACGATAAAAGAGTATTAACAACTCTAATACATATACTTCCAAGTCGATTGAGAGCGTCGGATCTGCACCAAGTGCAAAAAAGTTGTAGGTACTTGTAAGTAGGTAAGTACCTAACTTTTAGTTCCATTGATGTAACAAAACATCACGCCAGCATTCCCTGGAGGGGTGGGCTATACATTCGTAGGAATACCGCACATTTTACACGTTATGTTTAAAGGCTCCCACAAACAGACGCGATAACGCAGGCGCGACAAGGGTAGCGCTGCCTGTCGCGCCCGTGATATCACGCCAGTTTGCATTAGCCTTAAATCACATCACATTCTTTCTGGTGCCTGCCATGTATGTGGTCAAATATTCAACTGTGGCCACTATGGACCAATCTGTCCGTGTACGGGAGGGCCATTGGGAGGGTATGAAATAGGTACCTACGTTCCTCCTCATCATCTGCCTAGCCTTTTCCCAACCAAGTTGGGGTCGGCTAACTGGATGCAGCTGAATACCAGTATTTTACATGGAGCGACTGCCTATTTGACCTCCACAACCCAGTAACTGGGTAATACGATACCCCTCACCTTTGCAAGACTGGTTGTCAGACTTTCGGGGTCCTGACGACCCGTAACGACTGTCAAAGATCCACAAATGACAGCCGGGACCAACGGCATAGTGATTTCCGAGGCACGGAGGAGTCTCGATATGTAAAGATGTTCACCCATCCACGGACCAGCCCCGGTAAGCGTAGCTTAACCTGATGGATCGACCCGTGCGGCTGTTATTACTTAGCCACGAGCTCCTCCTACCTCTTTACTACTTAGTCCTTTAATTATGATCCAAGAGGTTTACGTATTACACTCGACTTATTATCGGAGCGGATGCGTTCTATTTATATTTATTATTTCGAGATGTTCATTACTCGACTCCTACATTCTCTTACCATAGTTACACTATATCATTGGCAGGAAATCCGGCCGGCCTGGAGGAAAAATCTCTAATTTTCACGGAGCTACAAGTGTATGGCCACACTGGCAAAACAGCCAGAAGGCTCATTCAAAACTATCTACAAGGTAGGTTAGTAAAGCTGAAGCAAGTTGCTTTTCAGTTGCTAGTTCATCAGTTGGACTTGTTCATAGATCTTACCAAAGTTGGAGGATTTACGACGTAGAACCGTTTATCTACCTTAAAACATCCACCCACATGGTATTCGGAAACGTATTTCAGAGAATCCACCCTAGGCCTAGTTTGATAGGCGGAATTCATAGGATTAGAGTGGAATCTCGGACATACGTTTCCGAGTATCCACCTTAGGGTGGTTTTTTAGGTTAGGGGTGGATAAACGGAATAACCCGACTTCTTTAGTATAATTCTCATTTCTCCAAATTCTCGTTCTTTAGAAAAAATAAACGGGTAAAGACTAGCGCGACGCGACACCGGTAATTGCTATACCGTGAAGTTTTCTTAGAAATTGTTTTGTTACAGTCGCGTCGCACCTGTCTGCACGACGCTTAACGTAATTTACCTTTTCCTGACTTCAGCTCCAGTACATGAGCAATTGAGCATAAGATAAGGAGGCATGTGCATGAGCATTTTTGTTAGCTACCCAACAAAAATGCTCATGCCTCATGCAAGAATCTGTCATGAAGAAATTGTGAGCACGTAGCATTATTGAAACCCTTGACAAATGGATTGATGAAGACCTACGTCTTTTGATCAGGTAGTAACTGTACAAAGTGGATTTTCTTTACCATAACTTTCTGCTCCGCCCACACAAGGGTGCGGCACCGGGGTAAGTAAAGGTAGGGGGGGGGGCGGAGTCCGCACGTTTTCACTACATCTGCCGAGTTCCCCCGCCGAGGCAGCGCGTGGGTCCTTTATGAGCTACCGTAGAGATTCGTCTGTAAGTAGGTTAGTGTGCGTACAGTGTGCTTAATTCCGTGGTTAGCCTTGAACTCGGTTTGGGGTTGGCTTTTGGTTCCATTTACTGGTATGTCTGTTTAGTACTAATACTTACTTCTCATTTTTGTGCCTCTTCAAGTCTCTAATTCGGTACCCACCTTAGTTGTAAAACGGGTAGTTTCCTACTTAGTTTTATTGTTTTTTCTGTAAAAAGAAATAGTTATTGTTTGGGTACGACTTTATTTTTAAGTCAATTAACCGAGTCCTGAGTTGTTTTCTTTGTCATAATTTTGTCTGTGAGAAAATAGAGTTCATAAACTAATATGAAACCAATTAGACAACTACCAAAGTTTAAGTGGGTGTTTTGTTTGGATAGAATCTAAGACGAAAATAGAAACAACTTGTTGGTGATTACACCGCACCATTACCACAGTCTATATAAGTACCTACCTAACAGTATTATCTCTTCATAGTAAACAGCCGAAACGATGCGCTTCGAAATCTCAGTGTAGGTATATCAGTACCTGCCAGGGTTGCGGGAAAGTCCGAAAGGGATACCGGGACCTTGGCAATAGGCAACTGAAGGAACACGGGTGGGTTTTAGTCAGTAAAAGTCTGACACGCCCTTCCGCTCCACCCAGAGCGGGAGAAGTCATTGAATGACTTCCTACCTTCAAAAAAAAACAAAAAGTAAATAAATATATCAGTACGCAACAGTCTCGAGTGCGCGGCAGTTACGCACGGACGTGGAAGGTCTAACTACCGAGTGGCCGTAGAGGTACTAACATACCTAATTATTTTAAGGGCACTGTGGAGACATAATATTGTTACTTTATTTTACTGTGCCATTAGCTACCCCAATCAAAGAAAGGAAGACATACCTAGTAAAGCAACTAACTAGGTATTCAGTTATACAGGGTGAAATTTTAGTCGTATAAAGGTCGATTCACACACACATCAGTGAAGCCACCGTTCCGACACAGTACCGGCACAGTGCAAAATATTCTTTCATACATTCACATGCCGGTGTCGGCACTAACACTGACAAATGGGGATGCGTTCATAGAGAATGTATGAAAGAATATTATGATGAATAAGAATATTTATGATGCTGAATTTCCAAGGACTCATTTTGTGGTAACATGACAGTCAGCTTACCGAAGTTTTTTCCCTTCAAGTCCATGAAAAATTCAGCGAGAAGTCATACAACTACCCTGCACTTAGGGCAGTTACTAGGTACCAACTCCTACGTAAATCTCAAAGGTACCTCTTTGGAAGAAGACCTGATGGTCTCGGCAAGCGATTCAATGTATCAGTAACTTTGTAAAAACCATCGTTTCTCTAGAAGAGAAGTTGAATGCGAAAATTGAATGTATCAGGGGGCCTGCCACCACCGCTTACAGCAGTATTATTTTAATCTTACTTCAGTGGGGGACAGAGATGGAGCTATCCGTCCTGTAGAGCTTCGTCTCTTTCCTACACTGAAGTAATATTAAAATAATACTGCTGTGTAAAGACCATAGCATAGTGTCAAGAGGAGTCGAATGCGACAATCTTATTAGGTAGGTAGAGTCAAGTCTGTTAACAGTAACAATTTGACATTGACAGCACCTGTAAAGGGTCTCCGAAACGATCAATTGCGATTGTCAATATTTACGTGATTAATTCACATTGATGAGCAAAGTAATCGTCTACCACATGCAATTGAAGCGATTGGCAATATTACTACAATTGCAATTGTTCGTTTCGGGGACACTTTAGCTACGACGGTTTTCGTATTGTTATGCGTTAGTACTGGTGTGCGGTGGTGCACATTTGATTTAAACTACGTACTATCTCCATTGAGCTGGCCTTAGGATCTAAACCCAAAGTCTAAACCAAGCTTGCTTTGCCAACAATGACACAATACCTTACGTATACATAATCCCTTACACATGCATTAGAATAAACGTCTGCATGATATTAAATAACCCACACTACGTGCTTATGTTTTATGCAACCATAGGGGTGTGAACTAAATATAGTACTTACCTACTTACCTAGCTACCTAGTATGGGAACACACCTGCGGAAAACCATAAATAAGAGTTACGAGACATCACCCTGTTTCCAGTTGTTACGTATGACTTTAACTGTAAACTACTAGGTTACCTAGGCAAGGAGGTGAGAAGAAAAAATGTAAACATTTTGCAGAAACTAGGTAATTCTCAACAACTAGCAATATTCAAAGTCATTTTGATGAGAAAGCTGAGACTGACCTACTGACTGAATTAGAATTTTGGGTTTCGAGGAAATGAAAATAATGCAATTGTTTATTCTGTGAATAGGGTATCGGAATGACTTTTACACGTGCGTACGTACTCTTAATGAATGTAATTTTTACAGTTTAAAAGATTTTATGGATGTGAGATGTTGATTCCTTTTGTCAAAATAGAAATTTTTTGCATGCTATGTTATATCTTAGCGAAACATGTTGAGCTACTGTAATAATATTAACATCAATGTATACCATGTTTTACGCAAATAAATGATTTACTTACTTACTTACTTACGTCTTAAGGGGGTAGCAACGACAAGTAGTACCTAAGTATCAAGAAGAACTATACAGTATGATAATAGCGGGCTTTCGAATATTTCTAAATTAATATCATAAATGCGATACTTTTTATCCCGATATTCCTTGTTTAGGCAAACACCTTTTAAACACGACATTTATTGGAGTTTGACATATGACTGGCATTAGACACACGTTGAAAAAGGGTCTAAGTTTTTGTAATAAGACCCACATTTTGTTAGGGATGCTAATATGTTCAAAGTCAAAAGAACTGGCAGGCGACAGTGCCTAAATGTTTTACAAATACGAAAAGTCGGCGTTGGCACGGAAGGTTTTAAAATTAAAAAAAAAATGCCTTCTCCATTCGAATTCAACCATGTTCCCTCCTACCGTCAACATATTACTAGATATGCATACCTACCCTCATTTGTTTCACAAGACATCGCGTGTAGGTTGCTGACGGGCGTGGGGTCGCGTGGCACCGCATGCTGATCATAATTGGCTTCAGAAGGATTATGTGAGAAAGTGTTGTTCGAAAGGCGATTGTATTCAGTGACGTCATAGAACGAAGGTGATTATGTGAACTTTAGGTTGGGATTAGGATTTATAGGTCAATGTGCTGTGGTAGTGAATGGGCTGTATTTGTGCCATGTGAGTAGTTACCTACATCATTCATCTATGGTGAGTACCTACCTACATTTTTTTACCTATGTTTTTGTAGGGGGCGTTGTCGCTTGCTTTTGTGCACTCTGCAAGCATGTATAACTCCTGTCAGGGTTGCGGGAAAGTCCGAAAGGGATACCGGGACCTTGGCAACAGGCAACTGAAGGAACACGGATGGGTTATAGTCAGTAAAACTCTGACACGCCCTTCCGCTCCGCCCAGAGCGGGAGAAGTCGTTGGATGATTTCTCAACCTCAAAAAAAAAAGCATGTATACTAATGAATAAATAACTGCATGTAATGAAAGTCCTCAGTTGAAAAATATGAGCCAGGGTTGAAACTTCCATGACTCCATGTGCCTGCGCGTTAGGAGAAGTTTGTCTACTCCATTGCTCTGAAAACATTTGTTTTTTTTTTGCTTAGTATGCTTTTTGTATATTTAGGTAGCTACCACGAAAATGAAGGTAGTTTTCCAAACAAAATACTGAATGGTAACATCTTCTGTGACCAGATTATCAGTTTAACTACAACCCGTGCGCATTAACGTGTGGATATTATTGCTGAACTTCACTCAGACAAGAAATTCGGTCAGTTCTGGAAAAACACCAATAAAATGAATCATAAGCCGGGCCTCCCCGTCAGCGTGGCGGGAGTGCACGAGCCTAGTGAGATCGCCACTATGTTCTCCCACCATTTCAGGGTGGACTCGCCTCTGGGGCCAGCGCGGCAGGAGCCCGATGCTGAGGAAGGTAGTGAGCGTAGTGTTTATTTTACTACGAAGGAAGTGCGTGCGGTGATCGGAGGCATGGTGAGGGGTAAATCCCCGGGTCACGACAGCCTTAGCATCGAGCACCTGCAGCACGCAGGTGTACACCTACCCAGAGTGCTTGCTATGTTTTTTACCCTGTGTTTAGGCCACTCCCATCTGCCTGATAATCTAATGCGCACTATAGTTGTACCTATTATTAAAAACAAAACTGGTGATACATCGGATGTAAACAACTATAGACCGATCTCACTAGCCACAGTGGTCGCCAAAGTGCTGGACGGTCTGCTTGGTCAGCACCTGGATAAGCACGTCTCGCTAAACGACGCGCAGTTTGGTTTCAGGCCCGGGCTTTCCACCGAGAGTGCTATCCTGTGCTTGAAGCAGACTGTACAGTATTACACGAGTAGAAAGACCCCAGTTTATGCATGCTACCTCGATTTATCGAAAGCATTCGATCTTGTATCGTACGATATTCTATGGGGTAAATTAAGGGATGAAACTTGTCTACCTAGGGAAGTTGTGTTGTTATTTATGCATTGGTATAACAATAAAAAGAATTTTGTAAGATGGGCAGGCTCTCTTTCGGGGGAGTATGGGCTGGAATGCGGGGTGAGGCAGGGAGGGCTGACCTCTCCCAAGCTTTTCAGCCTGTACGTCAACCAGCTGATCGATGAGCTCAGCAGCACCGGCATAGGATGTCATATAGATGGAGTGTGCGTGAATAACATCAGTTACGCAGACGATATGGTGCTGCTGAGCCCGTCGATTAGTGCCTTAAGAAGGCTCCTGAAAATTTGTGAGTCCTACGCGGTGGCTCATGGGCTGAAATACAACGCGAAAAAGAGTGAAATAATGATTTTCAGGCCGGACAACAAGCGATACTCATTCGTTACGAATTTCACTCTAAGTGGTACAGCTCTAAACAAAGTCGAGCAATTTAAGTATTTGGGCCACTGGGTTACCGAGGATCTTAAGGACAGTGTGGATATAGAAAGAGAGCGCAGAGCGCTGTCTGTCCGATGCAACATGTTGGCCCGCAGGTTTTCACAGTGTACGGGGGCTGTCAAAGTTGCGCTTTTTAAAGCGTACTGTCAGTCCTTTTACACCTGTAGCCTGTGGGTTAACTACACACAGCGGACATACAGCGATCTGCGCGTTCAATACAATAACGCGTTCCGAGTGATGATGGGGCTGGCGCGCTACTGTAGCGCCTCCGCGATGTTCGCGGCGGCAGACACAGACGGCTTTGCGGCCATCATGCGCAAACGTTGCGCATCTATCATGCGCCGCACGCGCGACAGTCCCAACACCATCCTGCGCGCGCTGGCGGACTGGTGGGACTCTCCGATGCTGGCGCGTTGGATACGGCTGCACGCAGTCGTTTAGTTATTTGCCGCCATCATCGGGAAGTCCAGCCGGACATGCCACTTAATTTTCAAATGTTTTAAACACTACACTAGTTTGTAAGCTCGTAATTTTACTAACAAATATGGATGTAATCATAGGATGAATCTGAAATAAATGATGATTTATTTTTATTTATTTTATTTATTAACATGGCACCTGGCTCGGAACCATAGATATCCGCTCGGAACTCAATACTCCCCCCGATACCCGCGCCGGAGTTACAAACGTCATTGAGCCAGGTGCCATGTTAATGCGCACGGGTTGTAAAAACCGACACTGGATTAAAACCCCAATCCGATGATATTAAGTCCACATACTTAACCTTCAAACCACTTCCTCATCAACATATCCATTATACCTACATTATGAGAATAAAATTCTTTAACAAATATTACCCAGAGATCCACCTCACCCACGCATTATTCCTGAAATTTAATTTGTAACACCACGTGTCTGATTCGTCTCGTTCCAATGCTGTCACTTTCAGCCGAAGCAATTTCACGTTTCCCGAATATTTTTGGATTTATATCAAAGGTTAAACCCGTATTCAATTTAAGGGCTCCACCGACTGAATAAATGCTTTTAAAAGGATGTCCGGGTCGAAGCTTTAGATTTTGGTTGAATTTTGCAGAATTGTCATGCGGGCGAAAATTTGCGTCTGATTTTACAGACGGATGTTGTTAAAGACGTATTTAAAAAAGAAAGAAAATGAAGAAAAATATTTTATTTGGGACACGCACAGGAAAAACAAGCAGTAATATAAAGTAAGTACTAAATTAAAATAAAAGAACAATTAAAACTAACAAAATACTTAGTCGACCTGTGCGAGGTCAAAAAGGCTCCTACCTCAGCATAATGCTGCGATATTAAAAAAAAAAACATTAATAATAATACCGCAGCGATTCTGATAGCGCCTACAGACACAATATATAAATCCCACTAGGGGATTACAACATAAAAATAAGGCTAAAGTTTGACCCCCGCTTAGGGTTGAGTTTTAGATAGGTACCTACGGTTTCTTGTACCTACGGTTTCATAGAAAGAGGTTTCCCTGTAAGTACCTAACATAATTTTCCTCCATATTATTGTCTTACATCAGTCAACTAGTTATTCGATCTCCTTGACTCAATGATCTTTTATAAAACGACAATATTTTGCGTACTTTAGTACATTATTGTTGCACTTCCTAAAATTTTCATAATTATCATTTTAAGCAATGGTGAAGTAGATCGAATGGTTAACACAAAATTAACACTGGATGGATGAAATGGCGGCAGGTCATGGGAACAATTTGCGACTCCCGCATTCCCCTTAAACTTCAGGAGAAGATATATTTTTTTTTTTTTATAACTCCTTTTTTTAATGCAATCTGTCCTGGGACATTCAGCAATAGGTATATGATGGTTCCTGGTCTTGCACGGTATGAAGCCACTGCCTCATCCGATCGATACTACAGCTCATTCATGCTGGGTGTGAGTAAGTCTTGGGGTGCCCTTCTTTTCAGTCTTGTGAAGGTAACTGGATTTGACATCAGTTTCATTGCCAATTGATTTGGGTGAACTTTTAATCTGGTGGAATATGTGTTAATATTAGCTTTGATTTCCTCTTTGACAGTTTTTATCTTTAGGTCCTTGTGAATTCTCTCGTTTGTGACATACCAAGGAGCATTTACTATTTGTCGCAGTGTTTTTGATTGAAACCTTTGAAGGATTTCGATATTTGACTTTGCTGCAGTTCCCCAAAGCTGGATACCATAGCACCAAATAGGCTTGAGAATGCATTTGTAAAGAAGTAGTTTGCTCTCCAGAGACATTTGGGACTTTTTGTTGAGCATCCAATGTAAGCTACGGAGTTTATGCCCTAGGGCTTTCCGTTTGGTAAATATGTGGTGTCTCCACGTAAGGCGTCTGTCAAGGTGTATTCCTAGGTATCGTGTGACCTCTGCTTGTGGTACTTCTATGTCATTTAAGGTCACAGGTGGGCATGTTTCTTTGCGTGTAGTGAAAGTCACCTGAACTGACTTTGCCTCATTGGCTTTTATCTTCCAATCTTTAAGCCATTCAGAGATCAGCTTGAGGCTGTTTTGCAGTTTTGCAGAGGCCTTTCTCGGGCAGACATCAGTGGCCAGTATGGCCGTATCATCGGCAAAAGTGCCTGTTAGGACATTTCTTTCTAGCGGCAGGTCGGCAGTAAATAACAGGTACAGGATGGGGCCCAAGACACTGCCCTGGGGCACGCCGGCCTGAATCGCACGTAGATCAGTGACCTCGTTTCCCTGCTTCACCAGGAAGAATCTCCTGCTGAGGTAGGAGCGCAGAAACAGGTAGAAATTTGTTGGGAGAGTCGTTTTTAGTTTGGTCTTTAGACCCTGGTGCCACACACGATCGAAAGCCTGCGAAATGTCCAAAAAGACGGCAGAGCAGTACTCCTTTTTTTCAAATGAGTTGTTAATTTTTTCCACCAGTCTATGTACCTGTTCTATAGTACCGTGGCCCTTCCTAAATCCAAATTGGTGTTCAGGAATAAGGTCTCTTTCCACTAGGATTGGCATAAGTCGCTTAAGAAATAGTGTTTCCAGCAACTTCGAAGCAATTGGTAACAGGCTGATTGGACGATAAGATGTGACGTCATTTTCAGGTTTGCCAGGCTTTAAAATCATGATGATCTGCGCGACCTTCCACTGTTTGGGGACATATGTTCGCTGCAGTATAGCATTAAAAAGGTAGGTGAGGAATGTAACAGCGACTTCCGGTAACTGTTTAAGAACGGACGCGGTTATTAGGTCGTACCCTGGAGCCTTGTGGTTTCTCAATTTATTGATGGCATATTTAACTTCGCTGGGAGAACATTTTCTCAATGGTGGGTCTAGTTGGTGGACAAATGATAGTGTGTCATTGACATAGTCTAATTTGCTTGAACCTTCGTTGGGGTGAGAAGTAAATACATTTCCAAGGTGGTTAGCAAAAACTTCAGCCTTTTCAACATCACTGTTGGCCCATGTACCATCAAACCTTCTGATTGGAGGTTGGTGCAGTTGAGGTCTTTTAAGCTTTTGTGTGGCTTTCCATAGAGAGTAGTTAGAACTTGCAGTCCCATCCAATTTTTCCAGGTGTCTCTGCACTCCTGCATTTCTGTTTTCTTCCAGCGCCTGCTTTAGCTTTTTTATGTGTGCATTCAGTTTTTTTTTGACACTGGGATACCTATTCGCTTGCCAGTTCCTTCTTAATTCGCGTTTCTCAGCAAGCAGTTCCTGGACCGAAGCAGGGCAATCGGTGCCGCTTTTACCACTTCTGTTCATTGGGGTAGCTTCCCATGCACTTTGTTGTGTAATTTTATTAAAGTGTTCCACACCTTCTTCAATGTCTTGGTCACTTGAGATCGGTAAGTTTAAGTTGATTTTTTCAGCCACCAGGTGTTTGAACAAATCCCAGTCTGTTTTGTCATTGCATAATTGGCATGGCGGTAAGGTCTGTGGAATATTTGAATTGAGATGCAAAAACACTGGAGAATGGTCAGAAGAAAGTTCCAAGCTAGTTTTACATACAAGGTTTTGAATATTTACGCTTTTTGTGATAAAGAAATCTATCAAGTCAGGGGTCTTATTTCTGTCCGTAGGCCAGTAAGTTGGTTCACCGGAGGATATTGGTCTGAGGTTGAGAGATTCCACTGCCAGGTGCATTTGGCGACCTTTAGTAGATGTAGTTCTTGAACCCCAGAAAGTGTGCTTGGCATTATAGTCTCCGCCTGCGATGAACCTAGCTCCCAGTGTAGAAAATAGTTTCACATAGTCTTCCTTATTGGGTTTGTGTTTGGGAGGGCTGTAGATGGCAGAAACTACAATAGGGCTTTGGTGGTCTTCAATCACAATATTTGTCGCTTGAAACATAGCTGTGCAGATTGGCTGCATTTCATGATGCTTGATGTTATCTCTGATCAACACAGCACTGCCACCGTGTGCAGTTCCATCTGGATGCATAGTTTGGTAAAACTTGTATTTTGCTATGTTAAAGTGGTTTTTTATGGTAAAGTGAGTTTCAGAAATGAGTAATATATCAACGTTATGTAAGTCAAGAAAAGCCTTCACCTCTAGGGTGTGTTGTGTCAGCCCATTGGCATTCCATAGAACAATTGTTAATTGTTTGAATGTTGAGGAGTGGACATCATCTGAAGTAGTAGGTTTGTCATAGCACTTAGTTGTTGCATGATTTGTTGCATCATTATAAGCATTTCTTTCAGTTCACCTGGATGGGGAATATTGTTATTCTGGCTCGGTTCTTTTTGTATTGGTTCAGCAGAACCAGTTACGATTTTAGCGTAGGTGGGTATAGTGTTTGTTTTTGTATGATATGACATTTTAGGTTCAGCAGGCAGCTGGGCAGTAGGCGTGTTATCGCTTATGGGTTGAGTCGCTTTTTCAGATAATGTTCTCTTTCTCATAGGTGGGAACTTAGAGTTTTGTAGGTCTTTGTAGACTTGGCAGCCCTTGTAATTGGCAGGATGATTGCCTTCACATAAAGCACACTTCACATTGTCCAGTCTCCCTTTTACTGGGCATTCTGCCGAGGGGTGGTTTTGCGCACATTTAATACACTTTGGCCGTCGGCGACAGTATCTTTTTGTATGACCGTATCCTTGACAGTTCGCGCATTGTGGGATTTCACGTTTGGGTCGTGGTTCCTCAAAAGCGACACAGCAGTGAAGCAGGTCCTTTATTTTATAGATATCCTTATTGTTATTGTTCGCCTGTAATTCAATGACAAATATTGGCAGGGGCCGTTTGGTCATTCTGTCCTTGATGTTCCAGATATTTGTAGTAATATGTCCTTGATCGGCTAGTGCTTCTTTAATATCATCAGTACAAGTGGATGGGTGAATTTTCTTAAGAACGACTTTGTAACTTCTTTCTTGCTTAGGTTTGTAAGTATAAAATTCAGTTTCTTTAATTTCCAGTTGTTTAACAATGTTGATATACGCTTCAGATATTTTTGGTTGGATTTTGACGCGATCGTTTCGTAAAACTTTGACAGTGTAGTTGTCTTGTGCATGTTCGTCAAGTAACTTGATTAGTGGTTTAATGGTGCCTACTTTATCAATGAATATTGGAGGTGGCCTGGCTATTTTTTGGTTATTAGGTTGATTTTCACTAGGACTCTGGTCTTTCTCCTCCTCTAGTCCTGTGAAGCTGTTTGTTAGATCGATAGGTTGGCTGAGCCAATATGAATCTAATTTAGATTGTTTATTTTGATTTTCCTTATTTTCCGGGCTGGCAAGGGGACGTTTTTTGTTGAGTACTGTGGTCCATTGCTGGTTATTACTGTTATTTATTATGTTTGAGTTGTTTGAGTTGCTTCCAGCATTCAATTCGCCATCAGAAAGAGTACGCGGACGGGTGATGAATAGCCCTTTGTGCAGGGCTTGCTGAACCATTGGCTTATCCTTTTGTGGCATTTTGTTTCACTCGAGTAACAGTAACATTTTGACTGGATTAATATATTGGTGGCAGGTTGTTAAAGCGAACGGGCCCGAAATGCTCGAGATGTTTGTATCGCACAAGGTGGAGCTGGAACGCTGCGTTGTCTTTGTAAGGTTGGCACTACTGAGTTTTGTTTTGATGGCAGTTAGGTTTTTAGGTTATATAACCGGTACCGTAATCACTAGTGTTTTCTAATGTTCACAAGCACTTTCCAACAAAACAAATATCACTAAGGCGAGTCCATAACACTGATCTTCAGGTTTAACAATATTTTAAGACACTATTTATGGATTTGACAGATATTGTGAATAAATAAAGTTGGAGCACTTTTCGTAGGTCTGACTTAAATGACAGCTGTCATCCCACCGAAGATATATAAAACAATAGTTAGACATGCTGCCTTGTATGGATCAGAATGTTGGGCCACAAAAAGGGATGATTATAAGGTAATTACATGCAGCTGAAATAAGAATGCTAAGAGAGACGTGTGGTGTTACACGAATGGATAGAATAATAAATGAGAGGAGCTCGTGGCTAAGTAACAGCCGCACGGGTCGATCCATCAGGTTAAGCTACGCTTGCCGGGGTTGGTCCGTGGACGGGTGACCATCTTAACATACCGAGACTCCTCCGTGCCTCGGAAAGCACGTTAAGCCGTTGGTCCCGGCTGTCATTTGTCTGACAACCAGTCTGACAACCAGTTATGTCCAGTTATGTCCAAGGGGTATCGTATTACCCAGTTACTGGGTTGTGCAGGTCAGATAGGCAGTCGCTCCATGTAAAATACTGGTATTCAGCTGCATCCGGTTTGACTGGAAGCCGACCCCAACATAGTTGGGAAAAGGCTAGGCAGATGATAGAATAATAAATGAGTACATAAGAGGAAGTCTAAAAGTGGCACCAGTGACAGAAAAGTTGTGCGGAAATCGGTTGTCATGGTATGGGCATGTGATGCGGAATGAGGGAAATGTCGTGAGGAAAGCGGCAATCGTGCGCGGCCTGCCGCGCTTTGATTGGACGACTGCCGCGCGCGAACGCTTCTATCTACCTGCCGCACAAACATTTCTAGCAAACATTCGTCAATAATTGTGTTTGGACGAATTATAAGCAGAGCTATGACACACGCAACCGCTTTCTAGTTGATGCCAACTGAATTGCGCGGCTAAATCCTCGGATAAGCCGCGCAGTACTGCCGCGCAAACATTCGTCGGTTTAGTCCACACTAGAGCGCGGCAGAAATGTGTCCTACAAACCGCGTGTTGCTGCCGCGCTCTTGCCGCTCAATTTTTGGACACACTTTTACAATTAAACATAGTTTTACTTCCCCACCTTTGAACTTCGGGCCTGAATAACTAAATTTCTTAAACATGAAGTCTATACTTAAAACTTCTAAAAGCAGTTTTCTATTTAAATATTCAGTATTATAAGTAGGTTTCCATGCTCCACCGGAAATAATGAATGAAGAAAAGTTGACCGAAGTAAATTGCTGTAAGATTATTGAATTAGGTGTGGTAGGTCAGTTCTTAAACTGTTTCACGTGTTAGCATTGTGACTACTGCCAAACAATGTTCAATTGTTAGTCCATTGTAGGTAAAATGTACAATACATAGTTTTATATAAAATATCTACTCGTAGAGCGAATTTGACTTTTATAACAATAGTTATACTTGTATAACAATAGGTTATGTTCCACGCGCGCCTCAAAGAGATGTCAGCACAATTGGCGGGGTCCGCTAAGACCGATGCCTGCCAGCAACTGAAGGAACACGGGTGGGTTTTAGTCAGTAAAAGTCTGACTCGCCCTTCCGCTCCGCCCAGAGCGGGAAAAGTCATTGGACGACTTCCCACCCTCAAAAAAAAAACTTAACTTTAGAACAATATTTTTTTTTTAAATATCAATAAACAAAAACTGTCGGACGTCAATTTTATTTCAGGGATAAAAAATATGAATTTTGCAGCTATTTGTTTTCGTAAAATAAATAAAATAAGCCTTTTTAATGCTGGTTCTACAAAGTTTTCTAAAATTATTATCTATTATTATCCCTACAATATATTTTTTTTTACAATGTGTTCCCGCATTTTTCCAATTTTCCCACCAACTTTTCAAATTCTTTCCGTAGAAACATGATTCGGACTATTACGATCGTTTTAAAACAAAAATTTGCCAAATCGGTCCAGCCGTTTTGAACCGCTTACCAACGAATAGCATTTAATTTCCTGAAGGCGGCTGTAAAAAGGGTAAGTATATTTTCTTTAAAAACAAACCTTTGTCATCATTCGGCAATTTTATTTTGTACTAGCTTCCGCCCGCACCTTCCTATATCGATAAAAAGTACCATAATAGGGAATATGCATGTATTTTTTAAATATTTTTATTCGATATTTTACATCGTCAAATAATAGTTTAAAAAAATCGACGGGAAAAAAGCAATTTAAAGTAGTTAAAAAAATGTTTAAAAATATCCAACCGATCCGGGCTATTTAAACGCCCTCCATTTGGCGCGCTAGGTGTGGTGACGTCACAGTTCGTGAAAACAGACAAGCAACTGTCAAGTCAAAGTCAAACACTCCTTTTTCTATGAGCGTTTGACATTGACTTGACACTTGTTGATTGACTTGACATTGACATTTTGATTGTTATCCCGGATTGTTACGTCACATCCGCTCTTAGCCTTTTCAAGTATTTGAATTACCCACAGTTTTTTGGGACTTTAAAAAAATTAATTTCTCGCTCAAAAATAAATTTTATTCAAAAATATTGATGGAGGCATAATTCTGAAGTAACAGAGTTTATAGAAAAAAATATTTGACCCATATTTGAATCACATGCATATTCCCAATTATGTCCATCCAGGACCCATCTATCTCTGAAATCCGTTCAGTGGTTTAGGCGTAAAAGGTAACATACAGACAGGCAGACAGAGTTACTTTAGAATTTATAATATTAGTATGGATCTTTATTTATTTCTTCAATACTTCTGGATATTTGCCTCTTCAATCGCACGCCTCATCCTCTCCCGCCTCCAATACCAGTCCCAAAAACTAAACCAATACACAACCTAACTTATTATAACTAGTTCTATGATTTACTTTATAAAGAGTCTTCTATCCCATTCTATTCTAACAAGTCTCGAGTAAAACGTATCGATTGCAGTTACTTTGTGCCTGAATCAAATATTGAAGACAATCAGAGCCGGCCACTCGTTATATGCATGTCACTCATGCCGCCATTGTTTGACGTGACCAGAGACGTCACGACACTGGGTAAGGCATAAGCGACTGTTTTAAATTCTTAAGAAATAGGCCAGCAGGTAAATTACCATTTTTTAAAACGGTGAAATTGTAGTCGCAATCTCATCTCAATGTCAAAGCTCAGACCAAATAAAAAAACCAAGACAGAGCGCTGCGAAAAATACACCTCCGCTCTGTGTATACACGCTCACACGCACACATTTACAATCAAACTACACCTCACTAAGTGCACTCGTGTTTAAGAAACCGCGGCCCACGTCACTGTTGACAGCGCTCTGTTTTGGCTTTTTATTTGGTCTCAGTATCAAAACTGTAGGAAATTTAGGGGTATTTTTGATCTGCCAGGGTTGCGGGTTAGTCCGAAAGGGATACCGGGACCTTGGCAACAGGCTACTGAAGGAACACGGGTGGGTTTTAGTCAGTAAAAGTCTGACACGCCCTTCCGCTCCACCCAGAGCGGGAGAAGTTATTGGATGATTTCCCACCCTCAAAAAAAAAAAAGGGGTATTTTTGACAGATTGAGACTAAGATTAGGATGCGGAATGTTCATAAGGCTGTATTACAAGAACCTCACTCAAAAGTCAAGCATTACTTAAAACTCGTATAAAGCCGTTTGATTGGCTGAAACTAGTTTTAAGTAATGCTTGAGTCTTGAGTGAGGTTCTGTATTAAGGACCTTAAAAATATGAGAAATGCCCGTCTGTTGTGTCTTTTTAAGTTGCAGGCTACAACTAAAATACCTAGCTTGTGATCGTTGAGTGAAACTGACTTCGACATCTAGTTTTGTACATACAAGCTCAGGTGATCACGATAAAAGCTGATGGAATATCTTGAAATATCTAAGATATTATTGCCTGTATGCTATATATTTATGGATCGTATAGGTGGCGGGCGTTCTGTAGTTTCTGCCTACCCCCATGGGAAGAAGGCGTGAGGTGAGTTTATTTGTGCGTATCTACATTATTGAATATATTTAGTAACCATAGAGATATAATATTACATAGAGTGCGCGTATTGCACAAATCGCTTAGTGCGCATCGTAGACAAGTTATAGATTAGTTTTGGGTAGGACATACAAGAGGCACTTCAAATGCCCCTTACAAAATGATTGAATGTCCCAACACCTCAAAATAACATTTTGTAGGTACTGCTTCACTGTGACATACAAATGAATGAATCTTGAACTGACAAATGAGTGAGTGTGGTGAGGAACGTCGTGTTGTTCAAACCCGTGTCTACTGTTCATAGTTTGTTGCGCGCACTCTATTTTATAATTATATCTCTATGATAGTAACCTATGTGAAGCATGTCTTTATGCGACTGGATTGGGTACAAACCATTGCGAATAGGATTCTTTTGTAAAATTGATTATGACGTATATTGGGTATCAATTTTTATCCAATGAAACTACTCAAAATCAAAAGAAATCTATTAAAATTAGGCTGAGAATCAGCACTTTTCGAAAGTCAAAATTACATAAGGCAGTCCCCAAAAACGCCCACCCTTCACCACTTCCTAGAGCTTGTGCTTCCTCGTAACTAAACCCGTACAACATTAGGGTTTTGAAAGTAAACGCTTGTCGCTTCAGCCTATAACTTATCCTGCCAGGGTTGCGGAATAGTCCGAAAGGGATACCGGGACCCTGGCAACAGGCAACTGAAGGAACACGGGTGGGTTTTTGTCAGTAAGAGTCTGACACGCCCTTCCGCTCCGCCCAGAGCGGGAGAAGTCATTTGATGATTTCCCACCCAAAAAAAAAAAAATAAGCCTATAACTTACGCCCATTCTCTAACATGTAATTAACTACTCGTACTAGAGATTTGTAATAATTTAACATACGGAGCTTAGTGCGCAAGAATTAATAATGAGTATCGATAAAGAAGAGTTACTAGTGCTATAAAATGAAGTCTTTTGTTTTGGATTGATGTAGGAAAGTAGATGTTTGACAGTCGTAAGTCAGAAGCCCAAAAGTCTGACCACCAGTCTTACGAAGGGGAATCGTGTTACCCAGTAACTGGTTTGTAGAGGTCAGATAGGCAGTTTCTCTATGTAAAATATTTGTATTCAGCTACTTCCGGTTAGACTGGAAGCCGAACTCAAAATAGTTTGGAAAAGGCTAGGCAGATTGATTGAGGTTACTTAAACGTCAAAGTAATTCAAATTCAAATTCTTTATTGCTAACTATGTGTACATAAATAAAGTTCTTAACAGAGGATATCAGTTCTTAGAACATAGTGGACCTGTTAGGGCATTGCAAATTCATCATGCATATATGCTTATAATTGTAACAGTAACAGTTGAACATGCATTATTTACATTCATTAATTAAAAAGAAAAAAGTTATAAATATTAAATTTTATATAGGACATCGTTTTAATTACATTATATAATTTTATCATTCACATCATATTAATTATAAATTATTAAAGTCACACCTAAATAAAAATACACATGTCATGAGTTACCTGATTTAAAAATTATCATTATTCATTAATTCAATTATGTCACAGTATTGTAATCATTTAATATTAGTTATCATAATCCTTTTACAAATATTTTACTGAATTATATTCACTTTAGTGATAGGTACTTTATTGAACAAAATTATTTTCCTCAAGAAATTCTGCTATTGAGTAATAGGCCTTTTTGATTAAGAAAATTTTCAGCATTCTTTTAAAAATAATAATTGAATTTAAAGTCTTAATGTCAATAGGTAGCTTGTTATAAATCTTTGTGCTCATACAGAAAACACTATTACTGTACGCTCTAGTGTGGGACGTTTTATCTCTTAAGGTATGTTTAAGTCTTCTGCTTTTTAACGTATCATAGCTTGTAATGTTCGATTTAACTAAAATTGAGGCCAGGTAGATAAATAGAGCAGGGAGTGTTAAAATCTTGAGATTTACGAAATGTGGTTTACATGAATCCGTTTGGCGTAACCCACATATAGACCTAATACACTTTTTTTGGGCTTTGAACGCAATTTCTTTATCAGTCGAGTTTCCCCAATATAGTAACCCATACGACAGAGTGGATCCCACATACGCATGGTAAGCAGTAAGAAGCGCGGTCTGGTTGGATACTTTTTTAAGCATGTATAGAGCGTAAGAAAATTGATTCAATTTGGTACATACACTATTTACATGTGTTTTCCATGACATATTCGAATCTATATGGATTCCTAAAAATTTTGTATTTGCTACTTCAGCTACTGTTTCATTATTGTATGCAATACTTAAAGGAATAGATGTCGCGTTTTTATTTTTAAAGTTCATGTAATGTGTTTTTGTGAGATTAATGTGTAAATTATTTATTTGAAGCCAATTTATTAATTTTGATAAGGAATCATTTATTTCTTGTTCATGATTTTTGTTTTTATTATTTGTGAAAAGAATCGTACTGTCATCTGCAAATAAAACCATAAGTAGTCTGCTTAAATACAATTTATTAGTAACTTATTCTCTAAGGCTAAACCAGGGGTTAACCGGACCTGGCAGGGTTGCGGGTTAGTCCGAAAGGGATACCGGGACCTTGGCAACAGGCATCTGAAGGAACACGGGTGGGTTTTAGTCAGTAAAAGTCTGACACGCCCTTCCGCTCCGCTCAGAGTGGGAGAAGTCATTGGATGATTTACCACCCTCAAAAAAAAAGGGCGTTAAACGGAAGTTTACTTATATTAAATGTCTTCTGTCGCTGAGCAAAGAAAAAATATTTTGCACCCCTGATTTGTACCTAGGGGTCCTTAAACCGGACTACGTAATAAACGAACTCAAAAGTATCTATCAACGTATTCGATGAAAATACATAGTCCTACCTAAAATACAATAGACGAAGATATTTAGTAACCTATTCCGCTTAACTATTCCCTCTCACCGAGGCATCCTCAGGATGACGATTGACTTGTCGCGAACCCGAACACGAAGTGTTGCTACGCCGATCGCCGAACGCAGAGAAACGCGCTCTCAACGAGGATGCCTCGTTGACAGGTGAAACGCGTGTCGATTTCTTACAGGGTTTCACTCTCTATGAATAGTTAAGCGGAATAGGTTACTAAATATTCATATCTACGTCTATTATTGTAAATGATTTCCGCAAAGTCAGCCTGAATTAGGAGTGAGGCGTATTTATCGTCACAGATATTAAAAAATAGCAGATAGCAATTGCTCCTAACGATAAAAAATATCTGTTACTTAAAATCACAGATCCTCAAGACTGTTACTGTTAAAACTTCGGATACGATTTTCGACTTTAATAAAATGAAATAAAGAAGATATTGAATTGAGTTAATACGTATTTATCATCCGTACAAAAATAGCAGGCTGTTATTTTATAACAGATAGATACGATTTTCAACTTGAAATCAAAAGAAATAAAGATGATATTCGATTGAGATACGTATTTATCGTCTGTACAAAAATCACGGCTGTGATTTAATAACAGATATTTGGATCTGTTATTTTTTTGTCACAGTCACAGTGATCACAGATATCGTATTTCACCCATCTCTAGCCTGAATCAATTAACTATTCCTACCTAAATTGAAATCAGAGCCGAATCCGGTAAAACGGATGTAATAAACGGAAACAATATAAGTAAAACAAATAATGCCAGCAAATAAGTTATATTTGGATAGGAAACTAATTAACGGACGTCGCGGTGCGTGTATCCGTGATTTCAGATTTAATCCCGTGCTTGACGTCACTGTATCTCTTCTATTATTTCTGCCATCCTGTTTTCTTATTGATATTTCCTTTATTTCATTATAAAATATTTTTAAATATAAAGAATATTGGGCCACCTGTATCGGGAACAGGGTCCAAGCTATAGATCAGGGCATCGAGAGGAACCTCCTAACAATGCGAGCCGTGTATAGAAGTACCGCTTTCTGAATCAAGCCCTTAATCCAGCTGCCCAACGAGAGCCTCATAGGTGTTGGACGAGGCTCTTGGCAATTAAGCCATTGGCTGATGCTGATACGACTATTGGCACAATGATCGCTGAATCTACATCCCACATATCGACAACCTCGCAAGCCAAGTCAATTGGTATAATTTATTATATTAATTATTTTGTTATGGATGCAAAAGTGCTTGAAATGATAGAATAGTAGTTGTGATCCGTCAGGGTTCTCTTTGGTTTTGTGAATTTGATCACGAAGAGCTGACGTCATGATACTGTACTTCAATATAAAGGGTATTAAAAGTTCCTATTTTGCAAAATATGAACTTTTATTTATGTTTTCCTGTTAGTTGTGAATGTGCGTGGGTTCTGCATTTCAATGTGCAGTGAGCAAAGTTTGCGTTAAGAATAGTCCACTGTGATCCTAACTAAACTCCGTTTTATAACGGAAACTTTATTGGAAATAGAAATACAAAATGAAAATAGAAAATATTGTATTGTCCAGGTAATACTTTAATAAACATGTTCACAGGTTAACAGCAAGTTGAGGCAACATGAATAGCTTAAAATATTACCTACAGTTAAGTAACAAAGTATCTGCCAGTGAGCCCCAAAGTAGACAGTTAATCTGTACTTGGGGCTTGGGGTACTAAATCCACAGTGGAGACTAGAGAGGTGATTTCAGGATGGTAACGAATGAAAGAAAGAAAAATTGTTTATTCTACACAAACTGGTACGTGTGTATAATGTAAAGATGGGTTGTAACAGGTGAAACACGATATCTGTGATCACTGTGACTGTGACAAAAAAATTACAGATTCAAATATTTGTTATTAAATCACAGCCTGTGATTTTTGTACGGACGATAAATACGTATCTCAATCGAATATCATCTTTATTTCTTTTGATTTGAAGTCGAAAATCGTATCTATCTGTTATAAAATCACAGCCTGTTATTTTTGTACGGATGATAAATACGTATTAACTCAATTGAATATCTTCTTTATTTCTTTTCGTTAAAGTCGAAAATCGTATCCGAACAGTAACAGTCTTGAGGATCTGTGATTTTAAGTAACAGATATTTTGTATCGTTAGGAGCAATTGCTATCTGCTATTTTTTAATATCTGTGATTTCTATCTGTGACGCTAAATACGCCTCACTCCTAGTATAATGTAATGTGTGTGTGGTGTGTAGGTAAGTATGTGTGTTTATTCCCATTGTGGTTCGCTTGATTCGGTACCAGGTCGGGGTCTTTTATATACACTGAGATTTCGAAGCGCGTCATTTCGGCCGTTTTTAAGATAGAATACTGTTACTTATTTATACTGTGGCTATGTCTTGCTTTTTCATTTGGTCTGAGATGTGTAGGTACTTATATCACGTATTTCTAGAAACCCAGAACTTTTGAAGGTTTCAAATAATTTTCAAATTCTCGGGAATCTGTTGGTGATTCAAACATTCCTTCGTGCAATTTGTTCTTGGAACTTAACTCTGCTCCTTGCAGAACAGGAGAACTTCTTGTTGTGCATTGAACTGCGTTGTCTTTTAATTTTGCGAGAATAACGACAAAGCTACCTACGTATTTCCAAGTTCCTTCTATGATTTTGGGTGGAGGCTTTGATGGCAGTCACAGAATTTCTTGAAAAGTTCCATGCAATACTCATTGTTAATATGAATGTTGGGCCCAAGCTTGATGTCAAAGAAAAGTGGGAGAATTTTTCAAACACATTGTGACGTTGTTTTACCTTTGTTTCGAGAGTTGACATGACAGCTGGAAATTCAGGAAATAAATTGCTTTTAGAGGAATTGCTAATGTGACCGTTTTAGGCCCGCAGCTGTCAATAGCAATTCGTCTAATTTGACACAAAAGCAATTCATAATGTGTGGACCATTTTACGAATCTCCATAGAAAACTGTCAAACAGATAAAGTCAAATAAGTGACTGCTTTAACCTAAATCACGCACACATTCAATAATTTTCAGTCACAGTATTATTTTCACGGGCAGCTCAGTAGGGGGAGTTTTCAGGTAAATAAAAGCGGTTTAAAAAATAAATAAATAAATAGGTACCTCATATGCATGTGACGTACACTCGTGCCCGTTCGCATGAAGTCTGACGTCACTGTGAACCACCTTTTAATAAAGGTGGGTGACGTATGAGCAGGAAAAATACTACTTAATATTATGTTTTGTTTTTGTTAATTTTATTGTTTGAGAGGTTTATAGGATACAATAGACGCAGATATATTTCGTAACCTATTCCGCTTGACTATTCTTCAAGAGTCATAAAAACCCTGTAAGAAATCTACTCGAACGTGTTTCACCTCTCAACGAGGCATCTTCAGGATGACGATTGACCAATTGCAAACAAGAACGCGACGTGTTACCACACCGAGCGCTGGACGCAAAGTCACGCCTGAATCAATCAACTATCTTAAATTTGCGGGTTTATAGCTGCGCCCCGCGATTTAACTCGCGTAAGTAATATCGGGATAAAAAGTAACATATGTCCTATTCAAGGTCATGGTCTAACCCATCATCCAACAAACAAACAAACAAAACTATTTTCGCATTTATAATGATATAATAATAGAATTAGGATTTTTGAATTATTTTTTTTAGAGGTTATGACATTATAATTTCCATTTCAAAAACTACGTCTTAAACAGAATTAAGGTTGGATTTTAGGTTCTCTGCCAATTTTAAACATATTTTTTTACTCTACCCACAGCGAATGCCTTCTCTAATTTCCATAAAATCATCTAAAAATTCAGACGTAAACCTTCAACCAAAACCCTCAAACGGACCTCAATTCAAAGTCGAAAGATATCAAAGGTACTCATGAAACCGACACGCGCCGATCAGCTGGTAGCTAAGTTCAAGGTTCCCCGGGTCAATGCTGCGCGGTGCGAGGCGGGCAGGCGGGGGGTGAGGGAACGCGTGGGCGTTGCCATGGCAACCGGCCTACGCCACCCCCGGCCCAGGTAGTCAATCAATTACGGTGAGAACACATTTCTTGTACATAATGACGCCCATAGCATGATTTATTGCAGTATTTTTGTTAGATTATAATTAAGTTATAAAAGTATTCGTTAATTTTTGTGGGGTGTAACTAAAAATCTTCCTAGAAAGACGAATCAATTCTGCCTGAAAAAATGCTGACGGATTCGTCTCGATACGAGTTTCACCCTCTAATGAAAATGAGCAGTCATTTGTTTTAATGTCCGGGTTTTCTGACTTATGGCATAGCTCACGCGGTAGTAGGTGTAGCACTTTTCAACTTTATTACTGAGGGCATAAGGGTGAAAAGTAGTCCACTGCGATTTACCGCGGTTGTACCTACGGCTGGCGCTCCCCATGCAGACAGCTCCGCTATCAACCATTATAACTGGCTTATTTTTTTATGCATGCACTATAGCTCATACTAACACAAGAGAGACAAATGAAAAAGAAAATACATTTATTTAACACTACTATTCGAATCTATTTTTGTGTGGAGGTCAAACAGGCAGTTGCTCCATGGTATTCAGCTACATCCGGTTAGACTGGAAGTCGACCCCAACTTAGTTGCAATAAGGCTAGACAGATTTCTGTTGAGGCATTTTGCATTGAATAAAAGCTTTGTTTGTAGTCTACACAATTTACATCAGAAGACTTTCTTTTGTTTCCAAGAGCCAAAAATATACGAACCTACTATTCTCGCTCCTTACATCTTTTATAAGCGTTCTAGGCTAAAATTGCCTTTAAGTATTTTTGGAGACCTCCCTACTCGTGAACTCTTACGCGAATCGCCAGTCCGTTGCCTCAGTCATTGCGATATATGTAGTATAGTATTGTATGCTGTTGGTACTTTTCTACATCTCGTCTATATTCCTCGCATGGCTAGGCAGAGGTGTTTCCACATTTTGCTAGTTATGCTTAACATAAACACGCATTCTTCCCATGGGGGTAGGTAGAAACTACAGAACGCCACCTGCTACGGTCCTACACCTTTTACCTCATTTACATTCATAAACCTGATCATACACGCCTGACCTATCTAAAGAACAAGAAGATAGTCTTTAGTTTCATGTAAAAGAGGGCGAGCCTATTGTCATTAAACAGGCAGAATGGAGGTACAGAATGTTACTGAGAACTAACTGGAAAAATATAATACTTCACACTGCTCAACCTGGGAATTAAACCCAGGACTCCAGGATCAGCTGTAGCACTTGCGCGATTAACGAGATAGTCGAACTCAAGGTCCTGCCTTTATTTGTTCAAATAAAAAATCTAAGTTAAAAAAAATTAAAATTAATTATTTATTTTGATTTTATTATAATTGTATCATCAAAATCGTAATATCTTTATTTTAAGTCCCGAATTTGATGGTCCTTGAAGGCAAATTATAATTCTGTCACGTAATTTGAATAGGTAATTGGCGTTCTCCAATCGAATATGCTTCGAAATTATTTGATCGTTTACATAATATAGGTATTAAATATATCTAATATGAAATATATATATTTCAAGTTCTTTGTATGCTGTTTATTTGATGTTGTAAAACGTAATGAGGAACGTGGTTATCAATAGTTGTTCCTTGTTATAGAAAGATTTTATTACAATACTAATAATATGTATAGATTATTACTTTACTAAGTAATAATCTATAAATTAAAGTCGTTTTTCGTGTTTGTCTGTATGTCCGTGTTAGTCTTCTAAACCACGCAACAGCTGATTTCGATGAGGTTTTCACCATCGTTTATAGAACTTATTCCGGAAGGTATAAATATGTATAATACGTTATAATTAAAGTTACAATATCTAAAAAATCTCGATATTTTATCAAGTCGGAAAAACCGTGCGAAGCATGAGCGGGTCGCTAGTAATTTATAAAATAAAATAAAAATGTTTCAGAAATCATTAGACAAAAATATTAAAAGGGGAGTACGGCATTTTACAGTAGAATATCCGTTGTAAATATTTTCCAATAATAATAAATAATGTAAAGAGTTCATGAGGATAAAGTCAAGGCTCTCGGTATTTAGAAATAGTAACATAGCCCCTCAAACAATTTCCTCCGACACGAATCCTTATTGCCTACGTGATGTCGTAGCACGTAGACGCTCGTAGCAAGATACCGCCTTCAAATCGTAGACACCTGCTACGAGCCTGCTACGAATTCGGACAGGCTACGAGACATCAAACTAAAGGAATCATGTTATGATTTTAGTTCTAGTATGTTTGTTTGTACGAACAGTTTTACACGACACAAATTAATTAAATGTTTTTATCTACAACCATGCTATAAATCCTCTATAAAAGTTTCTGAAACAGTTAGCTTATTGCCAACATTAAAACATCCAGTGCCATAGTAACCATAATATAATCCAAACGGGTGTTATAATGTTGTACTAAATTTCATAATGCAACTCATTTCAAAAAAAGAACACTGTCGTTCACGAGCGTTTCACTAACAAAGCACCGTAATTTAAAAACAAAACACATTCGAATTCGAAAAATTTGAATTCACGTCGTACCGCGTCATTTTTATTCGATAATTGTATTGCAAAGAAACTTTTATAGAAGATTCATATCATGGGTGTAGATAAAATCTTGTATGCAACTGTAAATAATTAGGTACTAAAACACGAAATCACATGAGTGTTTTTGTTTTTTGTGATTTCGTGTTTTAATACCCCTTATTATATAACAGTTGCATAAATAACTATAAAACTTCGGTGCTATCCGACTACTCTGAGAAGAAAAACCGAAATAAACTCAGAGTCCACGGTCTCTTTTAAAATCCAGATATAATCTATTATTTTAAACTTGTTTTAGCAAAGGATTCATCACTCTGTGTAATGGATACCATTTGATTCTGCTAGTAATTAGTGAATTTAACGCAGTAATTTTCAATCTTCAACGTAGCTCTTCTCGAACATTGTTATGGTCTGTTTCGTTGAGTTAATTGGTTTGCGCATTAACAAGGGATAGGATATAATTTGTGTTTATTGTTTTTAACTGACTTCAAAAAGGAGGAGGTTCTCCCAGGCCAAATAAAAACTAAGATAGAACAATACGTGAAGCATGTCAAAATTACACCTCCGCTCTGTGCACCCATTTACAATCAAACTACACCTCACTAAGTGCACACAACCGGCCTCACGTCACTGTTGACAGCGCTCAGTCTTGGTTTTTGAATAGGGTTCCGTACCCAAAGGGGAAAACGGGACCTTATTACTAAGGCTCCGCTGTCTGTCTGTCCGTCTGTCACCAGGCCGTACCTCATGAACCGTGATAGTTAGACAGTTGAAATTTTCACAGCTGATGTATTTCTGGTGCCGCTATAACAACAAATACAAAAAAAATCAGAATAAAATAAATATTTAAGGGGGCGGGCATACAACAAACGTGATTTTTTGCTCGATATTGATAACGGCAACAGGTAGACGCTTGAAATATTCAAAGAATATTTAGATATATATTCACTTTAAAAATAAATAATCCCATAAAACAAACGTGATTTTTTGCTCGATATTGATAACGGCAACAGGTAGACGCTTGAAATATTCAAAGAATATTTAGATATATATTCACTTTAAAAATAAATAATCCCATAAAACAAACGTGATTTTTTGCTCGATATTGATAACGGCAACAGGTAGACGCTTGAAATATTCAAAGAATATTTAGATATATATTCACTTTAAAAATAAATAATCCCATAAAACAAACGTGATTTTTTTGCCGTTTGATATGACAGCTAATTATGTGTCACCAGTTTGTGTCAAACTAGAGGAATTGCTTATTGTAGCCGTTTTAGGCCCCCAGTTCCTTACCAGAGACATTAAGAGCTCACCTGCTCCTCACATCCTCTCTTTTATTGATCACTAACCCTCACATAACACACCTACACATTACATGACAACAGTACATAGTATATAAAACCTTATATACCTACCTATCTACAAGTATATAACGATGTCGAAGGCCCAGGCTCTCACGCGCATTGAACATCCGCAATGACCCATGAAGTTTCATACCGAGCCTGTTCTATGGGCACTTGAAATGCTATTTATATATTTACACTTCTTTTACGGTTTATAGCTTTTTTGTTGATAAAAAAGGTGATGAAATAAAGTTTATTAATATTATTTTTTGTAGGAAGTTAAAAAAAAACTAGGTACATATTACAGGAATCTTACAGACTTAGACCAATGCGTTAGAATTTTCTGAGTCAGTATATTATCATTATCAATAAATCTGCCTAGTATTTTCCCAATTATGTTAGGGTCAGCTTCCAGTTTAACCGGATGCAGCTGAATACCAGTATTTTACATGGAGCGACGGCCTATCTGACGCGCACAACCCAGTAACTGGGTAATACGATACCCCTTGGGATGACTGTTTGTCAGACTTTCGGGCTTCTGACGACCCGTAACGACTGTCAAATATTTTATGAAATATTTTTATTTACTGTTGACATTTGTAATTTACTAAAGTTAGCTAAATTAATGATATTGACTTGACTTGATTATAAAGAATCACAATTACTACCTTGAAAAAAAATCACAATTATTTATATTTGCACGCCATAATAAACATGTCCGAACCTGTATTTTTTTTAATGTTATCCTGCATGCACGTTTTTATTTCTGTATATTGTTTATTCTATCTGTACATTGTTTGAGCAAAAAAAAAAAAAAAAAAGTATAGAAAATACTAGAATTAGATTCGTCTAAAATCAACATCTCAAAAATTCAAACCAATAAGGTCACAACAATTTGCCATAATTGCCCACCAGTTACCTCCAGCTACCTTACCACCTAAACCCTATGACGGTGCAAAAAAAATGGCAGAGGACTGGCTCTGAATATTTGAGGGCAATCACTTCGAGTGCCTTCATTTCAATTTAATCGCGTCAATATTTTATTTGAGAGAGACATGGAAGGTTCCAGAAGATTCGTCGTGTGATTGACTTTTAGATAGGTTAGGAGTTAGGTACCTTATTTTTTTATTTTATTTATTGTGAATTGGTTCACGTGGATCATTACGCGTGGAACGTTAGATAGAAATAGGACTTTCATAGTTGTTGCCCTTCTAAAAGGTAGTTTCGAATGGAGGAGAATGGGCTAGAAACATAGTTAGGCGTCAGACTGACGCGACTCGACACCACCGGCAATTGTTATACCGTAAAGTTTTCTTAGAAATTGTTTGTTAGAGTGGCGTCCCGCTGTCGCGTCGCGCCAGTCTGCAGAAGGCTTTAGTCTTTTTACCCAACTTCAGCGAAGCCAAAAAAGGAGGGTTATATATTATAATATTATTTTGTACACAGTAATCCTACACATTATTAAAATGAGTAATATTTTGACAATTTGTAATCACGTTCTCGAAAACTGCTCAAACGATTTCGATGAATAGTTGCAATATATAGGGGCTTATGGGGGCGAAAAATCGATCTAGCTAGGTCCCATATTTGGGAAAAATCCTTTTCTCCGTATTTTCATCCGAGCAGAGCTTGGTCGCCCAGGTACTTATAATAATAATGTGAAGACGATGTACCCGGAATACAATTACTATACCTACCACAATAAGTAGGTAACATGGTAGGTACATGTATTAAAAATTAAGCAAATTTTAATCTCCTTAGTTATCTACTAACTAGATTAAACATAAAAACCCAGGTCATAAACCCCCACTTACGTATCGCCACTCGTGTTAGCTCGGTAATCTTCGGCAGCCGACAAAGACGCCGCTCCGGCGCCGACGCCGGCGCACCTGAACCTCTTGACTTATAAGTGGTCCATTTGAAATATGAATGAGACGGTGTTATCGTGAAATATCCATTATATATTGTTGTTAGGAGAGAGGAGAAGTACCTAAAAGTAATGTTTTGGTCAAAGTAAATTATTAAAAAAAAACTTCTCTCACGGACAGAGAAACCTACCATTTTACTTTATTAAAATTTAAAAATGTGTTATTTTCGAGTAGGTACTAGGTACCTATTTAACACATTCAACATTACAATGTTAGAAAGTCACTATACGCTTAATTCCATAGATATCCGTGATTATATCATTAGACCAAAATAACGGTTATCACTTTCGTTATTTCGATATAAACATATATTGTAAACTCCGTTATTTGCGTTAAAGCTTTGTAGTCTATTTACCATTTACATTAATTTTAAAGTGCAGTAATTTCAATAATATTGCACAATAACTGCCGTTATTTAGCCGTTATTTGTCTAATGCTATAATAAATGAAGTATATTATGTACCTTGAAATCACTATTTTTAGAAATCAAATATTCAAAACATTGCAGGTTGGATCACCATAATATTAAGTAAAACCCAGTTGATTTTGTCTTACATGTGAAACAAGAACGAGATGGGAGAATAACACTCAAAGATAATTATTGTGTTTTTCAGTATTAATCCGCTTTAAATTGTTATTTTAAGCCAATTTTGTTCTCAAACAATAACACAAATTACCAATCAAAAACCGATATAAGAAGAAAATCCTTTATTATTTTAATCTCCTTAAAAGATAGAGAAGAGCTATCATAAAGATGTGCTTAATAGGTCAAACAAGGCATAACTGAATGCGTGTGGGCGGCCCTTAGACGGCTTAGGATTTTATTCAAAGAGTATTATGTTACCAGCATAAGAAATCTTTGAGCTTTTCATGTTTATAGATTGTTGAAGATTATGTTAACCGTGATAGTTTCAGTATCCACTTTAGGACACTTTTAAGACAAGCAGATTAATTTCCTTACCTACATGCTCTTAATGAAAATAACTTTTATAAAATAAAAAAACGAATTATAAATTGTCTCGATCATGCTGTTGAACGAACCATTTTAAAATACAATAGACGTTGATATATCAAGCAATAAACTCTGCTTAAATGTAGGCACTTCTAATAAGGTAGGTAAATAATAAATAATTAATTTACTTTCAGAAAAAAAACGACCGAAATGGAATAATTAGTACCTATAATAAAACTCCCCAAAAATATTTGAAGTATAAATTAATACGATTCTGTAAAGTTACAAAAAGGAGTTATATACACAATGGGAAATTAATTTGGTAAATTTTTCAATTCGCACTAAAAGGCTCGATTCAGTAGGTAAATTAAATTGCTCGGACTGTTAACTAACTTTGGTTGGAAAGTTACTTCATCAATGAACTGTTTGGTAACTCTGTTAGTTAGTAATATAGGGACATATTCATTTGTTGTTGAGTTAATAGGTTAACAGCGGAAATGTTGTGCAACTATTTTTAAAGTGAATAGTTCTTGTATGTCGGCCGGAATTAAACAAGTAATATCTTATAAGGTACCTAATCTATTAATTTTATGATGCACCATAATCACTAGGTCGCGGCCAGTTGTGCTGCTTTTTTTTTTTTTTGAGGATTGTACATCATCCAATGTCTTCTCCCGCTCTGGGCGAAGCGGAAGGGCGTGTCAGACTTTTACTGACTAAAACCCACCCGTGTTCCTTCAGTTGCCTGTTGCCAAGGTCCCGGTATCCCTTTCGGACTTTCCCGCGCCAGTTGTGCTGCTGGAGAGTTTGTTGTGCCATTTCTTCTTCCCGGCTAAAGCACTAGGGAGCGGTGAAGGGCGGGCGTTTTGGGGGACTTAATGATTGATTAATCAATTAATTAATTATTTTGGATTATTTAAAAAATTTAAAATCTCCGCTTAAGTAATCAGTAAATGATTCTCAGAAACCGCGCATTATTGTTAATCGCGGTTTCCGAACTGGAGTTTTTCGATTTGATAGTGCTGTTGGTATATACATAGGTATAGCAAGCAGAAGCGGAGATGTTTTCTAATTATCTAGTTTTTGACAATCCAATTATGACAACCATAGACAAGTCTTAATGCCCTTTGAGCGATGCACACTGGGGCCGGCCGGCATAGGCACTATGAAGGCAATACCCAAAACTCAATATTTTAAATGAGGATAGTTATCAAATTGTTTGTTAATAGATTTTTAGTTGAGATATACCCACATCTATTAGATGACTGTGAGGATTGGTAAGATAAACGTATCACGCAAAAACAATGGAACTTCCATAATCAAACTCTTTGGAGTGTGAGAAAATACAACACTATACCATACATTGATAAATTATCAACGAAGTTAGTAGGTACTCCCATTGAAATTTTATACACAAAAGCAGTTACTGACATTAAAAATATAGGCGCTACAGGCGCGCGCTATAAGTACGCTCGACCGCACGTAACAGTTTAAACATACTACGACGATCGCCCTTACTCTTAAGGCAATAAAAGCGCTGTCAAAGTAAATTATTTACCTTGGCGTGAAGTTGAGTGTACGCAGGACATCGATGTCGTGGGTTCTCAACATTTTTTATGTAAATTACGTGTTATTACGGCGATTAAACCCCTTTGAACTGTCTGTACAACTGTCTTGTGAGCGTTCGTTGAAGTGACATCCTTAGTCGTTTGCGTAGCGTTTATTATTTACGTGGCAGCCCTATTTTGTAGGGGGTATATGCGGAATTGAGAATATTTACATTTTTATCTTTTTTCATAACTGGTTCCGTTGATTTCCACAGATCAAAATTGCGACCTAAGACTCTCAGGTAATCTTGCAATATCATCATCATCAGCCGAAAGACGTCCACAGCTGCACATAGGCTTCCCCAAGCGCCGCCACCACGACTGGTTCTGTGCTTCTCACATCCAGCGGATTCCTGTGGCCTTCACCAGGTCATCGATCCACTATGTGGTCCTTCCAACGCTATGTCTTCCGTTACGCGGTCGCCACTGCAGAACCTTTCGACCCCATCGGCCATCTGTTCTGCGAGCAATGTGCCCTGCCCACAGCCACTTAAGTTTGAGTCTCCTACGGATCTCTTCATTTCTGATTCGATCACGGAAACTCCAAGCATTAGCCCTCTCCATTGCTCTTTGGGTGACTTTCAACCTTCATGAGGCCCTTTGTGGGAACTTACAAAAGAACGGGCAGCAGCGTTATCTACGCATTTTACCACCATACTGCTATCGCCAACCGTGGCAACTACGGCAACCCCCCCCCACCCCAAAATGAAAATCACTAAGAAATGTCGCAACGCTGTATTCTCCCACTGCTGGGCAAAGGTCTCCCCCATAACTTCCCACTCTTCGTTGTGCGTTGCCTTCTCAGGTCAATCTCCTATACACAACTCTAAGTCAACACGCCAGTGTTTCCTCAGCCTCCCTCGCCGACGACGCGAAGCCTGTCTTCTGGCTCCCACTCTGGCCATCTGTCCCAAGGCATCCCTTTTGTCCACATTCTGACATGTATTTATTATACATGTCAGAATGCATTTAAATTAAATTACAAAAATGAAACATTGGAAATATTTCACGTTAAAACTAATATTATTATCTATTCCTTTACGAGATAAATAATATATTATTCGAACTCCCACTCAACACACAACGGTTTAACAATTTCTGAAACGCTTTATGCTCGGTACGCTCTATTGCTTCTTTACATGGAAGAAGACTTTTGGCCGCAGGACGTAGTGTTCCGTCGCTTCCGCGGACAAGTACCACAGGACAGCACAAAGTTAAGCTAGTGCAAAGTGAAGTGCTACTAACATAGTCTTAAGCCTTATTTATTAACACAAGTTAAAAGTATGTATGTCTAGATTAAGGTATTTTTCTATGGGCCTGTGTCGCCTGAAATAAATGGTATGGTGATAAATCCTAGTTCAGCTCACAAAGCGTTCCGAATTCAAACACCTGTTCCCGTAATTTTTTAAATGATTCCCTCTATAATTTTTTTTTTTTTTTTTACGTTTCAGTGTCGCTGAGATGAGATTGCGAGAGAAAGAATTGTAGTCGTGTTAGGGGTCCTACTGGTTTTCCATATTTACTAATGCAATCAGCTGAAGAAACAGTTAAATATTGAGGTAGGATATGGTCTAAAGATCGTCTGTTTTATGTATCAACTCATGTACTTACCCATGTTCAAGCAAATAAATGATTTGATTTGAAATCTTTTATAAAGAGGTAGAAAAAATCCTACACCTCTCAAATCAACGATCATGATTCTTTTTTCAAACTCAACCAGCCTATTTGCCAATAAACGCGGGCGCAAAACTAAACATCGAAACATCGAAGCTATCAACTCTCACTTTCATAACTTACACACAAATAAAAAATAAATATTTTAAGTGCCAAAACGTGTTTATTAAATTGTTGTCACTGAAACTCAAAATAACTATCTATAACATTTCCCATCGGCCAGCAACATACAAAATCGATATAATATATTCGAGTCAACGAGTTTTGACCTTGTGATGAATATTTCAGGGCAAGTCCTAGGGATTACGGGGGCCCGGACAGTTATCTAAATTTTTGCCCGCGGGTACTCTCCAAGGATTATACCGGCTATGTGGGTAGTTGAATATTTTGTTGTTTAATTGTTTAGTTTCGGTAGGAAGCTATGTGGGCGTATTATCGGTTTTCCTTTCGATCTTGTGAAGCTGTTTGGCGTTTGGTATGTACCTAGTTATATTTTACTATTAAAAAGGTAAGTATAGGAATTTATTTAATTCGTGTTAGCCAAGGTTTGCACGGATGATTTTTTTATCGCGGCCATTTCTTTTCCCGCACTGGATTTTCAACCCCCTGCTTAGCGCCAAGAGTTGAAAATCCATCAGTGTGTATTTTGACGCGCTGAAATACGCTCTGTTGGATTCTCAATACTCGGCTTAATACTTACACTTGAAAATCTAGAAAAAATCGTCGTATTAAAAAATCGCCAGCGCCTGAGTTTAGAGATATTTTGAAAGAAAAAAAAAGAAAGAAAATAAGTTTATTTGCGGTGAACATGACGCAAAGAAAGAACGCATACACGAAAAGAACAAGTTGGGGGAAAATTGTTTCACATCCACGAAAAACACAGCCAGCCAGAGTGTTTCAGACTAGTCTACATGAGGTTTTATATCTGTTTAGTTTAACTATAGATGGATAGAAGATAGAATACTCTTTATTATGTACACAAAAAAAAAAATAACAATAAAACATTACCCTCCTTCTGGGGCAGTCGGGTAAAAAGTTGGGAGGTGTCGAGGGACACCCGGTTGGAAAGAAGTTCCTTTCTAATACAGAGCCATCTAGTATAAGTTTTAACTTACAAGTACTTACTTAGTTTAAGGTTACTTCGAGAATAAGTTTAATTTAAACTTTTCACATTTGAAACTGACTTTTCGTGGCAAAACGATTTCTCGTTACGTGACGATTTCTGCCAGTTTACTCCTACCGCAAGCTGCGTTAAAGAACTTCATTCCAATAATGAATCCAGCTATTGCCATCAGAATTTGACAGTCTAAGTACTTACTGTAGAATACCGAAACAACCAACATAAAATTAATAAAGAAATCTCGATCTTTTGTTAGTCTTACATAAATAGGAGAAGAGATTTATGAGAAGAATGATCGAATGACAATAATTTTATTGTCAATAATTGGGTATCGTGCATCAGTTGTTATCCCGGTAGGGACTAGTTTTAACAAACGCCCAAACCGCACCCTCATTACGCTGCGTTTTGCAGCGCATTGGACGCTCGTTAAACGCAACAAGATTTCCACATTTTGTTGTAACTTTTGTACCCTCAACATGCTCAGTATAACTGTGTTTCTTTTAATTTTATTACTGATGCAGAGAAAACGACAAGGAAAAATAGTAAAAAAGGACCTTGCGTCCACGCGTCACAATTTTATTGAGCGCCCAAAACGCAGCGTACAAGACGCGCGGCTCGGGCGCCTTTTATAACTAGGGCCTTAAGAGTTTCAAAAGATTGTTTGATTGTTTTTATTTGTGTTGCCAAGAGCACCGATTTTAATGTACAAGACACAGAAGGTAATGTGGAGATGTTCTTTCGGGAACAGCACATACTCGAGACTAACTGCGATAATCACATACACCTTACAGTTCCATATCTGCATAGCAACCCTTCAAAGACGATCTTCTCTTTGTCGACTGCCATCTTATAAAAAACACCTGATTTTATGTATTGATTGCGATGCGATCTTCAAACTAAAGTACATAAACCTACCTTCTGAGCAGTGGGCGTATTTGTAAAGAATTATACGTCTACTAAGAAAATGGTCAAGGCATAAGAACCGTTGGCGTAGCGTGGATAAACCTCGGGGCGTCGGAGAGGCGATTTCGAGAAAAGAACTCAGAATAGTAACTGGTGGTTCTAAAGTAACTGTCTATAGTTTAATTACGGTGGTAACAACATTTTTGGTTTCAATGTCAAACATTGCTGATGAATGCTGATTATGCTAATGGCGTCTTTAGAAGCTTAAGCTCTTAAGCGAGATAAAAAGTTAGATAAAGTTAAATTTCAGCTGAGGTAGTATAGGCATACTAAACTCAGCTTAAATTCACTTTTCATTTCGCTCGCACATACTACTCGCGGACTGAGTGAGAGTGAGACGGAGTGGGGTGCTGGTTCCAAGACTGGAATAAAAGTCCAAAGTTTCATGATCTAATTTGAACAATTTTTTTTTAATCCTAGCGCTTTATACTTCGGTTTAGAGGTAGCTTTGGAATTTTTTTCTATCTAGAAAATTTTAAGGAATGGTGTTTTTAACATAATTATATTTATTTCAAAATGAATGCTGCAGTATTTTCGGAATAACAGAGGATCTTGCGGTTGTCTATGCCCTTAAGAATAGATTCGAAATGAATTCCAAAAAATTACTTAGTACACATTTTTATGCTAGTTTTAATATTTCTGTTAAGTTTTTTGTGTGTTAAATTCTACAAAAACCAATCATCATTATTTGAACATCTTAAAAAAAAAGCTACCCTAAAATTCTAATGTTCAAATCAATGCTTTTACATCCAACGACAAAGATAAACATCTCTTCCAATTTCCTTTTTAATTTCGGAATGTCAAGTTCAGAATAAACTTACAAATTACAAAGACTAGACGTTTTTCTCCTACCTTTTGAAAAACCGTTTGTTTACCGGTTTTTCCCGCTAATTTTCCCGGATGATCAACAAGTGGCTACCCCGGATGGAGCTCTGGCTGGGTTCCGGGGGGGGAGGAAGAGTCGAAGGAGGAGGGGTGCAATCCTCAACTAAGCCTCTTGAGTAGGGAAACTCGAGTTTCGTTAAGAATTTATGGTTATTTGATCTTGGTTCTATTTCATTGGATTTTGAATTTAGTGAATTGAGGTTTCTGCTAGCTTCATCAAATCTCTGATTAGTGAATCTGCTGCCAGTTGTTTGTGATTGGTTTTAACTACTAAGCAACAGCAGCCAATCAAATACGACAGATTTAATTAAGTACGTAACCACACCATCAAGATTCTTTTGAAGAATGCACTTAAATACCATTGCCGCGCTTTTAAATTCCAGTACAAATAACGTTCCAGGGGGGTAAGTCTACGTATTTACAAACGTGTCAATGGTCTCACAATGGTGAGTTTTTGACAGATTTTGTATGGCAAATCTGTCAAAAACTCATCATTGCGAGACTATTGACACGTTTGTAAATTAGTAGACTTGGCCCCAAGATGTGACGTTATTTCAGCATAAATTCTCAAAGTGATGTCCCAAATGACAGAAGATGAAACACAGCCACCCTACTCCCAAGGCAACAATTCGTAGTCACGTACTTATTGTTGGATTTTATTGAAATCGTGTTTTCGTGTCGGAAGATTTTTTTTTCAGTGACGATATCACGGATCTTATTAAATATTCTGTAGGTGATTATTGTTTAGATGCCATTGATGATCGCTGATCCCCATAGATGAATCTTCGTTAATCTGGAAAAAAAAAAAACAGTAACTTAACAAATTCAAATCAATAATAGTCCCATCTATTTAATGACGTAGGTACCTTCGTGCCACCAATGTGGATATTGGGCTAATTTAACCAGAGGGCTGCGACATATATATATAGTCCTCCAGACCGTATTTTCGGCCACGGCGGCCAATCTTAACGGAGACTAGCCTTCGGCGCGGGAGATATTATAGTGCACAAGTGTTTGCGCAGACACAAGTGCACTCTCTCTTCCTTCACTCTCATAGTCCGATGGGACGGAAATCCGACACGACCGGAGAGAGATCAGGCGTAGGACCAACGGCTTAACGTGCTTTCCGAGGCACGGGGGTATATACCGATGTCCTTCTCACCGCTCTGGTTTCATCCACTCTTCTTTCTTCGTCCAAGCGGTTTTTCTTTGGAATGCGCTCCCTCTGGACATCAGGACGGCAACAAGTCGCTTATCCTTTAAAGTGAAGGCACGTGAACATATTCGTAAGAAGTTGGCAGAATCATCCCAGCGTTAATTTGCTGGATTCGTTTTCTCCCCTACCTGTCGTTATTTCTCCCAACTAAGTTTTTTTTTTTTTGTTCATATGTATGTATCTATGTATGTATTAATTATTATTCATTATTTTCAAGTTATATGTATTATCTTATATTGCACCTGCCATGTCTGTCTCTGCATCACCCTAAGGTTGACTGGTAGAAAATGCCTCAGGCATTAAGTCCGCCTTTGTACAGTAGTTTTTACTAGTGCATAAAGTTTTAATAAATAAATAAATAATAAATACCGCCAACTTCCAAACTCCGGGCTGTTATTACGAAATTCCTAATGGAAAAATCCAATAACATGTTGCCCGACCCGGGAATCGAACCCAGTACCCCACGCTCTGCAGTCGCGCTTGCGACCACAAGACCAACGGGGCAGTTAAAATATACAACGTATATACAACGTCCCGACATCAACCGTCGGGCAGTAGTAACGTTGTAGGATGATTATGTTTTGTGTTATGTGTTTAAACAGCAAGAGGTATGAGGAACATGAGATGATGATGAGTGAAATTTACGGGTGTAAAGTTCACTATCACTATTCTCTATAGAAAAGGGAGGATCCTTCGCCCAGACGGGTGTCGTGTCTGGTGGGCAACAGCCCGATTGATGTCGGGACGTTGAAAAAAATACTCGTCGCGCGGTAAATTCTGCTTGCGCGATGCAGGATTTTGCGTCACGTCAGCATGAATGTCGTATTGTTACGACTGGCATCGGGTTGTACAGTCAGAGAAATCAATTGTTTCAACACACACACACTATGTTAATATTTAAACGACTTTTTCAAAAAGGAGGAGGTTCTCAATTCGTCTGTATGTGTTCATTCTTTTTTTTTTGTGTGTTTGTTACGCTATAAGGTACTCCGCCAATTATGAATCGATTTTGATGATTATTTTTTGTTTGGTAGGTCATGCTTCAGAGGTAATAAATACCAAATAAAAGAGATTGGGCGTTTCTGCCCTGGGGGCTAGACAAAATCCCTTTCTCTTAAGCTAATGTCAACTCCATACAATTTGATCTTTCCGATGGCGTTAACGCTTACAGAAAAGGGATTTTGTCTATAGGCTCTGGAGCCCAATAGCGTTAAGATATATATACCAATGGAAAGATCTCATCAAGAAGAATATTTTTTATTCTGAAGACTTCTCTTGATCTTTAGTACGAAAAAGGAGCTACAGAGCTTTAAGTGTGAGTGATTAAATATTATTGTACTTCTGGTATTTCGTCAATTAATTAACTTTTAATGATTCAGTGCCCTGCAAAAATCAACTTTGAAGCCTATAAGCGACCATTTTAAAACATTGGTCTCCAACAGATGCCATTTTAGGAACAATGTTTTTAAGAGTCGGTCGACCGGACACATCGTTAAGCCTGACGCGTACCCCAATAGAGTTGAGATATATGCCAATGGAAAGATCTCTTCAAGGCTAATACTTTGTGATAGGACGCTGCTCTCGATTGTTAGTACTAAAGGAGCTACAGAACTCTAAATGTGAGTAATTAAGCATTAGTGAAAGTCAGGTATTTAGATAATGAAATAACTTTTACTAACTTTGAGCCTTGCAAACATGATCTTGCAAACCTATAAACGGACATTTTAAAACGTTGGCCTCCTAGATGCCGTTTTGGGAACAATGTGTTTAAGAGTCGATCGGCCGTAAAAATCGTTAAACCTTCGTTAAGCCTGCCGCATCCCCCAATAGAGTTAAGATATATGCCAATGGACAGATCTCTTCAAAGGAAATATTTCGTGATATCACGTTTCTCTCGATTGTTAGTACGAAAGGAGCTACAGAGCTCTAAATGTTATTAAGCAAGCAATGTTAATTAAGCATTATTGAAATTTATCACCTATTTAGGTAATTAACTCTGAACTAACTAATAATAGGCAAAAGACGTGTTTGTAGCAAAGGTTATCCCTAAAAAGCTCTTTTCAGTGGTATATATCTCATGGCTATTGGACGCCAAGAATTCCTTAACTTCGGTGCGCAATTTATTACCCATTTAGGTCATTAACTCCGAACTGAAAAACTTTTTACAAAAAAAAAAAACAACCGACAGCCCCGAGATTTTTTTTTTACATGTACCTAATAGCCACTTCATACAACTGTCAAAGAAGGACAGTTGTGGTTTTTAATAAACGGACAATTTATGTTGTGGTCAATTTGATAACATTTTTTTTTTTTTTTGATATCTTGAAATAACAATAATAATAAAATTATTTTCGTTGACATTGTAAGTTTTCAAAGATATTCGTTGATTATCCATCGATCTTCGTACGAAACAACACCTTTTGTGCCTCTTTGACGCTTACTAGAGAAGATTGATTGATATGTACTGTAACTAAGCTAGGAATTAATAACACGTGTTATATTGTTAGCATTTGTAAGAGACAAGTGCTTTACCTCAAAAGTAAGGACAATCATCCAGAATATTTATTTAAAAAATTATCGTATCTTTTTGTCCATATTACGAGTTATCTCTATCTTTAACGAAGCAGGATTTCCACCAGGTTTAGATATAACCAAAATTGTAACCAAGAAGGTTACCATTATTTCCTTGAACTAATTGGATAGGTATTTCCCAAATCTTAAACAAAGGCAAGTTATCGTAGTCCCTTCATACAACAACACATTATTTTATTATCTATGTAGCGCTATATAGTCCATGTCAATTAGTAATTTAGCTTATGCAGTTCTACTCATCTTTTATAAGTACATGCAGAGATCTCCCATGTACACAAAATCTACCCAGTATAATGCCGACTCCAAAGGATCATCTACTATCAAAATCAATATCCAATACCTAATCATAATTTAAAAATAGAACTGGAATGATTACATAGAGCAAAGTACTCGTATAAGCATTACACAACAATGTGGTAGGCGAGACGACGACGGCTCTGATTGGTCGACGGCGGCCATTACAGCCGTATACGGAAAGCGCGCGCGTATCGTATTACATTGCGCTTACGCAGATATGATAGGGTTGGTGCACCTAGTTTTTGGTAGTGATTGGAAATTCAAGAATTTACCGCGATTTGCAATGATTGGCAATGATAAGTTTAAAGATAATTATGATTGCTGTAAAGTTTAAAAGCTTCAAAGACATTTGCAAGACTACATGTTCGGTCATGTTTAGAACAAATCAACCTGCATAGCCTTTTCCCAACTATTCTGGGGTCGGCTTCTAGTCAAACCGGATGCAGCTGCAATCAGTATTTTACATGGAGCGACTGCCTATCAGTCCTTCACCCATGCAGTTACGAAGTAACACGATACCCCTTGGTAAGACTGGTTGTCAGACTATTGGGCTTCTGACTACCTGTAAAGATGTCAAAAATCTACGAATGACCGCCGAAACCAATGGCAGTTTAGAAAAAAAAAAAAACAAAATGGTACCGAATTTGATAGGACTGAACTAAAATTTATCTTCTGTCCTTTTCTTAATAAAATAGAAAGAAAAAGATGCACTGAACTTAAATTTAGTTTAGTAGTGAACAACAGAATCGGTACCAATATCTGACCTACCTCTACTTCTTTACCTTGCCACGTAAATATTTTAAGTGTGTGTCCTCCAAATTAATTACCTATTTACTCATACGATGTTATTACTGTAATTACCTAATTAAACATGCTAAGTATCGTAGAAAGACACAAGGTAAATTAATGAAACATAGGTACTTGCTTGAACATTTTCTTATTATTGGGTACCTATGAAATTGGCGTTTTTTTCTCACAAATAGAGAACCTTATCACTTCTATGATTTAAAATATTCATCAATTGCTTGGTAATATATCGAATAATGACCATAGACAACTACCAATAGTAAAAAAAACCTTATTACTTATAGTTTTTTAAACATAAAAAAATACCTTAAAAATGTCTCCTCATTTTGTTAGCAGAAATGAGACTTATTTTTTCGCTTAATCTAAGTGGTATACGTTATCTTAGTTTTTAAACATTAGTGCAAAACATTTTTAAAACATTTAGTGTTCATGGTTCAATTAAGGAAATGTTAGTATGAAAAATGCAACTTCTTTAAAATTCCCCATACAAAACGCTGATTTCATAAGTTTTAAATCTTCACCAAAATTCAGAACTTTCTCATTCTTCTTCAGTGATTTCACTTTTAAGTAGGTGGAAATCATTCACGTGTTTTTTCTTTTCATTCCCAGTTCACGTGATATCATTAACAAAGTTTTCATTCGAGCGTCACACCCACAAACACAAACTAAGCCTGCGTCATATTAAACCGAAATTGATATCGCACGTTTCGCGAATTTCCATTCTTTCCCAGCTGTTTACAATTTCACAACACTCTCTCAAACTTTTTGTAAGATTGCCATCAAAGTATACAACTTCCAATTTGTTGTTTGCTAACGTCAATTTGGCTAACATGCGTAGGTACCTGTGGTAAGGGTAGCTGCAGGTTTCTTAAGGAAATTTAGTTTAAAATTGGTTTTGTTGTTCCCCCATAAAACAATTTTGCACACAAAAGGCATCGCGTAAAAATTTCGTCACCGGTTCTCTAATAAATAGTCCTTTTTAACCCCCGATGGAAAAAGAGGGATGTTATAAGTTTACCGTGTGTATCTGCGTCGTCGTAGCTGCCAAACGGCTGAACCGATTTAGATTTTTTTGGTTTTATTTGAAAAGTAACTTGATCGGGAGTGTTCCTAGATATTAAAAAAAAACTTTTACTAGATGCTTTTTTTTTTGGGGTTTTTAATTTTTTATTTAATGTAACGTATTTTAATTATCCTTCTATGGAAATGATTTTTTTTAGGTAAACGTATCATATATCACTACAGCCTCCATTTGTCTTGTGGTGGCAAACGCTACTGCTGAGCATGTGGTCCTGTGTTTGACTCCCAGGTCGGGGAAAAGTGTTATTGCAGCACAGAGTAGGGTCGCCCTCTATTACATGGGACTTAAACATAACTGGCGATATGTCGGTGTACTATACCTACACCTCTGCCTAATCCTTTCGGGATTACAGGCGTGATGCTATGTATATATAAGGATACAACTTATATATCCCTACAGAAGAAAATATACAGAAAAATCATCCTTTCAATTAGTAAATAACATTTTGATTTATTCTTGTCTTGCGTTCATCAAGGCATAGAAAAGGAAAATGACACCTCACTAATTAATACCAATGTCCATGTTGGGAACGGATCTCAGCTTCAGTGATTATTTTTAATCAGACTATGAAAAGGATATACCGTCTGGTATCGAGTATTGATTATCACTTCTTGTCGAGGAACTAAGAGTTATAGGATAATAATCTGAGATAGTCGTAGCAACTATTGATATAAAACTTCAGTCCGAAATATGTTTGACTAGCTGCGCCCCACGGTTTCACCCGCGTAAGTCTCGATTCGTGAGAATATCGGGATAAAAAGTATCCTATGTGTTAATTCAGGTTATAAACTATCTGTTTGCCAAATTTCATCCAAATCCATTCAGCTGTTTTTACGTGAAAGAGTTAAAAACATCCATCCATCCATACTTACAAACTTTCTGCGTTTATAATATTAGTTAGATTAGATTTGATTAGATATACTTATAGCACTGTAAAGGCGGTCTATCCAAGGCATCAAGGCATTAACAACTTACCTACCTACTTACAGACATGTTTAACATATATGCGTGAGCAATGATAGCTTAGTGGTGTTACCATCAGACTGCCAAATCTTAGGTATCGAGTGCGAACCCTAGCCACGCACCTCTGACTTTTAAGATTCATGTGCGTAATGTATAATTTGATTTAAAAACAAATCGAGAGTCGTCGAGATATTTCTCGACGGCATGAGAAGCCAAGTAAGAGGCTCATTGGCGGCTTTAAAACTCTGAAACCAGGTTAGTCACTAACATACGAAAAATAAAGAAAGAACATACATAAGTCGGTACTACGAATAGAAAAAAACATTAATGAATGCACTGACAACTGTTTGATTTTACTGAAAAACTTGGCAACAGGCCGAAAACAATCTAGATTTCTAGTACGACTTAGGTCATAAGTCATAAATCATTTTAGAAACTAAAAAATAATTATCTAATTTATCTGAAACAACTTCAAATTATCTTTGTCCTTCAGAATAATGTGTGGAAACCTCGATGTACTCATACTCAACTATATGATGCGAGCCAAGTCACTACACCGCGTTGAGAAAAAACAAATGCACCGCGGCTGCCGTGTAAACAAACATGCACGGACGCGACTCAGAGGAGGTGGCGACAGATGTGGCAGTAGGTAGGAACGAGCCTTGTTGTTTTATTTGACTTTACTTTTTAACCGACTTCTTAAAAAAGGAGGAGGTTCTCAATTCGTCTGTATGTTGTTTTTTTTGTGTATTTTCTTCGATATTTCCTCCAATTGTGAACCGATTTAAAAATTATTTTTTAGTTCGAAAGGGTATACTCCCGAGGTGGTCCCATATAAATTTTATTAACTTTGTTTGCGTAGTTTTTGAGTTATGTAGCTACAATATTACGTACTTCAATTTTCCCCACAATTTTAGTCTATGTAAACGATATAATTATTTGACTCCGTCATTGTTATTTACACAGGTAGTGGTATTCGAAATTGTGTAGGGTAGGTACCACAACTAAAAATTGAAAAATAAAAAAGGGAAAATGCATGTGATGAATATAAATGTTGTGGGATGGAGCGGGAGAGAACGGCCAAAGAACAGATAGATGGATCGTGTGAGGAATAATATGAAAGAGAAGGGAGTGAATGATAACGTGATAGTTGGCAGGGGAGAGTGGAAAAAGAAAACGTGTTGCTCCGACCCCAAGTAATATGGACAAGGGCAAACAGATGATGACTTTTTGTGTATGGGAAAATTACTACAAAGCGATGGAGCTAGAAAAGGGCGCGTCAATTCAATCAACTTAAGTCGTTAAGGGATAACTGGTAGTCATGGTTTTAACTTAAACAAGGAAGAATGAAGAGCACGTGAAATGAAATTAATGTGTTACGTATGAGTGTTTAAGGGTAGAATTATGCAAAAGGGACCAAGAGCAGATGGATGAAATTGTTCAAGAGATGATACAGCTAGAAAGGAAGTGAACACTGAGATGAATGCAGATGTAGATGCTTCGCTGTGACCAAATAAATTACAAAATTCCCCATATATTTTTGTGATAAGGACAGAGAGTAAAAGATAAATTCAGAATTGGTATCTCGAAAAATACCAACGTAATGTTTTCGACTAAAATAATGTGGTTATGAGTGAGTTGTCTCATTCGTAACTTTAATCTTTATTTCATTTTTTATACATTATAAATTATATTTTTAAATATTAGAATTAAAAAATATATAAAACATTTAAAAATATAAAAAATAGTAGCCCACCGGTATCGGGAACAGGGTCCAAGCTACCGGCGGTCAGGGCTCCAGAGAGAGGAACCTCCTAACAATGCGAGCCGTGTCCAGGAGTACAGCTTTCTGAATCAAGCCCTTAATCCAGCTGCCCAACGAGAGCCTCCATGACTATAACTTTAATTATTATTACAATTTATATTTATTGTGCTGAAATCTTAAAGTCTAAACCTAACCAGCTTTGTAGAAAAAGATACAAGAAAAAGGAAAGTGTCCGATCCTTACCAAAATACAACTTTCAAGACCCACAGAAAAATTTTCTTCAAAAATAATGTCAATGAAGAGTCGCCTCTGCAGTTCACTCTATGTCGAAACGTGAGCCAAACGGTGTTGGAGGGCGGGCGGCGCGGATAGGGGCGCGGAGGGGGAGGCGCCCCGTATATGGCGTGCGTTGGCGCAGCTACTATACAGTGGAGAGCAAAAATTTGTAATGCGTTTCATTGTTATTTTTTTCATTAATTGTTAAATATCACAAAAAAAAAATATAAGTAGTTATTCGGTTTAGTTTTAACAATTTTACTTTCGTTATGCTTATACATTTTTTTTTTACATTAACCGTAAGTCTGTAGTAAGTAGGTACCAATGATTGGACAGTCAATAACTTCTACCGTACCTACACAAATATTGATTTGACATTGGTCCATACCAAATCTGTAAAGTTTCGCCAACTACCTATTTATTTCCAGGGTTCATTAATAATATATTATATTCGTCACGATATATCTATGGATATCTATGTGGTTATAATATATCAATTGATATTTACTGTCAAAACGAGAACCTTGCAGATACAATCGGATATACGATTATATCAAATATCGGATATTTTGACATTTATTATAAATTAGCCGAACCCCGTGGTTTTACCCGCGTAAGCCTCGATCCCGTGGGAATATCGGGAATCGGGAAAGTATCCTGTGTCCTATTCCAGGTCATGGTCTACCCATGTGCTAAATTTCATCTAAATCCATTTAGCCGTTTTAGCGTGCAAGCGTAACAAACAAATAAACTCACTTTTGATTTTATAATATTAGTTAAGTTATAAGTTAAATATCGGATTTCAACGAACCCTGCTTTATTCAAAGAATCGCTGTATACAACGAATATGGCTTTAAACTTGTCTAAATTAATTTAAACTAAAATAAAGACTGTGATACATCACATCAACCGACAGATCTATTGTGTAAAAATTGTAAAATGCTCTACAGGTTGAAGTGAGTTGTGATATTTTTACGCAATAGATCGGCAGCTATGATATCTATGATAATACAAAAACGATGTCTTGACAGCTGAAATTTCCTTCAGCAAAACAAACATTACGAAACAAATTTTTCCTCACGACCGTTCTCGCCGACTGTACCCGGGGCGCCGGCTGTTGTCGGGTGCTGCGCGTGCGACGCGACGCCCCGCCCACTCGCCTTTGTGTGCGTGCCTATGACGCCGACAAGTCTTTCACACTCGCAACGGACTCATTCCTTCAGCTTCTAGCATTCGGACACCACTGAAATTCAATACAACTTTTCCTGCCAAAGGTTTAAGCAAAATGTTTTGTGTTTTATTGTCCGCTTGTGTGATGGTAACAAAAGAAAATAATTAATGAATGTGATGGGTCATTGCAGTGTTAAAAGCATTGTGTTGTACTTGAATATACACGTTTTTATGGAATTATTTTTCTATGTAAAAAAACATATACCTACCTACCTACAAAAACATTACAGCCTCCAGCAAAAAACGATGAATTTCAATAAAATATCCATTCCTTCATTCCTTGCTATTTTTTACCTAACTGCGGCGAAGTCAAAAAAATTATGGTTTTGCATCCTTTATGGTCCCTCGTAACTACTAAACGGCTGAATTGATTTTGATGACACGACGGATTTTTTTTAGATGCCAGATTTTTTTGGCGCCGAATGTATGTTTAAAAAAAAACTCTCCTATCGAATGAAAAATGGTACATACTTATCAAAATGAAGGATTTTAAAAGGTGTTTACAAAAATATTTATTATGACATTCGTTTCTTACTTTTGAACATCGACAGACAAATCCCTTTTGCGAAGTACCTATCATTGATCTTTTCTACTCATCCTAAACCTACCTACCATATAAGGTTTAAATGAAATTAAATAAGTAATATATAAGACAAATAGACAAAACTTCGACTTCCAATCAGTAGTAACAGCTAACATTGTGTTGGCGAGACACCCAGGTCTTCCTGTCATGACCCAGATAAATCGCCAGTTAACCTGGCACGGGAACACTGGGTGTGACCTGGAATTGTCATTGAACTCTCAGAAACGTTGCTCATTTATTTTCATTATTGTTAGAAGAATTTTGTGACAGCTGTCAATTGTTTGATAGGTTTCTTCAGGATAAAGTGACCTCCACTACTTATGTTGTCTTACTTTTGGCGTGTAGTCTGGAAGTTTAGTCGATTAAAACTTTCATGGAAATGGCTTTTACACGTTGAGCGAATGGTGCTGATTCATGCGTCATGTTCGTGAACGGGCGCCGTCAGTTGGGACTGGTAATTTCTTAGCTGCCATGGCATAAAAAAAACATTTAAAAAATAAAAGTTTTTTTTTATTTTGTTAAATTATTAAAAAAAAAAAAAAAATATTTGTTTTTTTTTTGTTTTTATGTATTTGCTGTGTAATTTTGTAACAATATAATTTAAAAGAGTGTCTGTGGAATTTCTTGCCCGTTCTTCTCCATAGGTACATATTTACGCTTTGGAATGGGCGACTAGCTTCATATTTTCTTGAGTTTGAGTTTGGCACTCTCTTGTGGCAATCATCGACGGAATATTTTCATGTTTGTTAAGGATTTCCTATATCCCTCAGGATCCTTCGCCTTTAGCCTTCTAAAAGTAGTTTTTATTTAATACTAGCTAAACTACGCAACAGATTTGATGAGGTTTTCACCATCGTTTAGAGATTTTATTCCGGAAGGTTTATAATTATGTATAACTAGCTGATGCCCGGGGCTTCGCCCGCATGGATGTTGGTTATTATATATTTAAACCTTCCTCGAGAACCACTCTACCCATTGGTGAAAACAGCATGAAAATCGGTGCAGTAGTTTTTGAGTTTATCGCGAACAGACAGACGCGGCGGAGGACTTTGTTTTATAATGATATTATAGTAGTTAGTAGTAGTAAGATATTTTTTCAAGTCGTTAAAACCGTGCGAGTGCACAGGAGTGGGTCGCTAGTACTTTATTACTCATTAAATGACATTTCTATTAAATCGATAAGGATTCTCTCGTTCCACAAATTCTAATTTTAAATCAAGATCTACAACATCATTGGCTAGCAACATCCTACCTTTCCATATAAAGCGATGAAATAAAAATCATAACCTAATTAGTTAGACCGGTGGCCGGGAGTACCAGTAGGAAGACTTGAGGCGAGTATATAGGTCGAGTTACTGGCTCGTTGCCAAGGAATTAGTCACCCAGTGTGTAGCCAACGCATGACGATAGCGTTAAAGGTTACTCTGATACGTGAGACGAGGATTTTTAGGATTATGTTGTGAATTTTGTTCCAGTGCAGCCATGACCCATGAAAAATTCAAAGTTACCTCTAGACCGAACTATAAACCGCTGGTATACAAAAAATACTTCAAATTAGATCATGAAACTTTGCATAATAACTTAACTAACTACAAAGTTTACAAATTTTATTTCTGTACAAACCTACTTACAGAAATAACATCATTTATCATTTAAAACAGGTCTTATGTTTTTTATTTTTATTTTCACCGTAAAAGGCAATTTCCTAAACTATTCGAGGCTTGGAGCCGCCAGCACCCCACTCCGTCTCGCTCTCACTCAGGCCGCGAGTATTATAGTGCGAGCAAGATAAACAGTGAATTTGAGCTGAGGTAGAATAGGCCCATAAGGATTATATTTATTTGTTTTTTTTTTCTTTTTATTTTGAATGAAATTGACAGTTCAAAAACAAATTCCTTAAAATTATAGCTCCTTGACCGTACCTTCTTGTTCGATTGAATGGCCGGATTATATTTCTTCAAGAAAGAATCTTCTTGAGAATTCATCATTCAATACCTCGGAACTTGTAATGTAAAGCTTCTTTTACTAAAGAAATGGGATACTTTTTACATTAAAAAGATTTTTTTCTAGCAAATTGAGTGAGTCTTACAAAAACTGTAGGAAATAATTTTCAATAATCTGTTATTTTTATGGGTTCCCTGACAGTGATGAGTGATCCTATGAGTGAGTCCAGGGTGTGATAAGCATGAACTATTTTACTATATATTTCAGTTTTTTTGTGAATAAGTTTTAAGAGCTTTTATTCTGAAAGTTGGCAATGTCGCAAATAACTGTAAAATATTTACCTGTTTTGATTATTTTGGCAATATTACTTTATGGAACTATGAAATATCGCTAACTAACTGACTAGAATATAATAATGAATTGCAATTATTATAACACTGAATTTAAGTTGTAACCGGTTTTAGGTGTGAAAAAGGCATTTGGAAAGTTTCCAAATCCTTTTTTTGCATCTAAAACTAAATATTCGGTGTTACGATATTATTTATTGCATTTCATAATCAATATTTTAGACAACTAAGTAGTTAGCCATATTTCTTTAATCAAAACAGCGAAATAATTATTTGACATCTATTTGCGACGTTGCCCACTTTCAGAATAAAAGCTAAAAACGTGCATACATGTTTAATTTCGAATTAAATGTGCAAAATAATGAGCAAAATAATAATAAGTACTTATACTAGCTCATGAAGCGAATACATTGAAATCAAGTTGTGTGAATCAACGTGAATAGTTGTTGATTAAGTATTCCGAATAATTATTATTATGTATCTAGCACTTCAGACAAACATTTACGTAGAAGTTGCCATGGTTACAATCCAATACTATCATTTGGTGAAATGTTATTTTCATGTTTTCAGTGTGTATCAAGTTCCATAGTGATGTGTTTCTTGTTCCGATATAAAAAAAGAATGACATAAAGTATGAAAAACAAAACGAAAATTACAAAGAACCATTTTTTTTTTCATACAAATTTTTTTGCCCAAAAATTAAAACATACTTATACCTAATTCGCGTCTATTAAAATCTAATTATTAGAAAAATGACAATATGACGTGTTTCTGTGACAAATAAACCTATTTTTCTTTCTTTAATATTCTAGGAGCTTGAAAAAAAATATATTGTTTATCTGCCATACACGTTACAGGGACGACGCAACTTGCATAACGCTGCCAGCAGGCGTAGCATGGCGCTTTCTATCTCTACGAAGAATAGACATAGCTTTTTCTATACAAAGTGACAGTTCGTTTCTTCATTTTTGACATCCACCGTAGAAATCTTTCTACAATCTGTCATTTTGTCTTTCATTTCTAACGATCTTTGTCTACGTCTATAAAGATGTAGACTATTTCGGAAGAAAGTTGTCTATCCTTACTGTCAAAATCACACTGACAACCGATAAATCCTCTGATAAAACCAAGAATTCTGAGTCGAATTATGTAAAAGAGTGAATTTCGTAAAAAGTGCAGTTGACTCTTTCTATTTTGCTGCCGTCTCGTTCTGTCTACTGTCTACAGGAAACGTCATTTTTGTCTACTCTTCCGTCGACAAAACGGTGCTCATGCTACGCCTGCAGGTCTTAATGCCAATGTCCGTTCACCTAGTAGACACCTGAAACATAACATAACAACACGGCTGTATTCCCCGAAGGGTTAGGCTTAGTTCTTGGATCTTTGTTAGTCGTTACGGGTCGTCAGAAGCCCTAAACTCTGACAACCAGTCTTACCAAGGGGTATCGTATTGCCCAGTTACTGGGTTGTGGCGGTCAGATAGGCTGTCGCTCCTTGTAAAATACTGGTATTCAGCTGTATTCGGTTAGACAGGAAGCCGACCCCAACATAGTTAGGAAAAGGCTAGGCAGATAGATATTTTCTTTCAATAAGATGCAGGAAGCTATTGGGGCTGCCCCATATGCGGCGCATGAGAGACGCTATTCTTTTGCGATGTATCGCTTGAAAGCCATCCATCCATCTGAGCGTCTACAGAGCGCTTGCAATCAGGAGACCAACGAGGCAACATATAAAATAGTCTAAAATATTGAATGAGGTCAGTGAATCTGACTGGTGTATATCTCTCATTGGCTACGTTAGGCTTTCCGCGAGTGTTCGGCTAAATATTTACCACGTGGTATTTACTATGAATGGATCAATTCTTCGATTCGAGGAACTGGAGGTAAACATTATTTTTTTATAGCTTTGGTAGGAAGTTCAGTATCAATTGGTTTTTCATTTGAGGAAATAAATCAGGTGACTTATTTTACAATCCTACTATAAGGTTATGGTGGGATTGTATTATCATATTAATGAATATAGATAGATAGATAAATAATTTGTGATTAGGTACATGAATATAAAGAAAATACAAGGTGACATTTATTTTTAACCATAGATCACAAATCTTACATCTAATTTAATCTGACCTGTGTCAAATTTTATTTTCTTTCTTTTCTTTTACATACAATACTAGCTGATGCCCGCGGCTTCACCCGCGTGGATGTCGGTTATTATATACTGAAATCTTCCTCGAGAACCAACTCTATCCATTGGTGAAAACAACATGAACATCGGTGCAGTAGTTTTTGAGTTTATCGCGAACAAGTCGACAGACAGACGCGTCGGAGGACTTTGTTTTATAATATGTAAGGTTAAGGATATATTATTACACTAAGGGCTGATTTTATCAAACTCAGATATCTTTTATCCGTGGAATAAAATTGTCGTCTGACAGTTTTTGTATGGAAAAACTGTCAAAAATTCAAAATTTATTCGCATGATAAGACTTATACTCGGTATAAAAGTTTGGTGAAATTCGCCCTAAATGAAATGACTATACAAATAAATACAAGAACAAAAGAACACTTAGGCTTCGAAGTACTCGTCCGCATCGCTGTCATCCAAAAACATGCCCAGAAGACTGGCAGGATTGCCACATTTGTCACGTTGAATGGCAACAGTCGATATTTTTTTTTATAAATCGACGAAAAATTTCTAGTGATGGCGGTCTAGAATCATGTGCTGAATTTATGGTAACAGTTTGCGCGTCGACTTCTCTGAAATCCAGGGGGCTTACCATCACCGCTTACAGCAGTATTATTTTAAAATTACTTCAGTGTAGGAAAGAGATGAAGCTCTACAGGACTTATAGCTCCATCTCTTTCCACGAAGTAAGATTATACGAAGATATATTATATTGGTAGGCAGCCTATACGAGAGAATCAACTCCAAGGAGTTTTCTGAAGCGTTGCCTTGTCTCCCTCAAAGACAAAATTTTAAATACTTATGTGCCTGTAATTTCTCTTCATGGTGTTTTTCGGACAAGAAAGGTAAGATATGGGTATATGGTTGAGCCATTTGGCCCTTTCACAGTGTGCTCTACTTCACTGTTTACAGAACCAACCACAAAAGTACTAAATGTCAATTAAAATGAAGGAATCAGGCCACTACAGTGCACATGGTGCAAAACACACAAACACCATGGATGGCCAAAGTTTACGAAACAAGTCGGAATTGAATTGACTACTAATTTATCACCATCAAATGCTTCGTAGAATTTATGAACAACAAATCTAAACTCTGTTTTCATTGTTTTGTTTGCGTAAACATCTTTTGTCTTTTGACTTTGACCTATTTTATGATTACGAACCTGGAATCTGAGAAAAGCAAGGATTTAGTAGCAAAAGCTATCTTTAGTAAGTTTTCCAATCATTAATAATTACTATCAGGAACTCGTGGCTAAGTAATAACAGCCACACGGGTCGATCCATCAGGTTAAGCTACGCTTGCCGGGGTTGGACCGTGAACTATCTTTACAAACCGAGACTCCCCCATACCTCGGAAAGCACGTTAAGCCATTGGTCCCGGCTGTCATTTGTAGATCTGTGACAGTTGTAACGGGTCGTCAGAAGCCCGAAAGTCTGACAACCAGTCTTGCCAAGGGGTATCGTATTACCCAGATAATGGATTGTGAAGGTCTCATAAGCATTCGCTCCATGTAAAATACTGGTATTCAGCTACATCCGGTTAGACTGGAAGCCAAGCCCAACATAGTTGGGAAAAGGCTAGGCAGATGATGAATAGTTACTATCATGAGTTGCCTTGGGTAACCTGGAGGTTTTTAAACAGACTACGGACCCACGTTGGCCGGAGCAAGGAAAACCTGGTCAGGTGGAGATTAATAGACGTCTCCTTGAAGTGTATGTGGTGCTGTTCCACAAACAATGCGACACTTAATATCATGTCCTGTCACCTGCCCGTTACAAGAACTAATGGACGCTAGTGCTGCACCGACTGACGTCATCACTTCAACGCCAGCTGTCACTGAAAACCAGCGCTGGGGCTCTGTCTTGCATAGGGTCCCAGCATTATGCTGAGCGATGGGCGTTTTGCGTGGATGTGACGCATATTTTCCCCCAATTTGTTATTTTTTGTATATTTGTCCTTTCTTAGCGTCATGTTTGCCGCAAATAAAAGTATTTTCTTTCTTTTCTTTCTTTCTAGTGATGGCGCAAAATAGCCAAATTCTGGGCCGAGTTCATTTAGATTGCCATCGACAGCTAAGAAGAAGATTATGCAATAGAAAATTGAAGACGTTTCAACCTTGGCAAGTTTTCTATACCGTTTTTATCATAAACTAGCGACCCGTCCTTGCTTCGTACGGTTTTTAGGAGTTGACAAAACGTCGAGATTTCTGTATTTTATACTAGCTTTTTCCCGCGGCTTCGCCTGCGTGGATGTCGGATATGTACTACGGTAATGTCTACCGGGATACTTAAGAAATGCTTGGTTTTGTATACAAACTTTGATGCCCTATATCACCCCCTATTTAATTTTAAGTTTAACATTAATGTTGCTTCCCGCGGTTTCACCCGCATAAGACTCGATTTCGCGGGAATATCGGTGGGTGTATAACTTCTTCAGGTCATGGTCTACCCACGTGCCAAATTTCATCCAAATCTGTTCAGCCGTTTTAGCGTGAAAGCGTAACAAACAAACTCACTTTCGCATTTATAATACAAGTTCGGATATAATATCGTCCTTCGCTGCTTCTTTTCCTTTTAAGGTTTCATTTAATTGATTTAAAAGAACACTTTTATGAAAGGTATCAGTTAATTTCCTTCGAACAACCTTTAGAATACATTTTCTGTGGTATGTTTTTCGCCCCCACTAATTTATGTTATGGCGACATTCAAAATTACATTAATTTTGTTTTTGCTTACTAACTCCGTCTTTATTTCGTCATCTAGAATAGGTGGGCCGCCATTCAACTAGAAAAAGCGGGATAAAATGCCAAAGTATGTGTAATAGATGATCGTATTCTATGCGTTTGTCCGAGTTTTATAATTTATCCTGTTTGGAATTACTGTTAAGAGCCCGGCAGACTACAAATCTTCTTTCGGCCGACAGTTTGGTCGGTTTCTTAATTGGTATGAAGTTGTTGGCCAGTGCGCACATTATAACGATTCGATTCGGTATCGGCCGATAAAAAGTTTTATTACACGACTGCCTTAAAACTGTCGGGAAACTATCGGCCGACTCAGCCAACTGCTAAATCAGATTGATGCTCTTCCACGCGCGCAGACTAACCGATTATTTAGTCGGCTGACCCGGCCGATAGTTCCGTTTGCGTCGATATTTGGCGTCGGATGGTTATGCGTATTTTTCATGATAGCGCTGTCCAGTAGTAGTAGTTTACTCCATTGCAGCTTGTCGAAACGTAGGTGTCGAAAAAATTACCCGACCTTTGTAAAAAAAACTTCGAGAGCGACGTAAACAACATATTCTTATTTCATTTGTATGCATATTATCATTTTCATTTTATTTTAAATATGACGGTGTGGTTTTCTGGTTTGCGCACTCACCACTAACCTGACTGTTTAATTGGCCTAGTGTGCTTACTAGTAGTTACTACTAACTAGTCTAAGCACTAAGCTAGCTTAGTGTCGTGTAGGTAGCTTTTGGATAGTAAACAACACTGCACCCAGTACTTAAAGTGGTTTACTTTCCCTCACAAATTGGGTAATACCAGCGTTGGGGTCTGTCTCGCATATGGTAGCAGCATTATGCTGAGCGATGGCCGGTTTGTGTGAATGTGACGCATATTTTCCCGCAACTTTTTATTTTTGTATATGTGTCCTTTGTTTGCCGCAAATAAACGTATTTTCTTCTTCTTCTACCCATCTTAAATATTACACTTCTACAGAATGTAAAATGGCATAAATCAAATAATAGATGCTCTGCTCCTCATAACCAATATCAAGGAAAAAGTCAGTACTTGCGGAAACAACACATAAGTAAATCTTGTTATTGTAATCACGGACGTCCCAAATAAATCAATAGATCCAGTACATCATTAAAAATATGAATAACACAGCTACAAAATCAATTAGTTCGCTACTGAAATAAATTAGCACAGACATGTTTCCGTAACACAAAATTTATTGGGACTGTCCGCGATGAGATTCAAAGATGGCGACCGTAGTCTACGCCCACATAACTCGGACTTGGCTGAGGAAACATAAATATTGCTGAAACAGTCATAGGTGTGTCAGAATATTGTCACTAGTGTGATTTTTCGTTGCGTTTTGTTTTATAAATACACGTTTTTTCGTTTTTTATTGCGTTTATTACATGAAGTAATGCGTAATTGAGGAATTAAATCATCAGTATAATTCGTGCTGTAGTAGGTGTCGATTTCCAACAATCAATCTGCCTAGCCTTTTCCCAACTATGTTGGGATCGGCTTCCAGTCTAACCGGATGCAGCTGAATACTAGTATTTTACATGGAGTGACTGCCTGTATCTGACCTCCTTAACCTAGTAACTGGGTAATACGATACCCCTTGGTAAAACTAGTTGTCAGACTTTCGAGCTTCTGACGACCCGTAACGAAGCTGTCAAAGATCCTCGAATGACAGCCGCGACCGACGGCTTAACGTGCTTTCCGAGGCACGGAAGAGTCTCGATATGTAAAGATGGTCACCCATTCACGGACCAACCCCGGCAAGTGTAGCTTAAGCAGGTGAATCGACCTGTGCGGCTGTTATTACTTAACCACGAGATTCTCGATCCTCCGTCGATTTCCAACAAAGGAATTAATAATTAGATTGTTCCTAGTCATCCGATATACCTCAATTGTCATTCATTTTGTTCAGTCTGCAGTCTCTTTTAGCATAGATTTCATTTATCGCTTAGTTCGGTCGAAAAACTCATAGGTATCAAAAGTGAAAAAAAAATATGTAAAAAAAAAACCTCGTCGCAAAACCCCTTTTTTAACGCTAGCAAATTAATGTGTGCGTTGGCAACGATTCATTACATTGTAATCAGTCAATCTTTATTACTGAGCATCTGTTGCAGATTTTAATTTGGGTACAAGAACTTACTAAGAATTCATCAAAGATAATCCCGTGCTTAGGAACTTGGTGGCTGTAGTTCGGACGAATAAATATTAAATGTTTACAATAAAAGGTTAATATTCTCAATAAAGTTCTTAAATTCACTGACAGGCAAAGCACAGCCTAAAACACTGGGTCTAGAAGCATAACATTTTGCACAAGAGTTCCTTATATAACGAAGGCGAGCAGTAAGGAAGGATTTTTGAAAATCCATCCCCTAAAGGGGTTAAATAGGGGAGGAAATTTTGTTTGGAATTTTGTGATTTTTGCCGATGGGAACTCACATCGGGCACATGGTAAGTAGATAATAAATGGATTAATGTTAAGGAGTGTCCAAACATTGAGTGGCAAGCGCGCGGCGGCAACACGCCTCGTTTGCAGGACACTTTCTGCCGCACTCTAATTAGGTAAAAATGCTTGTGTGCGGCAGGTAGACAAGCGTTCGCGCGCGGCAGTCGTCCAATCACAGTGCGGCAGGCCGCGCGCGCTGCTGCTTTATGTTTGGACTCTGGACACACGGACACACCTTAAGGAATACATCTTGTGTCAGATGCTTCTTATATTATTATTCCAATATCATCGCTTTTTCGTTGTATCCATCTTAAGCTACAGTTAATAAATCTAGTACCTACCTACGTTATAATAATTTAAAATATAATAAATCTAATCATTTCTAAACTACGCATAAATCTCTAAGCTCTAATTTTTTTACACTTAAACTTTTTTTACCTAAATTAATAAAACTTTTTATTTTTATTGACGGGAAACGTCTACGCGTAAATTCCTACGTTATAATAAAACTGATAGTCGTATTATTAAAACGAAACTATTCTAGTAACATTTTATTGAGACACGTATCTCATTCGAACAAATATTTTTATTAAAATGGCCGAAAAAAATTAGGTTTAGGGAAATATAGTTATATAATTATGTTTAGTGGCTTTTGTGGACAGGATACTAATTCAGATTTGTTACAGTTGTAATGGAAATAATTTGTCATTTGGTTTAAATAGATTTTTATTATTTTATTTAAAGTATCTAATAAAAAGTTATTTTATATTTTGCGAATGTGAGAACATTTTAGCCATACGTTATTTTGTTAAGTACTTATTGACAGGCCTACAGTTTTAAAAGACTCATCCATTCATTTTTTAAAGACTAACTGTGGAGTTTATTGTTGGTCTGTTCCTTAAGAAACGACCAATTGGAACCATGCACCTAACTTCTGACGTTTCTCAGTGCCCATGTAGGTTTATGTGAAATAAAATATTTTGATTTTTATAATTAATTACTACGAAATTGTTTCCTTGCAAAAATTGCTGGGCAAAATTAAAAAAAGAATTTTAAGGAGAGTGTACATTGTTTAAGGCGCGTCTGTGCGTGAAGGAATTGAATCACTTTCACGTTCATAATTTCAGTGGAAAAAATATTTTTCCTTGTTCGAAAAGCATTGTTTTCAAAGATTTCAGATACAATGTTAAATGTCCAATAAGATTAAATTTACCTATTTATTCTGAGCTTTGCACTGCAGACTGATTAAAATTCGAATGCAAGCAATAAACCATTTTATTGACATTATGGAACTTATTACTGGCATCGAACTTACACCCAAATGATTGGTTGTAGTCTGTTAGACTTTGGAATAATTGAAACCGGCTGATTTTCGAAACAACTCCAGTCTGGTCAGGGACCTTTGAACCGTATTAATTGTGCTGACATTGATTAATTAAACAGCTTAAACTTGTAAAATTCACAACCACCATTGTCTCTGGTATTATTTACAGACAAAAGAGGATTTACTGTTGATAATTGAAGTTATTGTAATATTTTTAGTAAGGTTAGTATAGGTACTTACTCAAAAATATTTTCTCGAAAAAGAAAAACGCACATCAAATTGACTGTCCATTTTTCGCAGAATAACAACTGCAGGCGGTTTTGTCGTTTTTGATTGAGGTTCTTATTGTTTCCAACTTTACAATACAGGGTGTTAGGGTAAACACCGTTATCCTTGCAACCAGTGGTTTGGTTTCATTTATAGAACGTAAAATCAATGGAAAATTACGTTTTTTTTTTTTTTTTTTTAAATCAACATTTTACCACAACAGACGCAAGTTCGTTGCCCTATGCGCTAGGGCAATGAACTTGCGTCTCAACACGGGCGGGATGTGACCTGACCGGCCGCGAGCGCGACCCCTCCCTCAGTCAGTCAGCTGTTTCGCTAAAGAGCACGGTGTCGGATAGAAACTTTTTAAAATCTTTTAATGAAAATGACGTTTTTTTTTTGTTGTGTTCGGTCATTTATTTTTATATTTAGGTCAACTACCCATGGTTTGAATGACAAGAGTGTTTACCCTTACAGCCTGTATAAGTGTTGCAATTTTATTGGCAATAAGCTCGCCCCCTAACTGGTGAAATGTGGGTGTATTATATGTACACCTCTACCTTACCCTTCGGAGAAACAAGGCGTGTTGTTAGGATTATGATTTCCAACAAACTTTTTTTTTTTCAAGTTTTGAGGCGTACTTCTCCGCCCGTCCACCATGACATAACGAAAGAAGGAAAACAAAATAAGAGAAAAGCTGTCCCTCTACGTCCTTCCAACTCATTACGCGACTGCCTCGTTGGTCAGTGGTCGCAAGCCTCCTGAAGTCCTGGTTCCATTCCCGGGTCGGGCAAAGTGTTATTGGGTTTTTCCATCTGGAATTTCTCAGTCCCGGAGTCTGGATATGTGTCCGGTTGATGGCAATAGGCTTATCATGGGACTTAATAAAAACTGCAACTAAACTACACTTCTGAACAAGCCTTCGGGAAATACAAGGGTGATGTTATGTTGTAACGCGAACAAAAAATTAGTTGCTGGGTACATTATATGGCGGATTTTTTTCATAGTTTTTCAGTAACCTACGCAATCAGTTGCGTGTATATTTTATGCATTAATCGTCTCGGTTGTTTATCTGTTAGGGACGTAACGCAAGATCGGCACGCCGACATTTGGCTAGACGAGCATTCGAGGTCATCGTCTCTTAGCAGGTAGGGTCGGGAAAATAGTTTTCTTCGAATACTCGAACAACCTAACAAAACGCTGAGCTCTATAGATTAACCGGAGAAAACTCTTTCTTTTGCTGAATTCACGTTTATCCTTCCCCGTTTGAGCTAAGTAAAATACAATAATAATTTATCGAAAAAATTTTTAGAATACCGTCACGGATATGCGTCTTAATCCGTTAATGTAAACCGAGACATTAACCTAATTAAAAAAGTAATGGTCACCGGTATAGAATATGTTAAGAAAAAGCAGGTAAAACTTCTTTAACACGAGGAAAAACTTTTTAACAAAAACCTTAGCCAATAACTAGGCAAAATTAAGATTTCTACATAATCTTGTAAACTAAAATCTAAACAACTCAACACACCAAATCACGCTAATTTACCACCAACGCGAGTAATAAACGTATCTATGACGTCAACTAAATCTAGGCTGAACTAAATTTCTTCTGCCGACCGTACTTCTTTGGTACACACATATAAATTTTCACCACTACAACTTTCAGTGTTGGCGTTTAGCCAAAAACTCCTGTACTTATCTGTGATTCGCTCTTACATTCGAGATCTATAGAAAAAATATATCATTGTGTTCGACGTTTTCAAGCTTAATGTTATAACGTATCGTTTGGTTAGAATCAATAATATTTTTATTATGGTCTATTTATTTATTTTCTGTAAAAAATGTTGGGATTATTTACATTAATTTATGTATTTACCACCGATGATTTTGTAAAGATTTGGATGAATATCTCGTAAGAGCAGTTTTTCGGATTGGATGGATGTCTGTTGCCATTACTATGTTTCAGCCATCTTTTAAACGTTAACATAACATCATGCCTGTATTCCCCGGGGGCTAGGCAGAGGTGTACCCAGATTACACCGAATCTCTCTACGTCAAAGAATTCTCGTTATGAACGAAAAACTAAAATGCATTGTGGTGTTTTGAGAATAAATCTTAGAAAAATACTCACGAGCTACATAGCTTTCGAAGAAAATGCGTCCCAAATGAGAATGTTTAAAATCCCAAGCGTTCCTTGAATTGTCTGCTATACTCTGAAGTGTTTGAGTGGCAGCATGGAGATATGAGGGCAGAGATAAAGTGATTTAAAATTTAACACTCTACACTGTATAACTACTAAAAAAAATTAAATCTTTCTACAAGGATGTTCTATGTTAAGAAAAAGTGGCTCTGGTTGAAAAAACGTACCCAGTTTAATACAACATATTTAAAAATTCAATTAAACTGGTGCAGGTCATCTCATCTGCCTAGCCTTTTCCCAAGTATGTTGGTTGGGGTCGGCTTCCAGTCTAACCGGATGCAGCTGAATACCAGTATTTTACATGGAGCGACTGCCTATCTGACCTCCACAACCCAGTAACTGGGTAATACGATACCCCTTGGTAAGACTGGTTGTCAGACTTTCGAGCTTCAGGCGACCCGTAACGACTGTCAAAGATCAACGAATGACAGCCGGAACCAACGGGTTAACGTGCTTTCCGAGGCACGGAAGAGTCTCGATATGTAAAGATGGTCACCAATCCACAGACCAACCCCGGCAAGCGTAGCTTTCGCATTACTAACAACATTATCAGCCAGACTAAATTAATTTTCCCAGCTTGGCGATTATGTCAAAATTCTCTCATTTCCTTTAATACTGTAATGAGGGATGTTTCGATTAGACAAACAAACATAATATTCCTAGTACACAAACTACTCAGTACTTTGTTTGCCATTAGTGAGATGATCTTTGAACCCAATACATTACAGTGCCGACACGGATTACAAGAACTTCTGGTAAATGATTTATGTTGTTTGGAGCTCTCTTCGATTTGCGAACGATGAATTTTATGACGTAATAACCTACGAGAATATGTTTTAAGCAGGGTTTACTGACAACATTGTTCTTATTGAGACCACTAAAGTTGATGTCTGTATCTGAACCGGTGGTCTAGGTCTTCCATTTACAGTCCAGTGTGAGTACCATGGAGCCGTTTAATATGGTATCATGATGTATGTTGAGCATGGCAGATGAGAGTATGTCATGCTCACTTAAATTTCTCGCTGATGGTGGCGCGTGGGTGGATAATTCGGTTCCCTACAAAATGGTTGAGCTGGATGGTGCTGATCCACGTGTCATGTTCGTGAACGAGTTGAGAGAGAGAGAACATTGAGACTGGTCATCCATAACTTGGACCAGGGCTTATTTTTAATCTTATATTTTGAATTGTTTTTGACAACTTTTTGTTTTAAATTGTTCTCACATATAGAAGCAACAAGAATATTGTACCCAGGATTTTGTAGTTTCTTGCCCGTTCTTCTCCATAGAGATCTACGTTTTGGAATGGGCAGCTAGCTTCAACTTTCTGATTAACTGACCGACTCTTTAACAATCCAAAGTGCCTGTAAATGGTTTGCTCTAAGAAGTAGTGAGAGATTTTAGTATAGTTTCAAGGAAAAAACACACTTTGTAACTTTAATTGAATATATGGACGCTATTCTGTAACTGCTACGTAGTAAAAAGTGGAGAGGATTTTTAGTAAGAGTTTCATAGATACCAACTACGTTTTGGAAAGTACAACTTCATCTTTCTGACTGACTGACCCCTTGACAATTCGAAAGTGCCTGTAATTGGTTTATTTGAAATATAGTATGAGCTTTTTAAAAACTCATAAAAAAACTGTACTTTCAACAGCAGTTGTATCAATTGAAATCGCAGCAAGCCATAATCAAACGTCCTCGACTTCTCACACGGAGAAAGCCCAAACGTTTATTATGCTTTCTCACTGTATTTATTTGCGATATTCACCCAATAAGTCGATCAGCTAACGTTGTATTTAAGATGTAGGATCTAAAGATGAATAATACTTGCCCACTACAAAACCGAACCAATAGAACCGATGATCGTTATGGTACACGTGTTCTTGAGTGGAAACCGCGAATCGGCAAACGTAAGGAAGGACGCCCTCAGGCTAGATGGAGCGATGACCTTCGCAGGGTGACTGGTAGCAGCTGGATAAGAGTTGCCGAGAATCGAGCCGAATGGCGTACCAATCGAGAGGCCTATGTCCAGCAGTGGACTGCTATAGGCTGATGAAGATGATGAAATACAACACATACTTAATTAAGATCTAAGATAAGATGAAAAGTTCCTGGGTACTACTATACCTTCTACTTCTTCTCCTATATGTAAAACATTACATATCGTGTTAACAGAACATTAAAAAACAATATTTTTCCATAAATTTCTCGTGACACAAAATCCGTAGTAGGACAGGCCGCCTGTTGCTCCTGGAGTATTGCCAACAGAGCGCCGTACGGCTCCTCATGACAGCTTGTTCCACTAGATAATGTCGTCTATAAAATTTTGGACATCTTTTAGGGAGTTTAAATCTTCTGTATAGGTTTGTAGCCAACGGTTTCTAAGTGCGAATGGCTATGAAGTGGTTTGGTCTAATTTCACATCGCTAAGGACGAGTTCACGAGTTAGTTTGGACTAAAGCTAAGCTCAAAATAATAAGATACAGCCCTTTAAAAAAAAATGATTCGAGGCTTTTTTAAACTGTGCTTTAACCTTGGTTATTTTTGTTCCAAATTAAAAAGGAAATTGAACTAAAAGTTTTTTTTGATGGATCCATCGAAATATCTGAAGACCTTGAATAAAAAATCGTTGATTTTCAATACATATTTTAATGAGTAAAGGTGAACTCTTTTCGACAGGCAATTCGTTGACTTTTAGAACGCCCACGTCGGACATGTATAGGTAGGTATTGATACGTCTATTTATGTCTAATACAACACACCATAATTTGTGTGACTTTAATTAAAATAATGATCATAATTATACACGTTGATATCCTTGGTATCTACGTGTTACTTTATACACAGTACTTAGGGTAGGTACTAAGTATACACAATATTCTGTTTTAAAAGAGTGTCCGTGGAGTTTCTTGCCCGTTCTTCTCCATAGGAACCTACTACGCTTTGGAATGGGCAACTAGCTTCATCTTTCTGACTGACCAACCCTTTGACAATCCAATAGTGCCTGTAATTGGTTTATTTGAAATAAATGCTTTGAGTTTGAGTTTGAATAGTCCCTTCAACAGTTACTGTTACGCCTTTCAGTAACAGTTGATGAAAATCGTTAGTTTTAAATCCAATTAATAATTTTGTAAATATTCTGTTTGGTATCACCACGCTTTACTGGCCAAGGAACTTTGACATTACTTGCAGAGCCAGCACGTTAAAATAGTGGTAGTGTAGTGCGTAGGAGAGTCACAGAATCTAACAATACAAATAAAACTCATTCATTCAAATGAGCGATGAATGTTGAAGAAGGTTATAAGCAAGATACCTCAAGTCCGGCGTTTCAATGTTACCTGAAACTGACCCCTATGAAAATAGACCGCGAAGGCCTGATTTTATTGAACACAGATTTGTCATTCAATAAAATACAAGTAAGTAAAATACAAGTAAGAAAAACAAGCTTTTAATTAACTAAAAAGTACTAAATTAAACTTACGTAAAGATTAGACCCTGAAAACCACCTAGTGTCAAAGCATTTGTTAATACATGACCAATGAGTCCAAACACGATGGTGCTATCTTGTTTGATTGAGGAGTTCCTATGACCAACTTCCCGCTTCATCATCAGACCAGCAACATGGTATATTTTTTTCAAAATGTCTTGGTAGTTGTATAAGTATGTCAAGTTTCAGCAGTTGCAGGAAGCCAGGAAGCGCTTGAAAAATGGATGACAAAAGGAGTAACCGGAAACAAGCTTGTAATAATAATAAAATTAAAGTAAAAGTAAGTTGCAGTATTTAAAAGAAGAGTGAAAGAACACTACCTATCCATTTCGTCATAGTTGCATAGTTATTTTAAATTATATTGTAATTGTATATTTTTAAGTGATATTTATTTTAGAAGTATGTATGTAAGTATATTCTCATAATGTAGGTATATGTTTATATTTAATTTTTGAATTGTTTTTGATTTTTGTATTCTGTTTCTCTTCTACTCTTACACACGTTGTCTACATCTCTTTTATCTACTTTCCTATCGCAGGTATGCTGGAAGAGATTTCTTTAGAAATAAGCATTGCCTTTGTACGAATTTTTCTGTTCCTTTCTTCTTTTCTGTATTTATATGTGTGTGCATAAATGGTTAAATAAAATAAATAAATAAATAAAAATCTTTTTAGAACAAGCTTTTAATTAACTAAAAAGTACAAAATAAAACTGTCATAAACATAGAACTTTAATATTTTCTTAAAACCTTGAGGCTTATCTTCAAGTTTAGTGTAAGAAGGACCTTTACGCCTCAAGCTTTTAAGAAAATATTAAAGTTCTATCAGATCAGCTCCTGGTATCATTTTTTCAAAATGTCTCGGTAGTTGTATGAGTATGCCAAGTTTCAGCTCAATAGGATGCCTGGAAGTGCTTGCAAAATTGATGGCAAAAGGAGTAACCGGAAACACATACGAACAGAGCAAGCTAATATAAAGCTTGTAATAAAAAGATCATTTTTTAATCAGCCTATACAACTCTTTCTATACTGAAAAACAAAAGAGCAAAAGTAAACTCTTATTAAAGATACCGGCCTTTTACGACACCCACGTGAACTGATATAAACAGTCTAACCCACGTCTTCGAGTAGTCAAAATAATAATCGTACGTATTCAGGTAGTATTCGTAGGAAAGACTTAACCTTCTACAATTCAACCGAAATTGATCGTGCTTCATCACAGTCCCAGAGTTTAATCGGTCATTTTATACAACAAGTTGCCGTTAGAATTCTAAAGCTTATACTTATTTAAAAACAAATTAAAGACATATTTATTGAGGAGTATCGATGAGTTCATAGATGACAAACGACAGTAACTATTGAATGAATTGTGAATTTTTATTTTTGTTTATACATAATTAATGAATTGTAGGTATTTACTGTATAATTAATTTTAAATTTAAATGTTGGTGATTATGTAATTTACTGTCTACTGTACTTAATATTTTCATCACAATGTATTTTGGTATGAAATAAATGACATATGACTTATGACTCAGCCTTGATACTTGTTGCTTAAATAAATAAATAAGTTTGGTGTGAACATTGAACTTGTCGGTCATCAATCACCCACGGTTGAGTACTTATCACCTACGGTTGAGTTCTTCTCGTGATGTATCGGTGCCTTTTGTATGGCATTATCATATTGAATAGCTAATTGATTAGGTGAGAACGTATAATTTTTCGTGGTGTACTGAGGGTTACTCAAAGTTTTGTAAGGAAATCAGTCTATCTCTTTTGCTATCTTCAATCCTTCGATGTTGTTCGTTGGTAAACGCGTCACTTCCGAACTGCTGGACCGGTATGGCAAATTTTTATTTAAAAATGGTCGTAATAGTCTGAATCAGGTATTTACGGAAAGAAAAATTTGTAAAGTTGCCGGAAAATTTGAAAATTCGAAGTGTATTTTCTATGGGAATTTTGTATGAATTATTGAAATTTGGTCAGGGCGAAGTCGGGTGAGCTAGTGAAGTATAATATGTTCATTAATTCTTCATTACATAAAGCTGTTTGGCTATGCTTAAAAAACTCTTTACCCTTTTTAAGACAGTTCTCTTATTTCGTTTTTGCCATTGTACAAAAACTAATAACCAACACAGATTTAGGTATATAAATGTTTGTAAATGCTATGCAGAATATTCTATAGGAAAATCGTATCTTCTTGAAAATAATTTTCAAACAAGCATAGTCCCCTGAAGCTATAAAATAGTACCCTGAAAACAAGCCCATGAAACACAAAATAATCTTATAAACGGTTTACGGTAGAACACTAATCTTCCTATCAGCACCGCGGCAAGATACGCCATTAAATCAATCAGATTTCACATTTCCCATGAGACCTTGTGGAAATCCTGGCTTGTTGATGACTCGCCCGAAACAGGCGAATCGACACTTTTAAATAATATTATTTTTTCTTGAGGCGATTCGCACGAAGTTATTTTTTTAGTAGGCAAATTTATTTTTAGAGGAGTATCGATTCGCCCGTTTCTGGCGAGTAAATTTGTGCGAATCACCAATAAGGCGTAATCCCGCACCCTAATTGCGTAATGCACCATCGGTCAGAATTGGAATCGATTTGAAATAAATGTCTAATCCATTGCTTCTTAAGTTCGAAAAAAAATCTGGTGGTGGCCTAGATAATAACAGTTGAATCAGTGACTTTCAACACAAATTATATTCAATTAATAAAGTTTATTATTGCCCTAGTTTGAATTCGAACTAATATGGTAATTGTTAATTACATAACTATCGAGAAAGTTGGTTGAAGCTACTAAATTAATGTTGGTTTTAATAACGGTAGGTAGTGTTTGATTTTTTAAATTAATTACCAATTGCGGTAAAGTCCGAAAGGGATACCGTAACCTTGGCAGCAGGCAACTGAAGGAATACGAGTGGGTTTTAGTCTGTAAGGTAATGCGACGACTTCCCACCCTCAAAAAAAAAAGGGGCAACTTCATGTAACTGGACAAAAACTATCCAATAAATTAATCCAAAGACACATAATGTATAACTAAATCTGCCTCGTCCAAATCCGAACCTCCAAAGCTACTACCATTGTACCCTTTGGTCGAAAATACGCGTACGGTATACATACGGTAATACGGTTCATAGACGGGTGGATGGACCATGTATTACATATCGAGACCGCTCCATGTCTCATCATGAGGTTGTCTGTAAAAGATCGCTTTTAGCGATAAGACCGCCCATTGTGTCACCCTATGTAAAATTTCTAATTTATGTCTGTAATTTTTATGGTGTACATAATAAAGAGTATTCTATCTATCTATCTATCTATCTATCTCGAAAAGCACAATATGCCGTTGTTCCGGGCTGTTGTTCGTAGATCTTTGACAGTAGTCAGTAGTGGGTAATGTCATAGTCTGAAGTCTGAAAGTCAGTCTTACCAAGGGGTATCGTGGTACCCAGTAACTGGGTTGTGGATGGCAGCTAGTCGCTCCATTAAGAAAAAAAAAACAACAAAAAAGATACTGGTATTCGGCTACATCCGGTTAGACTGGAAGCCAACCCCAACATATAGTTGGAAAAAGGTTTGACAGATTGATTCTAGTTTTTTGTTGCGTTTAATATACATACAAATATCATAAATTTATTATGAGATAAAATGGGTACTTTGCGTTATTACGATGTATGACAACACCATAGGTCACTGAAACGTAACACATTTTTCCCTTTCATTTCTCCATTCACAAACATTTAGTATCTGGCCGTCTTCCAGAATTCCAGGCAAATGATATGCCATATATTTTTCATGAAAAAACTAGTATACCTATATTATATTATATAGATATCTTCTTCTTCGCTATAAACTGCCACAGCCGCAATCAAAGATTTATTACTTTGTGGTTTTCAAAACATTTATATGGATGCGTTCGCGTCGATTGACGCATATCAAAAGATCCGAATACCATTTCGTGGCTTATATCTTGATACCTACTCTGTATTTGAGTGTATATTTTGTATTAGTGTAGCGTAAATTTTGTGTTTGTTTGATCTATTTATCAAACCGCTGCCATTTGAGACCTACACGGCCAAGAAGCTATGTCATGTAAATCAGTACATGAACGTAGAATAAATTCTACACACAAAACGTATACTGGTGCTTCTGAAAGCGACCATACCTTGTCAATGCCAATATAGGATTGTATTTCATGCTCCCCCCTCCCTCCACCCACATAGTCATTAACAACGTCCTCCTGAAACCCGTAACTAACGCCCATCATCTATCTAACACACAACAGCAATCAGTTTCATGGTCCAACCGCAATAAAACCTCTTTTATACATCGTGAAAAACATGTTACCGGCGCGGCGGGCTGCGCGTACGCCTCTGACGCATATCAAAGATGCGCGACGCCATTTCTTTTCCACTGTACGCTCCCGATTTGGCTCGTGGCCAAAGACGCCGCCTGGCGTTCGGCCAACACACCAAATCACCCCCTCTTGACGCTTAGCGGGAGAGCTTTCGATAGTGATGGCGAAAATATGTCGACTGCTGAAAATTATTCGATTTTTTTTTTCGATGATTTTGTACTTGTATCAGTTCTGACTGATTTAAAACAAGAACTATTTTTATTGTACCTATTGTAAAAAGATTTGTCTCTAAATATGCCCCAAATTCAGGAAAGCGACTGATATCTACTACAAATTAATTATTAGATAATTACTCGTGCACAAGATAAAATCCAGATGTCCATTAATATTGAAGCGCGAACTAATTAAAGTAAACAACACGTGCCCCTCATTCTACAATCTTGATGACAGATAAATACTTTGCTGGGGGTTCACCCATAATTCGATAGAATTTTAATAAGTTTTTACAATAAACTCTGGTGTAATAACAATATTTTTCTCATTTTCCAATCGATACTTATAATCCCTTTTTAAACTTGGGCCCTGTTGCAAATTGGCAATATAAGCGTTGTTCGAGTTATAGCAGAAAAGTCTGACAACCAGTCTTACGAAGGGGTATCGTGTTACCCAGAAACTGAGTTGTGGTCAAATAGGCAATCGCCTCATGTACAACACTGGAAGCCGACCACAATATAGTTATGAAAAGGCTAGGCAGTTACATCGTTGTTCGAGCTTCGAATTTGGACTCGAATATTCGTTTTCGACCCGATTCGACAATCGAATCTCTTCTCGCGCCCCGCTAACAACCGAAGCTTACGCGATCAACAACCTAAGGACATAGTTGAAACACATTCCTAGCTTATTGGTGTAGACTTTACGATTGAAACCGAGTCGATTCAACAAGCAGAGGTTGGCTGCTATCATAACAGATTTATAGCTATTCATTTGGGTTGAACTCAATGGAACATCCACTTAGTACTGAAGTGTTTTGGTTCTGAATGTCCGTTGTTTTTTTACACACATAACATAACATCAGGCCTATATTCCCCGAAGGGTTAGGCAGAGGTGTATCCTATTATAGTACCAACCTACACCTGCATTTCGCCTGTCACGTATAAAGGCTCTTACATAATGGCGCGATTTTTAACAAAACAATTTCTGAGAAAACTTCACGGCAAACAATGCGGCGGCGGCGTCGCGTCCCTCGACGGATCGCGCCAGTATGTAAGAGCATTTATTCCCATGGTAGGTATTGTGAAAATTAACCTAGATTCCAAATAATTTTCTGAATTTTCTGATCAGATTCGAGTTACTAATATATTAATGTTTATGCGTTATGTACGTGAAATGCATTTTTTTTCATGTTATCTACACTGTCCCACTGCTGAGCAAAGGCCTCCCTCCTGAAATGCATTTAACTGTAAAAAAAACAGTTAAGATACACAAATATGTTTACGTGTTTTTTTAGTTTGTTCAGTGTTTATGTAGAGTTTTCAGACGGACTGCAACAACGTCAGAAGGTCTGATGAAAAATTGCATAATTTAGTTTTAATTCAAGTTTGATTAATATGCCTCCCACTTTAAACCTACCAGGTGCTATTTATAGCTCAGATGTACTTTTAGATATATTCTAAAGTCAAAATAAACATACACAAATGTTTTATATTTCTTTTTACGTAAGTCCGTCATTGCGACATTATAAAAACATCGAAAAATAATGTTGAATGCATAATCCTGTAGACATGAAAGATTTTTTTAAGTAATAAAATAAAACATAGGAAGAAGACTAATATTTTATATGAATCACATTAATGACGCAAACCATCATGACATCATTGGCTCTATATCTCACAAAGAAATAGGAATTGGAGTATTTTTTCAATGACGTTTACTAATGTTCATTTGAGTTGCCGCGTTGTGCCATTAACACTATTTCTTGGAGCAATTCTAAAAGCAATTTGATTGGTTTAGATGTAAAATTACGTAGTTCAAGAATGTGCCACTTGCTGAAATGATTTCTGTGTGAACACACACGTACATATTTAGACTATTTGCATTAGGTTAAATGGCCACTGTGCTGATTAATCTTGATAGTAAACCAATCAATCAAGCTAGCTTGTCAATCAAACTTTTTTATATTATGACTGAAGTTTGCCAAGCGGTCTCACATCAGATCCGATATAATTTCCAGGTATCCCCTGATGTCGGGAATCCCAGGCGGATTCCCGGCCACCATAGGCGCGGGCTTGCGGACGGCGAGCAATGGGTAGCTCGCCGTCCGATTAGGGCCAGGCCCGGGTCGATGGCGCGTCATGTTCCACGCGCGCCTCAAAGAGATGTCAGCACAATTGGCGGGGTCCGCTAGGACCGATGCCTGCCACGGTTGCGGGTTAGTCCGAAAGGTATACCGGGACCTTAGAAACAGGCAACTGAAGGAAAACGGGTGGATTTTAGTCAGTAAAAGTCTGACACGCCCTTCCGCTCCGCCCAGAGCGGGAGAAGTCTTTGGTGATATCCCAACAAAAAAAAAAAAAAGGTATCCCCTGATACAGCTGTTCAATTATTAATTCGATAGATACCTCAGATGCGTAACGAATCTGCGAAAATCTTGACATTTTAGAGTTTCCGAAAAAATTCGCTGATTTACGCCACATTTGAATTTTGTTATCTTGATAATAGATATATGAAACTGAATTATCCCTATATAATTCTATATGCACTAAAACAACGCTTGTTTTGAAGTAATTAAACACGTTACAGAATGGCCCATTGCGTGTGAGTCACTAAGAGTTGAGCGTCACAATTGAGCCGCAGCTGCCAAAGGTTCTCAGTTTACTTTGCGCACGGCGCACGTGTCGCTCCAAACACCTCTATCAAAAACGACACATGACACATTATTTGCTTATGCCAATTTAATCGTTATGCCAAATTCAAAAGGGAGGCTCTCGCGTGGCAGCTTTGAGGGTTTGTTCAGGGAATTTAGAGGCAATTATTTATTTAGAAAGAATTGGTGTGTTTTTTTTTTAACGAATTGTTTTTTAATTAGGTAATTTATTCATGATTAAGTTTTTTTTTAAAAGAACAGTAGGTACCTACTCGGTTGATGAAACGGTTTTGTTCCAAACCAATGCTTGTGCAGAAGCCCAGTTAGTGCTAAATGTCTGTTTCATTCTTCCTGCATATTGAAAACATTTCAAGATAACATTTTTGCTCCAGCCGATACTCCAAAACAAAAAAAAAAACAACTCATAGACGTACCACCATTAGATAAATCCCGTAAAACTAAAGTTACGGTTCGTCACTTGAAGTGAATTTACGAGAGCAAGGCGCAAACGCAGCTGTCGTACACTCAACACTTCAGTGGAAACACTAGCACTTCAAAAATCACCTTTGCTGCTACGACTTAAAGGCGTTGTCAATGTCTAATCGTTACCACTGTGCGGTGGACTGTAGGTACACTCACGTTTGCGACAGCTGCTTTGTGTAAACCTTGGAGATGTATGTTGAATTTCTTCAGGCTATTGTTTTAATACTGATTTGAGGATTAAGAACATTGTTTTAAAAACGATAAACAATTATATAGGCCTGCTTCACCAGTTCACGTTAACTTACTTGGCAGATAATTTCCATACGAATTCTGTTCCATTTTCGAATTCATTCGGTTAGTAGTACCTCGTCGGAAATCGAGTAACAGGGCCCTTAGAATCTTAACTCATCTCGTAAAAGAATCGGTATCCCAAACTTTATATTTGATTGATTCGGTATCCAAGCATCAACTTTAAATCTATGTAACATTCTGCTATATATTTTTGTCAAGATATGACACTGACCTGTTACAATTTCAATAAGGAGGTGCATAATTTATCGATGGTGACACGATATCGATTTTTAACCTATTTGCTATGGTTTTCGTGCTGCTGTAAAAGTTTTCGGTTTCAACAACTTTGTACTGCATTTTTCAGATTCCTGGCATACCTCTAGTGTAAAAAGTGTGTCTTAAACAACCTTTTTTTTTTGTGCGTGCGAAATCATCAAATGACTTCTCCCACTCTCCGTGTTAGACTTTTACTGACTATACACGGGTGGGTCCGTGTTCCTTCAGTTGCCTATTGCCAAAGTCCCGGTATTCCTTTCGGACTTTCCCGCAACCCTGGTGTTTTAAACACCTGAATCTCGTAATAAAAGCTACTTTACTCATTAAGCTTCGTGACCAACAAAATATCTTGGCGTCTGGAACTAGGTACAAAACAGTTCAGTTAAATTTTTGACAGTATCTCGTCAATCTTGCTGTAATTAAAATATTTCTAGTGTTGACCATGCACCTTCTCAAAAACAGAAACACTAATTCCTTCCCAGAAATTATGCCTAATTGATTTGTCATCCATATGTCTTGGCAAGCGGATTGAATGTCGTTGCATGTTCTTGAAACAGGTGGATGCTTGTTGATCCCTCTGATTAAAATCTGTGAGTCACTTAAAACACCCACGGGAGGTCCCGGTGAAGACTATTATTAGATCGGACTATTTATAGCAAAGTGGGAGTCTTAATTTGGTTTTGTTTTAATTTACTACTGCTAATTGGCCCTAATTAAAAAAAAAACTAGTCAAACGTATTTTTCCTTCAAAAATGCACGACGAATTCAACGGTTTGGGAGGTACAGCTAATTACTAAAGCCTAATCATCGAGATATAAGTACTAACGTACTAGAGAAGACACCGTAAATTCCTACTTTGTCTCGTTCAACTGCGGCGATCGCGCCGCAGTTTGTCGAAGAAAACGCGTAGTGCCGTGATTTACATGGCGCTTAAGACCTTTTTGCCGAGAATAAATACACTTCCGCAGCAAATCTAGCACTGTGGTAAATTAGGTACGGTTTAGACGAATTGTTATTATTTTAGCGCTGCAGCGAACTAAAGATTCAATACGAAGAATAGGACAATTCAGTTATTTGACGTAGCTTCTCTAGTACGTTAGTACTTATATCTCGATGAGCCTAATATTATTTTTTCATTTTTTTTCTTAATCGTTTTTTAGTGAATTTTGACTGAACTACTACTGCCTAACCCGGTTTACACTCGTGATGTTATGTATTCTTATTTCCTGAATAATAATAGGCTCGGCCCATAGGGGGCTAACGCCCTGCCCTTCGGGGAATAAAGGCGTGATCTTATGTATGTGTGTTATCTTTTTACACGAGAGACGAAGTATAAACACGATTTACCGAACGCCCATTATTGTCCTAAGTTCCCTCATAAACGATGTTAAAACTCACCCACGTATATCTTTTCACATGATTTAGCACCAGGTGCCTACCCGCTGACTAATCAAGCAAAGTCGCAACCGAAGCTCATATAAAACTGTTTGCCACCATTAAATACTGGCAGCCATTAACTAGAAACAATTTACGATGACTCCTCATAGTATCGTAAACAACATTACGTAACCAACCTTCCCTTTACAAGGTTAGCCGTGTTACAGAATGTAAATGATGAGGTGCCATGCGTAGGTACGCCGATTTTCATATTTTGCATTTTCTGCTCATTAGATTTATGCAATTTTCTCAAATCAGTCTCGTGAAACGAAAGTTGAACCCGAAGAAGCCCGAAACCAGTCTTACCAGGGGGTAGGTATCGTGTTACCCAGTAACAGGGTTGCGGAGGTCAGACAGTCGCTTCATGTAAAATACTGGTGCCTATTCAGCTGCATCCGGTTAGACTGGAAGCCAACCCCAACATAGTTGAGAAAGGGCTAGGCAGATTATGAGTCTCGTGAAACGAATAGGTCAATTTATTCAAACTATTTTTTTTTCAGATATTTTCGTTGAACTTTGTAACCAGTAATTGTAAGTTTCCGACACTGTTCAAATTAAACTATCAATTTGCCAAATGTGATCGAACTGTCTAATACCACGAGCCGAAACAGAGAGAGTCTTGGAGTGAAATTGGTTCCACTAGCAAATACACCCATTTTTGACTGTTATTTACTCCACACGTGAAGATTGTCAAGATTTGTGGCTTTTTGTAGCTTGTTTTAAGATCGATTCACACATATCAGTGAAGCCACAGTTCCAACACAGTACCAGCACAGTGCAAAATTTTCTTTTATACATTCTCTATGAACGCATCCCCACTTGTCAGTGTCAGTGTTAGTGCCGACCCCGGCATGAGAATGTATGAAAGAATATTTGCACTGTGCCGGTACTCTGTCGGAACTGTGGCTTCACTGATATGTGTGAATCAACCTTTACTCATACCCAACGTTTCCGATGCACAAACAACTTAAGTACCTACTACCTAGTGATCGCAAATGTCGAATACCGTTGATGATTTATCATTTTACAAGCTCAATAGGTACTTAAATCTCAGTACAGTTATTTGGTTTGTTGTTAACAACGTCACCGCTAGGCTTAAAACTCATATTTCACAAAATTCTCTTTACTAATTGTTGGTGTTCCGATGAGATTGGTCGTCATCGCCGAAATTTGGTCTGGAGGAGTATTTAATCTTGGTGTCAATTTCAAGGAACTTGTAGCGGGAAAATTGATTACAGGAATTCGGTTATTACGGTGATTTTTTGTTGATTCGGTTTTCACGTGAAATTCATTAATATTATCTCGAATTCACTGATTTAACGAGTTGTATTTTTTAATTGAGTTTTGTTTTCAAATAGTTATAAATGTTTTGCTTTGACCTGTCAACAAACTCATATTATTTCAGATATGCACAGTTTACGATTCCTAAAATTCATCGGTCTACAACATTTAAATCGATAGATTTGCCCTCACCGTACTTAGTCACGCCAAAAAGTGTGCATACTGAGAATAATGAGTTTACAAATGATTAAATAGAGTTTCCATAACAATCAAGTTAAGTCACTGTGTCATTGTGTCAGAGGTGCCAAAACGAAACAAAAACGCGACTATCTTTTGACGCGGTAGGGCGAATCTAACGATTTAAATCTTTACCTTTCGTATCCAAATCAAAATCCAGCCAACAAATTGCCACCAATTTTTCTAGCCCTCACAATACGTACCACATAAATCTGGCAACATAACCTCATGATCTCATCCCAAAGTCATCAAAGTTTATGCGATTGTCTCTTTGCTGTCTATACTTTGTCAGCCACAACCAGACTTCAAACAAATGGGTCGAGACACAATCGCCATCCGGATTGTGACGTACCTAAACTATTTTGTGGTAATTTGCCAAAATCTGAGCGATCGGGAGCGCAAGCACTGATCTGCCGATTAACGGTTTTTGGCCGGATAGTCCATCCGGGTGAAGGAGTGTTTATTAATTAATTTAAATTGAATTCCGTCAAGGTAAGTTAATTTGTGTGAGGTGGATGTTTTCCAATTCATTCTTGAACTAGATTTGAGCATGTGTGCGCTTTGCTACTTCCTATGCCAAACCCCGTAGCACGGTTTTTAGTGTGTTTAGTTATTCCACTTTAATATTATTTAATAGCCTTTAAAAGTCCACAAACAGATATCCGTAAAAGACGAAACATTAAGAAGACTAACTCATAACTCAAAGTCGTTGAAGTACAAAAACACTCGCATCAGTCCTCGGAAAATTATTTCTCAGTTCTACATCTGAACCATCATCAGGTTACCGAACAGCGAGAAAGAGAAAAAAAAAACAATAATTAAGGAATCTTCAAGATCTCCAGCGGTTGGTAACGTCGCTCGACGGGAGGCGCGGCTATATTTAGAAGCGCGCGCGCCGGTGCGCGTGCTTCACAGCGCATGCGCGGCTCTAGAGATGTGTGCGTGAGACTTACGCAGTATGTACCTGGGAGACTCGAGAGCAGTGAACTTACGATGCAGGTATATAAGAAATTAAACTTTTGATTAAATGTTTTTTTTAATAGTTACTAAGATAGAGGTTGGTCTTTGTTATGTGCGTTAAGGTACAGAGTGGTATGGTATTGAATAAGATTGGATAAAAACTGAAAAAGTTCTTGTATACTGGAGTTTTAGACGATTTGGGAAAAGACAAAGGAAATTTTAATATTTTTAATTGTGATTTTACATCATAATATTCATTTATTTAACATGTCATTTACGAGCTTGATTATCTACTTTATCAAAATAATAAAAGTAAAAGAGTCATAAAAAAGATTGAAGATAAAAGAAAATTCGAGATTGTTTTTCTCATGTTTTGACACTAAATTACGGCACAAATTTGCAATGATAACATTTACGACTATAATGAGAATTTATTGTCATACTCTTCTGCCTGACCTTGAAATACAAAAGTAATGACAAGTTTTAGCGTATCAATTATTTATTTTCTTTCATGTGGTCTGAACAAAGGGGACTTAGGACCGGTGCATTATTTACTACTACAAATCATAACTATCATGTTATAAAATTGCAGTTTTTATGGTTGAAAAAATACTACGAAATGTCATTGAATTTGTTGACGATAATATAGATACCATCGAAATTATGGGCAGATAAAAAATAAGCTTTTTCGAGATCAACTCACCGCTATAGAAAAAATACTGGGCCTCGTGAAAATTATTCAACACCATATAAGCAGAAAATTATTCCTCTCATTGTAGATACTTACAGAACCGAAGTACCATCAATAATAATATAACCCAAAGACAAGTATTTGTTGATACTAACAGTGCAGGGACAGGTGGCCGGCCCATCGTCTGCCAACGCTACAATAATTCAATAAAACAAAAGCATTTCAGACAAGAAACATGTTACAATGCTTTATAAGACAGCGAGACAATAAGTGAACAATATAATTATTGATATATAAGAACAGCTTGCCGTAGTTGAAGCGATTGAAGAAGAAGTAAGGATGGGGACACCAAAGAAAGAGAAAAACCTATAACTGACAAAGTCAAAGTCAAATAATTTCTTTCAAATAGGCACATTAAAGGAAGTTTTGAACGTCAAAAACAAAGTAATAGAACTGATTCTAGTTCCCCTTCCAAAAGGTAGTTCTCGTATGGAGAAGAATGGGCAAGAAACTCCACCGTTACTCCTTTACTTAGAATGCTTCACAATATTATAATTTGTTTACATCAAATAAATAAGTACATGTGAATACGACTGATCATCTGTCTAGCCTATTCCCAACTATGTTGGGGTCCAGTCTAACCGGATGCAGCTGAATATTTAACATTAAGTGGCTGCCTATTTGATTCGATACCCCTTGGTAAGACTGGTTGTTAGACTTTTAGGCTTCTCACTACCCGTAACGACTGTCAAAGATCTATGATTAACAGCCGGGACCATCCCCTTGGTAAGGCTAGTAAACAGCATATAGATATTGATGGCCATTACATTACAAAAGTAAGAAGTAGGTAAATCTTTCAATTCGATAGGAAAAGGAAAGATAAGGATAGCTAAAGATAAAGATTAATAGAAACCCTACTTGACGACCTGGAGGAGAAGTGGGCGAAAACGAGTTAAAGAGATGAAGAAGCATGAAAGAGAGGGAAATGGGAGAGAAAAAGAGAGTAAGATGTCATAATCAGAGGCATAAAACAAAGACTATAAAGCATAGTCAGCTATAGCAGACAATAATGACGTGACTACTCGGCGTTCGTCCAAAACAAAAGTTATAATCCACATCGCCTTAATGTATCATATTCTTGGACAGAGTAAATCATCAGGAAGCGCTTGTCAAATATTATTGGGTTTGTTAATGGTTATAAGTATTTTAACTATAGGCAATGTTTCTGAAAGATTTTCCAAACATAAAATTACTGATTTAAATGAAGACAAAACAACAAAAGGTACCTTTTGCTTTAAGATTTTTAGGTTGATTTAAGAATAGTAATTTTTTTGACTGAGTAACTAAATTTTTAGTTGTTTATCATATTTAAATATCAATAGTGCCTGTGTTATCTCATATAGATATTTATATAACAATAGTACCTGTTCTTAGAGAAGAAGTAGATTTTTGAAACTGGCCAGAATCACCACATGCTTCATATTATTTTCCAAACATGCTGTATTTACTAAAAACAAACAAAACACGATCGCTGCCCATCACATCGCAGTGATTCTCTAAAACTAGGAACTGTCTTAAACAATTTATTTATTTCTAAAGTCCCGTCAAACAGACTTTCTCATTAATAAGTATGCGCATGATTCACGAATCTTTCCTGAAACGTCGGTATCGTCTGGTGGAATGGTGGCAGCATGTGCGAAGATTTGAGATTGGAATACCTACAGGATGTGATGATAGGTTGATTCATAGCTTTCATTCGAGACTTTGTTTTGGGGTTTATTAAAAAACGTCTTGGAATGTCAAGTCTGCTAGTAGTCATATCATTTGCAGCACTATTGACGCATTTAAACACTTAATACAATTTCAATAATCCTTTTTCGTTTTGTATACCTACTTAAATCGTTCTTTTGTTTTTTTTACTTCAAACTTTAATTCGCTGAACTTATATATTTTATGACCATTGTATCGATGATTCTGACGTTGACAAAATGCTTTCTTTCTGTAAAACTTCAAATAATTTACTTCAATACAAAAACGAAACATTATTAATTAATTCTAGTTTTTCCCTGATATTCAAACTTTAACTAGTAAATACAGTACGAAAAACAGACCTCATACCTAACTAAAATTTCCACACCACACCCGCAGTTGAATCTGAGGCATCATAAACAGATTTTCCATGCATAACAATATAGCGCGCATTACGTGCCACAATCGCTTGCAGCGCTCACGCACACACGCGCAGGCGCGGCGGCCATCTTGCATGCGCGTGGGCAGCCGGCGGCGAGCGGCACGTGCGAGCTATTTTGGGCGGCGCCCGCCCTGCCCCGCACCGCCCGCCCCGCGAGCTCCGCACTGAATTGCGTAGAGGCGACGATTGATTTGATTTTATTCTTTTGGGTGGGGTGGATGGTTTCATTTGTACCCAGGTTTTGTAATGAAATGTTTGAGGGGATTATTTTTATAAATGGTTTGATTAAATTAACTAATATAATAAACATAATTTTCAAATATTGAAATTAAAATAAGTTATTTTTGTTCTTACATTTGCAATAGAAATCACTGTTTGCATCATCGATGTTAGTCATCCCATTACGACACAGCTCCGACTGCAATAACACTTTTCAGAATTTTCTAGAACATTCGAGACTCGTCATCATCAACACAGCAAAGCACAGTCGCTTCTCCCCCCTTCTTCTTTAATCTTTGCCGCCATACCTAGCCGTGGTCACTGGCAGCCCGTCTCGCATTTTCCTTCTTGATGTCGTATTTAATGAGCCGTCCACAAGCCTACAGATTGTGTTGTGTAAACAACCATAAATCTATATTTTTTTCTTTGACAGTCATAGGTTACATTGGGGTTGTAAAATTTACGCGTTAATGACTTGAAATGCCGCTTTTAAAATCGTCATAAAAAGGTCATTTATCCATGAAATTATTTAGAAGTACCTACCTGTATCTATATTACTTTAACATAATTACTTTGAGTAAGAAAGGAGGTTATGATTGACGTAAAATCAAGGAAAACCTGCCTTAAATGGAGGAAAATTATCAAGGTTTGTACCTACCTAGATGATGACGATTACCTACTTCTTAGAAAATCTGATGCAATAATAACGGTCATGCATACCGATCAACATTTCAATTTATGTTGCGCGCGCCATTCAAAACGCATATCGTAATGAAATGAAATGAAATTGTAATGAAATGATATTGTTTATTCTGTAAATAGGATATTGGAATCACTTTTACACGTCATACTAAAAAGTTGTAAAAATAAGCTAGATGAGGTCGGCGTTTCTTATCTGACTACTCTGAGAAGAAAGGCCGAAACAAACTCAGAGGTCACCGTCTCCTTTAAAGTCCAGACATAATCTTGGTCCGGCCATATGAGGACCATGTAGATTAGAGTCTGAAATGGTCTTTTGAGGAAAGAACCACACAGATTTGAGTGGACCTGTCCAGTCAGTGCAAGCATTTGTCAGTAATAGTGGAGCTCAACTCAGAATTTAAGTAACGTAACGTAAATGACTTGATTGATATTAAATCAGATATTCGAAGTAATTAGAAAATTACTCAAATACCATTAAATCCTTTGATGTACCCTCATCAGAAGTAATTAGATATTTGAAGCTGAAACACCCACAGAATTTAATATAATTATGACCGTGTCCCTTAATTTGAGTATGGGAAAGGAATTTTTGACCAAAAACTTCATATATCATAAGTGCTTAGCCAGTACTCAAACATAAGAACTTCATACTTAATGGTCTTCAAGAGGATGGACAATTGAAACCTTCTATTACCAATGATTCCCCCCTTATTTGGCAATTTCCTATAACAATGTCTTAATCACTCTCATTGTCTGTATTATTTGTGAATTATCCTTACTTAATATTATAAATGCGAAAGTAACTCTGTCTGTCTGTCTGTCACGCTTTCACGCCAAAACTACTGAACCGATTTAAATCAAATTTGGTACACAGATAGTCTAGAGCCTGAAAAAGGACATAGGCTACTTTTTATCGACATACCACGCGGGTGAAGCCGTGGGTGGAAGCTAGTAATTAAATATTAGGACTAAGACGACAATAAAGAAATTGTTCATCACGATTGGCAGGCGAAAGTACCAACACTGCACATTGACCTAACTCAACAAACTAGAAGAGACACATCTATAAACCACTAACACACGTACAACATAGCTTAGTAGGTAGGTATACATCACAACAGAGCGCAGTTCCCTTCTCGCGAACCTGAAACAATCAAACACTGTCTTGTCTAGAAACAGGAAATCCGCGGGAACTATCGGCTTTAGGCTGACACCGTACACTCGTAAAACCGTGAATAAATGATAAATGCTACTTCCTACCCTTCACTTGTACTTCAGACGTGGAGCTACGAAAGTTAGTGTTTATTCAGTCTGTCGCCTGTCTAGTGGGAGGAACTTGAATACTAAATGGATGATTTGTGCTTTTGGTAGTTTTTTTTACAGAACTCTGTGTTTAATAAAAACTGCATTAGTATTAAACTGTGTCGCAGTCACCCCTCCAAAAAGTCCGAGACAAAAGCAAACTATTTAAACAAATCAAATAAAAAAATACAAGAATAAAAATAAAAATTTAGAACTTAAAATTAAAAACTGAACAATAATTTCACTGTGTGGAAGGATTGTGTAGTTTTGAGCGTGGTGTGTATATGTGTGTGTGTGTGTGTGTGTGGGAGAGAGATGTCAGTTTGTGCAGGAGGTGTGTGTAAAAATTGGATGTTGGGGACTGCTCTGTTATTTATTTAAAAAAAAAACATTTATTGTCCTTTATTCACTGTCGTACACATTTATCATCACGTCTCTATTTCCCGAAGGGTTAAACAGAGATGTACCTACAGTACATCCACATTTAGCCAGTTATGTTTAAGCCTCATGTAATAGGGGGCGAGCCTATTGCCATCAACAACAAATCCAGACTCCAGACTGCTACTGAGAAATTACAGATGGGAAAACCGAATAACACTTTGCCCAACCCGGGAATCGAACCCAGGACCTCATGCTCAGCTCTAGCGCTTGCGAACACTAAACCGACGAGGCAGACCACACACACACAGGCACGTTGTCGTTCACATTATACGAAAAAAGCAAAAAAAAACATTAAAGGTTCAGGATCCAGATCATTGGTGAGAAGGGCTCCAGAGGGAGAAAGCTCAAAATTAGGGATGCAAGAAGTGCCAAAAAGTATAGATATTTATATATCGTATCGATATTAAAAAAGAATCAATATCGATTTCGATATATCGACAAAAATTATCGATAAGTATACCGGTGCTAATAAAAAAAAAAAAATTGTACGAGTTTATAAAGTTCAATTATTGTGTTTGTTTTTTATTAATTACAAATACCAAACTAGGAAAAATGTCTACTTTTGACGGCTCTGAATTCCAGCGGTTTTTTAATCGCCTAAAAATATCGATACATCGATATTTTTTCTGCAAGCCTACTTAAAATTCGAGCTGTGCCAAAAAAACGAAAACCTCTTTAGATGATTGTCAAAACTTACACCTTTTTCTATCCTTTCTTAGATTGATTTGGGGTTAGTATGTCCTAAGGATCACTGCCCTGAAGGTGGGAAAAAGTTCATCCCATAAATCACGAGTTAACAAGCTAAAACCTTGGACATTTGAAAGACTTCTGTTGATTGGAAAACACATATGTAGATAATGACGTCATCAGTAGGTATAAAAACTGTTGTTGTTTTAGTGATGTAATCTTCATCTGTGAAATGTTTCTGCTCGTTACTACGCTGAGATTACGGATACGTACGCAATGTTTGAAAGCTTATAAATCATAGATTCATGTCGGTATACAATGTGTTATGTGGAGAAAAGTATGTTATTTTTTTACCGGGTTCACACAAAAATAAGTTTGGTATCGTATCTTCAAAGTGCACCACTGTTGGAGTCAAAGTTTCATATCAGACAGACTGGGATAGCATTGATGATAATCAATATATAAAATATTTCTAAGAAACATGAACCTAGGTACTTCGTTTTTCTTACGCTAACGCTAATCAACCTATAATGTTCCCTGGGATACAGGCCTCCTCTTTTCGAGGAAGTGGGCTGTAATCTACCTAGCGGGCCCAGTTCGGGTTTGTAGATGTCACATGTCTTGCGGGAAAGTCCGAAAGGGATACCGGGACCTTGGAAATAGGTAGGAAGATGTCACATGTCTTCGAATGTTTGGTTCTAGGACATGCCAGTTTCCTCACGATGTTTTTCTTCACCGATATGAGAGCAGTGGTTATGAAATTATAAAGCACCTGCTTGGGTTCGAACCGACGACAAACAACTCGTAAGTCGCGTTACTGCTAACAGTTACGCGAGATGCTGATGAATGATGATGAGAGATACCGTAAAGCTACTCCAACTCCAATATACAAAGCCTTTATGTAAACCAATTAAAGACCGTTTTTAATTGTCAAGGAGTCGGTCAATCAGAAAGTTGAAGGTAGTTGTCTATTCCAAAGCGTAGTAGGTACCTAGAAGAAGACTGGGCGAGAAACTCCATGAATCAATCGATCAATCAACTTAGCCTATCGCAGTCCACTGCTGGACATACGCCTCTCCCAGACTGCGCCACAACACCCTGTCCACCGTCTTCCACATCCAGTCTGTCCCAGCCAACTTTTTAAGGTCTTCGGTCCACCTAGCTGGGGGGCGTCCCACACTACGCTTACCGATACGCGGTCTCCATTCTAGGACTTGTCTGCTCCACCGGCTATCGGTCCGGAAAGAAACTCCATGGATACTCCTTAAAAAATTAAAATAGTGGTTAAATCATCAGTATATCTGCCTAGCTAGAGTCGGCTTCCAGTCTAACCTGATGCAGCTGAATACGTATTTTACATGGAGCGACTGCCTATCTGACCTCCACAACCCAGTAACTGGGTAATACGATACCCCTTGGTAAGACTGGTTGTCAGACTTTCGGGCTTCTGACGACCCGTAACGACTGTCAAAGATCTTCGCATGACAACCGGGACCAACGGCTTAACGTGCTTTCCGAGGCACGGAGGAGTCTCGGTATGTAACCATGGACACCCATCCAGGGACTAACCCCGGCAAGAGTAGCTTAACCTGATGGATCGACCCGTGCGGCTGTTATTACGTAGCCACGAGCTCCTAACATATACAAAGCCTTTATGTAAACCAATTACAGACCCTTTTGAATTGTCAAGGAGTCGGTCAGTCAGAAAGTTGAAGCTAGCCAAAGCGGTAGTAGGTACCTAGGGGAAGAATGGGCAAGAAACTCAATCATAGACACTATTAAAAAAAATCAAAATATTGGTTAAATCATCAGTATGTATTTAATTTTAAAAAAATTACGATCTGACCCTTTTCAACTTTAACTCAGTCAGAAGCTGGAAAGGTCAGATCTTCACTTGTTTTTTTTTACTTGTACCTATTTATTCTCCGTTTAAATAACTTACACACTTTCTTTTAATAGTACACTGGCTATAAAAAGCTAGGTATAAGTGGGCACACGAGTAATTGTACCTTCGTGGCCACTGTGATTGAAACGTAACCTATCGTGAGTTCCTCGAGAATATATTTTTTATGTTCGTGACTGTACACTGAAGTGAAGTGAATACGCGAGTAGTGTGTCGTTGTAGACAATCAATAGTCGGCCATTGTGGACAGAGGTAATGGAGGTAGTGGTAGCAAGACGTTCACGTTGACATTTTTAATTTATACACATGATTTACTGTAAATATGCACTACTTACAGTAAAGCAAATGAAAGGTGATCAGCGCCCTAATTGCGTACCTAACAGACTTTCTTAAAGGACTTTGAAAGAAATTCTTAATCCATTGCTTCATAATGTTTCAAAAATTCGTTTGCTCGACAATGTAAATAACGCAATGAATGTTGTCGAATTTTCAAAACAACAGGTATTGCAATTGTTAGTGTGTTACATAACTACCCCGCAGTAGTATTAAAAAGTCTTGGTAAAGGCAGTTTTGATAGACTGGTCCAGAGAAAAAATGGATACCCACATGCTGTTACGTTAGGTCAGATGATTACCTATAATGTTTATAGCTTATTTATGTCCTGTAAACCTGCTTTATCTATAACTAGCTGCGCCCCGCGGTTTCACCCGCGTAAGTCTCGATCTCGTGGGAATATCGGGATAAAAAGTATCCTATGTTAACACCACTAACTAAATTTGGCAAACAGATAGCTTATAACCTGGATTAACATCCAGGTTATAAGCTATCTTTTTGCCAAATTTCATCCAAATCCATTCAGCCGTTTTTGCCTGATTGAGTAACAAACATCCAAACACACAAACTTTCACATTTATAATATTAGTAGGATTAGTAGGATACAATACGACTTTTTTTTTTTTTTTCTCTTTGTTCCTCTCAATTAGAGCACCTGCCATCTAATCTCTTCACCACTCTTGGTTGACTGGTAGAGAATGCCTCAGGCATTAAGTCCGCCTTTGTACCTTTTTTTAGTGCGAAAAGTTTAAATAAATAAATGTTTTCGGGCTTAACTTAAGCACTTAAGTAATTAAAGGGTTAAAAAAAATTGTAGGGTTTTTGATGATTTCCGGTCTTTGGCAACATATCTGTGTCCTTGGAGCCGGATTCTTACATATACTACATTCATATGGAAAATATCCAAAAGAGATAGTTCCAATTTTAATGTAAAATCAATTAACTATATGCGTTAGGTCGATACCCTCTCGCCCACGCTGGATAAACATGAAAGATTAATTAATCAAAAGGCATTAATATAAATAGATAGATCGGGCGTAGATCTTTTAATACCCTACGGGTCCTGCACAATAATGGTTTTATTATGCTGTTGGGGTTGCGTCGCTTTTGGAGTGCATCAGGTATGTTTACCAAGGCAGCACGGACTGCTTTAGGACAACAACTACGAAAAAGAGTGGCCTTCCTGATGAGCCGAGTGCGAGGCAGCACCAACAGCTTTTTGAATGCCATAATGGGAAAGGTTGATTGCCCGGTTTTAAGTTGTGAGGCACTGGAATACCTTCCACGAATCTGAATGTGCCCTTTATTTAATAGCCCAATTGTAAATAATACTAACTTATTTGTACAGTTAGTTTTATTTAATATTAGTTAGTTAGAAAATTGTTTAGTGTTAGATTGTATATTTTATTTAAAACTATGTCACATGCAATAAAAAACCTTACGTTAATATTAAAGTTATTTAATACTAACAATAAATAAATAATTTTACTAACATAGTTATAAGTATTGTTTACTAATAATAAATGTATTCTGAAACAAAATTATTTAAGAATAGTATTAAAAATGTATTTTTGTTTTTTTTTTAAATAATAAAAAATTATGTGTTAAAAAATTAAATAAACATTTTAAGCTTTCGACACGTTTTCAAAAATAAATACGTCAAGTTGACTGGAGTCGAGTTTGGCAACATTTTTCATAAGTTTCTTTTGAAAGTTGTTTTTTTAATGTGTCACGTTTTTAGCTGAGGGTAAAGTTTTGAAGACTTAGAAATACTTTCGAAGCTTGCCGCAGGTCAGCGACTTTAATGTTGTGTTATGTAAAGTATAGGCGGAAAAAGGCAGGGCACGTTTTTTTACTATAGGAATACTTACTTAGATATTTGAGATGTTTGGTTCAGAATTTGCAAATCCTAAAGTTAATCCTAATGTAGGGTTACAAAAAAAAAAAAAAAAACTTAGTAACATAATTATGGAATGACATAATTTTTGTTTAGGAAGATACTTTATGAAGAGTCATCGACTATCAAATAACTTTTGTTCCCTCTCCAGAATATCCAAGTTGTACCTCCTTAGTCGCCGGCGACTCCCTGATGGTTTCAAAATCTCACATCCATGTCAAAATCTGTATGTGGACGTGAGATTTTAAAATCTACTGTGTGTATCGCTAGCGAAGGCAAAATATGAGTCTGGACGTCCGATTTTGAAATTGTCATTGCGTCACCGGCGACTAACGTCTCTGCATGTGTTGCATTACGAACGTTCCCTTTTAAAACAGGCGCATTTTTTTTAAACTGATGATCGAATAATATTAATTATAATACCTATGTAATTATTTTTTAAATTAGGTATACATTATCGTTCATTCATGTTCTTTCATTATCGTTCGTTCACTGTTATAATAATAATAAATGATAAATTATTATTCTACTGTTTTTCTTGTTTATTTCAATTTGAGTACATATAAATTATATTTTAAATATTAGAATAAAGCAATATACAAAAAACATTTAAAAATATAAAAATAATATTCTACTATTACTATTAACGTCTGAAATGCAGGAAAAGAGACACACACATTAGTTACCTATAAAGCTAGCCTTTGTTTAGACACAGAACATACTTTTAATTCTGTCAGGTTTGATAGGTATCTGAAGTCAAAATAACTTGACTTGTCCTTCATTGTCTTACCACCCATCAGTGTGCCAAAATTTCTAGACGATCGGTTGAGGCGTTGGGGCGTAAATGCAGGATAAGCAAACAAAGATAATAAACACACAACATGTAGGTATAATAAAATCACGTTCAGACTTATAATAACCATAGGGAAAGTACTTTATAGTTAACTAGCTGCGCCCCGCGGTTTCACTCGCGTAAGACTCGATCCCGCGGGAATATCGGGATAAAAAGTATCCTATGTCCTATTCCAGATCATGGTCTACCCCTGTGCCAAATTTCATCCAAATCCGTTCAGCCGTTTTAGCGTGAAAGCGTAACAAACAAACAAATTCACTTTCGCATTTATAATATTAGTTAGGATCGGGATAAAAAGTATCCTATGTCCTATTCCAGGTCATGGTCTATCCCTGTGCCAAATTTCACCCAAATCCGTTCAGCCGTTTTAGTGTGAAAGCGTAACAAACAAACAAATTCACTTTCGCATTTATAATATTAGTTAGGAAAAACATACGTCGGAAGTCGCCAGTTTTGAGCAAGGGTGGTGATCAATGCTCGTGGCTTGTCTGTATGAGAAGAGGGTCTTTGCCCTGCAGTGGTACAATCAAATTGGCTGGTATTATTAATAATAGGGAAATAAAAAATTATACCTTTTAATTTAATCCAGTCTCCTCTCCTCTCGTATTTATTTTCCCTTCATCAATATATGAAATGACTAGAGAAAATGTCTAGAGTTTAAAAATTAACCATTGTAATGTTATTTAGATTAAATTCGGTGTGAGATCCTGGTGATTTGTCACACAGGGTATCCTAGTACGGACGCAACAATTTTTTTTGTTGTTTTTGTTTATTTTCTGTTCAAAGGTTCACATAAATATAAACATGTTTATAAATATTTATGCGAACCTTTGTGAGGACAGAAAATAAAGTTTTCTATTCTATTCTATTATCCGATTAGCTACAATGTAAAAAGACAGAGTTTACACAAGTTTTTTGACCGGCCCGCCCAAATCTCATACATTTTATTAACATCACTCTATAGCTGGACAGTTGCCAGTGTTATTAATAGAAACGATTTCAAGGATTCAATAGCGTAAAAACACATATGAGTCGAACCAAACGATCATCATAATGCTAAGATTATTAGGATTTGAGAAACTGAAACAAAGTTGTTTTTTATTTTTCAGTAATTTTTCTGAAAAATACGATTTGATGATTTTTTAATGGTACTAAGTATTGAAACTAAAGAATCGGTACGATTGAACACATATGAGTCGAACCAAACGATCATCATAATGCTAAGAATATTAGGAATTGCGAAACTGAAACACAGATTTATGTTTTTCAGTAATTTTCCTGAAAAGTTCGAGGTTATGATTTTTTATTGATACTAAGTATGGAAACTTTAAAGAATCGGTACTATCTTCTTTGCTTACAGTCTAACAAAAGTATTGAAAAATTGATAGGTAAATGTTACTAAGTAAAAATAAATTATTCAGAAACCATCTCAAAATATTCCAATTCAGTTGTAATTAATCTTTCAGATCTTTTCAGTATTTATATAAGATGATCAATAAATACCGGTATTAAGAGTCCATAATGAATTGTTGCAAGTTTAGCGGTTATTTCGAATACATAAAAAAAAATCATTTGAATTTTCTGAAACATACTCTTCACACGTGTTGTAAGCTGTTCAACCACAAAGAAATAAGGCGTGAGGTCAACTCAAACGCAAAGTGACGTATAAAAAGGGCTACAAAAAATGGCAAAACTGTGGCCAGTGGACATTTCATATAATTATCCCGTCATTAATGGGCCGCTGAAAACAAAAGGCCCTGAAAAACCCTTTGATTTGCCGCTCCATCACATTTCCCCGGGTCAAAGGCTTCAAAACTCAATAGGGCCTGAAATTCGAGTGAATCTACTTTCACGTGTTGCTTCAATAAATTTCTATAAAAATTTCTGCATGTGTGGTAAAAATAAGAAAAATTAAATCCTCGAAAATTTTCCCGACGTCACTTTGTAGCCGCTATAAACTTATATTTACGTAGTTTAGAAAGTTTTTATTTACGAAATTATTTACTATTTCAAAGTAAATGTTTTTGTTTTTATAGAAAGAACATCTTAATTTCATAACCCGGAAAAATGAAGGCATCAGGCGTTTTCATGTTTATGACCACTCGTAAAATAAATTTTATTTGGAACAATTTTTTAGGTAGGAATAAAAGACATGGTCTTGGTTATGATACTTATCATTGATATCTATTCGAAAAAAGAAAAAAAAATTGAGAACGCAGGGAATTTTATTAAGAGCAATTGTCAAATACAGAATTCGTTTATGAAAAAATGAGTACAACCTTTACACGTTTTTTTGTACTAATTTAAATAACCAAAAAATAAGGATGATAATCGATAATATGGGTGACTGGAACACTGCAGATTCAGCCAAAAAGCCAGCGAAAAAGACTGTCACAATCGAGTTTGATGGACCACATAAATCAGTGCATCACACCAAATTCACCAGTGGTGACTGATACCGGATAATAAATAAGCGACAATAAGATGGCCGACCTGGCAACATGGCGACCAATTCGTAAATGGAATGTCATAAGTTTGGCAGTTACTTACGTATCGGTCGCGATGGGTGGCGGGAGGTGAGTGAATGGACGCGGACGCTGCGCTGGCGTCATGAGGAGCAGCAGACGGCGTCTCACTAATTTTACCATCTGGCTCGCACGCACCACTAAGTTTAGCCGCCCCAAGATAGCCTCGGTCCACGACCCATCGCGCATAAACTTTTCACAATTAGACTATTATTTTTGGTAGCAAAGTCAGTCGGTCGATTATTAATAGAGGCTTTTCCGAGTTTATATTCGTTACGTGTGTTGTGGTGTTAACTTTTAGTGAATTTATACATAGACGCTTATAAATAGGATGTGCTGAAGTTTCGTCTGACGGACGGGGGAATACCTTCCTGAAATATCGTACTACGGCCGGTGGTTTGCGTGTTTTCGGACGCATTGGTAAACGATTATTTATACATTGATTGTGAGGATTTTGCTCGCGGGAGTAAGCGTACGCGGCACGAGATGCGGTCCTCTCCCGCGCAGCGGGGCGGCGCGGCGTAGCTCTGAGGCGTTGGGCACCCCTGATGCGTGACCTCTAAGTTATAACACTGATTGTTTGTATCTGCAACATTTCAATCCCTTACCAAACCTCCTTACAAGACCCGTGAAGGTGTTTCTTTATTATTTTTCCATGTTTTCAAGTCCTAGGTAACGAGAATTTACCAAGCAATTTCTTACTTTCGTAGCACTCACGCTACGCGCCTACGATTGAATATGCGCAAGCACATAATTCAAGTTGATGAATCTTGAAGTTGTGTAAAGTAGGAAATTGGTTTTTATGAAAGGAAAACTTTATAAAAGTGTTTATAAGGTTTTGTTCTTAACTTTTTATTCAGTTATCAAATAATACTTATAATCTCAAACTTTTCAAAGGAGATGTATAATACATTATAGAAGTTTTCCATATTTTAAGGATAATTACGTCATGAAAGTATTTTCTCTCTAAAGTTTTTCAGTTTAACCTTCTTCTCAATGTCCTGCAGGCGTAGCATGAGCACCTTTTTGTCGACGGAAGAGTAGACAAAAATGAAGTTTCCTGTAGACAGTACGACGGCAGCCAAGTAGAAAGAGTCAACTGCACTTTTTACGAAATTCACTCTTTTACATAATTCGACTCAGAATACTTTGTTTTGTCATAGGATTTATCGGTTATCAGTGTGATTTTGACAGTAAGGATAGAAAACTTTCTTCCGATATAGTCTACCTACACAAAGACCTAGACAAAGATAGTTAGAAATGAAAGACAAAATGACAGATTGTAGAAGGATTTCTACGGTGCGATGTCAAAAATGAAGAAACGAAAACTGTCACTTTGTATAGAAAAAGCTATGTCTATTCTTCGTAGAGATAGAAAGCCATGCTACGCCTGCTGCATGTGCAAAACCTATGTCTTCTCTGCTCTTTTCTTCATTTTTGTCATCGCGCGGTAGAAATCTTTCTTCAACCTATTATTTTGTTTTTAATTTTATTCTGTTTCTACGATTGTCATGCTACACAATCACGCTGAAATGTTTTGTTTCCTGGACCTATAACCCTTATCCTGCGAATAAATGTTGATTTTTTGCCAGATTTTCCATACAAAAACTGTCGGATGGCAATTTTATTTGATAAAATCATCCCTTAATCTTATAGCCTAGTTGATTTTATCCAAGACATGGCAGACCCCATTAAATAGGATTGTACTTTCTACAACCGACCTACAGACGATTTTCTTTAGCCGACCCTAACATAGTTGGGAAAAGGCTAGGCAGATGATGTATGTACTTTATTCAAAAAGTACCAATACAATTTTCATATCTATTTTTCATTATTTTTTAAGAATTTGCTTACTGTAAAAATACCTTTTAACTCCCTTTTCAAAGATAACAGCGTAAAAAGCTATGGTTTTTACTCTATAACCCTTAAATACTCTGTGCTAAATAAATGTATTTTCTTTTTCTTTTTCTTTTTTAATACGCCTTCTAATAACGACTCACCTTCGGCCCTTACATTGTGTGCCGACTAATTTCCGCGACAACGCTCTATGATTAACCTCTTTGCTCGATAAATGGCTGTGAAGAGCTTTCATAGGAGGTAGCCTTTATTTAAACGATTATCTACTGTGTCATTATTTGTTATTAACTGTATAATTCTTGGAAGAAACTTTATCATATGGCAGTAGAGGTTTAGGCCCTATAGGAAGTCGATTTAATTACATAGTATCACGCCTATATTCCCCGAAGGGTTAAACAGAGATACCATTATGATATAATTTGCTCAAAATTTTGATAATAATTTATGTAACAGTCTAAGCAATATTTTTTGTCCTATTTTCAGGAAATGAGGGCTGATTATCCTTAATACAGGCTACTAAGTAACCTATCTAGGACATGAGATCGTAAAATTGTATCGTTACCTACTCATCTCAGATGTAAACTATTCCTAAGTTGTCATCCCACTTTGTAACAGACTGTACCTATTTTTGTAAATGAAATAAATAAGATAAGATTAAGTCAGGAACTTGTATTCACGAACTAACATTCAAAGATATCAGCCATGGCAGAATGTAGTTCAACGACCATCTTCGAAACAAAAATAATAAAAAATCCACAAACATCCAATTGGAAAATCAACCCCGAATATTAAACTGAGCAAAAACTAAAAAATACATAACACAAAAGCTGCACTGTCAAAAACCATTATGACAACAGTAAGCTGCGATATAAACTGAGAACTAAAGGGGGGTGTGCACTCCCCACACTACGGCTCGACCCGCCAGACGGGCAAAGGTATTTTAGTCTGGCCTGATCTGTCAATTTGAATTAGCAAGTGCAGTAACAGCCGAATGGGTAATTGAGATGCGGAGTTAATGCTCAGTTGGCGTTGTGTACTGAATTGGGGTAGGTCGAGGTATCCATGGCTTTATATGGGAGTGAGATTTATTGATTTGGGAGGGATTGTGAGGACCTACTTACGTATTTTTTTAGGAATTTTCCGGTATGGAGTAATTTGTGCCAGTATTATTAGATAAATGATTGCCTGGTTACGTTTTTTGTGGAATGCCTTGGGGTGAATTTAAGTCAACATACACACCCATAGGTAGCTAGTTAGTGCTTTATACTCGTACTATTGCATGTAATAATTTGAAAGAATAATTATCATTCTTCCTAAAAGATCCTTTCTATACAACGTGGATTACAAAGTTGTACGTCTCCAGTATTTTCAATAGATAATTAATTAACTGTGCTTTTCTCAAAGTAAAAGCTAATATAAATACAAAACTTTTCAATCATTTCACTAATTCTCTTTCAGAAAAACTATTAATTTCCGTAATTAATTAAATTTTATTCGGTCTCTGCATACTGAAGAAAAAAATAAACAAAATCGTTTATTTTTTCATAACTGCTTTATGGTGACGTCACAGTCATCTGCAAAACAATAACAACACCGTCCTGTAACGGAGTTACAACAGAAAAAAAAGAATTGTGACAGGAAGCGAACGCACCCGGTATAAGCACAAAAAATGCGGCTCGGTCATCGACCCGTGCGTTTGCGGTGCTGTGTGTAACTACCCTTAAAACGTCCACCGTGAAGTGATCCCGTTTTCCTAATTGACCTTAATTTTCAGGTTGACTTCAGCCTTGATTTAATTGATATGAGCGAGCCGGGAGCAATTTGAGACGTACTTACGTAATATATTGAACGGTTAATATTCTGGATTGATTGATTTAAATTTTAGTTAACCAATTAATTTAATGTTGTAGTATCATTTTTGAGTGCTTTCACAGGAATTTGTACAGGTGAGTGAGTTACACAACTTTTCCAACATTTTACACCAATAGTTTGTACCGAGTTTAATAAAACATTTGAGTAATTGAGAGAGAACTAAATTATGTAGTAATGAATTAAAGATGTAATAAGAATAAGCTAAAATAATTATTTACAACTAAAATACCGGTAGCGTCAAATTAATGCCTTTCAATTTTATTTCAGTACCTTTAGGAACAACGACAAACGAAACATACCTATATACATAGTATAATAGGTATTACACCCGTTATTCAAAGAAATAAACCTATTGACAGTGCATAAAATTTCGTCAAACGTGTTTCGAATCAATTGTCACGGTGGGTTCATTATTATATTCGTCGTTGTCTCGCACCCTCCACGAAAACCGGCGCCGGCGCATCGGACGACTGAAACTGATTTGTCAAAACTCTGAGGTAGGGTAATTAATAGTTTTTGTGGTGTAATTTTAGTTTATTCACCTTAAATATTTCTTAAAATAATAAGATACGGGATTTTCTGCGTTTTTATATTTAACTTGAAATAATGAAAATATTTTCTTAATTTTGCCTTATTACATAAAAATTGCAACTTTTAGTTACTTTTTCGTATAATTCAGTGAAACTAAAAATTTACAGAAAAATTAAGTTACATTTCACATTATTACAGACTAGTTACGTAATTTCATGAAAAAATACGTTTATGCATTTTATAACAAAGAATAATAATAAAAAAACATTGGTAAAAAATAAGAAATGCCCATTATTTTTAGGTAAAAATATCTTTGAGCCGTTTTTGATAAATTTTCCATACAAAATCCGTTAAAAATCACAATGGCGAGACCATAACGTTGATAAATTAGTAGAATTGCTTCCTAGAAGTATGAAACTCTACAAAGACAAATGCAAAACCGAACGCATTAAAGAAATCAAACTGCACGTGTAAATTTTCACAAGAAGTAGAAATAATCACGGGTATATATCAAAGCAAAACAGCATTTTAAATGGTTCTTCTAGTCGAAAATTATCACATTTTCCGCGGTCTGTAATTAGAGCCTTTGAATACACAAGTATAAGAGAGTTTACTTCAGGTAATTGTTCCTAATAGTGTGGTTTATTATTTATTGAAGTTTTCCAAGTAAAGTTGTGAGGTATTGCGTGGTATTAAGTTTTCGGTTGATGGGAAATAGGACACTTTGTCAAATTCTAGATGGAATTATTGCGAATGTTAGTACGTCACAGAGGGTTCTGATGCAAAAGTGTTTTACAAATATAATTAAACAAGCTGCGCCCCGCGGTTTCACCCGCTTTAGTCTCAATCCCGTGAGAATATCGAGATAAAAAGTATTCTATGTCCTATTCCAGGTCATGGTCTACCCCTGTGCCAAATTTCATCAAAATCCGTTCAGCCGTTTTAGCGTGAAAGCGTAACAAACATAAACAAACTTACTTTCGCATTTATAATATTAATATTAAAAAAATATAAGTTAGGATTTGTAAACACAGTTTCAACGCTCTAGTCATGACGAAGTGCAGATTTTATTTAAAGTTTTTTTTTTAACTTTTCAAGTCCAGCTTAAACTTTTTCCAAGTCCAGTTTTTTTTTTGTTCTTGCCCTAGTTGAACCCCAAACAACACCAATTTCATAAACCAACATAAAGATATAAGCCATATTAAATACAATTTACAACCCAAAACATTCAAGCAAGTACGTTAAACTCGAACAAATCTTTCGATACCCCCACACTCTACAGGAAAGATAACAAAAAACATAATAAAATCCGACATACGACACGGAGTGAGCACCCTCAGTTCCTCTGGCCCCCCTCCCTTGCCCCTCTCCAATCCCCCCGTTTCAGCCGCATCCGGCGGGACACCTGCGCACACGCCGTCACGCATGCGCACTGAGTTATTAGTTTTTAATACTCTCCGCTGCAGTTCTGAATAATGAACTTTTTAAGCGACGATTGAATAGAAAAATGGGTTTGTAATTATGGTAGTGGTGATATTTGTGGGAGGGTAGTTCAGTTGGTTGATTAATGGTAAATTTTATATGGTAGGCTTTTTTTAGATGAAAATTAAGTGAAACTTTACTGAATTAGGAAACCATGTTGTTTGTTTGTTTGTTTTAAAAAAAAAAAAAAACGTTGCCCCACACTAAGAATTTCTTCCTGTATCGTGGGTGCGTTTACAAACATAGAAACTCAAATACACTAACACCCAGACCCGGAACAACTACTTGCAGATCATACAAATATTTGTTCCGTGCGGGGATCGAACCCGCGACACGTTACGCAGCAGTCCATCGCTCAGCCACTGCGCCAACCGTGTCGTCAACCATTACTCTACAGCCATCTGCCAAGGCAGCAAAAATACATCATGAGTTATTTTATTACTTTTGATACCCATAGAAGATCAGTGCACGATCAGGCTTCGGAAAAAATAACATCAGTAGATTTCAATTCAATATGTAAAGACATACGTCGACTCATAAAAAAAACTATCGCTAATTCTTCAAAGTTATAACCCTTAAAAGCTTCAAAATTTTCAATTTTCCGTAACCCTCTTTCCCACAGTTTCCATACCAGCTATGCAAACAGCGCCGTCTCCATACCTGCTGCATCCATTATTCAAGTACCACTAAGTGGCAAAGCCATCCGGTTCGCTGCCCATATATTATTCAGTCCCTGACTTGACACGTCGGCACTGACGCTTCCACCCCCGAGGGGGGCGACGTCAGTTCCATTCCCAATTATGCACACGCTGAAATGTCACAGGCACTTAGCCCAGAATGACCCTTAGACCTATTGGCCTTTTATTTTAGTGTTTTGGGTTAGGGGTTCGGTTCCACGCAAGGTCGGGTTGGTAAGGTAAGTAGTACATTTTTTTGTTTTTTTCCTTGTCGTGTAAATACGTAATTTGGTTCGTTTATTTAACATTTTTGTGCCTTTTTTAGGTAAAAAATCAAACCCAATATATTTGGGGTTTTTTGTTTTTGGTTTTTGGCGGTATCGTGTGATAGGAATGAAACGTTTGCGTTACATATTATCCTACTTAAAAAAGGAAAATGTTACCACGCTAATAATTTTCGTTAATTCGACTCTTATTTCAATCACTGGTAATATTCAAACAATCAAGAGCACATTATTTTTGAGAGAATGTCAATTCTGGGCATTTTATGACACAAACCTACTTTATGTATCTAAATATAATAAAATATCTACTCACAAAAACCAAAACAATCGAATCAAAACAAAGTAACCAAAACAAAACAGTTCTAAAAGTGTTCTATAAAATCGCTACAATTTAAATGCAATTCACGACACTTTTAATCATTCCTGACGTCTGAACCATATCCAGCGCTGCATTTGCTGAATGCAGCGCTTATTTTCGGATCATGGAACACAGAAAACCGCTTAACCCAACCAGAGAGTATATTAATGAAAATTGAGCGACATCCATTGTAACACTCCGACTGTTTTAGACCAAAACCTTATACGAATCTAGGGCAAGATATTTCCGAACTAACTGGTGTCCACTGCAAATTAGTGAAGTTTCTAGATTGTTGCCGGGAAAAGGGAAATTAGCATATTGTATTTCTGTTCTGTTTTTATGTAGGACGTCAAAACTGCTATGTTTTTTGAAGTAAAATGTTGGTGGTTTGGGATTGATTTTTTTGCACTTTTGCACACAACATTAAACTTTTTGACTTTTTTGTAGAAACCTAACAACCCGTTTACACCATGATGTAAAACATGTATTATACATGTTGTGTCTACTAGTTTTGTTTATCGGTTACACCTAATACAAGTTGTAAAGATTGGTTGTATGCAATTGCAGAAAACTTGTCAATAATGTCAATAAGGTAAACAAAATAGTTAACAATACATGTTTTATGCACGACGTGTTTATGGTTGATCAACAAATCATTGTCTATTAGAACAAGAAAACATCAACAGAGAGCTGGATTTTGAAATGTCTTAAATCTACAACGTGCATTAAGAGAGCGTAGTGGGTAATACTGATAGCTTCTAAGAAAAGAAAAGTAACAAAAGAAAGAAAGAAAAGAAAGAAAGAAAAAAAGAAAGAAAGAAAAGAAAGAAAGAAAAGAAAGAAAGAAAAGAAAGAAAGAAAAGAAAGAAAAGTGTTTATTCTGCACAAACAAAACGCACACACAATAGAAGAAAAAGACAAAATAAGGAATGTTACAAAAGTAGCTAAAAGCGGTAGTAGTAGCTTCTCTGAAAGAAGAAGAAGAAGGCCTGTAAAAAGGCCTTCGTGATAATTATGCCTGAGATAACGACTGATAGAAATGAATGGAAGCTCAAATAAATAAGCATAAGAGTAGGACGATGAGAGCAGTCCTCGGCATTGTACATCTCAGTCACAATAGTGAATTGTAACATAACTGATAAAATTCCCACATCAAACCCATTCTGAATATTGATTCTATTTACAATGTTATTATAAACGTCTAGACAGGCTTTTTGAGTGTAGTCAGCGAAATTCCAGGCGCACGAAAACATCGACAGCGTGGGCCACCACTTCAAACCGCTTTCAGCAATGTCTGATACATTTGCTTTGTACATTCTATTGGCCTTTGCAAACTGGCGTCTGTGTACAGTGCAGTGTGTACATACAACATTAATACGTACTGTAAAACTAGTCTTTTCACCTCGTCTTTTCTTTGATAAAATCGTTGATTTACTACTCATCTGCCAGTGAGATTATTTGCTGTCACTCATAAAGTTTGCAGCGGGGCTGACTTTTTATAATTTTGCACTTGCTTTAGCACTGCACAAAAATTTTGTCCTCCTAGCGTAGCGACCAGCCGAAAAATGCGCGACGGAAATGTTATGAGTTTTGAAATAACGCAATGTAATTTCGGTATGCCTAAGTGTTAACAATTGATGCAGTGATAACTTAAATGGGTTAGTGATTTGACGTTGATACTCCTAGAGACAAAATTGATTACTACTATAATTCCAATGCACGTTAACATAATAACCGACCTAAATCCACAACAAAATAATCCTAATGATTTATTATGAAGCTACAGGATTTGTTGACAATGTGACAATTAATGAGTCCACGTGTCGGCTCACCTAGCCGGCAATGTGACTCACCCACGGGACACCTATTGAGTTAATATTGTTTTCATATTAACATACATACGCTGGACATATTGTGGCGACAGCGGTAAAGCGATGCAGCAGATTTGTTGACTAGATTGGAGTTTTAAATTTCGAATGGACGGAATTCTCAAATATGTTCTCTTACATCGAAGTACTATCTTATTTACATTATTTTCCTTACATCCAGTTTCTGAATTGAGAACTTGTCAAACTCTACTTTAGTATTAATTATGGTGGAAGCTCATAAAACCCAAAATCTCTTTTCAAATTGAAGAAGTACCTACCTCCACCAGTTTTCGATCCATAAACTTATACAAAATTTGTCACTTTACCTTAAAAATTAGATTATGGTTGGTCATAATTTTCTGCTTGACATTTACGACATGTAGCTCTATACAGGGTGTAAAAAGGATTTGTAGACCCATCACATAGCCGTCAATTATGCATTCTGTACATTCAAATAAGTAACTTTGCACAACAGTAATTGCTGGGAAACAAATTTTATTTTAAATGTTATTTTTTTTTTTCAATTGTTTTTTTTTTTTTGAACAAACGCTGTTTACGGTAATGCGCAACGTAACGCAAGCAAAACATTGTGTTTATGGGTGCATGCAACAGTTCAGGGTTTGTGGTAATATTTAAAGTTAAGTTCTAACATTTAAAACTTGCTTTCTTTAAAAAACGTCTGATATAATTGGAACTTTGACCTTCAATATCTCCGTAACCAGAAGGTTCCCAGTAAAAAATATCACAATTACGAGAATAACAAGTAATTGTCGGCTTCGTTAAGTGTCTTTTTACACCCGTTACATGTTTAAAAATCTGGCAAGAGACTAAACAAAACACTGCCGGCGCAATGGCGATGATGCACGCTCATCACCTATGCACAGCCTGTCTTATTAACTGAATAGTTAATACAAGCTTTCCGTCGCGTCGCCGCTTACTTAATCGTACCGATTAGCAAGACAGTTATGCAATAATTACACTTAAACACTGTTTGTTTACTATTTTGTCTGTTTTCTGTAAGGCGTGGATGGACTGGCCGGTAAATAATGTAATGCATTGGCACTTACATTGTATTTATAAACTTAATATTAATATTATACACATGTGAAAGTGAGTTTGTTTGTTTGTTACGGTTTCACGCTAAAACGGCTAAATGGATCTAGATGAAATTTGGCACATGGGTAGACCATGACCTGGAATAGGACATAAGATACTTTTTATCCCGAGCGTGTGGAACCAAAGAGCGCAGCTAGTATTGTATAGTTTTATCTTACTCTCCCTTGCTCGTAAGAAAAGCCAAGAAGACTTTCAATTAGGTGGCGACTGGCGAATTATCCAGCCTTTAAAGATTTTAAGTAACTAAATAATAGTATTCTATGCCATAGACTATTTAGCCTCTGACCCTGTTATCAAGCTTTCTTTTAAAGTTTTTATAATGAATACGAGGCTTTTGGCTAATAACTTTATTTTTGTAATGTGCGTTTAGTTTGTGCAGAATAAACAATTTTTCTTTCTTTAAATACTAATGTGCTCATGAGCTACGGCAAGAAAAATATCCAGTTTTATGCAGCGTGTAAAAAAAACCCTGTCCAATCCAAAAGGTACTGCAATAAAATAACCAGAAAAAAAAATAATATTGAAAATAAAAAAGTTATTACAATTTCAAATTCGCGTTGTTAGTACCAAAATTACCCCAATTTCATTATAAATTAGCAAGTTTTCTACAGAGGTCATAAGTTATGACTTGTAGACACCCGCTAAATGACGGCCGCCCGCGCCCATGTAATAACCCGGTAAAATTCCCCATTGAAAAAAACGCGCATCGAAAAAAAATTTTTTTTTTTTTTCAAAAATAAAAAACACTTAAGTAGACTCTCAGTACTATTCTTAACAACACCCTCACAGATCAGACAGGTTTTTATTACACGCTGTATAAGCAGTATTCCTTTATCATTCACTTGTCCATAACACAATTTATTTGGGATCGGCGCTACATATCTCTTTCTTCCATACTTCTATAACAGTCGTCATCTCAGTAGTCAGTTCTAGCCATAGCATCTTTCACACAGTCCATCCATGGTTTCTATGGTCTTCCCCTACTCATATAGCTATCCACATTCATACTCAAAACTTGCCTCACGTATATTTGTTTCTTATTTTTGGTGATTTTGACATTATTGTGAATGATTTTGACAAGTTATTACTATTAATTATGTTGACATTATTATTAATTATTATCAAGATTTGCCAAATATAACTTACAAACACTAGTGTGTAAGATGTGTGTGTATGTAATTACTAACAAATTGGATTGTACGATCTGTTCAATAAATGATATAATATTAGACCCGATTATTATTCTGATCTGAATCCAATTAAAGGGTTGAAGATTTCAAAACCCACACAAAAACTAAAGTTTTTTGATGAACAAGCAAAGCAGATTAACAAAAAAAAATTGTAGAATTAAGCATATTATTATAAACTAAACGACGCATTTAAAGCCATCATAACTCAATGAGAACTGTGCATAAGTCGCTAATTGATATAACACATTGTCTTTTCCATTAAAAACATTTATAATTATTATAATCATAATTATACTTGAACTAAGAGCTTGAGGGATAACCAGGCCTAATTATACTACAGTTTAGCAAAGGTTCTTAAGTCTTAATAACATCTAATAATCCGTTTCAAAAGCCACAGAATCATGCAATACTGCATTGATATGAAACTATAATAGTTCCCGATATAGGAACAATTACTCTATCGGAGTCTGAGGCATCGAACATCATATGAGTTGTCGAACTACCGTTTGTCTGTTCATTATTGTGAAAGCATGTCGGAGAGACGCCGCGGCCGCAGCCGACTCCCCGTCTATAATTCAGAGCATCTTCGTTATATACCATTTTTCTGTGATGTTATTTTGTAGTGTAACCTTTTGCTGGTTTATTGATTTGGACTTTATTTTGATGTCATTGTTTTTGTTGTGCTTTTTAAGATCAACTATTTTAATGTCGTATGATGTATATTTTCCCAGAACAATATGCGTAACAATTTATTACCTACTCATTACGCCCCTATAGTACTATGACGCATTACTAATTATTGGCTACGCACACGAAACCACAAAAAAACACGTTGCCTGTGACGGAATGTTGACACTGTTTATGTTCTGAAATCCTAATCATTGTGTGAAAATAATATGCCTAAAGGTAATTTAAAAAAAATCTTTTGTTAATTTATCGACCCATAATGAAAAAAGTTGCCACCCATATCTTCATTTTATATTCAAAAGGTTCTAGTTTTATAACTGTTAGTTTTATAAAAAAAAATGGGGTTGTTTTAATGTGCCCATAAATAAGTCAGCAAATATTTTTTGTTCAGGACATATCGAGGGCGCCATATTCAATTTAATGTAACGTCACATAGCCTCTATCCAGTGGATGACAAAGCTTACGATACGATACCTCATTTGTCAAATTATGATGAGTAGTTTAGAAGTTATGAGGGAACAGATGAACATACTTACATACTAGTCAAAATCATAACTCTCCTTTTTGCTTCGCCGTAGTCGGTAAAAAAGAAACGGACAATATCACTATTTGTAGGTAATAAGTGGCAAACGACCAGTTTTCAATAGTTCTCTATAAGCGGGTTCAGTTCAATTGTCGGTGCATTTGACTGATTACAGTCATCAATACGCAGTTTTGTGAAAGAACATCAATGGTTCTGTAGCATAAAAATAATATTCCAATACAAAATAATGATTCAGAGATAATTACAAGAAATTCTGACATGTGCCGTCCATCCATTACACGAGTTATTAATTAAAATTAAAACTCAAAGCTGTTGAAACACAATATGGATAAACATCAGTACAGGCTTTAATTAAGCGAAATAAAATATGCCACTGTCACTCCGCATAAATTTCAATAAAGTTCCGTTTTACTGAATCAAATTATGTTTTAACATCCATCAAAATATAAATAGAATAAAATATTCTAGCGATTAGGATAATTTTATCCTAACCCTAGTATTTTAGTCTTCACGTATTCAGTCAGTCGGTCAAGGATCCCTCGGTAGTCGTATTTACGGATATACGGAACTCCAAACCGATCGATAGTAGGATTTATAAATAAATACTGGCAACACACATCGACTCGGCATCATTACAGTTGACAACTCGGACAGTTCCTAGCGAACGACAAAGTGGTTTAAGTTGAAAAGTATGACACTGCAATTTTATCATTACAGGCAGGGGAGGTAGGGATTTCAATCAGCTAAATAGTACTTTCATTACGTCTTGAACGGCTGGTAACAGGACTAATTTACTTGAATTTTTCACACGTTTATTTTCTTACGTGGTATTCGAAGGACTACTTTTTAGAACATGTTGTAGATGCATTTTATGTGCAACTGTTTTTTGAGGGCTCTTTGTCAGTTTTTGGGAATAAATTATGCTTTCTTATTCATGCCTTGGACAGATGGGTGGGCATTTTTAACATTTCAAAGCTCTTTATTAAGGACCTTTGACAAGATCATCATGTCATCTTTTATTATCGATTTATTGCTGGGAGTCTTCGTGTAAAATACTTCATTGGACAAACATACACATTTGGTCAGACTTAAAGTTGGCTCCCATATTATGCAATAGGAACGATGCACTTAAAAAATCATAACTATTCATAGGAAAGGGAACAAGACGTATGATTGATTTGTTTATGCAATTTGGAATTAGGGTGGCCAACCTCTTGAATGAAAAATACATTACTGATGCCCAAAATACAACTGGTTGAACTGTATCCAATAGTATACAATTTCCGTCTTCAACAGGAACACATTGTTGCAGTTTTCGGCACAATGCCAGTAGTAAAACAAAAGGTAGTAAGCGCACATGTTTCGAACAACGTACTAGAATTCCATCATCACCCGTCGCCATACTTACATACGTAGTAGGTTATGTGACTACGCATTAGATGTTCTACTTTTCAGGAATAAATCATTCTAGTTATCTGTGTACCTAACTCAAAAGTATTAAGATTGATAAAAATGTGTCAGCTAAGGATACTAATATCATCATCTGCCTAGCCTTTTTCCCAACTATGTTGGGGTCGGCTTCCAGTCTAACCGGATGCAGCTGAGTACCAGAATTTTACATGGAGCGACTGCCTATCTGACCTACACAACCCAGTAACTGGGTAATACGATACCCCTTGGTTAGACTGGTTGTCAGACTTTCGTGCTTCTGACGACTCGTAACGACTGTCAAAGATCCACAAATGACAGCCGGGACCAACGGCTTAACGTGCTTTCCGAGGCACGGAGGAGTCTCGATATGTGAAAATGGTCACCCATCCACGGACCAACCCCGGCAAGCGTAGCTTAACCTGATGTATCGACCCGAGCGGCTGTTATTACTTAGCCATGAGCTCCTCAGCTAAGGATAATAATATAAAAAAAAAATTAAGAGTTATCATTAATCCATACTGAATAGTATTTTTGAAATAAAGTTCTTTTACGCGGCTTGTAAATTTTCAGAAAATGTAACGCTAAAAGCGTTCGTACTTGCGACTGTTATCTTCTAATTCAAAGAGAAATAAAGAGAGAGAGAGAGAGAGAGAGAACGCCGGCAGAAAAAAAGAAAAGAAAAGAGGAAAGTGACTACAGTGTCGTGGGATAAAATTGTATACATCGGCCCGAGTACACTGCATGCCTGCCACCAGTGCATTGCCGGAGAGAGAGAGAGAAAGAGAGAAAGTGTGAATTCGGTCAAAATGAAAATTCAAGATTGCGGGTGCGAAAATTTTATTTTTGTTTTAAATCCTACGTGAAAAGGAACTTCGTTCCTGACGGGGGTCCTCCGAAACCACACGTTTTTTTTTGTTTCTTTTTTCAACCTGTAGGTACTGTCTCACTGCTGCAATCTCCCGTAAATGCATCTAGGTCGACAAGCTAGTGTTTCCTTGGCCTCCTCCGGGGACGACGCCCGTGTTCTGGCTCCCACTGCGTGACGACCCTAGGCCATCTGTCCCGATACATCCTGTATACCTACCTACATAGCCCGCCCAATCCCAGTTTAGTCTAGTACAATTATTGCCCGCATCGCGAAAGGTATTACAAATCTTAAAAAATATAAGTTTGTATAAGGCAACAGTTTTGTTAGTGCCTGATTTTAGAATTTTTACAAAACACGCATTTTTACAAAAAATCACCTCAAAATCGATACCTAATTTGTAGGTACCTAAAAAGAAATGAAGAAAATCAAATACTTGTAACTCCAGCCATGTTTCTCAGAAACTTAGCCTTTTCTCACTTATTGCCTTCAAATCAAAAATTCCTAGGAATTTCAGACTTGATTCCCAAAGACTATGCACACAACAAAGTCAAACAAGTCTGTCTGGCATAGGAATACGTACGCATTTTGTCTTTTTGCTAAAGCGTTTTTTATGTAGACTTCAGACAATTTTAACTCTAGGACTGTCTTTGATTTCATAGCGCCATAGCGCGCTTTTATAATTTCTAACGAAACGATATTATCGCTGGACGTCCATAAAAATTAAATTCATGAAACCGGCAAGTTCTAGAACCAAAAATCGAAGACATGTTTCATCTACTAACCCGCACTGTGTGGTAGATTATAGCTCACTCGCTCTCGAAGCGAGGAGGCCTGTGTCCTAGCAGTGGGGACATTATACATTATTCTTACGCTTAATTGATTATGCTTTATTTTGCGGAAGTTATTTATGACGGCAGCGCTTTCTTAAGAAACCCAACCTCTGGTCTGAGCACAGCATTAGCTATGAAAATAACGCACGCAAAGGATATTATGAACGGAAAGCGGGGGCGCCCACAATCGTGTTCTTACTTTGGATCAAACTTTAACAACGTCAATTTATATTAGATATCATATTAATAGAAAACGAACAAGAAATAAAATAAGAGGAAACGGTAAGGAAAGGAGATACTTATTATAATATTGTTTTTGCTATTTTCTGCCTGATCACTTCCGGTAATGGCGGAAGCCGAAATAATAGCGAATAGTGAACTTCCTTCATATATGCTGCACAATAGCATCACAGTGTTATGGTTTATAGTACTGAGGGCCTAGATAAAGCGACATTCTACCAGCGATGAAGATGATGGAAATGTCGGAAATCAGAGGCCCTCGACAAAGTGACATTCTATCAGCGATAACGATGATGGAAAAGGCAAAAATGTATGGGACTGACATAAGCTATAGAAAAGCTTATGTCAATCCCGTTGAAAGTCGTTGTAGAAATACGAAACGCTTTCGAAGCTAGATAGAATGTCACCTTGTCTAGGGCCTCAGGTCAGATAAGTCAGGACAGACAGGTCCGTGTCAGAGCAGACATAAGCTACCGAAAAACTTTTGTCAATCCTGTTGAAAGTCGTTGTAGAAATACGAAAAGATATATATTGAGACTAGACCCTTTTGTGTATTTACAGCCTCATTTTAACTTTGCCTGTACAGAGGGCCTAGGCAAGTGACAATCGCTTCGAAAGCCTTTCGTATTTCTACAACGACTTTCAACAGGATTGACATAAGTTTTTCGATAGCTTAAGTCAGTCCTATACATTTTTGCCTTTTCCATCATCGTTATCGCTGATAGAATGTCACTTTGTCTAGGGCCTCAGCACGCGTAGCATGACCTCCGTAGAAATGGGTTTTGTCGACAGTAGAATAGACAAAATGACAGATAAACACAAATCACAATCTGTCATTGTGTCTAATATTCCGTCAACAAAACCCGTTTCTAGGTTGGTCATGCTACGCGTGCAGGTGACTAGCTAAAGCCTTTGAGCCGTTTTTAGGGTTCCGTACACGCAGGGTTCCAAATCGAACCCTATTACAAGCCTCCGCTGTCTGTCCATCCGTCTGTCCGTCCGTTCGTCTGTCAGCGGGCTGTATTTTATGAACCGTAATAGATCGATGAATTTTTCGCAGATTGTGTATTTCTATTGCCGCTATAACAGCAAATAATATAATATAATAATAATAGCGGGGTTATAATAGGTTTTTTTTTTACGTTTTCAAAATCAAATGTTTGTTTGGGTATTCCCATACAAACATTTGATTTTGAAGATTTTTTTTCTTACCCTGGCATGTGGCTGTCTAGAGCTCATCGAGCAGAGTACTATTTTTTTTTTCTTAAAATGTGAAGAAATTGGGGCCCCTCAAAGTTGTCAATCTTAGACCATTTTTGTACGAGCTCAGTTGCAACAACTAAACAAGTTAGGAATTCGAAACTTCTGTATATCATATAGGTACCATATACTAATATATTAAAAACTCCGAATTTTATAGTATTTTATTTAAATATGGGGCGATTTTGTGCAAAAAATAACTTTTACTAAAGTAATACGATTAATGGCCTACGAAACCTAATATTTCTAGGATTTCAAATAACTACTACTTTCTAACCGACTCTCTACGGAATAAATCGAATCTACATGTAAATATTGCTTGGCATTGACACCCAAGTTATTACCTCTGACAATTTCATAGGACCTTCAAAACTTTTGTCGTTATATAAAAATAACTACAGTTGAAATGCTATGGGGAAATGAAATGCCGATATGATGGTTACACGTACAACATTGTTGTAAGAATTAGGATATTATATGTTTAGAATTTAAGTTTACTTTTAGGTAATGGTTGACCCATTTTTAGTGACCTATTAATTCTTGACTGACTAATAAAAATCATAACTAAAATAAATAAAAATCGTTTATTGACCAAATACAGAATTGTTTACATTTCCTTAAATATTAATGATTACAAGTAAGTAAACTAAAATTATTTTCATGAAGGAAACCTAATTTTAATATTTTAACTTGCGGACTCCATACTATGTCGAGCCTGTTTCATGGATTCCTAGAGAGTATTTAATAATTAGAATTTTCTGATTAACTGAATAGTATTTACTGTATTTATTTTACATATTGTTTTAAAACTTTAATATAAAAAAAACAAAGTCACTAACAAAAGACTTTAAAAATATAAATCGTACAACAACTAATATTATAAACTAATATTATAAATGCGTAAGTTAGTTTGTTGCGCTTTCTGAACGGATTTAGATGGGTAGACATGACCTGGAATCGGACACGGGATACTTTTAATCCCGATATTCCCACGGGATCGCGGGTGAAACCGTGGGGGCCTTCTAGTATTTTAACCGACTTCTTCAAAAAGGAGGAGGTTCTAGGTGTTACATTGTTACTACAATTATAACCATAACATCTCTATTGACATGTAACAAACAATAAATGATTTGAATTTGAATTTGAATTTCTTAATCGAAGGTGTGTTACGCGATTACTCCGCCAATTATGAATCGATTTTGATGTTTTTTTTGTTTGGTAGGTCATGCTTCAGAGGTGGTCCCATATAAATTTTATTTACTTTGTTTGCGTAGTTTTTGAGTTAGCTTCAATATTACGTATTTTTCCCACTTAGTATATGCAGACGATGTTCTATGTGACTCCATCACTGTTATTTACATAGTAGGTAGTGGTATTCGAATTTGTGTGGGGTAGGTACCACAACTAAAAAGTGAAAAATAAAAACCTTTTATAAAACCTTTTTTTTAATAAATAAACGACTTCCAAAAAAAAAAAAACACTACAAAGTGGAAAACTTCACAGTCTATTTTATATCTCTATTTCAACTGATTCCTACTAAATATAGGTACCTGAATTCAAGAAGCCATCCCAAATTATTTAAATAAAAGTTCACAGATGCGGGTCCGTAATTTGACTTCGAGAGTCATATGTTCGATTAATGAAAAGTCGACTGAACGATTGTTCGAATGGAATTTATTGCGAAACAACCTTTTATCGCCAAACGCTACTTCGACTGAACGATTCATCGAATATTTTTTAATCGATGGACTGCTCTTTCGAATGAGTTTTAGTTATTATATAGTTTAATAATTGAAATAAAATTATTTGAAAAAGATTTTTCGTCACATATTATTTCATACATGTATAATCGAGGAAATCGAACACTTTAAGATATCGTACGTACTTCTCGCACATTTAGTAACATGAAATTTGGCGAAAAGGAAGATAATAAAGCACAAAAGAAGGGAAAATTGTTTATTATAAAAAAAAATACTTACATTTAAGTGTGTTACGATTTTTGCACAAAATTAAGGTAGATTAAGATTCTTTAACGCCCTGAGATCTCCACTAATATTCCAAACATAAAATAATAATCAAATTTAAACGTTGTTTTATTTTTTTAAGTGGCAAATGTAAGCCAACGAGCTCATGAAGTCAAGCCTGTCCATGTCTTCTTTTTGATTAAAAAGTTTTTTCAGTTTTTCTTCTTTCCCAACCTGTTTTTTCGTTTATAATGTTTTTTCGTTTATTAAATTTTTTCGTTTATAATAAATAAGAAATATTTAATATTTAGTTTCATTTTATAAAATCACATAGGCATGTTCCCATTAAAATAAGAAGTAATTTATTCAATTATTATAGAAACAATATTACCATTAATATGAACTCATAATTAATATCGTATAAAATTACATGCATCCTGTAGTCATTGATAATGATGCGGAAGCAAAGCGCCTACTGCAAGCTAACTTCAAAAAAAGTAATCTTAAATCTTCTTTTTCACCAAATTTCATGTTACTAAATGTGCGAGAAGAACGTAAGATATCTTAAAGTGTTTGATTTCCTCGATTATGTATGAAATAATATGTGACGAAAAATCTTTTTCAAATAATTTTATTTCAATTATTAAACTATAAAATAACTAAAACTCATTCGAAAGAGCAGTCCATCGATTAAAAAATATTCGATGAATCGTTCAGTCGAAGTAGCGTTTGGCGATAAAAGGTTGTTTCGCAATAAATTCCATTCGAACAATCGTTCAGTCGACTTTTCATTAATCGAACATATGACTCTCGAAGTTAAATTACGGACCCGACCTATTCATGGTTGTATTAACGACTTAGCAACTCAGCCGTTAATATTGTTAGTGTAACATTGTACGGTAGGACGTTTAAAAGTGTTTTATAACTATCATAAAATCGAACTATGGTGTCAAATCGTAAACTTTCACTCACTCGTTAACAGTTCGTAAGAAAATTGTGAAAAAAATTGATCACCCATTATTTTTTTAATGTCTTCAGTAGTTTTTGTTCTAGTTTCTTCTTTACCTGTAATTTGGTGTCTCATTTAGTTTATAAGCATATTAGTCCAACGGATTAGATACGATCGGATACTTGACATTATTGCTATTTAAATCGATCTTTATAAATGTGATTAAATGTTTTTAAATCTTCAAATTTTCATCGAAATAAACATAATTTTACTTTTTTATTAATTAAATGTTGCTTTTTACCAATAATAACAGCAGTTTAGCAGTTGTTTTGTGGGTTTCATTGATCATTTTCATCGATGCAAATCTCCGCACGCTTTTTACTGATCGATTAATTTCATTAGTCGCTACGCCCGCTACGGGGATTACCCGCATACGGTGTACCGACCGAGTTATCGGCTTATGCATTTCATTAGTCGTTACCCTGCTTGCGGGGAATCCCCGCATGCTGTATATTGACCGAGTTATCGACTACTGAAAACCGCACCCTAACGGAATTCCTTTAACAAACGTGATAATAATGGCAATCATCATATTTCATGATAACATCAAAAAGGTAAGCTAAAAGGTTCAGATAAAGATGCTAAAGATAATGCTTAGCTATCGGCCATGACGCCAGAGTTCTAGTTTTAACCAATATCACTCGGTAAAAAATACAATCGTAAACTGATAAAGTTTAACTGAAAGATAATATTCGTGGTATTATTTTACTCGGATTCGTTGTCTGTCGTATGAGGACAATTTTTTTAAATAATATGTCAAACAGTTTTTATCTTGTTGCAAGTGTGTACACCATCTGCATTGTTTTCATGTTATCGGCCTGGTTTAGTAATCTGTTAAGTTATCATAATGCATCATTTATTTTTTTATTTTTTTCTATTAGGGAATTTTATAATTGGAATGCGTGTGACAGTAACTTCAACAATACTACTACGGATTATATTTGAGCCCCGAGCAGACTCTTCGCATCATCGTCATTTGGTCGTTACAGTTTTTTTTTTTAAATGAACAATCAATCTGAACTTCATCATCTGCCTACCCAAGTCCCTACTACGTTGGAGTCGGCTTCCAGTCCTGTCAGATTCAGCTGAATACCAATATGATGGAGTCTCTTGCCTGTCTGATCTCCATCATCTGTTAAGCTACCTATTATTCAGAAATCATTGGCCCGCTGGAAGATCCCTACATCCCTAAGCAATGTAATAAGAAACAATATTTATGACCACCTACCATTAGGTGCGGCCACTCTTGCATTCATCTGAAATCACTGCACACGTGCCCCCAACAATTTTTAATGTTACTCACTGTTTCTTGTGTGTAGATTAGTATGGATACAACTAAAATTAATTCCAATTATTTTATTCCACATTAGTTGTTACGGGTCGTCAGAAGCCCGAAAGTCTGACAACTAGTCTTACCAAGGGGTATCGTATTAATTATTTGGAGGTCAGATAGGCAGTCGCTCCATGTAAAGTACTACCAGTATTTTTTTTCAGCTGCATCCGGTTATACTCGATGCCAACCCCAACATAATTGGGAAAAGGCTAGGCAGATGATGATTTTATTTCACATTAACCGTTCCAATTGACCGTTTCTTATGAAGCCGGCAAGAAACGCCACGGTTACCCTTTTATTGCTTCTTAAAGTTATAGGTACTGTCTTGCACCATCATCATCATCATCATTTCTGCCGAAAGACGTACGTCCACTTACATAGGCCTTACATTAAAGTGTTTTCTATATAATCTTAACAATCATTATAGAGGTTTGGTTCTTTATCACAGGTTAGATATTTTTCTAATGCTATTTTATTATTGTATCGAATACATAATTTGTTATAAATATACTTTAAATAAAAGTCGCTTGTCGTGTCTGAATGTGTGACTGCGTTGTAAGACTAAACTACGCAACGAATTTTGATACGGATTTCACCATCATTTAAAGCATTTATTTTATAAGATTTATTGTGTATGGTTATTTTTACTATCCCTTGAGATAACAACCAATGTAAGTTAACAAGTCGATAGGTGTTTGTCACCGTCTGCAGGGATTCCCCGCTTGCTTTATACCGATCGTGATATCAACCAATGAAATTCATCGGTCGGTATACAGGTTACGGGTCGTGAGTCAAATACTTTTTCGGTTCCCCGAATGCGGGCCCTGTGGCACGCATTCCAGAAATCTCTCGCACCTGGCATGCGGGCCCTATCGACTAATGAAATTGCGCCATTAGGTCGGAAGCAATCAATGAAAACGCAATTAAACTTTTAGTCCTTCTCAATAATCATACGTTTATCAATTCTCACATTACAGTTACTAGTTCCACACGTTTCTTACGTGCGGGCGCGAGGCGTGCCGCAGCCGTCTCTTGTGGGCCATGTGGCCCCACATCCGACGCACCTTGTTCAGGTTACAGAGTGACGAGTGCCGCGCTGTTGTTCGAATGATTCAGATCCGCACATTATTATACACTAGTAGTTTATTATTATTCAAGATTTCTTGAACGAAGAATCTAGACGTAGGAATTTGACTTTAACCGATTCTAATTACAACGGTACAAAACACGGTTACAACATCAACGTCAGTGTTTTAATTGCAATTCATTATTAATATTCTAGTTATTTCGCGATATTTCATATTTCCATACAGTAATATTGCCAAAGTAATCAAAACAGGTAGGTAAATATTTGACAGCTATTTGCGACGTTGCCAACTTTTAGAATCAACGCTCTTAAACTTGAGATAGACCTTATTTTGTAATAAGACTGGTTGATATTCCGATCAGTACCTACTAGCGATTACCAGAAAAGTACTGCCACAAAATAAAAACGAAATCTCTGCCAAACTGTGTTTACACCACGGACAATGCAGACACAGATGTGGGGATTCGGTGCCTTGCAAATCTGCATTTTATAGCTTCCACCGTGCCTGATAAACAAACTTAACTCTAATTTTAATAAAACAATCTTGGCTTCAAGTAGCTCGTAATTTTATTAATAACTTTATGAATGTTATAACTTATAGTCTTGATTCGGATAATGTGTTCGTGATAATATAGTTTTATTTTGAGATAGTGATGTTCAATTTCGTTCATGTAGCTCGCTTCAATTTTTTTATTACCTTTGTTTTTTCATGCAAATACGTTTTGGAGAGCTCCATTCAGTATTAAATAAGACCATGTGGCATTATCAACGCACGTTGCTGCACATGGCTTGACCTCGGGGAGTCGACACGGGCGGCGCGACCTGTGAACTTTCCACCTTCACGCAAGTTATAACGCCCTATTACTTTGAAAGAGGAAATTATGCGTCTTGCTCTTGGCGTTAGAGCGTTCTTACTATAAAGAAAACTTACCTGCATACCCACATTCAAGGTAATTAAACATTTGGTATTCTAAGCAAGAACGTGTAAATATCAAATACAAGCTGCTGCCCACGGCTTTGCCGCGTAGCCCTAATTGTCTTTATTTTAATAAAATAAAAGTAGTTAAAAAAATCAGCTGTTCCCTTCATTTATGTTCGCATAACTCGTCAAAATATAGGGAACAGCTGGTTATTTTTCGCGATTTCAGGTTTGGTCCCATAGTAAAAGTTGTTGATAATGATGAGTAAAGTCACATGTTTAAGTATCAGTCACTAACCGTTACTGGTGACACAATACTTGGTCAGACTAGTAACACAGTACTCGGTAAGACTGGTTGTCAGACATTTTGGGCTTCTGACTAAAGACTGTCAAAGATCTACGAATGACAGCCGGAACCACCAGCTTAACGTTCTTTCCGAAGCACGAAGGGGCCTCGATATGTAATGTTTGATCACCCATCCATGAAGCGTAGCTTAACCTTTCGATCGAACCATGCGGATGTTATTATTTTGCTACGAGACCTCTGTGTAGACATTTAGAATGTTCTAACTTGCGAGACCAAAGATACGATTGTTTGAAAAATAAGTATAGATATTGATAAAGTGTATAGATAATCCTATCTGACTCCATCAATTACCATAATATCTCAAACGTGATAAGCAGCATCTCTATCTCGAAGACTTTTATCTTAAAGGGCACTTAAATAATGAAGCATTTTAGTTGTTTTTCCTAGGTTTTATTTTTTTCAGTTCAATTTACAAAGATGTTCAAGCATGTTGTTAAGTAACAATTTAGAACACCATAAAACTGATGCATTCGTTTAAAGTTTGTAAAAATTATTATACTTTGATAATGCTGCACTATGGAACGTTAGCATCGTATTTTATTATCCTATATCATACTCTTATAACTAAAATTATTATTAAAGGAATGATAGAATGAAAGAAATAACTTAAAATTCCTTCAAATGGATTTCTGTGTGAAATCTAAAGAAGGTTCTGAAAATTCTTAGCAAAACAGCGACAGTAGCAGTTTAATCTACTGACCAGTTTCTTATGACAGTATCTGGGAGGAATGGAGATGGCTCAGCAATGAAAATAGACTGACTATTAAGAAAGTATATCCGACTGCGGTAGATGCGGAGTTACCCTCGTCGCCGGGGGGAGCTGCCGTTGTAGGGTCATCCACCGGAGGATCTTCCGTAGGAGCTTCCGTAGGGTCTGTATCATCAGTGGGATCTACCGTAGTCGGATCGTCATCGTCTTCGATCCTATCAATTATCGACCAATTACTTTGGGCGTCCAGGAAATAAGAAGAATAAATATTTTCCCAGAAATTAACTGTCTCAAAGTAAGGGTTTTGTAATGGAACTTCTAAGTTGCCGCCTTCAAGAATTTCCGAATTGGAAAGCACGCGGAGGTAGTTAAAATTTAGGCTTGAATATGGCAACCAAGGTATTAGTGAAGTTGTACTTTCTGGATTCCTGTAAAAGAAAATTTAAAAATTATTTTTTAATTCTTTGTTTTCTAAATAATATTTAAAAAAGAAGGTATACTCACCCAGTCTTAGCAAAGTTTGTCCATCTCTCTACAAGAATGTCTCCAATTGTAAGGTCTCTATCGGATGTTCCCGTGACAGGAGTATTGTAGAACATATAAGCCAATTCTTCACTGTGCGCTGCAGAATCAACAGCTATGGGACCCACAAATGGTTCTCCGAGCGTTCCTGAGTATGAAAATTCGAATAAATAGACAGGTGATCTAGATGCGAACATCCGGTTTCTGACTTCCCTTATAGATGAAACAAGCATCATTGTGTCGCCGTGATATTTTAAATAATCTTCAACGTGAGTCATATCAATTGGATTTTCCTCGAAGTAAAAATCTCTTATTCGCTGAGCTACTGACGCCTGTTCAGCTTCGGTATCGAATTTTAAGTCTGGTTGAATAAACTCGGTGAATGTTTCTTCCATTCGCTCTAGCCAATCATCATCAACCGCTTCTTCGGATCTGATGGTACCTTCGTTTTCTACAAAGCTAATTATAAGAGGAATTTGCAAAAACTCAGCATCACGGATGATTTGAGCTGGAGTTTTAATTAAGAAAGGTTCCACACCTTCCAATTCCTGTCTTTCCACACAAGGGGCAAAAGCTAGTGAATTATCAGTTAAATCTAAATCGTTTATAACACCCATCAGAGCTGATACACTAGTCCTAGTAAAGACATTCGACAACTGTTCAATGGTTTCAATTTCATGACCAAGTGCTTCAGCCACTTTGAGGGCATATTTCAAGTTATCTCGAGATACAGCCCATGGGGCTAATGCATTTCCACTTTGAGCGATCGCTTTTTGAACTAAACCTGTACTCATAGGGGACATAGTAACTAAGTCAACAGCAGCTGCTCCACTTCCGTGACCAAAGAGGGTAATATCTTCTGGGTTTCCTCCGAATTGTGCAATATTTGCTTGTACCCACTTTAATCCTGCTATAATATCTTTTAATCCAGCGTTGCCTGGTGCAGTTTCGGTCCCAAGACATAGGAATCCTAGGATAGATTCGCGGTAATTCAGAGAAACGACGATGACGTCCTTTTCAACAAAGTTTCTAAAAGACAGCTCTCCTCCATTTACTCTATCGAACTCCTTTCCTTTGATCCACACCATGACGGGCAGTCTTCTTGTAGTATCTAAAGTTGGCGTATATATATTTGCTACCAAGCAATCTTCGGTGCCTTCAAATCCAGGACCCAAGGCTCGAACACATTTTATGTCTTTTCGGTTCGCCACAAAGGGAACTTCGAAGGATGGAGCTGGCAAGGGTGCCTGAAAATGAATGTTTTATGTTTTTTTAATAAACATTATAATTCTTCAGTTACTCATACATTGTCCATCACTTCCAGAGAATCTGATCTAACAGATCTAATCTGATTATTAGACACTTCAAAATATATTTATCTTACAATAAAACACATATTTTCCAGTAACTACTACCTACGTCACGGCAACATCCACGGCAACTGTCGGGTATGAACCTCAGCGTGTAAGAACTTAGGGTCATATAAGACAGTATCTGCATGATGGTTTTGTTACAATTATTTTATAGTTTTATGGGACTTGTTAACTATTTTCATTATTATGATTTACCTTGAACCTGTTGATGCCCGAAGTGGAGTCTGCGTATGGTATGCCATGGAACTCGAAGTAATTTCCGTCGGTTGCTGCACTGCCCACCACGGTACCTTGTGCGATGTTAACCGTAGGGCCCTGTTGGCCTGCAACCAATGTTGCTAGCACAGAACAAACTGACAATAGTAATATCATGCTTCCTTTACAACTGCTCAATTAGAACTGGATATAGAGATCGAGATGAAAACGGAATCATCTTGATAAGACCATTTCAAAGTTTTTTTTTGTTTGATAATGTCATAATGTCAGATAATGTCATCGATACGAGGATAAGAAGAATCAGTAGATACGAAAATAATACGATGGTGAATTTGAAAAAGATGCCTTTAAGATGACACACAATTTTATTTATTCATTTCAAAACTGTTTAGCATTGCTCAATGTTTTTGATGCTTCAACTAATGACTATCTTATAGTAATATCTATGTAATTTACCAAGTTCAATAATAACCCAATTTTTATTTATGTACAGTCAGCCTCAAAACTACGAAAAGGAAGAAAGAAAATACGTTTATTTGCGGTAAACATGACGCAAAGAAACAACAAATACACGAAAATAACAATTTAGGGGAAAATATGCGTCACATCCATGCAAAACAACCGTCGCCGTCGCTCAGCATAATGCAGCGATCGTATGTAAGATCAGCTGGTCGCTGAAAATCAGCGCTGGCGACAGCCAGCGTCGACTTGATAGCATTAACCGCATATAGTGAAATAACAAAAACAAAATAAGGCTTATATCGACAAGAATTAATTTGATTGTCTACAATTTGTATTCTATAATACTGAATACATGTTTAGCTATAATTAAATAAGTACAATAATTAATTTAAAGCAGCGTTTAAAAAAAGGGGGGAAGTCACTATGACTGATTCATAATATTTATAGATCAAATGTTTTATTATTTGCTATCAAATCTAACTCAATCAAACACCACAATACTATAACATACATAATAAAAGCATCTCGTTAAGGGAACGTTAAATAATGGGCACGCTTTAGTAATATTTATGTATTAAAAATATAACAATGTTATTTACAGTAAAAAATATTATACTCATTGAAAACTAAATCATAGGCGATGAAATAGTAATGATATTAATTTTGTGTGTATGTAATACTTTGGTAATACTGCACTATAGAAAGATAGCATCTCATCTTTTTACCGACTTCAAAAAAGGAGGAGGTACTACGTTCGGATGATTTTTTATTTTATTTTTTTATGTATGTTCACCGATTAATCCGCCGTTTGTGAACCGATTTTAAAAATTCTTTTTTAGTTCGAAAGGGTATACTCCCGAGATGGTCCCATATAAATTTTATTAAGTTTGCTTGCGAAGTTTTTGAGCTAGCTTCAATATTACGTATTTTTCCTACAGTCTATGTAGACGATATAATTATTAGACTCCTTAACTGTTGTTTACATAGCAGGTAGCAACTTGTGTGGGGTAGGTACCACCAATAAAAAGTGAAAAATAAAAACTTTTTACAAAAAAATACAACCGAATTCACAAAAAAATACTAAAAAAGTGGAAAATAACTTTAATTTCGGAAGTCGGTAACAAAAAACGAAAATTAAAAAGCAAAGACACCGACTTCCGAAGTTAAAGTTATTTTTCACTTTTTTAGTGTTTTTTTTTAAGTCGGTTGTTTTTTTTTGTAATTTGCTACACACTCAAATAATTATCAAAAATGATTTTTAAGAGAAACACCAAATTTAATAAATATAATTAAACTAACTAGTCCATGGTATTGACTTCTGCGCGAAATTCAACGTTTCCGAAAATTCATTAGATAGAAGTATTTTATTTTACGAAGCAGTTTCTTATGACAATATCTGGGAGGAATGAAAATGTCTGAGCAACGAAAACAGACTGATTATTAAAAAAGTACTCGCGACTGCATTAGATGCGGAATTAGGATCTTCGCCGCTTTCACCCCCGGGGGGTTCTGTATTACTCTCATCCGCAGGAGGATCTTCCAAAGAACCTTCATCTGTGGTACTGTCCTCCGTAGTATTTCCTTCCGTAATAAGGCTTTCAGTAGTGATTGCATCGGTAGGAAGTGGTGCAGTCGTTACTCCTTCAGTAGTGGTTGCATCGGTAGGTGGTGGTGATGTGGTAACTCCTTCAGTAGTGGTTGCATCGGTAGGAGTTGTTTCTGTAGTAACTCCTTCAGTAGTGGTTGCATCAATAGGAGGTGCTGCAGTAGTTACTCTTTCAGTAGTGGTTGCATCGGTAGGCGGTGGTGCTGTGGTAACTCCTTCAGTAGTGGTTGCCTCGGTAGGAGGTGGTGCTGTGGTAACTCCTTCAGTAGTGGTTGCCTCGGTAGGAGGTGTTGCTGTGGTAACTCCTTCAGTAGAAGTTGCATCGGTAGGAGGTAGTGCAGTAGTCACTCCTTCAGTAGTGCTTGTATCGGTAGGAGGTGGTGCAGTAGTTACTCCTTCAGTAGTGGTTTCATCAGTAGGAGTTATTGTTGTAGTAACTCCTTCAGTGGTAGTTGCATCGGTAGGAGGTGGTGCTGTGGTAACTCCTTCAATAGTGGTTGCATCGGTAGGAGGTAATGCAGTAGTTACTCCTTCAGTAGTGGTTGCATCGGTAGGAGGTGGTGCAGTAACTCCTTCAGTAGTAGTTGCATCAGTAGGAGGTGGTGCAGTAGTCACTCTTTCAGTAGTGGTTGCATCTGTAGTAGGTGGTGCTGTGGTAACTGCTTCAGTAGTGGTTTCGTCGGTAGGTGGTGGTGCAGTAGTTACACCTTCAGTAGTGGTCGCATCGGTAGGAGGTGGTGCACTAGTAACTCCTTCAGTAGTGGTTGCGTCGGTAGGAGGTGGTGCTGTGGTAACTCCTTCAGTAGTGGTTGCATCGGTAGGAGGTGGTGCACTAGTAACTCCTTCAGTAGTGGTTGCGTCGGTAGGAGGTGGTGCTGTGGTAACTCCTTCAGTAGTGGTCGCATCGGTAGGAGGTGGTGCACTAGTAACTCCTTCAGTAGTGGTTGCGTCGGTAGGAGGTGGTGCTGTGGTAACTCCTTCAGTAGTGGTTGCATCGGTAGGAGGTGTTGCTGTGGTAACTCCTTCAGTAGTGGTTTCATCGGTAGGAGGTGGTGCTGTGGTAACTCCTTCAGTAGTGGTTGCATCGGTAGGAGGAGGTTCGGTAGTATCATTAATCTCCCAATCACTTTCAGCATCAAAGAAATGATCAGTATAAATGTGGTCCCAAAAGGTCACTGTGATTAAATGTGGGTTCAATAATGCTACTTCCATGTTACCATCTGTTATTATTTCATCGTTGCCAAGCACACGGATATAGTTAAAATTTTCTCTTGTAACTGGAAACCAAACGACGTGTGAAGTTTCACTTGTTGGGATACTGTAAAAAAAATATAATACAACATAATTTAACGCAAATTAAAATGAATATAATAATAATAATTTGGTGCCCTTTGTGTCTATACTCACCCAGTTTTAGCAAAGTTTGTCCATCTCTCTGCAAGAATGTCTCCAATTGTAAGGTCTCTATCGAATGTTTCCGTGGTAGGAGTATTGTAGAACATATAAGCCAATTCTTCACTATGAGCTGCAGAATCAACACTTATAGGACCCACAAACGGTTCTCCGAGCGTTCCTGAGTATGAAAACTGATATAAATAAAGCGGTGACAAAGAAGCCAATATTCGATTTCTGGCTTCCCTTATAGATGATACTAGCATCATTATATCGCCATGATAGTTGAAATAGTTTCCAACCGTTCCCATATCAATTGGATTGACCCCAAAGTAAAAATCTCTTATTCGCTGAGCTACTGCCGACTTTTCAGCATCCGTTTCGAATTTCAAGTCAGACTGTACAAAGTCAGTGAATGATGTTTCCATTCTCTGAAGCCAATTATTTTCCAATGCCTCTTTGGCTCTGATGGTTCCTTCGTTATCTACAAAGCCAAATATAATAGGAATATGCAGAAACTCAGCATCCCGAATGATTTGAGACGGAGTTTTAGTTAAAAAAGGTTCCACACCTGCCAATTCGTGTCTTTCCACACAAGGAGCAAAAGCTAGTGAATTATCAGTTAAATCTAGTTCGTTAATAACACTCATCAAAGCTGATATACTAGTTCTAGTATAGATATTAGACAACTGATCAGTAGTAGTTATTTCATGGCCAAGAGCTTCAGCTACTTGAAGGGCATACTCCAAGTTATCTCGAGTTACAGCCCATGGGGCTAATGCGTTTCCACTTTGAGCGATCGCTTTTTGAACCAAACCTTGACCCATGGGGGACATAGTGACTAAGTCAACAGCAGCTGCTCCACTGCCGTGTCCAAAGAGGGTAATATCTTCTGGGTTTCCTCCAAATTGCGCAACATTTGCTTGTACCCACTTTAATCCTGCAATAATATCTTTTAATCCGGCGTTGCCTGGAGCAGTTTCGGTTCCAAGACATAAGAATCCTAGGATGGATTCGCGGTAATTCAGAGAAACGATGACGACCTCCTTTTCGACAAAATTTCTAAAAGACAGGTCTGGTGCATTTGCTTGATCAAACTCCTTTCCTTTAATCCAAACCATGACAGGCAGTCTTCTAGAACTGTCTAAAGTTGGCGTAAAGATGTTCGCTACCAAACAATCTTCGGTGCCTTCGAATCCAACACCCAAGGCTCGAACACATTTTATGTCTCTTCGGTTCGCCACAAAAGTAGTTTCGAAGAATGGAGCTGGTGACGGTGCCTGAAAATAATTAATTATTAAATTTCGATAAATTTTAAAATAATCTTGATTCACACGCATCGTCACTTCACGTAGTGCTGCACCAGTTAGTTTATCAGAAGCCTATCGGAGCCAAACATTTTGTATAAGGGCGTGCATACTAATCGGATGGCGCTTCAGTCTACATACGTAATAAATAGTACACGATCGACTACGGAAAAAGACGCAAAGAATTAGGTTTTTACGTAAAGAAGCTTCTTGCTTAAGCCGAGAAACACTGGTTTTGAACATAATCCAAATCATGTTCACTATACAGTTTATTAAAACTTCTGCTAGCACGGATTAGAAATGAATTCTGCTTGTAGGCGGGCTTGACATGAGCGAAATATCAACAAGCAGGGTTTGCGAAACATTTTGCAGTGTGTAACTAATCCTAAACTGCCTAACAGCTAAGGGCAATCTATAGTATACCATTAATCATAGAATACCACTGTTGTATTATTAATAGACATTAATATTCATAGTTACTGAAATCCCAATTCTAGCCGTTATTTTGTCCTGTTGGTGCACTTATAAATAAATAAATATAAAAATTAAAATATCCTAAAGAAAAATTGAATATCAAAATTCTTGAAACCAATCATAATAATGAATTACCTTAAACCTGTTGGTGCCTGAAGTGGAGCCTGCGTATGGTATTCCAAGGAACTCGAAGTAATTCCCGTCGGATGCCGCACTACCCACCACGGTACCTTGTGCGATGTTAACCGTAGGCGCCTGTTGGCCTGCAGCAAATGCTGCCAGCACAGAACAGACGAACAATTCTAATATCATGCTACCTTTGCAACCGCAAAATAAGAACTGAATATCGGGGAAAAACGGATTTCAGTACATTTAATTTAGATAAGTTTAACTGTTTCTTTTTTTGATAACGTCATCGATATAATGATAAGAAGACTTAATTGATACGAGACTTAGCCCGTTTGTCCACCGCCACCGTCAACGGTACGCCGTATTATTCGAACCGAGCATGACGTCCTGGTTACGGCGATCGTTTGTCCACTGTGACCAAACTCGGTGGTTCAGTATGTTATGATTTTATGATAGACAAAACAAAGACGGGCAATTATGTGGACAAGATCAAACGTGTTTTGTATTTGCGGCACATCGGTCCGTCATAATCTCGGGCCGAGTTTTAGCGGTCGCGCCGAACTACACGAAAATTCAGGATCCGAGATTCCGACGCTCGGGTAAAGGACGTGCAGTGGACACGCGGCGATAGTTAATGTATGTATCGCTACTTCAGCGCCGTCATTTGGCGAAGGCGGTGGACAAACGGCCTAAAATTATGTTCTATAAGTAAACTGCGATAAATCACTTGGCGATTATCGCCTACTATGAGTCTTATTTGGACATACTCCGGCGAGAATCACTCCCCTTTCTACGGGCGAGTAACTAATTATTTTTTAACTTGAGATTTAATGATAAAATATATCATTAAACACAAACTTATCAAAACTTATTTGGGTGATTTAAACATTTACGACGGCACATCATTTATTTATACCTTGCTATTTAACAGTATCAAAACAAAACAATAAACAAATTATTTATTTTTGTTTCGAATACTAAATTAATTAACTAATTTAATACTAAGGGCCACACACGATCCATTATAAATGTAAAAACTTCAAGCTTCTCAGTTAACACAATCAAAAGATAAGATCATTTATGTTACATTATTTTGAAGTCCTCAAAAGCCCAAAAGTTTGACAACCAGTTAAGACTGGTAAGCCATTGGGTATCATATTTATTACCCAGTTATTGGATTGTGGAGGTCAGATAGTCACTCCATGTAAAATACTGGTATTTAGCTGCATGCGGTTAGACAGGAAGCCGACCCCAACATAGTTGGAAAAAGGCTAGGCAGATTTTTTATAAATAAGGGGGAAAATCACGAGGAATGTTTCATAATAAAATGTAAATATTTTATTAATTAGTCAATGTTATCCAATATATTTCAATCAAACACCACAATATTATCTAAAAAATATAATAAAAGCGTCTCGTAAGGTAACGTTAAATAATGGGCACGCTGTAGTAAAATTTCTATATTATAATAAAATTATGACAATGTTATTTACAGTGAAAATTTTATACATAGTACAAACTAAATTATAGGCAATAATAGTAATAATATTATTTTTACTTCAAATGTAATACTTTGGTAATACTGCACTATCGAAAAAAAACATCTCGGCTACACGCACAAATAGTACACGGTGGCCAAAATATAGGAAGTATACAACTTTAAATTTTAATATGATAATTTTTTATTACAAACGAAAATTGCCGGATATTTTTCTATACGTATATTATTCAGACTTGGCAATTTTATACAGTGAAAAAGAGCTGCCTGCCTAATCTGCTCCTGTTTTATTCTTAAAAATGCGACCGCTGTTCATCATGTTTTTTATGAAATTTACGCATATTTAAATAGAATAGGTATCCCACTAACAAAGTCGTAATATTCTGCTTTTCGTATTCCAGCATGACCACGACACGCGTGTTTAGATAACCCCACAGAAAAAAGTCAGGCAGGACGTGTCACGAAATCCTTAGTAATCAAAATGGTATTCGTTGGTTAGAAAAATTGGTTCGTTTAAGAACTTCAGGATAAAATAACTGAAAGTATAACGGTGGTCATGGTCTTATAATAAACACCAAACAACTGCAAAATTTGGCGTAAAATCAGAATAAGGTCTAGAAAAAGTTGAAGACATCCAAATTGGCCACCCGTGAATGTAATAATTTAAAATATAAATAATGATATTAATTATAATACAAATAAAAATAAAAATAAATTAAATTAATAAATAATAAACTAAAAATCCACCTTATAAAATTCTGCTCCAAATTCTACGGTTCCGAAAATTCTTTAGAAAAAGCAGTTTTTTATGACAATATCTGGGAGGAATGGAAATGGCTGAGCAACGAAAACAGACTAATTATTAGGAAAGTACTCGCGACTGCATTAGATGCGGAGTTAGGATCTTCACCGCTTTCACCACCCTCGGAAGGGACTTCTGTATTATCATCCGTAGGAGGACCTTCCGAAGGACCTCCATCTGTCGTACTGTCCTCCGTTGTATCTCCTTCCGTAGTAACTGCATCGGTAGGAGGTGTTGCTGTGGTAACTCCTTCAGTAGTGGTTGCATCGGTAGGAGGTGGTTTTGTGGTAACTCCTTCAGTAGTGGTTGCATCGGTTGGAGGTGGTGCTGTGGTAACTCCTTCAGTAGTGGTTGCATCGGTAGGAGGTGTTGCTGTGGTAACTCCTTCAGTAGTAGTTGCATCGGTAGAAGGTGGTGCTGTGGTAACTCCTTCAGTAGTAGTTGCATCGGTAGGAGGAGTGGCTGTAGTTACTCCTTCAGTAGTGGTTGCATCGGTAGGAGGTGGTGCTGTGGTAACCCCTTCAGTAGTGGTTGCATCTGTAAGAGGTGGTGCTATAGTTAATCCTTCAGTAGTGGTTACATCGGTTGGAGGTGGTGCAGTAGTTACTCCTTCAGTAGTGGTTGTATCGCTAGGCGGTGGAACTGTGGTAACTCCTTCAGTAGTGGTTGCATCGGTAGGAGGTGGTGCTGTGGTAACCCCTTCAGTAGTGGTTACATCTGTAAGAGGTGGTGCTATAGTTAATCCTTCAGTAGTGGTTACATCGGTTGGAGGTGGTGCAGTAGTTACTCCTTCAGTAGTGGTTGTATCGCTAGGCGGTGGAACTGTGGTAACTCCTTCAGTAGTGGTTGCATCGGTAGGAGGTGGTGCTGTGGTAACCCCTTCAGTAGTGGTTGCATCTGTAAGAGGTGGTGCTATAGTTAATCCTTCAGTAGTGGTTGCATCGGTTGGAGGTGGTGCAGTAGTTACTCCTTCAGTAGTGGTTGCATCGGTTGGAGGTGGTGCAGTAGTTACTCCTTCAGTAGTGGTTGCATCGGTTGGAGGTGGTGCAGTAGTTACTCCTTCAGTAGTCGTTGCATCGGTAGGAGGTGTTGCTGTGGTAACTCCTTCAGTAGTGGTTGCGTCGGTAGGAGGTGGTGCTGTGGTAACACCTTCAGTAGTGCTTGCATCTGTAAGAGGTGGTGCTGTAGTTACTCCTTCAGTAGTGGTTGCATCGGTTGGAGGTGGTGCAGTAGTTACTCCTTCAGTAGTGGTTGCATCGGTTGGAGGTGTTGCTGTGGTAACTCCTTCAGTAGTGGTTGCGTCGGTAGGAGGTGGTGCTGTGGTAACACCTTCAGTAGTGCTTGCATCTGTAAGAGGTGGTGCTGTAGTTAATCCTTCAGTAGTGGTTGCATCGGTTGGAGGTGGTGCAGTCGTTACTCCTTCTGTAGTGGTTGTATCGCTAGGCGGTGGAACTGTGGTAACTCCTTCAGTAGTGGTTGCATCGGTAGGAGGTGGTGCTGGGGTAACTCCTTCAGTAGTGGTAGCATCGGTTGGAGGTGGTGCAGTAGTTACTCCTTCAGTAGTGGTTGCATCGGTTGGAGGTGGTGCAGTAGTTACTCCTTCAGTAGTGGTTGCATCGGTTGGAGGTGGTGCAGTAGTTACTCCTTCAGTAGTGGTTGCATCGGTAGGAGGTGTTGCTGTGGTAACTCCTTCAGTAGTGGTTGCGTCGGTAGGAGGTGGTGCTGTGGTAACACCTTCAGTAGTGCTTGCATCTGTAAGAGGTGGTGCTGTAGTTACTCCTTCAGTAGTGGTTGCATCGGTAGGCGGTGGTACTGTGGTAACTCCTTCAGTAGTGGTTGCGTCGGTAGGAGGTGGTGCTGTGGTAACTCCTTCAGTAGTGCTTGCATCTGTAAGAGGTGGTGCTGTAGTTACTCCTTCAGTAGTGGTTGCATCGGTAGGCGGTGGTACTGTGGTAACTCCTTCAGTCGTGGTTGCATCGGTAGGAGGTAGTGCAGTGGTAATTTCCTCAGTAGTAGTTGCATCAGTAGGCGGTGGTACTGTGGTAACTCCTTCAGTAGTAGTTGCATCGGTAGGAGGAGTGGCTGTAGTTACTCCTTCAGTAGTGGTTGCATCGGTAGGAGGTGGTGCTGTGGTAACCCGTTCAGTAGTGGTTGCATCTGTAAGAGGTGGTGCTATAGTTAATCCTTCAGTAGTGGTTACATCGGTTGGAGGTGGTGCAGTAGTTACTCCTTCAGTAGTCGTTGCATCGGTAGGAGGTGTTGCTGTGGTAACTCCTTCAGTAGTGGTTGCGTCGGTAGGAGGTGGTGCTGTGGTAACACCTTCAGTAGTGGTTGCATCTGTAAGAGGTGGTGCTGTAGTTACTCCTTCAGTAGTGGTTGCATCGGTAGGCGGTGGTACTGTGGTAACTCCTTCAGTAGTGGTTGCATCGGTAGGAGGTGGTGCTGTGGTAACACCTTCAGTAGTAGTTGCATCTGTAAGAGGTGGTGCTACAGTTACTCCTTCAGTAGTAGTGGTTGCATCTGTAAGAGGTGGTGCTGTAGTAACTCCTTCAGTAGTGGTTGCATCGGTAGGAGGTGTTGCTGTGGTAACACCTTCAGTAGTGGTTGCATCGGTAGGAGGTGGTGCAGTAGTAACTCCTTCTGTAGTGGTTGTATCGCTAGGCGGTGGAACTGTGGTAACTCCTTCAGTAGTGGTTGCATCGGTAGGAGGTGGTGCAGTAGTAACTCCTTCTGTAGTGGTTGTATCGCTAGGCGGTGGAACTGTGGTAACTCCTTCAGTAGTGGTAGCATCGGTTGGAGGTGGTGCAGTAGTTACTCCTTCAGTAGTGGTTGCATCGGTAGGAGGTGGTGCTGTGGTAACACCTTCAGTGGTAGTTGCATCTGTAAGAGGTGGTGCTACAGTTACTCCTTCAGTAGTGGTTATATCTGTAAGAGGTGGTGCTGTAGTAACTCCTTCAGTAGTGGTTGCATCGGTAGGAGGTGGTGCTGTGGTAACTCCTTCAGTAGTGGTTGCATCTGTAAGAGGTGGTGCTGTAGTTAATCCTTCAGTAGTGGTTGCATCGGTAGGAGGTGGTGCTGTAGTTACTCCTTCAGTAGTGGTTGCATCGGTAGGCGGTGGTACTGTGGTAACTCCTTCAGTCGTGGTTGCATCGGTAGGAGGTGGTGCAGTAGTTACTCCTTCAGTAGTGGTTACATCGATAGGAGGTGCTGCTGTGGTAACTCCTTCAGTAGTAGTTGCATCGGTAGGAGGTGGTGCAGTAGTTACTCCTTCAGTAGTGGTTGCATCGGTTGGAGGTGGTGCAGTAGTTACTCCTTCAGTCGTGGTTGCATCGGTTGGAGGTGGTGCAGTAGTTACTCCTTCAGTCGTGGTTGCATCGGTAGGAGGTGGTGCAGTAGTTACTCCTTCAGTAGTGGTTACATCGATAGGAGGTGCTGCTGTGGTAACTCCTTCAGTAGTAGTTGCATCGGTAGGAGGTGGTGCAGTAGTTACTCCTTCAGTAGTGGTTGCATCGGTTGGAGGTGGTGCAGTAGTTACTCCTTCAGTAGTGGTTACATCGGTAGGAGGTGGTGCAGTAGTTACTCCTTCAGTAGTGGTTACATCGATAGGAGGTGCTGCTGTGGTAACTCCTTCAGTAGTGGTTGCATCGGTTGGAGATGGTGCAGTAGTTACTCCTTCAGTCGTGGTTGCATCGGTTGGAGGTGGTGCAGTAGTTACTCCTTCAGTCGTGGTTGCATCGGTAGGAGGTGGTGCAGTAGTTACTCCTTCAGTAGTGGTTACATCGATAGGAGGTGCTGCTGTGGTAACTCCTTCAGTAGTAGTTGCATCGGTAGGAGGTGGTGCAGTAGTTACTCCTTCAGTAGTGGTTGCATCGGTTGGAGGTGCTGCTGTGGTAACTCCTTCAGTAGTAGTTGCATCGGTAGGAGGTGGTGCAGTAGTTACTCCTTCAGTAGTGGTTACATCGATAGGAGGTGCTGCTGTGGTAACTCCTTCAGTAGTAGTTGCATCGGTAGGAGGTGGTGCAGTAGTTACTCCTTCAGTCGTGGTTGCATCGGTAGGAGGTGGTGCAGTAGTTACTCCTTCAGTAGTGGTTACATCGATAGGAGGTGCTGCTGTGGTAACTCCTTCAGTAGTAGTTGCATCGGTAGGAGGTGGTGCAGTAGTTACTCCTTCAGTCGTGGTTGCATCGGTAGGAGGTGGTGCAGTAGTTACTCCTTCAGTAGTGGTTACATCGATAGGAGGTGCTGCTGTGGTAACTCCTTCAGTAGTAGTTGCATCGGTTGGAGGTGGTGCAGTAGTTACTCCTTCAGTAGTGGTTGCATCGGTTGGAGGTGGTGCAGTAGTTACTCCTTCAGTAGTGGTTGCATCGGTAGGAGGTGGTGCAGTAGTTACTCCTTCAGTAGTGGTTACATCGATAGGAGGTGCTGCTGTGGTAACTCCTTCAGTAGTGGTTACATCGATAGTAGTTGCATCGGTAGGTGGTGCTGTAGTAGTATCGTCAATCTCCCAACTACTTTCGGCATCATGGAAATAGTCAGTATATATGAGATCCCAAAAGGTCACGGTGCCTAAGTGTGGGTTTTGTAATGCTACTTCGAAGTAACCGCCGTCATTTACTTCCATATTGTCAAGCACGCGGATATAGTTAAAATTTTCTCTTGTCACTGGAAACCACGTAATTTGTGAAGTTTCACTTATTGGGTTCCTGTAAAATGAAATATTGCAATTAACACGCAAATTCATAAAATAATGAAAGAATTCGATATCTTATTGTAATTGAGCAGAAAATTTTCTCCTTAAACTTGAACCTAATGTGTGTATATTGATTTCTTAAATAGAAGAAAATAAAATAAAGTAAATTAAAATTTTGTTAAATGAAAAAGTATAACTAACTATACTGACCCAGTTTTAGCAAAGTTTGTCCACCTCTCAACAAGAATGTCTCCAATAGTAAGGTCTCTATCGAATGTTCCCGTGGCAGGAGTATTGTGGAACATATATGCCAATTCTTCACTGTGAGCTGCAGAATCAACACTTATAGGACCCACAAACGGTTCTCCGAGCGGTCCTGAGTATGAAAACTGATATAAATAAATCGGTGACAAAGAAGCCAATATTCGATTTCTCGCTTCCCTTATAGATGATACTAGCATCATTGTATCGCCATGATAGTTTAAATAGTTTGCAATCGTTGCCATATCAATTGGATTGTCCCCAAAGTAAAAATCTCTTATTCGCTGAGCTACTGCCAACTTTTCAGCATCCGTTTCGAATTTCAAGTCAGACTGTACAAAGTCAGTGAATGATGTTTCCATTCTCTGAAGCCAATTATTTTCCAATGCCTCTTTGGCTCTGATAGTTCCTTCGTTATCTACAAAACCAATTATAACAGGAATATGCAGAAACTCCGCATCACGAATGATTTGAGACGGAGTTTTAGTTAAAAAAGGTTCCACACCTTCCAATTCGTGCCTTTCCACACAAGGAGCAAAAGCTAGTGAATTATCAGTTAAATCTAGTTCGTTAATAACACCCATCAAAGCTGATACACTAGTTCTAGTATAGATATTTGATAACTGTTCAGTGTCAGTTATTTCATGGCCAAGAGCTTCAGCTACTTGAAGAGCATACTCCAAGTTATCTCGAGTTACAGCCCATGGGGCTAATGCGTTTCCACTTTGAGCGATCGCTTTTTGAACCAAACCTTGACCCATAGGAGACATAGTGACTAAGTCAACGGCAGCTGCTCCACTTCCGTGACCAAAGAGGGTAATATCTTCTGGGTTTCCCCCAAATTGCGCAATATTTGCTTGTACCCACTTTAATCCTGCTATAATATCCTTTAATCCTGCGTTGCCTGGTGCAGTTTCGGTTCCAAGACATAAGAATCCTAGGATAGATTCGCGGTAATTCAGAGAAACGATGACGACCTCCTTTTCGACAAAATTTCTAAAAGACAGCTCTGGTGCATTTGCTTGATCAAACTCTTTTCCTTTAATCCAAACCATGACAGGCAGTCTTCTAGAACTGTCTAAAGTTGGTGTAAAGATGTTCGCTACCAAACAATCTTCGGTGCCTTCGAATCCAACACCCAAGGCTCGAACACATTTTATGTCTCTTCGGTTCGCCACAAAGGTAGTTTCGAAGAATGGAGCTGGTACCGGTGCCTGAAAATAAATATTTATTAAAGATTTCGATAATTTTCAAAATAGTCTTGATTCACACTTGACTTCGTGATGTATCAGTTGTATCAGAACCATACATTTTATCTAATGCGTGCACACTAATCTGATGGCACATCAGTCTATCTGCATCATAATATCTTTATACAAAATGTATGACGCCGATAGACTTGTGACGAACCTACTGATGCATCACGGTATGACACGTAAGTTTTGTATGTATTGAATCATTCAAAAAGATCTATATCCTATTGAACATTTTTTTATTTAAATATTTTAGTTATTTATTAATTAATTTATTTAAATACTTTGGAAGACTAACAGCTAAATACAATTATTATTTTATTTTTTAGTTTATCACAAAATCAATTATTGTTTTTATTTAACACGTTTTCTTATTTTCTTGAATTTGTTGAATAGACACTTAATGATTTAAATCAGCTGCTATGTTTCTACAACTTTTTTCAATTGAATATGGTATTATTTAGTATGGGCCATGCAATAATAATTGGTCGTAATCTTGATTACAGGAAAAGGCTTGGATTTAAAAAAATAAAAATCATATTCTTTCTGGTCGATTTTTAGGTCATGAGCTATCTAAATATCAAACAATATTTGGCCTAGGTCTTAAGGGGGAGGCGTGAAAATTGATTCGCTGTTACAATGTATAGTAGATGTAAGTTTCATACAAAACAGACTCTGCTAGTGGTCTTATAAACTGATATATTATAATTAAATTAAGTATCATCATCTGCCTTGCCTTTTCCCAACCAAGTTGGGGTCGGCTTCCAGTCTAACCGGATGCAGCTGAATACTAGTATTTTACATGGAGCGACTGCCTATCTGACCTCCACAACCCAGTAACTGGGTAATACGATACCCCTTGGCAAGACTGGTTGTCAGACTTTCGGGCTTCTGACGACCCGTAACGACTGTCAAAGATCCACAAATGACAGCCGGGACCAACGGCTTAACGTGCTTTCCGAGGCACGGAAGAGTCTCGATATGTAAAGATGGTCACCCATCTACGGACCAGCCTCGGCAAGCGTAGCTTAACCTGATGGATCGACCCGTGCAGCTGTTATTACTTAGCCACGAGCTCTCTATAATAAGTATATAAAAATAAAATCAATTCACTCCGGCTAGACTTTTCAAACTATGTTGGGGTCGTCTTCCAGTCTAACCAGATGCAGCTGGATACCAGTATTTTACATGGAGTGATTGCCTATCTCACCTTCACAAGGCAGTTAGCTGCCGACTATTTCTGTTTTGTGCTGGTTTATAGATCTATTTCGTGTTTATTATTTTCCTCTTTATTTAATTTTTCATACTTATAAATTATATTTTTAAATATTAGAATCAAAAATTATATAAAACATTTAAAAATATAAAAAATAGTAGCCCACCGGTATCGGGAACAGGGTCCAAGCTACCGGCAGTTAGGGCTCCAGAGAGAGGAACCTCCTAACGATGCGAGCCGTGTCCAGGAGTACAGCTTTCTGAATCAAGCCCTTAATCCAGCTGCCCAACGAGAGCCTCCTTAGGTGTTGGTCGAGGCTCTTGGCAATTAAGCCATTGGCTGATAGCCAATTATTATTATTATTATTAACCGAGTTAATGATCTTTTTATATGCATGTGTTTCTGTGCATTTTTTTTCTGTGTGTATTTTAATTTTTGATTTGTTTTTATGTTATAATTGCGGACGCTTTTAACGTGCTTTCTACATTGTTCTCACATGTATAATTTCAACGTGAATGATGTAACCAATATTTTGTAACAATATTTAAAAGAGTGTCCGTGGAGTTTCTTGCCCGTTCTTCTCCATAGGTACCTACTACGCTTTGGAATGGGCAACTAGCTTCATATTTCTGACTGACCGACTCTTTGACAATTCAAAAGTGCCTATAAATGGTTTTATTGAAATAAATGCTTTGAGTTTTGAGTTTGTGTATAAACTTATAAAGGTATAAACATATATCTAATAAAAGTTTACTTTAATTTACATTAAAAAAACTTGCAAACAACAATACAATATGAATTACCTTGAACCTGTTGGTGCCTGAAGTGGAACCTGCGTATGGTATTCCAAGGAACTCGAAGTAATTCCCGTCGGTTGCCGCACTACCCACCACGGTACCTTGTGCGATGTTAACCGTAGGCGCCTGTTGGCCTGCAGCAGATGCTGCCAGCACAAAACAAACGAACAATTCTAATATCATGCTACCTTTGCAACCGCGAAATTAGAACTGAATATCGGGGGGAAAACGGATTCATATTTAATTTAGATAAGTTTACATATGTATTTCTTTTTTTGATAACGTCATCGATACAATGATAAGAAGACTTAATTGATACGAGACTTAAGCCGCGTTTACATGAATAGAGTTTCTCGACCGGAAATCAGGGAGAATGACCATACAACACTTGTAGGCGATACTCGCCATGAGATTTATCGCAATCCATTCGTAACAACCATTCCGTAGCCGACCGAAGGCCAGCAGTGGGCGATGTGTCGCTGCGACGCGACTGATTTCTATGAATTACCTTGCATAGCTACCAACACGTCGGTTTCATAGAAATACAAAGAAACGGTCTACTGGTATTCAGCTGCATCCGGTTAGACTGGAAGCCGACCCTAAAATAGTTGGGAAAAGGATAGGCAGATTTATTGACATAGAAACTGCTTGCTGCTGCAACCTGCGGTCGGCTAGGGAATGGTACCTTTATTTTCTGTGAAAGCGCGAAACAAAATACTTAAGACAATTTAGCATCTTGGTTTGGCGTTCTCACTGAAATATGTACTTTTTTAATGTTCGAGATAAGTTCTATATTTAAACTGCGATAAATCGCCTAGCGATTATCGGCTCCGAGCCTCGTATTAACGTACTCACCTTACGACGATCGAGAAACATTCCTGGTGTAAAAGCAGCCTAAAGCGATAGTGAGTTTCCGAAAAAATTCCTTTATGATGACGAACAATAATTATTCTTTGTAATCATAAAATAATTTTTAGGCTTATGTTCCTCAATGAGCTAAAAATGGAACCCTAATACGATCACTTTGCTGTCGGTCAAGACCTTTTTTTCACGAATGAATGAATACTAAGATCTACGGTCCATTATATGTGTAAAGATTTAAAGCTCAGTAACCGCAATCAAAAGATACAGCCACTCACTCATCAAAATGTATAGGGTACTGCACCCAAATGCGTAAGACACGATCAATCACAATATGTTTCATTTTGACAGTTCGACAACATTCATTGCATTATCACGTTGACAAGAAGACAAAATTTTCGAACATATGAAGCAATGAATTAGCAATATCCTTCAAAATGATTCAGATTGTGACTGATCGTGTGTAACGCAAATACGGTGCTGATTAGTTTCCCGCCGCAGTCACCTAGATGGGAGTGATATGAAGATTCGAATGACGGTGCTTAGAAGCACGCTTTCGACACTTGTTGTGTCTCATCGAAGTGGATTCCTAGACAAACTATCGCAACACTAAATTTCGTTACTAGCGTACCATACCACAAGCTTTTCGCATCAGCGTGTTTGCGATAATGTCATTCGATATAGCGGTTTTCGATTGAATGTATTTTCGAACTGGCGCACTACTCGCAATTTTTTTCGTAGGGTGCGTCGAAACACCGTCATACTGAAGATACATGTGGTAAGCAAAATCTCAGCACAAGTAAAGGAAAAAAAACCGGAAATTGTTACTATGTAATTTATATCACTTTTTTGCGATTATAAACTTACCTTTTCAGTTGAACAGTAGTAGTTTTCGTGGGGAGGAACCCTTAGTGCGCAATTCAGACTAGCACGTGACTGTTTTTAGTTTTTTATTGACAAGACAAGTATTTTTATTTTCATTTTTATTAGTCCACTGCTCAAGATTGCTCAATGATTTTCGATGTTTCGACCAAGATTAAAATAATATTTTGTTGATATCTATGTAGGTATCTACAAAATTATGTATATCATAATAATGAGCGCATAAATACTAACTAAAATATTCGCTTCGTCATTTTGAATCTTCATAGACTAAAAAAAAAATATGTTCAAAATTGAAATTTACATTACACCATTTAATCTTGATAGTAAATAAAATTATAGAATTTAAAATATTTTAAGGCACTATAAACAACAAATTGGAACAAACACTAACAAAGAAAAATATGCCAAAATGTGTGCCAATTATAGAGGTCAACGACCTAATCCAAAGATTTGAAGAAAAAATAATGTCCCTTTGGATACCGTTACTCTACACATTCATTTTATTGCAATACAAACCGTACGTCAGTTGATATTAGGGTCACTTTTTTCTAAAGTTCTTTGTGGTCCATTTTTTCAGCGGTTCCCTTAGCGGGGTTGGATGCTACGTGTGCGGGTGGCGGGGGGGTAGCGGGGAGGTTTCACAAAATGTGTGCAACACGTGTGTGCGCCCGCGCCGCTCAGAATTCATGAGAATTTCTGATTCATTGACTCTTGTCATATTTGAAGTGAATTTTGTTTTGTCATAATTAACTTTTTTCGTTATTCAGACTGTGATGATTCATTTTATAGTGATAAAATTTCTAGTAAGGCGGTTCAATAGAAATATTATCACGACAACGGTGTTTTCAAACCCATGTTTGCATTGTTTTTAATGTATATTATTATCAGTACGAAAAATAACACACACAGTTTTAGTAATTAGCCTTTGCCCACTGTGCTGTTCTGTTAAACTACTGAAGACCAGCAGTTAAATGAATCCTGCAATTTCAAATACTCGATAAAGTGGAATTATCTATTAAAACATTAACTAAATATCTACTACTATGTAACGTTTACCCAAAACTGTTATTACTAAAGTAAACTCTGACCTTTTAGGTCTAAAAGCAACGTTTGACGCATAAACCTAAATAAACCACTAACCTGATATTATTCTCTAAAACATCCCGAGACTTGGAATTCAAAATCCATTTAGGAAAAGACAAATTTCCCCTAAATTGTATTATCTCCCGTCTCCCGGGCTGGCTCGGGATGCGATGGTCCAAAACATGTGCCACACCACGTGGGTCCTACGCACGGAAATATTAAAACAAACAATCATAAGTGACGACTAAACATCGTTGAACATCCAACCTTAGCAGTCCACAAATTAGGTCTCAATTTGAATAGTACAGTTGCAGTCATTACGACGGGAGATGAAAATCAGTGTTACCTTGTGGGAGACTCCAATGAGACAGGCGAAAGGTTAAACGTTATGCGTAACACATTGAACAACGTGCAGCTCTGAGATAGGAAAAAAATGAGATTTGTAACAAAAAATGTTTTAGCCCACGGTTTGTAGGATTCTGTAACTTTAAAACTACAAAATGTTAAGGTACTACTATAGTTTCAAATTAATAAGTGTAAAAAAAAAAAATATGTAGTAAGTCCTAATGTTCCAGCTATACCTACTGAGGGATAGATAGATACATACATTTATTTGCCTGAAATAAGGTATTTTACAGATTTTATAACACATACACAAATAGTTCTTCATATTCAATAGGGCCTAGACAAGTGAAAATCGCTTTCAAAGCGACTTTCAACATAGGGTCTTCTGTAGCTAAGTCTTCATTCAGACTCAGGTTTTTTTTTTACTTTTAGGTACTATATCGTTATCGCTGATGGAATGTCACTTTGTGTAGGCCCTCTGGTCTACTATATGAAGCGACATGAACTCAACGGAATGCAGTCGATATAATAATAATAAGTGATTAACCATTCCATTATTTAGGGAAAACTGAGGAGTAAACGAAAACCTTGTGAAGGCCGCAAGTATCGGTAACCGTACGAAGTGGCGGAGCTTGGAGGAGGCCTATCATATGCATGCAGTGGACGTCTTTCGGCTGAAATGATGGTGATAAATGATGAGGAGTAAACTGAGGAGTCAAGAGTTTGAAGTCCAACAAGATTGGTCTTATTCAAAAACGAAATTCAAACAGTTTCTGATTTTATAAAAATCATGTGGAAATCAAAAGCCCTAGACGTCCTACTACCTACGTCGCTATGTACTCACGACTACATGGCACCACAACTTACAGGATAGTGAAAACTGCCATTGCCAGTGCATTTCAATGTTTTCAGTAGCCCGTTTTTGATTCTCTTCTCCTGTCCCGTTTAATTCTTACAATTTACGTCTAATATGCAACCCCACATTGTTTTAATTACAAATAAAACGTAAACCAATACTTTGTTTAATAACAATAATATTGCGTTTCCTCCACCATTCGTGATGTTGTTCTGATTAGTTTAAGTTTTTATTGGTCGGCCGCGAGAGGGCGCCCTGGTCACGTTCCGTTGGTTTAATGTGTGGTGGGGATTGTTTTAGCGTTTTGTGTACGCATACGTGCTAACTGTAATAGCGGAAACCGGTCATAAGCTGCCTTGTATAGGCAGGCAATTACTCTGAAAAGTTTGCCGGCTATGGGGATTTTAGGAGTTCAAATACCTTGCGTAGTTTATGATTAAAAAAAAAATATATAAAAAACTAAAACCCAACTACGACTGAAAAGGTATAAACAAGACACCACAGACAGACAAATTAAAAATCCGGAGTCACACGTGTTAGGGCGGCATAAATCGAACAGATTACGTGTGACTCCGGATTTTTAATTTGTCTGTCTGTGGTGTCTTGTTTATACCTTTTCAGTCGTAGTTGGGTTTTAGTTTTTATTACTTTTTTTTTTTTTAATTATTTTGGGGTTATAATATATATATTTTTGAAATTTGCTCATTGAGCCCTTTCATTTGATACCCAACATAGTACGATTAAACAATATTTTTTTTTTAGTTCCTGACTTTATTTCCTCTAGAGGGCGCCATTTTAAATTTAATGTGACGTCACATGGCCTATAACCAGCGGACAATCAAGACGCTTCTAACTATACCTTATTTGTCAAATTGTGATGAGTGGTTTAGAAGATACAAGGGAACAGATGAACATACATACATACATACATACATACATACCGGTCAAAATCACAACCCTCCTTTTTCTTCGCCGTAGTCGGGTAAAAAAATCATAAATCTCTATTCGGTATATATATGACATATGAGGAACAGTCATAAAGTAATATTATTATTTTCTACTTTCGCTCAGGAACGAAAATTAATAAACAATCTTTGGAATTGTGTTTTTCCCTTGGTAAAGGAAAAATAGTGTCATAGATAGTTATATAATATTTTATTTATTTCTAAATTAGTAACAGTCCATTTTTGCTTGCTTGATTAGATAACGTGTCGAAAGTCCATTGTATTGTATTGCATACGGAGGGTTCCGTACCGATTAAGACCGAGCAAAAAACTAAGACAAAACACGTTTCTCGTATGTATCTCCCTTAGTTCCCCAGATATCTCCCTGTAATTTATTAACTTGATATTTTTATTATTCGTTGATATATCGGCAAGAAATAAACAATCTGTGAATTAAAGTCTATTATGGTTGATGATGGACGGTCGGTTCAGTTTGGCACCGTTCGACTACGGAACCTTAAAAAATATTGACCACAATAATTAATCCAAAGAAATTATCTGCATGGAAGAGATGTTTTACATACCATCCATCCACGAAGACGCGCTTCACTCCACTCTTCTCTCTTATTATGAGATACTGCTTTACTTCATTGCTCAGGGTTCCGTACCCAAAGGGTAAAACGGGACCCTATTACTAAGACTCCACTGTCTGTATATCTATACGCCTGTCACCAGGCTGTATCTCATGAACCGTGATAGTTATACAGTTGAAATTTTCACAGATGATATATTTCTGTTGCCGCTATAACAAAAAATACTAAAAAACACAATAAAATTAATATTTAAGGGGATACATACAAAAAACGTTTTTTTGCCGTTTTTATAGATAATGGTACCCTTCGTGCGCGAGTCCGACTCGCGCTTAGCCGGTTTTTTTTTTCTTTATGTCCTCACATTGGCATCGCAAATCGCTGCAGCAAATGTAGACTCAGCCATTCAGCCAGTCATTCCAATCTACATAATCGAAATTGCATGCCTAAATGTTAGATTAATTTATCGAACACAATCATGATGCACATTGATATCAATCAATGACGCTCGTATTGTGGTTTATCTACTACTGTTATCACCGAAAACGATTACTCATAATTATCATTATACCTAATAAAATATTAGGTACATCCTTCAGATATTTTTAAACGCCAGCAATTTATTTTATTATATTTGTTATCACGACTACTTGTATTAAACGAGATACTACTGAAGTCAGAAGTGGTTGTTTCAGAGCACAAAAAAAAAAAAAAAACATTTCAATATTATGAATGATTGAGATCGCGGTTCAAAATCATTAATATTCCTTCTTGCTCCTTCGGCAGGTGACGTGATGGGCAGGTCAAAGTGACAGTTCAACACAGAACGTTATACTCGTACATTACTATGATGAATTTCATGAAGTTTCTCTCTGAAAGACCATACGAATTTTGCTTCCTTGACAGGTATTTTCAAAGAGTTATGAAATACCTACATTTCTATGTCTACAGTTTTTTTAAAGATATTAAGAGCATCTGTTTCATTAAAAATCCGGATTTCCGACAAAAGGTAGCAACTTTTTAATTAAAAAAAAAGAACATCTCACTTCCATTACACTTATTGGTACATTAAACTCAAAAGTCTCCCTGAAGACTGCGCTCGCGCGGTTGGCGAGGGGAACCGTTCAAAAATAGAATCTTCATGGATTCCTATGCTTGCATATTGCCATGGTGCTTGAACGTTAGCACGCGCCAAAGCTAAGCCGTTGTTATTAAGTACGAGTGCTTACGTCTGCATTTTTTTATTTATTGACAGGCGTTTTCAAGACCGACTCTTGAAATTCAATTTTCTTTTTCATTGACCAGGCCTACCACCACGGCTTACAGCAGTATTATTTTAATATTACTTCAGTGTAGGAAAGAGATAAAGCTCTACAGGACGTATAGCTCCATCTCTTTCCCCCACTGAAGTAAGATTAAATTAATACTGCTGTAAGCGGTGGTGGTAGGTGGTAGGTGATTAAGATTATGATGCTTTTTTTAAATTTAATAAGTCTTGTTATGGAATGGTCTTGAAAGGTGAGGTTGGCAATAACTTAAACTTAGGTATTAATTTACCTATATATTTTTTTAATTTAATTATTATTAACTTTTAATTGATAATTTAAATCTAGTTTATAAGTGGGTAACTTCTACATTTTTACATCCAATTTTTTTAATATTTCTTAGTATTTTTATCTAATATAATTTATAAGATAATAGAAAAAAAAATAACAATTTCATGTTTTTTATTTTCTCCGTTCTTTATAGTTCTGCTCCTTTCCTCCTTTTCTCCGTTCATCCGCATAAAAAAATTGTAATTTTATACCATTTTTTTATGAGGAAGATCTTATGTCTAATAGAATCTTCTTTCATGTAGGAATAGTAGATACCTACCTATATTAATAAAAATATATAATCAAGTTGGAATCGTACATGAATAAAGGCTATAAAAAGTATCAATCTGAGGAGCAAAGCGTTTAACTTCTGACAGATTTATAGTCCACCGCTTTGAGACGCTGTAGATAGTAAATTATGTGTCCTTATTACTACGGTTGATTAAATAGAAAGGGGACTCATTATTTATCATTCATCAACTGTTTTTTTTTTTAAACAGAGAAGGGATAAATTAAAAGTCAAGAAAATTATTTGAGAAAATACTAAATTCAGAAAGAGTTTATCATTCCAGTGTACCTAGTGTTACATGTGAAACTGTATTCTGCTTTATTATATTGATAGAAAGCAGACCGAGTATTAAAAGGTGATCAAGAACAAGAACAGAGTCTTACCTATTTATTTATTTAACCTTTTATGTACACACATATATGTGACATGAGGAGCTCGTGGCTAAGTAATAACAGCCGCACGGGTCGATCCATCAGGTTAAGCTACGCTTGCCGGGGTTGGTCCGTGGATGGGTGACCATCTTTACATACCGAGACTGCTCCGTGACTCGGAAAGCACGTTAAGCCTTTGGTCCCGGCTGTCATTTGTGGATCTTTGACAGTCGTTACGGGTCGTCAGAAGCTCGAAAGTCTGACAACCAGTCTTACCAAGTGGTATCGTATTATCCAGTTTCTGGGTTGTGGAGGTCAGATATGCAATCTGTTAACTTATTATCAAAGTAATTGTGATCGGTTTTCCTTAAACACAAGAAAACAATTTAATAAGTTCAAATAAAATAAGAAGGTAAGATCCATTTCATTCGGCATTCAGAAACTGTTCGTAAAAATTACTCAAAGTATAAAAGTCCAGAAGATTAAAAAATCAGGGCAATCTATTGCTTAATATTAGCGTACTAGCTGCGCTCCGCGGTTTCACCCGCGTAAGTCTCGATCCCGTGGGGATATCGGGATAAAAAGTATCCTATGTGTTAATCCAGGTTATACATACTATCTGTTTGCCAAAGGAGAATGCCAGGGCTTCCCACAAGACTCGGGCAGAACCGACAAAGATGAACTATATTTCATAAAAAAGGAAAATAAATATAGAATTTGATAGTAGGTATAATTAGTTTTCTACTAGAAGCACACCAATAAAAGATATAGTTTTTTTTTAAGTTGACCACTTGACTCTTTTGATATTAACGATATCATGAAATAAATTATTAAATGAATGACTTTTAGCATATTATTCTCAGTGTCAACCGCCAGTCGCAACCGATAGTCGTAAATGGTAGAAAAATCGGAGTCCAGTAACATAGCATTATACAAACACAAAACTCAAAAAAATACGGAAATACTTCGTTACTCGTGACACCACGCGGGAGAAGTCAAACTTTTTTGAAAATGACAAATGCCAGTTAAAGTTTTACATCAAGTGCTGCCAGCACTATAATTACTTTACTAAGAATAAACTAATCTAAACGGAATCGATAATCGAATTAAAAATATTTTTAATTATTACATTACTAAAAAATATAATAAACTTATTCAAAAATATAACTAAACGCAATTTATTAATATGTCGGAGTTGGTTGTCAAATACAATTGTGGGTAGTCAACATAAATTGTTATGGTTTGTTTTTCTTATTATTTAAGTGATTTTTAGTATCAATTATGGTCCAATAAATCGAAACATAATTAATTAGAATACTTGGTGTACGCACTAATTGATTTTTGGCAACTTAATTCGATAATTGTAACCGTAATTCTGTTCAAATCAATTGATGGCATGTTTCTTTATTTTGAAAACTATTTACTTTGTGAATTCGCCATTATTTATTTACGACAATTATTCTTGTATTATTTGATAGCTTTGTAATGTAAATCTTATTAGATTTAGCACATTTTAGTGTTTTGTATCAAGTAAACACGATGACGTACTTCCGTGCGCCATCGGACAGAGTTGTCGTGGAGGGATTGCAAGGTGGGGACATCGTCCTATAAAAGAGCGTGCACTCCGTTTGCAAATCAGTCGGTCTTCGGATTCGACTCATTATAGAGCTCCCCTGCTCCCGACAAAACTGTCGGTTTACCTGGTACAGCGCTGCTGTATATTGACATAGCTGTATAGGTTTGCTTATAGCGAGCGATACACTTTGTTGGGTGGCTTGGCCACTGTACGAACTGTGGCCCTAGTGGTCTGTTCGTTTTTATTGTGTACCTACTGTGTACCTACTGTGTACCTACTGTGTACCTACTGTGTACCTACTGTGTACCTACTGTGTACCTACTGTGTACCTACTGTGTACCTACTGTGTACTACCATCACTACTTTTTACTGTTTATATTGTGTATTGTGTGTGTATCGACTGTAAATAAACTCTGTAATTCTGTATACAGTCTTGTTTTTCCCTATAAAATGGGAACTCCAAACCCTGACGATATACCGCTCGGCACTCCTGATCCTACATCAGAAGTGGGATTAGGTTTAGCCCAGAAATCGGAAGGTGTTGGTGATCCATGGCGAGTAATGTTAGAGCTTCAGAACCATAATATGGCTCAGTTAATCGAAGCGATTAAGACGCAATCCGCTCCGTCTACTGTAATTCGCTTGCCCGATTTTGACCCAGACCTACCTGATTCCAATGCTCAATCTTGGAGTACAACAGTCGATATTTGCTTATCGGAAAAACCTCTTCAAGGTGGCTCTCTTATTATTGCTCTCACTAAAGCTTTAAAAGGCACTGCTAACGCATGGCTTTCCCAAGTATCATATGCAGGCATGACCTGGACAGACTTTAAGAGTCTCTTCCTCTCTCGTTATGACGTTTCGGAAACAGTTGCCGCTACCCTCATTAACCTTCATAATAGCCAACCGAAAGAAGGCGAATCTTTAGCCGCATATGCCAGTCGACAGGTCACTTCGCTGACATCTAAATGGAACAGCCTGAGCGTCGAACAAATTGCTGTTTCTACTGTTCTGGCCCATGTCTCTAAATTTGATTCCCGTGCTCATCGACTAGCATTTACTACCGAAGTACCCACTAGGCATAAACTTCAGCAAGAATTGAGTGTCTTGTCCCATCTTAAGAGAAAGTCTCAAAATTCCTCTGACCAGCACGATTCTTCTTAACTACTAGTAAACAGACTTTTAAGTGGACTAATGAACATGAGACAATTAGACAAAGTAATTTCAATTCATACTAATGAACCAGTTTTAATGATTTATAACCCTGAATATCCCATTGAATTACACACTGACGCCAGTGCTGATGGTCACGGTGCCATTATTTTTCAAAAGGTTGAAAAAAAAATTGCATGTTGTAGAATATTATAGTAAAAGAACGACTGCAACTGAAAGTAAATATCATTCCTATGAATTGGAAACTTTGGCTGTTGTTAACGCAGTTAAGCATTTTCACCATTATCTGCAAGGACATAAATTTACCGTTGTAACTGACTGCAATTCCCTTAAAGCTTTGCGCAGTAAGGCTGATCTAGCTCCCCGAGTACATAGATGGTGGGCTTTCCTGCAGGCTTATGATTTTGACATTATGTATAGAGAAGGTAGATATATGAACCACGTAGACTTTCTTTCAAGAAACCCCCTTCCACAATCAATCAACAAAGCAGAACAAAAACGCGTTGATATTACAACTCGGTCTAATAGTTGGCTTTTAGCTGAACAACAACGTGATTGTGAAATTTTAGCAATCGTTTCCAATCTAAAAAATAACTCTCTACCCTCTGATGTTGCACAAAGTTATGAATTACGATCGGGAACTTTGTACCGTAAAATACAACGCAATGGACAAACTCGTTGTTTACCTATTGTCCCAAGAGCTTTTAGATGGTCTGTTATAAACCATATCCATGAAGCTATCATGCATTTAGGTTGGGATAAAACTCTTGAAAAAGTTTATGAGCATTACTGGTTTGATAAAATGGCTAGATATGTTAGGAAATTTGTAGATAACTGTATCACGTGTAATCTAAATCTAACTCGGGTAAAATTCAAGCCGAGTTACACCCTATACCTAAAGTCAGTATACCCTGGCACACAGTGCATGTAGATGTTACAGGAAAACTTAGTGGAAAGAGTGATCTTAAGGAATACATCATTGTTATAATTGATTCTTTTACAAAGTATGTTTTACTGTACCATACCACCCAAATTGATGCATCAAGTTGCATTAAAGCTCTTAAGTCTAGTGTCTCTTTATTTGGAGCGCCCTCTCGGGTTATAGCTGACCAAGGTCGTTGTTTTGCTAGCAAAAACTTTAAAGATTTTTGTGATTCCCATAATATTGCTTTGCATTTAATAGCTACCGGTGCAAGTAGGGCTAACGGTCAGGTTGAACGCATAATGAGAACATTAAAAAGTATGCTTACCGCCGTTGAAACCAGTGAGCGATCATGGCAAGATGCCATTGAAGACGTTCAAATTGCTCTTAATTGCACAATTAATCGGGTTACTAAAGCTAATCCTTTAGACTTATTGATTGGACGAGTTGCTAGACCTTTAGGTTTGGTGACTGTTGATAGTGAGGAGATAGAAGTAAATCTGTCTCGTGGAAGAGAGCAAGCAGCCCTAGGTATAACTAAAAGCGCCGAATATGATAAAAATCAGATATGATAAGACTAAAGCTATTTTGAAAAAGTTTCAAGTTGGAGACTTTGTACCTACTTATTGCTAATGAGGAACGAAACCAAACTAAATTAGATCCTAAATTTAAAGGTCCCTATAAAGTTTTAGAACTGTTAGATGGTGATAGATATTTGTTAAAATCTTTAAGTAACAATAGAACTTTCAAATATGCCCATGATCGTGTACGAAAAATGCCTGAATGTCCAGTCACTGTTAGTGATGATGTCAATGTTGACACTGATGATGATGATAATAATTCATCTGCTACTGACATATTATAGCTGAATTGGCAAGATTGTTTATCTTGACGCTTGATTGGATGTCTATGTTGACTCCTGGATTTGGATGTTGAACTTGACGCTTATGCGGGTTGTCTATGTTGACGCCTATGCGGGTTGTCTATTCGACTACAAATTACTTGTCGAATCCCATGGTGTGATTTCGGCTGGGAGACTATGTCTCTACTTTAGTTGAGCTATGTATTGTCTGTAACAGTATGGTTATTTTGAATGGTTGCGATGCAACTGCTATTGTTATTGATTTAATTTGGACTAATTCAGGATTTTTCTTTACAACCTACCATTTGTTAGGCTTTTGTTTGTCAGAAAGGCCGATCGATATTCACAAAAAAAAATATTTTGTTTTCAGAATCACACGAGGTCGTGTAGAACGTCAGTTCTGGCCGTGTCGGAGTTGGTTGTCAAATACAATTGTGGGTAGTCAACATAAATTGTTATGGTTTGTTTTTCTTATTATTTAAGTGATTTTTAGTATCAATTATGGTCCAATAAATCGAAACATAATTAATTAGAATACTTGGTGTACGCACTAATTGATTTTTGGCAACTTATTTCGATAATTGTAACCGTAATTCTGTTCAAATCAATTGATGGCATGTTTCTTTATTTTGAAAACTATTTACTTTGTGAATTCGCCATTATTTATTTACGACAATTATTCTTGTATTATTTGATAGCTTTGTAATGTAAATCTTATTAGATTTAGCACATTTTAGTGTTTTGTATCAAGTAAACACGATGACGTACTTCCGTGCGCCATCGGACAGAGTTGTCGTGGAGGGATTGCAAGGTGGGGACATCGTCCTATAAAAGAGCGTGCACTCCGTTTGCAAATCAGTCGGTCTTCGGATTCGACTCATTATAGAGCTCCCCTGCTCCCGACAAAACTGTCGGTTTACCTGGTACAGCGCTGCTGTATATTGACATAGCTGTATAGGTTTGCTTATAGCGAGCGATACACTTTGTTGGGTGGCTTGGCCACTGTACGAACTGTGGCCCTAGTGGTCTGTTCGTTTTTATTGTGTACCTACTGTGTACCTACTGTGTACCTACTGTGTACCTACTGTGTACCTACTGTGTACCTACTGTGTACCTACTGTGTACCTACTGTGTACCTACTGTGTACCTACTGTGTACCTACTGTGTACCTACTGTGTACCTACTGTGTACCTACTGTGTACCTACTGTGTACCTACTGTGTACTACCATCACTACTTTTTACTGTTTATATTGTGTATTGTGTGTGTATCGACTGTAAATAAACTCTGTAATTCTGTATACAGTCTTGTTTTTCCCTATAAAATGGGAACTCCAAACCCTGACGATATACCGCTCGGCACTCCTGATCCTACAAATATAATTACGAGTAACGATTATGTAAGTAATAAATTCACTTACGTATCTTCATATTGATATTATTGCAATCGATTCGAAAGTGCAATTTCGTATCGATATCGTTTTATTTTGGTATTGGCAACATTTCTAGTTCAAATTGTAGCTATGAAATGTGTTGTTAAATTGAATAACTATTTAAAATGACTTTTCAACGGTGTGGTTCTACAGATTTTATTTATATTGTATAATTCTTACTGTTTTTTATTATGAATTATCATTATTATAGAAATTCTGTCGAAGGCGCCATACAATTCGAGCCGATTCTTGGCATTGTCCTTTCATCCAAATCCATTCAGCCGTTTTTGCGTGATTGAGTAACGAACATCCAAACACACAAACACAAACTTTCAAAAGTAGGATTCAATAATAATTGCTTAATAGCTCTAGAAACCTTGGGTATCGGAAGTAACTTAACACAACAACAGTATGTTCAAGTTATTAACTTACTTGTAATTGTGGGAGAATCGTCACGAGTTTGTGAACTAACTTTGTTCGCAAATAAAGTTGTGGACTTTGTTGGTCACAGCTAGCTCGTCAAGACTCCTCACACCACCACCACCACGCATCACCTTTTTACGTATTTTTCAGTTCTTTTCTTCTTGTCACATCTCATCATCTGCCTAGCCTTTTCCCAACTATGTTGGGGTCGGCTTCCAGTCTAACCGGATGCAGCTGAATACCAGTATTTTACATGGAGCGACTGCCTGTCTGACCTCCACAACCCAGTAACCGGGTAATACGAAACCCCTTGCTAAGACTGGTTGTCAGACTTTCGGGATTTTGACGACCCGTAACGACTGTCAAAGATCCACAAATGACAGCCGGGACCAACGACTTAACGTGTTTTGCGAGGCACGGAGGAGCCGCGGTATGTAAAGATCACCCATTCACGGACCAGCCCGGGCAAGCGTAGCTGAACCTGATGGATCGACTCGTGCAGCGGTTATTACTTAGCCACGAGCTTCTCTAAAGCTACTGGGCTGATGTATTCTGTAAAAATGTCACCGTTAAAACTTAGGTGAAGTGATCTTGAATAAATTGAGCTATCTATATTTGTCAATCCCTAGCATTATGTGGAATGACAGCTCATTTCAATTTTTACAGAATACGTCGGCTGTTCATTTTTTATATGTTTGTTACGTGATTACTCCGTTAATTATGAATCGATTTTGATGATTCTTTTTTGTTTGGTAGGTCATGTTTTAGAGGTGGTGCCACATAAATTTTATTAACTTTGCTTGCGTAGTTGTTGAGTTAGTTTCAATATTACGTATTTTTCCCACTTAGTCTGTATGGACTATGTTTTAAGTTACTCCGTCACTGTTATTTACATAGCAGGTAGTGGAATTCAAATTTGTGTGGGTAAAAACAAATTACAAAAAAAAAACAACCGACTTCCAAAAAAAAAAACTTCTGAAAAATAACTGTAATTTCGGAATTCGATGGTAAAAAACGAAAATTGAAAACCAAAGCCACCGACTTCCGAAATGAAAGTAATTTTTTAGTTTTCAGTGTTTTTTTGGAATTCGGTTGTTTTTTTTGTACATTTTTTTTTCTTTTGACAATAATTCTTATCATTAATTTAACGATTTATGCTTATTTTCATTAGATTTTCCTTATTCACAAGAACCAAACAATAAACCATCTTTAATCATAACAATAGTTCCATTTTCCTTTACTTTATGAAACAAAGATATTGTGTTGCGGTATCGTTCATAATTTGAGTTAATTTCACACCATAGACAGCCACGTGGCCCTTTCCCATCGATTATTTTAATGTATGTTCCTTCGGTTTGTTTGCACTTCTTGGTATTGTTTCTGTGTGTAATTAAACACATTTCCTGCCTCACCTACCTATTTATTTATTTTTAGCGCCAATAGTTCAATGGTGAAGACATGAACTCACAACCTCCCTTGGTAGTGTGTTCGATCGCCAACCGATGAACTTATGTGAATCCAAAAATGAGGTGTATTTTTTCAAAAAATTTATGAATCTCCTTAACTTACTTTAACAATTTGGACCAAAAAGTTTATTTTACATTTAGTAAGAAATAATATTTTAATAACAAATAATTGTGCGGGATTCTGAAATTCCTGAAGTCATAACTTCAAATGTCACCAATTAAAAAGGTACCTAAAGACAATTAAAAATAAATAGTTATCAACACTGGAATCCATAATCTTTTCACTAACACTTTTTCTACTTAAATCTCCGATACAATTTCCTGTAATATAATTACAGATACCCATTTCAAATTCAATCTTATGTGGCACTCTATAAAACTCAATTTGAATTTTCGCCAAAATGTGTGCATACCTAATGCAAAGAAAGAAAGAAGTTCTGCGGGTCAAAATTGGACTTTGAAGTTTAGATGTTAAGATTGATTTTGCAGTGTAGGTTTGGTGGTTGTTATGAACCGACGTGGGTGTTTAATGGCGAGGAGTGAGGCTTGGAGACAGCTGTCGTTCCCTCGGGCACCACTAAGGGTTTTGTTTACAGCACACTCTAATGACAAAGATCTCCGCGGTACCTACTGAAATGCTTTACTCTGAATATTTACTCACACCGGATTTGTGATGGGTACTTCGTGTTGTGTTCAAGAACGTTATGGGAAAAAAAACTAATAATCACGGAGCAAAATTGTACAGTTCAGCAGTCAATTATTTGTTGATTCCTTGATACGAATTTGTACAGTCACGGGCATAAAAACAGTACACGTAGGTAAGCCAGATTCGAAAGCAATTTTCTCCTAAAGTAGGTACTGATAGAAATATTTATTTATTTATTAAAACTTTATGCACAAGTAAATATGATGTTACGAAAATAGTATTTTTGAAACCATACTTTTAGGTATGAAATATGTCATCGCTTTTGAATTTTGCATCAGAGAAAGGTATTATTAAAAAAACATTTTTTTTCTTTACTCCTAATTATTACCACATAAATAGACTCTCAGTATGATACTTAAAATCACCCTCACGGATCGGACAGGACATTGTAGATCTTTTTACATCTATAATATACACAATTATTATAAACTAGCTTCCGCCCGCGGCTTCACCCGCGTGGTATGTCAATAAAACTTAGCCTATGTCCTTTCTCAGGCTCTAGAATATCTGTGTACCAAATTTCATTTAAATCGGTTCAGTAGTTTTGGCGTGAAAGCGCGACAGACAGAGTTACTTTCGCATTTATAATAATTACTAGCTTCAGCCCGCGGCTTCGCCCGCGTAGTATGTCGATAAAAAGTAGCCTATATCCTTTCTCAGGATCTAGACTATCTGTGTACCAAATTTCATTTAAATCGGTTCAGTAGTTTTGGCGTGAAAGCGCGACAGACAGACAGAAAGACAGAGTTACTTTCGCATTTATAATATTTCTTGGTATTGTTTCTGTAGTAAGGATTAAAGTCGCTTTTTCTGTTTGTTTATATGTCTGCGTTGTTCTTTTAAACCACGCAACAGATTATGATGAGGTTTTCACCATAGTATATAGAACTTGTTCCGGAAAGTTTATGTGTATAATAAGTTAGTATTAAAGTAACATATGAGAAACCTCGATGTTGTCGGGAGCGGGTCGCTAGTGTTGTATAAAACATAATTAAGTTTTTAAGGTTCCGTACCCAAAGAGTAAAACGGGACCCTATTACTAAGGCTCCGCTGTCTATCTGTCTGTCTGTCCGTCCATCCGTCCGTCTGTCATCAGGCTGTATCTCATGAACCGTGGTGACAGTTGAAATTTTCACAGATGATGTATTTCTGTTGCTGCTATAACAAAAAATACTAAAAACAAAAATAAAATAAATATTTAAGGATGCTCCCATACCCATCACATCCCAAACGTGATTTTTTTGCCGTTTTTTTAGATAATTGTACGGAAACCTTCGTGCGCCAGTCTGATTCGCACTTGGACGGGTTTTCTTTTTAAGCCTGAAGCATTTTGTTGTAGGTTCCTAGTTGTTAAATAATGACTGAAGGGCGTTATACTAACAGCCCCTTCAAAAACTTGGTATTATAATTATGTCCATACTGACACACTCGTCAATATTTCACATCGACCTTGGCCCTTATGTCCGTCATTTACAATGGTCAAGGCTTCATGAATATCAATCGAACAAATCGTTTGAACTACAATTTTTCAAGCACAATATATTTGTAAAGACTTCCTAGAAAAATCAATCTGCCTAGCCTTTTCCAAACGATGTTGGGGTTTGCTTCCAGTCTAACTGTATGTAGCTGTATACCAGTATTGTACATGGAGCGACTGCTTATCTAACCTCCACAACCCAGTTACTGGGTATAATGATACCCCTTGGTGTGACTGGTTCTGGCTACCCGTAATTACTGTGAAGGATTACGAATGCCGGTCGGAAGCAACGGCTTAAGGGCACTACAAAAATACAAAAATACTGCAGCATTAATTTTGAAACAAATATATGTTAAAGTTGAGGATTGATGCAAGGTCCTATATTTGACGAAAACACGATTACATCAAATTTTCTCTATAGAAAAAAAAAACAAAGTTACCTCTAAATCGCTGGTATTCAAAAAATACTTCAAATTAGATCATTAAACTTTGCATAATAACTGAAGTAACTATAAAGTAGGTCTTGTTTTTTTTTTAATTTTTATTTACCATTATAATCACCGTAAAAGGCAATTACCTAAACTATTCGAGACTGGAGAGCCGCCAGCACCCACTCCGTCTCGCTCTCACTTAGGCCGCCAGTAGTGAGCGAGATAAAATTTGAGGTAGGGTAGGCTCGTGCTTTCCGAGACACGGAAAGCACGGTCTCGATATGTGAGAAGATCCCATCTACTAAACGACCGCGGCAAGCGTAGCTTAAACTTCGACCCGTGAAGCTTTTATTATGTCATGAGGCCCAAATTCAAATTCCTAGAAATTAAATACCTACCAATCTTTTGTATTCAATTTCCAGTCGTTTTTGACTATAGGTTGTTATGACGTCACCCCCAATTTAGGGCGAACACGTGACGGTATGGTTTTGAGGGGTAAACTCCTTTGAACAGCTGATTGAATTTAGTTTGTGTGTGTAGGGAGGTTTAATACCGCAAAACTTTGACAAATCTGTTTGTTGTATAGCAAGCCGGACTCTACCAAGCCTTGACCGAGTTACTAAATAAATACACAACACAAAGCAAATGAAATCAACTAAATAATATAAGGAAGGAATGGTGTGTGTGGGGTTCTGGGCCTTATAGGAAGTACCTCTCGGATCAGAACCCAAGAACCGTTTCAGCTCCTACGACGTATTAATGCCACCATTTTTCCAGTGTTAGTGAGAGACGGAGCTATACAAGACCGTTAGCACCCTTCCTTTTTTTGCAGTGGAATAATGATGGCATTAATACTTCATAGTCAGCCCCCAGTCCCCTTTTTAAGGCCAGCTCGATAGTGGAATAAAACAAAAGAGGGGTATATACTCGTCACTAGCTTATCTTTAACAGTCGTTACGGGTCGTCAGAAGCCCGAAAGTCTGACAACCAGTCTTACCCAGATCATTATCTCGGTATATCATATCAACCTATTGGTTGTGGAGGTCAGATAGGCAGTCGCTCTATTTAAAATACTGGATATTCAGCTGCATCCGGTAAGACTGGAGGCTGACCCCAATATAGTTGGGAAAAGGCTAGGCAGATGATGATTTGTCACTACCTAGTGAATCCAACCAGCTAAGGGCAGGAATGACTTGCGGGTTAGTCCGAAAGGGATACCGGGACCTTGGCAACAGGCAACTGAAGGAACACGGGTGGGTTTTAGTCAGTAAAAGTCTGACACGCCCTTCCGCTCCACCCAGAGCGGGAGAAGTCATTGGATGATTTCCCACCCTCAAAAAAAAAAAAAAAAAAGGGCAGGAATGACGGTCCACAAGTCCACTATGAATGAAAGTATTGCTTTTAAAAAATTAACCAGCTTCACAGTTTAGTAACGCAGTTGTTAAGGCCTTTGCCATCTTTCAATAATACATGCTAATAATACAAGAATTATTTTACAAAATAACTACAGGTACACGGTTGGTTGAGCATTGCATCCTAGTTAGATTATGAAAACCTGTGTTAGCGAGGACAAAGTAGTTTTCTTTTTAAAAGTTATACAAGAACACAAATCCCTTTTTACCTAAAACATTAGAAAATAATGCAAGATTCACAAATTGAACAGAGAATTGACAAATCACCAATAACAGACGGAAACCCGTTCAGTATTGTGAGAAATACAGAAAGTTTAAAAAGCAACTAGAGAAAATATAATGCAGAAAATTACAGACACCATCTCATGTCATCATAAAAGGGACCTTTAAAATAAAACTATTAAAAGTACATTCCTTTTCATAAAATTATAATATGCAATTCAACCTTATAACGGCAGAAACCTCTTTTCTAATAATCTACCTATGAATTTATTCATCGTAATAATAATTGCCGATTATCCATTTAACTTGAACATTTCAATTACTTTACTACTACCTATTTACATTTTATCAAGTCCATAAAATTCTTATTCAACTGGTCAAAATGTAATTACTTATTCATTACATCATTAATGGCTGCTACCCACACTTCTCAAAACTTCAGACCTCATCACATAAACTAAACAGTTCTATACAAAACAAGTCCATAAGCTAAATAATGAGATACTACTAACTTACCCCATTCAAAAATTAAACTAAATTCATTCAACATTATACCGGCTTGTATTTACAAAGTTCAGTTTCTTGTTCAACAAATTGTTTGTTGGTTAAGCAAATATAAATATTTCGCTTGTTAAAAGATACTGAAACTTTCATTTGTTTAACTAAACTTGGTAATTTGAGCTCTAAACCAAAACAATAAGGTAAACACGGCAGGTGAGTCCAATAATATTAATATGCATCTTTATTTTCAACTATCTCTCTAAAGAATAGAGGATCTATTACTCAAACGACATGTTACCAAGGTCGTTTTAATAATCATTTTTGTATTTATTTAACGCTTATGTACGTAAAGCTTCTTCAGGATTTACTCAATACCGGATCTAATTTGAATAATCGTTTCAGCTCCAGAAACGTTTTTATAAACGTAAAGGTTACGACTATAAATAATAATTATTATTCTGATCAGTTGAGGATACCAAATAAATTATAATAATACATAATTCATTATGCCGTGATTTCTTTCCGTGCTGGCCGCCCGCAAAAGCACACGCCCTAGCTGAAGAAAGCTCTGTAGGGCGGGCGACTTCCTCGATTGCAGCGCCTCCAGCGGCAGGCGGCGGGAACTAAAAACCGAGCGGCGATTGGCCACTTTGCGTGACGTCACGCTGTTTCCAACCAATAGGGGGAAACGCGCTCTTGCTCGGCCGCAGTTCTCGTCGCCGCGCCTTCGTATGAGCCGTGTGTCGCTGCCGGTCTCCCCCCGCACCCCGCGACGAGCCGTCTCACCCGCATTCTAGTTGTGGGTGTCGCGCCGTGCAGTCCTCGCGTGTGCCGCTCTACTTAGTGCGCCGTTTGTGAGTGCTTTATATCCCGCACGAGTGTCAGTGTGACGGAGGATCCCGTGCCACCCCGCGGAGGATGTTAACAGCGCACGGTGAGTGATGTCGGCGAGTCGACGGTCGCTTATCTCGCTGCGGCGCCACGTGAACGCGCTCTATTTATAAAATGTAAACACGCAGCTAATTTGATTTGAGACTATATTGCGGTATTGCTACTTAAAAGCGAGAGTACGCGTCCGGAGCGCGCTCCACTAGCGTTCGCAAATTAACAATAAAGACTCGGCGCGCGATGGTCGAGATTGCCGAGTTCCTGTAAGACGGACGTGCGAGTGACGTGTTGATGTCGATGATTTTAAAAATTGAGTGTCTAGACCCTGACGTGAACATTCAAAAAGTGGATATTCGTCTGTTAACCTTGGATTGGTTCAGGGCTGGCGATAGCACGATAACGTGACCTTGGAGCGGAGTCTCGCGAACGCCGGCCGGCGCTGGAAGCGCGCGAGCTCACGGAAAATGTCCAGACAAACAACGATAATGGTGTCGCAAACACAATGATAATTCTGTTAATGTGAGAGATTCGTGCAGGAAACACAATGAGAAAATATGTTTAATATGCACAGTCAACTGAAACATTAAGACTGAATTTAAATACGCTGATCTCATTGTAAAGACAAATATGCAAATTGAACGAGCGAAACAACAAATTAACAAATGACATTGATTGCCGTCATCGAGACTGATAAAGCAAAGAAGATCAAGCTAGTAATTTGGATGCGTTTCAATTAACGACGTGTAAGACTGTTTAAGTGACTAATGAAACGGTCCAATGATTAATTCAAATGAACATGAATCTGCTTAAGTTAACTGGAGGTACCCAAGAAATTGTCGTAAAGTATTTAATTATCTGCCTCAACAGACAACATGCTACAAGTGTTCCCTTTTCTAAATGGCTGTAATTTCTACAACACGGTTTTCCCTTATAGCTGTTGCATTTTTTTTATAATGGCAGTCGAGTCGAGTCTGTCCGGTTGAGATACCTCGATACGGTCAGGTTCGAGGCGTTGGTCCCACGCCTCGTTCCACATACTCAATTCTTTCGATTTGCAATCGTATGGTCAGTGGGCCTGCCTGACACCGATCAAGTGATTTATGTCTCCACTAAGACGATTAAGTTCAACAACCGAAATGTCAACTTCTATAATCGTTTGAGAACTTCTAATAGGAAACTTATATGAATCGGATGGCAAATAATTAAATACGCAAGAAATGTTTTAAACAAAACTTGTCCAAATGTTTACCAAAACCTCACCGTGCTACTACTACATCAAGGTCATAACACGTATAATCTGAAAAAACTGGTAGCAAAAACGAAACTTAACAAAAATTAAGAAGATTTGGGATTCTCATTCGCACTTACGCACATTCGAATGTTGAAAGAGTAGTTGCCATATGTACTATATGTTCGTATTCTGTCTAGCGTATAAGAACTGCGTACATGTGCGAGTAGGACGAAGATAATTCGCAGCGAGTGAGCGAACCGGCCATGCGAGATGCTCAGCCGTATCATAAATATTAATCAGGCGCTGGTGTCAACAGCCACCGCGTAACGTGACACCGCCACGATCCGCTGCTAGCCTGGTACTTGAAGTAGTGGCCAGACACTGTACTCCAGACAAACATGACAATTGAACGTAGGACTTATGACAAGGCTACTCATAGAATGGAAACAACAGTAAGGACAAGAAATTAAAATATTACGCAGTTTTTAACAAAACACGAAGAAAGACGTATTTTGCATCAGATTTTAAATGCTTCACAAGATAGCACAGATCAAACATTTGTTTTCTCTTAACTGGCTCTTTCTGCTGCAAACAGACTTGTGGAATAGTGATAATGTTATCGTTTGCACATCCGTTTGTGCTTACGCATTCAGCCATGACCTGCCCTACAACTCTCAGACCCAACTTGTGAATGCACTACAGTTTTATGTTAATTTTCTCTAAGAATTTAAACAGTTGTTTATTTAACAAGCAACTCTAATGACTTAAAATGTATGTTTTAATAACTTCAATAATTGATAAATGGATCTGATTGAAGTTAAAAATATTTCTCATAACCCTATTTGACACTACACTTACACTCTTGCTACCGTTTGATGGTTTACTTAGATGATATTTTGAATTTCTGTTATTGATTGATTAACTGCGAAAGTATTTGATGCTGTTTTGATATCTGACCTTTTCGAATATTTTACCACAAATTCTTTTAAGAATGAGTTGTCCTCTGATAAAATCAACGTTACAATGTATCGGAAGTCTTGGGTGTCGTCGTCGGTTCTTCGCACTATCGACCTTCATATTTGACATTATACATAAATCCACGAACAGGTTTCACTTATGTACGTACGTAGAAATAAAAACAAGTATTAGGCACTAATTTATGTGTTTTGAACACAAATTAACTATGAACACAGTGTGCGTTCAGTTAATAGTAAATTCTATATTAAAAAGATAATGAAACTGGTCATTTAATAAAATAATAAATGATAATAAGAGTTGCCGCTTCGTTTAATAAAATATTACCTGTATGAACAATTGCTTATTTATTAGCTCTATTTTGTATTATATGATTGCAAGTCAAAGACAGACCTAAATACAAAAAAAAACTCCTTTTGACTCTTATATTAAGCGTCCACTTTCGTCACAAACATGCACTTAAATAGGAAAATACATTGTTCAATGATGCACTTACGATTAAAATTGTATCAATAACATTATTAATTATTATATACCTATCACTTGCTCTAGATGTTATTATTATTATGACGACAGCATTACACCAAGTACCGACGTTCAAATAATGGACGACGATGTCGAGCTATGTCTCGAGAGTTGTTTTGTATAAGTAGATGTGTACTTAAAATGTAATTAAAAACAAGTTACCACTACGACAGCTCGGCTTAGGGATAATAAAGATTTAATTGCACAGGTGCTGAATAGAATAAAATGAGTGAAATTATTCAAAATAAAACAGAAAGAGAGCCCTCCACTGGCAGGAGATCGCAGTGAGCCAAGATGATTATCTTCGCAGACATTTCACACGAATGAAGACTTTATCGGAAGACGGATTACAAAAGTTTGAGCGGTAATCGAATAATTTTTAGCTAATTAATCTGAAATCTTCGTTCACAATTTTATTAATAAATAAAAAATCTCCAAAATAAAACCAATCAATCAAATGACATAGAAAACTCAGATATACCTAGTTAGTTTTTTCGTAGAGGTACAAGTAAAATATTTAAAAAAGCGGTTTTAAAAGGATTAAATTCCAAAGAATTTTTATCATGCAAAAGTATGAGAAGTGAGGAGATACAAGTAAACGGGTGGAGCTACTCCGACGCGAGATCAAGACGCGCCGGTCGCTTTTTGCTCGACAACGATGCGTGTGAGCACATCTGCAAAGTTTTTGCTCCTGTATGTGTGTATACGAACACGTTTTTTGCTAATGTGCGGGTATGCGCCAGCGGTCCGCTTGTGGGTTCCCGACGTGCGTGTTCAACTGTCTTTTTTGTTTTTTCTTCATTAATATTGTTCATTTTATTACTGAACTCTACTACTGAGTAAATAAGAAAATATTCCTTTTATTCTTTGTTTTTAACATTATCAATATCGTTAGCGTTAACAACAGCATTGTCTGTTCATATTACGTTCATAATACTATCACCTGTCACTGCTGAAAAGAAATTATTTTCTGAAAACCATACCTGCATATGAGTGCATATACTTGTAATAAAATTGGTATACGAATGTCACCTTATGACCTTACATAAAAAGATAATTTAGAATGACAGAGGAATCCATGTGTATAACCGATTAACCATGATTGCTATATGTATATATGTACCAAAGCCTCATATTTATGTGTCATATTAAGTTGACATGACTTTGAATGTACTAATTAATCAAAAGGATCAATGAAACGTTAAGGCTCTAATAAACTGATAATTTGAGACCAGACTAGGAAAAAGCATGTTAGTATTCGCCCGGCGAGGAAACACAGCCGAATGCTGTTGCTCCACATGTGACTTTATTGATAAACGTGGAAGGTTCACATTTGTTTGATGAATTCAAAAACACATGTAACGTTTATTGATCGTGACACTCGTAATAAGAGTCACGAGTTGTTGCGTAATGCGAACAATCTCGTCCACTTCATGTAGAATACTAAAGCGGATTTTTTCTTACTATTTGTTTTAGTACTGTTGATATTCCTTTGAGTATTTTTTCTGTAATTTAAAGGTTACCATTACGAGAAGTGTTAACGCCTTATATTATGGACATAAAAATAGCTGCAGTTATTCTTGACATTGAAATTACTTCATTCAAGTGCAATGCCTCTAAGCGATGAAATAAACAATTGATTAATAAAAAACTTAATAGGATTACTCAAGTGTTTACCTTTTCATCATCGCTACTATACATGTCACTTGAAGGCTTCCAATTTATCGTCATTACCAGGTATAATATTGAATGTTATAATTTCAGTTTCCCAGTACTCATTAAGTATGTTTCCTCTCAAAGGACGAAGTGGGCGTTCAGTTGGTGTACCCCAAAGATTCTCAGATTTCAATTAGTTAGGCGAAACTTGGAGAAAATTCCATGTAGGTATTCAAGTTCATTTTCGTTGAATTAAAATGTTCATTCAATATGGGAGAAATAAATCTATATACAAATATAATTATTATTATCTGTATAATAATACCTAAGAATATATGATAATACCTTCATTAATCATTCAAAAACAGATTTTATACTAAATATATCTTGGATAGCATTTTATTTATAAATAACAGGTTTTTAGTAGGGTATCATAACAAAATTCATCATAACAATTTACCTTGCAGTAAAATTATGTTTGGTTTTCCCGATGACGGGGGTCATTACATCCTATCAGTAAAAAAACAAGCCATCAATACAATAAGTCTTCCCACATCATCTTCCCAGCCCTCATTGGATACATTAACAAATGTATACATACAATACATTTTTTACTCTGTTACCAACAAATGTTGTGTCATTGGTGATAGATGCTGTGGCTTGAAACTTAAAATCTTCCACGTACAGCGTCACCCTAGAGCATTCGTTGACAGACGCGAGTCGAGTGATGGATGTGCTCTTATCACTTTTGATAACCTTCCGACGTCTTCCCCCGGTACCACGGAGATGCGATGTTTTAGCGAAAGTGCGCCTATAAATATCAAGAAACTACATTTTGGGACGGTTTTTTATATTTACGACTCTGTTTTTGAACTGGGTAGAGAGAAATAATTATATTCCTCGCCAATTCTGAAAGTATTAATTTATCCATTCTGATGTGACTTGCAATGAATATAATAACATTCAGTTTAAAAAAACAAGTTATTACAAAGTGCAACGAAGCAATGCAATAAACAGAATCTAAACAGTGTTTTTGATACTGACTGGTTTAGATATTACCGAAAGTCATATGAAATAACAAGAAGTTAGAATTAAACACCAATATAATAAAGTCAAAGTCAAATAATTTATTTCAAGTAGGCACATTAAAGGCACCTTTGAACGTCAAATACATAGAAATAGAACTGATTCTAGTTGCCCCTTCCAAAAGGTAGTTTTCGTATGGAGAAGAATGGGCAAGAAACTCCACCGTTACTCTTTAAAAAAATAGAAATATAGTAATCGAAGCATGAAAGTTTATTATAAAGACACTATAGTGTGTAATCAGCAAAGAAACATTTCCAAACCGTTGACTTGTGATAATTAATGTTATCTCAAAAAGAAAGTATGAGATGCCAATAGATATAGATAGGCACTTTGCTTTTCCCACTTCCAACAACAATATTGTGATGACACCGATAAACTTCATATTCCTAATAACACTTACTAATTTTCTTTGATCTTTGACATTTTAATCTTTACTGTTGATCTCAAAAACAACAAATGCATCTTTGTTTCAATTGTCAGTCTAGTAACAAGCCGTTATCGCGGAAGTGTTTGTACTAATAGGTAAATTTACTCTGTCAGTAGCATGATCTACTGCAGACAAAGGTCAAACGTTTAGATAACCTCGTGACTTTTCGTACGTTGCGAGTTTTTACATCTCCGTTCACGTGAAGATTCCCTTTCATTTTATTCACTGCTTCTATTAGAAATACTTCTAGCGTCATCATTGATTCCTGTTTTATTGAGCAGCAACTTTGAACTACTCATGCAATGCATGTTTTTTTATTAATTATCTTCCTGCTGTTGTGCCAATTTATTTGGCATCGGAGCAGTACGTCTTTTTCTATATATCCATTAGCCATCATTTCAGTGCTCACTTCCTTGTTTATCTGTATTTCTTTAACCATGGTATTGTTTCCACAATTGTCTTTTCAGACTTATCTTTCATTATTACATATTTCTTGTGAGCATTGGAACATTTTATTTCATCTTGCTTTCTTCAACAACTTATATCCTTAAGTTTTTGCTCCAATTCACTTCGGTAATCAGTATCAATGAACAAACCAATACTGGAAAAGGGACTTTCGAATGACCTCGCTCTGACCTTATCACAGCCCATAATTATACAAAAAAGGCGATCGGTAGAAGTGAGAGGGTATTTTTTGTTTTAAAATTAATGAGCACCCTTTATAAATTACAAATAATCTGACGTCCAAATCAATAAATACAAACTGAAATGCATTCTATAATGCAAGGTGGTTTATACTAATAGTATAGTTAGAATAAGTGACAATAAATGGTTAATGCCTTTTAAATGGTAAATAATTTTCCAAATTTATTCCAAATTATTAGTACTTACATTGTTTTGTCGGATTCTAAAATGAAAACCGGTATTTGATGCAAGTCTGACAATTTGGCAATGCAAAGTAATTAGAATTTAAATTCCATTTATGTATACGTATGCACCCGGCTAGCTACCATCGAAATTAAGATATTCTAACGAAATTGTTGATGCATATGATACATATCTACTTCAATTACAGTAGCCAAGGCAACAATCAAATCATGCATTATCTACGGAGTCTTAAACAATCCATATAGGTAGATAAAACTAAATCCAAAACTTGACACAGCCAAATCCAAAGTCATGTCAAAATTAGTAGTACATTTTAGCATTAACAAAACAATTTTATTCGCAAAACACGTTCTGTTCGAGCGGCGACAGTATCTTTGTGTCCCGTTTTCATTAGTGAACTTGTCGCGTGTTATCGCACGCCGTGGCTAATGGTTCCATATCAAATATTGACTGTTTTGCTATCGTATTACGTCATCCATCCAGTAGTTCTACACCACTTGAGTATTGGTGTCTGTCGATTTGAATAATCATAAGTGCCAATACTAAAAGGCCGCGATCTTTGATGTCTGTTAGTTCGAATAGTTCATCTGTTATTGGAGATTTTTCTTTTATGAGTACTAGACTTGATAACAGATGCTGCACTTCAGTGTTCATTAATGAATTACTAAGGTTTTCGTTTTTAGTATGGAGAACATTGGATGCGTAAGTGTATGCAGGGGGTTTCATATGTATATCTGTTATATCGTTACTGTCTTTCACATCGTCTATATTATTCTAGTCCTCTTCATATAATATTTATATCTTAAAAGATAATCTTATCTTTTGGAAGAATCTTACCGTTTATCTACGTATTTTCCACGAGGATACAATAAACGATGTAAATTGCGTCCGTATTTTTTCTTTTTTTTCTTCTCCAACCTGTTTAGAGGTTTACGTTTTCAAATCAGCCAGAATTTCAAGATTCAAGTACTTAAATTGATTTGTTTTTTACCTCCATGTTTTTTTACTGATCCTAAAAACTAGTTAGCCGAGTTTTGGGTTCTAGTTTTGATGCACCGTTTTGTGTTTATTTTACTAACACGTACACATTCATACCAAAAATCAAGTTTCTACAGCCAATCCAGTCCTTTGTGGCAGACTGTAACACATATGATTGGATGGAGCGATGTGTCTCATCTCACTCACTGGCTCCAAAAGTATTTTAATATTTGATTATAGTATTAATAATATCAGCTAATTATATAAACGGTACATTATAAATAGGTGTGGAATTATTTATAGTAGTATAGCTCTGATAACATTTTTATCATTCATAAGATTTTCTTAACTTTTTACCTATCTTATTTTCTTTTTGTTCTGCATAAGATGTTCACATCTTATCTTCTTTTACGTAATTTATGTTGATAGTAAAAAGTATTATTTCATACAACTGTACAAAAAACGGAAAATGAGGCGGAAACATTAAAAACTAAAAATCTTTATTAATTAAATATGCAAAATGCATTTAAAAGATATTTGATGTAATATAAGATCATAATTATCGTCGTCATTGCCTTAGTATATTCAAATAAATTTTTATTTTGCATTGATTTAGATGCATTGAAATAAGAAATGATTTTTCTACGACATCTCAAGATCACTGACGTCTGTAACTAATGTTGATGACGTCATGTTTCAATTACTCTTGATCAGCTGGTAATACAATTAATTTTAGCACATACTATTTATAAAAATATTTGAAATGTTGAAGTAGGTAATATAATAATTAAACCTATGTACGCAAATCAAAGTTGCAAAGATTTGAAGAATTTTGATACATTTATATATTAACTACAAGACAGATTAAATTATCTATTCAAACTTTCGTTTTTGGGGACTGCTACTGCAGAAGTTCTATGATTACGTGACCAATAAATAAATATTAATAGTAAATAAATATTCATAACAAATTCAACCCGTACAACTAAAAAACTTAATCACTGCGGAAGATACAAAACCAGTTTTGTTTTCCTAAAAATTCCACCGTTTGGACCTTGAGATGTATTTAATTATATAATATCGACACAACTAATGTCATCTAATAGCGAATGATGTATTAAAGTGATAAATTTTCCTAAGGTCATGCAAATATTGATAGGGAGTGATAAGACGACCCTGCATTGTCTTTCGCAGGTTGCTTCAATACATCTTCCGCGGTTTTCAAAGATGTTTACCAAGCTACTAGAGATACCCTTGGTGCATCGGAAGAACATGTCTTTAGTGTGAACTTTCCATATTACATCACAATAACAGAACAACTGAAGCCACTATCGCCAAATCTTCTAGTTAAGAATACATTATGACTTAACTTGGATCATGTTGAGAGATAATAATAAAACTTAAAACTACAAAAACTTTACCTTCTTTGGAAAGCATCAAATTGACACAATCAAAACCAAGATGACGGAGCGAAATGCGATGATGAATAGGTAGTATACTCACCGTTCTATTATAGGGGTAAAATAACTGGTGATAACGAACAGGGGGCTGACTATGAAGTATTAATGTCATCATTATTCCACTGCGAAAACGGGATGGTGCTAGCGCCGGCCTTGTCTAGCTCCGTCTCTTTCTCACACTGGAAAAATGGTGGCATTAATACTTCATAATACGGCACCAGCTCTGTGTTGTGTCTCAAGTGTTTTTCAAGGAAATAGGTCCAGTTTTCAAACCCAGAGTACGTTGTGATGTGCTCTCAAAAGTAATCTGCAAAATAAACAGACAGAAAGAGGAAAACAAAACACTATGTACAATATTTTAAAACCTTTGATCGAATGTAGCAAAACAAATGACTTGAGAATGGTGTTAGATGATTTTGAATGAGGTGTTCAGTAAAAAGTTTTAATTTCGTTTTTGTTCTAAATCTTTGAATAGGCATGAACCAAAAGTGCTCGCAAGATAAATCTGCGTGCGGCTGAAATCGGAACTAATAAATATGCCGCCGTCTTGTTGTTTATGTAAGGTCAAATTAAGTATAGAATTATTTAATTAATTAATATTAATATAAAATGAATAATATTAAGATTTTTTAAATATTACAGTTTAGAAATAAGCACGACGCACTCTAGCAGTCAGGATTCCTTCATTTTATTTTATCTATTTATTTGTAAAAAATCAAGTAATAAAAACTAAAACCCAACTACGACTTAAAAGGTATAAACAAGACACCACAGACAGACAAATTAAAAATCCAGAGTCACACGTGTTAGGGCATAAATCGAACAGATTACGTGTGACTCCGGATTTTTAATTTGTCTGTCTGTGGTGTCTTGTTTATACCTTTTAAGTCGTAGTTGGGTTTTAGTTTTTATTACTTGATTTTTTTTTTAATTCTTTTGGGGTTATAATATATATATTTTTGAAATGTGCTCATTAAGCCCTTTCATTTGATACCAAACATGGTACGATTAAACCATATTTTTTTTTAAGTTCCTCACTTTATGTCCTCTAGAGGGCGCCATTTTTTATTTAATGTGACTTCACAGAGCCTATAACCAGCGGACAATCACGACGCTTCTAACTATACCTCATTTGTCAAATTGTGATAAGTGGTTTGGAAGATAGGAGGGAACAGATGAACATACATACATACATACATACATACATACATACATACATACATACATACCGGTCAAAATCATAACCCTCAGTTTTTCTTCGCCGTAGTCGGGTAAAAATAAGCTAAGGTCTTTGTTTCAATAAATATTACTATACTAACTATTGCCTGCGACTTCGTCTGCGATCCAGTATGAAAAGTAGCCTATGTCCTTCTCCAGGTCAAGGTTTACCCCTGTGCCAAATTTTATCCATATCCGTTCAGCCGTTTTAGCGTGAAAGCCTAACAAACAAACAAACTTACTTTCGCATTTAAAATACCTATTTGAAGATAGGATTAGGCTCATGTAGAGTGCTCATATACCTTAACCAAGTATTGGTGCTGTATTAGGTTATATAAATTTTTATTCTGTGTAACAATTTTGTCTTCCATCATCCCCCAATATCAATCATTCACGTAAAATAATTCGTCTCCACTCTCACACCTTTCTGCTGTTATTTCTACATCATTCATCCTTTCAAAAGCAGTGACGTCAGTAGATCTATCATTTGATATGTTTAAATTATTTGCTTCATGGTTCTCAACAATAATTATCTCACGACACTTTTTGGGAATTGTAAACTTGGCAAGGCTATCAGCTATCCCTTTTGCTTGTCCATATAGAGTAATAACTTAACACCATTGACCATGATGGTTGACTTGATTATTTTGTTTATTGATCAAAGAGAAAGGCAAAATATCTAAAGAATTTTGAGACAGTTTGAGCATGAAAATATTAATTTAAAATTGAGACAATTTAATTTGATATCACTATATTTTGCTCCACAAGAAACCATAGCGATAGACAGCATGATAGCTGCCAATCTTCATTTCCAATCAGGCCGCAGGAATCCGCTGGATGCGAGAAGCGCAGAACCGGTCGAAGTGGCGGTGCTTGGGGGAGGTCTATGTCCAGCAGTGGACGTCTGTCGGCTGAAATGATGATGATGAATACCAATCTTACCTTAACTATTTGTGCGATAGTTAAAAACTTAAAATGAAATCAAAACCAAGAATATCATCACTAAGCCTACGAAAATTCTAGACAGAAAAAAGATATTTCGTTTTCGCACGCCTATCTCAAACATTCAAAAACCGTGCGACATTAAGTATACATCATTAAAATTGGAAGCAGACGGTATCCACCGTGGAAACTCAAATCCGCCCAGCCAACACTTACGTGGGCGTTCGGCTCGGAATGAATGAACGCTTCGGCTCTTTTCGGAAACGCTCGACCATCTCCGCCACCCAAGGTCACAGGCGAAGGGAGGCCGACCCATTTCCACGGAGATCGATGGGAGCGAGAACCACCACCCCAAAATTTGGGTGTTTAGGGCTTTCGGCATTTTCAATGTCAAGTGATTCATGTCGGCTGTGGTTATGAATTTTACGTGTATATTACTGTATGTCGTGACTTCTGACTGTTAGGTCCCTGGCTGTTTTGATTTGCACCCACAGGCTTTTGTTTTTTCCGACTTGCCCGGTGCGAGGCCCGGGGGTAACGTTCGAAAATTCGTCTCAATGGAAATCAACTTTATTTTTCTTTTGTCTTTTTATTGGCGAAGTAACTGGATCCCTCAGGAGTCATTAACTGCTTGTGAAGTCACAATAATGTTTTATTTCTTGCATTAGTTTTCTTTCAGTTGATTATTTTTCTCGATAAACTTTTCCTATATTAGAAAAATGTTTTGTTATAATTCTGTTTGATATGCATTCCATTCTGATTTAATTTAATAACTTATAAAGCGCATAAAATTTTAAAGCAATAAAGTTTATACGATATGCTTCATTTACAATTTAATGTTGATTTTATAGCTCAATAACTGAGTCTTATTACAACTGAATATTGTAAGTATAATAATGCCAAAGAGTTATTAAGACTCAGCTGATACTGTAGCATTGAAAATTGAAGAAGGAAACAAGTTGTTCTTAAACCCAGTGGTCCCTAAACCTTCTGCATGACAACAGAGTCAGGGAAGCATAAGCATAGCAGGGTTGCCATTGATGACAAATATATTTCTACTTTAATCGTGAAATACTGAAACTCTAAACCTTTTTTTCTATATCAAATAAACGTCTTCATTATAATCATCACCTGCCTAGTCTTGCCCAACTATGTTGGGGTCGGCTTCCAGTCTAACCCGATGCAGCTGAATAACAGCCCAGTATTTTACATGGGGCGACTGCCTATCTGACCTCCACAACTCAGTAGCTGGCTAATACGATACCCCTTGGTAATACCAGTTGTCAAATTTTCCGGCTTCTGACGACCCGTAACGACTGTCAAAGATCCAAGACCTTATGATGACAGTGGGTGCAGTTCTAGAAATTTAATTTTGGGCCAAAAATTTACTATACGAGTATGAACTTTTTGCTATCGATACGCTCAAGAAGACTCATTAGTAAAGCTTTATTCAAACCCAACCAACTTCACATTAGCCAACCAACTTCACATTATTCAAACCCAACCAACTTCACATAGTCTTCAAATTCAAAGAAAAACGTGAACCATTTTCTAAATAAATTGCAGTTACTTTAATTTATAACAACATCCAAAAGGAACGTGGAAACTTGATATCAAAACAAAAATATTAGGTATCATTATTATCATTACACTACGTTCAATAATCTCGTCTTATCAATTCTTCAATAACTAATAATCATAATTTATCGGAAGATTACACTATCAGTCTTAGGGGATACTTAATTGATATTTCTGCGTAAATCGTCCGAAGTTTGCCATAAAATCGTAATGGAAAATATTAAAAAATACCTAATCATTTTCCTGGTGGTTTTTATTTAGACAAAGTGCCATTTCCTTTCGTTGAAATTTTATTTTTACTTTCCCTGAAATATAAGAAAAAGATAATATGTTTATTTGCGACAAGCAATATCCTTTTAACGCCTAGCCTTTTCCCAATTATGTTGGGGTCGGTTTCCAGTCTAACCGAATGCAGCTGAATAGCAGCATTTCACGTGGGGCGACTGCCTATCTGACCTCCACAACCCAGTAACTGGGTAATACGATACCCAGTATGCAATATCAACAACAACAATATCTTTCTCAAACCATACAAAACACCTTTTGCATTTTCACAAAATCTATGAACACCAACCACGACAAAGAGCGAAACGAATTTACATAATTATAACAAAAAAAAAAAAAAGAAATATCGTCCCTTTATTTCCTATCTGAAGATTCCATCTCAAGTGCACAGATAGGACCAAAGATACTGTGAACATCCATTTAGAATGACATAAAACTGTATATTTGCAGTTATGCCCCTATGAAACTTGATCTTCGCAGTAACCACCTTGAAAAAGCTGGTCTCCGAGAATGTCATTACGTGCTGTATTAGAAAGTAAATTATTGTTTGTCTGCACAATAAACTCCTGCATTTAATGCACTTAACATCGCAGTGACAGAAGACAAAGTCCAAATGCCAACGAAACGACATAGATGTTACATTACATGAAATTACTCAAGTAAAAACCCACAGAACAAATGAAATAGTCTTTCACAACTCAGTATGGGAATGAAGCAAAAAAATAATTGTATTGATAAATACGACTCGTGTCACCTTTATCTCGGCGTAGTTGGCCGATTGTCGTGATAACCAAAGACTTCCTACTTCGGACTGCTGTCCGCGCTTGAGTTGCGAAATCGCTCCGTGCATTGTCTATTCACTTCCTCACTTATGACCTTGAGTGACGCACTATATCGAATATCTGGTCTACATTAAAATAAGTTAGTATTAACTGTAAAATGTGTAACGGTATATATCAAAGGAGAGCTGTCAATATTATCTTGTGGGCCATTAGGCATTATCAAAGTATCCTTTTAGGAATCGGGGTGAGATGAGAATGGCTCTTTTTTGTGATGAAAAATGGTCCTGTTCATATGCAGGACCATCTTTCATCATCATCTGTTTTACCAAGCCTGTAGTAAATGATAGCTCTTTTACAATCGCATCAAAAGAAGAAGCTGAAGAGAGTGTTTTGACAGAAGAGACCACCATTGCACCCGTTGTTACTGAACCCAGTACTAAAGCGTTAACTGTACTGTAAAGTTGACAACAAAAAATTCACAGAAGAAGATGAAGTGGTGCAAGAGTCTGCTGGAACGGTTTATAAGAAGGACCAGCACCTATACCACAACGTATTAATGCCAACATTCTTCCAGTGTTAGTGAGAGACGGAGCTATACAAGGCCGCTAGTGCCATCCTTTTTTTGCAGTATAATAATGATGGCATTAATACTTCTTATTACTACCCCAGTTCCTAATCACCAGTTATTTTTGCCGTTTCCTCCAGTTCTCTATTTGAAGGACCAGATTTTAGGCAATTTTTTTTTATTTATCGCTTATTTGTAAAAAATCACTTTCAGCTATAAGACCGCCCATTGTGTCACCCTATGTAAAATTTCTAAATTTATAACTGTAATTTTTACGGTGTACATAATAGAGAGTGTTCTATTCTATGTATTTGACAGCAGTCTATATCAAAAACCGTCTCTAGATCACCATCTAACCAAGCCTGATTATTATGAGTACTTTAAAAGTAGTCTCTAGTACTTACCGTCTTTTGTTTTGTTCGTCTATGAGAACCTAAGTAAACGGTATTTTACTTTGAAACATTATAACAATATAATCGTTCACTTTAACGATACAGCTGAATTTGAATACCAATGTTAAATGGTTAGGTTTAACAGAAATATCTAGATATTGCGGCAGATATCAGGCTGGTTGTAAATTGACTTCGTAGATAATATTCAATGGGTTGAGAGATGTTTTAATTTAAATGAATAGTGTTAAATGATGGAGCTATTAAGCCTATAATGTGGTCACACTTGAATTCTGGTGAGCTTAATTATGGGGAGGATAAAGAATGGAGAAACATTGAATGAAAGAGAGAAGACTTATGCTCTCATTGATTTGAAAAAGGCTTTGGATGATGCTGATAATGATGAATGTATATTCATCATGGATAATGCGTGGCTCAACTGTACAGGAGAATTGTCTAACAGTGCAGACAGAAACAAATCTGGAATACAAGCTAGAAATAGTGCTAAAAAAAGAATCACAGCCGAATGCTAGAATTAATGATAAAATTATCATAACTGATGATTCTAAAATCTAAAACAAATATGGATTCGCCGACTATAATAAAAGATTCAACGTCAAATCTTTTGAGGAAAAAACACAATGTAATAAACCCGGTTTAAATTCACGAAACATAGCGTAAAAGAACAAAAAAACGTTCGGTCTCATACGAATTAATTCGAAATAATGAATAATTAAATATTTTGGCCGCTACTACGCCCAGTCAAGGCCGCGTGGTCACATACTATGAAAATTAAAATAAAAACAACACATCTGTGCAAATTATTAAGGAGTACGACAAACGATGTATAGTATTAACTACATCCGAAAAATGACGATGAAGTTTAGTTTTCTTTTGATAATAATTAAATGATCAATAATAATAATTATTATTAATATTTTGAAACTTTTTTAGATTTGGCTTAATATTTATACAGGGTTGATAATAATTAAATAATCAATAATAATTAAATAATATTAATATTTTGAAACTTTTTTAGATTTGGCTTAGTATAATATTATACAGGCTGTCATTTTGATTTTAATCATATTTGGTCAGACGTGAAATGACGTAACTGTAATTGACAAATCCATCTAGCTGTCTACCTTCTAGGTTATCAGCTATCTTATAAAGTTACAACCTAACATTTAACTGCGCTAACTGTCTTAAACTACCTTGCATACTCAACTTGTTGTTCTATTTACCACATAAGGATTTCCTTTCGCGCTAAACCCCATTCACATACGCCTTTATGTTCAACGCAAACTGAATCTGAGTTTTCCGTTGTACGTTTGCACGAGTATTCGCAGCACTACCAAACAATCGTCTTAGCGTGGGTGGCGCTATGCAGCGTGAATATTAAGCGATAACAACCACTTAATCCTCGTCTACAATAGAAAAAGGACGTATGTCCTCATGATGCATTGGCGCCAACTAGCGGAGATTAATATAATTTTTGTTAATTGAAACGGACTTGGAACATGTCTTCACCAATTGGCCAACCAATTTTGGATTCTGGAGCGTCTAAATATAACATTTTCAGATGTCACAAGACACAGAAATTTGGTTGTAACTAGTTCTTTAATGTTCGCAATTTGGGTCATAAGTATAAAAATGATGGGTGCTAAAACACCCGGGGTTACTCAGCCTTCGCAGAACTTGAGTCACTGTTGTATCCATTTTCTGACCTTTGTACTATGTTTTTAGGGACAATCACTTTGCTTGTTTTCAATAAAACCTCATTCTCTTCTTGCGAATTATCGAGACCTTCCATATTCTATGGAAATTGGCTCTTCACTCCTATCTTCAGACTACCGTTTTCATAGTCAATTGTCGAGTTCCGTTTTGATTAGGGATTGCACGTGCACTCGACGACCGCATGCCTTGCTCATATTTGATATGGTAACTATCTTCCTCTGTCTAGTTACATACAACGATACAGATTCCATCTGACACAATTTTCTTACCGTAAAGAAACACCTGATTCACTGAATTATATTCCTATTAATTTCAGACATTCATATAGCTTTCGTTTACATCCAATTTTAATTAACATGAGTAATTATTCTGTCAACTTACCAACTCATTTCGTTCTCTTTCCTTATTGGAAGTATGAGGTTGAAATTCTCGTAATAGTATTTTTCCTATCACGTGAATGGCTCATTATTTATTATTTTTATTGGATTTATGTATCTCCGTACGTTCTGTCCTTAAAATTCTTTGCTAATTTATGTGGGTAGCTATCATGTCGACTATGTAAAGTGATAAGATTCTTTGTACCTACATACCAGGTAATTAAATTACAAACCGTGTTTTTAACTAACACACATTTACATCTGAAACAATGGTTTTTTTTTTTTTAAGATCAACTTACTATATATCATCATCTGCCTAGCCTTTTCCCAACTATGTTGGGGTCGGCTTCCAGTCTAACCGGATGCAGCTGAATACCAGTATTTTTTATGGAGCGACTGCCTATCTGACCTCCACAACCCAGTAACTGGGTAATACGATACCCTTGGTAAGACTGGTTATCAGACTTTCGAGCTTCTGACTACCCGTAACGACTGTCAAAGATCCACAAATGACAGCCGGGACCAACGGCTTAACGTGCTTTCCGAGGCACGGAGGAGTCTTGGTATGTAAAGATGGTCACCCATCCACAGACCAACCCCGGCAAGCGTAGCTTAACCTGATGGATCGACCCGTGCGGCTGTTATTACTTAGCCATGAGCTCCTCCTTACTATATATGTAAAATTTATTATTTTTCGAAACTGTTTTTATAAATATGAATTTCATTTCATTTAAATAGTCTATTAATATTATAATTATTTATGAGAGAACTTCATAGTGTTGCCATTATTATTTTTGTCTAATTTTAATACTAGTAATAATTTCAATGAAGTGACGGCCTCATCTGGAGAACACATGCGGAACAAATTAGATCAATTACATTTCGGAAGAAAACTTAGTTAAGCAACTAAACCCTTGCTACCCTCAAAACACTTTAATGAAGCCCTGAATACAGTTCTCCACCCAAAACCCACGCAGATTCAATTAAACTTAATTAATGAATGTAAAAACTTCTCAATACACTTAATGAAATAACCGACAACAACAACGACAAAACATAATAAATGTTAATCCAACGCAGTTAAGATACCTTTTTATTCAATAATTACTGCGTATGTTTACAATAGTATACGAAAAGTGACGTATAGTGACCTCCACGTTTTTCAACAAGTCTGTACTTTTCAACTTGGTTCAGAGCGGTCGATTTGCGGAAACATAATAAGTTTTTTTGTGAGTTGATGTCGTAACTTCACGGTCAATGTCGAGAAGTCGGCCTTGCGACTCACTCGAGCACGTCTCACGCTCGATATCGTCCGAATAGTGGACATCTAGTTACGTAAGCCAACTATTAATTTGCTAATGTACCCTCGTGTAGTGAATTTAAATCGAGTGCTAATCGAATCAAATCGTGTTAGTTGGCGAAGCTCATTGGTCGCAAGTTTGATTAGCAAAACTTAAATAGTGCCATGTTTACTAATGTATGTTTATTTTGATGATTTTTATTCGCATGTGTAATTGAGATATAAATAAGTCTTTGTTTCGTGTGCACCAGGGCTTACAGACATTGTTTTGTGGTTACAAAAACACCATTTTATTACATTAGTGTGTGTAAAAAGATGGTAAGAAAAAATGAAGTTTTAACCATAACTGCCAATTTTAAAGTCAGAAATATTAACAAACTGAATAAAAATACAATGTACAAGACTGGTATGATCCCAAGTGCACTTTCTCCATTACAATGACCTGTCTAATAGTCCACTGATTGGCGATAACCTCACTTACGACGTTCTACGTCAATCGTGCACAATATATCCAATAAATTGCACCAAGTCATTGACACTGTTACATTACATGAGTAACATTAGTATTATCAAGTGTAAGCGTCATTGCTCGCCTCTACGGTCGCCGTATTTTTAGCCTAGGCCGCACTAAAAATAGTACCACAGTTATTACTGAATTAATATTTCTAAAAACGGATCGTCTACGCGCGGTGATAACGCGGCCGAGACCGATAGTACGAGTGACGTCTCGCCGCCATATTGGATTGTTTGTTTTCGTTTGTTGTTGACGGAATTTTTGTTGTGCCAGTGTTTTTTTATTATAAAAAGTTTTTGCTTCAAAATTGGACGTGGATTATTGCGATTTATAATTACAAGTTTGGACTGTTGTTTATACTGGTGGTAGATATTTCTTATTTCAAATAGATACTTGTAGATATTACTTATAATTGGTGCGTGAACCATGAATTAGTATAAACATTATAAATTAGTTAGATAGTGATACAGTATCAGTATAAATAGGTATAGGTTTTTTAGCTTTACACGTGTTGTTAGGTTTATCAAATGCTTATCAAAAATTAAATAATTTGGTCACTAACTACTTACTTAAAATATTTTCTCAGTATAAAATTATAACACAGACAAAAAAACATATTTTTGCAAACGCAACAATAAACTATTATATAGTACTTATCGTAGTTACATACCTACATTGTTTTGTATAAGTACCTTTCTCTTATTTAATTACTAAGTGAAAGGCATACCCACGTAAGTATATCTAATAACATCAGATAACCAAATGTTTTTACGGTTATAAAAAAAATCTAGAGAAGGGTATTATATTTTATCGCTATCGATTATCAACTTTTTATTTTATGTCTTTTACTCAATAACTAGACTGCAGGCGTTAGCTATTTAGAAAGGAAAACACTGCAGATACTTACCTACATTTCTAAAATCGATATAAAAAGAAAACTCCTGCTTTTCATGAAAACATGTCATGTTCTTAATGTCAAATTCAATTAATAATTGTTGTATAGTTTACAATCAGCCAGACATAACAATAAGCAAGCTCAGGAAAAACGGGCTTAAAAAACGATTTTTGATCCCGTTCTATTTCCAAGATTTGGAATGTTCCCGTCTATACGAATACCTACTGATTATCTGCAGTAGGTACCTACCGAATTATATAAATGTAAACATGACCCCTCAGATGTCAGAGACCATGACTTGTTCCAGAGTATCTAGATAAGACAGTATTGTTATTCGATTATAGTCGTATATTACTCATAGTAATTTTTCCGAGATGGCTCTAAGTCCCATTAAAAATACCTTTTGTCGAGATTGATAGTTTGCCGAATGTCGGATATTTGCAACAACTATTAGTGTCTAAATGATAATTAATAAAATCCATTCAAAAACTTCACTATATGCATGCATCTCTACAGGTAGCAAGATGCAAACTCAAATAATTATTTTGTCAAATTCATCAGTCATCAATCACTTACACTTTTAAGTCAACAAACGAAGCTAGTAACCATTATGAAACATGTCGAAATATAAAATCGTACAATAAACGAGTAAATGCTAAAATATTAACCGGTTAGTGTGAACGCTGCCATGACAGTTTATCCGAAATTGCCTTTTGACACGCCAGTCTGACGAGTATACGAATAGATATTGAAAGTCTAGCTCTAAAATGTTCTAAGAACCTGTGTTCAGCAATCGATCCAAAAAGCCTTTATTTATTTTTGATATTACAAACCAAAAACCCATTATTGGAATAATTGATCATTTAATCTTAAAAATTATTTCACTGACTCAAAATGCACTGAAACCTAAAACGGATGTTACATACACAATTGCTGAAAAATCTATTCTATAGGCAAATAAATCATTCATAATAGAGTTTACATAGCTTGTCACTAATCTAAACTAAGTTACAATAAAACTTACAGACAGACTTTTGTCAGAACTTTTCTAATCTCTACCTAGTTTCGGCTCTACCTGCGTCAATCTGACTTTCCACCTAACCTATTTACTAGGTCGCTCGCTAGTTTGGGAAACGAGCTCTGAACACGCATGGAGTCTCTCATGTCACTTCGTTAGTTCGGGTCATAGTATCTCGGGACAAAACTAAATAGATAAAACTAAAACATCATGTGTAGTGTTGAATACGACAAGTGATTAATGGTATAAAGACCAATGATTAAAACGAAGTATTTCTATTCTATAATTGATTTTTTTTTAACTGGTTGATATGATATTATTATGTAGATAGGTTGATCTCTTAATTGAATAAATTATGTAAACAACAAACAATGTATAAATATATTATAATTATTATAATTTAAGGTTATTTGTGACGTTAGAAGGATTAATTTTTATTCGACACTCTATAAATAGCATAATGTATACGTATCGTAAGGGTTTGCGTGTGTATTGAAATGAAATGCATTAATTTGCATTCTTAGGCCCGGATCAAATTTGGTGCAAAACGTGACGTCGCTGTCGTATGCTAATAATTAAATGTTGTTGTTTAATTTTATTACGACATTAATTTAATTTATTCATCATTTATAAAAAAAATATAATTATCTTGTTTCAGGTATGTTCTGGTCCAGTTCTTGGTGTCGATACGAATGATTTCAAGACACGGCCGTTTGGTGGGGCATAATATCATTTCGGTTGTACGCAAATCTTGACCTCCGCGGTGGGTGTTCGACGATTTTGGCCGCGCTTACGTCACAGCATTTACGTGAGTATGTTTTTGGAACAATGCCCTCCGTTCAAAACCCGATGATAAAATTTTTAAAAACATTTGGTTTATGGACTTGGGTTAGAGTTTATGATGACAATATACCTAACACATAGTCACGCTCTGTTTAGATATTTGAACTTAAACTTAGAAGTAGCGGTAATACTAAGAACACATAAGAGCGGAAAATTTATGAGAAAGATTACATTTTTAAATGCTTTCAATATACGAATATATGTTTTATACTTGGATAATCATTTAATTGTGCTTATCAATCCAAGACAGGCGACCCATATTCTGTTGTCAAAACAATATCATAAGAGTTTGATAATTACAAAAAGATAGGCCAAATAAATAAGTCCACGTTCTCTGTCTTTAGACTTCTACTGATATTTTATCGTTAACTTTTCGCATAATCTCTATCGTAAACAAATCATGTAAGTTTATCTGCATGGAAAAGATTAAGATTGATCGGTTGGCAGAAAGATAGACTCGGCCAAAGTTACCTATGTCATGGAAGGAAAACGACTGTAAATGTTCTGTACTTTGAAGGTTCTTTGAGTAGTTATTTTATGAGTTTTAACATACATTCGCATATTTTGAAAGCGAAGAAAAGTACATGACCAACCTTTGAATGATTGTAACTACATATTCGATACATAAGATACGACGATCTACAGCGATTTAACTACCGGTGCATAAAATTTGAGTATAGGTAACTTTACCTACCTAATAATATATTTATTTATTTATTTATTTTATTATTTATGTACACACAGTAAAATACAAAAAGATACGACATAATTAAAATATGAGTACAAAGGTACTGCTTATTTCTTAAGAAATTTCTTCCAGCAGACCTGCAACCTATATCTTATCTTTATCTTTACTAATTAGTACTCTTATTAACAAAACCTCATTTAAGCAATATTTTTTACTAAAGTTTTTTATTTATTTCCATAAATTAATCGAAGTGATGTCAAAATGCCTGCAGAGCTCCAGCGTATGACATCATTGACGACGCCCTCTGAATTTAATGACAAGCTTTACTTATGATTACGACATCGTGTTAATATTTACGACTTTAGAATAAAATCGAATTTAAAACAATTTTATCCTTGACAACAATATTATTGTTTTTCTGTTCATTATTGAATTTACGTACACCTATATCATAGTGTATCTTAATGAAAAATCTATACTTACTAATATTATAAAGAGGTAAAATTTGTGAGTTTGTATGTAGTAATACTGTAATCTTCGGAATTACTGATCCGATTTCGAAAATTATTTCACAATGGGAAGCTACGGTATTGCCGAGAGTAATTTCATATATTTTATGTTAAAACAAGAAATTTTACCCGGCAGAAGCTATAATACATAAAAATCAAATTAATATAAAAGGCCGTAAATTTTAAATTCCATAGTATTAATCCCTGCCATTAGGTATGCACACTGCCATTACTTTTATTAACTATTCATAGCTTATGGGCTTTAATTTTCTAACTACCCTACGATGATTATTAAATCTAATGTAGATAAAGTAGCGTCAGCCGGTCAGTACAGGACGGGTATCTTAGTGGAACGGCCGGATTTTTCTGTGGACACCTGTATTACTAGGGTTGTCGATTGCAGCGCGATTTAAAACGGGTATATACCCGTTTTAAATCGCAAACAGTCATCTGAAAACTATATTTACCTACTCTGATATTATACTTACAAGTCATAATTATTCTGTTTTGGTTTTTCAACGGCTAGTGTTGATTAGTCGCCAAATTCTTTTTTTTTTCCAAGAATGTTGCTTCACCAATCTCGTTTTCTGTCAGACAAAAACGTTTTCCTCGTTTGAGAACACCACAATTGTGAAGGAGTTACACCTCACCAAAACTAGTTTTTTAATCTCAGATTATTGTTGTGAGTTAAGGTACAAAAACTTGATGATACTTTAATTTCATTATATTCTAGAACCTTTTAATTATCGTAATTAAACTGGCCAACTGTTATTAAAATACGTATTAAAATTATTAAACTACATACTTATAGGCTTATAGCGGTGTTTCTTGAATATCAGCATGTAAAATTCCACTGAATAATTATTACAAAGGAGGTCACCACAAAATGTTCTTTTTAAACGATTTTCTTTTTTTTATTCCATACAAAACGTACACCTGCAAATTACACAGAATAAAATGCTAAAGTTTTTTTTTTCATAAACACCATTGCTAACCCTACACCGCAGCAGACTAGGGCACCAATCAGGCGCGCCACTGCGAGCGTGAACTGCGCGGACGCATCGCTTCGCAGATAGTAATTTAGTGTCGTTGCTACTTGCTACCGAGCTAGCCTCAACCGGTCCTCTAGCAATTAAGTGACACAGTAAAAGTATTAAAAATAATAACTTTTAACGCAAACGTTTTACTTCGCGTCGTTAAAAGGGTATTAGTTATCAGCGAACATAAATACTTAATAGTCGTTTCTTTTTGTCGTAGGTCGGAGATTGGGCTGAGAGAATTACAATTTTCTTAATTTATCCTTTTTCGAATATTATAAATGCGAAAGTGAGTTTTTTATAACGCTTTCACGCTAAAACGGCTAAACGAATTTGGATGAAATTTGGCACATGGGTAAACCATGACCTAGATTAGGACATAGGATACTTTTTATACCGATATTCCTATGGGATCGAGACTTATGCGGGTGAAACCACAGGGCGTAGCTAGAAGGATATATTTTATGTTATAACAAGACATTTAACGCGGAAGAAGACTGAAAAACAACACTATTATCAAAAATATTACCGTACTAGCTAGCCCGCGAGGGCAGAAGCTAGTACGATAGTATTTTTGACAGTAGTTTCAGTTTTTTTTTTTTTGGGTTTTATTTTTACCCGTCTTGGTATAATATTCGACCTCCGCTCCGGCTAAAAGATTAATCAAGCGGACTTAAAAGACTTCATAAAACTAATTGGCAAACGTCAGAGTTGAATATGAAATTCTAGGAATTAAATTGATAACTTACTTTGCAATTATAATTATTGTCGTAATCATAGCAATCACAATAAATGTTTACAAACACGATGTAACGTAGGTGTTTCGATTCTTTCCAGAAAAATTATATGTAAAATGTAAGCTCAGTACTAAGTAGGTACAAAATAATATAGTTTTTTTCACCAATTACCCAGTAATCAAAACAATTTCTTACATCATTCGGAATTGATTAGGGTTTTAGTACTTTGATAACATCTTCATATTCATTTTGACAAAACTGTTTATGAATAGGTTTATAGAAATTAAAAACAAGTGAGCATCCTAATCCTAACGCTTAATATGGTAATACAGAATAAATCAGTAATACCTATACGCAGCGGTCATAAATTCATTATTAAGTACTATTTTTTTTTTTAAATTATGCTATAGCGACAATTCTTTTGTAAACGCCTGAATCCTGTGAAGAACTTTTTGCGTAATATATGGTTTAGTTGTCGTAAATTAACCGTTTGTCGTATCTTTCGAAAAACAGGTAGGTAAGGTACATCAATTAGGGATATGACACATTATTAATTTTAATCAAGACATAAAATTGATTACAACGTTGTATAAATGGAATACCTTCTTTTTATTTGTAGGTTAACTTATTAATCATTGTGATTTAAAACCTAATTCCTACAACCTGTCTAGTCCTAGGAGCCTAGTGACAGGTGCAACGCCGTTTATGGGCCTTCCCACTTTTTTCAGCAACATACAGAAAATGTATAAAATGCGCCTTATTGCGTTGATATAAAGTCCAGCACGATTGAATAAAAAAATTGTAGAGTCGATGCGCTTACGCCGTTCCCATGCGATCTTCACGTACAGAACTTTTTTTTTCTTATCTGAAACGGGTCTACAATGAGAAGATTCTGGTTTTGCAAGGCAACTTGCAATGTCGATACTCGATATTATCAACTGTATAGGTATTTCGGTTTTGTTTTAAATAAACTACACCCAATTTTGAAGCGATAACATAATTGTATATGTACTTTTATCGTTGATTTAAAAAATTATGTAACCAAATGTCAAAAACTAAAGATGGTTAGAATACAATGCAATACGTAACAATTTGGATAGAGCTAAAAATTTGTTTTGCAAATATTGGATCTAGTAGGTAATGGAAGAGTGGCAGGTATCCGAAGACGATGTCGTGGGAGCGATGTGGAAGAGAAAGACCATGAAGGCTGACTCCACCACCATGTGGTATATATAGCCAGGAAGAGAGAGAGAGAGGACCTTGTAGATATATTTTGCAAAAATTGTGGTTTTGTAATATTATCGATACCTATCCAATATGCATTCATACTTACTGAGGTACTTACTAAAAATTCTCACACTCAAAATACACAACGCGATGCAAATTCTTCTGTAACATGTAATAAAACCAGTTTGAAAGGCACAAATAAGCTTTACTATTTAAAAAAAAGGTACATATTCCTGAAAATAGAACTCAACTGGATTCATTTACAGAACAATGTCTAAAACTCATCTGTAGAAAACCATTAAAATCGACATTCTTTCCAATTATAGGTATTATTTATTCAACTATTAATTAAACTGAAAATAATTTTCAATACCAATAATCACTGTTTATTATATTACGCTTCTGCTTGTAAGTTGTAATTTTGCATCATCTGCGCTTAATTCGCTGTGGAAGACCACATTACAACCTGCATTACCTGTCTTATGTCTTTGGCGCCATAAAATGTATAAGAATATATTTTTATGTTTTTTTTCGACGCTTAATCAATATTTGTATAAAATAAAAATGTAATCGACGACGATCGGGCGAAATTGAAGTAGAATAAATTAAAATCTATGCGAAAAATATCATAATTATTACTAAATGCAACGATGCAGGCCCTGTATAAAAAAATGTAAATGCCCTCCGTGACTAGGACAGCTTCTTGTGACCTTGACGGCGGCCATTACTTTTTTTTCGCGCGTTCAATGTTGCCAACACGACGCCGCGCGGTGCGTTCGCTATTTCGTTTTTATTTTTCTTATAAGGAAACTCGTTATGCAACTTCTTTTTTTTTAACTAGGTATTACAGCAATTAATGGCGTTAATTTCTTTAATTATATAATGTTATTTTAAATTTGATAAACCATAATTACGTAAGGCTTAAATAGCTAACATTGCAATCTAATGTAATCTTTCTTCGCTCACAAGTTGGTAAACGATAAGCGTTTTGTACAAGAATCACTCTAGATAATTTTATTTATCAACTTATCATAATACATCATCCAACAGAATGTGAGATTGTTTTATGATTTCGACGAAGCCCTTCGTGTTTAATTTGGTTGTTCATGGAGACAATGAACGGTAGTCTTGCAACCTCATGAATGGGTCAATGTGTCTAAAACTATAGAGGTTTGTTTATTTTTATCGTATCATAACTTATAAGGTCGTCACGTGGTACTATTTTTAACTTGACCATTACCAGCAACTTTGATTTGTTTATATTCATTATAAAAATAGTTTTAGTGATTCATCGGTGTTCTAAATTTAAACGTTTGAAACATCGACAAATTGCTTCATTAATTTTTATTCTATACATTGAGAAAGACCTCTTTCAAATAATAATCATTTTTGTTTTATGGAAGCAGAAGCTTCTTATTTTAAATATTCCTACAAATTATAACCACGTTTCAATGCCTTTTTTTTTTTTTTTGAGGCTGGGAAATCATCCAATGACTTCTCTCGCTCTGGGTGGAGTGGAAGGGCGTGTCAGACTTTTACTGACTAAAACCCACCCGTGTTCCTTCAGTTGCCTGTTGCCAAGGTCCCGGTATCTCTTTCGGACTAACCCGCAACCCTGGCAGGCACGTTTCAATGCCTGGGTCCCTATCATTGTCAGATAAACTAAATTACGTTGACACCGCACTAATCTTATCATGATATTTTGCAAATAACGCGTGGAAGTAAATAAATATCGATTGCAAGGAGCATGTGATGTTGTTATCTATTACGCCTGACAGAGCTCTGTAATCCGCTTCCTAGAGGAGATAGCACGTTTGGCGGATTTGCCGACGAATTTTGCTAATCGGGCGTTAAGATTAGTCTAACGGAAACGTTAGTATATTAGAAACTTGGGTTTACTTTGGGCTAAAATGTTTACTTTACCTGAAGATCTTGTGGTTCTTAGTAGATTCTGCTAGGTTTGTGAAAAAACAGAAGTAAATTTAGTAGGTGGTGGCAGTATTTGTTTTGCACGAGAACAGGATTATTTTTTTAAGTCTCCAGTCCGTAGAGACATGATTTTTTCTTAACCTTAGTTAAACATTTATCTTCAAATCTATTTTGCAAACTAACGAACGTTTGAAGGCGTGTAATTGATGATTATTCAAGAGTCCTCAATCAGTTGCAACTTGTCTACATTAATAATGACGTCACACAATCCATAGGCACTACTTCATCATAACACACTTACAGATGTCGATATACATACTTATAATCTTCTAAAGTCAAATGTAAAACTGGTTCTCAAAGTCACGTTATATAACTTGCATCTAAAGAAACACACAAAAAGTAACTAGGCTGATGACCGAAGATCTAAAAATCACAAACAGAATGTACAAAATAGTTGAAACCCGCACTAGTCCCAATCTTTCCACTTTCTTCTACACGTCGTTAGCACCATATTCAAGGACAGAGACGATACACACCTACAAGGGCGTAGTCAAGTTCCCCATGATGCAAGCAACAACAATTTTCAACTCTACCAACTAAGTAAATAAATGCTAGTTTTGCTTGAAAAGTTTCTTAAGACTCTCGGCCCGCAGATTGAATAAACTGCTTGACACAGATTCGCGTTTTGGGTCAGACGGGTGCGAGAGTGCTGTAAACAAAATGCTATGCCCGTTACGACATCTCACTATTGGGAAGAAGGAATTCAGTAGAACTGATGCTAACGTTATCACTAAAAGAGTTTGTTATACTACAAACAACTTTCGGTTTTGCCGATAGAGAACTATTTGCAGGATATATATAACCATACAGTTCCTTATCAATGAGTACACAAATCTGATATTCTAAAGGCAAGCGATATCTATTTGAATACTTCGGCTAATCAAACACCTGTAGTGCTCAAGTTTAATTTTGATACTGAAACAATGCCTGAAAATGAAACTGAAACTCTAATAGCACAGATATTATAATACTACGTACTAATAGGTACATTAGTAGGTATCACAACTGAAATAATCACCTGTTAAGTAATGTTTGTAGATTATTTCGCAATGTGTTTTGATAATACTGATAGGATATCGTCCTGTGAAAGCTACAATTAACCGGATTTTTCATACTCATGCCCCACACATGAAGATATTACTGCTTATAAAAGTATTAGTACATTGACTGATATTTAGGAAATATTGTTAGAAGTTATGAAAAGAAAATTGATATTTTATTCATGTGTGTATATAATCATGTTGTCTTTGGATAAAAGTTATTAGTTTTCGCTCGATTAAATAAATTAAATGAATGACTCCCACATATCCTAGAAACTAACAACAATTTGTAGTTCTAAGGAACATTTGCTTCAGATGTCAAAAACATTGCACTAGGTCTGCAGTTCTTCTATATTCCAAAAAGCTCCAATACACGCGACATATTATATAGAAATAAGAAAAAAAAACAACGTGGCATTTGCTTTCAACTGTTGCTTATATCACTGTACAGTTGGTCACCCTATCGTCAGGCATATCCAGTGTCAGTGGCGATACCATCGCTCCTGGCGCCATTTTCCACCACACATTAGCATCTGAAGAGAACACCACTTAATACAATTTGACATTGTAATCTCCAACAACAAAGGAATGACCTGACATCGCCTTATCAGTAACTTGCTCAACCATTTTATGATAACCACCTCGACAACAACAAACTCTTTATACTTTGCCAGAGAAATTATATATTCAACAGAAAATGTAATTTTGTAATGAGTATCAGGCTACATCTTTTCGAAAGGAAGGAACGAAATGATCTCTTGGAGTGCAATAACTTCCTTAAAGGATGTAAGTATACAGTTTAGTCGCTGATCTGATACAGGAGAAGTTCACAAGAGTGTAAAAAATCCGAGTGAATCGAACTACAGCTTCATTTATCTCTCTGCTGCCGAGAATTCCCAAATCGTCCGGCAACAGGTTGATCGAATTCACGGGTAGCAAACATCTATTATATGCATTTCGACTCGAGTTTCAAAGCCGTCAGATAATTTGGAATGCATTTTTTCTAGCAGTGTTCTAACTAATATCTTATTAGAATTTGATCATATAAGTTATAGTATATTAGTAATTAAATATATTAGTAATATATTACTTATATTTACATTAGTTACCGTGGAATCGAATAGAATTAAATGAAAAAATCCAGACCATCCATAAGAATACAGGAATAATAAAAAAGCTATAAAACGAATTCATTAAATGTGAACAGAAAGATAAGAGAGGCTTAAAGTTGGCTTAGCAGCAGTAAATGCTGTTAGTATTCAATTATAGCTAGATTTGCTTCTGGGATTTCACTAATCCTTAGCAGTTACTAAGGATAATAATCTACTAAAAGACGGTAAAACAAGCTCGAGTCTAAAATGATCTTGAACTTTATTAATTGATTAGTAAAAGCCACTCGAGTATTTGGGATAGAAAAATTTATCTAATGAAAACATTTTCTGAAAACAAAATATAAATAGACTTGAAATGATGAAGAGGCCAAAATATTTTTACCAATATTCAAGAAGAGTGAAATTAAATCAATATTTATAGCATGCAAAGTATTCAATCTGCCTAGCCTTTTCCCAACTATGTTGGGGTCGGCTTCCAGTCTAACCGGATGCAGCTGATTACCAGTATTTTACATGGAGCGACTGCCTATCTGACCTCCACAACCCAGTGTTCGTCAGACTTTCGGGCTTCTGACGACCCGTAATGACTGTCAAAGATCCACGAATGCCAAGACCAACGGATTAACGTGCTTTCCGAGGCACGGAGGAGTCTCGGTATGTAAAGATGGTCAACCATCCACGGACCAATCCCGGCAAGCGTAGCTTAACCAGTTGGATCGACTCAAGCGGCTGTTATTACTTAGCCACGAGCTCCTCCGCGAGCACGCAAAGTATTTATAAGTGCATATAAAACGACACAGTTCTCAGTTCCGTATTTTATTTATTACACTTCTAATAGGTACTAATGTCCTTATAGTTGGAAAAGCACGATCAGGCGTAGCATTTGAAGTATGCATCATTCACAGTGTGTCGCGCTAAGCAGTTGCATATTTCATGTGTAGTCACACGTCTTCCGTACAATGGCTTACTACTGGCATAAGATTAAGTGCATTGGCGATGTCACCTTCACGTTTAGTTCAAATTGAATGTGGATAGTTAATTAATGGCGTTGGAGAGCCACTCGTCATTTTTTCCCATATCACGAATTTCATATTATATACTATAATTTGAACATATACCAGAAGATTTTTTTAAATCATCAAATGACGCTCTGTGCGGAGCGGGAGAAGTGTTCCTTCAGTTTCCTGTTGCCAAGGGTCCCGGTATCCTTTTCGGACTTTCCCGCACCCCTGGCAGGAATTATGCTCACCTAAAAATACTTTCATATCGCTAGTAGTATTAGTGTTTTCGTATAAAGTTCATTGTTTTCAGAGTAACTACATATTTTTTAGGGTTTAGGAATTGGCATCTAGAATCGCAGTACGACCTTTTCAGAGCTTAAAAATAGAACTGCAACCCACACTCACGATAAAATATCAGGAAATTTTATTTTAGTCCAGTTACGGAGAATATGAAATCCATGTAAAATAAATTGAATGCCTCATATCTCTCTGTCTCTTCTTTCCTATCCCACATGGCGTTGGGGTCTACCTTCCTAGTCTTTCTCTTCCACTTCGCTTCGCTTTATATGCTTCATATATTTTAACAAAATCTATTGTAGATGGGCCTGGACTTATCTGATACCTGTCCATATTAATTTGTCAGTCACCGGATTGAATTACACTTTGCCAGTTTTCGCAAGTCACAATAATCAGTTTGCTCAGATTTAATTCCAAGTTCAGCTTTTGTTCAGGAAAACTTCTCTCTTAGATCTGATGATCTAATAAAGATTACTGTCACTCTTCCGATATCCTCTATCACAAAGAAAGTTCATAAAGTTAATACAATTTTTTTCGGGTAATGTAACGAATTCTGACCTTTCACCTTTTCAGTATTTATTGTCGTCTGCTCAAATAAATACGTGTGTTTCGAATCGATAATGTTTGAATAGTACGCCCTTATTGACGTTAGTTGATCGTTTCATGGTGTTTGATCGATGTACTTTCACGACTAATTTTTCAAGTTATGTATGCATGCGTCAGACTGCGATAATGGGCAAATGAAAGCAATGAGTAACACAGTGGTCCTGGGGAAAATTGTGAGAATCGGAGAGTACCTAAAGGTTTTTACGTTGTATGCAAAGGACTATTGACTATTATTAACGTATTTAAAATTATAGATATCGATGATTGATTTATTCTTGACTTTCATAAATATTATCCCAGCAATTACGAGGTTTTACCATTGTAACAATTCTAATTTCAAATTAAATAGTAATCCGTTTAATCGCTCGTATAATCCAGTTTTCCAATAAAATGAAATTTCAGCAGAATCCATCATCATTAATTACATAACACTCTGTTAACAAGTAACTTCAATTCAGCATACATTAACCAATTCACAGATTGTTGAAACCGACCTTGTCAGTCAGTACCAACAATGTGAGTTTGTGACAAACGTTTGACATATCACTATGAACCTATAGTAATTACAATCGTACCATCACGACGGTAAACGCAACTGAATGTAATCTCCAACACCCACACATGTTTGTACACATACAACCACTGACAAACATTTGTGGTTTTCTTTATCAATACGTACGGAGCTTGTGTGGTTGTGTTAGTGGGGTGACGTCATGCAATTGTCATCGCTGTCACGGCTAACAAGCGGCACTCGGTCACTGTTCTTGGTTCTGTTCTGCGTGAAAAAAAAAAATTTGTTTATTGTAACAAATGTTTGTGATAAATGGATGGGTATGTTATTGCTGGATTCTTTCATTGTTCTGTTACAAGCTATAAAGGTTAGAAGAAAGTTGTTTTTAATAATTAATGATTCTATCTCTACATTTCCGTTAGCAGCGTTTTCGTTGTCAATATTCAGTTTTTCTGTCAATCTCGAAATATTTTGAAATAAATTCAGTCTACCTAGTTTGAACAGGTTTAAACCACATTTTGCTTCACTGACAAAACAAGGACAATAATTTATTATATTACGGATACAACTCAATTCCAGCCTTGTTTTAGTCGTATCTACTATGTTTCTCTGATGTTACATTGTGTCCTGAGCGAGGAGCATCATTTACATTTCCATCGCGCGACCGACACGTGTCGTCAGTTTGAGCATGCCTTGTAAACTCGCAATGTATACTTCGATTATTAACACAATCATTTTTCATTGGGGCAGTTCGTAAAAAGTTAATATTCCTAACCGTTTAATTTGCAAGCAGTCCTTAGTAATATGAATCATTGTGTTTGTTTCATTTAAATGGATCAACTGTAATACGTGTTCTATACTGTAGGCTAATAATAATAAATAAAGTTAGTGAATTTGCAAATCAATTAAAATATTTTGATTCATATTAAAATCATTTTTTGCAAATTGTCCGCACCTAAACGAAGGTGAAAATGGCAAATTTTTCGGTTGACATTGAGATTGTTGACACAATTGTTGTTTTGACAGGTGCTTTAACGGTTTCAAGTGAGCACACACGTGTTTGAACGAATGGACTTTTGAAAAAAGAACGAATCACTTTCTTTTTCACTGAACTTGACACGGGTCGAACAGTTAGGTGACACAGCTAAACAAAGCGTTTAGCTGATGTCATAGCCACGCGACTTTGTTACTCGTAAATATACCTACGTAGTTAATGAACTGTATTGAACACTGTTTCGGCACATTGTTGAGTCTTTGACTGGTAATGTTTTAATCATATTGTGTTTTAAATCTGAAATGCTGAAAAATAACTGAATTTTTTTATCGGCTTTTTGTTTCCAAATCTTAAATTTTTGTTATTTTTTAATGTAAATATACTCAAAAAAGCTTGATTCTAAAATGTTTCAACGTAGGTTTACATAATTTTCCGGACCAGGATCCTCATTACTCTAAGCTCGATCTTATACTTTTGCCTTCCGCCAAATTCAAGGACAACCCTTGATTCGGGTTCTCTCGAGTATCTTTTTCACTGGGAAGTGACACGGTCGTCGGTCGACAGTGAGACCTTGCCCCCCTCCCCCCTCCCGCCGCTTGCCGCCGCCGTCCGCTGACGTCATCCGCGCCATCTTGCGACAGTGACGCGTTGCTTGGCAACCGAACACACGCGACGCACTTAGACAGGTTGTATCGCGATTTTATCATACAAATTGTTTTTTTTATGGTTACTCCAAAGATTCGTTAGCATTTTCCGTACGAAATTGCATATTTACTATATTTATTGGACGCCTACTTTGAATCTTCGTTTCTGTAGTTTTCGTTTAGGTTTTAAATTTTTATGATGAAATTTCCGTCCTCTCCTGACTTCACCATTCAAGATTTATTATATCCCGTCCATCTATAATTTTTGACAAACCGTATTTTTTTCAGCTCCTTGGAGTATTAATTTCTACAACTTTTTAAAATTGCATTAACACTTAAACCAATTATGCAGACACATGGGATGCCATAATCGCTTTCAGCTGTCAAGCGAAATTGATTCTAAACACCCTCTTAATTGCTTAATTAGGACCTTCGTTAATTGCAGTCTAATACACGTGCAAGCTTTTCTGTAGAGCTTACAATGTTAGGATAATCTCCTCAACGGAGGTATATAATTTCAAACCAAATTAAAATACGATCATCTAAATCGCAACAATGACCTACATACTCGTAGATACACGTGTATTATTAAACAAAAGTTATTTTTATATTAAAAAAACACCTTGTATATATTTGTATAAATTACGTTCTTTTACAAGTATTTAGATTATTTAATATTAGTTTCGATTGCAAATTGCATTCGTAGTTCTGAATTTCTTATGAATTATTGATCAAGTCATTAATCGATATAACAAAGAAAATCGATTTTGCGGGATTTCCATAGAAAGACTATATTACATACACATTATTTTACTCGTGACGGTTACCAACAATATTATCAAAAATGTAAATATTACGTTAAGTCAAGTTTATGTGAATTACGTTGTAACAAATATTTGCATTAACGCTGGGAAATAGCACCTAGTACCTACTTATTGTTGTTATTACGCAGTTTAGATCTCAAACTATGTAGTCATCCAAATGTCTTTCTAAATAACTGGAATGTGCGTTTCTGCAGAACTATGTGGTAGATAGCCTTGTTTCGTAGAATCCTATTAAGAGGTTTCATTTGAAATCTAACATCTGAAGTGAAAACTGAGGGAATTTTCCTAGTTTTCTTTCAAACAATTTACAGAGAAAATGTACTTCCTCTACAGGAATTATAAACTCTTATCGAATAAAATGGCGTAGGTTTATACTTATTTTAACTTTTATCCTATTTGATTTCCAATTATCCAATTAGAAATTCCATGAAATATGTTACTGAAAAAAACCTCGCAGTTTCCATTATTATCAATCAAATGCCTACGTCAATTATTTTGGCATTGTGCTAGCATATTTGGGGAAGTATGGCCCGTTTATTCCGAACTAGCTTCCGCCCGCGGCTTCGCCCGCATGGTATCCATACTATACTACTTACTACTAGTATTATAAATTCCACGCCTAAACCACTGAACGGAATTTGACAAAATTTGGCAAGGAGGTAGATGGCACCCTGGGGAAGGACATAGGCTACTTTTTATCGACATACCGCGCGGGCGAAGCCGCCGGCTAGTGTCGATATTAAGTAGCCTATGTCCTTCCCCAAGATGTCATCTATCTCCTTGCCAAATTTTATCGGAATACTTTCAGTGGTTTAGGCGTGAAAAGGTAATATACAGACAGACCGAGTATCTTTCGAATTTATAATATTAGTATGGATTTCCCAAAAATGTACAGTACAGTAGGTATTGTACATTTATGTACTACGTGCTGTAGTTTGCGTCGTTTTTCCGCTACAATACGTCATTAATTTGTATTATTCCCAGGTAAAACTGAAAAATAGTATAGTTTTTATGTGCGAATATTAAAATTATTAATAATACTATTATTATTATAGTATTGCATTTATTCTGAAACAATGCAATTCTATTTCCAGACAATTAAATCCTGAAATTCCCTGAATCATTTTGTAACTTGTTGCGGTTTGATTCATTTTAGGAGCTGTTTTCTGTTATCTGAAAACTATCTAAGTAACACAACTTGCTGAATTAGTAACTTGAGATAATTATGAAGACAGTAACAAATGCTGGCGAAGTAGAAATAAAAAAAACAACAAACTATCAGATTAATTTGACAATAATAATTGCTTATTTTGATGCTTCAGTAGACTTTCCTTTACTTCATGAAAAAATCTTTTATCAACTAAGTAGGTATCTCATATCGTATTTTTCGTTTCTTTTCGTATTTTTCTTTCGTTTAAGTCTAATGTGGGAACAATTATAGGTAATTAACTAGCTGCGCCCCGCGGTTTCACCCACGTAAGTCTCGATCCCGTGGGAATATCGGGTTAAAAAGTATCCTATTCCAGGTCTATCCCGTGCCAAATTTCATCCAAATTCATTCAACCGTTTTAGCGTGAAAGCGTAACAAACAAACAAACAAACTCGAATCACTTTCACATTTATAATATTAGTTAGGATTTAAATTCACCTGAAGGACCACTTAAGAACGCATTTTGTTCATACATTTACAACTTAACCAGGCACGCCAATGCTTGAGATTAACTGGTACTGAAAACGTTAACAGGAATCTATTAACGAAAGGAAACATAAATAACAACCTTAATTGCTCTTGTACTATATTATGAAAATAATCTATCTCGTTGGTCTAACTGCCGCAAGCGCAAGTGCTGGGTGCGATTTTCAGGTTGGGAAAAGTTTCATTGGGTGTCAGGAATTCCAGTAGCATCTTTTATTTTTTTGTGTGTTTGAAATTATCATTATAACTTCTCCCGCTCTCGGCGGAGCGGGAGGGCTTTTCAGTCTCTTACTGACTAAAACCCACCCGTGTTCCTTCAGTTTCCTGTAAGTGGCCAGAAGCCACGTTATCCCTTTCGGACTTTCCCGCGACCTCAGCAAGCATCGGCCCTAGAGGCCCTTCTGTAGCAGCCTTTTTTTTTTTTTTTGAGGGTGGGAAATCATCCAATGACTTCTCCCGCTCTGGGTGAAGCGGAAGGGCGTGTCAGACTCTTACTGACTAAAACCCACTCGTGTTCCTTCAGTTGCCTATAAGTTGCCAAGGTCCCGGTATCCCTTTCGGACTTTCCCGCGACCTCAGCAAGCATCGGCCTTAGAGGCCTTTCTGTAGCAGCCTGGAGTTCAGATTTGTGCCCGGAGACTTGCCCTCTATTTACACGGAAATGGGAATGAAACAAAAGTGATCCTGAATGTGGATTTACCTAACATACTACTACTTTGGGTACTCTACCTACCCAAGTGGGACTACAGGCATGATGTTATGTTACTGGCAATAATAATAACGGTGTATAAAGTAATAATATTGGAAGAACAAAGCTTAATTGTCGGATAATAAGATGGGTCAAGTCATGCACCAGTTTATAATTATAAATTAAAACATTGTACTGCGTTTAAATAGAGTCTTTTGTTAGTAAGATCTAGTTGTTTTGAATGTAGGTAACGAAGTTAATGGTAATAATCTTGACACAGCCAAAGATCAAACAATAATTCTCTATAAAATTGTTTAGTTTTATGATCTTCACTTGTTTGCGAAGCCTTAGGACGTAAACGTAACGTAAATTCGACAGTTTGGAATTCGTTTCTTTTTTTGTTGTTAAAAACAGTTTATTTTTCGATTGTTAGCTATGGTATCTACTATCTACCCCACTTCAATTCGTATACTATGTAAACAACAGTGACAGGAAGTATTATAACATCATCAAGATACACAAAGTGAATTAAATATATATTATCAAAGCTAACTCAAAAACTACCCAAGCTAAGTTAATAAAATTAACATGGGACCATCGCGCAAGTTTCCTCTACCAAATGAAAAAAAAAATTCTAAATCGGTTCACAATTGACGAAGTTATCGAAGAATTATAACAAAAAAAAGTATTGAGGCGAACAAAACAATTTTTTAAATCGAAATCGGTCGAATCATTTTCGAGGTTTTGCGGGACTAACACACCGTACTTGATTTTATATTAGATAGAATTAACACTTAGTTCAAATGATAAAGCTTTAGGAATGACAAGACATCGTGTGATTACTTAAGTCTTGTTATAAATTATCTAATGTTGTCGTACAGATTTTGCTCTTGTTTTTATCCATCCAGTCCACCTGTGAAGCACATTCATACGAGTCAACAATCTTTGTCTGAGGATGTCCAAAATTTGGCACCAGCGCTACTCGATCTGGCACGTCATCTGATAACGCCAGCCAAATATGATTAGTAAACAATACGGTTTACAATATGTCAATAATGTCATAAATGTCAAAATTATTCCGTTTCGTGAAAAGCATTTAGGATTACAAAATTGGTTGAAATAGTTTAAACAACAATTTATGCATTTATCTACACCCATGCTATAAATCCTCTCCAAAAGTTTCTAAAACAGTTAGCTTATAGCCAACATTAAAACATCCAGTGTCATAGTAACCATAATATCATCCAAACGGGTGTTATAATGTTGTACTGAATTTCATAATGTAACTCATTTCAAAAAAAGAACATTGTCATTCACGAGCGTTCATTCACCGTAATTTAAAAACAAAAAAACATTCGAATTCGAAAAATTCGAGTTCACGTCGTACCGCGTTATATTTGTTCGATATTGGTATTGCAAAGAAACTTTCTTTGAAGATTCATACCATGGGTGTAGATAAAATCTTGTATGCAACTGTATATAATTAGGTATTAAAACACTCATGTGATACTATAAACCCACATTCGTATTTTAATACCCTTTATTATATAACAGTTGCATAAATAACTATTAAATTGACTGAAATTTAAAGATATAAAATATAACTCTATTAAAAATTGAATTTCAGACAATTTCAATGCATAATTGGTGTCATAAAACATCCATTTGCTGGCTGACATAAAGATTATAATTAAAATTATCTTTCCGTTTCATTATTTGCACACATTGTTCACCAAACAATTGTAAAGAATACTATAAATAAAAAATACAAAAACAGCGTCACCAATACATAAATAATTACAATTCCCAACGCTTCATTTATTTCGAGTCCCAACATATTTAAATTGCATATTTATCCTGTATAGACATAGGATAAAATGCAATAATAAATAATCCTAGAAATTCCCCAATGCGTCACTTTGTGTAGGTAGGTACATTGGACTAATTATTAGTTTCGATAAATAAAAGGTGCGTCAATTACCTACTACGTCTTCTCAAATACTGGCACCAAGGTTGGATCAATACTTTTCTGATCTAAACTAGCCAATGTGGCCAACATTGGCTAGCTTAGATCAAGGATGAATATCACCTAGACAAGTGATCACTTGTCTAGGCCCTCTGCAGTGTCATCATTGTTGTGGAGCATTGACACTGACAGCTCTTGAACGCGGTTTAGATGTGCTGATCGCGTTCAGTCTCATTGGTGAAATTCACCCTTAGTAGCACATTAGTGTCGTTTCAGTTTCAAATAATGTTTGGTAACCTGGAATGACAGGTTAGTAAGCTAAAGTCTGCTGTCAGGTTGAAAACCTAGGAAAATTTAGTTTTGTTTTTTTGCTAATCTAAGTTATTTCTTCGAAAGCGTTTCGTATTTCTACAACGATTTTCAACAGAATTGACATACCTAAGCTTTTCGATAGCTTATATCAGTCCTATACATTTTTGCCTTTTCCATCGTTATCGCTGATAGAATGTCACTTTGTCTAGGGCCTCAGATCGCGTTCAGTCGCTGTAGGGATCCTAACTAAATGTAGGTAGTTACTTGAAAATTAATGTAGAGCATCATTAGTAGTGTTTAATGTTTAGTTTGTTTTGCCAACGTTGTGATAGACCATTGGCCTCATGACATCTTGTGATACGTCACCGCATTCTCATGGATAGACCCCATTGTAGACATTAATGACATCGTTTTCCTTATAAGCGCGGAATTATATTGTAATTTATATGTTTCGCGAACTCAGTTTATTAGACGTGTCAAAGGACTGAGAATGAATTTATTTTATTCCAATTATAATTTGTTTGAATGTTTTTGAAGGCTCAGCTGAGCATGTATAATTAAATTGAAGGTTTTTTTAAGGTCCAGGTATGTGAAATTATTTTGTTTTATTATAATAATATCATTTTAGCTTCTATCGGAGCTCGTGGCTAAGTAATAATAGCCGCACGGGTCGATCCATCAGGTTAAGCTACGCTTGCCAGGGTTGATCCGTCGATGGGTGACCATCTTTACATGCCGAGACTCCTCCGTGTTTTGGAAAGCACGTGAAGTCGTTGATCCCGGCTGTCATTCGTAAATCTTTGACAGTCGTTACGTGCCGTCAGAAGCCAGAAAGTCTGACAACCAGTCTTACCAAGGGGTGTCGTATTACCCAGTAACTGGGTTGTGGAGGTCAGATAGGCAGTAGCTCCATGTAAAATACTGGTATTCAGCTGCATCCGGTTAAACTGGAAGCTGACCCCAACATACTTGGGAAGAGGCTAGCCAGATTGATTGATTTTAGTCTCTATTTATTTTTTCTTAATGGAATATATTATTTACTAGCTGCGCCCCGCGGTTTCACCCGCGTAAGTCGCGACCCCGTGGGAATATCGGGATAAAAAGTATCTTATGTCCTATTCCAGGTCATGTTCACGGTCTACCCATTTGCCAAATTTCATCTAAAATTTAGGCTTCTTTTGGCATATGGGTAGATCATTACTTTTTACCCCCATATTCCCACGGGGTCACGACTTACGCAGGTGAAACCGCGGGCGCAGCTAGTACTTAAATAAAGTGACACGACTCTTCACCATTATTAGCTACAGGACTGCAAATAGTAACTAATTCCTACCATACAGGCGCACCTCATACTTATCAAATAAAACATTCAATTTTTAACCGCAACTTTATGGCGATAAATACAAGTCACACTTGCAAATAACCCAGTAAAAGGCTAATTATTTGTTCATTTATTTACATTTCTGATACTCAGCTAGTTTTGTATTTTCTCACACATTTCCTTAGTACTGGTTATCGTTTTCATGTCTCGCTTTGCATTCGGATTTATTACATTAGATGATTAGATTTCTTTGAGAAAATTTGCTTATCTCTCAAAAGTGGGGTAGTTCCTTTGTACTCCGGAATTTTACTTATTATCGTACATATTCTTTTCTATAAAACCAAAATTCCGGTACCTACCTACTTACTTAGATACATCTTTCAACTTACAGTAAACATCTTTTTCATGCTACGATCCTTACGCACTCATATTACATCTTTTTTCCGATACAGTGTACTCAGTTCCAATAAAAAACACCGGCATAAAAAAGATAGCCATTAAAAAACAAAAACAATTTCTCCGAAGCAGCGGAAAACTCCCGGAGTCGCAAATAATCGCATTTTCACATAATATCATCATCGGATTTCCGCAGGCAACAATTAAATCCGCAGGACTTACACGTGCCGACACACAAGCCCATGTGTTCCCTAGTATGCACGTGCATTTATGTGTGTGTGTGTGTGTGGGATGTGCAAAGTGCCACCCTTTCAGTGCAACCCACCTGTGCGGCTATGGTCGAGCTGCGAATTCAATCAAATTAAATGGATACCCCATTCGAATACTTGTAAATTAAAAGCTGCTATTCATTCTGTTTTGATTTAATTAAGTAGAATTTAATTAGTAAAAGAGTATTTTAGTGTTTATTTATTTAAATGCAACATAAATTCAGAAGGATGAGTAGAGCTTCAGCCAAACCTTTCCTTTAAAACGCAACCCACGCTTAATTTGAGCGTGGGTTTCGTTCGAATAATTTGACTAGAATTTATTTCGTCCTTTCTCAATACAAAATTACTGTCAAAACAAACCGTTACTGATTGAGTCGAGGCTCCATCACGGTATCACATTATGTACATTAGGATTCTGGACATAATAAACGCGTGGGTGTACCCCCATTTGCCCTACCTCCCCCCTGCGCCACAAGGTCGAACTCGAACCGCACCGTACCGACTAGTTGCGCGGTAGGGTGGGCAAAACAGGTGTTTGAGTTATGTCGAAATTGCAGGGATTCGTACTGCTGATTATTCTAGAGTCATGGATACCTTTATTTTGTGTGCAGTTTTTGCTTAGTTGTGAATTGGAAATCTTAATTGGTCATTGGACTCTGAATGCGGAAAAGTCTAATGTAGATAGATTTAAATTCAGGCGTAATTAATAATTGACACCGTTAGTAACAATCATGTGGTTTGTAAAATACCATTTTATTAGTTAGTAAAAGTTACGATTTTATTTTAAAGACAAAGTTATTTTAATATATAAATATTACCTATTTATTTATTACAAAAAAACTTCATAAGGTATTTCATCATAAGCAATTATGTATATCATAATAAAACTGATAGTTTCACCTATACATCTTACAACTCCACCCAACTAACAGCATTATAATTGAATTAAGTACCTGACAGCGCTGGGACCGAGAAAAGCTCTACAATATTGTAAGGTACATCCCTATCTTGTTCCACGAGGCGTTTCCATAGCAACCAGATTGTGCCGGCACCCGCCATGCCAGCATTATTGCATCCGGGATTTCCGCACAGTGAAATCAATTTAACGGACATATAAAGGCATGTTGGAAATTGATTTTGGTTAGCAGTTAATGGAATATTTGCTACTATTTGATTATAAATTTGTGCCTTTGTGTCACCATTTAGTGGATGATTAGGTTCAATTTTGTTTATACGTTGATTTATCTCATTTATAATAGCGCGTTGGGCTGTATGAAAATATTACATTTCTAATATTATAATTTATACAAAAATGTTTTCGTACACTTTTGTCACTAATAATTAATTGACGCCTATATAAGTCATATTTTTAAAAGTATTGTTAAAAAAATCTATATTTTTGTGTCCACAAATCCCTTTGTATCGAGAAGTATATCGATGCCTAAAAGCTCTGTTCAAAACTTGAAAATATGGAAATAAAAACCCAATATTTTTGCATCAAACCAAGCGATTTAATCCAATCATTGCAAGGTTTGTCGAATATATAGGTACAATAGAAAATAATATTCAAAAGCATAATCAGCATGCATGAATTTTCCCACTGCTGGGACACAGGCCTCGAGAGGGAGTGGGCTGTAATCTACCACGCTGGCCCAGTGCGGATTGGTAGATGTTACATGTTTTCAAATTGGTTCTTTATCACGGCCGGTTTCCACACGATGTTTTCCTTCACCATTTTGAGAGCAGTGGTGATGAAATGTTTTACACACAAAGTAAAGCACTTGTCTTGGTTCGAACCCACGACCTCCACCTAAAAGCCGTTACGATTACCACTGGGCCACCACTCCCCAACTTTGGACTTGGATTGCAGAGTATAAACATACGCAGATATTCTATTCAAGTTGTACCAGTACATCTGATAGATATTGTAGTCTGTGGCTTAATGCAGTTATCCCGAATCTGTTGGTATGGTTATCCAATAATCATTATTGTAGCTTTTATGATGATATTTAATTTACTGTGGCACAGTATTTCGCGTATGAGTTTATGTTTTGTATCATTTTTGTTTGCTAATCATATTTTCGGTCATTGTAATATAAAAATAATAAAATTATAATAATAATTTTTACTTATTATAAATATCTTGATTATTATTGTTATTCAAATGATAACAAACTTAGCAGCTTAAGATACTAGAAATTCTAGTTATTATCGTAATAAAATCGATAAAGGTACTTTTTTAAACCAGTTTTTTCCAGTTAAGCTTGGTTTAAAAGCCGGTTTATATCAAGTAAAGCACAGTTTATCGTGAAAATTCGTAGAATTCCGTTATGATTTCGTGTAATTTCTGTTCCGTCTGTCTGTAACACTTGGCAAATTCCCATATTGACCTACAAATGAAAGATAAGCGGAGTGAATCAGCTTCTTATTATTCCCCACATGTGGGGATTAATAAGAAGGTGGGCAGTGAGGAAAATATCATTTACTATTTACCTACTGCAAAATCTAGACAATGGATCACCAAATAGTTTAGGAGGTCCATTAAAAAAAAAAGACCATTGCGGTCCGTTTGGTAGATGATGATTACAGTTCGATTCTAACTTAATGGCGGCTCGGAAGTGCGCTACTCGCTGCGCAGTACCCTACCCCTCACCCTCGCTGACCCATAAATTCGTTACTGCGCAGCGACTCGCCTCATGTTCCGAGCTGCCATTAAGTTTGTATCGGGGTGTACTACTACTAGCATAGCAAAAATTTTATTAAAAAAAAAAAAGACTTAGTAATAAAGTATAAACTTAGTGTAAGTATAAACAATAATTATGATATGAACAAAAATTGCAAAGTAAGTCATTGTTTATTAATGTGAAAAGATTTTTTTTACTGTGAATTATCCGTCAGAACTCTGGAGTAAAGTTGGTGCTAGCTAAAACTAAATTTTTTCATTTTAATGTTTTTATATTATGTTTTAGTTAGAAATTATACTGTTTGCTTATGGTCCGCATAACTTATCGGAATGTCTTATCGGATCCGGACCGCGTTCCGCCATTTGGTGACTCCTGATCTAGACAACTCATCCAAGATTTTGGAAAAGAGAAAAGTAGTTTTAACCGCAATCTTCTGCAACTAGTGGCGTGATTTAAAAAGGAGTTCGTTGCATAAATCAGTCATAAACCTCACTCCACACTTTATGAGAAATTTCTATAGAAACCATTGGTTACCCACCATACTTCTTTGTGTACCGGCTTTTATTCGTCACCTTCCATTTTGAAGTCTTCTCAAAGAAATATCCAGACCTACATAATACATTAATCCTTCTAGGAATTTTCACCTTGAGAGTAAAATCAAAGGTGTGCAAATCCGATAAAGATATTAAATCCACAGGCTGAAACCCTTGAAATATCTACAAAGCTTTGTATCTAGACGTATACAAAAGTATATATGTTATATTATATACGTCGAGCTGCCGTAGGCGCGGTGCCTGGAAACCGCTCGCCCACGCACTCCGATCCTTGACTACCGATTTTTTCATTACTACCCAAGTGAGTGTCGTTATTGAAAATTTGATCTTTGTCACAATCAAATTTAAATGCATTTGTCTCGGCTTATGTGCTGTAAACAGGACTAGACTTGTAATTGGAAGCTTCAGTATATTATTATCATACAAAATGTAGTTAATAAATTTTAATTACAATATTATTATACAAGCTAACACTAAAATATAATATAGTACAATTTTTTTTTTTTTTTTTAATCTAGTTCTTTTCATCTTTGATATATTCTTGTTTATTTTCTTCTCCTGTGTTTATATTAATGGGGTATTTATTGATTGGTCCATATTTGGAATCTTTGAAGATATCACAGCCGTGATCCCAGCTAATTATATAAACAGCATGATATATCGTTATGCCCAATAAGGATTGTAAATGTGGTGATATTTTATATTTGCATAAGGATTCCACGATCTGAAATTGAATGCAGTTCATTAATGTGAGCGTGTTTTGCATTTGGCATAATTTGTTTTGCAATCTAAATCATTTCTCTATTACCTATTTTGTTGCAAATAACTTTACAATTTTATTCATACTATTTTAACTGTGTCATTATATACTTAACATGGGCTTTCCGAAAAAAAATATAAATTCTGTGATTGCTTATCGCTGGAAAGAAGCCTGTTTTCTTTTTAACCACATCTTTAATTTAATTGTCCTCTTTTAACATGTAGGTGTATTTGCTATTAACCAGCTGTTATCTATTTTGTCATTGCATTTCCCACTCCAAAGTTCCAGTGAAACATTCCTGTTAAAAGCTCTCTACAGAGTAAATATAGGTAGAAAGTTATTGGATTCAGGGAATCGTTGAAGCGTGCCACGTGTAAAATTCTCTCTTTAAAATTGTTCACTCGTGATATATGGAATTGAGGTCGGCGGCGGTCATGATTCCTGGATTTACAATCATTTTGACAAGACTAAGGATGATTTTATGTACTCGTATATTGTGATTGACATTATTATCTTTTTCTAGCCGATCTAGAAAATTATTATTGTGCTCATCTTTTTCTTATTAACATAGACTGACTTGTAAAGATCTAGATCATGGCTACGATCTTGAGAAGGCAGAATCATCTGTGCATACACGCTTCATTTAACACTCATTTTGTTCTCATATTTCTTAAAGTTAAAGTCACGTCATAATGCCCGAAGACATTACATTGATCATATTCGCTCCAAACGGAATGACAATGTTAAATACATACATTTCGGGGAAATTGTGCCAGAATTCTCGCTCACATTTCTACGTCTATACGGGGTTTATAAATAATTTTACTTCTTCACCGTATATCCCAATTGGAATACAAAGAGCGATGAATTCGAAAAATCTCACTTCCTTACTACCCTAATTCGAGGACTCTGAACTCGATGTATCCAAGACAAACAAGCGCTCTTAATTTGCGTTGTTTTTTTCGTCTTTTTCGCTTGTCAGGGTAATTCCTCCCATTAATCTATGGTCCAGGCTTTCCTTTTTGAGTGTTGCGTTAAAGATATTCTCAGTTATTTACCTCTGAGCGAGGCCAGTTCACGGCTTTACGCTTATGTTAACCTTTTAAGAAAAAAACTTAATGAGCCGTGAGAAAAAAGGGAAAGACTGCGTCGTCGTTAATGCTTAGGCTTCACTTAAATTTGCATACACTCTCTTCCAGTTCATTTAATTAAAGTAAATAAGGCTGAGGTCAGTTTGAAAAAAAAGTAAATAGATTTTCTTGTGAACGCATTGTTGTAGGTACTTCAGTGGGCTTTCAAGCGCTAGGGATATTAGAGTTAGAATTATATAGGGAAAATATGGCACCCTGACAACAACGCATTGATTAGGTAACTCTAGGTCTTTGATTAAACCATAATGTTGTCCTGTTTATAGGGTCGGGATGTGTAATCTAGTGGTAGATAAAATTTTGAGGTAAAATCAAGTTTACCTCAATTAAATACCTTTTGCATGATTAAATCGAGGTAGCACTTTAATTGTTTCGGTTACTATCTCTAAGCGAAGCTGATAATTAGACCACATGATAATCACCCGCAGAGGGAACGTGATAATGCATGATTAGACGCAAGTGCCGCGTAACAAGCCACCTATAAACACAGTGACCTGACACCCCCCTGCCCCGCGCCACCCTGCACCCCCTACAAACACCCTTTGACCTACACACCGGCAATGCCAGTTAAATGCACACAAACGCACACATGCCCGACTAAACACACACCGACAAGCTTTCATGCGTAGGCCAACGCACACTTGCAGCGAAATGGGGGAAACTGGGCAAACATGACACCGTGAACTATATTTCATGCACACATACGAACGTTCATGCACCAACACACACTCTAACAGAATCGGAATTTTGCGGTAGCGCGAATAATAAAATCTTTCTGTTGCCAACTGAAAAATGGCGGAATTAAATGTTGACACTTTAATTTAGACTGTTCAAGTTCTAATCGCTAGGCGTCAAAATGAAAACATTTTTCGCTTTCACTTTTAATTGCTTCCAAAGAAAATATTCCATGTAATAAATTTTAGTTTTACGAGCTTAACTTGACGTCATTTATTTTGAAACAATATATTTGAGGGGTATTTTTAACATCAAACGGTTACAGTACTAGTAATAAGAAGAAATTGTAATGATATGAAATTCAATAAATAAATAAAAAATAAACGATGGTAAACAATATTTTAGGCCTGTTTGATATTTTTAATTATACTCCTACTCCAGTTAAATGTCTCACAAAATTGAAGAAATAACCGATCTTATATCGGCTTTAAAACCAACTCAAGTAGAAGAATAAACATCATCATCTCATCTGCCTAGCCTTTTCCCAACTATGTTGGGGTCGGCTTCCAGTCTAACCGGATGCAGCTGAATACCAGTATTTTACATGGAGCGACTGCTTATCTGACCTCCACAACCCAGTTACTGGGTAACACGATACCCCTTAGTAAGAATAATAAACACTGGCATATATTATATATGCTATGCAATTTTCTTGTAACATGATGAATTATGAAATTAGGTCACATAAAAAGCAACCTAGAACTTAATCACGTCAACAATGCCTCACATCACGCACTTATAGAAACTAAGGGACCTAGAGTCGGCCTAAGGGTCTGTATAACTGAAACAATTTATTTGTAAAACTTTTTTAAACTTTAAACTTTAAAACATAGACGAAGATAGTGTCGAGGTTATATTATACTGAATAGTCGTGTTCATGTCTCCTTGTAACTCGGAAAAGTTTGCAAGTTTGTTCAAACAATTTTTCATCTCAGAATATCATTTATAATAAAGCTAATAAGACATCATAAAGTCAAAACAATAATATATCAGCGCTAATTATTTAAAAAAACAACTATCATAGTTATTAATAAAAACAAGGACATATAATACTGTTTGTTTTACCTGCTATTATACTATTTGAAACGAACAACAGTATTGATAAAATTGTTTTCATATACCACATATTTTCCCTTTGCATTTTAATACACGTCATATTCCCGGTGAGATGTTGCTTACAGATAATGTGATTAACACGACTACAGCGGAATTATTGCCGTAAGCTTAGTACTAAGGTGTGTATCATGAAACCTTGCAAGAAACATACGCCCTTTGCGACCACGGACGTGTAGCACCCTCGCGTGTTTGCCGTGGACCAGCGATAAATTACTTATGTATCGTTATGTTCTTTTCTCTTATAAAGTGTACAGAAACGCAACGTTGTGCTACTTGAAAATAAAAATTATAACTAAGCTAAGTAAATGAGCTAAGGGATGATGAACTAAATATTACAGAGATGGTGGAAGTAGAAACAGTTATGAAAAGCTCTAAAGAAGAATCAATCTTTTAATATGGCTCTCAGAACTCTGCTCACTCTATCTATCCGATTAGCAAGCAACTCCCGTTCGTATTCTACAGAATTCCAGTGGGTATTCTTGTAACTGAAACCAAATAAGATTAATATAGCAACAGACTCGTCGTCAACTCTGCCGAAATTGCTAGAACAAGAATAGTTATGACAGTGTAATTCCTTATCATATAGGGTTCGTTCGGGAGGAGCTCGTCGCTAAGTAATAACAGCCGCTTGGGTCGATCCATCAGGTTAAGCTACACTTGCCGGGGTTGGTCCGTGGATATGTGACCATTTTCACATCTCGAGACTCCTCCGTGACTCGGAAAGCACGTTAAGCCGTTGGTCCCGGCTGTCATTTGTGGATCTTTGGCAGTCGTTACGAGTCGTCAGAAGCACGAAAGTCTGACAACCAGTCTAACCAAAGGGTATCGTATTACCCAGTTACTGGGTTGTGGAGGTCAGATAGGCAGTCGCTCGATGTAAAATACTGGTATTCAGCTGCATCCGGTTAGACTGGAAGCCGACCCCAACATAGTTGGGAAAAGGCTAGGCAGAAGATAGGGTTCGTTACATAGGTTCAAAAACTTCCTCCTTAAATTATTGTATAGCTTTAGAATTTTCTCATCGAGTATTGAAACGTTGAGAGTATTGAAATACTCTATCCGATTAATGTTAATTCTTTTAAATCAGATTAGAGACAGGAAGTCATTATGTGATTATCTTCAAAATAATCCATCATTTTCCTATTCCTATCGGCTAATTGCTGACCAAATTCGTCTTTATTGTGTTTTATAGTATCAGGAGCAATCAATGGTGTAACATCACAGTTTATTTTTCCTTTACATCTCTATTGTGTCCATTAACCGTTGTTTAATTATCGTCCACGTATGCGTAGACACAATACTTAGATTCAGGGATCATTACTATTATATTTATAGCAAAAGCGCACAAAAGGTTATGTGTTTCTATGAATATTGGTACTGTTGTTATGGCGTCGTTGGTCCTCACCACCCACGGTACTGTAACAGATACATTTATAGCAGTATTCGTTTTCGTAATTTCGGTTATAATTGGTCTTTCTTTTCATGTTTAGTTAATGTTAGTAAAATTAATCTCTTTCTCATTACTAAATTCAACCAGTATACATTTAATTTCAAATTTTTTATAGTATTTGAGATTTTAATCATAAAAGTTACAAAACCTAACTTCCTAACATAAATATACGTCTAGCTACTAAAAACATAATAAATAAATTTCTCTTCTACTCCATTTCAAATATTACTTTCCTTACACCCGGCGTGGGAGTACGCAAATAATAAACCCTATTAAATATTCCGATATCGTTTCTCGGAAAATTAATTTCGAATTCAATGGTATCAACAAGTTTTAATTCATAAATGACAGAATTCTCGTCTTATGTGACACAAAGTATACTTGTTTTATATATCTACAGAAATCATTAAAAAAATGTATTCTTATATTTCGATATTAGCAAAACGTATTTCAACGAAATGCATATATTAGATAAATACGATAATGGCTTTAAAGTTTCAAGACAAATAATTAGTTTAGGTCGATGGTTTTTTGTCTATCGTTAACATTGATAAAAACACAGAACCAGTAAAACTAACACGCAATCACAGATACTAACACTACAACCTTCGCTACAAAAACGAATCGATAAATACAACATTTGTCAAAATCCGTCAATTTACATGCTACGAGGGAACATCCGTCATCCGTCCGCACTCACTGCTAAAGTATTCATCATGCAGAATATACAAAATAGTTCGAATATCATCGCAATAAACTAATCCGAACAGAGTGAAACATTAAATTTACCATAAAGCGCGTACAAGACAGCAGGTCACACAGATTTGCATAATGACCCTACTATCAGCCCACATGACCCCGTTTTTTGCCTAACTGTGCTGTTAACATTGGTAATCAACGTTTTCCTGTTACAAAAACTGTATCTGTGAACTATCTCATTTTACAATACATCTTTCTCGTGTGTCATAATTTTGAGTGTAGAATCCCTGGGAGTCCTCCACCAAGTACCATACAGTTTTTAAATTATTCGTTTGCGATTCTCACTCCTTCCATTCATTCTTCGAAAACTTGATCCACAAGAAAATAAAATTCACATTTGGGATTGTGCCAAATACTTTTTGTAATGTTTAAACGTAAAAAGCCTACTTTGTTTTGTCGTTATTGTCTAACAAAGGCGGGCCATGAATTATGTATGTCGATATTAGGTACGATATGCATAACGTCAATGACAGTCTCAAGTCGAACAGATTTTCGGATAGTGATAAACCGTGTTTTTTTTTTTCTTTTGTTTCCTTGTCATTTTGGACTAAGTTCCTTAACGCGACTTGTGGTAGGGGTTGACTAGTTGAAATCGTCACGTAAGGAAAAAGCGTTATGCCCCTCTGTGCGACTTTCTCTCTCTTTTTCTATTACGAGTGTATATGAGTGCGCGCGAGTATTGCGTAAGGAACTTCGTTTCTGCCGGGGGTCCCCCGACCGCACACGTTTTTTTTTCTTTATGAATATTAACTTCACTGTTACAAGATAGTTCCCTGCTATATATTTCCTCTATTTTTATTTACTTTACTTTTAATATTGTCTCTCTTTGCCGCTTGTAGCATAATACTTTTATATGCTTCAAAGTATTGAATAATTTTCACAAAATTCTTTATTGTTAAACAAAACGACATCTACAACTCTTATCTATTTATATTATATCTCTATTTATTATATGATTTCCTTTATTTCTTAAAGACACTTTTAAATTAAATTTTTAAATATTAGAATATAAAAACATTAAAAAATATTATGTTGAGTAGTTTCAATAATACTATGTATTTATTATTATTATATTGCTTTGCTTTGCTTTGCATAACGACGCATTAGTTTCTTGTCACACTCGTAGGTTAACGAGAGACAATATCGGACCCCAATATTCCAATAAAGCTGGTTCCACGACTGATTACGTAATCGTTGTAAACATTATCACTTAACTGTTAGGCACGTAGTAGGAATGTGTGATGTCCGGTCGGTTTGTCTCTCGACCTTGCTTTGGAGCTTATATTATTATTAATTTATATCTATGAAGTTCGTTATTACTTTGTCATTAACATGTGCTTTTTTGTTTGATAACAATTTTTTACGTTTGATCCTAAAAAAAATCTAAGTATGTTATGCTCGATTTCAACTGGAGATCATACATCATCTATAGTTTTAGAAATAACAAAATAATGTTAAAGTTTATGCATTATAATCATTATTTATACATGAACCCCATTTATCACCAGTCACAAGCAATCATCAGGAAACATACGTTCAAAACAATCACTTTCCGACAATAATGCTTTGAGAACAGTGACAGATAGCACTATCTGTTATGATGGACATCAGTTACTGGATTATGGATAAATCGAAAACGAAACGTCTGCACTTGTACTAACGATACCAAACCAAGAGATAAGCAAAGCCTATCCATAAGGACCATTACCTTCTACTCTATACGATCACCAAAATACTATTCTGTTTACGTAATTATCTTTGCATTTTTGTTACGTCACCCTGTTCTATAATATCTGTCATCGGCCTTGTTTCGCTATGGTCACAATCACGACCATGGCTTCATGGCACAAGCGCGATGACGAGAGCTTTTGGCCTTAATAAATTGTCATTTACTACGACTTTATGACAATAGCAATAAGGGACACAATTATGAATTGATTCATGTTATGATTTATCACTATCGTTTACTTGGAAATGTGTTTTATTGGAAGCGTTTATGAGTTGAGCTTTGTGATTTTAGTATTCAAGTTCTGTTTTGTTTGTCTGCAGGTAGCAGCTGTTGACGTCCGCAGTAGCAGCCAGCCCGAAGGCAACTCTTTTTCTCGCCCCCGCTCCCCGCATCCCCTTCCAAGATTGCTGCCACCATGGGTCGGAAGAAAATACAAATATCCCGGATTACGGACGAACGGAATCGACAGGTTGGCACTTTTTAACAATTGCTTCTTTTTTACACTAAGAATTACAGCAGCAATAGAATCAGTAACTCAGTATAACAGTTGCACGCACAGTAACATCGGCTAGTTTGTGCTACATAGGCATAATAGGTAATAAAATGATAACAAACACTGAACCGACATTTAGAAGAATGATGGATGGTATTACTTCTTGCCGACGGCGATGTTTGAGCTTATGTAACTGTAACCGAAACCAAAAGTGATACGTGCAACGTGCAATACGAAGTTCATACATAATAGTGAAGTGGAGGAGAGTGAAATGACCTTACCATGAGGCATGACCTAACAGATGCGGCCTATCAACACTCCCACTGCAAAACATTATCGCGACGGGACAACGACCGCGCCCGCTTGTAATTTATTAATTATACGATTACACTGTATATCAACCTTGTCCAGTTTATTATGACCCTACAAAGGACTCCTCATCTGCCCCTCTCTCAAAGCACATTTTTAATTACAAGAGGGCAGAGAAGCTCTTTGAAAGTGGTCTAGTAATACCAGCAGCAGACATGAAAATTAAAATTGCGAAGGTCAATTTGCTTTCGGCGGTCGAACTTCCTTTGTTCTTTATGGTATTTGAAATAGAACATGATAATTCTGCAATCAGACGACACATGTGTTCCTATAAATAACAGGAAACATGTACAGTATTTACTAATAGTGAGCTGTTCCTAAACAAATGAATTTAGCAGAACACCTATCGATTTTTTAGTGTATTAAGGAAAATTACAAATTAACCACAGGATGATGTGTAGGTACGAACAATAGTGCATTATTTAATGGCTTGAAATATTGGAATTTAAAACGTATTGAATGACAAATAACTTTGATGAGATCCAGTAATAATTATTTGATTTCGTCCGTGACCCAATAAAATGCTTTTGTTTTCATTTTATCAATATCGAAACTACAATATGAAGAGTCCGTGTCGTTAATGATATAGTTTATGTAGTCAATCTTGAAAATTAAAGTAGTTGTGGTTGTTAAAAACTCTATAATTGCTTTATGAACTTTATGGTTTGACCCTGGGAAAATTTTAGTGATATTTCAATAATTTCATGGATTATTAAAAACTTCCCCATAAACGTCGTTCCCTTCTCAAAACCACCAACTATAGTTTTATGTTCCATCATTTTCCTCAAATTAGTCATCTGAATGTTTCAGGTGACCTTCAACAAGCGTAAATTTGGTGTGATGAAGAAAGCTTACGAGCTTAGCGTACTATGTGACTGTGAGATCGCCCTCATCATTTTCAGCTCCAACAACAAACTCTACCAATATGCCAGCACTGATATGGACAAGGTTTGTGAAATTCGCTTTTAATTCTTCGAATATGTCAAGTATTTTCTTCTCATAAATATTTTCAGTATCACTTTTACAGACTATTCTTAGTACAGTAGCTAAGTCTAAAACGTTTCATTTACCAAGTCATTTAGTTGTTCATTCTATACGATTACATATATCCATAACTGGTTGAACTTTTACGCTGTGTTCATCCGATTTCTTCTATAATGTCATCTTTATTGAATTTATGAATTTATAATAAGATTCTTTTGAATGTATTCTAGATTATCAACGTATCTAAAGTATTTTCTGAATGATGTAAATTCAATTTTTATTATAATTTCTTAACGTAGATCTTCTTTATTAATTATGTATGTAAATTCTGTTTTACTAGCTTCCTGTTCTCTGTAGTTTTTTATATCATTGTTCATGACGTTGGAAAATGAATGCTTAGCATTTTGTTCAGTATGGTTTTAAGCAATATTTCTAATTTGAAGTAAGTTATGAGTTTATAGGAAAAAATATTTCATTCCAACAGTAATGGAATTAATTTCTTCTAACGTGGTTCGCAGTAATTTATCGTTACACAGCTGTGACGCCCCACTTATAATACTAAGCTTTAATATTTTAATGAAACTCTTGGAAATAGCAGCTAGACTCAGTTTATTTGCATAAACATTTTTTTATGGTTAAACCGCCAACATTGACTGAATACACCGCCCATAAAGATCATACGGCTGAGTCAAAGGATCTGCCATTATTTGTAATTTTGTATTTAATGATGTAAGTTCAAGGTGGCTATGTTAAACTAGACAATATATGCTAAACTAAGATTTTTTTTCATGTATTTGTAGTTAAACAACACTGTTGATAATAACATGAAGATAATGATAGTGCTAAATTGCAGGTTTAACGTAAATTCCTTGTGTGTAATTCACTAGATCGATAGGTAATCATAAAAGGAAAATAAAAGAAAATTGTGATTGCTTTTAACAGAACACCATAATAAGCTAAAAATATTCATAATCAATAAAGATGATTATTGTAGAGATATATCTCAGACAAGACGGCTTTCTTGTGAATGATCATAAGGAAGATAGGTTTTAAAATGAAGGAAAACAGATTTAAAATACATTTATTTATTTGCAGGTTCTTTTGAAATACACGGAATACAACGAGCCGCACGAGTCTCTGACCAACCGCAACATCATCGAGGTACATTAAGTACGGCGTCATCTGTGTGCCCGTGATCGCAATGCAATGTCCATGCAAAATTGACTTATCCCATTAACCGCGTGCTTTGTACTTACACACAATACCCTAATGCATACATTTGATACTAAAACAATCCCTGATATAAACAAGCAAATGTTGTTCGAACCTAACTAGATTATAGATGTAGATCTCGTACCCAAAGACCTTGTGTAAACGATATCACATCAATATACATATAGGAATAGACAAATACAAGCATTAAAGCAACAGCATGTTTATTTCCTGTTAGAAAAAAGGTTAAAGTACAAAACACCAGACACCCCGTTTTATACTAACAGTTTATGACTAGATACCCCAAATATTTATGTTATTTTTTCCTGTACCAGCATGGGTTTTGTAAATATATTTTGTGTTTATTTGAATTAACCGCGCCTACCTGACTCCGATGTTGTGATACAAGGGTAAAGTCAGTGTTGCATCATTGCGTTCGACACCACACAAATGTACGCTAAAAAATTTTGACACGTACAATTTTACCTAGTTACACTGTAGTTTTATTGAGAGCACTGTTTTATTTTGAACCCTCCACTACATACTGACGTGATAAAATCTAAACAAACGAAACAGTAGCAATTACGTTTAACGCGATTGAAGATGATAACGCTAATGGTGTGTATAGAGGGTGTAATCTAATAATTTAACTGGATTTTAATGCATGCCAGATTAATACAGTACGAGTAGTGTATTTATAAGTTTGGCTCGTCAAGCCACCTGAGCTGTGTTCGCTGACACTTACAGGCACTAACGAAGAAAGAGCATAAGAACGGAGTGATGTCCCCGGACAGCCCTGAGGCTGAGCCCGAGTACAATCTGACACCAAGGACCGAGGCAAAGTATTCCAAGATTGATGAGGAATTCCAAATGATGATGCAGAGGAACCAGTTGAACGGGAGCCGAGTGGGAGTGGGCGTGGCAGGAAGCAACTACAACCTGCCCGTCAGTGTCCCGGTTGGCAACTACGACCAGTCACTACTGCAAGCTAGTCCACAGATGCATACATCTATCAGTCCACGGCCATCGTCTTCGGAAACCGATTCAGGTAAATTCCCAACTTTATTTTTACCACAACTAAGTGTTTGTCTTTTAAAATTCTTTTAGTACCTACATCATTGATTTTAAACACAGTAATTAGAAATACGAATGTTACGAACCTTTGGATGCCGTTAGCCTGACTTTCAACTCTAAAAGAACTTATAAGACCAACTGAACCATCTTTACTAAACTCAAACCTTCGTTCTATTCCAGTATACCCAAGCGGCGGAATGCTAGAAATGTCAAACGGCTACCCAGGTGCAGGATCTCCACTAGACGCCGGATGCACGCCATCGCCGTCGCCCGGGCCGGCGCCGTCGCCGCACCGGCATGGACACAAGTCGCACGGGCACGCACCGCCACCGCATCACTCGCCGCGGCACAATAACTTGCGCGTTGTCATACCCAGCTCTATGCCGCCACCGCAAGACGACATCTCTTATGCTGGAGAGGTGATTGTGAGGCACTTTTTTATTATTTTATGTTTGTTTAACCCTATCCTAGTGTGCTGAAAGACCTTCTTCCTATGAGTCAAAAAAATCTCAGATTCTATTATCAGCTCTGATTCGGGCAGATTTCTAATAAGAATCACAGCAGGCAGATTAATAAAATATAATGTAGCATTCTAAAGTTGGTCCTTTGTTTTGTTTTGAGTCGCCTGTTCAATTTTGTTTTGTTTATTTTGTTCTTTAATTCTATCTAAAACTGCAATAGTACCAATACAATACGAGAACGCGCTAACGCGATCAGAACATCTAAACCATGTTCAATGGCTGTCAGCGTCAATATTCCGAAACAATGATGACACTGACAGCTCTAGAACGAGTTTAGATGTGCCGATCACGTTCAGTTTTGTAGATGAAATTCGTCCCTAGTTTTACGTTCATTGGAGTGACCCTATATTTTTTCACTTCCAGACACCTCTCGGCTACTCAGGACTCGGCAACTTCGGACCACAAGACTTCAGCATCAACTCGGACATGGGCATCGGACTGACGTGGGGGGCGCATCAGCTGCAGACGCTACAGCACAACAGGTACATGTCTGTGATCACTTTCATATCACTTTTTATATGTGTTGCTTATGACCCTTTTGATGCGATCTTATCGATGCGGCTTTAGCGTGTGAATAGGGTTTAAAGAAAATCTTTCCACCGAGTCCGGTTTTTTTGCAAGAAGGAATATTAAATGTCAAGATTATCAAATTCAATAATAAGTTGAAAATTATACCTATTATTGATCGAAAGAATATTATGGATTGTTACATTTGCAACACAAAGGACTCGGTTGATGACGATTTGCGTGATTGTTGTCCTCTAATTTAAGCTTTTAGTCTCTTGACTAGACTAACAATCAAAGTTATTCAGAAACAAATAAATAAAATTGAACATGACAAACATCCATAGATAAACAACATTGGTTCTGAATAGCTTCGTAAACAAACTAACAAAAAAAAGTTCCGCCGTGACAGTGTAATCACTGCCGTGACCAGGATTCGAACCTGGGTTACTACGGCCACAACGTAGGGTCCTAACCACTAGACGATCACGGCTGTCGGAACCACTGGTAACACAGCCAAAAACAACATTCACTTAAAAACAGTTACATCACATTTCATGAATATTCACGGTTGCGTGCGCCAGAGTAAGCAAATAAGCGTAAAAGTGGCAAATTAACTCATTAATGTTCAGTACAAACGGTATTTATCGATTTATCATAACGCGTGTCTATGTATAAATTACATTTTCAGTAGTTGCATCTATTGTGTAGGCATTACTCACTAAATTATCTAATTTACATAGCCTAGATAATAAAAAAAGACTAACCACATTTATATTACAACCGAAATAATTTAGTGAAAAAAAAAACAACTAAACGAATTTAAATTGCTGGTTAACATGTGAAGGCGTTTGAACCAAAGAAAGAAAAAAACAAAAACATATTGAGAGACACGTGTAAGAACAAAAAACGAAAAATTACATGTTAATGGAACACATTCGAGTAGCGTTAGACGTAAATTGTTTTTGAAAACTTCGGATTGTAAAGTAATTAATGATAATAACGTAAGCTGGTAAAAAACAACAATGCGAATTAAGTGTTAGTTATTTCAAGAATAAAAGATTAACAAGCCAAAATTAAAAGTAGCTCCTACTCAAACCTGAAAAGTTTTATCCACCAATAATAAAAAGTATGGCTAATTTGAAAAGTGAAGTTAATGAACAGAGTAAAATCAGTGAATTTTCTAAAAGATTGGAAGGTTGGCAAATAATACAAGGACATTTTGCCAAGGACGCAACGCGAGATAAAATCTGGCATCAGATTGTCTTCCGGGAGGCGTAGCGTGTCGAATGAATGGCCGTCTCGCATGAACAGTTTCAGATTGAATTCGTATTAAACCACCGAAAAAAGGAAGAAAAAACTTAATTTGTAAGAGTTTTTGTGCCTAGCAAGTGAATTGTTGAATCTGATAAGAAATTCGATAAGAGAATCTTACAATGTTCTTTTGAATTATTTTGATGGAGATACAAATTAAGATTATTTTCAGAATGGGAACAACGAACCGCCCAAAAATATTCACCTGAAGACCTGCATGATACCTACTGATAATAATGTCGATGGTGGAAAGGTAAAATGGCTAAAGCGCCAAAACGTGAAATCTCAGGAATGAATTTTAAAGTTTTTTTTTTGCGAAAAAAATTCGTAGAAAATTTTCTAATGGAAATATTTCTGAGTTACTTATATTTTCATGAATCATTTTTTTTTTCCTGTAATATGTATTATAAATGGTTTCTATAAAACCTTTATTTTAGGAGATAGGTGTCGCTTTAGCAAAAAAAAATCGAAATTAAAAAAGTTCCAGTAAGCAAAAATTGCTAATATCCAAAAAACTTGCGTATAACATTTAATTAATTACGCTTACTGTCAGAATTACAATTATTTAGCTATCTAAAATTTGCTAATGCAATTAATAATATCATAGAGTGAAAAAAAAATATTCTAACGAGCTGTTCATTTGAAATAAAGTTGCTGACGTTGAACTAAAACTAGCTGAAGAGCGAATAAATTGATGGATGTATAATGGGAATGAGGCGTAACTTCTAAAACTCGTCGTTTTCTTTTATTTTCATTTAAAATATTGATTATTGCTAGTGTACAGATTTTGTCAATAGATTATTTAGATTATGAGGCGTTAGCATCAATCTGTAACCTCAATCAATGTGTACTACCTACTATTAGGTCCGGAATATTAGCGGGAAGACTAATTAATTAATATTTAGCAAAAAATAAAGGAAATTATTTTATTAGCCAACTGGAATCAAGTCAAATAACGTAGGTAATTAGATAGGTTAAGTAGAGTTACTAATTATCTACTAAAATCAAAAAACCATTGTTTATCATGGTTAGTACCACTAAATATTCAATGTAAGTAATTAGTTATAAGTTTAAACAAATAAATCAACATTTAATAGATAATAAATGATCATTTTTAACCCCCGACGGAATAAGAGGGGTGTTATTGGCACTAAGATTCTGAAACTCAAAATAATTCTGTGCTTATTGTGCCATCTTCTCACACACAACAACATCGTGTTACAATTTAACAAAATAGTCTTTAGAACACATACACATTTGAAGGATGATGCCAGGAAATGTATGGAAGCTGGTACCCGCTACAATAAGAATAAAGGATACATCATTAGAAAGATATTAATATTGAATAATTCAGTTCAAGAATTTCAATGGCCTTTGTCCGATCGTAGTAATAGGTACAGGGTAGAAGTTGTGACGCCGTGTTGTAGCTATAGAAATACGGTCTTAGGAGACTGTCCTTAACATCTAGAGTACTTGCTAGCTGTATTAATAGATATTGGAAAAATGGCACATTCAGCTAAAAAATTGTTAATTCTTACACCTTATTTTTATGATGGCAATCGATGCAGTTTCGAATAAGGATTCAAAGACTCTTTTGGATCAACTGAGGTAAGAGTACTTAGAAATGTCACAAATCACTTTTCCCATAAGTAAGTACCTACATTTCATAGTGATCGACCATCTTACCCCCGATCTTTTACGACGTTTGCTATTAATTATTTTAAATAAGGCGTTCATCATCTATCTAGTTTTTTCCCAACTACGTAAGGATTATCTTTGAATCTAACTGGATACAGTTGAATACCAGTATTTTACATGGAGCGATTTACTATGTGACCTCTACAATACAGGCACTGGGATACTCCTTGATAAGCTGGATGTTCGACTTTCGGGCTTCTGACTACCCGATACGACTGTCAAAGATCTACTGTGTTAAATGTTAGTATGTGCTCAAATACATATAACTTAGATAACTTGTTTATCAGTGTGATAGCTCGGGAAATTCAACTCAAACCTCAAACCTAAAAGCTCTTCTACTATTCAAACGAAACAGGTAACAATAAAAACCCCTTAGGAGTCAACAAAAAAGACTGAACTATCCTAACCTAACCTGACCGAAGGCGGAGTCCAGAATGCGAATAGCTAAACAGTTGCATAAAAGTAAGAAGAAAGTAAAAATAATAGTAAAAAGAGCTATCATGGCTATTGGAGGGGTACCAAAATGGGCATCATCTTTAAAATGGGCATTATCTTTTAAATAACAGAATTTTAACTGCTTTATACTCTTAGTACTCATATACGCGAGCAGCACTTTGCCAACGACAGAGTCAATTGCAGCCGTCTGCCCCGTTGACGTTGCTAGAAATCACTAATATTCTAAGTTACACGCAAGAACAAAGACTTATGATTAGATTTGCAATGCTAACAAAATTTACTCAGTACACTTACTTTAAATTAAGCGAGTTTTTAGTACTAAAATCAATACCTTCTAACATTAAAGCATGTACTACTGACTAATATACAATTTTAAATAATATTTGGAATCTAAAACAACTCTGAACTATCGTTCTATACGAAAATATTTACGAGCACGATTGCTAAAGCGCCAAAACGCTAAATAAAACAGAAACGACTTTTGCTAAACTGCCACACAAGTAATAATGTAGTTCAGGTAAAACTACTAATAAGGTATTTATACATGAAATAGAGAAACGCAAAAATGCTAAAACATTGTCAAACATGAATGTACAGTGAGCACAATCACTAAAGCGACATAAACTTCAGAATCATCAAAAAAACGTCGCTTTAAACCATGACTACATGAAACAAGCAACAAAATTTGTACTGCTAAAGCGCCAAAAAAGTGCTCAAATCGACGCGAAAGGTAGACTAATCGACGCAGAAAAAAAAATCCAGTTCAGTGATATATACAACTCAATATCGACCAAAATGGCGCTTTAGCCATTTTACCTTTCCACCATCGATGTCATAGTTAAGAACTATCAGTTAGCAACTAGGCCAAACAACAAAAACCACGAGAATCCATAACTAAAGTCTTATTATTTAATTGCCATTGTTGGCATCCCTCCATATTCCACAAATCTATATAAAACTCGACAGTAATATTGGCTGTCTTAGCTAATAAATCTTTAACTTCGATAATATTCGAGTTAGAATAATAAAATAAAAAAGTGATATATGCCCCCACCGTGACAGTGTAATCACTGCCGTGACCAGGATTCGAACCTGGGTTACTACGGCCACAACGTAGGGTCCTAACCACTAGACGATCACGGCTACTGGAGGCTGTGTCTGTATCAATAAAATGAATGATCACTTTGCATTGTGAAAGTCGTTGACCAGTTTTCTTTGCAACAGTTCGACTTTAGTGCCCTTGCGCTTGTTATTCAGATTCCTGTAGAAGTTCTTATAGATCATTAAAGATGGCGTGTTTTTGAATAAAAGAATATTAAGCAGCAGATTTTTCGATATTGGTGCTTTAATGCTTTTGCCATTTCGAGATAATACTTACTTTCCTCTAATACATGAAGATTTGCACAAAAGTTCCTTTGTATTACGAAGGTACGAACGAAGGATTTTCGAAAAATTCATTCTCTTAAAGAATTTAATAGATCTTCTATTTAACTTTGAAAGTTTGTGTAGAAATTCTTCATTTTGTAGTAAGCAACATGGAAGTCGGTACTTAGACTTCTCTGTATAATTAAATAAGTTGTATCATCGTTTTTTGGAAACTCATGCCCTAAGGCTCTTGAGAAGTTGCCGATGGGAAATCCCTTCGAGCACACGGTTTGTTCTATTATATTCCTCTGTATATCATTCGATTGTTTAAAATACCAAGTTGCTCTATCAACAATACACTATTCCTAAATAATGTCAATAAATAAAAGATCAATCACATACTGAAAATAATGATAAGACTATAGGAATCAACAGATTGATGGCTTCCTCTGTCAATAAACAAGTTTGGCTATACAAAGACGAAACATTGCCAGCTTCATAGGCAATCAATCATCATACAGATAAATGGAATTATTTGAAATATTATTATTGGACGGTTACAATATTATGTTGAAGAAACAGAAACCCATTAACAGTAGCAGCAGCAGCAGCTGTATTTCTTAGTACCAGCCCGGAGTTTGTAAGTTGGCGGTGTGATACCCCCATGCCTCAAAAAGCACGTTAAGCCGTTGGTCCTGCACCTGATCTCTTTCCGGTCGTGTCGGATTGCCGTCCCATTGGATAATGAGAGTGAGGGAAGAGAGAGTGCACCTGTCTGCGCACACACTTGTGCACTATAATATCTCCCACGCCGAAGGCTAGTCTCCGTTGAGATTGGCCGCCATGGCCGAAATACCGTCTGGAGGACTATATATAACGTTACAAGTATTATATAGCTGTCAAATATTTTCAGTTAAATGAGATGCCAATTTTTAATCACCAGAGTCATTCATTACATAATGCAATTTCAATTTAAAAAGAAGCGGGTTTAAGGAACATAAGATTGATAGCTTTCAAAAGTTTTTGGAAAAAACTATAACAAAAACCTATAAGTATTAAGGCTTCCTGGTGCAGATTTTTACTTTTTCTCCAAAATATTTGCTCCACCGCGACAGTGTAATCACTGCCGTGACCAGGATTCGAACCTGGGTTACTACGGCCACAACGTAGGGTCCTAACCACTAGACGATCACGGCTATCGGAGCTGGTGACAGAATCATTAAAACAAGTGACCACTGGGCAAATACGGTTCTTACGAAAGTCACAAAATATTATTTCCTTTCACTACTGCTCCAATTACTCCCCTTGATTTTCGGCTACCAAGAAATTCTTATACACTATCAAAGATGGCGTGGTTTCGATCCTCAATAAAACCAACCAATTAATATTTGCATTTATTTGTACCATCAGGATGAAACTTGACGAAACAAACCTTTTATGAATTGTTTTATTTCCAGTATCTTGAATTTAATTAATGTGTAATGTCAAACCACCATCTTCTCTGGCGATTCCATTTGATACGTTCGTTACTTACTCTGGCCACCCCACTCCTGCTGCAGCTCCTGCAATATTAATTTTCCAAAAAATAAACTCCGCCGCGACAGTGTAATCACTGCCGTGACCAGGATTCGAACCTGGGTTACTACGGCCACAACGTAGGGTCCTAACCACTAGACGATCACGGCTACCGGAGCTGGTGAACGTTGCACCAAAAACTGCAACTGTATCGTTTACAGTCATACCAACAGACCAGTATCAAGAAACTACCCTGTCCCCCGCACATGTACCGAAATAGGGCGACCGAGGGGGGTTCCTTCAGTTAAACGAAATATTACTTTCACTTGGTCGCTACGTAAGACTGCGCCAATCGAGCACAGATAATTTACAACATAAATTAACTTTATCGTTGCTATGGGCTCTTTATTTTCTTTGCATGTTTCTAATTGGCTATTATGAATTAAACATAATGCTAATACTGGCTTATCAGGTTAACGTACTGCCGTTATGACAGGTACTAGTGTGCTGGCGCTTGATGAAGTGCTACATTTTTCATTTGGTATGCATAGGTTCAATGAGAGAGCTGGAAAAAATGCTGTTAATAATTTCTGCAATTTATTAAAATTATGCATATTTTTTGTAACGTATAAAGTAAAATCTTTCACATCAACAATATATTTTTTTATTGAACCTAGGATTTGCCCTGTATACAAATCTTTTGGGCTGCAAGCCTCAATCGATACTAGAGAATTATTTGAACTCCTGAAGTCAATATAATAATATGTTTGTCCAACTAATGTTCTTCCCTCCTCTACCTTGTTCCATCTTCCACAATAACTAATATTGTCAATTATTCAACAGTAGCAGCTTGCCAGTACTGGGCGGCGGCGGGACGCCCCCCCCGGCGGCGTCGCCCAGCAACGTGAAGATCAAAGCCGAGCCCGTGTCCCCCCCGCGCGCGCCCGATCACATGCACCGCGCGCCACCTCCTGCGCCCGCGCCACAGCCCGCTCATCTCTCTGGAGTAATTGATGGTGTGTATTTGTTTTACTGTTGTATTGCTAACAGCTTGTATTTTAATTGTTTAGTCTGTGACAATCCACTGCTGACTGCGGCCTGTTTGAAGTTTTGATGCAGGGCACTATTCTCGGCCCTCAGTTATTTTTGCACAAGATACATATAGTTTCAATTAAACGGGTCATACTCAAGCAATACCTTTGTCAGCAATGGATTTAAACTTGAAAAGTGAACCGTAGTAATATAGCTAAAATAAAAGTGATAATGATTGCTCAATCGCATGAGATATTTAGTAACTAAAATACATTTGAAATCTATTAACCAATACTAACCTTACCAATTACAGTGTATCGGCACGTTGCAGGTTCAGTATCGTCAAGCAACATGGGCTCTCCAGCTGGCCAGGACATGCGGCACTCCAGTGCGGGCCCTCTGGACTATGAGCAGCCGCACACGAAGCGGCCGCGAATCGAGGGTTGGGCCACATAGCTAGGCTATGAGGCCTTCGGCTCGTACCCGAGGCCCTTGCACCCGCACTGCTAAGCCCCGCGCGGCTCCGAGGCCCGCACGCACTCCAAGCGGCCCCTTCTCTCTATCGAGCTTCGGTGACCGTCCTCCAACCCGACATGCTCTATCTGGACTGAACAGACTACCCCCGCGGCACAGTGCTAATCTTATCACTCCAAAAGTCTGATAAGGAAAGGTGCATCCAAATTAAACGGTGCTTAAATTTTTGATGGCACGGTCGACTAACTTTCTCCTACGAGAATCAGGCCCCCCACTCTCTGGGCAAACTAGTACGTTACATATTCGTAGATCTCTAATGAGATCCTATATAATTGAATGTTCAACTTTACACTACCCTCTAATAATACGTAATTAATTATTGTAATGCACACGAGTACACTAAAGATTAAGATTAAATGTTAAAATTAAGTACAATAGCAACCCTTCAGAACAATTTTGAACTATAAGTACATATAGATAGATATTGAATTCCCCTGTAAATAGACGACATTATATGTGCAATCCGTGCCATTGTCTGTTTAGCTTAAAGTTAGTCAATTTAAAGATTAGTGACTGTAACATGTACTAGTGCACTAATTGTTGAAGTTTGTGCGTTCAAGAAACGGCTGGACGGAGTTGTGTAGTGCATGGACACGGACCACAACATGTGAAGTGCGAGGAGGACTATTATTATAAACAAACGACTGTTGACTTTTGTGTTAGTGTTTTAAAAAGTTTTTTGTGCCATTTTAAAAATTATAATAATAGTGTGACATCCGAACTTGAATCTGTAAATTAGTAGTCGTAGTGTCATCACAGAAGATAATAAATTATATGTATTGTAAAATCTACTTTATCTATTGACATATTTATACATGAGAATCATAATGATATTTACATAATATGTATACACGTCCCGTTAGGAACGAATGTTATGTAAGTAAGTAGGTAATGTTAGCTAGAGATGAGTATATAAAGGTACCACACGAAGCTTTAAAATTTCTTATGATAACACTTGCACTCTAAGCAGATTTTGTAAGTAAACACAGTTTATATCGTAAAATATAGAATTCTTGACATTTCGACACTTGAGTACATAGTTGAGTTTGACAAACAGAGAAAACTAGAGTCAAAAATATATTGCATCTTTTTCTAGACTTTGCTTTGAGCTATTACTAAAATAATAGCATTGCAGATCGTTCAATATTCGGAAAAAGAACGCTGCACATATAATTTAATTTTGACTTAAATCTGTCTACGCTTCGATCATACCTTATACTATAAATCCCGTTCATAATATTGTATGTATGATCGTGTCTCGTTGCAGACCAAAATATTATCGAGTCAATTTTGAATATCATATTTATGTAATTACTTGTTAAGTATGTGTAGGTTTATTTAGTGGCTATAATGGGTTACAAAAATGAATGGAACAACTTTGTTGATAGTACATTTACTTTTTATTTTGTTAATGTGATCTGAAGTCATTTTTATTTCTACTTAAATAAAGTTAATACTAGTAGCTATTGTAACAGTGAACAATATACCTACGAGTCAGCTTTAAGCACATACAAAATTATATTTTACATTAAAATATTTACACTAAAATATGCACTATATCACGATCCGCCCTATTTTTAGATGATATTGTCTGAAAGAAACTGTACATTGTGTCGTCCATAGTTCATAATGTCCTTCATCTCCCCGCTTTCCTTAGATGTTGCTTTCCTTACCTCCTATATAGTATGTAGCACGTATCCTAATACCACAATTCTTTGTATTACGGCCTGCATGAGGCCCAAAGAACCACTTGTCCCCCTTATCCCCTCCCCATATCGTCTCACTGTAGTTGCCTTACTCACAGTGCCTAAATGTACCATTTTGTACCAAAATTTGTATGTTATAGCATTTTTGCTTTAATATTCACATCCTGGTAATCTTAAGTCATTTGATGATGTCAATTGTTCTGGTCGTAGCACGCAAGTAAATATTTGGATACAGTCAGAGACAGAAGTAAGAAGAGTTATAAATATTAGATATATGTTGGATGTCCTGATAAATATAAATGTTTCCTGCTTTTTAGAGTGTGACATCTGACCCCGCAGTTTTAACTCTTTTTATTTTTGCACTCGATTGTACGCGTGTACTAGGATCAGAACGATACCTATAATATATTTCTGTACCACATTTGTCAGTCAAACTGTATAAATGTGATTATAACTGTAAAAATATAATTAAGTGTAATGAACAACTTTGCATCATAGAATATCATTAGTATAAACCTTCAAATCACAGTAACAAAATGTTAAATGTACATTTGTTAAATTTGTACAGGGAGTTATCCATTTTTGAAGTTCAAAAGTCTGAACGCATAAGAATATTTAAAAAATAAAATGTATTTTCGCATTGTAAAATAAGTACACGGTTAGGTTTAACGAATTAATATTTTATTACCGGAACATAATGGATGTTGTCCCGTTTATAGGGAACTATTATAAAGATCATGTAAGTACACCTTCAATGTTAGACTAAATTGTTAATGTGATATAATTACCTACACTGTTACAGCCCTGGGCCCGCTCATTGTTACACCAGGCTTAGGGTCGTCACACACTTTTGCATTGGTCGTTTGTACAAGACCTGACCTGCCTTTGCTTGTCAGTGCGTGACGATCTTTGTAAATTTCTCCTCTGGGCCCGTAGTTTGAGATTCTACAATTGCGTTATCTGCTGTTTTCGGTCGTTCGTTCCTAAAAGTTCCTTTCTCTGGAAGCGTCGATGTGTTTTGTATTAAAATTTGCTCAATATGTTCGGCGATGATGCGAAATCCTTGTTTCTTGTTAGATTTCATTTCTACTTGTCCGTTGTAGAACATGGTATGATATAGTTAAGTGTTGCATTGTACGTTATCAAACACGTTTACTGTTACTTATATACCTATCACAGTACAGTCGCACTGGTATGAGGTCATAGCCAAATCAATGAACGCAATTTTGCACAAAAACACATTGTTATCGGATGAAAATGTTTACAATAAGTAAAGTTTCCTTTGTACTTGCGTAGAGTGATAAAGTAACGGACGTTATGTATTTATCGCTTGCACAGACTATTGTATCGACTATATTGTATAATATATAATACAATGACAGTTAAGCTGGTATTGGGAGCATAATTTCCGAGGTTGTGAGCTTTGCTATCGGGAATGAGTTTCAAGTTTAATTAATTAATAAATATATAAATATAATTATTCATTTGGACGCACAACCGTGTTGTGTGTTATTGTAAAAAGCGTTTGTTTGTTCTTTATGTACCTACTTTCGTAATATATGTGTTTACCTGTATTTTATCTCGCTGTGTGACAATAGCAAAGGGTTTGTTCAGTTAACTTATAATCTAGTTCATTGCATTTAAAAAGATACGTAGTCATAAGATAACAGAAAATTTTGCTGAACTTCTTCACTGTAGATGTCGATATGTTTACGTTTCCCCGTCTCGTTGCTATTGCTTCACAGATATCGTGAACAATCCAAGTAGAATATAGGAATATAAATACATATCCTTATTGAATACTCAAATCGATTTCACATTAATTTCTCTTGTAACAACAGTTGTGCAATACATATATAACAAAATGCTTAGGTAGGTATTAGGTATATTTTCGTTTGAATTTTACAAAGAATGCAAAATCTGTTGTATTTTATCGATATTTTTACTGATAATGAGAGGGAACGCCAACGGTTTTCCGGAGGTGCGTCTCGGGAATATTAAGTCATAATTGTGTAATTATTTTTTAAGATAAGGCCGGGCCAAATATTGCATTAATGTAGGTCATACGGCGCTGTATCTCTGTGTCGAGGCAGCCATTTCTGCCCTGTGTATTATAATTGTATGATGAATGAAACATCTCAGTGGCTGAATGAAATATTAATGTTTATCGACAGTGTTAGAAAATTGTTATAAATTATTTTGATGACTGTTCGAAGGATAATAAAGAGTTGGATGTCAAGATTTGTTCTTTATTTTGTAGCTACACCTTACCCATATAATTTATTAACAACACTTTTATTAGGTAATACAATCATAATAACAGATGACAATATAAAGCATTCCGTACTTATCTTTGATTATTCTGTCCTTCTGTGGATCTTTATTAAACTTGCACTAACTTCTTAGGTACGTCATTGTATAGAACGTGGCGAAGGTTATCACATTACATGAGACCACGTATCCGACATGAAGTTCTTTGAAGATACACATTAAAAAAAAAAAAAAAAAAACTAACATTCTTATTGTAGTACCTTTTTTTGTTTTAATATTTCATAACATAATGTAAGTAAGTGCATAGAGATATCACCTGATGAATACTGGTAGGTCCTCCTGTAGTAACACCTTTATTACTTATCGTGTTTTATAGGATCGCCGAAGGCAGCACAAGAAACTGTGCTTCCATTTTCATCTAAAGACTCCATATCATAAGAAATAAATCTACGTCCCTTCGAATCTTTCTCGAATATCTCCCGAACTTCTCTATCCAGATCTAACGAACTTGATCTTCTAGAATCAAATTTACCAACATTGAAAGTGTTATGTACATCTATATTGTCTTCGGTAACATTTATTACTTGACCATCCAAAGTATCAGTAGACACAGCAGTAGACGGTCTACTATCAAAGTTCAGTTTACTCTCAGTGTCTCCTATAATCTTTATTTCACTATCAATATCAGTTTTTGGGGTAGGAATTAAGTGTTCTCTAGAATTAACACTAATTGGTGTATCAACTTTTCTTGTAAATCTGCATCTTCTTGTGAAGCCTCCCATCCATTCTGAGACTAGTGCTGTCCCAGCTATGATGAAACCAGCTGCTAAGAGCAGGAACATACCTTGTGTATCTTCTAGAGTGAGACCTTTTTCTTCTGCTGATGGTATTTGTATTGTGCCACTGCCAGCCTGCAATATTTATTAACAAAAAGGTGTATTTGTGGATGGATATATTTATATCTTATTTTCATCTCAGATTTATATGTAGTTTATCCTCTCTTCTTTACGGTAAACTGTTGTCTTTTTAATTCGACATGGGTTACTAATTAATAGAACAGTTTGCAGGTACCATGAGCGATTATTAGGTATTTCAAGTGCATAGGAGAGGTTTAGTCCATCATATTTGTAATTAATTAGTACCTAATACTTACGGCGAGTAACTTTCCAGTGAGACTTCGTTGCATTTCGAAGCGCACTTCGTCAGTAATCTTATCAATAAGCCCGCTTTGGATCATCCTACCGATATCAAAGTTCATTTTCGCTGAGTACACGGAATTGTTGGGAAATCCCATTGTTATTCCGAACGGAACGAAGCATTCGTTGGAAATGTGGAGGACTGCGCGTTTTGACCTGAAATTCATCGATAGTATGTGCTTACTGGTCTTATGGTGATTCAACCTTGTATAAAATTAGATTCAGTGATGATTGTTAGTGAATACCACATTTTTTTGGAAAACACATTACATTATGCCTTACTTAGTCGCAGTAAAATTAGCTTGCACAATATATTCCAGTTCAGCTTTGGACCCTAAAAACGCATAAGGCCAGAAGAAAGCTTTGGTTGTATTTCTTATTCCGGCTGCTACATCCGGTACCAATTCAAGTTTTTTTAACAATTTGACGGTATCAGGATCAGATGAATTTAAGAACCATTTTTCCCATCCACCTCGATCTGTGTAAAACAAATTAGAGATATTAAAACTACAAGTAATTTTAGTAAAAAATCCACAGAAAAAAAATATATATTTTTACCTAAAGTTCCAACTCTGTAAAATCCTGCCAGTAACTGTTTTATTGTATCCACAGTTTCGGGAAACACTGGTAATGTTACAAATGCTATAATAGAACCAGTGTAGCAACTCGTAATTATTATTGTAAAAATCCAATACCATCCTAAACAAAAAGACAATATAGAAGAGGTCATACTCAATCTGAAGCAGATTATCATCTCAATGAAAATAGACTCACCAATCAACAACCGCGTTGTAATCTTACTCGTCTTGCTCCAAGAATTTTTACCGAGGAACGTAAAGCAATTTGTAAAAGTTCCGAAGACGTACCAGAACATATTTTCTATTTCTCCACTGTTATGCAACAGATGTCTTAGAGTATGTTTGTCGGAGAAAGCTAATGGAAACATTCCGAAAAGATACGTGAATGTTAAAGCAACCCAAACGTGCCAGTGGAAAGGGCCGAGGATTGCTCGATAGCTGAAAAAAATAGTTAATATTCAAATAGGTAGGATTGGTGCAGGAAAGTTGCAATTAGTGACGTCATAAGAAGTTACCGGGGTAAAGCCGTCGACATTAGTGTTATAAAAATCGCACAGTCTTGAGAATGCGGCAATGACACATCCATGTCTCTTGCTCTATCGCTGGTGAGGTACATTCCCGCTATTCCTATATCTGCTCGTCCCATTGTTACTTCTTTAGCTACCGAATCTCCAGGCCTAACAAATAATTATCTTTCTTTAGTAACATCAAATTCAAATTAAAAAGATCATTAAAATTGATGTCATTCATTATTTTACCCCAAATTAGGCTCCTGAGGTTCGATGATTTCTATTGAAAAGTTGTTTCTTTCAGCCAATAACTTGATTAGCCGTAGCTCAACGCCATCCCAAACAACTCTAGGATTTCCACCATCAAGATCTGCTTTTATTCTAAACAATACAAATAAAGAAATGTAAAATGTATAGAAATCGAGATGAAATGCAATCATCGATTTTTTTTAATTACCTTCTGAATACGTAAGGAGGCTGATTAGCAGCAGCAACAACAAATCTATGACCAGCGTAACCTCCAGTCATTTTAGGAGGAAATAAGTTAACATTTCTTGAAAATTTTCCATGTGTCCAAGAATTTAACACTACAGGCTGACTAGCACCCAATCCATCTGTATACAGTTTATGCGTATACAGAATGTATGGTGATTCCTAGATGGACGGTTAAATAATTTAATTAGAATGTTCACCCTTTAAAGTTTTTAGTCTGTGTTGCAAATCTTTACTTACCAAAGTCGCATCATCTCCTTCTTTGAAGCTCTGGCCGATTACCAGTAAATTAACAAACATTCTTGAATTAACACTAGCTAGAAACTCTTGCACAGCCCATTGCGAGGACCTTGCAATTATTATAATCTTGTTCTCTGGCTGCTTACCCAATATTTTTGCACTGATCTTTATGTCCGACAGGAACAGTATAAAATGTTGACAATCTGAGTTAGCGTGTAAAAGTTTAGGCTGTACTAATTCACCGCTGTCATTGATATATCCATGAACAAAAGTCATTGGAAATCCCTTAAGAAGATTTTGCACCAAGTAACTTTCCTTGGATTTGACTTGACTGTCGTAAAGTATTACCGGTGTGCAGTCCTTCAAGTAAGTCAATGAGATGTTATGTATCAAATTCGCAAGCGATGGTGTCTGATCAAATGATGAAGTTTCGTTTAAAAAGCGCTCACTCCATAGTTCCTCTCTGGATTTTGGATGCCCGTGAAACACAGAATCCAACGCTCTTTTATGAATTTCTCCATCATCATCATTTTCTTCTTGATTGAATTGTCTCAATTTGATTTCGTTGCTAGTATTATTTGTATATACATTTTCAGGCGTAGCATTACTTTTTATTTCCCTTTTTCTGTCAACTTTGTACTGCGAGTCTAAGACAGATTGAGACGGATAATATTCTACCACTACTTCTGCACCAAAAGCATAATAAGCAAGAATGACCGCACAAAACCAAGAGACTGCCATATTATCAGAATTTTGTTTGAGTCGTTTGCTCATGTGTAAGGCTTTTTATAGGCTTTCATTGACCTTGGTCTACGAAAACATCACAACACAGGTGTTATGATTGAAATTAAATTTTTGATGATCACTGCGGATTCTTTAGGGTCACGGTCGTAACCGTGACTTTTAGATTTATTTCGTGGAGTTAATTCTTTCTTCGTTCTTGGTACATTTTTTATATAGGACAGAAACACATTTTCCTTCAGAGTTTTTGGAAAAAAATCTGCTCCTGAGAGTCAACTGATTTACAATAAACAGGTATGTTTTCATATTATAAGGGAAAACAAAATAAAACTGAGACGTATTTATAGCATTTTATTATTCAACACTGGTCACAAAATTGTTACAGTTCTTGTACAATAATATAAATAATGATGCCGATACAAAATACGAAATCAACTTGTTCTAAAGTTTTGCACTAAAGGACCTCAGTGCAGTCATGTCCGAGAGATATTGTTCTAGCCGAGACGATAGTAAAAAAGTGAAACTACCAATTTTAAATACTAATCCTATATTTACAGTAGGGCTTATTAAATAATGAATATTTTTAAATAAGATTCGTAGCAAGCGCTTCCAATTACTTTAGTTGCAATAGCAGACCAAAGCTTTAATTCTAATAGAGTAAGAATCGAATTTACCGTTGGAGTCATAGTAAAGTAATCTAGAAAGGTAAGCTAGAAGACTGAAGCAAAAGTAAAAAAGAAACCTATGACTCAAACAAGAATTCTCCTATCAATAATGATGTATTGCAATACGTCCTCGAATGAATGAACAGTTGCATAGACATGTGCAACATCACAGATGAACACAAATGCGATGTGGACAGACATCTACACAATGCTACACACTACAAACTTTATTGTCCAAACCAAAAACTTTACTTCTGTATTTGAATTCAATTGAAAAAATGTAACAGGGACGGAGGACTTTGATTTAAACACAGCTAAGAACGTACGTAATACAACTCCTAACTAAACATACACACTAACAACTATATCTATATTTACAAATTATAAAAAGGCAGTGTCAACCACGAAGCTGGCAAGATTAGAAAAACATATTTTCTAAATTTTAATATGGCTTTCGTTTAAAATTATTCGGAAAATGGTAATCATTTTTAGGATGTATGCGATAAATACTGGAGACTGTAACTTTATTATCACGATATGACAAATTAAAAAGTCTAACTAAACATCTGCATTAATTTAAGAGTATTACAAACTAAAACGAACACAAAATAGGAAATATTATTATTGCAAAAAACATTGCACGAGTATTGTTACAAGTAGATCATGCAATTAAACCTAACGAAATCGACGTTATCTTCACACTAGACGATTGAAAACACTTAATATCACAGTTTCCAATACATTTAGGACGTATTTTAGAGAATTATAACGAACACCTTTCGTTACTATGAAATTGTCAAAGTTTGCTTTGTGACCATCAAAATCTAAATGGCACTCTTCAGTTGGTGACAAAACAATTTCTACTGATGAGTCTGTGAGTTACACAAACGAAACTTTTCTTGTCTCGTTGGCTTTGATACATTTGATGTATCAACAATCAACATATATATCGAGGGTGGTTGTATTATTATGCTATAGTAACTATTCCGCTTATTCTCCGATATCGTTGTCTATGCGTGAAGATCTGATGCCAGATTTTCCGGTCCAGGGGTACACTTCGGGACAGGGTTGACACGTCCTCATGTATCTGACTCCGGATTTGTGCCAGAGGTTGCACACCTTAGGGTTGTTGCATTTCTTCGGCCGATCCTGGAATATAAAAATATAAGGAGTTAATGATAAACTTACAAATACTTACATTTAATTTTCACAATAGATAATATTTAGGTTTGATATTGTATTACGATATTTATGATATAGTTGAGATATATCTTGTAGAAACACTATTTATTTGAAAGAGGTTTAATAACTTAGTAATAATGTCACCTCTGGAACTTATTCACTAACTCAAAGTGGGTAGAAACATAGCCTTAGGTACTTTTGTAATTAAATGTAGGTAGTTTTAAAATTCCTAACGGAAACCATAATCACACTTTGCTTTACAAATTCAACAATCAAAACTAGGACCTCACGCTCACTGCCAGGGTTGCGGGTTAGTCCGAAAGGGATACCGGGACCTTGGCAACAGGCAACTGAAGGAACACGGGTGGGTTTTAGTCAGTAAAAGTCTGACACGCCCTTCCGCTCCGCCCAGAGCGGGAGAAGTCATTGGATGATTTCCCACCCTCAAAAAAAAAAAAAAAAGGACCTCACGCTCAGCAATCGCGTTGAGTCTGTCTATATTAAGTTTAATAACATAATAAGCCCGATGGAATTTTCCATCGGCAAAAATGACGAACTCCTTCATTACTTAACGCCATCAGGGGATGAATTTTCAAAAATTCTTACTTAGCGCTTTATATCGTTATATTAGGAACTCTTGTGCGAAATTTAATGCTTCTAGACCCAGCGGCTTAGACTGTGAGTTATCTGTCAGTGAATAAATAAATTAAGAATTTATTTTTATATTAATTAGATGATCATACACACCTGGTAATTGCACTGGAAGGGCTGGAAGTTATTAAGTCTGTTGATGGGTGTGGGGTCTCTGACCCACTGCAGCGCTTGCCAGTTGGTGACGATCCAAACGTCCTGCATCTGGTTGATAAAGTCCAGGAACATGAGGAAGCCCGCTTTGTGGTGTGGCTGCGTGAACCACGCTGCGTGGTAGTAGAGACCGAAGGGCGCCCTGGAATTGATGAAACATTTTTTAGTTGATATTTAAAAATTAATTATTATAAGTCTTTGTTAGTTCTTAAAATTCTAATAAATGTTAGTAAAAGTTAAAAATAAACTCATTAAATTAAATCATTGTTGCCGTGGGATGGATACTTACATATCCATCTCACGGAAACATTGTGTATGTAATTTGAACCGACCTCTAAAAAGAAGAGATGCTTTTGTCTTTAATCTAATTTTAATTTATTGATAAAGCCAAAAACATACTATATAATTTCACTAAGTTTCATAGAACAGTGAAGAGACGGAACATATAATCTAGATCCTCAATCATCCTAAAGACGACTTCTAATTTTTTTCTTTTCGGTTATTCTGGAGTTGGGTTTCTAGTTTACTGGTTCCTGGTTATGCTCGGTTGGTTGATTGGAATATTTCCATTTTATCAAAATATGATAACATACCTATTGGTAGTATAATGTCTGTCGAAGTTCTTCAATATCATCTTGTATACATTCTCGGCTTCGGGAGGATTAGCGCAGGCGTCACCCATGGAACAACGGCCTCCGTTCAGGTCCTGCCACATCACCATAGGAACCTCCCATACACCTGTAAATGGCATTATTTAACATAAGTAAAAGTTACTTACTTAATTACTATTGCAAGAACATCAACATAAAAATACGTAACGTTAAGTTACATATTTTTCAATTCTCAAATAATTATTCAGTTTAAGAACAACTAACTCATGGTACTCTTTTAATAACAAAGTTCAAATTCCATTGCAACCACGCAATGAATCTGAATTCAAGAATGATTTTTATATTCACCTGGATAAGATTTCGTTGGGCAAGGTGGTATCATACAATCGTGGAACAGCTTGTAGTCAAGAGTGTAGGGCCAGCTAGGTGGTCTGTTCTCATAAACCGGCAGCGACGAATCATACGTGAAGTTAGCATCGTACAACATCTTGAACATCTTGTTGCCTCCAACGGAAAGGAAAGGCGCTCTCATGCCTCTTACATCTTCAAGCTTAACTCCACCGTATGCTGCCAAGATTTCTCTTTGACCACCCACTTCTCTGTACCATTTCTTTTGCGAGAATTGTTCTCCGAAACTATGTCTAAAATTGTCAATGATTTTCATTAGTTTGTTATCCCACCATAAATTGAGTAAAATTAAGATAAGAAAAGAAAAAGAAATTACAGTACAAAAGGAAATAAAATGTAAAACGCAAAAAAATAAATAAAGAAATGCTAAACGAGAAACTCCGTAACATTAAGTTAAAGCCAGAAATTAAAGTAATAGAAAATTCAAAGGCAGAAATTTAGAATAGGAGTAGTAATTTGAGTCTTAACTGAAACTGTACATATCGTTGGTGCAAAAAACTGTCGAATGTGCTGTAGTGAGTAGAACTTACGAAATCGTGTGTGATGCCATCTCGTGTCCAGCGGAGTAAAGGTTCTGTACTTGACTGTAATCGGTCCATTCGTGGGACACGTAAAATGTTGCGGAGATCGGACAACCGTTGGGGTTGACGCGACCCTTCTCAAACAGATCAGCGTACAGACCCTTGTTCAGGTCGTTTACAGAGTCGTCGAAGGTCAGAAGAACAATCTGAGGCACTTGTTCCACCGGCATGTCGGCTGTGTCGGGATGTAGTATGTGCGTGTGGGTGTGTGAGTTGTGCCAGGAAGAGGAAGATAGAGAAACAGGTTTCAAGAAGGACGGAAATTGAGGAAGATAAAAAAAATAAAAACGATTAGTATCAACATAATATACGATTAGATAGTTTTTAATATATATATTATAGAGATGGCCGTAAATACCCTGTTAGTGGCAAACCTGCAGTCTACCAAAGATGCCGATAGGTTCAGAGAGAATTCTATGCTCATTGACTTACGATACTGTATGAGAGCCAAATTCGTGGCCATCTGCGTAAAGATTCTGAACTTGACTATAGTCCGTCCACTCGTGGGAGACGTAAAAAGTGGCGGTAATCGGGCAGCCATTCGGATTCTTTCGCCCCCTCTCAAAAAGTTCTTCGTAGTACATTTTATTCAAATCGTTCACAGCATCGTCGAATGTTATCAATACCATTTGTGGTACTTCGCTGACGGGCAAATTTCCTATGTCACAAATACCATTTACAACAAACATTTATATATTTACAGTCGATAGAAACACAAAGATAAATCATGTCTAAACAAAGTTAATCCCTCTCACAGAGAGGAGGCCTGTGTCCCAGCATCGGGAACGTTATAAAGCTGTTTTGTATGATTCAAATACTTTTATTAGAAGAACCATTAAAACATAATATTGGGAAATCCAAAGCCTTTACGTACCAGGTATTTCCTTGCCACCGCAGTAGCAGTCAGGTAGTAAGCAGACGTCCTTCCTGCACTTGGCTGCAGTCTTATCAGGAGTAGGTTGGGGGTACACAGCGTCAGGCCTGCTCGGTGGGTGCGCGTAGACGTCAACGAACTCAGTCGTTTTGGAGACAATAGCCGTCGACGGTTTCAATGTTGGTCGGCTGCGACTGCTCAGAACAAAAACGGTTTTAGGTGCTGCAAGAAGGAAGCATGCTATTGTGCGTGTAGAAATGAAATGAATTGCAGGGGTGCGGGATTTGACGGACAGGGCCGTCATCTACCCCGGTCACCAGGGAGTGTGGAACCGGCGAGAGATGTCGTGCGGTGTCCCACAGGGATCGGTCCTGGGGCCGCATCTGTGGGACATCGGTTACGACTGGGTGCTGCGCGCCGACCTCCCCAGTGGCGTCAGTGTAGTTTGCTACGCTGACGACACGCTGGTCCTGGCACAGGGGAGGTCGCACCAGGCGGCGGCCGAACTAGCGACACGCGGGGTTGCGACAATCGTCGATAGAATCCGGCAGCTGGGACTCGAGGTGGCCTTGCACAAGTCCGAGGTCATGTGTTTTCATGGCCCTCGGAACGCGCCACCGTCGGGTTCCCAAATTACGGTAGGAGGGGTTCACATCGGCGTCGAGTCGACGATGAAGTACCTAGGACTCGTCCTCGACAGCCGGTGGAACTTCGTTGAGCATTTCCGACGTTTGGCTCCCAGGCTGGACCGGGCTGGAGCTGCCTTGGGGCGTCTCCTGCCCAATCTGGGGGGTCCAAACGCCTCCTGCCGGAGGCTCTACGCGGGGGTCGTGCGGTCCATGGCCCTTTACGGGGCACCGGTGTGGGCGCGTTCCCTTAGGCTGCGGCCAGCCCGCCGGTTGAACGCGTCCCAAAGGGTCATGGCCATTCGGCTGGCCCGGGGATACCGCACGGTCTCCCGCGAGGCGGCGAGCCTCCTGGCCGGATTACCGCCATGGGATCTGGAGGCGAAGGTCCTCGCGCACATATGGGAGTGGCGCGAGGAGATGAAGCGCCGGGGCGTAACTCCGCTGCCGCGAGAAATCGCGGCTCAGCGGACAGAGCTCCGGCAGGATCTCATGGCGGCATGGAGAGTGCGATTGTCGCAACCCAGTGCTGGGCACGCCACAATTGCGGCGATAAGTCCCCTCTTTGAGGAGTGGCTAGAGAGGCGCCACGGCGTCCTCACCTTCCGCCTGACGCAGGTCCTCACCGGACACGGTTGCTTCGGGAGGTTCCTGTTTCGTATAAGGCGGGAGGAAACGCCCGGGTGTCACCACTGTGTGGATCGCCCGGAGGACACGGTGGAGCATACGGTGGAGGTCTGCCCCGCTTGGGCGGAGCCCCGCCGTGTCCTCTTGGAGGCGATTGGCGGCGGTGACCTCTCGCGTCCGGCTCTGGTCCAGGCCATGGTACGGAGCGAGAGGGCATGGGAAGCAGTCACCTCCTTCTGCGAAGCAGTAATGCTCGCGAAGGAGGAGGCGGAACGCGTGAGGGAGAGGCAAAGTTTGCGCCCTCACGCCCCTAACCGCCGCCGCCGCTGGAGACGCCCTGGGCGTCGGGAATCCCAGGCGGATTCCCGGCCACCATAGGCGCGGGCTTGCGGACGGCGAGCAATGGGTAGCTCGCCGTCCGATCAGGACCAGGCCCGGGTCGATGGCGCGTCGTGTTCCACGCGCGCCTCAAAGAGATGTCAGCACAATTGGCGGGGTCCGCTAGGACCGATGCCTGCCAGGGTTGCGGGTTAGTCCGAAAGGGATACCGGGACCTTGGCAACAGGCAACTGAAGGTACACGGGTGGGTTTTAGTCAGTAGAAGTCTGACACGCCCTTCCGCTCCACCCAGAGCGGGAGAAGTCATTGGATGATTTCCCACCCAAAAAAAAAAAAAAAAAAAAAAAAAAAAAAAAAAAAAAAAAAAAAAAAAAAAAAAAAAAGGGGTGCGGGATTACAATAATAAATTATAGATAAGTACTAAATTAAATACCAATTTTGTTCTCAAGAGTGAACAAAATGACTACTTTCAAAATTCTGGGCCAAGTTTCCAGTTTATGGTTTCGCTCAATAATAATAATTTTAAAGTAAAAAGCAAGATAATCGTGTAAAATAAAGTGAAAATGAAATGAATGATTGAGTTTGTATTCAATTCTAACGTTGGTGGTGTTCCTCTGTTCGGGGGTGCCTGTGGCGGCTGCGCATCGCTCGCAGTGGAGTAGTGCGCGGAACCACGGCCCCGAGTGCTGGTGGGCCTGCAAATAGTACATTACCAACTGAACAACACGTTCGCTCATATAACCCTCAGTTAGTATGCGTGAATTTAAAGACAAAGCATTTTCAAAATTATATTGAAATAATGATTTAAGTAAATTTTAATTTTCATCATGATTTAATGTTTTATTCCAAGTATGAATCTAAACGCTTGATAACCAGACGTGGCTCCATGATTGTCTGTATTATGATACCACAAATATGTTAATAACAGTGTTACACAACATGCAGTAGCGTACCAAACACGAACACATTTCGATACACTTATGATTCTGGTGCACTTATACTAATGATGAGTTTGCAATGTGGTGCAATACGATTACGTGAAGCTACATTGAGGAACTTGCTACCCAAATAGCTAATTATCTTAACTACAAACATTCCACAAACTACACAAAATTCCAATAGTGTGCAGGAAATGGAAAGGTCGCGTCAGGAGTTAACAATTCAGAAATTCAACTCAACCGACATGAAATCCCCCAATGAGAACAGTAATATGTTAAGCGAAAGAGTTTAGATGTAGGTGCTATTAAACGATTGTCGGATAAGATGTTTGACTTCATGCTAGTTACTCGCGAGGCGGAAAATAAGGATGTTTTTAATAAACGAAGCCTCCACCCTCAATAATTAATGTGAGATAACTTCAGGCTGCTTAGACTACTAGCCGGCGGAGTTTTGTACCTCTGGTATTTGATTTCGTTGCATTTTGGATTCGCTTGCAGACTGTTGTCTGATGAGCATTTGGACGACGATTGGTAACTCCTGCGCCCACCTCCTGGGTTTGTCGCAGCTAACTTTATGGCGGGATTGACTCGTGAGGCTCGCGGTGGAAAGGATATGCTTTTAGTCGTCGATGTCGTCGGTTCGAATTTCACAGTCGTAGTCGATTTCGTAGTACTTGTCGTAGATGCGATTTCGCTTTCGACTTTACTATGTCGCCCTTCAGTCTCAGTCGTAGCTCTATCCTCCACAGTAGATTGAGTTGGTTTTACTACTTCATCGTTAATATCAACATCCCGAATATTACTTTCAGTAGACGGAACATCGTTAATAATGTTATGGTACTTGTGCGAGCCTTCGTTTTCTGGCATGCTTGTTATAAGACTACTGAATTTAGATTGATACGAGTCCCTACTTGGTATGCTTCTATAATCACTTGTTGAACTTTGTGTCGGCATTGGAGATGTCGGTAAGTTGGCATATGTGAAGGGAGTGCTACTCATGGTGGCCATAGTTGCAGTCGTTGATGAAAAATCTTTTATGTCGCTCTCCGCTTCAGTGAAGCTAATAGATTCAGCACTCGGGACAACGTACCTACTTACAGGAGGCTCCGTTATAATTTGTAGACGCTTCACATTGCTGCGCAAAGGTTTTTCATCCACATACTTCAACGGCTTCTTCTGGTATCCTATATTAACTACTTTATCTTCATATCTTTGTGTGGTTGTAGTAGGTTTAGGCGTAGTTGATGTTGTCGTTGTCGTAGTTGAAAACTCTTCAACAAATTGTGGTGCAGGAGAACTTCCGAAATTGTTCAAGAATGCTGTGATGACAGTTTTAACTTTACCATTAAATATTTCCGTTGTTTGGTCTGGGACGACTTCATCTTCTAATCGGTAACTATAATAAGAAGGCTTACGCGAATGTTTTTGTTTCTTAGTATTGCGCTGTCGGGATGACCTGCGTGTGGTTGTTGTGGATACAGTTGTGGATGTGGTGGAGGTAGTATAGTCACGTGTATCAGCGTTCCTGTATGTATTGCGTAAATTATCCAGTGTTTTGAAAGGTGAAACAGAAGGCTCGCTCCAATCGTATTGAGATCTATCGTATTCTCTTGTCGGTAGTTCCTCATTTAGTGTGTTATTTAGAGCTGCGGTCGATAGCTCACTAACACGAGCATTTTGCAAACCGGTCTCAATCAATGCTTCGGTATTAATTGCATTCTCTGTGGAATCAACAATTTCGTGATTGTTTGCAGAAAATGGAGTCGGTCGTGTTTTAATATAATATTTCGTCGATGTAGTGGAGGGCAAGGTGGTACTCCTAATTCTAGACTTTACGGGTACTGTTCTGCTCGTTGGTCTTACATAAACGGGAATATCGTAGTCATCTTCGCTGTTGTCAGGACCAAAATCATTTCTACGCTTCGAGCTCTCGGAAGATATTTCGTATTTACTATCGGTTTCAACCACTGGTTCTACAGACGCTGGTTCTACAGACGCCGGTTCTACGGACGCCTCTTTACCATTACTACTACTATCATAATAATACCTATCAGACTGTCTTTGCCTACTACTACTGCTACCACCTCGACTACTTGGTTTTCGAGCCCTATCAAAATCTTCTAATGGTCGTGTTAGAACAGTCAACGTATAAGGATTATTGGTATTATTAGGATTACGCCTAATTGAAAAACCAGATGTTAGTGACACTTTTTTATTGTTCCTGGACTTGGATCTTACCACTTCCACGTTATTATTATTGTTAGTCACTTCAGAAGAACGTCTTGATGCGGTTGCAAGCGTTTCAGTCGTAGGTAATGTCTCTTTTAATCTATATAAATTGTCAGTCGCTTCAAAAGGTTTAGCCAGGGAGGAAAAGTTTAAAGTGGGTGGTTGCGTGGTAGGGATCGACGATGAGGTCTCGTCAGAAGGTTCTGAAGAGGATTCAGGAATTGGACTTTCATCTGTGGATGATCTGTTGAATACAAAGCAAAAAAATCTTTCTAATTGAAGCTCTAAAACAATACTACTTATATAAATATTTATTTTAATAGGCGGAAAACTGTCTCGTTTGTACAAATAAATTAGTTTCGTTAGTGAATACGGAAAAATGTTATAATATGTTTAGTGTTCACTTCTGAGACAGATGAAGATACCACAAAAGCTACATAATAACATCAATATAATATTAAAAGAGAGAAAAGAAATAGAACTGATAAAACTAGATACTGAAATAAAAATTTGAACAACCTTAAGACCGATACAAAAGAAGGACAAAAATTAGTAAAAAGTTAGAAGTTTGAATCAGTTGAAAGGTTGCAAATGAGAGATGAAACTTAGATGAAAACGTAAGATGATAGAATGATGTTAATGAAATTTTGAGAGAATGATTTAAGCCGGGATGATTTGACATTTGAAGATTGTTCTTTTGTAGTACCTTGGGCTATATCGAGACGGGGTCATTGCTTCAGTGTAGGGTGCTGTAGTAGGGCGTTGTGTTGTTGTGCTTGTGCTGGTTGTGGAAGGAGTGGTGCTAAAAGTGGTAGCTTCGTACACAGTCGTCCTCCCGCTGCTTGGGTTATGATCGTATCCCAATTCATTACCTTCGCCCCTGGATCGTAGGCAATATTTCCATGTTAATTGTATTGCTAATTTTACATTTGGCATCTCGATAAAATTATTTTAATACTTTTTTAACAATAAGGAATAGTTGTACTTAAAACTTACCTAGTCGAATGGCGAATTGGTGCTTGGTATTGATTCTGGTTGTTGTTTATCTGAAATTTTATTTGGCCTAATTAGTATTTTATTTTAACTAATTAGTCTCAGAGATTGTTATTATTTTGTTATTCATTGTAACTATTTCTTTGAGATTAATAATATACTCATTTAATTTGAATGAATCGGTTTGAATGAGTAGAATATTTACCGAGATTTTGACAAGATTGAAAATTTCTTTCTCTTTGGCTTTTGCACTCTTATTTACATAGATTATTAGATAGAAAAGCAAACTTAATCCAAAATTACCTGTGGTCGTATAAGTTCATCATCGTAGTCAACTGGTGCTGGCCTCGGCGTATAGGTTTCAACGGGTCGTCTAGCAGGCGCGGGGGGAGGGGTACCTCGGTACGTCTGCTGCACAGCTGGGCGGAGCGAGGCCGTGTTATATTGCTGAACGTAGTCTGCCGATACCAGTTAGTGGGTTACATGCATGAAGTTATCAGGTTATAGATCGTGTGCTTAATTAAGGTTGTAGTATTAGGATTAAGAGATTGGTTGTTTTTAGTAGATAGGGTAGAAGACAGCATTACCAGTTATGGAAATCGAAATCATCTAAATTTTGTTTGAAATCGTTAAAGTGTTGCCATCACGTGAATTAAGAAGTTCGGTGTTAAAATAATACGGGAATAAACCTTATAACGTCTTAAATAATTAACAGTCTTATTTACATTTCTTATAAATTATGGGTAAGTATTAGGGAAATGTTGTTACAATTTGTAAATGTAGTACCGACTTTTATTATATTAGTTTTCAGTTGATCTCTCATAAAAATATCCATTTGAAATAAATAATGAAGAAAAGAAGTCCCATTATACCTACGAGTAATAAGTTCATAAAAAGTCATGCTATTATATGTAAAGTAGTTAGACTGTTACAAACCAAAGAATAGGTTTTCTACTAAAATCATAAAACAAACTTAGAAATTAATTAAATAATTTAAAAATAATGAAATTACCCTACCAAAATCTCTATTTAAAGTTAACATTCATCTAATAAAAAGTATTTACACGTATCAAACAAAGAATTTAAAAACAAAATACCGAATCATTTACGATTACTATTATAATGTTACCTGTATCTTTGTACAATTCACCATCTTCATCATAAACAGCATAGAAGGGGTCGTATTGATCAGGACTGTAGTTCTGAGATCCATTGTACAACATCTTCGGACGGGGACTTGCTGAATAGGAGACTGGAGCTACGCTTTCTGTCGGTTCCAAACTAAAAATACCATTGGTTCTGTTGAAATCTCAATAATCATGAAAAACTTATCGCAAATTCAAAAATTTCAATAAAACTTTATGTACAGTTGATTTCGCATTATACAAAGCAATATCGTCAGTCTTTTCTTCATCCAGTCAAAGTCACTATAGTCAATGTTAGTTTAGTCAGAATACGTTTAGTGCGATAGATAACCGAAGGAGTTCTGTACAGAATGTGTAAGTTAGTTGTGCCAAAAGTCATCTCCAGTATATCTCATAGTTAGTAAATTATATACATAGTTTTGTGCTCTTCTAATTACCTGTTTGTTTTATCGTCATGTTTAGTCTTTGTAAATCTAGTCTCTTGGTTGTGGCTGTCACGAGGAGTCGTCAATTTCATTTGTGCAACAATGTTCGGATGTCTTATTCTTCCTCTCGTCTGCTTTTCTTCATTTTGGGAAGTTTCTTTAGGAGTAGTCGGCTTAGCTAACCTATGCCTAACAGTATAGGGACGCAAAGTCGTTTGGTTCAAATATTTAGGAGGCCTAACAGTGTTAGGTCCGTTTTCAGTAATTGGTCTTCTTATATGCATAATAGTTCTGTTTCGAGGCATATGATGTATGATTTGGTAATTAGATACTTCAGGACGAATCAGAGTATTCGGAGTAGGGGTACCGTAGTCTACTAACACAGGGATCGGAATTTTTCCATTAATATTTTTGTTAAATTCTTTTACTGGAGATTTTGTCGCAATAGATACATCGTTATGATTCTTAGTGGCACTCTCTGGTTTATGGTTATTGTATTTAATTGCCACTCTTGTAGGCTTTGGCCTAACACTAGCCGGAGCAGAATTATCTTCATAACTATCATCATATTCCTTGTAATTTTGGGCCATAGGTGGTCTTTGTGGTTTCACTTCAGTACTTGGCATGTATTTCGGTTTAACTGCAGGTTCGTAATAATATTGTTCATCTTCGTCATCATAATAATAATCATTCATTTCTGGAGAAGGCTTTGGTATCGGTCTGCGTTTAAGTGGCGCTCGAGTCGTGGTAGTGATGGGGCTGCTTATGAATTGTTGTTGGTACGAAATTGCTGTATTTTGATGATGACTATAATTTTTTACCGGAGATTGAGTAGACTTTATGACTTGCGAAAACAAATCTCCTAGATTTTGAATATTTTTTGGTGTACTTGGTTTAAATGAGACAGCACGGAAAGGTGATTCAGTCGATGGATTATTCCAATATTGTTGTAAAGCTGAAAGTTGTTGATTTGCCAACGTCGTCAGAGGCTTAGGTGTGGAATGTTTTAGTGCAATGTAGGCATTATGGGGTTTGATGGAGGATACTAGATAAGGTTTTGCGGTTGCAACTATATGTGGATGAAGTGATACAATCTTTTCAGGCTTCACTATGTACTGATGTTTCGGTGTTGACACAATGATAGGCGAGTTTGTCCCAGAGATTAACAAGTATGGTTTAGGACTAGCGGAGAATGTATGAGTCTGTCCTTTCAATTTATTATCTTGATTTGGTCTAGGAGTGCTGCTTATTGGTCTGCTGAAGCTATAGCTAATTGGTAACTGGCGGTCGTCATTGAAATTTGGTGGTTTTAACTTTGGTCTGTTAGCATCTAAAGGAGTACCAGCAGTTTGTCGAATTATATATGTGTTTTGATTTTGAGGTTGTTGCTGTTGTTGCTGATGTTGCAGCTGCTGTTGTTGTTGTTGCGGTTGTTGCTGCTGCTGCTGTTGTTGTTGATGGGATTGTCTGGTCGGTTCTGGTCTTTGAATTCCCTGGTCGTATGACTGCGTTTGTTGTATTTGTGCTAAAGTTGGTCTTAAACTACTAACAAATGTTGCTGCTGAGCTACCAGGTCCGGAAGGTACAGTGAAAGGTTTAGGTGTACTCATTCCTTTATAACTTAATGTCGAACTGGGTACTCGAGAAGCAAGCTGTGATGCTGTTGTTACTTCAATTGTGGGATTGACTGTAGGTGCTGCCCTTGGACTATTATTGGTATTTCCAGCTGTATACTGACCATTGCTTAATTTAGTCAAATATGCGTCAAAATCGAAATTAGGACTAGCAAAAGGATTTTCTATATCTTTATACCTATTACTCGGGTGTGTGAATTCATAGGGTGGTGCTGGAAAACCATCTTTGTGGCGGTCATCATCTTCATCATCTTCTTCTGAATTTTCATCTTCTTCTTCACTAGAATTCTCTTCATCGTCATAATCTTTATCATCTGATGGTCTTTTCTCAGCATGTTGTTGTAATATCTTTACATTTCTTATTGGTTGTTGATTATTGTTCATTGGGTGTTGGTTCTGTTGCTGGTATTTAATTCTGTCTTGTTCTTGAGTTCTGTAGTTTTCTTGAGGCCGTGGTGATGTTGGCACTGGGACAGGTTTACCCGTAACAATAGTACTAGGAACATGCGATGAATCGGGAAATGAGATTGGATTGTTTTGATGATTCACATTTGATGGCGTCGATGAATAAAATTGATTTATGTATTGATCGTTACTTTGCTTGGGAGCGTTATTATAAAAACCACCAGCTAATGAAGTGAAGGGGTCGCTATTAAGCGATGATATTGGCGGACTTTTGGTTATTATTTGGGTTGCAGCATTCAAAGGGTTATGAGCTAGTGGCTGACTAGATGGGTCTGGTAAACTAGGTTTAAAAAGTCTGTGCGATTGTGAATTGCCTGTTTGGTAAGATAAAAAAGGATTGGCGGTAGAATATAAATTATTATTGTAGGATTGTAGGTGGCGGTTATCGTAATAATTGTTATTATTTGGGTTGGTATTATACGTCTGCTGATGCTGGTATCTAGGATTTTGAACATTGGTATTGTATTGTGGGAATCCAACTATTTTATATGGCTTTACGAAGGCCCAATTCTTTCCAGGAGACTTGTAGCCATTCTTAACATAATATCTGACTTGTCTCTTTCCTCTTTCAGTATCATCTAGTGGTGTACCATCTTCATCATCTTCAGTATCTATTTCAACATACTCCATTTCTTCTCCACTGTCACTTCTTTTTGACATTTCTTCTGGTTTTGTCGTAGTAGTACTTGTTTCATTAGCAACTAAGTCTTTTCCTACCACTTCCCTTTTCTTCCTCAAGACTGTTTTTTCAGTCAGGTCATTAGTAATAATTTCATTCGTCTCAACGTCTAATTGTCTGTCATTAGAAGAGTCAGTCACGCTGTCACTTTTGTCTTCACTGCAAATAACGACATTGTCTATTAATTCTTTATTCATAGTCAATATATCGTCTTGTGTTATACTTTTGTTGGAACTTACCTGTAAGATTGGGGCGCAGGCGTAACAGTAGCAGTTCGTCGTTCATCGACTTGGGAGCCAAATGAGAAGGAGCCTATTTTACCACTGTTTTGAGGAATAGACGCGGGAATAATGTTAGAGTTAAAATTTCTTCCGGAGTTGGTTTGTTGAGCTCCGTAACCATCTCTGTCCTTTTGAACTTGTCCTATGGTAGGAGGTTGTCCTCTGTAAACGCGTTGTTGTCTGTCGCTTTCAATTTCCTCGACTGGTGGTAGGTCATCTACTTCCTCGTATAGTTGTTGTTGCTGTGATGAAAGCGAAAAATTATTATTATTCCACTCAGTAAACAGTCATAAGGTCGCCGTCTCTTATACTCGACGTTTTCTAAATACCTTTTCGTATTCTTGTCGGCTGTATTTAGGCTGTCCTCTTGAGGTGATGACAGGGTTGGGCTGAGCACGCGGCGGCGGTGGTGGGGGTGTGCGGCGTGGCGGCGGGCGAGGGGGCGGGTCGCGTTCGTTGATCCGCTCCAGCTCCTCACCGCCGACCGCGCTGGTGCCGTCACAGCCTACGTTGCGCGGCCAATCACACGTTTGGAGCTCGTGGCTAGAAAACATTAAATGGATATTTAGAACAAAGATACGATCGAAAGCCACTTATAAAAGTATAGTACCTACCTATACATACTGCCCTGAGACATTAAGCTTCATCGTCCCTAAATATTTACTTAGCAATAATTTACGCTGGAAGGAGACAGGCTTGATTAATTTCTACCATACCGTTCTCTGTTCATGACCGACTTGATTCCAAGAAATTAACGTACTACTTAGTAACGTTGATTTCTTGGAATCGAATCAAAGCATAAAATCATTGAAGCATTTAGGTCATTGGTGTTCTTTTAAGTTTCCAACAACCTCAAAGTCATGCTACACAACGATTTCAATATTGTTAGCGCTATACTCATTATCTTCATTAAAAATAAACTTTTTCGATGTGAATTTCTCACGCTTAACAAGATGTTTCTATATAACCCGACAGCGTATCTCTTTATATGAATAATGTTAATATTGTCACAATGTTTGTTATTTTAATAGGATTTTCTACTATAAATCATGCAAGATCTAGCATATAGTATAGAAAACTTCGAGCCGCTTATAACATGACAGGTATGAAATGTCGTACTACTAAAAATGGAAATGGGATAGTAACTCTGTATAATGAAGATTTTGTCTTGTATGTGATTGACAAAAGAAGTGACGATCGTGTCGATATGGAATCTTAGCAAAGAATAGTCTCTATGACCACCTATATGTTTTAACAGTACAGTACATAGGTACCATGATCATCAACCCTTCTGCCTAGCTTAATGGCAATGGCAACCAAACTGACTATTGGGAAGCCTTTAGTACAAAGGAGTATCTACGTTAGGCTGATAGTTATAATGATGATAATTCCTCACCTGTACATAAGGCCACCAGTGCATGACTCGAGTAGTGCGCCGCCAAACACGCAGACGTAGTACAATGTGCAGTCGGTGGGGTGGGGGTAATAACCGAACTCTTCGGGACAGTCGAAGTCGACGTCACGCTTGATGTCGGCTGCTACGGGCACGCTTCGGACCGGGCCGGATCGGGACCGCGACCGGTCGGAGTGGGCGCCGAAGCATTCTGGAATTAGAAAATGAAAATGAGTTCTGGAATTTGAAAATGGAACATAATTGGACCAAGTCAAATAATCAAAAATACAAAACGCCTATGTACGCTTTTCAGTCCTTGTCATTTTATTTAATGTAGTTTCTGTTTCTACATGTATTTAAGATCAACTATAGAATAGTTAAACAGGATAGATAAATATTTCAAAACACTAAATAACCTAAGCGATAAATCTATATTATAATAGAAGACGTTGATCACAAATCGGACCAAATTACGCATAAACGACTACAATGACTATCGATCGAAATAATAGCGTATCGCAAGGAATATCGAATGCAACACGCATAGCCACATTGTCTTCGAAACGCTTCGAAAGTGATATGAAACAATTGTCGCAAGCGGCTGCAATAGCACGAACAACGAAACCGTCGCCGATACACTTTAAGATAACCGCATACTAATCGGAATAATAAGCAGAAACCACCGACGCGAGCCTTAATGGCCGTACTTAGCACCATAGTAGGGATTCGAAAAAGGTATCGATATATTCATATATTATATATATGTATATAATATATTTTGATACTTGGCCCTGTATTTCAGAATTATACTCAAGCATTGATCATTGGTTAAAATTGTGACAGATTAGATTTTAGTTAGTATTTTGTCATACTAATTTCAATTTTAAAATTTTTGATTAATGATAAATTGTTATATACCTACCTATCATCTAAGAATTTAAGGGCCTTATTTTTGTACAATTTTTTTTAAATGAAGTGGTATAACAAAATAGGGAGAATAAGATAAAAAATAAGAAAGTGGTTAAGTTTATGGTGTTATTATAATGTATGTAATAGTTTGGTAAATATTCGTTAGGTTCAATGCAAGTTGTACTTTATCGATACTCCACATCCCTGCACTAAACTAAACTATGCAGTTGCCTCACTGTCCTTGCAAACTCATGCACCGTACACTTGCAACTGAATTCCTTATCCCACTATCTTCACAGAGTGATCCGTTTATCAGATCAACGCCATCCATAGTACCTAATTGATTTCGCAAATGTGCAAAAGTCTGAATCGTCAGCTTTATAGCATATTCAATTGTGAAATATGAAATGACTCTAACAATAGGAATTGTTATTTTTTTCCACATTCTTACAGTGTATAATGGTGGAAAACATATTGGCAATTGATGCTGTGTAACTTTTTAAATTAGCGAGGCTAACATAATAACGTTACATGGACTTACATCAGTTGGTAATTTGTTGGTAATTAGCGAAACTTTGCACAGCACATTGAACACTGTTTCGCACAGTGGTCTGACTACTTAGCAAAAGGAAATGAATGCATAAAATTTTACTGAGGTTTTGAGAGATATTTTGAGTTTTCAATGTTACTTCAGTGCTTGTTGGGCAAGCAGTAAAGATGAATTAATATAATATTTTTTTGATAAAAATTATACCTCTTTAAAGTCAAAGTCAAAGTTTTATTAATGCGATTTTTGATGATACAACAGGGTCTTAAAAATATTTTATAGTAGCTCTTTTGAAAATTATTTACACAGTTCCTAAGCAACTAACGGCTTTTTCACGATCTGGGTTTATAGAAAGGAATAAGTCACTATAGAATGTCTCTTAAAACGATAGAAGTTATGTGGTATCGCATTACCGTGTGCGTAAATGTGGTAGTCGGACGCGCGCTCCATTTCAGAGTGGACAAACTGTGTATCACAAAGTTCCTTCGTGTCTATCTAGTTTAATGGTTCACTTAGATATAACAAAAATGGTAGCACCAATTCCTAGGCCACATAAATACATTTTCGAAACTTATACTTATTTAAATTCACATGGCGATGTTATTATCAGTGTTGTGAAAAGGAACCGAGAGTTAAGAGCTTTTATCTAAATCGCAGTCAATTTTGTCACGTTCACATTGTATCACGAATTACGTGGGATTTGGGACAGACAGCGAATCTCGCGCATGGATTAAGTTATTAAATATTAAAGAGCTCCTCTTTTTCTTTGTCCGTTTGTCTGCTATTGGCCAATTGTGTACTTCATTATTTTAATTTAAATGCGATGTTTTTAGGTGAGCAAATAGTCCTTGTCTGTGATGAAATGCAAATACAAAAAATCTGCATAAGTGTGTAAGTACGTATTAATTTTTATCTAGGCGTGCTATTACTATCTTATTTCACACACTTTAATAATGTAGGTACAGACAGTTTAATATTTTTGGTTCTTTTAATGAAATTACGATTACCTACTAATATAAGTTTGTTATAAGTGTATATGAGTTGTTTCTAGTAGTGGTCTAATAGAATCTGTCAATAATTACTAAACATTAATTTAATTTTAAATTTTTCTTTATTACCTACTGCCTCTCTAATGCTGGGGATACTTCGCGCGCTCTCTGTGGCTCAGTGAGACGTCGAGCGGTGTGCGAGAGAGAGCGCGCGAAGTTTAGTTCGCGATAACGCGACAATGTAGCTCCAGCATTAACCACAAAACTTTTGGATCCATTTTTTATTTATTGGGTTATGGGACAGCTCTTGACCTCAATCTCGTCTGATGGAAAGCGACAGATGAGGTTTACGGAACGAGCAACCCCAGAAGATGCCTGTTCACTCTTGCTTTGAAAGCTGTAATCCATTCAGTTTCATTTATCGTAGATATACTTTAACTCTCAAATAAATACTCTCATTCAATAATAACCATAATTCAAGCACACAGCCTTTTACACTTTAAAACCATATCCACCATTACTTACTGATGGTGTGAAGTCACATAAATCTACAGAGCAACATAAAGTATGGTACACTTTCTTCGTTTAATGGCTTCAAACACATCGCTAAGATCTTGTTATGATCTTATGTCATTTTTTTATAGGGCTGCTCTCGATTCACACTGTTAATCACGATAAATATAACAAGACGTGTTACGTTTATTATGTAATAAGCAGAATTAGGTACCTACTTAAAATGTTAAAAGATATAAGTGTGTAAAGATAGGTACAACACACTAAGGCAGGGGGATTCAGAATTGATAAAAACCTTAATTAACTTGGGGAAATTAAACAGTGCGAGCTTTCTAACGTAAGTTTTCTCTCACAAACTTTATTAGAAAATTATTATATTGGTCTCATATATGATGTTAAACTGTCTTATATGTTGCTCGTTATAATATCATAACAAATGCAGTCAATTTTTTATTAACAGGCACTAAGCGCCAGACGCCTAACTTCACTCTCACTCCAATTCAAGTTTGCAACTCAATGGCGCGCCTTCCACCCACAGAACTATTCCATAGACACATTAAAACCAAATGTGCATACAATACCAAAGACACAGGTAGAAATAACCAAACAATATAATAATTATTCTCTAAAGGTAATAAGCAACCGTTATCTAGATAAGCCACCATCATACCATACGTTTGGCAAGACAACCTTGTGTTTAAGACAACTACATACAATCTTCGAACAATAGTAATAGTCGAACAAATGCTTGAGTTTCCCACAGGTAGCTAATCCGAAAATTTTACAAAGAAAAATCCTCCTTAAAGTGATTGAAGTAAGAGTCAAACTACTGTCAGTTATTATCCCAGTGTCGACACACGACCGTCAACATTCGGGCCGTGATCTGCGCACGCGCTACCTCAAGTACCCTAAGGCTTAGTGTTCACTCACGTATAATTTTGATGTTTATCAGTCATACATTAGTGTTATATCGATAACCATCCAATTTTATTTAGCCTAACAATCTTCAACATTACATATTTGCCTCAAGCATATTTAAAATAACTTATGCCTCAATAATTTTTGTATGCAAATTCGAGGTTCGTATTTGATCGACGACCTTCAATACTGGTTACAGGACAGTTTTTGTCAAATCATTACTTAATGCGACGCAAAAAACATTATATTTAGATCGTACCCAAATAAATCAAACAAAAAAACTTCCATAAGTTCTTTCGATGAGGAAGTCTCGGACGTTCAACTTAATATGTCTGCAATGAAAAGGTAAGGCGATTAAAGCAATCCGTAATTACTTTAAACAGTTGCATTGTACAAACGACGGATACAAAGTAGACACACGCCCACCCTAATGGTTAGTCAAACCATGGCAAAATCGTTGGCAAAACGCAAGCAACTCTAGAATTATCAAACAACGAAATCGACCCAGTTGTCGCAACGACCGGCTCTATACTCGTATTAGCTTATTAATCAATAAGCAGATCCCCTGATCGTGGCTTCAAAGTGTTGCAAACTATAATAAATCCATAATTATTCGCCGTGGACGAACCATAGAAACATGAGATCCATAATAATGCCTAGTTGTGTGGGAAATGGTCGGGCAATAGGCGATTAATCTGCACATTGCAATATGACGTGTTGAAATATTCTCCAACCATTGTGTAGAATATACTCGATGCTCTAAATAAACTCGGATCCGACGTTTCAAGATCGTTGACTCCGACATTCTCAAGCGTTTTCTTCCTATCTTAACTCAATTGCGTTTCCATGTTTGTGAAATCAAAAAAGAAACTCGACACTATTAGACGATAACTACAGGATAAGTGTGGGCCGTAAAACGTCGAATATCGCCAAGTGTTGCGAGCATATTTGCATTCTGCAGCATGTTGAATGCATTTACGTACACCCACTGTGATTACGAATTCTCAGAAACGGATCTAAATTGCATTTGGAACAAAACAAAACTCCCTATCTCTTTAATTAGGATACAAGCAAAAACAAATAAATTCTGCGACACCTACATACAAGCTGACTGTTTCACAGTAAGCACATTATTCCAATGTCTATTAGTTTCTAGGAAATGAATTGCCAAAGAGTTGTCAAACAATAGAAAGAATTATCTGCGCAGGAAATTCTCAAGTACGAATGAAATATGTTTTCACAAACAATGCTTGAATTATGTTGGGCTCGCCAAAGTCATACATCAAGTAAAATGAATGTGTGATCACCCCGGCATCTATGTTAACTGGTTGTATGAGATTTTCGCAGCGGGCAACACCATCACAGCCAGAGAAAACATGACGGCAGGATATGTATGTGACCACGTGGGAGGTAAATGGACCAGGATAGTCAATAGGTGGGTGAACCAACTCCTAGGATGAGTAGGCGAGCATGGACAAACTTGATTGTATTGAATGATTTATGATATCTGTAATCTCGTAATGCTAATGTAGTTAATGCAAATAAGATCAAAATGCTGAAGAAACCAGTATTGGATGTTTCCAGTGCGATTTATGTTCTCTAGTTGGTCTCTTACTCGTAAATGACTAACTTGAGAGATGGCACTCGATTTAACAACAAAGACGTGAGTGACGTTAAATGTTGTTTATATCAATCGATGTCAATATTGACACCAAAACATTTCAAACAAACATTTTAGATGTATTCTTTAGAATCTTCAGATCTTTTTGGAGCAACCAGATCTAAGTCAGAGGTCAATAGCTCGTTACATTTAGATATTGCTGCAATTATGATTACTTTGCTCTAGTATTAGGCAAGAGCAAAAATTTTATGTTCAGTACACATGAACAATACATTAAAATCGTGATCGCGTGCCCTTTGTGGCGCGTTGACCTTTAAGCTTTAATTCCTATCTGCAACCTATATCACTTCGCCAAACTGCCCATTCGTGGTGCGCCTGCACAATATAGATAATGATACGTCAAAATCGGCCTTGGACCTCTCACTAACAATAAATTCATTATTAACAATAACAGTCATGTGGGCGAGATTTCCGAATGTCTCATGCAATCCATTTTATTTTAACAGTCGATATTTCATATTTTAACAATATTTTCAGAATACGTCAAATATATCTATCTGCTGGTAATCTAATGATACATGATCCAATTAACTTCACAGCAAATCGATTATTCGATTATAAATCTTTGCCCCGAGTGAATCGGACTCAATTAAAGATGTTCTAAACTGAATGAGATAACTCGATTCAATGATTAAATAACATCGATTACTTAACAATAGTACTGACACAACTGTGATTTTGTATCGGTACGACAACGAAAATGATGTTCACTGTGATAACTTAGTATCGCGTAACAAAAGATGCAATTAAAATTCGAATTTGAATGAGGAAAAATACCTAATCGAATTTAATTTTCTGAGCGGAATTCAAAGTAGAGCAAGTTGCAACGTTTTTCTCTGTATTTAGCCTCTTTTTTACAAAAATAACCTAAGTGTCTTGTCCACGAAAAACTAATTTTAAGTAGAGCATCTCTTTTAGAACAGCCTACTACTGGCACATCGCGATGTGAATTCTTTATTAGTGAAGTTTTTATTAGTTTTTGTGAGGTATACGTACGTGCAACCTAAGTTTAGTTTTCTATTGCTGCATTGTAGACGAGTTTGCAAAATTTCTTAATATCCTACACGTGGCAGGACCAAAATCATTATCACTTCTTAAATTATGAACGATTTATCGCTAATGTACTCGTTAAGAGTAATTCATACACGTTCTGTTTATTGCCGCAATATTAATTGTTTTGAACGCAAGTCTTGTATGTGGCAACATTGCCCGAGGCAATGTTACTCTAATAATGTCGGAACACGCCCAAAATTTGTTATTAATGTTATTCAATAAATATTTGAGTAATGGAGTTTCGAATCAATTAGTTCTTTGAGTTTGGCGCCTACATGAACATGTCTATGATTATTTTCAATGAAAATAAAAGTGAAATTCTTTCGCTCTTTTTCATTCTTGGCGAGAGATTGCGTGCTTTATCGGTAAAATGTTTTAAGACATTGTTTGTACATTATTGTATCTGGATAAAAAGAGAGTGAACATTTTATCCGAATCTACGTTAGATAAATCACTTTTAGTTTTTGTTTTTCAATTTTTATCTTTAACAGTACGAGACTGGCTTTGGTAATATTGATTTTACTCTCCGTGGTTTTGTGTTTACTTTTTATAAACAGAATCTATGGGGACGGCATCGGGCGCATACTTTTAACTAAGTTAACAAACGGAGCATAACCATTGTTCTTTTCTTTTTATGGCCATTTAACTGCTACATTTAAATTAGACACAATTCACTGCCAATTCGAGTTTATAAAATAGAAATTGTCGTGATTTCTCACACAGAGTATGAAATATAAATTATACATGGCACTCACCCAGAACTGCGTGGATTTGGTCGATCATTGCACTTCGTTGCGACATGACGTTACTTTCCGCGTCCGTGTTTTTGAACACAGTGCAAGATATAAACTTATCGTAAAAACTAGCTTTAAGCAAATTCGATTAATGCTTAATTTTGCACTCAGAACAAAACATATTTTTGGTAGTAGATCGAATTTTACACGAGTCAGTGCCACTCGTCTTCTTCTTCCATACCTACTTCACTATTTGTCGTCAATTCGTCCTCTCAGTAATCTTCACCCCCTTTCTAGCCCCATCATCTTTCACACATTCCATTCATCGTTTCTTTGATCTACCCCTACTCGTACTCTTACATGAATCTGACATTAACTCTTCGACCGCAGATCTATTTTGAGACACTTTTTTTTTTTAATTGTTTCTGTATTTTCGACTTATAAAATCGCGTTTGTAAGTTAAAATTAATTCAAATTCATACTCGAAGATCGCTTCTTGTTAGGACGCGGGGTTATAGCCATCCATATTCATACTCATTCCTCATTTTCCTCCGCATCACATGGAGTGCAGAATGCCAAAGTAAATTAAAACCTTTATTAACATTACCTACGTGTAGAAAATTGTAGATTTGTAGTGTAGCCCTACGTGTAGAATTGTAGAGATTATTTCTTTTTATTTCTAGAACATTCTGTGCCAATGGAACAAAAGATAACCTCCACATAAAGTACACAGTGTGCCATTATATGCACTGTCTGGAAAAAAAATGAGTACGTGTTATGGTATCATCGTGAGGTACGATATTATCGCCTTGCACTCATCGCTTGAGCCTCAACGTTACTTTAGTTGTCACGGTGTACGGCCTCGGTATCGTAATAATAGCCGCCTTTTCACTTTTTTTAATGCACAACTACTCTAAAATATGCCTCTACGTTGCAACATTCGATACTTGAAAATGTCTCAAGGTCCATACTGTTATTTTTCTGAAGGAAAGGTTGTTCTAAACAGACGTAATTCTTTTGTTTTGCGTAACAGAATAATGTAGCAGTGTTTTAGACGAGAACTGCTAATAGGTTAGGTGTTCATTTGACTACGGCCATGGGAAGGACGTTGGTAAAATCTGTTGCTAATGATACTTCACACGCTGAGTCTTTTAATTATCACAAAGCAGCAATAAGAATTGGAAGGATGATTTTATTTCACTTTTGTGACCATAACTTAAGTTCACGCATTTACATAAACATGAAGGATATACTCGTAAAATATGCAGTAGGTACCGACATTTTATCATTGATTTGTCAACGTGGAAGAAAAATGTCCGACCGCCCAGAAACATGTTATTTATTTAGGTACCTTAAAATGTAACACTTATCTTATGACAGGTTGCCTGCCTTGGCATTTTGTTGAGTTAGATGACATTTTCCATAAAAACGTGCATTAACTGCAAGATAATTGTAGATATCGGTGTAAAATCAAGGTCATACCTCCTTAATATTGTCTGTTTGTGGTTTAATAATTGATCTAATATAATTTACAAAAAGTGAATTTATGACCAATTAACGCCTAGCGATTGCTCGTAATAACTTCCTGCTCTATTTAAATCATTACCTTGAACAATTACGTTTATAATGTCATGAGCGGAATTCGCATACGGCCGATAAATCAACTACACCCAAACTGCTTTTTATTTCTTTTAGTCCAGTAGCCAATTGAAACCGATTATTTAAATTACGTTTATTAATTTTTTGTACAGTATTCTTACAATCTAAAAAAATAACTACAATTTATGCGCAGCGAGAAGAATAAATAGGTTTTCGCTTTTATTTTTTGTCTATGTCGAGATACATTTTAACCTCAGTGCACTATTAGACGTGATTATACCGGGCAGATATTGCCCACATAATATGCAAATTGTTTTTAATAGTGTTTCCTTTGAACTCGACAAAATGTCAAGATTCTTAACTGTATTGTGGGTGGTAGATCGTGATGCTCAAGATAATGCCTATAGCGATGAGATAAAGCATTTATATGTAAATTATGATGTTGATACAGTGCTGTAGCAATGTTAAGTTAAAATCGTGGTTGTTATTTAAAAGTGCAACTTTGTTGTTGACACAGTTACACGGTTTGCTTTCGATTATAAGAAAATGTGCTCAATAAGAGAACTCTTAAAACTAATCATACCAAGAGAATGACTGAACTTCAATTCAATTTTTTTGATGCCCTATGATTATTCCCCTATTTTTTATATACATATTATTATTATTATTTTGAGTCTGTAAGTTTTATGTTAATACGTGTCTATCTTATCACGTAAAAAACTGATTAATGTTTCTGGAATTTAACGCGTTTGATGAATTATTAACATGTTATTTCTACATTCTACTTGAGGCTCCGATCAAAACACTCAAATATATTCCAGCAACAACTTACTAACCTAGAATGGAATTAAAATGATAATTAAAAAGACATCACTGTCATATAGTAATATAGCTCCGGCAATAAAAAATAGTCATGCAAATAACATTTTAATCAAAACCCAATCTAAAACGCCATCTGTTTCATTGATTAGATCTGTAGGATGTACAGATTGGTCTTAATTAAAAACATAAAAAAAATGTTAATGGTCTACAAAACAAAAAAATGCAAATAACTAGTCAAATCTTACTATTAATCTTTATTATGGTCATATCCTATTTATCATCACAAATCGTGTTCATAATTTTTGTCCAGCGAATTTGTCATTTGCGTCACTGTGCAATTTTTGTGTTTTTTGTTTCACAATAAAAAGCTCTTATTCCTTGACAGTTCTCTCTTGTGAATGTCAAGGCAATATTATCTGTATCCGGGTGTACCTAAATTAAATACTACGACTTGTAAATGCAAGATACAGTGCAATACTATGGTACTTTTTTTTCTGCCATTTAGTTTTTAACGTACGTACAATTTTAATATGATACTTTTTGAGCTTATAGTGCATGGTTTACACGAAGCTAGGTTTTCAAAACTACAATAGCAAGCTAAAACCTCTGTATACTGGCTTAGCACATGCTAAAGCAAGTTTACATGATGCCAGATAATTTTAAGCCAGTACGGTTGCGCTCAGAAAAATAAATAAATAAAGCTAGTTCTGTAAACACGAAGCCAGAGTTACTAGCTTGCTAGCTTACTAACACTACCTTATTATCTTGGCTTGAGAAACTCGCCTCTTGTAGCCGGCCATAAGTTTTTCTCGGCTCAATGTTAGAGCGGTCAGTGCTCTTAGAGATATGGTAATGTTACAAGCATCGAGTTAAGACAAAAAAGGTTTTATTAGAGCCTCACTTTGCAGCCGAGATTATGATAAGTTTTATTTTAGTTTTGCTATTTTTTGCAGCTTGAGCGTGTAGTTAAATATGTATGGAGTGTTTTAAAGTCAAGTACGGTTGATATAAAAGGAATATAATTTTCAGGATATCTTATGAGAGGAGATGGGAAGGTATGAGGAGCTCGTGGCTAAGTAATAACAGCCGCACGGGTCGATCAGGTTAAGCTACGCTTGCCGGGGTTGGTCCGTGGATGGGTGACCATCCTTACATAACTAGACTCCTCCGTGCCTCGGAAAGCATGTTAAGCCGTTGGTCCCGGTTGTCATTCGTTGATCTTTGACAGTCGTTACGGGTCGTCAGAAGCCCGAAAGTCTGACAACCAGTCTTACCAAGGGGTATCGTATCACCCAATTACTGGGTTGTGGAGGTCAGATAGGCAGTCGCTCCATGTAAAATTCGGTATTCAGCTGCATCCGGTTAGACTGGAAGCCGACCCCAATATAATTGGGAAAAGGCTAGGCAGATTGCTTATGAGAGGAGATGGGAACTTGGATTTATTTTAGCTTCAACATCATACACTGCATTTATGATTTTAAGGAGGATGCGCTAAGGTAGCCCGAGAAATTCAAATTTTCTAAGTTTTTAGCAATTTACAGGCCAGTGTCAGCTTGTATGTTGGTGATACTGCCATTCGCGACATATTTATTTTATAGAATAGAATCATTAAACTCATCGATAAAACTGTCTATGTAAAAATTGACCGATAATATCACGATTGAATGACTCATTCAATAGAGTAATCTGAACTTGGAGAGTTGTATTTTATAACAGTAACGGTCCTGCTGACGTGTGAATCCAAAACACTATCTCAAAAATACCTATTTCGAGAAAAGGGCTTTTAAAACTTTTTTTGGTTTTGAGTATGTTTTAATACAGTGTTTAGTATGTGCTCATATCTCCTTCTACATAATATAAAAACATAAATACAGTGTATTGGATTTACACGTCAGCGCGAATCATCCACATCTATATCCATATACAGCATGTAACAAAAATCCTGTCCGATCCGGATCCGAAAGGGCGCGCTTAGGTACTGCAATAACATTACTAAAAGGTTTTTTTAATTTATTGAAAATTCAGGTTTTTAGTACCAAAATTACCCCAATTTCATTATAAATTAGCAAATTTTCAATAAAAACAACAAAATAATAAAATATGAACAAAAGTATCTTATCATATAGTCTTTAAGTAAGATCATTTTCAAGACTAAGTAATGCGATAACTTGAAATTCCTATTGTCTGCAAAGGGCAGCCAATCGAAATTTACATTCACAAATCAGCTGACAGCCAGTCACGATTGGTGCTATAGACATTATAGATACTTAGGTATTTTAGTTATCAACGTTATTACTACAGATTTCACATATAATTTAATAAAAAATAAAAAATAAACTCCTCTAGATAAGCCACGTGACATCCCCAACCAGCACTGGGCCTGCGTGGTGGATTGTGGCCTACTCCCTCTCACAGAAAGGAGGCCTGCGTCCCAGCAGTGGGATCGTTATAGGCTGATTGCACTTATGCTTATGGTATTTGGTAACCAATGCAGTGCCGACTTCAATAGTCGCACAAAAACATAAAATTCTCGAAATTGACACAACATGACACATTTTGGTATATGGCTGCGCCTCAAGTTCTTTGGTGACCATTTTCCATTAAGAGGGTAAATTTAATAAAATACACAATTCATGGCACAAAAGCGATTCCTTATTATAACTAACATTGATTTATATGGCATATCTTATTTTTAAAGTCTAACTACAGCTTTATGAATAAATTCACGCGAAGCTAGCAGCTTCTGCCCGCGACTTTGAAGTTCCGTTAAGCAGTCGCTCCATATAAAATACTGGTATTCAGCTGCATCCGGTTCGACTGGAAGCCGACCCCAACTTAATTGGGCAAAGGCTAGGCAGATTGATTGATTGATTGTAGCCACTAGCCACCTAGCAACCATCAACTTAATTTTCCCACAATACACTTTGAATTTTTCCGTGACGATACCCATCATTGTAAAAGGCCACACTAAATGTCTATACCGTTAATATTTAGCAATACAGCATGGGAATCTTCGCTGTAACATTAAATGTTACCCGTCTTCGATTGATTGCCTTCGAAACATTATAATAATAGGTTCGTGTGAAGAAACTTTGGTTTTAGTTGAAAATTAAGTAACCTAAAGCGTCCTCTTAGCATAATGCTGTTAATTGTAAAGTTTGCACCTTTCGCTTAAGACTCATTAAGTCATAATATGTGTGACAAACGGAATTAGGTATTTACGGCAAGTTTATCAAATACTAGCTGTTTCCGCGACTTCGTCTGCGATCCAGGATGAAAAGTAGCCTATGTCCTTCTCCAGGTCATGGTCAACCTATGTGCCAAATTTCATCCAAATCCGAATCCTACTTATTTAAGGACGACTTATTAAGTACTTTTCATGTAGATAGTATGTGTAGTCTTTTTCTTGAACAAGCCAGATTTAAGCCGAATCTAATGCTGGGGCTACATTGTCGCGTTATCGCGAACTGAACTTCGCGCGCACTCTCTCGCACACCGCTCGGCGTCAGGCTAAGCAACAGAGAGCGCACGAAGTATCAAGTGGCGAGCCTTTTGCCAATATAATAATGGCAAAAGGCTCACCACTTGATATAATGGCACTTAAAAGAAACAAACCTCTGCTTTACCCTGTGGAAGATACCTCTAAACGTGATATTATATCGTGTACAGGTATTGCCTGGTTTATTTAATTCTGTATGTATACACATATTCGAGCAAATAAAATTTCTTTCTTTCTTAAATTACCCCGTCTCCTTTCACAACAACACAATACAAATGCAGGGGTGCCACACCACATTCCCATTCAGGATTCTTTATCGACTATTGTAATCTCTATTTTAATTATTCGTGAAAGGTCAGGTTAACCACTCCGGTCATAAACATGACAAGTCTAAAAGTGACTTAATGAGACAGCTTGGTAATTTTATAGACAACGCCTCTATGAAGGAAGGTAGGAAAGGTGTTAGTTGTGAAATTGTATCGCCCAGAAACTGTGCTACAGTGTTTGGTATTTTCGAGAGTTGTATTAAGTGTCACTTGTAAGGTATTTGAATAATTGTCCGAAATAATAGATAGAGAAGGCTTGAGAAGTATGTTTCGCAATGAAAATGGTTCGGAAACAGCGGGGCAATTCCCTTATTTTTAAGAACGTTGCCATTTTCGTATCTCATTCGCAATTTGTCAAAAAGAACATCAATTGACGAAAATTTTTGACAAGTCTGACAGATTGTGACTTGAATGTGAAGGTTTTATAAGTAAGAGAAGTGGCCCTCAGTTGAAAATAAATGAACATCAACATTTTTAGCACACATGATTGAAAGAAAAGTCCAGGAAAGTTGATCGCCAGTCATGTAGTGTAATAACACACTGTAGTTTATGAAAGGTGCCCGATATGTGAGGATTTTTGAGGATTGACACGACTGTGTTTTCATTAGTACTTCTTAGTCATGAAGTAGGTACTAAAGAAAAAACGTATCTATCGATCGTTAAAAGTCGAGCAAATCTGTAGGCACCTAAAGGCAATAATGCTTCAGTAGGTAGTTGAATACTTATGTAAAATGATGTCAAAACACTGACAAAATATTTAGTTCCTTTAAATACCCAATAACTCAAAACTAACCTCAAAAGGCACCCTACAATTTCGCGAGCTAACATTAATCTTTACACAAAATCCCATTGTCCACTCACCATTACTTCATAGCTAGTTGGGCAGTTTGGCCGCATTGCCCGCGTTCAATTGGATTCATTTCGACATTTCCTACATTCCCCGTGACAAGTGGGCGCAGGCGCAGCAAGTGCCCGGTCCCGACGACAGACAGCGATACCGCGCGTGACTATCGCAATAATGCCGAATGGCTGCCGGCGTCAGCGCGAGGGATGAGCGGCGAGCGGGTTGGAAAATGTTTTCGTTGTGGACATTTTTATTAAGTTTTAGTCTGCAGAAAGTTAGACTAGGTTGAAGATGGTTTATGGTATAGTATGGTGAATACCAGCAGTCAAACAGTCTGAATAGACTGTTATAGCAGTCAAACAGTCTGAATAGACTGTTTGACTGCTGCAATTTAAGCGAATTTACTGACAAACTGAAAATGAAAACCGGATGGAAGAACAAATACAAAATTCTATTCCTCTTAATTTATTCCCACATATTTAAAAGATACATAATCAAATTGTTACGAAATAAAATACATTTCATGAAAGCACACCTAGCTATGGGCTTTAAGTCATATTTAATTACACGCCAGTTGCTTATAACGTCTTTGGCGTAAGCAATAAACGAAAAGCGGTATTATGTGGTCAGACAAGGCTGTCGCACTCGATTTTCATCACGATAATTTATCAAGTAGATATAGCATTATGCTGACACCTCTGACACCTTTTTTCTTATTGATAAATATTATATAAGTACTTGACAGCTTGCAGTGACCGCGGACTATCGTGAATTCGTGACTATCGCAATACGACTGTTAGGTATTCTGACTATTTAAAGGTCAAACGTTAGGCGGAAATGGGCTGTAGGCCTTTACTGAGATACCTGTAGATATTAATATCCTTAGTTCATAAAAGGCCTTTCAAATGTATTAGGAAACTTGATTTATAACTATGGATTAATGGTACCCCTTTCATTGTTCTATCTATACATAGTATAAAACCGGTTTTCGTGTCTATCCATGTATCTGCGTTGTTCTTCTTAACTTCGTAGCGGATTTTGATGCGATTTTCATCATCATTTAGAGAATTTATTCCAAAAAAATTATGTGTTCCTACAATACATTAATGTTAAACTTACATAAATATAATAAAGAAATTACGATGTTTTGTCAAGTCGTAAAAACCATGCGAAACATGTGGTTAGTGTATTAAAAAAGGATTGTTATAAAAATTGATACTTACCTTTAAAAAAAAACAACAGGAGATTAATTCTAAAAACAACAGTTCCACGAATTTTTTCAAGTTCTATTTTTTACTGTGTCATATCAACCTATTGCTGTTGCTTCTACAAGGAGTTCTTTTTTCAGCTTTTCTTTATATTTAATTAGGGGAAATCGCGCCTCGCTCTTAACTTGGCGAATTTCCAAACTAAAAGCGATTCGTGATAGCTGTCTAAACATTGTTATTGTTTTATTAGAGCACTATATTTATAGAAAGTTGTATCATTATTCCATTACAATATAAATCGGATTCGTGTGATTGTGTATTGTTTTTTTTCTTGTATAAACAAAACACAATCATAAATGAAAACAATAAGTTATAGCATAATGTATAGGCTTACTTTTTCTGTTGTTTGGTATGCAAATTAATCTATAGGTATTTTTGAGTTTATTTTTGAATGAACCTTCAATCAAATAATTGTATGGTTGGAAAACAAATTGAAAAGCAAATGCGTCTTTATTTTAATCATTAATGAGCATTTTTTTATTAAGATATTTATTTTATAGTATATAATATGCCAAATTAATGTTTTTATAGAAAGCATTAAGCCATTGTACCAATGACAGAATGTCAAATGAAAGGCATTATAAATACCAGCAATAAATGACTGACATATCTTTCATCAGACAACATTTCAACCTATCGATACTAAGTAGCCGGTATCGATATCGGTACTGTACCGACAGCAAAAAAAAACACCAACTGGTCAGTATCAAACGCTCGATTAACTTTCACACATATCGATACCGGCAACAGATAATCTAATAACAATTATTATTCGGTAACAAAAGTAGTTCCGTCATTTCGAGGCGGAATCGGATCAGCCGGTTGATCACGAAAGAATCGTGACAAGATCGAACTGTATCGCTTTCAAATTACATAAATTACGTTAGGGGTTGTACCTGTGCAACCCTAACTAATATTATAAATGCGAAAGTCAGTTTGTTACGCTTTCACGCTAATACGGCACACGGGTAGACCGTGACCTGGATTAGGACATAGCATACTCTTTATCTCGGTAGTATGTCCCGTGGGATAATTTCCGACATGCACACAGATGAAACCGCTGGCAAAAGCTAATAGTGTATTAATAATTATATAGTACGTGACACCCCGATTCAAACTTAATGACGGGTTGGAACATGAGGCGAGTCGCTGCGCAGTAACGAATTCACGTGTCATCGGGGGTGAGGGGTGGGGTACTGCGCAGCGAGCAGCGCACTTCAGAGCCGCTATTAAGTTTGAATCGAACCGTACTTATTTAGTTATACCTCTATTGCCTTTCTCCCATCATATAGAGGCACATAATAATTATATTATCTTTCGCAAAAGTGGACCACAGGATGCCAAATCGAACGTTATCAAGACAGTATCGCAATCGAAACTTACATAAGACAAAGTAATATTATGTTATCTAAACATTTGATTACATGCTTTCACAACCTATGTTTACGGTATTGACAGCTCTATGCTAATATGAGTAATGGCCATATGATACAGACGGACACATTCTAAACTAATCATTACCTATATATTTTTGAAGTAATAATCATATTTCTATACTGTAATGAAGATTTGAAAGTAAGTGTGTAAGAGAGAACTTAAAAGGTCATTTAGCATTGAAGACAATATTTTTGTCGATGTTGATTATGATTAAAGTCAAATTCAAAATAATTTATTTGCAAACATGGGTAAACAAAAGTTAATTTATTTTGTTGTTATAATTTTATTTAATTAAATTGTTAATTTGTTTTGTTTATTCAGTCGTTTCTGAAGCTGTATTTACATAGGTAATAAATAAAACTTCAGACACGACTCATAAATTTATACCTACTGACTAATTTCTTTGAGTAGTCAAAGAAATTAGTCAATCTAACATTGTATATACAGAGTGTGGCGAAAGTTTTTGTCTTCACTCGATCAGGAAGCTCTTTAAGATCCACAAAAAGTTACAGTCTTACTTCTAAAGAAGGTATTATTATTAAATAACTAAAGTATAATAATAAATTAGCGACCGCGGTTTGTATCACTTGACGAAACATAGAGCGCAAAATCGAGATTTCCTTATTAAATGTTAGTTTAATATTAATGTATTCACATAAACCTTCGGCAATACATTCTCTGAATGATGGTGAAAACCTCATCGAAATCCGTTGCGTATTTTAGAAGAATAACGCGGACATACAGACAAACGCTAAAAGCGACCTTGTTTTTTATTGTTTAGAGATATATAACCGGCAAATAATATCTTCTACATGCACAACCGCATATCATCATCTGCCTAGCCTTTTCCCAACTATGTTGGGGTCGGCTTCCAGTCTAACCGGATGCAGCTGAATACCAGTATTTTACATGGAGCGACTGCCTATCTGACCTCCCCAACCCAGTAACTGGGTAATACGATACCCCTTGGTTAGACTGGTTGTCAGACTTTCGTGCTTCTGACGACTCGTAACGACTGTCAAAGATCCACAAATGACAGCCGGGACCAACGGCTTAACGTGCTTTCCGCACAACCACATATGCAAAGTAATAATTAGGACATTGTCCGTCGGACTGCTCACAACACTAATATTATGTTTAGTAAGTAGCCTTTTCATATGAAAGTACTGTATAATGACCATGTAAGTAGGTAACTACTTGTTCTTACTATCAAATTGCAAACATAACAGCGGTAACATTCCTTATACTGCATCAGTTATGAGCACTTTTCTCCTTTTATGGAAAACATTATTTACAGTTAAAATGGTAAAAACAATTTTAGTAGTCTAAATACACGTTTCAGAGTACGTTTATTTAATTAAATAAATTCAACCTCTATCTTAATAGATAACATCAGTGACTAATTCGTATTTCAAATTATTTACAGAGTCATCAGGGTTGTCAAATGTTTTGATTTTAATTTGGTGATTTTCGTAGAACGCACCAATATCAGCTGTGAATAAAACAAATGTTTCAGTATGAAACTTACAAAAAAAAAAAGAAAATAAAGATAAAAGATGAGGTTTGTACTTCAGCATGATCTATATAAAATCGGCAATTTGACAACCCTGCACACAATCTTTCCAACAAAATCCTGTTTTATTTCGCGCTGAGTATATGTTCATAATAGATCATTTTGATAACATTGGTATTCAAATTCCAGTAAAATATGATGTGAATACACGACAAGCCAAATCAAAATCACTTCAAGTGCCACGCAAAAGTAACTTCTATGGCCGGCGTACTGCTTCTTTCTTAATACCAAATTTACTAAACCAAATACCTGTAGACATTAGAGACTCAATGAATAGTAAAAATATAAAGCGTAAGTTGAAAGACCATTACATCAACTCGATTATAACTTAGCGCGTTGATCAAATCTCAGGCTATGGCATGCTAAGACAGACCCCAGAGGTCTAATTGTGTGCTTTTTTTTAAGGAACTTATTGTACCAAATTTAAGAAATAAATAAATAAATAAAAATAATAAATAAAATAATTTATAATAAAAATTACATAAGTGTTTGATATAATTTATATATATTTTTTTTACGACGGTCATAACCTGCGACTTATTGACCAAACATACTATGACTCACAATAGCATTTATCCGACTAAACTTTTATTCACCTCAATTTTAATATAGTCAACCTTATCACTTCAACTTTAAGGACAGTTTTGACTGCAAAGTTAAGTTGGTAGTAATATTTTTTCCGTTGATTAGGTGAAGATTATTACCGTTATCTACCTTCACCTCTCTATCTTATTATAGGTCAAATTAATAATTTATAGAGCGGCCAATATTGAAGTAAATAATGTGGAATTAATTTATTATATAGCATATTTCATTCTTAAATTATTAGCTCATGTTGCTATAGAGTTAATTTTCAACTTTATACACTTTATAAGTATTAGATTAACTTTTAACATTTAATTTTATTAGTTTAGAATTGGTTTAGTTTATATAAAATAATAAAAAATGAAAAAACATAAATTTGAACATAGTAGCTCCTCCTTTTTGGATGTCGGCTAAAAACGATACCAAAATAACCCCATAAAGCTGTTCCGTACATTTATGTTCGCATAACTCGTCAACATGTACGGAACAGCTGTTTATTTTTTCGCGATTTCATATTTGTTCCCATAGTAAAAGTTGTTCATAATGATGAGTCCAATGACTCCTTAAGAGGTTGTTGGTATTTTACCAATAGCCCTGTAGATCGTCGGAACAGGATTTAAATTCTGATAGCCATATTTTGTCATTAGACGCATTTCCTGTCAGACCATTGTCAGTTAAATAGACACAGTTTTCCTTTCATTACAATTCAACCATTGATTTATGGATCAATAGTTACAGACAATACCTATGCCATAATTATATAAGAATTATGTAACATCCCATAAGTAGACGTCAAATGACCCCATTGACCGAAATAGCTAACTGTCATACCTTGTTCGTTTTGATTGACAGGCGAATTGGTGTCCAAAGTTTATAGGTTATCGAAATTGAGATAGTTGTTGCCATTTATTTGGTCTTTCCGAAGATATGTAAATCCGGTTTTTATACTCAGAAACAAATCGTTAAAGTTACTTAATTGTACAAACTTTTCGGTCGATTAAAAAGAAAATTCATGTGCCAAATTGAAATAAATTATTTGACTTTGACTTTGCGTCTAACTAAATTTTTTAAACATTATAAATTTCAGAATTCATTGCATGTAACGAAATCACGATGATACTTAATTTATTTGAGTTTTTTAATTAACGTTTGGAGGAGGTCAAGATCGTCAAATAAGAGACGTTTCTTCTCTTGAAAATGTCTAATTTTTCATGATTTATTTGCAAATATTGACCTAACAACCTCAATCAATAGTTATATTCTATCTACATAATAATGCGTCTATAATATTCTACATTTTATTAATTCTATAACATATTGCAATCCGGAGCAACAATTCATGTTGCAATTCAGACAAACATTTAATTATTTTCATTTGAACGTAACTAAACCAATTAGTTGCAATAAATTTTGATACATAAACCGGTTTTACGAGTAGTGCACAACGAATGAAATTACAATAAGTTAAAGGAAAATTAAACCATTTATACATTCGAGAGGTTCTAGATTTTTACAAATTTTCAGCAACACCGTAATACCTGTGAAATTACAGTAAATTATTACACGCTTTCAGTATTACAGTGGTCGGTTTATGTAATAAATACTGAATCTTTATGGTTTATTTGGTTTCAGGTTAGAATTATGTCTTCTCAAATAAAGACAAAAAAATGCACTGGATGGCATATTAAAGTAGTATGATTTTATTTTATTTAAGTCCAATTGAAATGGCTTCTTACATGCATTTTGTTGTGATATATTTTATTATGTTCTATCGTGTTACCTAGTAACTGGGTTGTGGAGGTCAGATAGGCAGTCGCTCCATGTAAAATACTTGTATTCAGCGGCAGCCGGTTAGACCCGAAGCCAACCCCAATATACCTAGTTGAGAAAACGATGATGATGATGATGATATTTTATAACGTTTATTTGAATAGCTAGGATAGGGATGATGCCTGGCAAAAAATAAGAAATTCTATTTAGCCCGTCAGATAAAAACTACGGCCACGACTTACGAGTTGTAGGTCGTAGGTTCGAACCGTGACAGGCGCTTTACTTTGTGTAAATTATTTCAACGCCACTGCTCTCAAAACGGTGAAGGAAAACATCGTGAGGAAACCGGCATGTCCTAGAACCAAAAATTCGAAGACATGTGACATCTACCAACCCGCAACCCGTGGTGGATTACGGCCCACTCCCTCTCACAGAGAGGAGGCCTGTGTCCCAGCAGTGGGAATATTATAGTCTGATTATGCTTATGCCGTAAGATAAAAACATATTGGACACGTATTTATTGCTTTATTATAATTAATAAAAAATTAATCACATAAAACACATTAAAGTTGGGAAGTGGGGGCCGCTACGATAGAAAACCACTAGACACCTTCTCAAGTGGTTTTAAAACGTTTTTAATCAAACCATCTAGCAAGACTACAAACTTACATATTTGGTAATAAGTCGTGAAACAGGTGAATTTAACGACTATTGCCAAAAAAATTCGTCGTTGAATTCTAAAAAATTTGTTGCTAACAGGCACAATTTTGCTTTAATTTTTGGGGGCCTCTAGAAAAACCTGCAAAGATCATAAGGGCATAAAAATTTTTGTAACGCACTCAACGAGTTAAAAAAAAATATAAATATTTAAAAAAATCCGTATCTCATAAAACATTCACAAAAATCTATCATATTTCCTATGTATAACATTACATCATAATAACTATACAACCTACACATTACAAATGTACTAATATCCGTCTTTATTACATCCATTACATAGAACATTATATCATTAGATAACCTATATACCCACTTACCCATAACCACAAATACTTCATAGAATCGGACGTTACCTTACGACCTGTTACAATAGAATTTCTTTAAAAGGTCGGTGTCAATCAACGGTACTGCACTATGACCGTTGTGACTAAATAATGTTATGTAAATGTTATGTACAGATAGCGGTAGGATAGATGAGCAAAAATATGTTTGTTTTGTAAGGAAAATACCTATATGGAAGCCACTGCAATACTTCACGTAAGTAATAAAATAAAAGTGTCTGTACTTTAATGTTCGTGTATTTTATCTTCAATATCCCAAACACCTGAACTAAGTCGCTCGGATCTGCTAAAGCGCAGTAACTGGCGATGGAACACATCAAAACGCTGCCGCGCTGACACATATCACAAATACAGTGTTCAAAAAAAGGTTAGATACATCTGACTACTTTACGGGTCCAGTAGGCACTCGATATCCAAACTAATATTTTTAATTGAAAAATTATGGCAAACTGCATAGATAATCCATATTTATATTATAAATTCGAAAGTAACTGTATGTTACCTTTTCACGTCTAAATCACTGAACGGATTTCGATAAAAGGCAAGGGGATAGATGGCATCCTGGGAAAGGACAAAGGCTACTTTTTATCGACATACCACGCAGACGAAGCCGCGGGCGGAAGCTAGTTAACTATAAATCCAACAGAGAAATTACCATTGAAATTAACATCTATGTATGCACTTAAATCATCCCTCGACACTACATCATTAAACAAGTTAACATCTCATCTAAAACTCCACTGGTTTACTTGACTTTACACAAACGCGGGTGTTCTATTACTCTGTCACAATAATTGCGGAGCGGTAACATTAGAATGAAATGTGCAAGCCTGCAAGCGCCTGCAAACTTCTGCAAGGGACCGTGCGTAAATTGTGAAACACACCACCTGCTGTGTATCCGGCACGGCTGAGTTATTCAAGCTGGAGGTGCGGTTGCATTGTGTGATACGATACGGATCTGAATGAATAAATCGAAGCTTTTTTTGAAGGATTTGCTTGGCGTGAATTAAGATACCTTTCATTTAAATATGCTTTAACTTATAACTCATTGCTGAGGACTGGAAGTAAACCTACCAAGAAGTTTTTCAGAGCAACATTCTGAATTGAATTGAATTGTGTTTGCCACAATGGTTAAAATACATTGCTAGAAGTATAGACGTATTTCGACGATATCATCAGCACACCCATGTGAGAAAGAATCCTATTATAGCTTTGAAAATTATTGATTTCGAAGCTTCTATCAAAGACAAAAAAAATGCTGTAAAGCAGACAAACATCATTTAATTTTAAACATCTTAGAACAATGGAAACAAAACCTAACAACGAAGTCTACAGCGCAGTGACAGCCTGAGATAAAACACATTACAAATATTCAGAGATTTATGAATAATTTACAAGTCTGTGTTACAAATGAGAAGCTATCTTATTCAGTGATGTATTTACTGCAATTTATGTATAATGAATACGACATCCTTTCATAAAGTATCATGTAAAGCAATCAGTTACATTTCTATGCACATCTGGCAGTTGTTATGTTAAAGTGTATTTTAATGAGTGTATTTTTATCAAATATGTATTTTCTTACATTGCGTATATACATAATGTACTTCGACTGTATATGTAAACAGAGTTATAGAAATTATATACTTATTGACCTCAATCGTAATCCTAATCCTCACTATCCTAACAATATAATAATATATAATATATATATATATATACATATAATATATATATATATATACATATATTATATATAATATACATATATAATATATATATATATCCAAAGAAACGATGGATGGACTGTGTCAAAGATGATATGGCTAGAAAGGGGGTGACTACCGAGATGACGGCTTATAGAGAATTATGGAAGAAAGGGACATGTTGCGCCGACCTCAAATAAATTGGGATAAGGGCAGGAGAATGACGATATATCCTAACTTTACAACATTGACCAATAATATAATAAAGTGTCCTTAATATTCACAAGTGTAGAAAGAGCCTTGAAAAAGTGGTTGTAGATAATTAGAACTAATGGCTTTAGAACCTTGAGGTCAATCTGCAGGTGACAAACTGTAGCTTGTCAGTTGTCAGATAATTAGGACACTTCTTATAAATTGTGCTCGAATTACGTGCTTATGTTACGTTAATTCTGGGTGGCATTACAGACAGATAGAGTTGGAAAAAAGTCAGATTGAGAGCAGTTGAAACCAGAACGCCAATTCTCATACATAAAAAACGTTCAAATTCAAGTCACAATATGTCAGACTTGTCAAAAATGTTGGTAAATCGATTGTATTTTTGACAGATTGTATATTTGAAAGATTGTATTTTTGACAGATTGTATTTTTCACAGAATTGAACGTTCTTAGAAATATGAGAATTTTCCCCTTTGGTCTTTGAACATATGCCAAATGGTATGGAATTTCCAAAAAAAACTTGGTTCTAGACTGCGCGACGCACCCGGCTACGTAAAGAAAGAAAGAAAAATGCGTTTATTGGCATTACAGCAAAAAAATACACCTTTAAACTACATGTCAGATTCTAGAATTTTCCCAGCTTATTAACCGCAGGACTAATTTCATCATCAAATATATCGCAAGTTTCTCGTTTTGCGGAACCATTGCGGTCTCACTTTCACAACTTTTACAGAAACGGTTTCGTAGGAGCGCCTTAAATTCTTAATTATATTTATAAAATTATTTTAAACTTGTCTCTTGGTACTACTACATACTAAAAAAAGAATTAAACAGTAATTCGAAGCTGGAGCAACGTATAACGAAATATATACTTGTATATTTTTTTTTACTGACTGTCCATTTGGCTATATTTAGTAAGTAAGGCCAAACGGTTTTCCCAAATTACTTCTTTTGACTGTAATGTGTGGCCATGTAATTATCAGATATCCTATTTATTTGGGTCGAGTATAGATAATGAAGTTCTGTATGAGACAGCTGATTATTTCTCCGCAATTACGATGTTGGTGCCGTAAAAAAAGTTGTTCAGTCTGATAGGCACACCCTTAAATATGACCGATGCCAGGGTGCTAAAGACCATCAAACTGAACAACTTTAAATATAACCACACTTTTTTATACACTCTGTAGATATGAAAATAGCGATAGCCGGGGCGGGCAGCTAGTTTTTCTTAATTTTCTTTATCACCTTACGAAAAATACAAAGAACTGAATACTTTGTAAGTAATACGATACATAACATAATCAGCCTATAATGTTCCCACTGCTGGGACACAGGCCTCCTCTCTATGAGAGGGAGTGGGCCGTAATCCACCACGCGGGCCCAGTGCGGGTTGGTAGATGTCACATGTCTTCGAATTTTTGGTTCTAAGACATGCCGGTTTCCTCACGATGTTTTCCTTTACCGTTTTAAGAGCAGTGGTGATGAAATAATTTACACAAAGTAAAGCGCCAATCGGGGTTCGAACCTACGACCTACAACTCGTAAGTCGCGGCCGTTACCACTGGGCCACCACTGTAATACGATAACCATAATTTAATTACAATCACAGTATAATGTAGTTACACGCACATGACAATCGGCACAACCTGACACGATATTCACGTTATGTTTACGTTTTTTTCAGTGACCATTTTGTTTTGCGCTAAGAATAGTTTCCTTCACAATATTCTATCACCAAGTTGGCATATTTCTGGTTTTTTTGCTGGAGTTTCTATTCCATTCCTAAGGGGTAGTAATACTGAGAATCTACAGTACATAAGACTCTAACTCGTGAACCGATAAAGAAGCTTACAAGAAGGCGTGACTGAGAGAGTAGAACATGTCTGCAATCGTTTATCTTAAAAACCTGTTTAATATTCGGTTTTTCTTCTTACTGCTCCTAAACAAATTGTTTTGATTTGAAGAAATTTTTACCTGAAACAAATAAAAACATTTCGTTAATACAACTGACAGTAAACAATATAATGAAATAAATAACTAAAAATACACAACGTAAAAAAGTCTAAGTTATTTAATAAAATTCAAATGACTTCAGTAAATTTATTTATCGAAGCGAAAATAACAGACTTTTTAGACATTATTTCGTATCCAACTACATAATGCTTGAACATGCAAATAATAGCTGTCTGTAAAATTACATCAAGCCTAGTCGTAGACGCACATTTTAATGTTCTATCTCAAATATTTAGAACGCCCGCCATGTCCTATAATACAGCTTTTATACCAACTACTTAAACGAGTAGGTATATAAGCAGTTTCATATCCAACAAATAGCTGGATCACGATCTATGGTCGTAAATAATAATGCGCGCGCGCCGAATCGGGAGTAAAGTGTTATGTATCATTAATCATTGGTTTATGAGCTAACCGTAAAATGGACAATGGGTTTAGCACGTTATGTAGGTAGTTAGTTTGCAGGTGATTTTGTAGAAAGTTAAATCGAAAGATGTGTGCACACGAGTTTTGGATCTATTTTATGTTTGAGTAGATTTTGGTTATGAGCTGAAAGTATCTTGTAGAAAGAATTGCAATAGAAGTCTAAAAAACTCACTTCAAAAAGTCGCTTTTAAAAAGTAATCTTAAATTATTTTCGTAAATTCTGGACTATCAACTAGCAACCTCTTTGCTACAAGGGCTCACCAAAAATGTCGGATAGTTCCGATTTTTTTTTAAAATATTTGAAACAGGAAAGAAATTCATCATTATCTTCCTGCCCTTGACGTCGACATAAAACGTTTTCTCTTTCCATTCTCCCCTGCCAACCGTCACGCTATCATTCACTCCCTTCTCTTTCATCAATCCTCACACAATCCATCTATCTTTTCTTTGGCCTTTCTCTCCCTCTCCATCCATATTTATATTCATCACTCTGTTAGTCACATGCGATCACATGCAAAACGATTTCCTTTCAACTTTTCTGCCACTGGCGCCACTTTTAAACTTCCCCTCGTTCTCTCATTTCTTACTTTATCCATTTTCGTCACTCCACACATCACCATCTCAACATTCTCATCTCCGCGGCATGCAATCGTTTTTCATCGATCTTCTTCACGGCGCAGCATTCCAATCCATGCAGTACGTAAAGGAACGCAACATATTCTGAACTATAAAAAAGTGTATCTATTTTTTAACCGATTTTTTTTTTGTGTATGTTCATCGATATTTTCGCGAATTGTGAACCGATTTAAAATTTTTTTTTAAGTCGAAAGGGTATAAGTACCTACTCCCAAGGTGGACCCATATAAATTTTATTAACTTTCGTTTATTTCAACATTTAAATTACAATATTGAAGTACCGTTGGTCCCAAACTAGGCGCAGCCTGTATCTTGGGCACCATTATATAAATATAAAATATTTTAATTATTTTTAAATAAAAGTTGAAACTTGAAATTGGCGAAGTTAGCCTCTTCGAGACTGCAAAACTAAAAATTACAAGAATATAAATATAAATATAAACTAATTCCGGTGTGAAAACTAAAATAATTCATAAAGATAACAATAACTTATAACTTTGCTTGCGTAGTTTTTGAGTTAGCTTCAATATTACGTATTTTTTCCCACTTAGTCTATGTAGACGATATAATTATTTGACTCCGTCACTGTTACTTACACAGCAGGTACCAGAACTAAAAAGTGTTTTTTTTATTTGTTTTTTTGTTAAATTAGATGTGTTTGCTACAGTAGAAGCGGGACAATCAAACACGAATCTGGCTATAAGTTCTTTAGTAGAGAGTAACTTTTGATAATAAGACTGGCAATTGATTGAATTGAAAGACTTCGCCATAAATTGTGTCAGTTTCAAGTATATCTTCCGACGTTTAAGTAACTGCAGGCGATGATATAATTTCCTCACAATCATGAACACAAGATTGTAAGGCTGGTTCTCTAGGGATGGTAAACGTATGGTAATTCTCTGAACGGCATTGATTGAAGAACGAAAATGCAATACAGAACATACGAGTATTATACAGTACTAAGTATACATTAAATAATTTATCTCAATATGAAACTGCCTTTTATTTTTAGGTGCAACTAAAATAAATTCAATTTTCTTGTCAAAAGTGCCTTTCAAAGACACCAAAGGGCCAAAAAAGGGTCTTGGTGCTACCCGAAAAAAAATATTTGACGTTGAAAAATATATATCTTCAAAATTGACCATATGAAGGAATTAAGGATTTTTTTTAAGGAGAAAGCCAGGTATTACGCTAGTTCTCAATTTTTATTTAGTTAACCTAACTTACTAGTATGTCGGTACCGATCGAAGTGGCAGTGCTTAGGGGAGGCTTATGTCCAGCAGTGACGTCTTTCGGCTGAAAAGATGATAATGATGATGTCGGTACCTACTTCTTGCCCTTTTTCCTCTACATTGATGCAAAAAGGTCCACCATCCCTGCTCTACCGCATTAATCTTATAATTCTCTGCACACTGACCAGAACTAACGCTTAGAATGAGCATAACAAAATGCGGCACGGACAGAGTTATGCAATACTGAAGCCGATGGCTATTTAGATATACGTTGTATTAATTCAGTTCTCACTATGTTGGATCTAATTTATAGTTAGGCTTTAAAGCCATTAAGTTGGATAAGTGGTGCTGAAATACAAGATAACAAATGGGTCTGTTAATACGCATTACAAACGCCTGTAAATCGTGCAAGAATGCGTGAAAATAAATGAAACTTTCATCGAAATGAGAACGGTTATAAAGTCAGCTAGCCCTAAATTCAACTACAATATAAATGTAGGTACTTATTATATTCCACCTACACAGTGGACATACCGAAAATACATTTTTTTCTACGGCATTGCCTAATTTTGTCATGTCAAATATTGTTACAAAAAGGTGCTATTTTAAAAGCTTAACCATTTTTTTTTGTTTATAATTTTTTCAAATCACTGTCACGCCAGTTTCCACAAACATTTATCATAAAAAAGTAGTTTATTTAACACTATTTCAGCACGAAGTTAGGCGCCCGCGCACCTCGCCGTCCGTGCGCGAAACATTTAATTTATAGACTTTCGTGTTCCGGATTCCATAAAGTGTTCCATAATATTACGCCATTGCAATGTTACGCTTGCATTCTGGCAAATTGAAGTAATTGGATTTTGAACGAGTGTTGACGGCTGTACTGCGTACAGGCGCGCACAGAACTGGACCGCGGGAACGTGAATGAATGAATTATGCAGTTTGAACTGTTGTAAATGCGTGGAAAGGAGAAATGTTCTATTAAGTTTTAGGGGCAATTCCCACGTGTTTAAGAACGAATCAGTCTCAATATTCGGTCAATAAAAACACTTCTATTTTACCTACATTTTTGACAATAATTATCGCTGAGATGAAATTGCGAATAGATTTTGTACCTTTTTAATTACGGGAATTGGACGACAGATCACAAGGTACCTCAGTATATTTTATTTAACTAATCTTAATGTAATTACCAATGATTTCACTTCTGCAACTAACATTACACTCATCTATTAAAAACGTAAATTATTCGCGCATAAAACCTAAAAGAAGCAAGTCTAAGTACAGGTAAACACAGAAATGAATTCAGTTGCAATTCATCTTGGTCTTAATTGCCTTAGCTACTATCGTTTATTATGCGTAGACTAGGTTCATTTGCATTTTAATGGTCCTAGAGCATTCTTGTTTATGTAACATTAGGTATACTGGTAGTGTGGGACTCGGTGAGATTAATTGTCGCGAAAATTAGGTAGGAGGTACGAGATTTATGGGCTGTAGGTACTGTGTAAGAAAATTAAAAGGAGTTGTTACTATCTGAATTGCAATATGCAGGCACTGGTTTAACGGGCTATACGGACACACTTAGCTACTTAGTAGGCACATATAACAAAGGCACACTTTAAACTGAACAAGGAGGAGCTCGTGGCTAAGTAATAATAGCCACACGGGTCGATCCATCAGGTTCGTGGACGGATGACCATCTTTACACACCGAGACTCCTCCGTGCCTCGGAAAGCACGTTAAGCCGTTGATCCCGGATGTCATTTGTGGATCTTTGACAGTCGTTACGGGTCGTCAGAAGCCAGAAAGTCTGACAACCAGTCTTACCAAGGGGTATGGTATTACAAATAGGCATAGGTATTTTACATGGAACGACCATGTAAAATACTGGTATTCAGCTGCATCGGGTTAGACTGGAAGTCACCCCAACATAACAACAAAACAATACGAAGAAGTACAAAAAGAAAAGGACAGATTGGCGTCGAAGTACCTACTCGTCCGCATCGCTGTCATCCGGAAACGTGCCCAGAAGACTGGCAACATTGCCACGTTGAATGGCAATGCAATTTTTTTGCCAAAGAACGAGCCAGACCTCTGGCCTCTTGAAGTTTCGACCAGTTGGCGAGAACTTTTGACAAACCAAAGCTTTAATTTGAACTACTTTCTGTTCTTGACACACCATTCAACCTTGAATCCTAAATGCTATCAAAAAGTCCGATCATCTTATCTTGCAAGTCGTTGAACCATTTGGCAGACGCGTGGGCCATATCAAGTTATCTCAAGTCATCTCAAGTCATTTCTTTAAGTAAAAGATCGTGAATTCGTGATAGTTCCTACGTAAGTCACGATTCCTGTGTGCTAAAATTATATATATTATTACGCATAGGTAAGAGCTTATATTATTCTATTAAGATGTATGAACGTAACTTAAAACATAGGATCATTTTCATACACCATAATGTTTTCATATGATGCAATAGCGTGTCTTCTACATAGGTACGATACAATATGTATTGAGAAGAAAATTATAAGAATTTTGCCACCATAAATAGATATACTCATAACTACAAAATTATTCAGCATCCTAACTTAATAATATTATAAATGCGAAAGTGAGTTTGTTTGTTTGTTACGCGTTCACGCTAAAACGGCTGAACGGATTTGGATGAAATTTGGAAAATGGGTAGACCATAACCTGAAATAGGACATAGGATACTTTTTATCTCGATATTCCCACGGAATCGAGACTTACGCGGGTGAAACCCTGGGGCGCACCTGCTAGTAGGTAATATATAAAATTATTTGCCTTTAAAGTCACCACCATCGGATAAGTTGCGATTAGGTGGCAAATTAGTGAAAATTCTGTTTCAATTTGATAGGCTTTAAAGGTAGCTTTTTAGCTAGACACTATAAAGCAACTATATATATATATATATATATATATTTGCGGTAACTTATTTTCGTAACCACTTAAGACTAATTTGTTTCATTTTGACAGTTCAACAACATTCATTGCGCTATAGACGTTGCTGTGCAGATTTTGTTTTTCGAATTTATGAAGCAATGGATTATATATTTGTTTCAAACCGATTTTAATTCTGATTGATCATGTATTACGCAATAAGGGTGCAGGCCCATAGCCTCCTATTTTCTTGCCAACAAGAGCACTTAAACACCCAATCGCTATCACAAATAAAATCCCGCCAATAAATCCTCCTTGACCAACAAGGTACTCGTAAACACTTTACGTAAGATAATCCCTCACTACACTAATCTACGGCCATTAAACGAAGCGGTACTGTTATGTGCACGGTACCTTTTCGCTGATAAACGTCTTTTACGTGTTGTTGCGCGCGCGCCACCGTTCTAAAGTGTTTGGTGCAAAATTGATAAAATAGCTGAGGTAACAGTAGGAGCCGTTTAATTTATGTACCTAAGTGTTGTGCTTATCACGTAGGAAGAGATGTCGCCAAACTTTTAAAGAGAGACACAAATGGCAACGGTCTTTTGATAGAAAGCCAAACGCTAATTTAATCAAGAATTCAGAATGATAATAATCAAGCATAATGATAATATTCTTTATCTGATAAAGCCTAGCTTTCAAGTTTAATGGCATACATAGTCCAAAAGTCTATAATACTGACTACTATGTATTATAGACTCAATTAAACACCAGCGAGAGTTCAATTTACCATCACAATTTTTAAGCCACCACTTTACACTCCTAAGCCTAATCCTTCAAGTGAAGCTTGCCTAGTTTCCTTATGAAACAATAAGATAGTTAATTGATTCAGGCTTGACTTTGCAGAAATCCATAATAAAATACAATAGACGTAAATATATTTAATAACCCTGTAAGAAATCGACACGTGTTTCACCTCTCAACGAGGCATCCTCAGGATGACGATTGACCAGTCACAAACCAGAACACGACGTGTTGCCACACCGAGCGCTAGACGCAGTGAATCATGAAAGAATGAATCTTGAAGAATAGTTAAGCGAAATAGGTTACTAATAACATTGTATTTTATTAAACATTCGCCAACTCTAACAACTTGGACAACTTTTCAATACTTTATAGCCATGTCTTAACTCAAAAGACACACTATCTTACTAACAAGACCGATCTAGTTACGAACCCCTTACATAAAAGCCTTCTACTCAATGGAAATAATTTCCTTTATAGGTGGAATTGGTCAACCATATTTCAATCGCAGGGTACTTACTTACTAAAGTACATACTCTTGTGTAAGCTACAGGAATAATTTAGTTAAGGACGTTAAGTAATCGTGTTTTTAGGTCATTTCTGATTTGTGGGTTTCTGGTTTAGAATGTGTATGGAAAGCAGGTGGATACTTAGATACTGAAGCTTGTTATGATAATGATTAATCATGCAAGTCTGTAATTGTACAACTCAATCTGCCGAGCCTTTTCCCAACTATATTGGGGTCGGCTTCCAGCATAACCGGCATGCAGCTGAATACCAGTATTTTACATGGGGTGACTGCCTATCTGACCTCCACAATTCCACAACCCAGTAACTGGGTACCCAGAATTTCAGGCTTCTGACGACCCGTAACGACTGTCAAAGATCCACGAATGACAGCCGGGTCCAATGTCTTAACGTGTTTTCCGAGGCACGGAGGAGTCTCGGTATGTAAAGATGGTCACCCATCCAACGGCCAAACCCGGCAAGCGTAGCTTAACCTGATGGATCGACCCGTGCGGCTGTTATTACTTAGCCCCGAGCTCCTCTCCTATAATTGTACCATTGCAGAGCAATATCTTCCAATCCAATATCCTATCGATCACTACGCTAAGATACTGCATCTTGGCTTCTTATCAGTCCAATTCATGTTATCTCTCGATGTTTCTCTATTACGGAAAAGAAGATTAACCTTTTTCTCAAACATGTTAGCAAATTCGAACATTATTTTGACAACCTTCTTCGAGATAAATCGAAATTGCTGTACTGGTCAAAAACAAGTGACGATGCGGCCGTCAATATTACTATGAAAACTCATAACTGTCGTGTTATTTATAAATGGAACGAACTTTTTAACACAATTTAGATTTCATACTATTAATAATGCAACATAATGTGAAAAATTATTGTCTTTCACCAAAAAACCTTTAAACCCATGGGTACGTTAAACTAGATCCACCATATCTAACACTATATTATGATCAATTAGTAAAGCCAATTTTCCCTTTTACACCACAACAACGATACAAAATCGAAAGGTCTAATCAAAAGAACTATAGAGTCGTTCGTATCATTCATATTCAACACATTGCGTCGATAACAACCTTAACAAAATCATTACATGTTGCTGAAATGTCACGTCGATCAAGAACCTAATTCAAATGTTGGAACCGATAAATAAATGGCAATGGACCTCAAAGTTTATAAGAATAGGGCTGTCAAAGTTTTGTAAAAATTCGAAAAAAAAAGAAAATTATAGGCACCAAACTTATCAAATAACATCACGCCTGTATTCAACGAAAGGTTAGACAGAGGTGTACTTTCGTCAGTTATGTTTAAGAGGGATGCGCCAAGGTAGCCCGCGAAATTCAAATTTTCTTACGTTTTTGTCAATTTGCAAGACAGTGTCAGGTTGTATGTTGATTAAAATATGATCTAAAATCTAAAACATACACCTAGATTCACGTGTTTATGTCCCTTAGTGGGCGAGCCCATTGCGATCAACCAGGTGAAAATCCCCATAGTCTGGATTTTCGCTATTAGTCTGCTATAGAACAAAATCCTAATAGAAAACCAAGAAACGAACCCGACCTAGAAATAGAACCCAGTATCTAGGCATATGCGTTCACGACCACTAGACTAGGCCGAGGCAAGTATTTCTTGTTGTTCTAAATAGCTTATGAATGGAATTGTAATCATTCATTCACGGTTAGTAATATTTCAATTGTGTTGACGGATATACTTATTATGTTAGTGCAGTATTCATAAACAACAAGCAAGGAAGTTTACTGCATTTGAATATGGTCCATTAAATCTGACACATTCGTGTGTTTTGGAATACTTTGTGCTGCCGCGTATAAACCCTTGAGGAAAACATTATTTCACACAATGCATGATCACAGCACAAGCAAATTTAATAATGTAATCATATTTAATATTTATTTATTTATTCAAGAAATAAAAATTGGTAAAATACAGTGTAAAGCTTAGAAATAATGTAGGTATTACAAAGTTGATGCCTGTACTAGGATAAACCTGTATCACAGGCAGCATTAGTTCTTATGATTACTATTAGGACAACTGATTTCTTAACAATATTTGACATAAGTTTTAAGAATATTGAGCTATCTCACTATTCTTAAAACTTATGTCAAATATTGTTAAGAAATCAGAAGTTAATTTATTATGTTATAATTTACTTAAACACTAATAATTAAGGTAAATAGTTGTTTGCACTTAGTAACACGATGAAGTCTGCAGTCTCATTAAATTATAGGTTCATAAATATTTTGTGATACGAAAATGAGTGTCATAAGTACGTAGCATTACTAATTATGTTATTTATTAATAATTACTAATATATAAGGTATTTACGTATATTTTATTCATATAAAGAAGATTTTGTATCTCTTTAATAAGAAAATACAATCCCCCATTTATGCCTAATTAGCATCAAATAAAAAGTTTGAAAAAACTTTTTCTTAGTTTTATTGTCTTAATAACTTACTTCATTTTATGATACGGTATTATTGCTATCACCAAAATAATCTACTAAAACATGATTCATAAATAAATAAACATCAACGACAGCCCTATTCATAAACCATAACTTACGCCTCCGTGTCTCGGCGTGAAAATCTCGCGACAGATTTAGTTCAAATGATAGTAGAGTTAAGTAAGGCGATAGTAATGTTAAGTAATACCATAGTAAGTAAGTCGCATTTCTGATATTGCGCAAAACAACCAGCTTGTACCTGCTTCAGCTTATGCTAATTTGATCTGACAGTATTTTCGAATCGTATTGACTAATCAAATGCTTGTATGAGGAAATTGTATGTATAGTTAAGGAATTTATTGTGTAAGCATAATATACCTAGCGGAGTGTGCTTGAGAGTAGATACTACATAGTGCATGCTTATGGATGAATGCATAATTATGTGCTTTAAATGGGTAAAATATACTATAGAAATAAAGTGAAAATAAACAGCAATTAATTTGAACTTACTTCATCGAAGTGGAATCTCAATAAAACAATAACATAACCAATTCATGTTTTTTAAAACAAGCTATAAAAATCTTTTAATAAAAATAATAATCAATATGAACATGCAGCAAATTAACTTATAATATCTATAAACATGCATACGAATGCTGCGAAGGAACCAACAAAAAAATTAACATTCATCATCTCATTTAAGTACAGATAGTTACAAAAGTGTTTAAGAAACAAATGAGTGTCATAAACTCACTTTTTTTTTCCAATAATTGGCAATCACCGGACAGTTCCTATTAGGTAACTTTTGATTTGGATATAGGAGTAAACTTATTGTTTCATTGAGTAAAGGCTACCGAAATGAAATAAAAAACCAAATAATTGAAATTATTTTATGCGTAGGCTCAGAACAGAATTCTCCGATGTCATATCGCAATATTTCGCAGATTTCTTTAGGATTAACCTTCAATCATTATTTTTATTGTGCTCTCGGTTTGAGGTTACAAATATTCTTTGGGTTTTTTATAGGACACCTTTTCTTATACTCTGGTTACCAAGAAACTGTACAAGAACGTATTTCAGCAAAACTAACTTTCGTATTATTGAAATCAAACATAATTTGACCTAGTTGGGCAGAAGGATAAAAATCTATATTGTTTACGGTAGGCAGAAACTATGACGACACTTGACTATAATGTAACCCATTTAAACGAGCGTAACGATTAGAATCCATAAAGATAACATAACGTAAGTGACAAAACGCCTTCCTCATACAAATTATCATCTGTTACCGCACAAAAGTAATACCACTTTAACAATTTAATAAATATACCGTACTTATAGTAAGTACGGTAACATTGCTCCACACTTTGACGGTATAAAATGACTTAATAAACAAAAGTGTTTCGTAACAAAACTATAACATAAATCGTTTCCTGAACGGAAAATTGCTAGGCCGATTTACAGCCGATCGGTAGTCAGCCGATTTGCGGTACTGTCGACCGATGGATGCCAATTTAAGTTCATGTAAATATGCACGATTCTCCACTGTTGTACAACTTGTAATTACGTTGGGAAATACTTTTACTCTTTAAGACGTAACGAACGTAACAGACAGACGTGGAAACGCCTCTGAGGGATGTTGCGTGAGGTAAGGAAGGAAGTGTTTAGGTAAATAACTTAATTGTAAGTATTGAATAGATAGGGCAAGACGAGTTTATTTGCATAAAATAACAAATACAAAATGGAAAAAAACAATCTTTTGAAAAAAAAAAAAAAACAACACTTGCACCATTAAATGATAGGAACAATGATTTTAATTCGTTCAGATAAAAAAACGATGTTTTAAATATGTTTAGCGCAAAATTAGTACCTTGATCTCTTTGCCTTGATGATGGCTCCAAAAGAATAAAAAACTCAGTAGGAAACGTTGAGGTCGCAAAATTGTAATGTGTTAAAAAGTGGCAACCGTCCGCGGTTGTACATCCCCATCACCTACAAAACGCAATTATCTAACCAATTAAATAAAATCGACCCAAAAATCAGTATGCATCATGCTAAGCAGCCCTAAGTGTGCACATCCAATACATCAAAAAGATACGCTACATGCTCAGTTACGTCAACACAATCATTAAGAACCCCACATTAACTAACAAACTAAATACTTAAATGTTTAAAAATAACATTTAAGAGCAACCTGGTCAAACTTGCTTATCAATCTTAATTACGATTCTAATCTTAACGCAATTTAATTGACACACTTATGCGCTGGACTGTACTTTTAGGGCTGCCCACGTTAGGCAAGAAAAATAATTGAGCCGAAAAATTGTGCGTAATTCCGCTGCATGGTGACATGTGGAAATGTTCCGAAAGTGTAATTTCTGGGCGGAAAATCGAGCGTTCATTCATCAGAATTACGCTCGTAAAATTCCGTCGCATTTTTACGCTCAGCATTGTTGCCCTAGGGCTGCCCCACATAACGTCACACGCAATCGTATTTATTACGATTACCAACACAAATGTTTTACCATTACGTCCACGTATAGAGAAAGTAGTTGCGACAAACGGAAGGACAGACAGAATGATCTGTTATATATGTTTATGTACGTGATTTGAGATCATTTGAATCCTTGCATAAGTCGTATCTGTAACATGCGTAGATACACTCAATAATCAACCTTATAGACTTGGCAATAAGAGCCATTGCAGGAATAAAAAGTAAAGTTGCAATAGTTTTAAATGGATATGCACTAATGCCTATTATCTTAAGCGTGGACGTTCAACTACTATGGTCTCCGTTATGCAACGTAGAGAAATCTTTTACAATTAATTAGAACTCCAGAGCATTATTGCTCTACAAGTAAAAGGAGCAATAAAGAGCTATAAATGTAATTTATTAGACATGGCGGCTGTAAAATATAGGTACAGTCGGCAGAGTTTGCTGCTGACCACTTTTCAACCTTACTACTTATTACTAAGAGTCGTAAGGATGAAAAGTAGTAAACCACTGACTTTGTCGAGAGTACTTAAGTGGCCTTAGGAAGGGCTTACAGAACGGATGGCCGATGGGGCCGAAAGATTCTAGAGTGCCGACCGCGTACCGGAAGGTGCAGCAATGGAAGGCCTCCCACAATTTGCACCGATGACCTTGTGAAGGCCGCAGGAATCCCCTGGATGCGAAAAACACAGGACAGGTCGGTGTGGCAATGCTTAGGGGAGGATGTCTTTTAACAGAAATGATGAGTAAAAAGAAAGAAAAATAGGTTTATTTGTCACAGAAACACGTGCATACAAAAAGATAACAGTAATCAGCAATATGAACCAAAATAGATCTAAATACAATTTAAAAAAAAAACAATATGAGATCACGAGTATACAGATAAATAATCGTAAGATGAGTAAGAGAGAAAAGTGGCAATTTTTTTAATTTTATTATTTACGTAATAAGAGTATTCAATTCTATTCTTTGTCGAGTGTACCTTCTTACTTCCATAACTTAAATAAGGATACAGCAGCTTTTCAGTTTGACTTTAATAATGATGAAAGGGAAGGTGAACAATGAGCCATTATTTCCGTTTCTTTTCCTTTTTAATTAATTGTATCGCCTCAAGATATGAGAGATATCAGTTTAACAAAGGATGAATACACAGAAATACAGCTTCAAATATTTTTTTTTACACAATACAAATCTCGCCATTTATGTAACGGTTAAAACCAATAAAGACTCTTTTTCTGAAATTTTGTAAAGCATAACCATTCCGTTCACAAAAAAAAACAATTATTATAACAATTAGAAACTTTTTAATCGATAAAACTACTCGATTATGATACGATACTACGTTCACCGGTGTTCATCGGTGTAATTTAATTAATTATATCGACTTGTTTACGTTGTTTCAAAAGTTCCTACCTATAAAGTGTATATTTATAATGTGGTTTTTAATGTGTTTTAAAAATAACACTGTATGATAATTTTATTCCGAGATTCACCATCTACCTAGCTTTTCCCAACAATTTTTGGTATCAATTACGTTCGAACTTCTGACAACTTCTGACAAGGGCTGATTTCACCAATGTAACTGAACACGATTACAACATAAACTACGTTTAAGGGCTGTCAGTGTCATTATTTTCTTCGGAATATTGACACTGACAGCTCTTGAACGCCGTTAAGATATGCTAATCGCGATCAGTTTCATTGGTGAAATCAGCCCTTAACGTGCATTCAGAGGCACGGAGAGGTCTCGGTATGTAACGATGGTCAGCCATCCGCGGCCCGACGGTGGCAAGCTTAGCTTGACCAGTTCGATCGACCCGTGCTTAAAAAGATGAACCCATTCCTTAATCTCTATGGCACCTTTTGTAAGCTATCTAATTTCCTGGACCTTTTTCAGCTCACCAGTGCTTCCATTAAAAACATAACCCTGTCTTTGCCCTGTCGGGTAGAAAGAAAAGGGTTAATCCAAAACGGATTAACCCATTCGTACCACAGTATTACCAACAATTCCGCTCTACTTAACATTAGATTCAACCCACAATCGCCGCACAGTTCGGGAATTAATCAACAATGGCCAGTGAAAGTGGTCGCGACTGTACGCTACCAGAATACATACGACCACAAAAGTGTTACGTTTATCCTGCATGCTTTTAGCTAAAGTGTTTGAAATGATTATGCAAAAGGTAACAATAGGATAAAGTTAGTTAGATAGTGAGACAAACCTAAAGTTACGATTTTGGTCAGTGTTGTGAAACATTTCAATAGCAATTTTATTAAATCCGTCTGCGTTTTGTGGTAAGCTTTGCGCCTATAAGCTTTGATAAACACGAGGAAACAATTAATAGTCAATAAAAAATAATAATAAAATCTGAGCGAAAGGAAATGGCGTTAAAGCTCTATAAGCAGATCAATATCGATTATCGAGAATCATTTTTGTACTGTTACAGACACAGACAATTTAAAAGTAGCAGTAATAGGACATATACTGCGTTACGTTGCGCAAGCGATACTACTGAGCATGAGATGAGGGTTCGATTTTTGAATTCTTCTATTTGGAATTTCTCAGTAGCAGCCCGGAGTCTAGATTTGTGCCCGGTTGATGGCAATAGGCTCTAACTGGTGAAATGTGGATGTACTATAGGTACAACCCTGCTCAATCATTCGGGGAAACAAGGCATAATTTATCTACAGTCTACACTCATAAACCTTATAAAGAAAAGGTAAATACGCTTGTAAAGCAGAAATGAAGTCAGCTCACGACGTAATTGGCAATTGAAAATAAAATCTATCTTCATACACTATAAAAGTCACATTACATTTTATCGATTTACTTATACAATAGAAATCCGAGCACATCGCTACATGAATGGAATACTATTATTAATTAATCCACAAACCGAGACTTGAGATGAAACTGAACGCGAAAAGTAAATCTAAATCGCGTTCAAAAGCTGTCAGTGTCAATTCCACAACAATGATGACATTGACAGCTCTTGAACGCGTATAATACAGAAAAATCTAATACATTAAATGCGGATTTTACCAATGAAACTGAACGCGATTAGCAAATCTAAACCGCGTTCAAAAGCTGTCAGTGTCAATTCCACAACAATGATGATATTGACAGCTCTTGAACGCGTATACTACAGAAAAATCAAATACATTAGATGCGGATTTTAACAAAGAAACTGAACGCGATCAGCAAATCTAAACCGCGTTCAAAAGCTGTCAGTGTCAATAATCTACAAAAATGATGACATTGACAGATCTGGAACGCGTATACTACAGTTAAATCTTATAATAAATGCGGATTTTACCAATGAAACTGAACGCGATCAGCAAATCTAAACCGCGTTCAAACGCTGTCAGTGTCAATTCTACAACAATGATAACATTGGCAGCTCCTGAACGCGTATAATCAAATACATTAAAATATTGCAGATTTTACCAATGCAATTGAACGCGATCAGCAAATCTAAACCGCGTTTAAAAGCCGTCAGTGTCAATTCCACAACAATGATGACACTGACAGCTCTTAAACGCGGATTAGAAGAACTAACCGCGTTTAGTTTCATTGGAAAGATAGCATTTTTTACACCGGTGACTTAGAAAGACACATTACTTCACGTTGAATAAGTGGAAGTTGCGAAACAAGATTGACAATCTCTGGCATTGACCGTTAGCGAAAGCTTGGAATGACCAGTTTTTAATACCTAGTGTTTTTTACACCTGCACTAGTGATCTCGCGTTGCTCTGCGTATTTCTCGGTGCGTTGCGTATCGTTGGCCAATAAATTCTAACCTAATTTACTTTTACTTGTTATATTATATTAGGACTGTCGTAACTAAGTAGTATCGTGTTGCTAATAGTCTTTGTGTGGCTGCATAAGTAATTATTTTTATGAGTTGGGACATTTATGTGGCAATGGCAACTAAAGAGGTCTAAGATTAATGTGTCTTTTTTTTCTAGTCCCGATCCTAACCGCCTACGCCGGATGCAAGAAGAAATTAATTATTTCTATTCTATTCTAAGTCGACGACGACAAAAAATCAACGTACAATGGTCCATTTGAAGGACTAACTGCGGAAACCAATCCATAAAACACCACCTTCTTTCTAGGGAAGTCTGGTAAACTGCTCTATCGGCAAAGAAAGTGCTTTCCAATAAAGAAAATTCATAAAACGTATAGAACACATTATCCATAACGTCTAGACACAACCCAACCCACATAACCTAAATAATTACATTACTATTACCTAAATAATTACATCCTATAGTATTACAAAATAAATGAGCTGGCATAATAAGGCCCTAATGTTAGTATTGCGTAACTCGCGCATGCGCGTTAGCGCGGCGGGCGTGACGCCTGCGCCGTTGCGCCCGAGATTCACGCACTTCCGACGTAATCAACGGTTACTGTGCTGTGTAAATAAAACTGAGAAGTGTGTAGAGATTCGTGAATGAAACGAAAGAAGGTTTATTTTTACTGCTCAAATAATTAGATGTGAAATAATAATGTAGAGCAATGCCAACATTTTCTTCTTACCCGCTTAACTGTTGATTGGCCTTTAGAAGGCCGATAAAATTTCTGTTGTGTCTGTTTAGTGACAGTTGGAGGTTTATTTGGGATCTTTCCACCCAAGACCGAAAGTATTTTTTTAATTTCGGCTGGAAATGAAATCGTTAACGAAACACTTTTGGACTCTTAGCTTCCAAAAAAACGGCTCATTGTTGGTGATTTGCACGAACTTACTTACCCGCAAACGGGCGAATCGACCATTTTAGATAATAATATTATTTTTTCTTGAAGCGATTTGCACGAAGTTAATTTGTTTGTAGGCGAATCGATTACTGAAGTTGTCGATTCGTACAAATAAAATTCGTGCGAGTCACCAATAAGCCCAATAAACTTCTCATAAGACATCACCATCACCCACAATATTCATAAGTAATTTAGTTTTCCACGAAAATAAAAAACCACGAAAACGAAACTGACTAAACCGATCAAATCGGATCCGGATTTCCCAGATGTTATTTGAAACTACCATAGGGCCTTGAATTCGCTCTTCATTACTCAAAATCTGACCAAATAAAATCCATTACCGACATTTACACAACAAACAATAAATCACAGTCGACCCAATATTTATCTTTACACCATTCCTAAAGCTAGAGACAATACAGAGACAATCGACGCGGGCGCAGACATCACGACTTGGCTGCTCGTGCGACCGCGGGCACGTTTTCATAACCGCTGTTGAACAAAATCTGGGTCATTTGCACTACTGATCTCGATTTCATACAATAAAATCGTCTAGATTAAAACTTATGGACCATTATGCAGACGTGAGGTTGAATTTGATGATAAAAACTTGACCTAAGATGTGGTACGAAGCTGAAGGGAGTTTTTGTAGGTGTTGCATTTTAATTTGATTTTGATTTAAATCTTAGGGCGAATTTCACCAATGTCACAGAACGCGATCATCACTTTCTAAACCGCGTTCAAGAGATGTCAGTGTCATCATTGTTGTTGAATATTGACTGACAGCTGTTGAAGCTGTTTAGTCTAAGTGAGTTTGTTTGTTTGTTACGCTTTCACGATAAAATCGCTGAAAGGATTTAGATAACATTTGGCACATGGGTAGACCATGGCCTGTAATAGGAAATAGGATACTTTTTATCTCGATATCTCCACGGTATCGAGATTTACACCGGTGAAACCACGGGGCGCAGCTGGTCGTTTATATTCGCTTTAGCTTTTCGTTGAACAATTAACTAATCAGCCTAATTAATAATAAACTCTAGCCACAGGAACCAGAACAGTTCATAAACCTCATAAACTATAATATTTAACTGTTACGAAATTCGACGGGAACAAGATAGCGGAAAGAATCGAATTCAACGATTAATTTTCATCCATTTTCCGGAATCGATTTATCGATTTCGTAAGTGTTAAGCTGTTGACGTACGCATCCGATTAATCGGTATAATCGAGTACACCCTTGTACAGCGCCACCCTGCGGTGTCTATAGGAACTAAAGCCGCCATCTTGCAAGTTTTCACCTTCGTTAAGCCCCGGAGGTGGAAATGCATGGCCACTGTCGCTTTCTAAGCCTACAATTACCTGGTTGACGATAGCAACAATAATTATTGCACAATATAATAACAGTTTTTAACTGCGGCAGTTGCATTGCGAAAAGGCAGTTGATATTAATTTTCATTTGAACTGGAACAAATCATATTTCTTGTGACATAGCGCCCGATAGGTGCTGATTGAATTTATTGCAGTATCATATTCATAATATTGAAATATGAAAGCGTTTTTAATAGATTCAGAGCGCAATAATTATTACTTCAGAACCATACCGATTACCAACGTAAAAAATAGAATGTGAACATAGTCAATAGAAAATTTCTTTCCCCAGTTCAATTTCATACCACAACTACTATTTAAAAATCAATTATGTATGTTTTACCTTTTTGCTTTACTTTACTTCATTAAAGTAATTAATTTCATGAAATGCAAATGCAAATAACAACGGATACTAGGGTTGGCAAACTTCACGCATGATTGGCGTTGCTATGTCGTAAGAAAGAATGCGAAATGAGAGACCGTTGATATTAATGTAACAACTAACATGTATCAAATTAACGCCAGCCCTAGGGCTACAGAATTGTATGTAGCACAAATTGTTTGTTCCACATTTTATATTACACATTCACTTTAATATTTTGCATACTTACGGCATTGCTAGGGGACTGGGGGCGCTAAGTTAAACAATACCAACAAGACTATTTGTCAAAGGTGTATGCCATTGTAAGACATTTTCAAGAGATCCTAATCACTTTTATTGACAGAAAATGTCAATATTACTTTAATAGTTTAATTAGAAAGATGGAAAATAAAATAGGGTTAGTGTCGTGTAAATTCCGGCCGTCGAGGTGATGCGTTCTTGACACCTGTTAGTTTCATACCTACTGAAAATTGTCTAACTGACAGGTACCATTTCCGGCCTTATATCATTCATCAATATGAATTTTGGAAAACTGGCGCCGAATCTCTATGACCATTCCTTCAGCTGTTTTTCAAAGTTTTTATTTACCAGGGTAGCACCTTTTTTTTCGCTGGTACTTTGGTTTTGGGTCCAACTTTGTATGAAACGTGAATGGTCTCCTTTGATAATAATATTATTCATACATTCAGTCCATACAGTTCGTGCAACATTCTTTGTAACCCCAGTGCATGGCGCGCCTCCCTTCTTTTAACCGACTTTGACGGATATTGCTCAAAGTATCATGTGCCACTAATTAATTCTGATGCAAAGACAGTAATTAAAAACAAACCGAGGTTTACGGTTAACGTAATTAGGCTTTATGGTTTTAAACTGATGGTTCAACGCTTTATAACATCTTATCTGAACTATAGATTTAGGTCGGTATTGTTTATAAGTTTTCAAATAAACAAATGCAGTATACTTATCAGCTTGGTCGATAATCCCTGAACTAGACGTTCGCCAGTATTCTGGGGCAAGGTATAATTTTGATTTTCATTTGTTTATTTTATCCTAAGCCCGATTTACATTGTCAAGTGTTTAGCGAACTTGATAAGTACAATGGTGTAAACCGATTGGGCAGTAGCAAGTCAACTTGGATCACTTCAACAACATCACTCGCTACTGTATCTGTACTCGCCACTCGCCCCTGTCCTTGACCAATGAAAATTGGGTTTTATGGACATGGAAGTCTTCATAATGGTCTGTTTACTGGAGAATACTAGTTTTTGCTGTAGGTACTTATCTAAGTTTTATAGTCAGAAACATAGTTTAAGTAATTATTATTATGTACCTATATCCATATTTTCTAGTTTATAATTAGAATACGATTGATTACTGGTTTCCCTTTTTTTTTTTCTTCAAATTATCTTATTACAATATAGTAATCTATAATCCTAACTTTGTTTACTGGTTCGACCATGTAATGAATGAATGAAGAAGAAACCCTGTGAAGTTGTGACAAGCCATATTTTCAAATTTATATGTTCGAATCAATACGTTCAATTTACGAATTAACTAATATCATATTAATTTATTAGACGCTGTACCGTAACTCAGTACACATTCATAAATAAAATAGATCTGTGTTTATACATCGAATTCACATGCATCCGTATCCGTAATTCGGGAAACAAACAGACAAGGAAACAGTCACGCGTTAAAAAAATAAAGGCAAAACAAATGACGATCTACACTTTACCATATATGTAGTCTAACATTGTATATCCATAGGAACTACACGTTACGTTTAGGTGTTTTTCTCACAACTCACTTCCCACGGAACACATTAGTTGGTATATTTATGATTTACTTACGCCATTATTCTTTATGATTGTACTTAGGGGTTGCCTCATCTTATGTGGCTTAAACGATGAACGGAACGCGTGCATATAAAAATTGCATGTGTGTGCAATGTGCAACACAGAAAAGACTTATGTTTGAATTGAAATATTCTGAGTCGATAAAGATTGAGAGAAACTAAACTTACAATGATAAAAGAAAAATTAATACAGGTAAGTCATATCATCTGTTTCTACACGGTACAATAGACTAACTTCAAGATCTATCGAGCATTTGACAATATAACGGATCAAAAATGGACATCTGCCTACCCTTTTCCCAACTATGTTGGTGTCAGCTTCCAGTCTAACCAGATGCAGCTGAATACCAGTATTTTACATGAAGCGAGTGCCTATCTGACCTCCACAAACCAGTAACTGGGTATTACGATACCCATTGGTAAGACTGGTTGTCAGATTTTCGGGCTTCTGATAACCAGTAACGACTGTCAAAGATCTACGAATGACAGCCGGGACTTAATGTGCTTTCAGAGGCACAGAGAAGTCTCGGTATGTAAACATGGTCATTCATCCACGGACCAACCCCGGATCAAAGATAAAATCATTAATTCACCTCAATAGGTGAATTAATGATTTTATCTTTAACTAAACTTAAACTAAACTTTTTTCTGATTTTATCTTTTATCTTTATCTTTAACTATTTTTTAGTTTAACTGGTACTGTCAATACAGTACCAGTTAAACTTACAGTGATTGTCTCGCGCATTTGTTGATAGATTAACTTACATAACAATTAAAAAGATAGGAAATCAAATCACTCTTCCGTAAATAATCGCCAGTCGCTTCTTTTCTCTTCTTGTACCACGCGATAAGGGTCAGTACACACGGTCATCTGATTGCCTGACGCTGTTGATGCAACCGCAAATGCATTTTATTGAGGGCAACGAACCGCGACCGGATGATCGACAGATCATTTTGATGCATCTCCGCTGATGCGTATTGCGTTCGGATGCATGGAATGGATGCAATCGACTTGTTTGAGTAGCTATGGAAATGAGATGCTGCACGCTGTTGTAATGAAAGGATGTATTTTCCCATAATAAAGGATATTATTGTGGTTTCAGTATTTTGTTTTTATTCACCGTGCAAACCTAAATTGAGATTAGAATCCTAGAAATGAGCTTTGCAAACCACGCGTACGTCATTACAAGGAGTATGATTCTAAACAAAAAACTTGTAACGAGGTTCTCATTTCAACAATGTAAGTGACCACAAAAACCCATTAAAACCATGAATTTTACATCACATCATTAATAATCACAAACCTAAGGACATTATTCGAGATCGTGTACAGGATGGACAAAAACAAACATAATAACGAGCCAATCATATAATCGTTAACTAGTGAAGTAGTGACACGAGGAATCGATTCGTCAGACTCGGATATAATCGATCATAAACATCGATTGGGTCGACGGACTTTAATAAATGTTTCGCGGTCGACATGTTGCGACATTGCATTAACTTTATGAAGCTTGGGAGATGTAAAGACATGTCTAAAGATGGAGGCAGCAACAAAAATCGATCACTTTTGCTTTTATCGATCGGCTGTGACTGATGAAGATAAGTTAGGAAAAAAAGAATAAGCCAAGATGACAAGATATTTGTTCTTAAAGCACTGAAGATTTCAAGTCCTTTTATTTCGTTAAGTATCAAGACGAAGTACCTTCTAAAGAAAATCAAGATTGCAAGTACGATTTTCCATCAGAGATTGCCACTCTTGTTTGAACACAGCCTTACACACATGCATTGCAACTTAAAGTACTTTCAGATTTCAACACTGCACACATGTGGAGTAACCTTTGATAATGATATTGAGCCCATATTGTTTTAGTGAAGCGAACTAACAAAAGAAGAAGAAGAAAAAATAATCGATGTTAATCTATCAGATAGTGTTACACTCCTATTGAGAACGTTTGACTGCGCTCCAAATAAGATCTTTAAAAAAAAACATGCACACAACTATGAGCTTTACTCTGATATAAAGAGTGATGTTAATAGCATGCATGATTCTTTAAATCTTGCTATAGATTTGGACGACTATCGAACATTTGATGAATACAATTTTGTAATGCCAACCGGATTAAATGGAGTCCATGTTGTAACTTCAGTTACCTCATATATCATAAGTAACCTGTTCTAAGATAGGCATCAAACCGAAGCAGGAAATCGACGATTTTGAAAATTAATCAAAACTCAGTTCTCCATTTATTGAAGCATAATTTATTGCATTTGTCGATCTGTGTCGGCTACCAACCGAGTAATCGATAAAACGTATCTGATGGCATTTAATCGATATTGAGTGGTCATTCGATCATCCTGAGATAGAGGTTGCTCTTAATCGAAAGACTAGTTATCAACGCATTGTTCTATAGTGCCAAAGCATCGGTATTTTTAATAGATTATATCAATCTATTAAAAAATACCAATCGATCAACTGGTGAGGTCTCGTTTACCATTTACGGCGAGTTTTACAAGCAAGGTCGGATTGCTACACATTGTGTCAATGTGACTAACGATTCTTGATGGAAAATTACATTGTTAGTGGATCAAAAGCAATTTGTTCAATGAATGCTTCTAATTAATCCTATCGGGTCTTGGTATTTGTATTTCAAATGTGATTAATGATTTGATTACGAGTGAAAAGGCTTATTTAAATTACATTTGGTTGTATGTACTCTGTGGTTTACCCGACTGTCCAGAAGCATGATAGTGTTTTTAAAGCTTCTCGATATCGATCAATACAAAAATTTACACCTCGATTTTATATTTAGGATAAATTTAATCCAAGTTCCTCAATTCCCAATTTAAAAATACTTAAAAATGACGTATCAAAGTCAAAATCCATACCTAGACCATTCTACCTAGAAGACCTATAAATCCCGCAACCTTGCACTCAGATTCTCAGGTCGAAGATTCCACGTAATCGATTCCCCGCGACATCGACATTAAGTAATAGGGTTGCAGTACTCGATGTCGCAACTCTAATGACCGACAAGGTCGAGGCTGCGCGTGCGCCGGAGGTCGTGTGCATTAGCGACCTCTTTGACTCGATACAGCTTTCTATTTTCTATGACTGAGTCGCGGATTGATAGTTTTCTTGTTTCTATTAAGTTCGCTTTCGTTTGTTTGTTTCGTTCTTGTGTGGTGAAGAATATGGTTGACTTTTTATGTTTTTTATAGATTGTTCAACATCACTACAGTTGCAATCGTTGGTGTAATTTTGTTGTTTACACCTGCTTCATGAACGACCGTCATTTGTTTTTATATTTTTTTAATTTAGGTGTCCATTATTATGGTGTTATGAATGACTTTCATCTACACCTAAATTGCTAACTTTATTATGAAATCTAATATGAATTAATAGTTCACATCATCAATCCAAACACTGTTAAGGAAATAATGCATAATGTAACAACGTTTGTAAATAACCAGTTAACATTTTATCCTCCATCTTGACATGTGCATCCATCGCTCGAATTACTCAACATATCGAAATTATCTGTCGACTCTTAAAGAAATGGTCTCGGTCGGTCGACCTTTGATTGCGCCGGCGCCGTCCGATGCATCGAATCATCGATCCGAGTGAAAGTGAACGATTACTGCAATCGAGTTATTAGGTGGGCTGATGTAATGATCACTTGTTGCACTTTTTATCGATTGTAACAATTGTTATGCGATTACGATTCAATCATGAGATGTTTGCAGCGCTTCATTGCGTTATGCACTTACTATAGGTCTGGTGCAGCGTTGTTGTTTAAATGGCATTACGAGTAAGATTGACCCCTAATTTTGTTGACTTATTTGGCTTTCGTTATATTATCATTTTTGCACGCCTCAGTACACGAAGCGTTTGAGGTAGTGCATTTCTCTCAATTTGCCAAAAACAAGTGATTTCTTGAACTTCGATTGCCTCTTGTACAAGCATATTTTTCTATTTAGCTAAAATGATCATTCTGTCCAAATGATATTTTGTCGCAATTTTGTTTGTGCCATGCTTTCTGCTGCTGTGCAATGTTGATAGCTTGGCGTGTTTTATATTGTTAGCTCTGTCTTTCGTGCCGTTTCGTACCACAATAATGAAAGAGATAGGGCGCTTCGTTTCACAGATAATCGCAAAAAAGTTGGACCATAGTCTAACTGCGGTGGTACGAAGAACATCAGTCAACTATGTTTTGACAGCTGCCGTAGTAAGACAACTATCAGTGGATCTCTATCATCTTCCACCTGACTATGACACTTGACTGTCATTTTACTATGACTCTCTGAAGGCACCTTTTTGTATGTATATCTTACATCATAACTACCTCCTTAAAGGTATGCACCTATCTAATGCAATACAGAATGTACAATGTAGGTACCTACATTACATAGTTCTAGGTGATCAAGGTAGTAATTTGCCTAACGGCCGTTTAATTGCTTCATATTAATTGCGCCGGCGCATAAAACAAGTTCTTACTTACTTAATAGTACCTATGGTATTGATGTAATGGTTTAAATCACTCCGCATTGAAGTTCTAGAGATATTTACCTGGAACAAAATAAATAAATAATTAGTAAAAGAAACAAAAAAAAATATGCATAACTAAAATAGGAGTCCTCCATTATAAAAAAATAAGAAAATACATTACATGTACAAACATGTAGGATTCTTCAACTAATTGTCAACCTTCAAATGTAAGAAAATCCTCATCAATAAATTAACAAGTTTACGCAAAATAACATTGAGCTGTAGATACATAAAATAAAATACATAACCGTCAGAATTCATTATTATGAAAACGTGTCACTCAGTAATAAATTCACTAAAAAAAATTGTAATAATGGCCAAAACGAAAGAGAAAACAATCATACTGAGGTCCACGAACATTTATCAGTGAACGATCATTCAATACGACAATCGTGAAATTAAACTTCATTGTGATGCTGTGGTCAGATTTAAGAGACAGCGACAATGACTTTTGGCAATCTTAATTAATTGGATTTTTTGCCTTAACTGGTAAAACCAGTTGGTTCATTCAACACTACCTTCTGCCCGCCACTTCGTCTGCGTTAAATTCTTGTTTTAAAATATAATATAACCTCTGACACTCGGCAATACGACCATCCGATTATTGAAAGAATTTTCGGCGATTTTATTTTCGGCAATAGTTCTGAAGATTACCCCCTATGGACAAACTCACAAATACCTCTTTATAAAAAAAATCAGCAGTTCCATACATTTTGTCGATTTAAGTGAACACAAATGTATGGAACTGCTGATTTTTTTTCGAGATTTCAAAGTTGGTCCCATAGAAAAAGTTGTTCAAATAATGAGTACAATGACCCCTTTTCGGGTTTAGCATAAACCAAAACTAATGTTGTATAAGAACAGATTGACAGATAACTTTATGTTTGTGATAATAATGCACTATGTATGAAACCTTGTATCCAATGTATCGATCGTGGCTTGTCACCTTTGTTCAAGATCGCTGGGACAATTGTATCGGGCGGAACTTTTATGTTCACAGTCATGTCAGACTAACTGCATTGATGCTACAAGTGACAAGACAAGAGTCTCAGTATATTTGTCGCCTAGTGCATACAAGGCTTTATCACAATGCTTCTTCTTTATATCATAGGCATGATATTGGTTTTTTTTCCACGACTCGCGACGCCGCGACGTCTTTGCTTGCAGCGCACAGGCCACTTTGGTTGCATTTTTTGGGGCACACAAGGCAAGATAAGGAACGAAACATAGTTTGCGACACAGCTTCACATCCCCTAGCACCCTACTGCAGTACCATTGAGGTACTGTCACTGCATTTCAAATAACCAACTTTAAAAAGTGCCAATATTTTGAAGCACCCAACATTATTTTCCTTCGCGCCAGCAAGACTGAAACTTGACCGAACCAAAGTTGGGTAACGTCTAGAAATATGATGAGGCTTTGAAGCAACATGCCCTTAATCTACGCACGATACATTAAAGCAATCATAGATCACACGTTCATCGGTCAACTAATGAGTTTAAAGTTATAAATCAAAAGTCGTTGGTACAATCTGCAAACTACGTATACTAGTATAGTTAGTTAGCTGAGAGCCTTAGCAGTATGGCACCTTTATTTCGCTGGCGATAAAACAAGCGTGTAGAGCTAGCAACTAAACACGAGTTGGCGAACAATGAGCTGCGAGTGCGCGACGGCGACGAGCGATTACGCGAGTGTTCTGACCGCAAAGCGAGTGTTACTGAGCGAGTACTCTCTTTGCTCTTGTCGCTGCAACAAACGCGTAATCGCCGGCGTGAACAATCAGCTATCAATTATAAATATAAATATGTACTTATACTACTCTTTTACTTACACGGGACCTACAATCTTTTGTACGTTTCTTGAGCATCAAAATCGTTGATCGAGACAGGTGCCTTAACTGTGCTATCTGTGCATTTCATCTAACCGCAGCTAAAAGCCGTATTTGCCTTCATCACATTTGGCATACGTCATTGTTTGGAAAGGTCGAATTCGTGGCTTGAATACAAAAGGACATTTTAGTGTTTAACGGTATTGAACCTGGGCGTGTTGACAAGTTGAGAACAGGAAAACAATCTTGTACCTACAGTTAAGTATTTAACTTAACCAGAAAAGAAATCTAAACAAAATCATACATAATCATATGAAGGTTACAAATCTCCTAAAAGCGGATACAACCAATTAGCGTTCATGATGCTATTTATAATAATTGCTGAATAATCTAGTCAAAAACACCGAATCCAATAGATTTCCTAAGAACTAATTTAAACAAACCGAAAACGATGACGAAGCTAGAATTTGGCAAGGACATTTCAAATGCAAATTCTCTTCCGAATCACTGCGAAACTATGTTCGGAGGCGCTGTTCAAGGCTTCATACATTCACGTATTGTTACTGTAGTTACCGCTACAATACTTGAAGTATGCACATACCTTAACGGTGATTGTTAACAAAAAAAAGTAAAACAAATACCAAATGTGGGTTAAAATGAATAATTCAACACACACATGCCAGCTTCGCAAGATTTGGATCAAGATACTGTTTTAGGATTATTTACAACGATCGATAATAGAGGATATATTACTTAAATTAATATTCCGGATACAATTAGTGTATCAGTTTCAAGGTAAACCGTTGGATTTAAATCGAAAACCTGTAAATTGCCGCTACTAAGTGCTGTCAATTTTGTGATGACAATAATAAATGTTTTATTACCGGCAATGAAAATAGAATAGTTTTTATTGGAAACAAATCAGTATTCAAGGCTTAAAGAGAAAGAAAACATGGAGGGTAAAAAACAAGGCGACATACAATGTAAATCCCTTTTGTAACATCAGAAAGCGAATCAATAAAACTCAAAGGGATTAACTTGATTCAATCTCAAGGCGGTCACTCAAATGTCTCTTGTTGTACAGCCTACAGGCTACATGCTAGACGAATCGCTAAACTCAGATGTCATTGAGATAGAGCTTGCAATTGTTCGCAGAGACGATGCCAACAATGGTTTACACACGCATTGTACTGTCCGCTTGAAGAGTAACGGAGGAAGCTGAGGCCATGTGTCTAAACCTTGGACGGGTGAATAGCAATGAATGGACTGACCCTATCGACGCTTTACATACAATAGTGAACCCAAAGATGAGGCTTAATTGATGTTGTAAGAATCAGTAGTGTTGGAAGCGGAACTAAATTATAATTTCCGCTTTTTTAAGACAATGGATCGTTAAGAGGTGTCGGTTGTATAATACAGGTGCTGCTTAGTTTTGTCTCCTGGTTGCCAGTGCTAAACGAATGAAAATGTAATTTACTTTACAATTTAACACACCAACGGCTGAGCATTAGATAATAGTCCAAGTTTTGTTTCCATTAAGTTATTTGATCGCTGGACTTATTTTAGGAAATTCCTTTTATTTTGTAGATTGAAAAGAAGTAAAGTAATTTTTTTTTTCTTTAAACTTTTTATTCTCAAAACTATTATATCAACTAGGTGCAATATTTATTCAAGCTCTAATAATCTATCTTGAAATACGACATTTCAAATTCATTCTGACAGTTCTAATAATAACAATATTCTAATATTGTCAAGGTAAACTATTAATATTTTTGATCTAGTAATCTGACCTTAGCGTTTACTTTCAAGTCTGTTCTAGAAAAATAAACTTAAATGTAAAAAGTGCATGTCAAATTACATTACAATGAAATGTATACTGAAACTGAAACGGAGTGTAACCAGTGTTAGGTATAGTATATGTAAAGTTTTAGAACATTTAATTGAAGGTCCTATTGCAAAAATGGTTCCACTGTTGTAATTTTGTAAGTCACGTAATTTAGTAAGTTTTTCTGAAGGATAGTGCTCCGATTACATGCAATGATAAATGTTACGATACGTGTATTTATGTATATTTATGTTAATTGAGACCTTATGTATTGCTTCAGATTTCAGACAGAATGTGAAGTGTTGCAACATCCGAAATTCAAAACGACCTCTTTTTTTCATACAGCATTTAAATTGGGCTTATATTTTTATAGAGTACGTAACCGGTTCCTTGATTAAAATACCTTTGGCCATGTTTTATAGTGATAACTCGATTTAAGATCGGAGTGGATCAGTATCAGGGAGTTTTCCAGGTTTTTTAATGACGAAGACGGTTGTATTTTCTTAATTAAAATCAGCAAAGACCGCATATGCGAAGAACATTACAACTGCAAGGTATAGCCTTTTCCCAAATATGTTGAAGTCGACTTCCAGTCTAACAAACGCAGCAGAATACCAATATTTAACATGGAGCGACTGCTTATCTGACCTCCACAACCCAGTTCCTAAGAAATATGCAAAATTATAGAAGAAACAAATATTTATTACCACAAAACAATCATGATTAAGTTTTTGAAATCTTGACAGATAGTATTTTGAAACAGAAGCGTGAGAAGTTTATGGTCCGTGCGAATTTATTAAACGAATAATTATTATTTTATTTATATGAACGCCAACCGCCAAATTATTAAAATGAGATCATTCATATTCCTCTGCCTGGAAATCAAAAGTGAATTAAATAATTTTAAGAGAATCACTTTCGTCGGTACTTTTGCAAAGAATTCAATCAATCCTTTTCCCAACTATGTTGCAGTCGGCGTCCAGTCTAATGTATTTTACATGGAGCGACTGCTTATCTGACCTCCACAAACCAGTTACTGGATAACACGATACCCTTTCGAAGACTGGTTGTTAGACTTTCGGGCTTCTGAAGACCCGTAACGACTGTCAAAGAGCCAAGAATGACAGCCGGTACCAACGGCTAACGTGCTTACTTGTTTTCGGAGGCACTTTTTGCAAAGACTTTTAACTAAAAATATTAGGTACATAACTATATATTTCTAGATTCCTCTACCAGGACCTCTGGGTACCTACTTTGTCATTATTTTTCCTGTAGAAATGTAGGCCCATGTGCAGATGACATTAAATATTCAAGATAAAGAATTGAATAAAGTCGTATGGCAAACTAGGTCAATATGGTTTAGTTTAGCCAGTCAAAATTGAAAAAAGGTAGCTTTAGCAAAAAAAACACCACCTTATCTTATCCATTACTTTATCTTTATTGGTATTTATTTACTTAAAAGTAAAATGTAAAAGAAACTTCGCCAGTGCGCGAGCTCCAATGGTATGTGACGACATTCCTTTACTACCGAAGTACTTATATCGTTGGGAGACGCCTGATTTGTTTTTATATCGTCTAGTTTTGGTTTAATTGAATTATCTTCACCTACGGGTTTATAAAAAGTTGCCAAATTAAATTCATTCAGAGTTTTAATCTAATTTATCTGACTATAAGTATGTATATTTGATCGAGGTAGGCACGATGTGTGAATAAGACTCTTATAGAAAAGGCTAAAAAACAATATGAATATCTGAACCTAGTTGGAATTTCGTAAACAATCTTCAACTACTGGTAGACCTGCTCAAGGGTTATTGTCATCATAACCCTTCCTTTTGGCTTTGTCGTAGTCGGGTAAAAATAACAAGGCCTGATCATCACTTACCATCAGGTGAGATACAGACCAAAGCTACGTCGTAGAGGAAAAAAAACATGTTTTTTTTTATTGAATGATAGGTCATTGTAAATTTACGTACCTTCAGACAACGCACACAGTGCGTTTTGATCGTATATATAGCACAACATTTCTTCACACATAATCAAAAACTTTTCCTTCATTTCCAAACCTGCCCAACTGCATTGGTTTCTATTTATAGCTATACATATCCATAGCACCTATTAAGCACCGGCCTCCTGACGTCATCATAACTCAAACATTATACAATATAGCACCAAGTTCAATGCCGCTGGGCAAATGTCTAACAGAAGGTGAAAGTTGGCTACGTCATCGAAGTAACCCGACTAATATTGTAACACCCAAGCAGATGGCCCGTCTGAGGCAATCGCGTGCTTTATGATTTTGCCGCATTATGTGACTTCTGATCATGAACTTTGTGTTACAGTTGCCAATGAGTTGCAGTTGTGGAAAGTTTATTGATTTGTTTTATGAGAAGAATCACGAGGCATTTTAAACTGCACTGTTAAACTTTCGTATTTTGTAAGATACTTATCAACCGAAAACTTCCAAAAGTGGCACCGGGCAGTATAGGTACCTACTTAAATGTATACCAGCGGTCCCTTACCATAGCCATACTACCTTTCTGATTGTCAATACCCTATTTTGCCACGCTATGAGCTACCTTTTCTCCGATAAAAGACGAAGAACCACATATACAGTATGTTAACTAACAAAGGGCGTTCCCGTTAACCCGCAATAGTTTTGAGTCCATACAAGCAAAAAAAAAAAATAACAACATAATTATTTTTTTTGATAAATATAAATATTGAAATATTCACAAAACTATTAAATTGATACCTAAAAGAAACAGTCTGTATTTCAATGTAGAGAGACAAGTGTGACAAGTGTGCGTGTACAGAGTGTTTCTTTTCCGTATCAATACAATAATTTTTGTTAAATGTACTATAAACGCTATATTATTGCATATTAACGGGAACGCCCTTCGTTAGATAACATACTGTATGTTTTAACCTCCTCCTCCTCTCTTTATTATTGTCTCCTCTCATTAAGAGCACATGCCATCTTATATCTCTTCACCACCTTTGGTTGACTGGTAGAGAATGCCTAAGGCATTAAGTCCGCCTTTGTACCTTATTGTGTGCGAGAAGTTTGACTTAATAAATCACGAAACAAACATTTAAATTTATTCTGGTATGTTTTTTTTTCAACATATTATAATGTTCCGTAGAAGTAATGTCATGACTTTATAAAAGAATGAAAGGAATTTCTCCTAAGAAAGTCACATTAACAAACGCTACATTAAAATGATATTACTTTCCATTCCTCTGACTGTAATTAATATCGGTATAGTAATCGAAATATCTGTGTGATCAATCTTCAGACCCTTTCGTATTTATAATTATACTTTCGAACATTTTATAGTTTTAAACTTGATTTCACTTATGAGAGCTTTAAAGCGTAAATAATGAGGATAAAGTATTCTTAATACTTCGTTGAAAAACCCATATTTAGGTTAGGTTTTCCCTTTGCGAATTGATTTGATGATGAACTAATATCTTGTTATCTCTTGTAGTTGCCAGCTTGAAGAATATAGCTTAGGTACTTACCTACTAATTAACGGTGGAGTTTCTTGCCCATTCTTCTCCATACGAAAAACTACCTTTTTCAAGGGGCGACTAGAATCAATTCTTTTTTTTTTGTAAATTTTGACGTTCAGAAGTGCCTTTTATGTGCCAATTTGAAATAAATGATTTGATTATGACTTTGAACCAAGTTGATAGCAAGAATGACTGCCCAGACTGCACTAAATGTATCATCTTGACCTCCAGCTTCTGAAAGCTTGATTAATTCTCAAATTACATAATACGTCACGTTAGGTGTTGTGGTAGGTTGATCATAATTATATATAACTACCAACCATACGAGATCTTTTTGTTTTGTGAAACCAGAGGTAAAGTAGCTCATTACAACTTGGAGTAACACTTCAATTCGCACCATTTTTGGATTAGTTAACAATGTGTCCCAATTCAGGCATTCATCATTAAGGATACTTTAGTATTGCGAACGTTTCGAAACATTGGACTTGTTAGGTTGTCTGTCATTAACAAAATGAGCTCGTTTCTGCTACTATGATTATTTGACAAGGTCGTGGATTCAATTTCAAATGACTGTATGTAACAATGTCTTGTTGGATTTTTTCTGACATATTATTTTTGCTGCAGTAGGTATCATATTTCACGTCAATTTGTTTTTGTAACTAAAAATTGTTGAAGGTTTAGATTTACTTGAAATAAAATCGTATAAGTTCTTAAGGTCCACTTTCTTCTTTGACCATCTTTTAAACACAAATCTTCCCGCTAACAAGACTCAGGACCAATTTATCATCCGAACAGAAAATCTCGCAAACATGCATAACGATGTGCAGAAAATAATAATAAAGCCAAGATTACGGTTGTCCATCACATCTCTAACAATATAACATATTGTAGTGTGCATTAGGTAATCAAGTTATATCATGCGCACACGCACCACCTACTTACATAAAATTTAACAATTACAGTTTGTCGGAAGTGTCATAGTACGTCTTATTTATTATGCAAGTCATTTTTGTGGGGTTTTGGACAATCCGTTATAAATAGTATAAATGCCAACTTTTTTTTTGGTGGCGTAAAATAATAATTTATCGATTTCGTGTACTATCGAGTTAACGTTTTCGAGCAAGTGTTATTCGATCTTTCGTCATTCGATTTCAAGTACCCGAAGAAGGAACTCGTGAGTGATGGATATAAATGTGGATGGATGGAGTGGGAGAGGAATGCTAAAGAAAAGATGGGTGGATTGTGTTAGGAATGATAAAGAAGAAAAGAGAGTGAATAATAGTGTGACGGTTGACAGGGGAGAATGGATGAAAAATACGTCTTGCGCCGACGCGGCGACGCCAGGTAAATAACAAGGGGAGGAAGATTATGTCAAGGCTAAAGTTAAATTATAATAAGAGATTAGGCAGCAGTATCCTACCTCAGAGGTTTTATTAGTATGTTGATTATGACAATAAAGTGAATAGGTTACTTTACGGCAAGTATTCCCAGAGGGCATACAGTATTATTTTAATCTTACTCAGTGGGGGAAAGAGATGAAGCTATACTTCCTGTAGAGCTTCATCTCTTTCCTACACTTTAGGAACATTTAAATAATACTGCTGTAAGAGCTGGTGATAGTGGCCCTGGGGTCGACAATCATAGAGGTGAAAAGCAAGATCGAATAATCCATTAGATGCGAGAGGCCCAAAACCGGGAAAAAGGGTGTGCAATGTACTAGACTTACACTCAGCGTTGAGTGGATACGGACTAATGATGGGAGAGAGAGGAGATCCAAGAATGAAATAAAAATAGAAAGGCCGTACGGCTGTTCTTAAACCAAATCAATTTTAAAGGAGTTTAATTAATCGATATCTGTGAAGGCTAATTATAAATGCCAAACGTGGACAATGCCCTTAGATCTATCTGATCTGATCCGCGGCCTTTACAGTCACGATAAACGAGCTACTTGACCCATTAAGTTAGTTACATTAAGTCCTAAACATTTACTGAAATGACAGACAATAGATTTAATAGCTTTGCTGAACATGATTTTAATCTGATCAATCAATTTGTTGCTATATTATCTGTTTATCCGAACTAATATTATAAATGCGAAAGTGAGTTTGTTTGTTTGTTACGCTTTCACTCTAAAATGGCTAAACGGATTTGGATGAAATTTGGCACATGGGTAGACCATGACTTGGAAAAGGACATAGGATACTATTTATCCTGGATCGCAGACGAAATCGCGGGCAACAGCTTGTTTTGTATGAATATATTATATGCAATGAATTTATATTACAACTAATTGAATGGTGACAAATTGAAATTGCTGTACTGGTTCAAATTATGTTTTAGATGCATAATAAGTGGCACTGCAAGAAATTCTATCTAGCAACGTGATGTAGTTTGTACTAAACATTTACATACTGAGATATTTTGTTAATGCATACTAGTCCTAAATAATTACATCTTGTAATAGACTGATTTTAAATTTCCTTGTTAAAATTCCACATTAAAACTACTGATATCATTAACACAATCCAGATCAACACTAACATTGTTGCTATGTCTATAAGGACCAATAACTATGTAGGTATTGGTCCTTAAGTACGTAACGGACGTTAGTATTCTATAGTATCATATTATCCTGTATGGGTGCAAGAGAATTTTCCAAACGACGTGTTTTATACGTCTGTATCATTAAATGTGGGCTAGTCACAAGTGAGCGGACTAGGCGACCTCGAGCCACGCCTTGTAAGGGCTGGTTGCCACGCGGAAACCAAGCGGCCTGGGAAAATGTATGACCACAAAATTCCTTCACTTTTGTCGCAAGAATATGGCTCAAAAGTTAATGACACTGGAGCAGTTTATAGGTTTCGTCAGTAGGAAAAGGCTTTTATGTCTGAGTCAAAGGATAATGAAACTTGTTGAAGGCACTCTGCTTTCACTATGTTGGAAGTTTGATAAAGCTACGTTTTTGTTATTGCCAAATTAATTACTATGACTGACTGACTTAGCTACGCTTGCTGGGGTTTGGTCCGTGGATGAGTGACCATTTTTACATACCGACACTCCTCCGTGCCTCGGAAAGCACGTTAAGCAGTTGGTCCCGGCTGTCATTTGTGCATCTTTGACATTCGTTACGGGTCGTCAGAAGCCCGAAAGTCTGACAACCAGTTGCCAAAGGGTATCGTATTACTCAGTTACTGGGTTGTGGAGGTCTGATAGGCAGTCGCTCCATGTAAAATACTGGTATTCATCTGCATCCGATTAGACTGGAAGCCGACCCCAACATAGTTGGGAAAAGGCAGGCAGATGATGAGTTACTATAACTGGCAGCAAAGATAAAGAATCATTGAGGTAAAGGATCATGATCGTTTTTCCGCAGGGTTCTGCCTAACAGTTGATTATCTTTGAGTAGATAAATGTACTCAGTCGTGAATTTCCTTGATTAGCATCGTAAAAATTAAGCACCTGCACAAATAAATTGGTTTCCTTTAGTGAATGCAACATTGTTCTAAATGTTAAAGTGATGCAATTGATTTACCAAATGATTAAATCAGTTTCTGACCAGATTGTCGATTTATTTTATCAGATTTCTATCGTTCGACATTTAGATTCGGTTTTTTTATAGGACTGCTGCATATGGTCATGTGGCCTCAGACTTTAGCTATTTTCAGAGTAGGTACTTGATTATCTAATAGTCACTTTGTCTATGTGTCTTATTCACATAAGGAGTTAAGCAATCACTTAAAGGAATTGTTAAGGTAGTTGCTAAGGCTCATATAAACATATAATTTAAAATCTTCTGTCTGACACAGTCCTGTTGACACAAATTCATGTAGGTACAGTAGTTTGATTATGCAAGGAAATAAGTAACACTGCCTTGCCTTGATGTAAATGCCTGTATCTTGAATCATGTGTATGTATTAAAGTCAATCAATCTGCCTAGCCTTTTCCCAACTATGTTGGGGTCGGCTTCCAGTCTAACCGGATGCAGCTGCATACCAGTATTTTACATGGTGCGACTGAGAACCTATCTGACCTCCACAACCCAGTAACTGGGTAATACGTGCTTTCCGAGGCACGGAGGAGTCTCGGTATGTAAAGATGGTCACCCATCCACGGACCAACCCTGACAAGCTTAGATTAACCTGATGGATCGACCCGTGCGGCTGTTATTACTTAGCCACGAGCTCCTCCTACTACTATAAGACTAGCATGAACTTTAATTTATCATACCTATAACTTTATGTTTAATTGCAAGGACAAAATTCAATTACCCAGTCAAATTTATTATCAATTAAAATTACTCAGGCACGTACAGTAGTCCACGTATTTAAGTGGGCCTATAAATCCACCTGAATTACATCAATCAGCTGCCTGGTGAAAGGCTAGGGATGGAACCAGTTTCTGACCTTCGCGTGTCCAAGGCCTTGGACAGACGTCATTAGCAACTGGACTTCCGCATACCATCATGCAAGAACACGCTTTTAAATTGCTGGATCAACACCACAAAATTACACGGGGACTATAAAATTTACATTCAAGAACTTGTAAATTGTATTAAGAAATCTTTTTTTTGTAAGAAAGTGCACGGTATGGAATCTTAATTTCGTTCGGATAATTAGTTTACCTTCTCGCCACATAATTACGGTAATTACATAAACGCTCTGATCGAATTCGAGATGCAATTCGACTAATGAGTGTTGACTTACCGCGACCTCGATTATGCTTGAATCGAATGCATGTTTTGTCTTCATTAATCGATGTATATAATTACCTGTAACAGAAAACAAATTGATTAACATTTCATTGACACTTAACAAATATGTTGACATTTCAGTAAGTAGGACGTACGAGTAGGTACTCTTATATTCTGCGCGCACGCCCTTACGACAGTCGATAGCCGGCCTTTCGACGTAACATTGTGGCGGCGGCGGCTTGCATACGAATTTGTATGATATAAACAAATCTAATTTAGTTTGAGTTAATTGAATTTAAAGTCTTGTTTTGCAATATATTTTAGAAAGTTTTAGCGAACCATCTAAGTGAATTCAAGCCAGGTTTATTATTAAGGATAAAACCGGGTTTTATTACCTACCTCAGCAGATACTTTCATGAACGAAGTAAAATGTTATCAATATCGAAATAGACACAAGTCAAAAATCATTGATATTAATTACATCTCAGTGATGGGATATTCACAAGAACAACTTGAACGGTCCCTAATTAACTCGATTGCCCAGATGAGGTACCCAACCTTATAAATGTCCAATTAATTCGAGCTGATTGAAATGAGAACATCGATGTGAGGTGACACGTGTCAGAGCCGTAATCACGACATCCACGTCGAGGCCTTTAATTACATGACACCCGGCGGCTGACCAAAGCCTTGAGAGCATGTAGAATGGTATTTCCAAGAAAAAGTTACGGATACTTACTTTTATTTATAACTAAAAAGCATAAAATACCTTCTGATAATAAACTTAATGCTCACAGCATTGAAGGTCAAAGTTTAAACGTAATTACAGGCGCTCAATAATTGCAGAGGAGATAATAAAGTCGTACTCAACTGATAATGATGGGGTTGAGATCTTAACACATAAACACATGTTTAACTGACAGCGCACGTCACTACAACATTAATGGCAAATCTATAACGTAATCCAAATCTTTGCATAATACGATATCATATAAAAGCTCTACTTTTCAAACCGGTCGCTACGACCTTGTATCTCAGAAGTAGGCGTTCGAGATCTGTCAACTGTTATGAAAAGAGAAGTAGTGTGTTTAAGAATAAATAAACAAAGACATCGTTGCAAGGTTAGTGCGTCCGCCCTAGCTTCCGGTGGAACAGAATCTTGAAAATCATGACAGTCAATTGACCATAATACATGGGTGTTTGACCTCGTATTGTGCTTTCGGCTACGTTCACATAGGAAGCAATAAAACCGAGAATACACAGTTATGGAATCGTTTTAATTGTAGCTAATGAGTGTATTCTTTTTATTCTTTATACGCAACGTTCATAATCGTGTTGCGAAAGATTTGGTTAGCTTCACGGTTTTTATACCTTTGCCACAAACTTACATTGAAACGACAATTGTAATGAGATCCGGTTATTTTTTATCTGTCAGATACTTGTTTAGTCTTCCGGGTACATGACACGGGTAAATAATCTTTTTGGATTACATACTATGCGTGTTCGATCGATTAAGATTGATTTATCCTGTTTCGAATTTGAAAATCGATTTGCTTTGCATAAAATCGATCATTCTATTTTAATAAAATATCCGAAGATATAAAATTACTTCACCCTAGTCTAATGCTATATCAATATATAGGTAACTACCGGTCGACTGACGCATGATTGGAATGCAATTTAATTGAACCTAGAACGGTAAAGGAATCTAATCCTTAGGACTTTCATTAATAAGGACCTAAACACCACCGGTCAGCGATAATCTATCGCCGATATCGATATATTTTAATCCGGAATAAAAGATAATGTGGCAACCGTGTTTATTGACATTTCGAAATACGTCGCGGTATTTTATATAGTGAAGAAATGGTTCGTTATCTATACGCATACGACGTCGCTGCACGTGTAAACATTTGTTCTATACAACTACCCTTTTACTGAAACTGTTATGAAATCCTAATGTGATTTTGTCATAGTACTAACCCACTACGCCAATCGGCTTTATTTATTTTTAAGTTATAATATTGTTTTTTCTCTGTAAGTGACTGTGTAAATGTTTTGAGAAAATAAATATCTCAAACCGTATCTAACAAAAACATTGTTCGACTAAATTAAACGACAATCATTCTTAATTTCATAACAACCAATTTTATTCTATGCCTACACTAAGTTTACCACGATCACTTCTATACTAAATACCAAGCTGACAGGGGTAATAAACAATGTCTGTATTTCTGTATCTTACATTAGCTTACACCAAAATTATAGCACAACCTTACTTCATTGCGCGAACTGTAATACTTAATATGATCAATTAAATTGCATGAGCGTTGCATCAAAGCCTCAAAGCATCGCATGCAATATAGGGTTGTCAAGTTGGAACTTATCGCGTGAACACATCAGGGATTTCACGTTTTATAAATTGTATGCAATAATTCAGCCTCTCAGGCTTCGGTAACTCGAGCCGAGGTAACCCGAGAGTACCCGAAGGCGATTTCGTAATAGTCGTGTGCGCAGGCCGTCGTTGCCCGCTACACGTTTAGTTTTAATTAAAACAGCATTATGGTTGCCTTAGCGACGTTCGAAATGGACATTTGCAATTTGTTCACAATTTTCTTTAGATTGGAAATTAGGTATTTAAAAATGATTGCTATGGCTTAGGTAAAGCACTTATTTTTCATTAAAATTGAAGTTGCATTATAGAAACTCTAGCTGCTTGAATTATAAGAAAAGTATAAGCTCTCACATTGAAGTCTTTCTTAATTGCTCGCTAGTTTCAATGTGAAACAATAGTTCCCTCCTCTGCAATGTTCGCTCTTTCAACACAACATGGTAACATTTACATAACGCTAAACTAACTCTGACACTATAATTAACAAGTAGAGCTGTGGAATTAAAAATAATCACCTGCTAGCTAATCCAAACAAAACAACTAGACCACACACAGCTTAAGGCGACTTATTGTAGATTCAACATGTCGTAACAAATGAATGACAACATGCATTCATTCGAGTCACTCGCTGACTAATCCACTATAATGCTATATAAAGCAGACAGCTTAAAAGGCGACCAAAAGATAAAATAAATTAAGTAAAACCTTAGGTACTCCATTTATACATTGTAACAGCGAATCAATTTTCTCGCCTCCCCCTTAAAATCTACATAAGCCAAACATTTTTTGATATTTGAATAGCTCATGCTCATGACCTAAAAAGGTGCCATATAGAATATGAATTCAAAATCTTTAAAAAATATATATAAATCCGCGTATTTCGCGAGTTAAAGCAAGTTTATTATAATATTAGACAGAAGCTGCCCTCAAGCCACTTATAATAATTAAGAAACATATATGTAAAGTTGGCGGAGATGGAGAGCAGTGGTGGCCCAGTGGTAACGGCCGTGACTTACAACTCATAGGTCATAGGTTCGAGCCCTGACTGGCACTTTGCTTTGTATACATTATTTCATCACCACTGCAACTCTGAATACGGTGAAGGAAAACATCGTGAAGAAACCGGCATGTCCTAGAACCAAAAAATCGAAGACGTGACATCTACCAACCCGCATTGGGCCTGCGTGGTGGATTACGGCTCACTCCCTCTCACAGAGGAGCCCTGTGTCCCAGCAGTGGGAACATTATAGGCTGATTATGCTTATGCTTATTCTGTATTAAATTACTCCTACTGAAAGCAAACACATTGTTAATGTCCAAAAATTTACTCCAACGGGTCTTATTTGTTTAAAAACATAACAATGACAACAGTCTCAAAGGAAACTCCAGATTAAACCATTATAGCCTATATTGTCGCGGAGTCGCGGTCACAGTAACTTCCTACAGTGAATAGAGTAACAACCACACGAGTTAACCACCGTTAAGATCTTACTACGGAAGAGTGATATCGAGATACGGTGGGCAGTGAAAATGCATTCCTTGCTGGATCGATGCGGAAAGCGGAGAGAAGCGCCCGACCGGGGAGCGACGCGACGATTAGACAATGTTGAGGTGCTGGATGAGGCAGGGAGTTGTAAAAAGTGTATCTGTTTAGCTCAGGCCAAATAAAAATCCAAGACAGAGCACTGCGAACAATACAGTGAAGCATACTACAACTATATCTCGTCTTTGTGCATACACGCTCACACGCACACATTGACAATCAAACTACACCTTACTAATTACACATACTTTTAAGAAACGTTATGAGCAAATCATTTTTATATTTCAAGTCCTTATCAATTCTTTTAATTAAAAAAAAATCCTAGTACCTAAGTTTAGAGGACTATTTATTTATATAACAAAGAATACCAACAGTATACAGTTGGTGTTCTTTAATATATAAATAAATAGACAATAATGATTTAAAAAAAAAATAGGAATGTTGCTAATGTATACACAAATATTTTAATAACACTTAAATTAGGGCGTCCTTTCCAATTAACAAAAAACCCTACTGCATTCATAAAATCTTGACGGAAACTAACTACGCCCTCACTGTCATATCTAGTAACTCGCGATCTCCGAATCGTTTTCCTTCCACTACCATTATACGTGTCGACTGCAGCACGTAGACGCGGAACAGTAATCTCAATGAAATAGAAACAAACTGGCTTTTAAATAAAACATCACATTGTAATTATGTTCTAGAATCACGCGCAGCTAAAGTAAATAAACATAGAATGAAAACTTTTGAAAATAACATAATATTTTTTTGCAGTGTATTTTTATTTTCCAAAGGATTTTTGGTGTTTATACAGACATAAGGCATAACATCACGAGAGCAGAGATTTACTTAAAGTACACCTACATTTGACCCGTTACATAATATTTGAGTCCTATGTAATAGGGCGCGAGCGCATTGCCATCAACCGTACACAAATCCAGACTCCGAGCTGCTACTGAGAGATTCAAGTGTTGGTTGTATTTTTCTGGAAACTACATTTCCAACCAGTTTCAAAAGACTCTCCAACAAACTCTATCTTACTGAAAGAAATGTAAATACACTTCTCATCAGAAAAATCGAAACACTTCCGTTTTTATGGTTTCGAGTTTCTAAATATACACATTTTCTGATAATCCTTACAAAACATAAACTTGCAAAGTGTTTCGATTTTTCTGATGAGAAGTATATTTAAAAACTTAAGAGTACTGACTGTACTTTTAACCTACTAGCAATCGGGGGCGACCGGGGCCATCTAATATTCTAAGGGGCGAGTGGGTACACTTAGTTAATTAGGAGCAAGATCCAAGGGGCGAGCGGGGCCTACACCCCCATAATAACCTACATGTTATTTTACGGTTTACGGATCAGCAAACATAAAGATACAATCACAATATTATTTCTGCGAACTCATTAAAAAAAATAAAAGTCATCAAGGAAATCTCTGCAAACAAGACGTAGGTATTTGAATGGCCGAAAAGATTCGATAATGCACTCTCACTCATCCGTCAGAAACCCTTGAATTAACGACTGTAAAACGACTGTAATATCTCAATGTAATGTTAAGTAAATATATGTTGGAAGTTCGTATTGTTATAATAAACAGACATTATCCTTGGCGAATTTGTAGTTTGGAGCTTTCGCAACTATTAATTTATCCATGACAATAATTCATTGGCTGTGTATTTTATTTATACATGTGTGTATTTTAATTATAATTCCAAAAAAATCGACAAAAAGAATTTCCACTCATCTGTAGCTAAGTGCATCAAAGCAGGGCTTCTATTAGAAAGTTTAGTTCGTTAAAGATAAACAGCTTCCCTATAAAGGCACTGATTTGTGAGATATTTCTTGATTTCATCTTCTAATAGAATTTTCCCAGTATCGGATTTTCTACCGAAGAATTTTCTATTGATTCTGAATTTCCGGCGTACCTAAGTATATTTTGCAGAATGTTCAAAAGTCTGATGTTATCTATAAAAGTCTGGTGCAGATAGAAATTTAGGTGTCGATCTTAAAAATCGTAATTTATTCAAACTAAGAATTAATATCATCCAATATTGTACTCTCTGAGAATTCGACTTACCATCTATTTAGATGACCTAAGGGTACGCCACATTCAACATTCCTTATTACTTAATAAAAAACCGGCAAAGTTCGAGTCGGACTCGCGCACGAAGGGTTCCGTACCATTATCTATAAAAACGGCAAAAAAATCACGTTTGTTGTATGGGAGCCTTAAATATTTGTTTTATTTTAATTTAATTATTTATTTATGTAACTAAATATTCTGTGAACATTTCAAGCGTCTACCTGTTGTCGTTTTCAATATCGAGCATAAACGAGCAAAAAAATCACGTTTGTTGTATGGGAGCCCCCTTAAATATTTATTTTATTCTGGTTTTTAGTATTTGTTGTTATAGCGGCAACAGATATACATCACCTGTGAAAATTTCAACAGTCTATCTATCATGATTCATGAGATACAGCCTGGTGACAGACGGACAGACAGACAGACAGACAGCGGAGCCTTAGTAATAGGGTCCCATTTTACCCTTTGGGTACGGAACCCTAAAAACTACTTCGCACAGACACATTTGCCGCTTAGCGGAAATTTCAACATCTCATACCAGTCGTGTATTAGAATTAGCATGCTCAAAACTAGGGTTACGAAAATACCTTAAGGCTCTAGTGCGGCCGACTAAAAGTAGCGATCACGACGCTTATTATATTATATAATACATAGGTACAAGGAATTCGTGACAAATCTATCGTAATATGGACAAACGTGGGTTCTAAAGTTGCCATACATAGATCCTAATGAGACAATTTTAACCTGAGGTAAGGCCGTGTTTGCACCGAACGCAAAGTCGGCCGCCAACTTTGAGAATGTATAAAAAACAAACGACAGTCAGTCGATGGCTGACGTTGAATTTTCAGACACATTTTTTTATCTTGCGCCGCTGACAGTCGGCGGCTGAATATATCACACCTTCGGTGCAACAAAGTCACAACAGCTCATTTTTTAATTTTACTATTTGTGACTTCGTTGCACCGAAGGTGCGATATGTATATTAGGTGTAAATACGACCTAACGTCGAATATGGCTAAGTAGAAACCTATTTAGAATAATAAACGGTTTATTTAAATAATTATGTTGAAGTAATGTATGATAATGTGTTTCGTAAGATAGGGCAAAGTAAGTGAAGTGAATATGCTTAGAAAGATAACTTGACAGATGCTGAAATCATATAGCCATTAATGGTGTAACATAGCTGTTGGTTGAGTAAAAACAGTAAAATCCCTTTGCCTTTCACCATTCAAGCTTCTTGAGTCCCTGATAATGGATGGCTTATCATTGATCAGATAGAACGATGTCTGTATAAAAAAATGTAGGATAAACTTAGGATAATAATTAACTATCAAAGGTTTCCTCAAAAAGGGCTTTCCCCAGTTTTGACAAAGCAAGATTATTTTACTGTTTTGAGCACAACATACCGAAGCATTTTCTTTGGTTTATAACCGTAGACAAAGAAGCTAAGTAGGTTTAACCGCAAGACATCACGCCCCGCTTGTTAATCCGTGACAAAAGTTTACATAATCTAGTTGTAGGTAGCTACACAAAACTTAAATAAAGGACATCATTGTACTATCGCGGAAAGCCGTAACTAACCATAGAAAGGCATAAGGCGTAAGCAGCTATAGAACCCGGGCGGTAACAGATGTGGTCATTTTATGCACGGGATTTTGTTATGAGAATGGTTAGCTATGGGTTTCCGCGAGCGTACATCAAATTCAGTCGTTACGGCTAGTCAGAAACCCAAAAGTCTGACAACCAGTCATAAGAATGGGTATCGTTTTACCTAGTAACTGGGTTGTGGAGGTCAGATAGACAGCCGCTCTATGTAAAATACTGGTATTCAGCTGCATCCGGTTAGACTGGAAGCCGACCTCAACATAGTTGGGAAAAGGCTATGCAGATGATACTGATTGTACATGAAAAGCATGACAATAATAATATTAAAGTTGAAACATTAAAAAAATCAATCAAGAGTTAATACTGTGCCGAATTATCCCTTGATCAGACTACATACTCGTAACAAAGGTCCAAGGTCATGCAAGAGATTTCAACCACCATTAAAAATATAAATTGATTGATAATGATGATCAATCGACTCAACAAATCGATGGAGAAATTCAACAAGTATAATAAATGATAAACAGTTATTTTGAAGCGCCTCGAAAATATTGAAAGAAAATAAAGTACATCTTATGAAAATAAAAACTTCTTGTGCAGCAAAAGAATACGATATTTTATATTACGTGAATATATAACATGTAGGCATCAATGCCTACATGTAATATATTCACGGAATATTTTTTAAACTTGTAATAACTATCGTTTGCCAGCGGGTGTGCCCGCGTGGATGTCGCAAATCCCACGGGAATAACTACCGGGATAAAAAGTATCCTAAGTCCTAACCCAAGTCATGGTCTACCTATGTGCTTCCAAATTCGTTCAGCCGTTTTAGCGTGAAAGCGTAACAAACAAACAAACAAACTCACTCTCGCATTTTAAATATTAGTTAGGATTATTGTTTTCCACATCTTCCCATATACATACATACATACATATGTATGTATTTCATAGACTCGAGTGCGCAATTCGTTGCGGTCTTGTTTGTACACACGGGTCGACAACCTCTTCTCGGGTTGTGAACATTACTTTATGAACTTCTACAACAATATAAAGATGGCATTCATCTTTATCTAGTAGACCAACTGTACCATCACGAGTTCTGATTCTTCGAAGTCTATCTTCCAAATATTCTTCCTCTTCTCAAGAGTTAAGCTGTTCTTGTTCAGTCCCGAAATATCTGACATCCACCAACCAGCACTGGGCACGTTGTGGATTATACCAAACTCCCTCTCTCAAAGAGTTGGCCTTTGTCCCAGCATTGGGTACATTATTGGCTGATTATGCATAGTACGCAGCTACTACGCACAGCAATTAAGGACCAACTATTCGCTCAAATCCATATTTGGATACATTTGAGGCATTTTTCGAAATATCTATTGCTTCAAGTCTACCTTTTCATCCTTTCATAATAAGTTATGTTTGAGGAGCTCGTGGCTACGTAATAACAGCCGCACGGGTCGATCCATCAGGTTAAGCTACGCTTGCCGGGGTTGGTCCGTGGATGGGTGACCATCTTTACATACTAAGACTCCTCAGTGCCTCGGAAAGCACGTTAAGCCGTTGGTCCCGGCTGTCATTTGTGGATTTTTGACAGTCCTTACGGGTCGTCAGAAGCCCGAAAGTCGGACAACCAGTCTTACCAAGGGGTATCGTATTACCCAGTTACTGAGTTGTGGAGGTCAGATAGGCAGTCGCTCCATGTAAAATACTGGTATTCAGCTGCATCCGGTTAAGACTTGAAGCCGACCCCAACATAGTTGGGAAAAGGCTAGGCAGATGATGGTTTCTTAAAAGTATCTTCTCTTGGTCTTTCTCTCAAGGATATGGCATTTTTTGCTTTGGTAAGTATGTATGTTGCCACCACACTTACCCAATACCGATTAAAAATAAAGTTAATCATTCAACTTGAATCTCGAGAAATGAGGCGTAGCGTCTTCATGATGTCGCATATCATTCAGCATTTTGAAATTTTTAAAAATTTCTTACTTATATGGTCTTCGCCCTTCATACAAGAAATCTTAAGGTGTTGCATAAGTTTTTCAAGAACACTTTATGTTATGATAAATTGTTTTTATTTTTCTGTTACCTCGTCATGGTTTGTGAAGTATTCGTGTATGAAGAGTTGATTCTATCACGTTTTTAGCTGAGTCGTTGAAGAATGGTGTTAATATTTAGTGCCCATGAAATTGTGAATTCTTACCAAAATTAGTTTGTTTATATTGGTATCAGGGATAAATGACGAGTATGCTTTTTCTATATTTCTTAATCGTATGGTATTTAAGACTAAGAGTTTTTTTTTTTTTTTAATCTTTGTATCCTGTTAGTACTATTAATTTGTTGATTGAAATTGTATGGCTATCAAGTTCAATAAATGTCTAGTTATTAGAAATAACTGTTTCAATTACACTTGGTAAAATAATTGATCTTCGTGATCACTTCGTTTATTTGCATCGTTTATTTATAACTTAAAAGTTCAATTAAACTTGCGTAATACCAACATTTGTAATTACATCGACGAAAAAACGATAAAATTCATAAAAGTAATCGATCTATATCTAAACGTACATTTCTCTTTGCAATCAATCAAATCAATCGTTCCACGTCTTTCTTTCAATTCTCAATAAATGGACGATCGCACTCAAATATCGATTTAAGAAAATCTATAAATAAAATTACATCATCAAAATCACTTGGATATAGAAATAGAAAACTTTGGCCCAAACGACGAGAAATAATTTATATAAGGTAATAACAATTTTAAATGCATTGGTAGTGCACATACTTTAATCCATACCATTAAGTTTTTAAAGTTATGAAAAACATCGACAGTAAAATAAAATAAAATATTTAAAAAATAGTTATGTAGAATATGTTTCGGATTACATATCACGATTTCAAAAATTACATTGCTCCAAATAGACCCAAATTCTGACCAACAAACCTTCATGCAACTCGAAACGCTCCAAAAACTGCAGTTGCATTACATATTCCAAAAGAATACAATCCAGATCATGATACACCTGATACGAATACTATAATGTAATATGACAACAATGAACTAACCATAGCAACTGCTTTCAACTAACCGCCGTAAGAGTGTGCGTAGACTTGAGACAGACTGGCTTCACCCCGTCACACATCGAATTTTAGGGGTATGAGGAACAGGGTGTAAACACTCATCCTCTATAGAAAAGGGAGGATCCTCCGACCAGATGGGTGTTGTGTCTGGGCTGCCCAACGATTGATGTCGGAAACTTGTATATATGTCCATCGCGCGGTAAACTCTAATTGCGCGATGCAGGATTTATGTAACGTCGGGATTTTTGTGTGACGTCTAGTCTTTGATGCGTAGTTTGCATGTAGATGCCGTCACAGAATCACATTTGCAAATCACGGTACCCACCAAGTCGCGAACATTGGAAATTAAAAAGTTGAGCTAAATGTGAACTTATATTTTGCACTTTGCCATCTCGTTTTGCAAAGTCTTCAAGCACTAAAATGTTTGAAGCTATCTTTATTTGGCGCTGGCTTTGAGACTAGGTAATACTATCATGAAAACAATCATAGCGCTTTGCCATTTTGCTTTTTTTCTTTTATTTTGATTTTTCTATGTATCCAACTACCCATACTAGTACCTGTACTCAAAAAACTGTTTTGACTGGACTCTAGACAAAACAGTTCTGTCTACGACAGAAAAACCGTGCGTGCGCACTAACAACATCAAGTCCTTAGCAGTCAGGTGGTGTAAGTTCATGAAGCAATTTTGCTCCAGTTTCCAATGTTACATAAACCACCTTATTGGACAAGTTTCTTGTTACTGTGGACATTGTAGATCGGTTTATGGCAATTTTCATAGTAATAGGGTATGGAGTACAAGAAATGTTGGTTTTGCAAGTCATATTAGAGAACTTAATGTTACTAAAGTTAAATCAAAGACTGTGGAGACGACTTTATTGAAGAAATAGACTAGGAACAAGCTAAAATAAAACCAACAATTAGAGACGATGATGTAAATAATAAATCGAAAAATAATACGAAACGATATGAAATGAACGAACAATCAATCTGCCTAGCCTTTTCCCAACTATATTGGGGTCGGCTTCCAGTCTAACCGAATGCAACTGAATACCAGTATTTTACATGGAGCGACTGTCTATCGGACCTCCAAAACCCAGTTACTGGGTGATACGATACCCCTTGGTAAGACTGGTTGTCAGACTTTCGGACTTTCAACGAACGAACGATACGTGTAATTGTGAAAAAGATAAACAAACCTAATACAGATCTCAATATTATAGAACTACATCAAATTATGTATAAATAAAACATATAACAATAAAACTTCTAAACAAAACCATACAAGCTTCTTTAACATTGACATTAGCGCAAACCTTTGATAATAATAACATAGTTCACACATGGTCAACATGGACTCAATGCGTTCACATACGACCTTCTTGTTAACAAACAACAAAGAGAGAAACATGACAAACGCGTGGTTGTTGAGAAGCAAACCAACACTAACGGAAATTGGAACAAGTTTAAATTACATCCGAAGTTAAAGAAGATAGCCTTGAAGATTTCTTACTAAACTTCCTATAGATGCAACTAGTTCCATTGGTTACGGCATCTTGATAATAAATCTTTCAAAAGGACAAATTCAAATTCAAATTCAAATTCAAATATTTTATTTGTAAAACATAGGTAAACAAAAATACAGATGTCAATATTAATAAATGAGCGCTATGTCTTGCCGTCAACGGCGTACAAATATTTCTAATTATAATTTTTAATGAATAATTGGTAAAAACATAATAAAGACAGTCAAATTAATAATGAGCTCAACTATAACAATAATTAATTAATTAAAATAACAATAAATTTAAGCAGATAATAGTACATTAAAATTAAATAGATTAAATAAAACAATTAAGTTATTGACAAAATTAAATAAAATGGAAATAAATAAAATGTCATTAAATTACAATTGGTCTTCTAGGTACTCATTGACTGTGTAGTAAGCTTTTTGGCCTAATAAATTAAGAAGAGCCTTTTTGAAATGGTGTATGCTGTCAAGACCTTTTATACAATTGGGTAACTTATTATATAACTTGGGTGCCATTCCTAAAAAGCTTTTTGAGTAAAGCGCAGTCTTGTGTGGAATAGCATATATTTCTCTATTGCGACGTTTCGATCTAAGAGTTTGAAATAAGTGCACGTTTGATTTTGCGAATACTGCTGTCTCGTAGATGTACATACAAGGCAAAGTAAGGAGTTTATATTGTCTGAATAATGGCCTACAACTATCAGTCTTTTTCCGTTTAAACACAGCACGCACACACTTCTTTTGCGCTTTGAACGCAGTGTTTTTTTCGGTGGAATTTCCCCAATACATTATTCCAAAACGTATCGTTGATGAGACGTACGCTTTGTATGCTATCAAAACTACAGATTCATTTGAAATTTTCGCAAGATTGTAAAGTGCATACGAATACTGGTTTAGTTTTTTACACACAGCTTCTACATGATATTTCCAATTAAGATGACTATCCAAGTAAAGTCCTAGAAATCTGGCACTCGCGGTTTCCGGTATTTTTTTATCTGCGTATTTTATATTTAAATTTTGTTTTTTTTTCCTTTGTTCGAACGTCATAATCTGTGTTTTTTCTAAATTTATTTTAAGTTTATTCTTATTTAACCAGTTTATAATGCAATGGATGGCATTATTTATATCATTTTCAAATGATTCTAAATTTTTGCACGGTATAATGATTGTGCTGTCATCAGCAAACAGGACGGTTTGATAGTCGGTACACTTCGGCAAATCATTTATAAAAATGAGAAACAGCAACCCGCGGCCCTTCGTTTACACGAATTCTATAGTCGGGCCTGCTCGTACTGTACCAACTTGACGTTATTTATTATGGTGAAATAGTGTCTCTGTTCTTATTTCTATTAATTTTAAAACATCAAACAGCCGTTATGTGACTCATGCTGCAAAAATGTTCACACTGTCAAACTGGATTTGCTGCACGTTTTAGACACAATGTTTTATTGATTTTTGTGTAGTGCACGATACGCTTTTGTTGAGATATTGTTTTCAATGTTTTAAACTGTATTTGATAGGGATTTTTGCACCTATAAGTCTTCTTTTATGGCACCAATTACACGACACTTTTAGATCACATTTTCACTTCTCTGGGTAAAGTTGTAGTCCAGATAACGATAGAACAGCGATAGACAAGCGATATCAACACTTTAGCACCACTTTCAACGTTAAATACTCGGTAATACCCACACACAGTCGGTCTATTCTGTAAAAATCTCACGGTGAAAAGTTAGGTGAAGTGAGCTGTCATTCAACCTGGGGGCCAAGTCTACTAATTTACAAACGTGTCAGTGGTCTCGCAATGATCAGTTTTGATTGACAGATTTTGTATGGCTTATCTGTCAAAAACTGGTAGAAAGAAAATTAGTAGTAAATTAGTAGACTTGGCCCCCTGATGCTAGGAATTCCGATTTAAAAAACTTACTTCACCACACAGGCCTCCTCTCGGGGAGAGGGAGTGGGTCGTAATCTACTACACGGGTCCAGTGCAGGTTGGTAGATGTCAGAAGTCTTCGAATTTTTGGTTCTAGAACATGCCGGTTTCTTTACGATGTTTTCCTTCACCTTCATGTAGTCGTATGAGGAAATTCCTATTGATATATCAGCATATTTCTACCAGGAAGAAATTAAAGTTCAGCATAGAATTAGAACCGTTGACTCATAGATAGATCCAGTAAATTACTGTGTTATTTAACACAAACCGCTGCAGGTTACTATTTCTACTACCGAACTAAATGTGCCCTACTTCGGACCTTACTGATGGCGAAAGATAAATATCGATTTAAATGTAACTGACCAGGAAAGGCTGTAGCAACGGGACACGTTTCGTAACCTATTGTCGATATCTCGCTAAGATCTAAGACATTTCTGTTGCGGAATTGTCGATATTTTCCTTACGTAAAAGTAGTATCGAGATGAGGATTGATTTGTATCGCAAAGATTGAAAAACTATTCTTCATTAATTATGTAGTAGTCTCCATTTCTATCGGCGTGCCTTATTTGAATTAATGTGCATATTGCGTTCGTTTTGCTCAGGTTATGCGTTTACGCATATGTTTTTCACGCGGAAATGGTAATTAACGACAACAAACACACAAATAATACGACAAAACCGCATTCTGATCGATAATATTCTGTTTGAAAGAATTGCAAAAAATTATGACCATTCCATAAAATTAAGTAATGATTTCCATTACAAATACAAATTACTATAACAAACGTAACACCCAATTTCTTATTTCAACAACTAACTTCATAACAGAACCGCAAATTGAAACAAAACACAATCACTTCACTACCGATTATCGATAATAACAATCGACATTTCGTAAACGTTTCTGAATCGAGTCGGGTGACAACCCGATTCGATTAGTGCAGGTTAATTAATTGGAGCAAGTGCATTTTATGTAATGTCTTGCTGAAACTCTTGTCTGACCGTAGTGACGTGATAATGTAATTGATTCGGAACTGGTATTTCTAGTTCAGTATGGTACGGATTAAGTGACAATGTACCTGTTACCGTATGTGGCAATTCGTGTCCAAATCTGAGACTAGTAATTTTGTATGGCTATTTTGGGTAGTAAGTGTTGTGCACTATTAATAGGGTTGCGCTCACGTTTTATGCCTTTGAGATATCTAACGATAAACAGTGTAATATCATTTTAACCCTATCTTTGCTTATCGCTAATTGAGAAAATTGAGAAGATCTTATTTAGCTAATATCTAACATCTAGTATTGCATGATAAGTATTAAACAACATAACAGCCAAGTAACAATCACACTGCTTGGACTCAGGCCACATCTCTGAGAGAGGAACTGTGCCGTAATTATTAAGTTTGAACCTGATATAAGTATTAAGTAAGTCTAAGTATTTCTTGCTTAATTTTCAGTGCTTATGCCAGCTTATTATTTCGTTTTTGGATAAAACTAAGGAGAAATATATAATTTAATAAGTTATTGTCCTGTAAATAATACCTATACTATATCTATTTCCACCATTTTATGGTCACAAGCTTTTAGATCTGTCCAACATATTATTATTTATTGCATCGTGTCCTTATAGCAAAGTGGGCCAAGTAATTGTTTATAATAAATGCCTAACAGTCGCCCGTAGACCTTGAAGTCGTGATAACGGCCATTATCAATACGATCAAGCCGTAGGACATGCTGGACCTTAGGTCTAATTGGAACCTTCTATAACTCCACAGTTTAACTTTCATTCATAAAACAAAAGAGTAAATAATAGAAAACCTATCACATACATAGGCACTTTAGAGTAGTCAAAATAACTAATTAATGAACAAGATTATCCAGAACTACTATTTAGTAAATTATAGAAAGAATTACATATAGCGAAAAATGGTACGAGAATAAACACTGTTCACAATCATCTGAATGTTTGATACAATAATTATTTCATCAACGTCTTTTTTTTACATGGCAAACAACAATCAACAACAAAAGTATCCCCGCGTTCAAAATTCAAATTATGTAACACAGATTTTAAAAATCATTCCACAGTAGATTATCTGTCCAATCCTAGCCTACTTGCTGAATTACGTAACGCATTCAAAGAGGTTCTAATTAATAATAGTTGTCTGTACTGAAAGAGTCGTTACACTGACTTCTTATGCTCCATATTAGATTGATTTATTATGTAGAATAAAAGAAACTGTATTTGACAGATTGCTATCAATAGCAACTGTTGTTTTCCGTTTACGAAATGTAACAGATGTCTTTTGAGTTTTGACTGTTGCGCAATTCTTTCGCGTGCCGGCTGTCAGTTGTTTTGAATGAAAGATGACCACGATATTTTACAATTTGTAATGGCTAGTACATTGCATCTAGTCTAGTTAGCTACATTTAAATATCTTAGAAGTCATTTATCATTGTTTAAAAGTGTGTCTAACATATCTTTTGGCACAAACACAATTAGTAAAAAAAAATGTTTTTGCGCTTGTAAGATTTTTTAATTAAGTGTCAGCCATATTTTTTGTAAGCTAACAATTATCTAGATGTAACACGTCTGTTTTTGTTCTCATACAGCAGCCAGACTGTCATTACTCAATGTCACTGAGCTCCAACATACTTTAATAATACTTTTAGTATGCTGATGGGACTAACATGGCGATGTAGCGCTTCGGGAATGTTCGCAGAAGCTCGCACAAATGGCTTCCGTGTCATCATGTGAAAGAAAGCGGCCTCCTTACTACAGCGCCTGCATGGTAGTGATAACAGCATTCTGAAAATGATCGCTGCCAGAGCGGACTGTCCCTTAAGGAACACTGGGTGGGGACAGTCATAGGTCTACATAGTTGTGGAAACTAACAATACTAACCTACAGTACAACTATTTTCTTTTCTTTTCTTAGACGCTGAGAGCGTCCGGTCTGCACCAAGTGCAAAGCGCAACTGGTAGAAATCCGACGACTGACGAAACACGAAGTTTGCCGAGGGACATTAAGAAAATAATTGTACTGTACGTATTTAGGAGCATTGTTATTAACACCAAAATACTAACAACATTATGGACCTTAGTCTGAAAGAAAGTTTTATTTAATTTAATAGGCAGACTAGCTTACTTGAGTCTAACTTATTTAAGGAACATCTGTCTGGACTAATATTGATGATGATTACCTGTAACAAAAATAATAAAATATCATTAGTTTTCCGGTTTAAAAACCATGTAGCAGGAATTTTTGCTCCAACTTTCTTGCTCATTCATCATTCTGTGTTTTTTTTTCTTTATTTTTACATTCCTCAAGTGCCATTACCAAAAGCGTAAAATACTCAGTGGTGTCATGTACGAACAAAAAATGGTGTAAACAGAAATTTTTGCAAACAAGACGTGATAAAAACCATGAAAACGATTTTCCATCACTATAGGTTAACCCCAATTCACCATCGATTTTACCCATAATCGACATAGCTATCGATTTGTTCCGCCCGTATTGCCATGAGTTCTTGATTCTAGTATCGATTATTGAGTCCGATAAAACGCCTCCACTTACATAACACTTTGCACCAGTTTTCGATCATAATTTTGGTGCGACACGATAAATCGCTGTCACCGATTTCGCAAATCGATCAATTAATTGATTACAAGTTCGTTAATTGAGTGTTTGTTTAGCAGTCATTAATTATTATTGCGATTGTCTTTTGCTGTTTCAATTAGGGGCTTCCTCGGAATGTGTTTCTTTGTAATCAATTTTTTTTTTTTTTTTTTAATTAGGTACGTTTGCTTTGGAACCAACCGAAAACAATGTAAGGAGAAAGAAACCTAATTATTTGTATAAAAAGGTATTCAAGCTCAAAATTGAAATATTTTGATATCTGCCGATCGATTCTGTAAAGTTGGTTAATGACCTGTCAATAGTCTCAATCTCTAGCATCAAATGGCATGACATCTCACTTCAAGCTCACTTCACCTAAGTTTTCACGGTGAGATTTTTACAGAATACCACTACTTGGAAATTAGATCCTGTTAACATTACCTATTAGGGTAGCGTTAAAAATAGCATTAAGCTTAGCTATAAAATGAAAGCCGAATGAAAGGCGCTGGCAATACAGATAGGAATGGAAAAGCTGGAAACGCCCTAGGAGGACATTTTACTGATCTTATTGATGATGTTCTTCAGAAAAGGCAGGTGCGTAGTTGGTACTCGCAACTGGCGTGCGTGTATGACAAGATGTATGAACGAAACGAGGCAATAGGTATGTACGTAACTATAAAATCTAGATTCTAAATCATCCTAAACATTCAGGTCAAGGATGCATTTTAACAGGACAATGATTTCGAAATTTAAACTCAAATTCAGAATCTAATCAAATGCAGTCGAATACCAGCTGCGTTTGTCTTTTGTTTTAAGTTATGACATTGATGAATGGTTCGAAATATCTAGGTTAGGTCCCAAATGTCAAATAATAATAGGCATTAAACGGCTGAATGTAAATTAATAGATAAGAGAGAGGCTTGACACTGCCTGACAGCCACTTAATAATTTGTACATGCAAAATTACTAACATAGTATGTAGTGTATGACAAATCGATCTACATAATTATTCCAATTTATTATGTGACTCTAAGTAGTGTATTAATATTAAATTCAGGTTAAATTGAAGTTTAACTATAATATGTGATCGAATCATGAATGGGTGGGTGGTTTTTTCAGACATAGGCGTAAACTTTCATACAAATATAAACGTCCTTATTCGAAGTCGGATGAAATATCACTGAAATCAGCATAATAGTACATGCAAATGCGAGTCCCTCGCAAACAAAAACCCCATGGGCATTCCCCTAAGCGCTATATATTAATTTCCCTGTAAACTATACCGTGACACCAAATATTCCGCTTTACTTACAGGTTTTCAGTTGCCTAAAGTAGTCAGAAGTCCAAAAAGCCTTTTTTTTTTAAGGTTGGGAATCATCCAATGACTTCTCCCGCTCTGAGCGGAGTGGAAGGGCGTGTCAGACTTTTACTGGCTAAAACTCACCCGCGTTCCTTCAGTTGCCTGTTGCCAAGGTCCTGGTTACAACAACCAGTTTTACTAAGGAGTATCGTGTTACCCAGTAACTCCGAGCCCAACATAGTTAGGAAAAGGCTAGGCAGATTGTTTTAGTTGCCCTTTTCACGATTATTTTTCGTACCTAATAGTTTTGACTAGTTATGAGCATCCCACGTCAAATATGTCGGTTCATGACATTCCGTAACCCTAATCTGTTTATCATTACGATTGATGTCGATAATATCATTATTTGTTTAGCTATTTAGTCGAAACAGTGGGCGGTCTGTGCTATTATCTCAACTTTAAATTGTAATTTATCTTACGCATCATTGAAGACGGAAAAATCTTTCGAATCGTGTTTATTTTATGTAACTGCAGGTTAGTTTTTAGAAAGAAGGTCATGCAGAATGTGGGAAATCCCTAGGCACTCAAATGCCTGGCAACCATGGTTGCCCCAAAATTGTATGGTTGTGGCAACCATGTAGGTACGTTCGGGCGTTTAAGTGCCTAGTTCGGGCGTTTAAGATTTGAAGAAGGAAAATACGCAATGGTACGGACGTTATACATACGTCATTATATGCCAAAAGATCAGACCAAGAAAAAGAGTTTATTTTATAATAATTTTCGGAGCCGGATTTCAAGCGTAGATTTTAGAAAAGATGGTATTAATCTCTTGCTGTAATTAATTCTAACATCATGCTAAAGCTCCTTGGCTTACTTTGACTTGAGATTCTTCGTGGGTAAGTAAAAACTATTGTTTACTTTACGCAAAATAAAATAATAAATACAAGTAATAAATACACCAAAATCATATCTTACATAATAGTTTCAACCGTCTTGTCAATATTCGATGTATAAGGATAACCGAAATCTCTAGTTCTTGACTAATAATGATGTCATTATGGTCACATTTACATACATCGAACTATAATTTGTACGTTTGTAAATATTGAATTATCGTATCGCCTTAGATTTTTAACACCCATTACTAATTACAATATCTTGTTCGACTAATTCATCCATGTAATGAGTTATAAACAACTATACGAGTACCTATGTAGGTACAGTTGGATTCAAACTTAATGGCGGCTCGGAAGTTAGCTACTCGCTGCGCAGTACCCTCACCCCCGCTGACACATGAAATTGTTACTGCGTAGCGACTCACCTCATGTTCCGAGCCGCCATTAAGTTTTAATCGAAATTGTACATACACATACGTAAATTAAAATTAGATCTACATAACGGAATGTAAGCGTCCATATAATAGACATGATGTTATGTAATATTATGGCTAGGCAAAGGTGTACCTACTTATGAGTAAACCGCAATTTGGTCATGTTTAAGTCACATGCAAGCTAGCCTACAGCCGGCCACAAATCCTGCCCCCGGGCTACTAAAAAACTGCGTTATACTTTACTCGACCTTTTTTTTTTTTACTTTACCCGACCTGTGAAATGCTTAGCCAGTAGTCGTACTTCCGACCACAAACTAACGAGTAATTAATATCCATTGAATGCAAATTAAGTGGCAACACACGCCTACCATACCCGTATGATCAAATTGTACCTATAAATATTGGGTAGCCAATCTCCAAAATAATATTCAGTAGTTTGTTTTTAAAATCCTAAAAAATCTACTCATAGTGTTATTTATCAATATCACTCGATCAACACAATTTGGCATCAAAAACACGCGTACATATTTTACAATTTGCTATACAATAATTATTTGTCATAATACTGCAAATCGCAAGTCGATAATTACCTTGGCAACATTAATCACGCTATTTAACTTGTCACCTCACTAGTTCCTTATATATGTATTGCTAGTGACGACACTTTCCAATCACCAAACGAATTAGTGAAAATTTTACTTTATAACAAAAACTATTAAGTGTATTTTTGTTTGGTATGATTTGTAATAAAAATAGTCTAATTCTGTGGGACTAAAAGGCTGGTTATAGTGTCACGTACAAAAGTTTTACAGCGAAACTACTGACTAATGATTATTTTATTGTATTATTTAGTAGCGACCCGCCACACACGGTTTATACAAACCGTGTGGGCTTTGAAAAACATCGATTTGTCTTATGTTAGTTTAAAATTAATATAAATGTATTAATATACATAAACCTGTCGGAATAAATTCTCTAAATGTTAGTGAAAATTGCATCAAAATCCGTTGTATAGTTTAGATTAGAAGAACAACGCGATCACACAGACATACATGAAAAGCGAATTTAATTTATTTTATTGTATTTATGACTTTAATGGTTTTGTAATATCTCAATTAATTACGAACGGATAACAATAAAAACTGTTTTTTTTTCTGAACAGCAGAACTGTTTAGAAAAAAAACAGTTTTTATTTGATGTTAACTTCGTAATTAACTTGCAGTGTAGATAATTATGTTTTTGCTTAGATGCGTAGGTAATTATAGCATAATTATTCGATTCTAATCTACTTTTATGTTGTGTATGTTTTTGTTTTATGTTACTGTCATCATCAGAACTTCAAAAGTTGAAGCTTAACACTAAGACTTATTTATCCATTTTTTTATCTTGACGTTGATTGATGTGTAGAAATCAAATAAGGCAGAAAAAGTCAAACAGAAATATTTTATCCCAGCCTGTCACAGGTGTGCAGTAGAGATTATTAATATAACTCTAATAATAAGAATACTATTTTAATTCGATAAAAAATCTCGAGAAAGTAGAAATATCAATAAAATTCTATTGGCAACATTAACGATAAAGGCACTCCTCTTATGCAAACTTGATACATCATAAATATCAATTCTCAGGTATCTTGAAAATACTAGGTATATTTGCCGGATTTTGTTACAAAATAATAAGCAAAACTAACTTCTGGTTCTTTAAAAACATATTTTAGCAAATTTATGATCAACTGTTTATTTTATTAAGAAGCACTTGTTACCAAGTTCAATTTCTTTAATTACAATTTAATTTGTTAGAAAGCTATTAATTTTAATTTTTAACTGCTGACTATACCCATTTGTACATTTAATCTTTACACAGACACATCAGACACTAAAGCTTATATCTACAAATCACCAATTCAAGATCATTCAACTCATCTGAAATCCTGTCATGTCAATGTCAGCATTAAAACACTACAATTACAAACTTTTTATTTCACTACACACTTCCAAAACCACCTATATTGGCACATACATAAGAGTTACCCAAACAGCAAAGATAAAAAAGTAGAAATTCTCCCCCGAAATCCTCTTAAACTGTCGCGGATCATAATCAGTTGCGTAAGAGTTTTCACCGCGTACACATGACAACATTGAGACAAGGCGGCCATTGTACAATGGCGGGTGGCGGAAAGAATACACTAATAATAAGGCGATTAATCAAGCCTTGTTTGTTACATGAACGGATGTGAAGATACTTTCTATGTGAGGTATAATGCACAATTGAACTGTGATCACTGATGTGCTGGGTTGACAACTGTAGCTTTGCCAGCGTGGTTCCCACTGGGATATATAATAAGGTTTAGTATTTCCTGTAAGCTTCTATGCATGATGGAAAATATAATTACGAAGGAAAAGAGTTCCCTTTCAAACTTATTCGCCCTTATTGTAACGGACTTGCCGCTAAAAGTCTGTTTTTTTTATCTCGTAGACTAATTTGACAGGTGCAAATATCAAACTCCAAATTGAAAAAAACAAACAACAATCACTTGAAATGGCAAATTAGTCATAAAAACAGATTTTAGGTATATGTCATCTCTCAACTAACGATTCATAATTATAATATTGTTATTATTCACTTTTTTACAAATCATCTCATCATCTGCCTAGCCTTTTCCCAACTATGTTGAGGTCGGCTTCCAGTCTAACCGGATGCAGCTGAATATCAGTATTTTACAAATGTAGTACGGAATACGTCATCGTTAGATTTTAAAACAGACTTTAGATTTATGTCATCTGTCAGCTTACGATTTGTACAAATTGATATTATTCACTTTTTTACAAGGTAGTACGGAATATGGTAACGGTTGCAATAATCTCAAGCACATTATTCTCAAGTACAACTTACAAAATAAATGACACCTGATAAAAATGGTGAGTCAAAAGGTTCCCCAGAATTTGACCTTGCTAAGCAACAGTCTCGAAAATATAAATGTGAAACTTACAAGTAAAAGTTTAATAATGTCTTCATAACAATGTTATAAAAGTTTGCCACTGAAAGTGGAAGTGAAAATACGAAATCCAGTTTGAGATTTTAGTTTGTCATCTTAAGTATTAAGAAATTTTTATAAGCCAAATGAGATGAAAAGAAAGATTTTATGTTGATTCCCACGAAGATATTCTATGATGTCGATCATTATAATATTATTATTAGATCTGACAACGTTCAATACCTAGTGAACATCATAGTTCCATTTACACGCTGCAAGTTTCTTGCCTGTGGAAAATAATAAAATTGAGGTAACAAATTAATACTTGCATCATGTAACACTGCTTCAACTTATGTTATGCCCCGGGCAATTTAATCGTACCTAGAAATTCAGGCTTATGGTTATCTAAATTACTAACAATCCAATACAAACAATTAGTCATAGAAACCGTTTAACAGTCTTATAAGAAGACTACAAAAGTAACAAAATAATTGTATTACTATTTAAATGTGGTCACTTGAAAAACAATTTGGCCACTCTAGTTCTCTTGGCCTCATAGTATCAGAAGCCACAGACCGTAGCGTGCTAAATCTCCAACATCACACGTTATCTCTCTTCAAAATCATCAGATAACCTACAGATAGTACAATTACTACCAATACCACCATCTTGGTTCGTGCAACTCGTCCTCGTGTCAGGGCTACAAAGGAAATTAAAACGTTCATTTACGCCTCGACCAACAACACGAGAAGGTTAATATTAACAGTGTTACCTAATTAAATGTTTATTTAACAATTATTTTAACCTCCGACGCATCCTGTGTTTTCTCTTTTTATTCATGATCAGCATGAGGGTGTGTAGTTTTTGTTGAAGAGGTAGTTTGATTTGGTCTTAATCAAATGTCATCAAGAACAGCGAGACTCATCATTCTGTTGCCCTAATCCCAAATTATTTGGGGTCGGCACAACATGTCTTCTGCCTCCTGTATATCTTCTTGTGCTCATGTCAATGAGACGGTTTTTATGTAGGTAATTGTAAAGCCATAGATGGGGGCATATTTTATTTTAATCTTCCGTACGTTACGTGAGGACTTAGACCAGTCATACACACGTTATACGTTAGGGCAAGGACTTGTCCTACGTTCGTAGCGTGGGAAATTAGTTCAGACGCACGTTACGTGGGGACATAGACCAGTCAGTCCTTAGTTCAGTCTTACGCACGTTACGTTGGAACATCCAGTCCTATGCGCGTTACACTGGGGCTATTAATATATCAATATAGATTATGCCAAAATATCGTTGAGGATAACATTACGTTTTGAAGTTTTATTATGTTTTTGCACTTAATTTCTCACCTAACATTGAGTATTTAGCACATCGTGTGTTATCTAGATTTTAATTAAGGGAACCATGTATTCGAATGATTTAACTATGCAGCATAATGCAACACCTTGAAATAGAAGTGCATCCTACATGTGCACCCACTAATCAAATTACAAGGATGTTTAATTAGAATAATTGCATGATAATGAATAAACAAACAGTAAATGCTGGTCAGTCCGTAGACTTACATATACATACATAGATGTCATAGACATATAGATATTAGAAAAAATCTACGACGAAAACAATAATTAAACCAACTACAGTCCGGCCGTCGAGAGAAAGCGTTCCTGACATCTGTCAGTTGGACAATTTCTAGTAGTAATAGCGATCAAATTCGCAAAACACGAATTTGATCGCTAGTGTCAAGTAGAAGTGTCAAGAACGCATTCTCTCGACGACGACGGCCCGACTGTAGGTACCAAAATGATGGTTTAGCGATAAGACCGCCCATTGTGTCACTCTATGTAAAATTTCTACATTTATATCTGTAATTCGTATGGTGTAAATAATAAAGAGTCCATCCTCACCTGAGGCTTTTCCCAACTATGTTGGTATCGGCTTCGAGTATTTTACATGGAGCGACTGCCTATTTGACCTTCACAGCCCAGTTACTGGGTAATACGATACCCTTTGGTATGACTGGTTGTCAGACTTTTGGGCTTCTGATGACCCATAAGGACTTTCAAAGATCCTTATTAAAGAGTATTCTATGCTATTCTATGAGGTATTCAAATATTTTTAAAATAGAACACCATATCCGATCAAAAACAAAACAAAAACTAGATTAAAAACAGGTAACATAAAATCAGCTGATCGTCTAAAAATAATAGAAATAACAGATTCACCAAACGGCCGCGGGCACAATAAAGTTTTTTTTTCATATTTATAACGAGTTCACCCAAAAACTAGACACCATTATGAGTTCATTTACACTACGGATAAGTCTTTTTTCTTTTGTTTTTATTGTAGTTTCAACGGAAGTTTCTTATGTAACAATAGTTTTTGCGACAAAGCGAAGAATTTTTGTCTGCTGATAAATAATTAGCATATATTTTTTTATGTGCTATGAAATTGCCCCGCGGAGAAGTTATTAACCTGAATTTGTATGTTTTAAATAAAGTATGTCGAAGTAGAATTTCTGAGTGATGTAAGTTTGCTTTGTATATGTGCGAAAATCGTGGACTAGAAACATGTTGGACATCTTAATAGTCAGTCGGCCTACCTTACTATTCGGACTGATGGTTAGTCTATCCCTAAGCTACGCTAGCTGGGGTTGGTTCCTGGATAGGACCATCTTTACATATCGAGACTCCTTCGTGCTTCGCAGTTGGTCCCGGCTGTCATTCGTGGATTTTTGACAGTCGTTACGTATCGTCAGAAGCCCCAAAGTATGACAACCAGTCCTACCAAGGGATATCGTATTACCCAGTTACTACGGTGTGGAGGTCAGATAAGCAGTCGCTCTATGTTGCTGACTCTGGTCTTCTTCTTCTTTTCGTGTGGTAGTATAGTGACTAACCTTTCGTTTTTTTTTATGTTGTATTCAGCTTCATCCGGTTAGACTGGAAGACGAACCCAACATAGTTGGGAAACTAGGTAGATTGATATTTTTGATTAGTCTATTCCTAGCAATAGTGGATCGATCTACATTAGGTACGGTATATCATAATCGCGTTTAAGTTTCCTTAGTTGATGATGGCAATTTCGACTAACATTTTTGTAAACAGAATTCCTTATGACATTTTTCTGTCACCTTTCACCATGTTCTAACTATGTCTATGGGCAATCTGAACCATTTTACCTCCTTTCGCTTCTGTAATGTCAAACATAAATCCAAGTCTGGTACATTTGACCTTTCGGAAGCCTCAAATGTCAAATGAATCCGATTCAATTGCCATTGAAGTTATATGAGTAGGCTGCAAGTCTATTATAAATGTTAATTAATTTATACATAATGTTATATTATATAGAAGCCTGTAGATGACCATTATGCGTTAGCCTTTTTTAAAGCGCTAGAAGAACCTTGAATATTTGTAATTTCCACCTTCAGCTTAGTGATAATATTTGACATTTCTTCTTGTTTATCAAATTTTTTATAGAAATTTTTCAAATCATAGATAAAAGATAAGGAGATTTTTCATCTTAATATTTATTGATCTCATGGTCAGAACTTTTGAGGGGCTCGTGGCTAAGAAATAACAGCCACACGGGTCGATCAATCAGGTTAAGCTACGCTTGCCACTGTTGGTCCGTGGATCGGTGACCATCTTTACATACCAAGACCCTCTTCCGTGCCTCGGAAAGCACGTTAAGCAGTTGGTCCCAGATGTCATTCGTAGATCTTTGAAAGTTGTTACGGGTCGTCAGAAGCCCGAAAGTCTGACAACCAGTCTTACCAAGGGGTATTATGTTACCCAGAAACTGGGTTGTGGAGGTCAGATAAACAGTCGCTCCATGTAGAGCACTGGTATTCAGCTGCATCCGGTTGGACTGGAAACCGACCCCAACATAGTTGGGAAAAGGCTAGGCAGATGATGAGTCAGAACTTTTGTACCCTTTTATTCGCCCACCTTGACTGACTGAAGATCACCTATTTTTAAAAGAACCAATTAAATTAAGCATTTAAATTGCATTCTTAGAATTCGTTGACGTACTTTTGAGGTCTCAGGTAGCAAGCCTTAAGGTCATTGACCACGCCTTTCATAAGAAACAAGATTAGCCTCTCAGACCCTAAATACTGGGACCTAAAATATCTCCTTACTTTCAATAAATCTCATACGATTATGTACATGTAAAGGATTTTCTACTGAACACAGACAATATTTTAAACTCTACCTTTGCTTGTGAATTCCCGAAATCCATTACCAAAATCTAAACCTTTTTTTTTCTTCTCTTATTGCAACATTTTTTTTTCCCGAATATGTTTTTTTTTTGGTTTTAGTATTTATGAGCATGGTAAGTAAATGATAAAGGGAGGTTAGGAAGAAAAAACATAATTTTTATCAACATCGTATCCTTATCTAATGCTAATAGCATTGTTTAAGTATTTTTTAATAATACAATGTAATATGTAAATTAAAGAAGCTTAAACTATAAGTACTGAATTAATCTTTATGATAGGATCAAGTGGAAAATCCTCATCAAAGATTCAACATGGTTTAAAATAAAAATGTTACCTCCATAATTCCTAAAAAATATGTCTATACTTCTTATTTTAGATTTCGTATACGTTACAAACAGGCTTTATTCTAAGTAGCAATTTATACCACACTTTTATTTTGTAACTGGCAACATTCTTGTCTCAAAAACCAACAAAACTTTTTTTTTTTTCATTTGACCCTTTTGTCAGAGGCAATGACCCAAACAGGACCCGCCATTTTGCTTAACAATTTCATAATTTATGGAATGACGTAAGTTAGTTAGTATTAAGTTTTTTTAAGTTTATAAGGTTAAATCCTTGTTGCATTTTGTAATGACTAATATATACCTACTTGATGTCATCTTCTTATCGATTGTAAGATGCTTATTAATAGAGATTTATTGTACAATCTGTGGTTTTAATTATAGAAACCCGTTCCGTGCTATTTACTGTAAGATTTCGGTTATAAATTCTTCAATAGATTATTTGTTAAAGAAGAATCATAATTTATGTGCTAAGCATTATCATTATTTAATGTTTTGTTTTAAATTTATTTTTTCTACATTCAAAATCAAAATCAAAATCAAAAGTCATTTATTCAAACTAGGCTGAGAATCAGCACTTTTCGAACGTCAAAATCACATAAGACAGTCCCCCAAAAACGCCCACCCTTCACCACTTTCTAGTGCTTTAGCTGGGAAGAAGAAGTGGCGCAACAAACTCCCCAGCAGCACAGCTGTCTGTTCAGTTAGAAAAAATTGATTCTATACAAAAGTATGCAAAATCATTTACATTATGCAATACAAAACATAAATCTAATTATTAGCCATATGTCAGCTAGCACACGCTAATATACCAACCAAAAAAAAACGAGAACTATATGTACTCAAGCAGAAATAAAAAGTAAATATAAACATAAATTAACTAAATAGAAGCCTCCAGGCACAAAGGGCGTGCCCGCCTACATACCTATAGCTATTTTTAGATGTAACTGGAAGTTATAAATGATAAACTAGGACCATTGAAGTAAAATAAATAATATTTATCAATTGTCGAGGTCGCTAGCTAACCACATATATTATAATTAATTATGAATACATATATATTATAATTAATTATGAATACTTAAATCAACCCATCGTACGTAATGACCTGTACCTAGGGCAGGCGGCTGTGCCCCTGCCCTCAAACCAGGTACAGGTTATTTCAGTTTCAAAGTGATAAAACTCGGCCCATTTTCTAATCGAATTTCTATTTAGGTAGGTACTTAATCAATATACCTATATCTATCGTCTTGTTGAGACAAGATTGTTATTCGGGTAGAATCTAAATGAGAATCTGGCCCAGGAACGGGGGGATTGGCGGTGGAAAATAGAGCCTCAGCAATGGGTGAATTCGAGCAGTGGATGATAATGATGACTTTCATCTGATCTAACCTAAGTAGATTAACCTACAAATAGATTCGATAAAGTACTATCATAGTAAATATTCTCATGCTTCATGATACTCAAAGTACTACATGACATAACTATCTACATGACATTAACTCGCGACATTTGAATGATTTTCACGGCACGTCACTGTTGTTACCGGTAATTTGTTTTGCAACACAGTGTAAAGACCGTAAACTGTAATAACATTTTGTAAGGCATAATCCACTGTAACGAACAGCTGAGTACACGTTTTGTATAAACTGCATTCAATAACCTGCAGGCGTAGCATGAGCACCGTTTTGTCGACAGAAGAGTAGGCCAAAATGACGTTCCGTGTAGACAGTACAACAGCAGCAAATTAGAAAAAGCCAGCTGCCCTTTTTACGAAATTCGCTCTTCTACATAATTCAAATCAGAATTCTTTGTTTTGCCATAGGATATTTTTTCTGATGGTGATTTTGACAGTTGATGGTTGGGATAGAAAACTTTCTTCCGAAATTGTCTGCATATAAAAAGACCTAGACAAAGATCGCTAGAAACGAAAGACAAAATGACAGATTGTAGAAGGATTTCTACGGTGCGATGTCAAAAATGAAGAAGCGAAATGTCACTTTGTATAGAAAAAGCTACGTCTATTCTTCGTAGAAATAGAAAGCGTCATGCTACTCCTGCTGATATCTCAATCAGGGAGTTAGAAGGAAATACAACATCTTAGGTATAATGAAATATATATCACTATAAGAACAGAACTAGAGGCACAGGCTTACTTGACGAGGTATTAATCTGCTGTTCATACAAAGTAAAATTGAAGATTACAATTGGCACAGATAATACCCATTTGGGAAATAGAAGAGCAAGCATCCCAAAACCTCTGATTACTTTATTTATAGAGATGTATGAAGTGAAGCAACAGATGTGGGACAAAATGATGTGCGTGTCCAATCTGTAGCGTGCCTAAGGCATTGTAATGTCAGTAGTAAGGCGTTTGCTAAGGCGCGTCCGATTCACGAATTCAATAAAATTGAACAACGAAATAGCAGAGGTCACGGTGACAGAGTGAGTCGCAGACGCATAGGTAAAGAATACTATAGTAAAATATCGATTTTAAAGGTGTATAAAAAGTGTATCAGAAATGTGAGGTCATTTTTTTTTTTTTTTTTTATTATTTTTTATTATAATTTAACTAATTAATTTTGGGTGTGGTACAGAACACAGCTGGGAGCACGGGACAGCTAATTATTTTATCACGATTACGATGTTCTTCTCATGGAGGAAGTTGTTCAGTTTAATGTTCAGTACCAGACCCTTAAATAAGACCACACATTTTTTAAACACGCTGTATTTCAAAGAACAAATGACCCATTGTTTATGAATTAGTTTAAGTACTTACTATTGTGGTCAAGTCGTATTTATAATATGGGTTTTAAATTAGTTAAATCCTTGACAAGGTCAATGGTTATATAGGATGTTTTAAAACAAAATTGTTAAATTCTATAGTTATGATCGAAACGTTTAATATCTCAATTTAAAACTTGTGGGCATAACTAAGAATAAAACAGGAATTAGTCACCGTGCTAGATGACGATTTACAGAATTCAGAAATCTAATACACCAGCTATATTTTTTAAGCAGGTATGCATAAGGCAAGAAACACATAACATAATATTCATACAGTCTTCGCTAAAATCTGATAACATTTCTTACATAATCAGAATGTAGTTCAACCTAAAATCAGGTTAAAAACAAGAGTAGGCCTACTGGTTCTAAACAAAACCACCTTACTTGTTATAATGACCGTTTTGAGGAAACCTACATTCAATAGCAAGCTGTTACGTTATTTGTAGCCCAGGCATAGCCGCGGGCTATTGTCAGTAGCGCGTCTATAAGGCGATGACCGATACCTCGCTTGAATTGTGGTACTCGTAACCTGGTTGACCTCTACGCCTTAATTTAGTCAGAGACGGCAATCCTCGCACAAACATAATTAAATTAGACTCAACATAATCAACGGCCGTGCCATCATTATTTGTATTGAATTTAAATTAATTTTAGTAGGTATGCTTGTGGTGTGCAAATAATGGTAATGCAAACTTCAATTCTGCGGATAGCATTAGGAATAATTAATGTAACTAGAATATGCTATTCGACTATGGCATGCCTTAATATTGCCAAATGAATCAAAGCAGCCGATGATTACAACACTGTAGAGGACATTGTCGATGATAATTGATAAAATGTTGATGTGTTTGTTAACAAAAAAAATAAAAAGTGACAAATTCACAAAAGATGGGACAGTTTACTTCGTGTCCTGTGTGTCCTATTGTCTACACATTACAGGAACTGATGGTCGCCACGGATGGCTCTGCACTTGAAGCCAAATTCTGAGCTGACCTAATTTAAGTTGAATGCTCGCTAAGAAGAAAAGGGACAAAACTAACTCTGTAAGTTTTCAAATGCCTAATATCCTGTCTTAGATTGCGTTTCATCAAATAGTTCCTTTGCCGTAATGTTGGCTCCAGCGCCGTTGCTTACGCGGAGCTATCTAATAGGTCCGTTGTTAAAGTTTAACAGTGGAGCTGCACCTATCTATTGTCTGTTTTAAACTCGTAGACTAATTTGACAGGTGCAAATGTCAAACTACAAATTGAAAAAACAAACAACAATCACTTGAAATGTCAAATTAGTCTACGAGATAAAAAAACAGACTTTACATGGTTTGACGTCGCTAATTCTCTTACACATCCTTCATACCGACTTCATTTGCAAGTAAATGATAGCAACAATTTAAGGGCAATTGAGTCACCGGTTAACTAAGTAGGCGCCAGTGCAGCCTTAATTTACGAGTACCTACTTGAAATTCCCAGGGTCCACACAGAATTAAGGATACGATTACGCAGTAAATAACAATCTCGACCAGCATTATTATCTCGTATTTTCGAGGCCTCTAGTTTGTCAGTCACGTGGGTGGCTACGCATAATTATTTACTGCCAACAGTCTATGTCACAACGTGATAAATGTCTCATTAAGCAAACTTCTACATGCTTTAGCTTTTGCAAAACCATATTTTGTAAAACGTTACATAAACGGCGTATTGATAAACACGGTTTAGGCGTAAACTACATAGGTCATGAAGTGCATAAGTGTGCAATTATAGTTTTTTGTTCGAGTTTAGTGAAATGAGGTTAGTGTTTTTCTTTCACCATACGCTTTGGTATTTACTTTTTTTACGCTTGCAATAATGTGACAATGAGGTTGGTTTTCCAAACAATGTTTTGCTTCTGCGTAAGTGAAGCATCTTCATTGTAAGTTAATTGGAGATTATTGTCACTTGTTCGTACTCGAAATAAGTTTTCTCGGAAAAATGAAGCACCTTTGATAAAAAAGTTTTGTGGAAATCTATAGAGGTTATTTTAGGCCTTTTAGGATTTCACATTTTTGTAATCAATGCTCTTATTTATTCATGAATTTACAATACGAATTATTTGTGATAACGTCACTTAATTCTTTTACCTTTTTATTATTTGTAACTTCATATTCAGGTTAAATTACAAGCTCTCTTTTTTATGCGATACTTAGGTACAGTAAATCTTACATCATCATTGATTTGTTGATCATATTCCACTAATTACCATTTTGTTGATAAAGTCACGAATTTCATCTAAATTTTATTTTTACGAAGTTATAAATCTGTGATTGTAATTATGTTGTTTAATTACTAATATTTTAAACATGTGCGATTTTATTGAAGAATTTATGATGTTAACATATTTAAATTTACATTTCCTTGTTGAATATGAATGTTTGTATTACACAGATTTTGTTTTATTACACGACTATTCACTTTCGGCTAGGAAATAAATTCGTTCCAAAAACAAAACGTTGACAAAACACTACATCGTCGCCCATTAAACGAACTGTCATCTTTTTTACCAGACAGTCATTTGTTGTTTAGCAAATGACTATCTGCGTTCTAAAATTAAAAACAAAAGACAGTATTACAAATACGAATACTCCTCAGCATAATGGAAATCCTTTTCTGGAACAGTGCAATTTTTTGACGTGGCAACAAACTAAACACGAACAAAATAATTTTCATGTTAACTGTCTATTATCTATGTATTCACTAATTTTCCTTCTACTATATCTTCCTGCTGTAGACATTGATGAATATGGATGGCAAAGTGGACACGCTACAGTGGCCGCTAGTGATGTGTTTGAAGCAATTTATATCGAATTAAGTTAATCCCAACAGCGACAGTTCGGTATGGTTGGCATCTGGAACGGCTGGTGTAGTTGGTTTCCTCAATAATTATCTGACAGAAAATGCCGTTTTTAGCTTGTTTAAGAGATCGATACGTCTTTAAAGATGTAATTTTTAAAAGGTTTTTTATGAAAACAGACGGAAAGTTGGTACAGTTCGATTCAAACTTAATGGCGGCTCGGAACATGAGGCGAGTCGCTGCGCAGTAACAATTTCATTGTTTCTGCGAGGGTTAGGGGTGGGGTACTGCGCAACAAGTAGATAGCTTCCAAGCTGCGATTAAGTTTGAATTGAACTATAGCAGCCAAAGACAATGTTTTGATGAAGAATAAAAACCACACCATATCGGTAGATATGGTGTGGTTTTTAATTTGAAGTACCGACTCTATTTGAATAGCAGTATTCCGTTATATTCGTGAATACTTAACAAACCTATTCCTACTAATTGACGACCAATAAGTATCTACCTAAGTAGTTATCTATCAAGAAATAAAAAAAAACGTTTAAACGATTCCTTGGGATCTATTCTTAGCAACCAAGGCTCCAATCACAAGAAATTTTAAATACACACATGACAATACCTACACAATATCCGTACACATACTAATTAATTAAAAAGTACTTGTACCTAACTACTTATAAGTTATTTAAGTTCTGTCTATTGTTCTTATCCATTGTTTAAAAGCACCGGATAAAGTGGTTTCACACAGTTCCGAAGTTACCTCACACGCTGAGTTTTTGTCTGTCTGTCTGTGTGTTACTTTGTCACGAGTGCTGTCGGAAGAGAAACAATACTGTGTGTATGTTTGTGTGAATATTTATGATTATTACGTCGGTTTAGATGAGTGATTGATACTTCTTTTATGTATAATGTATGCGTGTGATATAAGGTTGTTACCGTTATGTTATGTTGGGAAAACGGTAGCGGAAAATATGTACACACGGCTACACATAAAGCTATACATTTCCAGTTTATGCTGATCTCGTATTGTATAGGATTTCCGTACAATGCGAGGTCAGCTTATACTGGGAATGTATAGCTTGATGTGTAGCTGTTTGTAGTATACACGTCAGAACACTCCGCTTGGTACCTCTCTTTCTCGAGTCACATATCTTCTCGTATGTATATCAGCTTTATTGTAAAGAATGTTGCTACAGGCAGGCAGACCATATATACTCTTCAAGACTCCATAATTATACTAGTTTTTATTTGAAAGCGAATACTTTCTTACATTTATTAACATGTCTGGATTATTGGAGCTACTAGTCTCAACATGATGACTAGATTCAGGGTAGGTTAATATGGTAACCGATTTTTACTCTTGGGACAGCAAAAACGAGTTTCTTGCCCGTTCTTCTCCATAATTACCTACTACTCTTTGGTATTATTGGCAACTAGCTTCATCTTTCTGACTGACCGATCCTTTGACGATTCAAAAGTACCTGTACCTGAGTTTGAATCACGATTATCCATATATTTTAGCACACAAACGTTTAAAAATTAAATTACCCATAAACTCAAATACTACACAACGCATCATCAAATGCATGTTAATATGTCACTGAATACCAAATTCTCACTCGCAAATAGTATGCTAAAGTGTGTCACAACAGTTGCGTAACTCCCAATGCTACGAACTATGCGTACACGCATCCTTGAATGAGTGTGCCTTAAAGTCTATTCAAATCCTTGTTTCCAATTGATGTTATTTCTACTTAAACGAATATCAACTTTAAACTGGTGTAAATTAAGTTCAAGTTTCAGAATGACTACTGCAATTGAAAATGTTAAAAAATGTTTGAAGTTGTAGTGCAAACTGAACTTTATATCTCAGTTTTAAAGTTGTTCTTCCAAAAACACATATTTGTTGACATGTTTTGAAACTAAATTGCGAACAAAGTATAGAAGACGGGCTCGTATGAATCAGACTGGTTTCATAACAATTGTTGAACTGTAATGGATGGTAAAATCTCTTTTCCTTGATTAGTGTGTTGAATTTAAAACGATGTGTAGCAGTGGGTACATTAAGTTACATATGAATGTATTATGTGTTTTTAGGCTCTACCGAAAAGACTAGCCCGCAATGGCTGTGGACAGACGTGTGTGGGAAAGGGAGGCGTAATGTCCCACAGTGGGCAAAGGCCCAGCAGTGGAACTTTATGGCCTAAATAGATTTATGATTTCTGTATTGGTGTGTTGATGATAACAATAAATCGATGTATTATTTATTTTAGTTTTTCGATGCAGAGAATTTCTCAAATTCATTCATGAATATAAAATTTTAGGTGAAGGTTAATTATGGCGCTAAATAGATGTTAATTTCATGGACATAATTTGAAGAAATAAAATTACAGTGGCCATTAGAATTCAATTAAAGCATATTACTTACCTACTTTAAAATTAATTATTTCACATTAAATTATTTGCCTACACAATATTCATTACATATTTCAACTGATTAACCTACTAATGCCTAATAGCGTTGAAATTCAATACGAATGGATTTCTCAATAATTTGAAAATAACGATGTGATTAAAATGGACGTAAACGCTCTAAAATTTAATGAAGTTTCTCAATTACAATCAAGTAATCGTCAGTTTTGATTAGATCAGATATATAAGACAGTGCGCACACCATTATAAAAAACAGTTTTTCCTGCCGTATCCAGACTGTATAGCTTCATGTCTTTTTCGCACTGAAAAAACGTCTTCTGACTTTTTCTGGTGAACCCTAAATCAATCAATCTTACTAGCCGTTTCCCAACTATGTTGGGGTCGGCTTCCAGTCTTACCGGATGCAGCTGAATACCAGTATTTTATATGATTTACGACTGCCTTCAGAACTCTAAAACCCAGTTACTGGGTAACATGATAGTCCTTGGTAAGACTAGTGATCCCTTAATATGAAATTAAAGACCGTCTGTGGTAACACTTTGACTTTGAGCTGGTGTACGCTAGACCAGCTGAAAGTACGGAAAGTTTCAATAGAATAAGAGGCCAATATATTCTGGCTTTGTTACCACTGACGTGCGGCCTACTGTACAAAGAAAGAAAGAAAGAAAGGAGAATAAAGAAAATACATTTATTTACTAAAAAGCGACTACGCGTTTAGGGCTTTCCTTGTTGGGTACGGACCTTCTGGTTTAGCGTGTCACTAGGGGGAGAATTGCTAGGGACAGGTCGAAAGAGGGTCAGAATATTTACGACAAATCTTGACTCAGGTCTACGCACAGCCTTATCTGGTATGTGATCATGTATTTGAGCTCAAATCACGGTAATGTATGGTTGTTGGCCAGTTCTTGTAGGCTAGTTATGAAATGCGAGGCTGATGCAAGATATGAGCTGAAATGGATAATATCTTTGCAAGTTTTAGTAATCATATTTTAGCGAGCAAGGTCCTCTTCTATATTAATTTTAATTTGTCAATTTACAAGGCTTTTTAATATCGACATGCATTCATAATAATAATTATAACTAGATGTTAATTACCTGCGTACAATATTTAAATAATTATAAAACATCGATGGCATTAAAATATTCTTCATTCGGCCAACAAATTACATAATTATCTTATTTTCAGCAATTTTTATTATTTTGTAAATCGATTATTATCAGCTTATGTAGATAATATTCAATCACAAAACGGTTAGAACAACCTTTACTAAAATCCAATTCAAACTATGAACATGAGGCGAGTCGCTGCGCAGTAATAAATTCATGTGTCAGCGGGGGTGAGGGGTGTGGTACTGCGCAGCGTGTAGCGTACTTCAGAGCCGCCATAAAGTTTTACGCGTACATTGATTTGTTTATTTTCTTCAGCTTGTTCAGAGAGCCTAGACAAGGGACAATCGCTTCCAATGCGTTTCCTATTTCTGCAACGACTTTCAACAGGATTGACATCAGCTTTTCGATAGCTTATGTCAGTCCTATACATTTTTGCCTTTTCCATCATCATTATCGCTGAAAGAAAGTCACTTTGTCTAGGCCCTCAGTTCATCAGTCTGCGTTTTCCCTAAGTAGGTACTTCTAAATCGCTATAACTTAAAACTTGTTACCTACTTAAGTTACTTACTAAGATACACTAGCGGTAATGCATGTGCATACAACATGGTGTTAACACAAGTAGCAATGATCTGTTGCAAAATGATTTATGATTACAAACAATCTAACTGCTTTGAACGGGAACACCTACTCATGCATTCAAAGTTTTCAACCTCTATTGGCTATACATCATTAGCCATGGTAGCTTTATGGGTACCTATAGCATAATCAGCCTATAATATTCCCACTGCTGGGATGCACAGGCCTCCTCTCTGTGAGAGGGAGTGGACCGTGATCCACCACGCAGGCCCAGTGCAGGTCGGTAGATGTCACGTCTTCGAATTTTTGGTTCCAGGACATTCCGGTTTCCTTCACCGTTTTCAAAGCAGTGGTGATGAAATTATTTACACAAAGTAAAGCTCCTGGCTGGGTTCGAACTCACGACCTACCGTAAGTCGGGGCCTTTAATACTCCCACTGCTCTTTTCTTAAAAAATGTTTATCGTCCTAAAAACAACGAAATACATAGCTAAACCTTGGCTAATGTGCTGTGTGTTTAGTTCAAACCAGTTAACTAATATGTGTTATATAAATCTATTAATTCCGGTTGATGGTCATGGTGGCATTGACCTTATGAATCAACATGCAAGCTGAGATCGAAAGTTAATTTTATTCGGAGAAATGCGAATGCATTTTAACTTACATTCACACTTTAAATTAAGAACGAGGAGCATTTTTAAAATACTGATAATCGGACTTAAACAGAAAACGTTCACATTTTCTTATAACTTACCAGGACGTTTTCCTAACCATGGAAATCAATTTAAGTAAGTTTAGTTTTTTACTTAATTTAATTAGTTTAATAAATTATCCAATATAAATGTATAACGTTCTACCTAATAAAAGTAATTTTACATTAAGAAAAAAAAAAGTAAGTATATAGGTACCGTTATTAATTTACTTCATGATTATGCACAAATTCATCTAGAACTTGACAATACATATTTTGCTCCCTATTACATGGGACTTAAACATAGCTGGAGAAATGTGGGTGTATCTATATGTAAACCTCTGCTAACCCTTCGGGGGTTACCGGCACTATGTTATGTTATGTGTTTATTTTAAAAAGTATGTCGAACACAGACCAGTGGCATTTGATCAGCCGTGTGTCGCCACCGCCACCTCATTGGACGCTACATTAGCCCGCCAATTTTCTTTCAAATCACGCAACCTCACTTACGATCACTTACAAAATATCAATTTATTTATAAATAACCTACTAAATACTACATGTTCCTAATTGCATCACTAACATAATAACATAAAGGTGTTATTAAATGATAATCTAAAAGAACTATTAACCTTTAAGATGGGAAAATGCGCGCGAGTTGGTTTCAAAACACTGGGTTTGTAAGGCATTGTACCGCCTCACTCGTGTGAATGACGTGGGAAATACTTGTACAATAACAATTATTTTGCGTAATTAACTCTTTCTTCCCGCCCCAAGGGTGCTTACGGAACCCCAAATCCAAGACTGATGTGTTATCTGTGTGGCAAATCCCCAGGTACTCTATATTTATATACTTGAATTTGTCATATTATAAAGACCCTTAGAGGAACGTCCAGGGCCATTACGTTTGAGCACAGTTTTACTCTACGGAATTGCAATCTGTATCTTGATCATCAGCCTACAGTAGTCCACCGTTGAACATACGCCTCTCCAAACGCACGCCATTAATTCATAATCTGAACCTGTACCAGTAACTTCACTAGCATGAAACTTGGTAAGTAAAATTTCTGTTTGATATTCACTGATGTGAATAGAGTGACGACTAATAGAGGAGTATGAAAATATAATAAATTGGATATTGCAGGAGAATGATGATGATTCACTGATGAGATTATGTGAATCCAATCCAATCCAATTATTTCATTATTTAATCCAATTATTTGGAATCCTTCTTCCACGCTACGTTGATAAAACCGCTATATCAGACGCCTCACTCGAGTTAATGTTCATTTTTGTTTCATTCCACCTTCACACGACACCGTAAAAATTACAAAGAAATTCACGTCATTTGATCTTTTCATTTCATTTTTCGATCATTCAGAAAACGAGTGACAGATGCCAAAACCAAACATCGTTGGTTCGGCTCACTATCATTAATTCATTTTTCACTTTTAATTCATTTTGGGCCTAGACGTTTCACTCCGCCATTTCACTGACATAAATGAACAAACAGTGAAGCGTCTAATATCAACTTTACTACGATACCTACTTAAGGGTTTACAAAAGAAAATATTAACTTGCATGTTCTCATTGGCCAGTGCTGTGAACTTTAACCTCACCTAAACCTACAGTCAGTTGCCACATGAGACTTTAAAGGGCACTTATGTAACTAGCTTTAAATATCACTTAGAGGCTTTTCTTACCTCGTAGATCAAACCAGACATAAAAAAGAACTATTATGATTGACACTAGTACCAATACGAGCTTACATACTGATATGTAGGTATCTGTTACTTTAATATAGGCATTGCAGGCATTGCGAGCATAACGCTTTTTCGTTTACTCCTACCACAACGTTGGTCCAAAAATTATGTGATGATGGTTTCATATCACCACATTTCATATCACAGATGGGTTTTCGAGGGTTAAATGACCTTCGATTATTTAAGAAAAAAAACTTTTCTCACAAAAACTACGCTAAACTTTCTCTCCTGAGAAATAAAAATCAAGGTAAATAACACTTATTACTTAATCAAGGTGACAATACGAATTTTTCCTTCCATTCATACCTTTACATTCGTAAAAGATTTTCTCTCACGGCTACACGATCAGTAAAGTATTTACCTGTAACAAAAACAAAAGGTCGTTATTAGAAAGTGAAATAAGTCACATAAGGCTTTGGAAATTAAACATTCAGTCTTTTGTTTTAAACAAGAAAGCATGGATAGACATGATTATAAACGTGCCATTCGTGGAATGAAAATATTTTTTTTTCTAAACTGTTTGACTGAACCGAACACGAAATATTTTTTCAGTGCGCTTAGTGGAATAGCTATGGTGTCGTTCGGTCAAGTGCTGTTGAAATCGGTGCTCTGCGTGGAATACCCCGAAAATATTACCAGAATAAAAAAAAATATATCGTTAGTATTCTTGGTAAAAATAAAAAGATTATTTACTTAATGGAACTTGACCACTTGTATGAAAATAATGAGAAATATGTGTTTTGTGGTTTTTAGAACCGTCTAGTTTATACATGCTGTGGTTGTCCTTAGTTGTCATGACATCATGCTGCTATAACCAATCTGTTTGCCAAGTGATATTCACATTAATATCACTGCTTTGGATGGTCTAAGGATTATGATAATATCTGTAGAGGATTTGCTAAAGAAAAGTTTCTTTTTTCGATATTTATGCTGTACATATATTATGCTTTCGCTTTTGCTATGCGTATGCTTTCAATACTTGCACCAGAAATTGCTGAACGCATCGGTGTGTTTCTGATAATCGTTTGAAGATGACAGAGACGGAGTGATGAATCAGTGCTAAGAGTGAAATACCTCGACGCTTTAAATAAGTTTACCTTTAAATATATTTAGTGAGTGGCGGTGCAAGCGGGCCTTTTTCCACAACTTCCAGTCTATGACAATGGCAGATTAAGCCACGACATTTATTTCATAAAGTACCCACTATTATTACAAATTAATCCTAAAGTTCAACAAATCCGAGCTCCATTTGAACTAATTATGACCTAAAAGGATTAGCCAATCAGACTCCTACACCCAACAGGGTTTTCAACAACAAAGAGGCATAAGTTACCTCACTTTAATTCCACGTAATCCATACGCAAATGACGTGCAATTTGCGGGCCGCAACCGCATTTCTTATGGGAAAATGTTGAGTACACCTGGCTTCAGGGCCGGATTGAGTGAATGGTACGATTTGGTCAAGGGTGCTAAAATGTGAATGTTGATCGCGCTTTGTTTCTGTAATTTTGTTCGGAGGTATTGTTCGTGGAATTGCAACAGTCTTCTTCAGACTAGCATTTTCTCAGAGTGTAACGCTGGATTTGTGGGTCTAAAGTATAATATCAATCTTAATGTCGATGCCTGTGGTTTTGCAAGAGCGAGTCTCGCATGAACTACACCCATCCGTTTTCTCTGAAGTTTAATAGGACATCTTGAAGGCAAACCAACCGATCGATGCCTAAAACCATGCTCAAATGAAAAATTTAGTAACTACTAATTTATATTTTTTTGCTTTAACATCCAAAACTACTTGAACATCATCCCTCCTCCCACATCCTTCCCTGTCACTTGTTGTAATAATCAAAACCTAACCATAGTCACCGCGGCAGAGGTTACCAACATTCTGTGAGAAGAAAACTAATTGCAGAGATTCGCAACCTGTGAGAGTGTGAAACAAAGCGAGTTAACGGCACTGCGCAGGCGCAACACTTGTCTAATTGATGATCTCATACAGTAAGTAGCACAGTTTTGCAATAATGCTTTATTTTCTATGTCTATTTATGAAGATTTTTTTAATGTAAATAATTCTCACGACTGAATTAAATTAAATAAAGTTTGGAAGCTGGACTGCTGTCTAGGCAGAATCAAACCTAAGATACAGTTTTCAAAAATCAAAACTATAATTATTATCACCAAAATCGACTTGTAGTCTTTCTGAGGAAATAGCAACTCCGATGTCCTAAAGAATGCCACTGATGCTGAAATCAGCGCCACCAAGTGGGCTCAAACAATAATAAAGAAGTAAAATCATAGCGGTACAACGAGAAAAGAAGAAGTGTATCATAAAAAAACCGGTCAAGTTTAGTCGGACTCGCGCACGAAGGGTCCCGTACCATTATCTATAAAAACGGCAAAAAAATCACGTTTGTTATACGGGAGCCCTCTTAAATATTAATTTTATTCTGTTTTTTAGTACTTGTTGTATAACAACAAGTACTAAAAAACAGAATACGACGAATACGGCAACAGAAATACATCATCTGTGAAAATTTCAACTGTCTTACTATCACGGTTAATAAGATACAGTCTGGTGACAGACGGACAGATAGACAGCGAAGCCTTACTAACAGGGTCCCGTTTTACCCTTTGGGTACGGAACCCTGAAAATGAAGTAATGCAGTGTCTCATCATAAGAGAGAAAAGTCTCTCGCGACTAACGAGACATAAAGAGCTGGGCGGCGCTAAATGAGCGTCGTAGAAATTCTCAAAGAACTGCCTGTTGTAAGAGTTTTTAATTATAGTGCTGTTTTAACGTGAAGAAGATAACCACCTCTTTCATTACATTTTTACATTCCCAGATGAATATTATCATACAAAAAATAATGATGAACTTCGTAAAAAAACATAATTCATGTTCAAAATCATAAACTTTTAGTATACTAGCTGCGCCCTGCAGTTTCACCCGCGTAAGTCTCGATTCCGTGGGATGAATGGGATAAAAATATCCTTTGTCCTATTCCAGGTCATGTTCTACCCTAAGTTCGTTCAGCTGTTTTAGCGTGAAAGTTTAACAAACAAAAAAACAAACAAACTCACTTTCGCATTTATAATATTGAATTAGGATAAACAGAGTATCATAACTACATTTACGTAGACATGATACTCTGTTTATTGCAGAATGCTGAATATGGATTTCAATTAAACTTTCGTACTTTAAACGGACTTTTTTTTATTTTTCCCTATTTTCTCTCTCTCCCTCACTCTCTTATTGTCACATAAGCAACCCTATCGGTATTTGTATTATTTCTATTTACTTTATCGAAATAACAAACTCTCCCGTTCCTTTACATTTTATGTTAAAGCATACGAAATACACCTACCAAAGTCTTGACTGACAAATAACTAGCGAAATCATGATTATTATTTTTAGTGGTGATTACAAACACGTTTAATATAATAAATAAAGCTTTCTTAACAATTGCATCATCGCTTTATAAAGCCGAAACACATCGTAAATGTTTTGAGCGCAACAAAGTAATAAATTATAAGGTGTGGTGTACACAAACATGCTTAGTTGCTTGGTTAACATTAGCTAAATCATAGTTTAACCAATGCCTTAAAATGATGTCACTCATGTTCATGTCTCACTCAGTATTATCAAACACTGAGGAAAGTTCTTAAGACATTTTTCGAACTAACGTTATCAGTGGAAAATCAATCTTATCACCAAACACATAAGAGTTATTAAGATGACTGCGTAAAAAGAAAGCACTATAATATTTTTACTAACAGCTGAATGACTTATAGCCATATTGGTCGAAGACCAAACCGGATCTCTTCTAACAGTACATTTAGTATCATTTCTAATACTATTATTTACAAAGACATATTGATAAAACGTTTTGTTTTGTTGACAGCCTTCACGTGTCGAGGTGATCTTCTTCAGACTAGCTGTGTTCTCACGACACTATTTAAATCGGTCATTATTTTTATTAAGTAGATAATAAAAGTCAGTAAGTATTTGTATTTGTGTGCTTAAAGTATTAAATAAATGTATGGATCTGCTGAACATAAATAAACGATAACGGAAATCGATCAACTTGAATTCCATTTTCAAATCGAATGACAATCGTATCATGTGTACACTCTTTTTGTAATAAGTGTTGATCGACTTTTGTTTCCGATTTTACGTGAACTATCAAAAGTTGACCTTTCGACTCGCCTCATGAGAACAAATGAAGATCGAAGACATGAAAACTCGTCACAACCACGTGTTTTTAATATTAATATATTATTTTAAATAATAAAACGTATTTAGCAACAGAATAATACAAACTTTGACATTGACGCAATCATTATTCGTCTCTAAAAAACTAATTTTACGCTTTGACATTTACTGATTGATGTTTGTTATTTGATTTGACAACGAAATCTTTTCGTAAACTTTATTTCTTAAATTAAGGTATTATTGGTTCAATTTCCGTGATTACTCACGTAGAAAATAAAATTGGTACTAATAAAGTTAAAAGTTTTATTTGAAAATATAATTAAGGAAAAAAACTTCTTGGTTCGCGCCACCCAATCTCTGAAGGCAGATGTTATTTAATACCCTGTATGCTTAAATCTTTTGCCGGTCGTACACAACCACCATTTTGTATTGCACAATAATTTACGCCAATTTGACACCAACTTCCTACACTAAAATTGGCAGTAGGTGTAAATTTATGTGCACTACAAACACGAAAAAAGTCACCTAATTCAGGAAGCTAAGGAACCGCTCTTACAGCCTATATTCAAGTATATTCAATACCTGATGAAAGTAGTTCTGAACGTTCCTGGTAACACTGGAGGTATACCCGGAGACAGATGTGATAAGTGACATCGCCATAAGACGATGTTTCGTAATATGTGCATTAATGCCCGTATGTTCACCTGTCAATGAGGCGACGGGTTAATCTTGTATGGTTTTGTACTTTGTATGGGATATACAGGTAACTGGAAGATTTTGAATTTCGAGTGGCAAAAAGATTTTATTGGTTGACTTAGTGGTTTCCTGATTCTAAGAACAGCTGAAGCTCTTAATATTGTTATATGATATGTCTCTTAATAGGTTTTTTGAAGTGAAAACTTCTTTAGGCGCGCTGAGCACTTTTTGGGTGAACAAAAGTCATGGAACTCGCGTCATCGTCACCGAACGCTTTCCATGAGCTATATGTATACTGTGTATATTATGTGTACTTTTTGGGTGAACAAAAAGCGTGAAACTCGCGTCATCGTCACCGCACACTTCCCATGTAGTTTTCACTTCTATCGGCAGTCCCCGCATGTTTTTTAAAGAATATACTGTCCCCTAAACATCACACCCTGCTTGTTCTATAAAGAAACTTACTGTCACTACTGAAAATGCTGAAATTGTAGCTAAGCTTTAGGCTGGCATCATTTAGATCGACATCGACACGCTTGGAAGAAAAATAGGTTGGGGAAGTGTTGTTGGGGATTCCACGTTACTGCAGTGCATCAGTAATGTTTGTCGGAGCACATACTGATGGTTTTAATACCATTATTGGCATTGACTTTGACTTTGAATTAATATTGTGTATTTAATTTGTTACTAACATTCATACTAATATTATAAATTCGAAAGTAAATCTGGCTGTCTGTATGTTACCTTTTCATGCCTAAACCACTGAACGGATTCGATAAAATTTGCCAAGAAGAGCCGCATCCTGGGGAAGGACATAGGGTACTTTTCATCGATATACCACGCGGGCGAAGCCGCGGGCAGAAGCTAGTAGCTTATAAGTATTACTAACATCATATGGATTAAGGACTTTTTTTTTAAGATGGATATTCTAACCCTCTTGAGGTTGAGGTTTTTGATTTGAAGATCCACTGAATAATGTCCATTATTAAAACATTCTTACTCTTCTCCAAGCCTCATTAACTATCGTATCTTACTACACCTCATTACGACCTCATTCTGCTAATAAACAATCGTCACTAGAAAGTCCTTGGACCATAAACGAGCATGCATTTACAGAAGCTCAAGTAATTATTTCACTCCAAATAAATACTTAATGAAGATGCTCTGGGTGATCTTGAATCGAGGCGAAACTTACGAAATTCTCCAAAAGATCAACAAATAAAAATGTTCAGTTAATATCAGGCGAGGCTTTAGATTTGCCTAGATTTTATATCATTTAATTTAAGAATCAACATAATTATTTAAATAATTGCAATAGCAGTGACACAACCGTATCGGCAATCTGACATAAATCAAATGATTAACTTGTGAGGTGTGACAAAATACGCAAAAACGTAACCTTGGATTAGTCGTTAGAGATGCAAATGTTGTAAGTTTCTTCGTATTGTTCACAGTTTGATCATGTTGTATAATTACCCACACACACATAACATAACACGCCTGTAATTCCCGAAGGGTAGAGGTGTACCTAAAGTGCACCCACATTTCGCCACCGCTCAACTGTCGATTGGCCTTCTAATGGCCGATAACAATTAAAATTCTATTGTGTCTCGTTAATTACAGTTGGAGGTCTAAAGCGCGAGCCTATTGCCATCAACCGGGCACAAATTCAGAGATGATTGACTATAAATAAAGACAGATTTAGTACATTAGAGGATTTGTGCACAAACTCGTAAAATATTTTGAAAAGGAAACGTCGTTCGGTCTGTCTATCTGCTGCCCGTGTTAAAAAGATAAATAAAATCTTATCGTATTACGGTTTGCCGAAGTTCAGTTAGGTAGTCATCGTCTTCATAATCATACTAATACTATACTAGAATCTACATAAAAGGGATACACATCCTTTTTATATCAGAATCTGAACCACTCAGAACATAAATAAAATAATTTAACTAGGCAAAATCTGACAAAACTTTTTTAGCAATATTTTACAACGTTTAAAATTTCCCTGGAAAATTCACGCTGATTATATCGCCGGCACTTCCAGTTTGCAACAAGGTGAAAACGCAACGACACCGGCGCAAGCGCATAGACGCACACACACGTACGCTCGCGTGTGTTGGTTAGCTCTTTCTTCATAGTTCAGTATTATTGACGCAAATCACATTTCTTTGGCTATATTTCATTAGATAGAGTTTATAATTATGTGATTTTTATCCGTAATAAGTACTTAGCCAAGTTATAATAACCAATATAATATTTATGTCATTATAGAGCAATTTTAACAACATTAAAGTAATGTAAATAAAGTATTCAAAAAGATACATAGATAAATGATCATCCTGAAATAATTACAATTGTGAGGCAACCGGCATGCTTGAGAGATATTTCTCAACGGCATGTGAAGCCAAGTCAGAGGCAATATAAAAACTGTCACTAACCACACGGAAAAAGAAAGAAAAGATCCTAAACGATATTTATTACATTAATGTAAAACTATCGTAACGATGGAATCAAAATGTTGTACCGCATTTGGAACATTACTGTTATTAAAAGTCAGTAACACCTGATTCATAGTTACCTATTTTGCAATTCAAAACCGTTATATAGGTAGGTACGGCTGGAGCAATAAATAATATCGGCATTTAAACACACAATTAATAACATGTTGCTGCTTAAAATTGGCACTAAAAGTAAATAAAGTGTTATGAACGGGTCAAGGGGCAAATATACCGCAAATCATACGATATTATTTTTAAGTACAAAATATTCTGTTGAATTATGTCTTTAAATTATTTTTTTTAGGGTTTCGTACCCAAAGGATAAAACGGGACCCTATTACTAAGGCTCAGCTGTCTGTCTGTCTGTCCGTCTGTCACCAGGCTGTACCTATCTCATGAACTGTGATAGCCATACAGTTGAAATTTTCACAGATGTATATCTGTTGCCGCTATAACAACAAATACTAAAAATAAGAATAAAATAAATATTTAAGGGCTCCCATACAACAAACGTGATTTTTTTGCGTACGGAACGGAACCCTTCGTGCGCGAGGCCGGTTTTTTTTATTATTATGATAAGTTTGTAACTACACAAATCAGAAAAAAATATTTTGAATTTATGAACTAAATAATTGCTAAAATATCTAAATAAGTGATGCTAATATGTGTGTGTGTGTATGTGTTATAAATCATTACTCGATGAAATATTTTGTAAAGGATTTAAAGTTTCTGATTTATTATCTTTCATATATGAAATATACTTAGGATATTTATAACTTTAACCGCAGCTGTCCTCAATAGCGAAATATTGCATATTATGCTTGATCGGTATTACGTTAGTACCTACTAAAGTCTTTGGAAACCGATTTCTGTGTGAAACTCTCATGTTATTTTGGGTCTTAATAAATAAACTTATTTATACAATTACTTGTATAAGGCTAACAACGAACAGAGGAAGAGCGCTGATGTTTCAATATCTGATCATAAGTTTAAGTGTTTTATAAATAGTGTCTCATCATATTATTTAAATGTATGTATCTACTAATTTATATTTTTGAACAAATAAATTATTCTTATTTTAATTATTTCCGTTAAAAGTCGCACTTATTGGGGTTTATTCATAAACGTTGCTTAAAGTAAAGGAATTATTAACAACTGTTTAACCATACATTTTTGACGTCCGAACGTCACTTAACTTTAAGCAACGTTTATAAATAAACCCCATGATGTTCTGTTAACCTCCGAGAGCTTATATTTCATTTCCCATTAATCACTTACCAATAAAATTAGGTACAGTTCGCAAAACACCAATTGTGTAATACAATTATGTACATATATTAGCAGAACGGCATTACCGCTTCCTTCCTACCAAGCGACACTTTCTTTCCTATAATAAACGGAACAGATACGTTACTCAGTACTAATTACTTGCACAAGTATTGCACAATGTGGGAAGTGCTCCTTATGAAGCATCTTGATTGATACTTTTACTGTATTACTATACTACTTCCATGAGAGAAATGGAGAATAAAGCGAAGAGGCGTTATGGAAAAGATGTCGTTAATTATATGCGTGAGCTGGGAAACTGTGCTTGTGACAGCACTGACAAGCCTATAGTGTTGTATGGTGCATGAAGAATACCTACTTTAATAATTAATCATTTCGTTATAAGAAAGAAAGAAAATACGTTTATTTGCGGTAAACATGACGCAATGAAAGAACACAAAAATAACAAGTTTGCGGAAAATAATAATCTTAAATGGCACAAAAAATTATAAATAGGTCCTTAGACAAAATAATATCTTCCGAAATAAGTTTAATTTTAACTAGAGAGAGAATAAAATAAAATCTTTACATTTTATTTTATTCTAACACTTTTCGACACTTCAGTACGAGGATTAGTCAAGTAGAGTGAACCTTACAAATAATTTAATTTTATGTTATGGAGACGCGGACGTTGGGAATGTAATAATATAACGTTTAATAACGTTTATTGTGTCCAAAAAAATTATACATAAACAATTTTGGGTTTGGAGTCTTCATTTAAGCAATGCCTGTATTAGAGGACTCCGCTCCTTCACAACAGTAAGTACTTACTTAAAACACAATAAAAAACAGTACAAAAAAAACAAAAAATACAGTAAAAAGACAAATTATAATGTATGTATGAAAAATCAATTTGAGGAACTTGGAACTTGGAGCGATCGGGCATCACCCAAAATAATCAGTCCCCACCCCTTTGGGAAGAAGACGTGACTTTGTAGTATATTATTTCTTAAAAAATAAAAGATGCATTAGACATTTAAATAACGCGATTTTAATTAAAAACCTTGCAACTAGTTGACAGTTTTAATTAGGTATGATTGAATGACCGGCAAATTCAATCAAGATTAAATTAATTAGATATGTCAATCTTGTTTAAAGTATTTCTATATTATAGGATGTTTTTTTCAAAATGTCAGTAACATGACATGACATTTTTGATTTGATGAATTCAAAAATAAACACATATTGACTTGAAATTCATTTTCAATTTTTATTATTAACATCACGCCTGTAATCCCCGAAGGGTTAAGCAGAGGTGTACCCTATAGAACACCCACATTTCGCCAGTTATATTTAAGTTCCTGTAATAGGGCGCTAGCCTATTGCCATCAACCGGGCACAAATCCAGACTGAACAAAGTTATATATGAAAACGCCAGTTGCAAAAGGCTGAATAAAAAAAACAGAATGTCACAAAATACATCGATACAAATAAAGCCTCGTGCAAACTGGCGCGACGCTACACCAGCACGCGTAGCATGACCATCGTACAGTAATTGTTATACTGTGACGTTTTCTTAGAAATTGTTTTGTTAGAATGACGTCGCGTCGCGCCCGTCTACACGAGGCTTAAGACCTCCAGCACGTCACGAACTTCCGTAAACAAACCACCGTTTATTTAGTTCGACAGTAAATAATTTATAACAACTATTAGTACCTTGTTGGTCTAGTGGTCGCAAGCGCTACTGCTGAGCAGGAGGTCCTAGATTCGATTCCCCGGTCGGGCAAGTGTTATTGAGGTTAAAATGTGGCATGACGTCACTGGCCGGTAGGTTTTATACTGACTTGTGACGTACCGAACCCCCACTCCCCAACTTTAATGCGTTTTATCTAAATCATTTTTTATTAATATGATAAACCAATTTTTTTTGTTATCTGTCTGACTGACTAGTTTTTCTTTTTTTTATCCAGTCAACATCCCTATTGTTAAAAGTGGCAACACAAATGCGAGATCAACTAAACCTACATTACTACGTCCAAAATACTTCACATATATAAAGTAATTAGATGACATCTTCGTTACGTAAGAATGCGCGATCTCGAGAAATGCGAAAGTGCCCATTTCACCTCAGCATAACGTTAAGAGTGGATGGCTGGCGCGATTTCTCACTGACTTTGCATATTAAACTCGAGCTTGATGCGTGAAATTTGATTTGGCTCGAATTTTGAACCGAGAACTATTTATCTTAACATTGATCGAAACCTTGAGGGGACCAAATCTGACCGTTAAAAAAATAAAATTTTATTGCGAAGCGGAAACTTGGGTCATTCGATAAAACGTGTTTATTTTAATAGTGTGTAAAGAAATATATCCAAATATTTATGATTAACACGTCAATCATGTCATTGTTGAGAGAATCTTGTAGAAAACAGTCGTAATTATATTTGATCTACGCGATTATCTTCCTGTTAATCAAGTATGGTAACAAGCAAGAAACGTGAATTGAACCAACAAACAAAAATAATAATCATCGATCATAATAGGCATAATAATAATAATCAGCACCATATTGTTGAAAGCAATAATATACTGTAATATTGGTGTAAATATCAACTCAACAAATTAGTGTAAGCCGGGATTTTTGATATCTGTAAAAAAAAAACGATACTTTTTGCCATTCAGAAAAATGACGTAAACGCCAATACATACAAAACCGTTACATCTCAACATACAACACTTGAACCTTGAATTAACGGAAGGGCTCAGATAGGCGCGACGCAAAGGTAGTTATGACGACATTCTAGTAGAACAATTTCCATAAATTTTTCACAGAAATTGTTCCACTAGAGTCGCTTCGCGCTGTCGCGTCGGTCGGGCTAGTCTGCGGTAGCCTTAAAACGTACTATCTTAAGTGAAGCACGCTGTCTCGCAACTAAACGAGTGAACAAACATCGCATGATCAGATTACTGTTCGCGACAGTACGACTCATTAGCACTTACGGGTCATCTGTTTGTCAAGTACTGTTGAGTTCACTAGTGATACAGTGAATGAATGATGTTTAAACGGTTGTGAGATTATCTGCCACTTGCACTTTTAAGCGCTTTACGTAAAATTATATTATTAGATTTTCAATTTAGAAGTTCACTTATCATCTACAACATAACATAACATCGCGCCTGTAATCCCCGAAGGGATTTGGTCCCGGCTGTCATTCGTAGATCTTTGACGGTCGTTACGGGTCGTCAGAAGCCCGAAAGTCTAACAACCAGTTCAAGGGGTATCGTATTACCCGTTTACTGGGTTGTGGAGGTCTGATAGGCGGTCGCTCCATGTAAAATACTGGTATTCAGCTGCATCCGGTTAGACTGGAAGCCGACCCCAACATAGTTGGGAAAAGGCTAGGCAGATTTGAAAGTATCATCAGGAAATCTTATCCTTTCTTTTAAAAATATTCTGTACGAACCGGCTTTATATGATCTCTTTTCTTGATAAGGAAATAAATATCATATTAAACTGTCAGTGTTCCTTCCGTTGCTTTCGTAAGTGCTATTTATTGATCAATTAAGTTATTTTATTTTATTACTGGGGAAACGGAAAGAAAATACAATAATATGACAGACGGCAATGTAATATTTTAGAGGAGCTCGTGGCTATGTAATAACAGCAGCTCGGGTCGATCCATCAGGTTAAGCTACGCTTGCCGGGGTTGGTCCGTGGATGGGTGACCATTTTCACATATCGAGACTCCTCCGTGGCTCGGAAAGCACGTTAAGCCGTTGGTCCCGGCTGTCATTTGTGGATCTTTGACAGTCGTTACGAGTCGTCAGAAGCACGAAAGTCTGACAACCAGTCTAACCAAGGGGTATCGTATTACCCAGTTACTGGGTTGTGGAGGTCAGATAGGCAGTCGCTCCATGTAAAATACTGGTATTCAGCTGCATCCGGTTAGACTGGAAGCCGACCCCAACATAGTTGGGAAAAGGCTAGGCAGATGATGACGTCAATGTAATATTTTATCGTTTCTCGCTGTAGAATCTTTATTTAATATAGCATGATTAGTGAATTTAAGATATAACTACTTTTTTTTTGTAGAAGTGGACATTCACATCAAGTCCTCGAGCATTCACTACACTAGGTGTTCACTTTTGCATAATTATTATTTAATTTTTTTTATATATTATTTTTTACTTGGATTTCTTTTTGTTATGATCAATAAAATATTTGGCTGTCATGTACGGTCCGGTTCAAAACAGCATTAGCACGTTAAGACTCGTTGTCGATTGAACACACGATACAGTCTGTACATCTGTACGTGTAAGTACACACACTGCCGTATCGTCACGTATTCCCGCGTGTCGTACTCATGCTAAACGAACGAAACAAAAATATACTTCCCACACTTTTGCTAGATCGGCCACACACACGCATCATGCGCGTGACCTTGGCCAGTTTATCCCATTGCTTAATTCGAGTAAATCTAATATGTTCTGATAGCAGTGAGCGTCTTGCAATGGACTGTGAAGCAGATGGCTTAGGTTCTAATCTCGAATAGTGCAGCGCAAATTTTTGCAAATATTTTTATTTTTATTTGCAATTATAATAATATTCAGAATTGCTGCCTTTTTTATTAATGTTGTTATTGCAATAAAGGGTTTAGAATAAAAAAAAATGCGTGTTGATTGATAAGAAATATAAAAAATATTTATTCGTTCCAAGTAGGTATTTATTTTACATAAAGTTAACAAACCGTTACTAATAAGTATTGTTGTAAGATGATAGATGTAAAAAAACTTAGAAGCAATTTTGTCAACGATTTCAAATTTTTATCAATGCAATTTGTATAAAAAGGTTTTAAATTATTTACTTATTTATTTATTTACCATAAACATTAAGCTTCGATCATAATCGATGAATTTAAGCAGTAAATAAGAATATTAGAATATATTCAAAATGTAAAACAACTACTTACTTACTAAATAAGTGATTTTAAGGTTAAGTATGGGCAGTTTGTTTACATTATGTATTTTAAATTTTATTTGCTTTTAGTGAATAGGTATTGAGGTTATAGCTTAAGTATTCATTTTCTTTACGAAAAGAAGATTGAAACTAAACCTCAAATTTTAATCCCTAAATAATAATATTACCTACTTATTAAAATAATGTAAACATGTTTTATTTCGGTTAATTTTTGTAATAACTCCCATTATTCTCGATACAGTCAAGCAGACATTTAAATTGACCAATTGAAGTCTGGTGGTCTGGTGAAGTCTGGTTGGTCTTCGATGATGTAAGCCAGTTCAGTGTTGAGTGCACGATGAACGGTTAATAATGACGTGTTGAATAATTCAGCAAAATGTCTCGTTGGTATGAAACCATTTGTTTCATATTCAATCACCATGTGACGTCACTGCGCCTCGTGAATTAGCACCGGCTTTATCTTCCTCATATATCTTGACCCACAGACTCACAGCATTTCTCTAAAACAAGTAATGAAATACCTACTGTTAGACATGCCTAAAAAACATACTAAAATAACATTATATTAATTATTTACACATAATAATTATTTATCATTCACTAATCGAAATAAATAATCTTTCAAATTACCATGTGACGTCACTGGTCCTTGTGAATTAGCCGGCCTTCCTCGTAAATATTGAGTTTGACCCACAGACTCACAGTATTTCTCTAGAATAAAATGTAATGCTACTGTTAGACATCTCTAAGCAAAATACTAAAACTGTTTACTTTACTATTCATAATTAAAAGAAAAAAAAACATAAATAAATAAAATTATATTTATTAAACATAATAATTATTTATCATTCACGAATTAGGTAAATAATCTTCAAAATTATTTATATTTTTCTTTTCTTTGACCTCATATTGAATTTATAATTTTATTTAATTATATATCTTCTGAGTAAAAGGATTAACAATGTCTTTGTTTTAGATTTATGTTCAGTATAATATGAAATATTTAAAATGATAACACTTACACTCGGTCCGGTTTCATTAGATATTTGTTAATGCATCCAGTTTTACGCAGCGCAATAATATTTGCCCTCTCTTCAATATTTATATTTGACTGCATTGTGAAAAGAATAACTACAACACCGCTAATAGATATATATAACAGTCGTCACCCACAATAATCACGAACCAACAACAACGTTCTAAGCATAGGTGGATACTCGTAACGAACTGCATCTGTCTACCTCACAGAAATCGAAATATTTTACTTTGTTTTCTGAGTACCTACAAAACTTTAATTATTTATGTGAACCAAGTCGAACGAGACAAAACACTAATGATATCGAAATACATCTAGTAATTAAAAAAAAAAAACAAATACTTACTATTTAATTATGGAAATACTGCTAGGTATTATAAAAAGCTAACAAAACAATAAATCGTAATTATAAAAATAAAAAAGTTAACCACAGCGCAGGTGAGATTCGATCCTGGGTCGCCATAGTAGTACCTCTCAAGGCTCATTATTTAACCATTGAGCTAGTACGCCAATACTATGTTGATAGAAATAATAAACTTCTATCAGTTGCAGACAAAATGAGTGTGTGTGCGTGTATATACATATAGTATTGAAACAACTTATAGAAGAAGGTCGTAAGTCAAGTCGACACGACATTCAATTGCTTTCCGAGATTAACAATCCACTTTTGAACTGTATAGTACCTATCTAAACTTTTAAAATTATACTTTTATCAAGAATAGCTACTCAAAATGCTTTCGTCATATACAATTTTTATGTTTCTATATTAATTAATGTAATTGGTGTTGTACCGTTTTAATTAACTATAAATAAATAAATAAATAATAATAATTTTCTAATTGAAGATGGTTGTTGCATGTCTATAAATAAATTCTAACGGATATTAGGTAGGTACTTCTTCTATATATTTTATGCAAAAAAAATCATATCTGACAACTTTACATATTCTACGTCTTAACCTTTGACATAGACATCAAACAGAGCACAATATCTACATGATATTAATTTAATAAATTCAATTTGACTTCATTTTAACAAGTTTTGGCTTAAAATAATTTGCAAACATGATAGACACTGGGGATAATTTCAATACCAAATGCATTTAAATGGTTCGATTGTAATTCGATCCTCAACAGAAGCAAAAATAAAACGACATTTTAAAAACAATTCACGCTCCATTACTTAAAGACAACACTGTTCCAAAATCGATTTGTTCTTACATAATCGATTACGTAAAATATAATCGCAGTGATTAGCCGAAATAATTACCAACGGTGACATTGCATCACCCGGTCAACGCGCCAGTGGAAAACACCTGTCGAATGCTCTTGCGCACCAAAAGAAAGTCACCCACACCACGCACCATTCATGACCGTGAAAGTGCACGGAACGTTGGAACAATAAAAAAATAACAATTCCGTGACTTTACGTCGGACAACGTAAGTTATGTAACCGATAATGATCGCTGTCTACTTAAGTATAACACGTAACTCGGCGAGGCAATTAATGAAATGAAGCTAGAGTTACTGTCTGTTAGTCATGTTTGGACAGTTAAACTATAGTTTATGTATTCAAAGCTTACTATTGCGAATTGCGAATATAGTTTAAAAATCCCCAAATAAACAGGATGAAAACAACTGACTTAAAAGGAATTGGTTTATATGCCTTAATCATGCATCAAGCTAAGTAATACAAATACAAAAATATGAACCTATAATTTTCTAAAAATAAACCGTCTGGGATCGAAACTCTCGGATCATGGGGCCTGAGTGCGCATCACTTTTTCGCTGACTGGACCAGAGGGCTGGCTTGTTCTTTGGCCAAAGAATTAGGATTGCCATTAAACGTGGCAATGCTGCCAGTTTTCTAGGCACGTTGCCGGATGACAGCGATGCGGACGAGTACTTCGATGACAAAGTGTCCTTTTGTTTTGTAATTATATTTAAGTTAGTAAATTAATTTAATTTAGTATTCGATTGTATATAAGAATTAACACCTATGATTATAATAAAAATAATTAAAGAAATAATAATTATGACAAGATATCTTATGGTAGAGCAAACAATTCAGACCACATTGCAGTTAATAAAAACTCCTTTTAAACCATACCTAACCCAGGCCACATTATAATTATATATTTTACTAGCTGCGCCCCGCGGTTTCACCCGCATAAGTCTCGATCCCGTGGGAATATCGGGATGAAAAGTATCCTATGTCTTATTCCAGATTATGGTCTATCAATGTGCCAAATTTCATGTAAATCCATTCAGCCGTTTTAGCGTGAAAGCGTAACAAACAAACAAACTCACTTTTGCATTTATAATATTAGTTAAGATTTTACATAACTGGGTATTCTTACGTGTGGTAAGAATACCACTACCACACAATACCCGCAATGATTAATGACAAATGTACAAGGTTGTCGTTAAATATGTGTCAATAAAGCCTACACGCGTGTAGTTGACCATTCGTCAGATGGTCGTAACCGATAGATGATTGTGTCATGATATCATCAGTCTTGTTCACACCTAGATTGTTTTAATAATATTATAATGTTTTTTTGAAATATCTGTCATCGGGGGGCCTAAAACGGCAATTCAATTCCCAGCTGTCATTAGAATTTCCTCTCATTTGACACAAAAGCAATTCATACTTTGTGGACCATTTAACGAATCACCAAAGAAAGTTGTCAAACGGATGAATTATTTCGTAATAATAATATGCATTGCACGCAGATCATACTATTCAATTTTCAATTCATTTATTTCCAGGTAAATAACACCCATTGCCAGACATAAAATAATAGAAATCACAATAGAATAAAAACAAATAAAATCAAACATTAAATTAAATCCGATTAAATAAAATCAAATCAAAATAAATCAATAAAAACAAAACAAATCAAATTAAAATAAAATAAATACATAATCAAAACGTTAAAATAAATTATAAAATAATTAATTGAACACATAATTAATAAATTAATAAAATTAAACATTTTAAAATAAATATAGGTATATATACTTACTCCTAATAATACTCCCGCCTCTGAGTCATTTGTTTGTTTGTCATTACATTAACCATATAACAATGGTTAATGTACTGACAATCAAACCTGTTCGCAAATACGCTCAGGATGGTGTTGGAGGCGCCCCGGAGCCTGCGCCCTAGAGATGTGCACCGCTTTCGCATCGTCGTGTAGAAACAGTCGACACGGGCGTCGCGTCGGCGAACATCCCCGACGCGCCCAGTGCCGGGGCAGCCCCAACAACACCCACACTATGAATTGTCACTTTGTGACATTTTACGATGATTCATAATATTTTCCTATTATGATTCTGGCAAAGTGGCCCCTGTTATGTATACTAGAGATGGCATGATACGTTCTCTGAAATATTGATTATGTGATAAAGATCTACGCTACGGTGACCTAGTAGGTCATCGAAATATCTTAGCACTGTCACTGAACCATAGAGCCTTGGGGGTTATATAGGGCCAATAAATAGATCACTACATAATAAAATAAAAAAGCTGTGTCTATCCGCTGTGTCTGTCTGTCTGAGAGCGATAAACTCAATAACCACTGAACGGATTTTCATACGGTTTTCATCAATGGACGAAGTAATTCATGAGGAAGATTTTGGTATATCATTAATTAAGGTTTTGTGTACTATGTTTTATCAAACGTTAATAGTAGTCGGCGGGTCGCTAGTATTATATAATAATTCTCTCAATTAATTTATGCATAATTTTCAGTTATTAAAATTATGTACACAGTCATGAAGGATAGTGGAGATTTTATGTATAGATTCAAATATTTGAAACTAAAAACTAATTTGGCAACGTCTTTGCAAATTAAATTCTGTTCCTAGATAAAAAAATTAAATTCCGTTCCTAGATAAAAAAAATACCCACTTCATTTAATGACGATAGATTACAGACTTTTAGGACACCATGTGCAATAAAAGTGACTTCACCAAACAATAAATGCAATTATCAATTCGTGACATCTGCCCATCACACGATTCTTATGTTCTTATGCAAATGTTATCATCAACATATTAGGCAAACTTTGACATATTATATAACTAAATATAAACACTAGTATTATTGCAGTGTCTTGAAGAATTTTTGCTATAATACCGTTGCAATGAAGCTGTCTCTAAGCTTGAAGGTAGCGAGACACGTGGGCGTATATTGACGAATTTTCTAGTTTACTTAAATTTCTAATGTGAAATCGACATAACATTGATGCCTACGACATTACAATGCGTATGTGCATGTTACTTTTGAACATTCAAAGATTATTTATCTATAGGTAGTCGTCTCAAACCGATTGAAAATAGAGCAATTACTGAAAAAAAAATCATCATCATCTGCCTAGCCTTTTCCCAACTATGTTGGGGTCGGCTTCCAGTCTAACCGGATGCAGCTGAATACCAGTATTTTACATGGAGCGACTGCCTATCTGACCTCCACAACCCAGTAACTGTGTAATACGATACTGAGAAAAAAATATTTAATGTAAATTATACGGATGCTCAAATTAGGTTACCTTACCGAACCAATATTATATTTTAACAGGTATAAAATTTTAAATCAATAATTAGGTTATTTTTATAACTGAGATATTGGTTCAAGGTTTAATAAACAGTAGCCAACTCTATTAAAAAACTGTTAAGGTTTCAATGGTAAATAAACGTATCCGCTTTCCATAAAATAAAATAAGTTACAGCAATTAAGTTAAGATGTCGAAACATCAAGTTTACAACACTGTGAAGCAATAAAATAAAGGCTGCTAACCCTACAAGTAGTTACATCAATATACTTAAACACACAATAATTGATTTACACATAACATGACGTCATGTAAGGGCCCGCTTGATACGGTAAATCAGAATGATAGCGATCGCATGAACATGACGACAATTAAAAAGTTTAATTGACACAAAATAATACAGGGTTAAATACAATAAGGTAGCGTAACTCCGCAGGCGTGATGGGAATCAATGTGTAAACACGACAAAATAAAAACAAAAAAGATTTGATGTTTTTTTTTGGGGTCAGCGAGCGCTGGTACTTGAAGTATGAGTTAAGAATTTTATTATTATTTTTATTTGTTTTATCGTATTTAGATATCGATACCCAACACGCCTATGAAGTTTACACATAAATACTTTAAATTACATTTGCTAAATAATGGTTTATTACGTTTTTAAACTGATATTTAAAGTGACAACTCTCACTGCGGTTGATGACGCCAAAAAAAAATCTCATCAACTTAACTTCTTTTTCATTACACGCGGGTGAAACCGCGGGGCGCAGCTACTTATACTATAAACAGCTGTTGCAGCTTGTAGATGAACGAAAGTGCATCTAATATTGACCGTATCGTATCTACAGACATCATAAATTGTCGTAACATCGCTTACGACACTATTCGTCTAGACTAACATGATGTGCTACTGTTATTTTGCTATTTTATTATTTTGAAATATTTAACACATCCATTTGCGGTAGTCAGGTAGTCATGACTAAGTTGTTGACCTTTAATTACCTGTCCAATTAATTAAACGAAGCATAAATTATTTTCCAAATGTGTGCTCAAAGGAACTCCTACATATAACCATATTAACAATACATTTGATAATTTTTAAATGTTATCTTAATATAATAGTTTACTGTAGCCTATACGGAAAATGTGAATTATATGACCCAGTCTTGTTTAAATTAAATAACTATAAAATAATATGCCATGGTCAGCCTTGACCCCTTCGACATTTTTGTCACAAAGTTTATGGTAAATATGATAATTATTCATCAGCGGTCATGTGTCTTTGCTGGCGATATTTTTATTAGTGTTGGTTATATAACTAATATATGTTATATTTTGAAAGAATTACTCATAAACATGCGTTTGGTAAATTATAGATATAATTTTTTTTTGAGGATATAGTTCTTGTCTGGCACTCCTTTAGCCGAAGCCAAAGACCTCGAGAAAATACTAGCCTACACATTAGCCTATATGTACTTTAAAGATAATAAGCATAAAGTGTAAGTGCTTTTGGAACATTCTGTAATAGCAAAAACCAAAATCATGAACGAGCATATTCTATAGCAAAGACAAACTCTGTAAAGGACAATAACCTCTCATTCATAATCCATTAATAATACCGATCGATATTCGAGAAGCACAAAACATCAATATCACTTAGACACCTATCTTTTATATCTCTCGCGAAAGGCGAGCTGCTGTTGCCGACAATAGCAACACAGCTACGACAAACTGGTTGGTAAGACATTGACTAACGACTCGTAGGTCGTAAGGTTATACCGCTCTTTGAGATATTGTGGTCGAACCCTGTTTGAACTTAAAACAAGAATGTTGTTAACGCCTGCGTGAATTTATAGTAAAAATGTTGTTAACCCCTGTAGATCAAAGTTCTAGCTGGATGTAGTGAGGGATTTTTTTGTAAATATTTTTCTTTACATACCTAGTCGATAAGTCGTGTCTACGTTTTCATCATAAAATGTACAGGAACCGAATTTTAAGTTTTTTCGATTAATATAAAATTATTATTATACACAGACGAAGCCGTGTGGCACAACTAGCTTAAATTAACTCGCTTGGTTAAAAGTGATAAGTAGCCAAAGCAAGAGCTTACACCAAGATTTGTGTCAGTGTCATGTCAACTGTCAAACTGACAGATTCGATTAGACATAACAAAGGAAGCGAATTTAAAATATGATGGCCTTTCTTGTCATTATAAACTTTTCTATCTATCATAAATCGTTATTTGGACTTACTCAATAGATTAAAAAAATACACTTTGTGGTAAAAAAGAAAATGAATTACGTATTTTATTTATTTACTTTATTTTTTATGTTTTATTTATTTATACAGTAATGTAATATGCACATCACTTAAAGAATTTAACCTTCCGGAATAAATTCTCTAAATTATGGTGAAATCCGCACTGTTGCGTAGTTTAGAAGAAAGACGCGGTCACACAGACTGATATGACAAGCGACTTTCATTTGTAATAGGTATATACAGCATTTAACAAAAAACCCTGTCCGATTTGGAAGGGGCACATATTACATAGGTACTGCAATAACATTCCAGAAAAAAAAAACAAAATATTATTGAAAATGATAAAGTTATTGCAATTTGAAATTCACAGTTTTAGCACTAAAATTACCCCAATTGTTGTATATGAAAAGTAAACAATGGCATTTTAATGTCTTGGCCACACTTTCATGTGCTAATAAAACAAGTTATATTGCGATGGAACCACGTTATATTCATACTAATTGTTGTACTTAAGTTTACTCAAGTTTTATGTTTTCTACAACGTTTAACACGATTTATTTGCTAACTACAAACTCATTAACGAGCATTCTTATGCAGACCAAATCACTGATTTCTGGTGCTAAAAATGTAGACCTAGAAGTCAGTTTGCATTTCTTAAATTTCGACATAGTCCTAGGCCACAGATTCTAAACTATTTCGTAATTTTGCCTAGATTGATTTTTCAATCAACGATTTTTTTTTCCGGGATTATTCTACCTACCAAAATTTTCACGTAAGAAAATAACATGATATATTATAAAATACAATAGACGCATATTTACACCGAGCGCTGGACGCAAAGTTCTCTCTTTGCATCCAGCGCTCGGTGTGACAACACGTCGCGTTCTGGTTTGCAATTGATCAATCGTCATCCTGAAGATGCATCGTTGAGAGGTGAAACACCGCTTCTTACAGGGTTTTTATGACTCTTGAAGAATAGTCAAGCGGAATAGGTTACTAAATATATCTGCGTCTATTGTATTTTATAATGGATTTCCGCAAAGTCACGCCTGAATCAATTAACTATGATATATTATAGTTACAGCACTCATCATCTTCCTAGCCTTTTCCCAACTATGTTGGGGTCGGCTTCTAGTCTAACCGGATGCAGCTGAATACCAGTATTTTACATGGAGCGACTGCCTATCTGACCTCCACAACCCAGTAACTGGGTAATACGATACCCCGTGGTTAGACTAGTTGTCAGACTTTCGTGCTTCTGACGACTCGTAACGACTGTCAAAGATCCACAAATGACACTATTAAATCGAAATGATCCAAAAAGCTACAGCCTATAGATACATTTAGACAATTTGACAGTTGGAAGGATGATTAATTTTGTTATTGTGATTCAGTTCACGAACGAAGAACATTGTTTTACTATCCTCGACCTTGCCACCAACCCCAGGGGATATACTCCACTTTAAGAAACACTGACCCAGATTCTTTTGTTCCTACATCTGTGCCTAGGACGAGACAAACAGACAGACAGACATGCCTCGAATGTCTAATGCTAGCGTTTGTGAAACTGCAGTAGCCTTGGCCGACATTATTGAACATAGTAAGATTTATGGCTATAAAATTGAGAATTTGTTGGGCAAGTGTGTTTTAGATCTTATGTTATATTATTTAAGAATTATTATGTTGTAAAATGCCGACTTGTGTGTTATAACAATGCCGCGCCTATTCTTCTTTTTAAAGTAATTCTACTATAAGTACTTATGCAACTAATATATTAATACTTTAGAAGTATTTGGCTTTTGTTGTAAAAACCATCGGTGTTTGAGACAAAATTTGCACTGATTTAATGAAGATTGACATGTCAAAGTAGGCAGAACGGCACTAGCTACGATGCTGACTTACTCCTATCTACATAATTATCTAGCAACGAAAAATACTACAGGCATCATTTCTTTCTATTAAAGTACTTCCGAAGTTTCATAATCCCTTATCTTTATCAATTAGGTGTAATTTCCTTTACGATACTGATCAGCACATAATCCATTTCCAATTACTTTAAATTCGTAACACAACATAACATACACACGCACATTACGCACGTATTACATATAGCCATATAACATCAATATGACCATATGACTTGTCAAGAAAGTGACAGTACCACTCGCCACAGTCGCCACTAGAAGTACCAAGCACCGCGGGAAAGTGACCATGAGCCACAGTTCACTACAGAACCCAGTACGACAACTGGAAAAACTGTTTGCATAACAAAAGCACCGAGAATAATTGATGTATGCGTATTAAGTAACTATTCCTTTTGTTCGTCGTCTGGTGAAAAATGGCCATATTTTTACACTGTGGTTTGTGTTGTAGAGAAGCGTAACGCATGGAACACAATTAAAATAAAGGCCGGAAAATTTTGGGTGGAGAAAGAATGCGTAGAATTAGTTCATGGCTGTCGTGGTATAACTGTACTTATAGTATATCCGGCTATATAAATGAAAATGAACTGTTTTGGTTTCGGGAAAATTTGAATTATAACACAACCTATATTATAATTTAAACATTATCTGATCGTAAGTACTTGATGGGGCTCTAAGTAAAATAGGTAGTTGCATGACACTCCTGGCAATTCATGCTGATTTGCTGCATTATTAAACATAAATACGAATAAACATAATACATGTAATTTTCGTGTAATATTATTACCAATATTCGCTCTTTAAAGAGACGACTAGACGCCGCACGCGCATCGCATATCACAAGGATAAAATCAACTATTTAAATCATTAATAAATTAAATTATATTAAATCAAGACAAGATCTTCCAGACGTGTGACTTTATAAGCATGATTTAAATACACATTATCTATTAATGTATAAAAATAAATTTAAAACCGGATTCACACGAGACTAGAGAAAAACTTTAGGTACCTACTATCTTAATTTATTTTATGTGTTTAACACCTTATAGCAAAAAAGTGATAATAAAATAACAATACATTTTTGCCACATTGACCCACAGACATTTGAATATCATTTACGGGATCTTATGAGTCACTTATGTCATTTACCTTTATAAGAATTTATTGGCATTATTTAGGCATTTCCACATTGCTATCTCAATGCCCATAAATTTTCTTAATTTTATATTTATTACGACATAATTTTATTACTGGTGCTTTATATTTTTTTTACGCCTCTTCAGTCTAGACTTTACCAAAAGGTGCTGAATAATGAATATAATATTTATGTAATTTTATGACTGCCATTAATTATGCCAATAGTGGTTATAGGATTTTTTTGCAAATTTTTAAGGAGATACGGGAAACGTTTTTTTTTTAATTTACAAAGGTTATTATTTTGGGGCTCAATAACAATTACGTACCTAAGCACATGCTTTTAAGTATTTTCGGTAAAACTTCTCTCTCTGTCTGCCATAAAATACCAAACTAATAGACAGCCACAAAAATATTCTCAAAAATGCCGTTTCAACTGCTGAACCTAACATCAAAGCCGCAACAAAACGCAGACATAAGGAAAGAAGAAATAACAAGACGTCATCGACCCGGTAATCATTTCTAACTGACTTTTTCAACAAATCATCGTTACATAATGTTTGCAACAATCAATAAGCGACTAATATGTTTACCAACCAATCACAAAAAGGAAAACGAATGATAAATTTTCACCGACAGTTGTGCGCGGTAAATGTTTGCGGCAGCGTACGCGCATACATCGTTGAAAAAACAAAGCGGAGATTACGCAAAAAATACGCTAGCAATTATAGACATACTTATGAATTAAAATGCGTAGATAGCTTACTGTTTATATGCAGTAGGCCTGTAATTGTAACACTGCAGGTCAAAGCCTTTTATAATGCAGAAATAGAACATTGACACTGCGTGCGATTTCAGACCTTATTTCCTCAGAATATGTCTCAAAAGGAACTATAATTATATACCAACCTTTAAATAATTATACCATAAAAAAATAACATTGCTACATGAATTATAGTAGTAAGTAGAGGTAAATGCATTGCCTAAGCTAAGTCATGCTATAGAAGTATAAACTTTTTCTCCCGCCATTTTTCCCATGCGCGCGCAATGAAAACTCTGTTGACAGCGCCTCAGGCGTCGCAAACGCAACTGGTTATAGAGAACGAAAGTGATTAAAAAATACAAATGAATATTCAACTTATAAAAACTTAAAATTCGAAAGTTAGACTTTTTGTTAGAATTTTTAACAGGCTTCTGTTTTATTATATTCTAGACTATTACGAAATGGTAACTTTTTAAATATTTATTTATTGGCTAGGCTGGCATTGAAAGTGATATGATAATGACCGAATTATAGTAATTAATTCATGGTATTATTTATACAATTTCGAAACAAAAAATTTTAAAATGTAGATGATAAATATTCAGAGCACTTTATTTAAAAATAAAAATTAGAAAATTATTTTACGTGAGTTTCGTACGCAAAAGTAATTATAATCAGACACAAACACTACATTGCCGTGCGCAAACATTCGAAACTTCCTACACCATTCAATTTCATGACTGCACATTTTTACACTGCTACCAATTAAATTAACACACGAAAAAAATCTCAACTTTCAGCGGAAAAAGCAATTTAAAAAATCTCACCTGTTATTATCGCTAGAGTAAGAAGCGCTACAGCGCTGAAAGACCTCATATTTGCAGTATAAGCACAGATCACGGTCTTTGTACAAAATCGATATCGTACACAACACTGGCACTATCACCACCGACGCATATTACACAGGGGACGCGCGTAAGCTCAGCGCGTGTGCGCAGAGTGATCGTTGGCGCAGCGAGGTGCGCCTGCGCCGGTGGGCCGCGGTAGGCCGTGGTGGGGGGTTGCGATACAATTGTTACACTTGAAGGCTGAGGGTCGGTCGGTGGTGACAGCGTCTAGATTAACTTTAGAGCAATAAGAGTAAGGTATCAGTGTAAGGCACTTGTTTTAGAGTCGGGTTTCCTTTGGCTAAAACTTATGTGAGGTTTTCCGGCTGTGAAGGTTTAGTTGCATTTCACGTTGATGTTACGTGATTCAGACTTAGATATCTATATCAAAGCAACAGACGATGATTGTTAATTCATTACTATGTTGAATAGATGCACTCTTTATGAATTAATCTCGAAGTCGTTCCAGTGTAATTATCTATACGAAAAAAACATAACCCGCTATTTGTGTCGATCAGATTAAAGTTCACACATACTTTGATAGTAATCTATTTATAAGAATCGCTTCCGCAACCGTCTAAGGCCCTAAATACCGCTGACAATGAGACCTCGCCTAAGGGTTACGGAAGCGAGCGAAATGTCAGGGATTTGGCACTAAGGCGGATATCGAGTAGGGCGGGATAATGAAACATTCCGACTGACCGACCAGTAGGTGGTTAACAACTAGCAACGTAACATTATTGGAAATTGAACGTTTCGGAACATAAATTCTGTAATACAATGGGTTGAGCTGAAACGATTTTTGAACGATAAAATCGCAGCATTACATATTTGAAAGCTTACAGTCTAATTGATATACCTATTATAGGTAAATAATGTACAATTGTCAATTAGCGCTAACAATTGCCATTAACAAGCTTCCAGAAATTAAAGTTAACAAAACACAACCATAAAAAAGTTTCTTCATCAAACAAAATAAAACAAATTCTTATGAGCGATACCGACATGTTTTTTACTTTGGTTTTTTAGACCAAAATTTTATTTTTTAATGGATTTTATATGAACAGAAATACTAAGATGATCCAATTAGATAAACTAATGTCACAAATAAAAGCATTAGCGCTGAATAAACAGTATAATGTACTTATTAGTATCTGTTTTTTTCCAAAACCTTGAATTGACAGCTTACTCGAACTCACATACCATAACTAGATTATCAATGCTACAATAATGCATTTAAAACAGATAACTTAATTATAACAAGTATACAAATATTTAATAACCATTAATTAATTAATAAAAGCGATATAATTACAATCCTTGTAACGATTTAAAAGCAATTATTTACGCTAATTTAAAGGTAATGTGCGTTATTTCCTTCAAAAAGCAATTTACTAGTTTCATCTCGGACATGGTAAACTCGTAAAATAACTAGGAAAACAAGATTTAAATACCAAGGGAATAAAATCATATGAAATTGTTCCGGTTCCTATGTACTTTGTTTACTTATTATAATATATTTTTAATTTTACGACATTTATTACCCGTAAATGGACCAAAATATTTTTAAAGATAACATAATAACGATAAAGCAAATCTTTTTATTGGTGTTATTAAAATAAATAAGGCTCTACTGAAGAGGAAACCACAATAATTTGAACGAATAATATTTACGTAGGTTTTAAAAGTTTATGTGAATGCGTTGATGTCTTTTGTATGGAAGTTCGAACAAACTTTTTGCAAGACAATTTATTTTACATTTTTGCCATTTATTGTACCGATAATTAATTAGCTTTGTCCCCAGCTTCACTAGTGTCGACTACGCATAACATCATGCTTGTATTTCCCGAAGGGGTAGGTAGGAATGTAAAAAAAACAATAATACATAATAATAATATATGGGTAATAGGGGTAATAACTATACATACATCATGGTTTGAAATAGAATAATACTCTATGGGTTTGAACCAGAAAATCCTAACTAATATTATAAATGCGAAAGTTATTTGGTTTTGTTTGTTTGTTACGCTAAAACGGCTGAACGGATTTGGAAGAAATATTGCACATGGGTAGACCTGGAGAAGGACATTGGGTCCTTCTCCAGGATCCACTTATGCGAGTGAAACCGCGGGGCGCATTTAGTCTATCTATAAATTAAAATAAAAGTCATGAAAATTAGATCAGTAGTTCCTCAGTTCTTGACGCACTAACAGACACACAGGCGTTTTAATATGTAAGAATGATATCATCTACTGTATAATTAGTATACAAAGATGTCCTAAGAGTTCAAGGTCGCGTGGCATACCTTTATTTTAATTTAATTCAGCTGTATGTTAATGAGTTGATATAACTTTTACTTCGCGTTTGATTAAACTTGATAAGAAATGGTTGGCCAAAAAGGACCTAAAAATGTCTTATAATTTTGTTGTCTCTCTTTCGTGTGGTTAATGACTAATGACATATGACTTGACATTTTCCTCACAAAGTCACGATGTTTTCCTTCACCGTTTTTGAGACAAATGATAATTATACAATACGCACATGAATCCGAAAAGTCGGAAGTACGTGCCTTTTTTTCTGTGGGTTGGGAAATCATCAAATGACTTCTCCCGCTCTGGGCGGAGCGGGAGATGTCAGACTTTTACTGACTTACACCCACCGTGTAGGAAAACGGTTGGGTTTTAGTCAGTAAAAGTACCGGAAGGGATACCGCGGCCCTTGGCAACAGGCAACTGAAGGATCAGTTGCCTGTTGCCAAGGGCCCCGGTATCCCTTTCGGACTTTCCCGCAACCCTTACAACCAGTGTTACTAAGGAGTATCGTGTTACCCAGTAACTCCGAGCCCAACATAGTTAGGAAAAGGCTAGGCAGATTGTTTTAGTTGCCTTTTTCACGATTATTTTTCGTACCTAATAGTTTTGACTAGTTATGAGCATCCCACGTCAAATATGTCGGTTCATGACATTGCGTAACCCTAATCTGTTTATCATTACGATTAAACCTGGCAGAGGTGCGTGTCTTGGGTTCGAATTTTAGACCTACCCTATATATCACCTATGACTTGGCAGGCTGGCGGTCACACCATTAGGCTATCACTGCTATAATTTTGGCCGTATTTTCACACTTTAATAATAAGAATGCAGATACCAACATACTTTAATCTTTATTAGCTTCTGCCATGCGACAAAAGATGAAAGAAAAAAAATCACGCGGAGGAACCGCGTAATTTTTTTTATTCCTGCTTGGCCTCTGTGGGCCGTAGTGTTATGATGTTAAACTATATCCTTCCTATAGTTGTAAATAAACCATTTTAAACCAAAATCCGTGGCTTAAAAACCGTTCTAAACAAATTTCAAACGGTTTTCAAACCACGGATTCTGGTTTAAAGCTGTAAATAAACCGTTTTAAACCAAAATCCGTGGTTTAAAAGGTTTTTAATTCTCGGACCGCGGTTTAAAAAAGTTTATTTACAACTATTAACCTTCCTCATAAATTGGGCTATCAAATAGGTATAAAGATTTTTTTAATTCGTCTGGTAGTTCTAGAGATAAGCGCTTTCAAACCAACTCTGCAGCTTTAACTAAACTGGCGAAATGTGAGCGTACCATAGGTACCTACACCTCTGCCTAACCCTTTGGGGAATACAGGCGTAATGTTATGTGTGTCTGTATGTATATAGTAATATATTAAATTATGTATATAGTATTATTCTCTACAACGTGTAACAGAATAAGCGCAAGACCTGAAAGTAGTTTGCTCAGAATCGGCTTCTGAATCGATTTCCATCATTATTTATATGTGTTAATTTTTCATGAAAAAAATCTTTTCTTTAACTGAAATTAGAACCACCGCGTCTTACCAAGGTAATAAGATATTTTACTTAAGGAAATTTAAGCCTTATCTCAAAGGAATAAAGCCTATTCAAATGCATAAACAAATTTGTAATACGCTCATAGCTATCCTATATTTCATGTTTAGTCAGGAAGTCTATTTTGTAAAAAAAAAACTAGGTGTCGTTTAATTAAATTAAATTACAGATATTATTTTAGTCTTATAATTTAATATTCTAATTGGGGTGTATGAGCTCTTGCGTTTATTCCGTTACAGGTTGTATATAGTATTATTTACTATATTAGTTGGATTATGCGATATTATCAAACGAAATCATATTTATACGGTAATTTCCATAAATCATAATATGTATTCGATCAATTTTCCCTGAATTAGCTTCGGAAATTATTTCGTAATAATCGCTGCAATTAAATTCAATAACTTAAACGACGCTTAGCGTCCACTTTCGAATAATACTTGAGTTTATAAGTCAGTGTTTAATACCTAAAACTGCTGTTTTTTACTTCCAATTTCAATAAAAAGGAAAGTGCAGGATGTCTATCAATACTTCCTCTTCGATCAAAATTGAACTTGAACTGGACGATTCATCGTCTTACTTTCGATAGAAACTTAAACATTCCACTTGTCCTTTCGATTTAAACTAAAAATTTTGAGAAGACAGTTAGAATAATAATCTGTAAGGGAATTGTGGAATTATACCTTCAATGTAAACTAAAACTTGTACTTTTGATCCAGAACCAAATTAAAAACCTTTTACCACCAACTGTAATATACTATTTATCTCTACTTTACATAAGACAAATCAACCCAGTTTCAATTTTCATTTTCGATCGAACCGAAAGTAAATTTTAGATTTCTTACTATTGCAAAAAATAGAATCATAAATGATAACTGATTTATTTTTGTAAAGAGGTTTGTACAAACACTTTTACACGTCAATCACATTTTTTAAACTAGATGAGGTTGGCGTTTCCTGTCTCATTACTCTGAGAAGAAAGGCCGAAACAAACTCAGAGGTTGCAGTCTCTTTATAAGTCCAGACATAATCGATTCATACAAAACAATAGTCAAAAGAGTACTTTTCGATCCGATCAGAAGCCTCCAATACTTCCACTTTCGATCAAAACAGCAATGCACCAGTGCAACGTTACGCAACTGCCCAAAAACGCGATGTAGGCCGCGAAACACTTTCGTTTTCGCACGAAGTGAACCGAATACCGACGGTTGCCGACGATGGCCGATGATAGCCGATCACGGCCACGCTTACTGACGCCCGAATTACTGACATACATAGACGCATGATTGAAAATGTTCACATTTAGAATTCGGACCTTTATTGATGACAACATCAATAATAAAATGCAACAATTGGAATTACTTACATGAAATGAAAAGATATAACATAACTGTGCAGTGTTCTTCCTTCAGTTTTTCAACTGTCTAAGTGAGTGGACACTTAGAACGCTCCTATGAATGGGACTTACTTTTATCGGGCGCACCTCACTTGCGCTTACGCTGGTCCATAATCCACATTTTATCAAATTGCTGAGAAAATTCTATGATAGAATTTAAGACAAATACTGACACAAATCAGGCTTCTAAATTACTTACTTCATCTGTGTAAGTAAGTTACCAATTACGTCCTATTAAGCTCTTAATTCGTGCTATCAAGCCGTTTTTTCGGACATATTATGCGTTCACCTAAGCATGGTCTGGAAAGGCTTTTGATAATGGCCCAGGTGGAAGGAAAACGCGAGGGCAAGAGGGCTGTTGGAGGTAGCATCTACCAAGCGGTCCATACTGCAGATGACCGACTAGCTTGGAGACGCGTTGTATGTGGTCACGGTCCTCAGCATTGAGGGCACGACGAAGAAGAAGAAGCCCTTCACCAAGGTAAGGTAGGACGCCCTCAGGCTAGGTGAAGAAACGATCTTCGCAGGGGGGCTGGTAGTAGCTGGATTTTTGATTGCAGCTGAATGGCATGCAATTGGAGAGGCTTATGTCCAGCAGTGGACTGCTATAGGCTGATGATGAAGCCCTTCATAAAATTTTATGACGTAGCATAAGTTACCTTAACGTCACCTTTTGTAGCATAACCAACAGATCCTGTTTCAAAGGTCAGTGATAGTGACATATATATGTAACTAGTATATATATCTTGGAAATAAAACAGTACATACAACGTATGTGTTTGGGTATTCCCATAGACACAACTTTACATACGGAACTACTCAAAAGTGGCCGAAAGTTTTTGTCTATACCTTCTCATATATTGATACTCTTTACACGTACGAGTACCTTGTCTGTGGCATATTTTAAATTCATTACTCAGAATTCGTCGAATAGTTTCATTACGACATCGGAGTGTAGACATATTTTTTTTCGGTAGCACGCACTTTAGTGACATGAGATACTGTGACACGTTTGTCAAATGTCTCATAAAGAACTCCGAATACCTATCATTGTCCGCTGTAATGGTGCTATATTAAGCATCAAAGGTAAATTTAAATAATAATTATAACACATTGCGATGCAAGCTATACTTGGAGTATCTTTGAGGTATAGAATCCGGAATGAGGTAATCCGGCAGAGAACCAAAGTTGTCGACAGAGCTCACAGAATAGGCAAGCTGAAGTGGCAATGGGCCGGCTATATTAGCCGTAGAACCGATGACGGTGGGGTAGACGTGTTCTTGAGTGAAGACCGTGAGTAGGCAAACGTAAGGTAGGACGCCCTCAGGCTAGGTGGAGCGACGATCTCCGCAGGGTGGCTGGTAGCAACCGGATGAGAGTTGCCGAGAATCGAGCTAAATGGCGTGCAATTGGAGAGGCCTGTGTCCAGCAGTGGACTGCTATAGGCTGATGATGATGATTGCGATGCATTTTGACCATGGAGTATGTAAAATGCCCGGCGCACAGTGAGCCCCGGTTATTAATCAAATCAAGTCTGATTTGATTAATAACCGAGGCTCACAATTTTAAATTATTATTTTTCTCCTTAACCAGTCGGTTAAGGAGAAAAATAATAATTTAAAATTACGATATTCTAGGAAATATTCTATGTATCACAGTTATTATACCATGTGTGTTTATTAGATTAGACAATGCTTGGTAATAAATTACAATTTTAAATGAGAAATTAAATATTCAGTGCAATTACGATATCTTTTACATTTCTACTAATTTTTAGAGCAAAATAATTGCGAGTACAGTCAGTGTATTAAGCATGTAACACAAAACATTTTAGATTTTTTATAATTCGAATTCGAATTCGAATTTAACTACAGTTCATCGTGAAGTGAATTACAGAACTTTCTTCTGCCGTCCTATTCTGTAAAATCTCACCGTGAAAACTTAGGTGAAGTGAAATGAAATGAAATAAAATTTATTTTTTGCCAGAATTGTGTTTGCCAGAAATTGAATGAAAAGAAATTTACCAGAAAAGTGAACTGTCAATAGCGTCGATCCCTTGCATCAGGTGGAATGATAGCTCACATCATGTTCACTTCACCAAGTTTTCACGGTGAGACAGAGACAGGGTTTTACAGAAAATACCGGTTCTTCTCATGCAAAAAAAAACAGACGATTGCTGTTCATTGGTTTTTCCGATTAAACGCCATTTAAATCGATATTATGCTCAAAAAATTGCATCAAAAGATTTGCAAGTCAGCAAAATTAGTAGCGCCATTGACTGTCCAGAGTGCACCGGATGTTTGGACACTTAGAGACTCAAGTTTTGAACGGCGTCATTGCCAAAGCGGATGTAAGTACTTACTTAAATATCGTTCCTCATAAGGATATATGAACGGACTCTAAGTAATGTAGCTAGTCTTAAGTTATAAGTTGTTTAGTACCCTTCAAAAGAAATAACATAACATACCATCACGCCTTGTTTCCCCGAAGGGTTGGCCAGAGATGTACCTAGTACAATCACATTTTCTCTCACAAACACACGTACACACTCACATACGAATAACATTCAAACACTCTCTTACAACACCATTACAACTAACACAAAGCACAGCACCATGCATACACTCTTTTTATATCTATTTTAAACTTTAAAAAGGTACCACCATAAATAAAATTGTTAACGGAACGAAGGAGCCTAGATCTCACAACACAGGGTATCCTAGTGTGAGGTCTAGGAGTTCAATCCAATAATGTATAAACTTTTGAAACTTTTGAAAATTTTATTCTTATAAATTTATTCTTATTTTGCCAGTTAGGTTTAAGCCCCATGTAACATTTTCCGCAATCATTTTCAAAATCACTTTTGAACAAGACTGTACCGTTACACATTCGCAAAAAAGCAAAGGCCTACATTTCAGTTAGTAGTCTTTTTATTTAAGTCACCGAATTTTATAAGTATACAGTGTGATTCTTATGTTAAATATTATAAAATAATTTTAAAAAATCTAAATATTTTTTAATTTCTTTATGGTTTTTTTTTCTAATTGTTCTCTACTTTGACCCCAGTGTTAATGGGGGCGTCTTATTGAGAAATATTACGATTATTGTAAACACCGTTTTGTTTACACTGGGGTCACACTAGCGAACAAAATTAAAATAAAATCTATAATAAAATTATTTAGATTTTTTCAAATATTTTTGCCGTCGTTTTAATTAAGCATAGATTGGTATCATTTCGATATGTGCACATTACAAAGAATCACACTGTATTATGATAACTGTATAAGTAGACAGCTACATAATTGTGGGTTACCAAATATTCGGGTACAGGTTGTATAATAAGTAGATCAGATTATGTAGGTGAGATATGCCGCGATATTGTTGATACATAATATAAATGACCTCAATTGTTTTGTCAGCGGTCTTACTGGGCCTGCTGATAAAGTCTTTGTACCCTGAGGCTGGAGTTATTGTGGGTACTGATTTATGTAATTTAATAGACGGTAAAATACATTCAAACTTAATCCGTCATCAACATCATTTACTGAATGTATCATTGGTCTAGTTCGTCGCAAGCTCGCTTCCCTGGTCTGGCAAAGTGTTAAGGCTCTTACATAATGCGGTGGCGTCGCGTCGAGGGACGAATCGCCCCAGTATGTAAGAGCCTTTATTCGGTTTTTTTATCCGGAATTTCTCAGTAGCAGCAACCGGGCACAAATCCGGACTTGGGATTTGTGCCCGGTTGATGGCTAATACATGGGACTTAAACATAACTAGCGAAATGTGGGTGTACACTGTGTACAGTCAAACAAGCTATTTGATATACAGACAAAATATATTCACTTTTTCCGCTACACTGCCAAAATTATTTTTCATTGTGTGTGTAATTTAACTTTTAGAGCTTATGGTTTAGGAGAGTGACGTAAAAGGATTGTTGACTACTGACTAAAAACACTCACTAAGTTGTTTAAAGTAGTTGCAAGTTAACTGCCTGTATATCAAATAGCTGGTTCGACTGTACTACAGGTACACCTTTGCCTAAACCTTTGGAGACACCCAATAACACATTGACCAACACGAGTATCGAACCCAGGACCTCATGTATGCTCAGCAGTAGCGCTCGTGACTACTAGACGAACGAAAATAATGAATACTTATTTTAATTTAAATTAAATAACTATGCTAACAAGAACTGTGCCCTGTTTATCAAACTTACAAGCCGTGTATTAGCAAATGTCATTATTTAGTTCACAAGTACTTACATTTTGACACTTTTATTCGTGATTTTGTTTAGCAAAAAAATATTTGTAAGTTACAACTTGTAGAAAATCATAACAAATCCTGAGAGTGTCCGGCGACTCTCTGTTCCGTCTTACAAGTTTACAAGTGTCGTGCTTAGTACCGCAATTAATATTTAAATTCGATTTTCTTTTTTTAAATGTGATCAAAAGAGAGCGATGACCTGATGCCCGTGTCCCAGCAGTGGGAAAATTAAGGCTGATTATGAATATGGAGATGAGCTATGAATTTAACGAAAATTAACATTCTAGGTAACTTGTGAACGTGTAGACTTGTAACTTTTGATAAACAGGGCACAGGTCGCCTACGATATTTGCTCCGTAATGATAGTAATTCATTTGAGGGACAGAGAACGCACGGAGCAAGCTGTAGTTAAATTTGCCCTTACTTAATCAATTACTTACTAGTTACTACTTAGTTTAACCTACCAATTGTTCTGTTAACTTTAACTGTTTGACCTCTCAACTTATTTTGGTGGTATGACCTCCTTACTGATAGATATAGGAAGTTGTGGCTTGCGGAGAAAAGGTCGGTCAAAACACCACACTTATTGATTATATTGCTTAATAGAATGGCCATAGTGGTACTAAACTGTCCATGAAAAAGGATTCGAAAACGAAAATTAACGCACTACGCTGTAAAGATGCGAAAATACGCAAAAAGTCTTTCACTATGATCTCTAGTTGGGAGTTAGAAGATCACTGCAACAGAGCAATCCATACATCATCATCTGCCTAGCCTTTTCCCTACTATGTTGGGGTCGGCTTCCAGTCTAACCGGATGCAGCTGAATACCAGTATTTTACATGGAGCGACTGCCTATCTGACCTCCACAACCCAGTAACTGGGTAATACGATACCCCTTGGTTAGACTAGTTGTCAGACTTTCGTGCTTCTGACGACTCGTAACGACTGTCAAAGATCCACAAATGACAGCCGGGAACAACGGCTTAACGTGCTTTCCGAGGCACAGAGGAGACTCGATATGTGAAAATGGTCACCCATCCACGGACCAAACCAGGCAAGCGTAGCTTAACCTGCAATCCATACATACATACAAATAAATAAAATTGAAATGTCTGTTTGTAATGTCAAAATAACAGCATTTTACTAAATGCTATGAAAGTAATATACAGTACCTAATAATCGGTAGGTATTCATAAAAAAAAATAAAACAATTAAAAAAAAAATTGTCTGAATGTCTGTTTGTTCCGGCTAATTTTGACGGGACTTTCACTGATAGATAGATGATGTTATAAGGAGTAACTTAACTTAACTTTTTTTTTAAGTAATAAGTAAAAGCAATATTTAAGATTTAAGGACCACGCGGATGAAGCCGCTGGCAGCAGCTAGTGAAAGAATAAAATGAAATACCGTAACAACCATTGAATGATAAATAAGAGCTTATCTCTCTAGCTTAACTAAATTTAGCGTAGCTTATTGCTGAATATGCGCCCATTTTCAAAAACAATGTTGAAATTAACCCAATCACTTAGTAGTACCCCAAGTACAAAGCCATTGTCGAAATAATAATTAAGTAATTTGTTATCATTCGACCTCATCTCCAAAACGACCAGGCAACAAGACCTCCTTACAAAACGAACTGCTGTGTAAACAGAGGTCTTCGAAAAGTGGCTTCTATTAAAGTATGTATTGGAATAATTTCATCAATTGTTCAATAAATCACTCAGAGTAACTACTCTTGTTATATACTCTTAATTGAGTTTTTTATTACCTACTTACTGTTTCGTAAATCTGTTGAGAGCTGCAATGCATGGTTTAGAGTCATTTGTGGTTACATGCGTACTTTGTTATAATTAAAAAAAATATCGCTGAATTTGCTCAGGTTTTTAGAGTTCCGTAGTCAACAAGGAACTCTTATAGTTTCGCCATGTCCGTCTGTCTTTCCGTCTATCTGTCGGTCTGTCCGTCTATCTGTCGGTCTGTCTGTCTGCAGTCCACTGACCACTAGTCCAACGAGGCAGCCAAACCAGCCGAGGAAGGAGGCAGTTTTTTTAAATAATAAGATTTTTAAATTATGTTTAATAACTGAAACATTTATAAAGCAGAACTTTCAGATGCGTCTGTTAGTTTGTAGGTAAGTCTTTGCTGAGCTCGAAAATTGCCAAGCTTTCGCTAATCATATGTTTTAGCATAAACAGCATAAAAAAACAATAATAAATACAAAGCTTCAATCAGAAACAATATGGGCGCACCCAGAACCCAAAAAAACCTATTAAGCCTCGACATGTAATTCTAAATTAGAATCAGATCAGTCCCATACCCGTACTTACTAACTACAAGGCTGACACGCGAATTATGCGGAAATCCTTCAAAGAGTCGCACGCGCAAGTTCGCGCGTGATTCTAGATCACTTATCGAATTCCACACGTCGACTTGTATCGTCTCTTGCGCTTATGACCCAAGTGGGTGATGACTGTCACGTTTCGTTAAGGAAAACATGATCTATTTTGTAAAGTTTACCGCTTAATCGTGATGGAGTCGGCAGGCTACTAAGTTGGTAGTTAGATTTGGCTCCTGCGAAAATTGGGCTATTTGGACACGTCATTTTAGGTTACATTTAATAATTTTATAATTTATTTATTTAATTTAATAATTTGTGATTAGCAACTTATTCCACTCTACAGCTACATGAACTAAAATTTTCTTACCATCCATTTAATTCAACTATCTATACTATCTACCTACTTAGATGTTTAGTTAGATTGTTTATACCAATTTTTTTAAGAAGAGAGATAATCCTGCCGACAATCTGTCACGCAGTTTGGTAGTTTTATAAAATACCAGCTGATGCCCGCGGCTTCGCCCGCGTGGATGTCGGTTATTATATACTAAAACCTTCCTCAAGAACCACTCTATCCATTGGTGAAAACAGCATGAAAATCGGTGCAGTAGTTTTTGAGTTTATCGCGAACAGACAGACAGACAGACGCGGCGGAGAACTTTGTTTTATAATGTAAAGATACAAGTACTGTGTTTGGTCTCAAATTAAATTATTTATTTATTTTCTTTATTTCATTTTCAATACATATAAATAATATTATTGAAAATTAAATAAATAATAAAGAATAAGAAAATAATATAAATTCATTACAATAAAAAAAATATTGAAAACATTTAAAAATATAAAAAATATTTATGTATTTAGTAGACTTAGTAAAATGATATATATTTATTGCAAGACTCGTAGTGCGACCGTGGAGATTTAACTCGGTTGATTTAGAGTAACAGTATATGACAGAAGATGTTGCTGTACTGCTATAACCAAAACTGGCTTTATAGATTTCCAACAATAAATTATCACAATAAAGAATATTAACTTTGGAACTATAAGGATGAGTAGACCACCTAATTATGACAAAGTTTTAAATCTTAGGGAAAACTTTAGACATCCTCCAGTAAAAAACATAAAAACATACCTACTCCATTTATGCAAAACTGACAAGTGTTTCACGTGTAACAACTTGTCCAAACTCATTCCATCGGCATGAACATTCATTTACTAAGATTGAGGTCATGAAACAAAGCATTTTCTAAATCGCTGCTTCAATTCTCTTTGGCAACGACCTTATTTAGTACCTAGCTGCTATTAAGCGCACAAAGCGCTGCTAAAACGTAAGTGACGCTGTTCTGAATGCATTGCATGTTTAGACACCGAAATAGGTGAATTGTATGAAGTGTCATCTGTATCAGGGATATTTGGTCCTGGGATACTAGTTTTTGGCCTTGAGGGTTTTATTTTTGTGGCAGGTTTTAATTTGACAGTTTATGAAATGTCAGATTTAAATAACATCTCTAAATGCTTCATTAGCCCTGTAGTTGAGTGTAAATGATTATAATCAAACTCAAATCTTGTTACATAAAATCTCAATTATCTTGTTAATATCTTATTATGTAAATGTAATGTAATGTTTTGTATGTTAGTGTTATGTACCAATTGATTTTAATTTAATTAAATGTATTGTATGGATTATAATTATATGAAATAAATGAATTATTAATAATAAAACAAAATGTTTTATAAAACCGTAATTTCTGAACCCGAAAATCTTTACATTAAAGATTATCATACTTCATTAAAAAAATCTAGTAAAAAATATTTATTTCCACACTAGAGCTTTTCGCAGCTTACAAATAATAACATTATCGGCTTAGTTCATTGTCATATATTATAATTTAATGTAAAACCAAGCCAATCGCAACTCATTAACACTTCCACTAGTTATTGAGACCTAATTCCGAGGAATTATTCATACATTATAATTATACCTGCCTGTGACGGCCTTGCCAACGACCTCTGCGTCAGCTGGGGAACCTTTTCAACTATCACCAGCGTTATAGTGACAAACTTATGTTTGCTGTTATATATTTTAGTTTGTGGAGCAATATTTGAGTTATAGACCTGAAATCAAGAGCAAACATAATTATTATTGTTGTTGTGGTATTCGAATTTTGAAGTATGCAAACTTATATTTTGTTATAATATAATTATTTTGAAGATTTTAAATCCAATGCGAATTAAGCTTATTTTCCTTGTTCTTACATTATTTGTTTTTTTTTTTTAAACTGTTAATTTAGGTGTTACATTTTACTAATATTTGTGTCCATTGTCTCACCTAAGTGAACGGAAAAATACTTAGCTTTCTCGCGTATTAATAAAATATAAACCATTACTACTAAATTATAGAGCACCTTTTCGTTTTCCAATTCCCTACCACGTTGCAGTTGCCAGCGGTCAAGTACGCTATGGGTCAATATGGTCAAATATTCGTATCCGCATTTTTATAATGTCTTGTATTTTGAACACGTTTTTAATAAACGTCTTTATAATGTGATAAACATTTTCCAACAATGGGTCTTTGAGACGTCCTATAGTGTAATATATCCCCAATAGTAGTAAAACTGAAATTCGTTCTCGTATAATTATATGTAATACCCAGCTTTTTTTCTATGAAAAATAAACAGTGGGCACTCAATAGTTTTAGATTATTTTACAATTTAGCCTTCTACTTCCAAAGACATGTCAGGACATCAGAAGGGGTCCGCTAGGACCGATGCCTGCCGGGGTCGCGGGAAAGTCCGAAAGGGATACCGTGGCCTCTGGCAACATACAGGCAACTGAAGGAACACGGGTGGGTTTAGTCAGTAAGAGCCTGACACGCCCTCCAGCTCCACCCAGAGCGGGAGAAGTTATTTGATAATTTACTACACAAAAAAAAAACCAGGCATGTGCGTGTCGGACTCGCGCACGAAGAGTTCCGTACCGTTATCTATAAAAACGGCAAAAAAATCATGTTTCTTGTATGGCAGCCCCCTTAAATATTAATTTTATTCTGTTTTTTAGTATTTGTTGTTATAGCGGCAGCAGAAATACATCATCTGTGAAAATCTCAACTGTCTAACTATCACGGTTCATGTGATACAGCCTGGTGACAGACAGACAGACAGACAGCGGAGTCTTAGTAATAGGGCCCCGTTTTACCCTTTGGGTATCGTCGTATCGTCGTAAATTAAAAACATATTAAAAGCATACTTTACCGTGGAAAACTTTAGAATGGGGGAGGGGCCTACGTGTGGGTCCACTATCAGTCAAAGTCGCTTGTGAGTAACGCATTATGTCTTGATAACGCACATAATCTTTCTAAAAAAGATTAAGCGTTATTGTAATGTAAAAATATGTCTCTTTTATTTTGAAATAAATAGTTTGAATTTTTTTTTTTTTATACACTGCCTAGCCTAGTATATTATCTGACTAATAATAGTAATCTAGATACGGACAAGTTATTATGCGGTCGCTGCCATTATTCGCAACAATGTACTTTTATCTCAAATCTTAAGTATGTTGTATATGGTTTGTAATTATCACTTATGGGCATAATAAGTCTGCGAGCTCATTTCGCTTTGTTGTTTGATTGTTGTGTTAATAGACTATGTGAACTGCAAGTTTGAAAAAAAAATATTATGCCGTTCGTAAACGACTTTTCAAAACCGTAGCTTAGGTTTTTTTTTTTCACAGATTATTTTTTGCCATCAAAATGTTCATTACCATTTTGATACGTAAAAACGAGCATTAGTCATTACTAATGCCCGTTTTTACTAACACTAGATAATACCGAAATGAATGCCTAAATAAAAGCGCGCTGTTGGATTTTCAACTTTCGGCGGTGAGCCGAGCATTGAAAATCTAACAGCGCGCTAGTATGAGTGAAAACGAGCATTATTGGTCGTAGAAATGCATTGTTATTGTGGTAGTTGGTGGCCATTATGACGCATTAACCCATCCAAATTACACACACTGTGAAGAGTTGAAAAACTGAAATACTTGCCCCTGAATCCTGAAACCTATTTTAATTGAATAAGTTGTAAATCTTATGAGAGGTGAATTAATAATAATAAACTAATAATAAATGTTTATTTTCTAAAGGTAGTTTTGAGTAAGTACAAATGAGTTAAGCATCTGTAGCCAAACTAGGCAAAACCTGTATCGGCTATTAGCCATTAACTAATAATAATTGATTGGGGGATGTTATTTCCGCCAACCAAATCCAGAAGCGAATACTAGTATAGAATAAGAATATAATAATTTATTTAGCAAAAAAGAAGAAATCCAATGCATGTCACGTTATTGTGGTTATACATTATTTAGTACTCAATTTTTGTGAGAAAAATGACCCCGATGCTAGGAAAATCCTGTGTTATAGGGGTCATCCATTCGTCCGTTATGATTGTTTAACAAAATTAGGGAAGCTAAAAACGTGTAACAGCAGCAGTAGTGTGTGAGTGGTGTGTGTCGTGTGAGTGTAGTTGGAAGGTACATTGGAGTATGAGGTTTGACAGCAATCAAATAAACGGATCAAAGATTAAATCAGGTTTTCAGCAACCGGAGGCCATAATTATGTAAATTACACGGAAATGCATCTTAATATCATAAATGCTACTGAGAACTGCGTAAAGTGTAAAATATTTATATTAAGCTCATTTCCATGAAGTCTCAGTAATCTTTCCTTAATTATAAGGTAATCTGTTTTATTATAGGTCAGAGCAAGCACTGGAAAATATTGATATCTTAAACTGTCCATAATAACATTATATAGGCCTCTGCCTAGCCTTTTCCCAACTATATTGGGGTCGGCTTCCAGTCTAACCGGATGCAGCTGAATACCAGTATTTTACATGGAGCGACTGCCTATCTGACCTCCACAACCCAGTAACTGGGTAATACGATACCCCTTGGTAAGACTGGTTGTCAGACTTTCGAGCTTCTGACGACCCGTAACGACTGTCAAAGATCAACGAATGACAGCCGGGACCAACGGCATAACGTGCTTTCCGAGGCACGGAGGAGTCTCGATATGTAAAGATGGTCACCCATCCACAGACCAACCCCGGCAAGCGTAGCTTAACCTGACGGATCGACCCGCGCGCCTGTTATTACTTAGCCACGAGCTCCTCCATAACATTATATAGGCACGTATATAATTACTAACTTTCTGTTCTTTATTTTAAAAGGTATCAGAAACAATGGAATGTGTCCTTGCTTGCTTTTGCATGCTCATTAATTTAGACATTAAATTAATTGCGATATTTAATTGTTACCAACAACAGTTTATATAGTTCCTTCTACAGCATGTTTCAGAAAAGTATGGTAATATTTAAGGGTGTGGTATGAACCTTCAAACTGAACAACTTTCTCCATGAGATCAACATCGTAATCACGAAAAAAATATCAACTGTCCCATACAAAACTTCAATAGCTACTCGACTCAATGTTTATTTGTCATTGCTCCATTTTTTATTTTTTATTCTTTTTTACCTATCGTGGTACAGTAATTGTATTCTCGGTGCATCGTCTTCTCATGTAATTATATAATTGATGTATACCAAATATTGTAAAACATTTTTTTTAAAGAGTAACGGTGGAGTTTCTTGCCCATTCTTCTCCATACGAAAACTACCTTTTGGAAGGGGCAACTAGAATCATTTCTATTTCTATGTATTTGACGTTCAAAAGTGCCTTTAATGTGCCTACTTTAAATAAATTATTTGACTTTGACTTTGAGCCAAATGTATGGGACAGCAATTTTTTTTTATCACACCCTTAAATATATGACTACACCTTTCTAATACATGCTGTATAAACAATTTAGCTCAGGGGTGCTAAGCATATGAGCCGTGGAATTTGCTGGGCGACCCGTCAAGGCTTTATTTATGTGCAATAGTATGCCTGTCGCTTCCACAGCCGGACATAGGGATTTCTCAATATCGGATGTAGGCCGTGTAGTCCATACTGAGTAAGTGAATTGGTTGTTTTTAAACCTGTACAAATTGCAAGTTGAATTTGTCATTTGTCGGTATTAATAGCATCTTAGGTATGCGCTAGCCTGGGATTAGGTATACCAGGCCTTAGACAAAGTGACATTCTATCAGCGATAACGATAATGGAAAAGGAAAAAGTGTATAGGATTGACATAAGCTATCGAAAAGCTAATGTCAATCCTGTTGAGAGTCGTTCTAGAAATACGAAACACTTTCGAGGCGATTGTCACTTGTAGGCCCTCAGATGTTAAGATCAACGAACACGACTGCACATCAGCATCACATCACCTCATCGGATCGGCGTCAACCAAACGTAACCACGTAACTGGATCGGCTCAGCACCTCCAAGGCGTAAACTAACTGAGCTGCTGACAGTGACTGCTGTTATCTAGCTGATCCTGGGCAGGGTTTTTATGTACGCGTTGACATTTGTTTTGACATTATGACTCTGAGGGCCTAGACAAGTGACAATCGCTTCGAAAGCGTTTCGTATTTGTACAACGAGTTTCAACAGGATTGACATAAGCTTTTCGATAGCTTATGTTACTCCTATACATTTTTGCCTTTTCCATCATCGTTATCGCTGATAGAATGTCACTTTGTCTAGGGCCTCTGATCTCTCTCTCTCTCTCTTTCTGACAGTTAAAAGAAAAGTACTTAATACTTCAAACAGGAAGAGGTCGTATTCGCAAAACACATAATTATTATTCGGTAGTATTAAACTGACAGGTGTCAAGAGCATTCTCTCGAGGGCTGGACAGTAGTACTTCAAGCAGGAAGAGTACTACTGCATCTTTCGATATATTAATGATACTAATGTTACATAATCGAAATTAAGATTGGTAATCGCAGCATTATATCTTATATTCGCATAAAATAACCTTTTCCGCTTTCCGCAATCCCATAAAATGCATAACACTAATAACTCAACCAAAATTTGCATAGACGAACTATTCAAACGCAGAATTCGCGAAATTGCCTTATTACTCGCAGCCATAGAGGTCTGCTAACCGTAGACAATTATCTTACCTTTTCTGGGGGCAAATTACCCTCAGACAAAGGAAATGAGATCACGGTTGTGCTAAAACTAACGGCGGAAACCACAACGCCTTGTAAGGAAGATTGACTTTACAAAGTTTGCGAGCTTATCTTGATTTTCTTCGCAGGAAGTTAGTGCATCTGGCTTCACCTTAATCGGTGAGATAATTTCAGGGGCATTTATGATAATTCGTGTGGCTTTTCCATAATAATTTATGGTGAACTCTTTCATTAAATTGGTAATGGACCTCCTTTTTTTTCTTGTGGCAGCAACGGCCGTTTTGCTAGATCCCGAATTAGATACCTAGGTTCTGCTTTCAAGATAAAGGTGACCTCTGTTTTAATAATTATTATGGTCTTTCCTGGAACAAATATAAAAAAATATTTAGACGGACATCTAAAACAAATACCTATTTACGATCATAGGAAAAGTAAGTACCTAGCGAATAATCTTTTCATCTTACTCTGACCTTTACTGGTATTTAAGCAAGAAGCCGGTTCCGGACATCCGAATACCCAATAACCCCGGGTAAACTAAAGAGCCGGAAGTGCTTTCTTCGTGTACTGAGGTCACGCCAGAGGTGAGAAAAGAGTTGTGGCAAAAACAGCACTCGCTACCACCCAACTTCGTCCAGCCCCATGAGCACCTGCCATCCGGGTGTCACCTGCAGCAGCCCTTAAGGAAACCAATCAATCGATTGCGTACCCAAATAGGCCGCTGCAATCACAATCTGGCGAAATGGGGATTATTGACCCAACCGACAGCCAGTGCGAATGCGCTGCACCTGACCAATTTATACCTTGGAGTGACCAAAGTGCCCATACACCTTCCACCACTTCTGAGGGCTTAAAAACGTTACTGATGCCGCAAATGGCGTCGCCACCAACTTATCTAAAATACTTACTAAAATATTTTTAGTTTTGCCGTCGACTCTAAAAGAAGAACATCGGTGAAATTATATTAAATTAAATGACATGAAATAAAATACGGTACTTTCAAAACGAGAGGATTCTATAGGTTATCTGTCAGCGCAATACTTAGCGCGATTAAATATGTACCTACCGAAAACCAAATTGCGAGCTACACAAATAAACGCCTTTTACATTCCATCCATTTAATAACACATTGCGACCATTCGCAATAAAATAACAATAGATACAAAATACACGAGCAGCCTTATTATTGTTGGACAATGATGATACCGCCATTGCGAAGCGACTTCTCAAATAATGTCTGCGTTGAGTAACTGAAGCGAATTTGTGGAATACACCGTATTATACCTTGCATTGTATTGTGATGGTATAATATTGTCCTGTGCTTGAAATGGACACCTATTGATGGTAACAAACAAGTGGCACAAGGTTCTTCAATGGTTGCAATGGTTCCTAGTGTCGTAAAGCGCATCTTCCATAATTATTTTCACGTTGAAAAGCTTTCTTGCAGCATATCCACGAGATATCGAGGAACTATAGTCCTCCAGACCGTATTTTCGGCCACGGCGGCCAATCTCAACGGAAACTAGCCTTCGGCGCGGGAGATATTATAGTGCACAAGTGTTTGCGCAGACACAAGTGCACTCTCTCTTCCCTCACTCTCATAGTCCGGATATATAGTCCATAGATGGGACGGCAATCCGACACGACCGGAGAGAGATCAGGCGTAGGACCAACGGCTTAACGTGCTTTCCGAGGCACGGGGGTATCACACCGCCAACTTCCAAACTCCGGGCTGTTACTACGAAATTCCTAATGGAAAAATCCAATATCACTTTGCCCGACCCGGGAATCGAACCCAGGACCCCACGCTCTGCAGTCGCGCTTGCGACCACGAGACCAACGGGGCAGTGTAGTAGTGAGGAACTATAGACAACATACGAAGGACGTAGGAGTCTGTAAGTACTAGAATGTTCTCCGAGTTCTCTATAGCTATACTATACTGATCGGCCGTTGACTCACTGAAGTTTCAGAGATGACAAGTGGAATCATATACATATTATCGACTTTTAAATGGATGCAGCTTTATGGCTTAAAACGGTCACTTTAGCAGAATCATAATATGAAAATATTATGAATCATCGTAAAATGTCACAAACTGACAATTCATAATATGATCTGTTTAAATAAATAATTCATCTGTTTGACAGTTTTCTATGGAGATTCGTAAAATGGTCCACAAATTATGAATTGCTTATAAATGTCAAATTAGAGGCATTGCTAATGACAGCTGGGATTCATGAAGTGAACTGCTTTTACAGGAATTGCTAATGTGGCCGGTTTAGGCCCACAGCAGGCGTAGCATGACGCTTTCTATATCTACGAAGAATAGACATAGCTTTTTCTATACAAAGTGACCGTTCGTTTCTTCATTTTTGACATCGCACCGTAGAAATCCTTGTACTATCTGTCATTTTGTCTTTCATTTCTAACGATCTTTGTCTAGGTCTTTTAGTAGGTAGACTATTTTGGAAGAAAGTTTTCTATCCTTACTGTCAAAATCACACTGACAACCAACATTTGTCTAAGGTAGCGAAGACAATTTGATTTTGGAAAAAAAAATCCTATGACAAAACAAAGAATTCTGAGTCGAATTATGTAAAAGAGTGAATTTCGTAAAAAGTGCAATTGACTCTTTCTACTTTGCTGCCGTCGTACTGTCTACACGAAACGACATTTTTGTCTACTCTTCCGGCAGCAAAACGGTGCTCATGCTACCTGCTGGTCGTCGCTTGCAAAAATAGATAGATTATTTTACTCCGGTTCCGGTTATAAAAGACAATAAAATGTTTACATAGAAGCTACCTAAAGTCTTTTAAAAACGCAATTGAATATGAAGAAGGCCATATAGATTTATAAAAAGATTTATTCCGTTCTAATACCAACAACGAATACCACATATCACAACCAATTTTGATAAATCATAAGAATTTCTCACGGCACTTTATTTCGACAAAAATCGAAAACTACCATGTTGTGATTTAAAGGGCTTAGTGATTTGTTCAGCCTATCGACAGCACAAGGGTGTATCTGATTCGTTTTTAACCTCTGGTGGTACCGTCAGCAACTAAAATGATCTACGTTTTTCAGGCTGTTTTGTTTTTTCATCTAGCATTGATATAGTAAATATACTTAGGTTTTTTTAAATCGACTAGAGCCAAAAACATTACTTACTTGGCTACTGTGAAAACCAACTGACGAACAGAGACAGAGTGTAAAGGATAAAGTATACATATTTGACATTTGTACACATAGCTACACATCAAGCTATACATATCATCCAGTATAAGATGACCTCGCGTTGTACGGTAATCATAGACAATGCTAGATCAGCATAAACTGGAAATGTATAGCTTGATGTGCAGCCGCGTACGTATGCGTACATACATACACATAAACTTCTTCCCATGAGGGTAGGCAGAAAATACAGAACTCCACCTGCTACATACTCCTTTTGCTTCGTTTGCATACATACATCAGAGGGCCTAGACAAGTGACAATCGCTTCGAAAGCGTTTCGTATTTCTACAACCACTTTCAAAAGGATTGACATAAGCTTTTCGATAGCTTATGTCAGTCCTATTAATTTTTGCCTTTTCCATCATCGTTATCGCTGACAGAATGTCACTTTGTCTGGCCTCAGGTCATCTCGTCTGGCATTTGTGCATATTGTAAATTATTCATTGACTTATTTTGCTGTCTGTACCAATCAACATTGTTTCGGTAAATGTGAATTGACCACCAAAACAACAATGTTGCGAGACTCACACGCATGCGTGATGCAAACTCGCCTTGAATTCAACCTGAATGATTGTAGCCACCGAGTAATGGTGTACTACTCGTAGTTGGTACCTACCAGTAGTTGCAGCATGTCTTTTAATGGGTTTGAAAAGTGAATATATTTTCTCAAAGTGTAATCACAACAGACAGTCCAGTTCATTGTTTCTTGTGCACTCTGATCACTCTGTTTTTTTTCTTAAATATCCATTTATAATCTATAATTATTTTTATAAAAATATCTAATCGAGTTATTATTATTATTTGCTACACATATCTATCTATTTTTTATTTAAACATCTACACACACTATAAAACTGATTTACATCCTCCTAACATAAGGTCCAGTTGAAAACCAGCGTCAGGCACTAGTTGTCTAGCATTCATGCTGAACTGGGCCTGTTTGGCGCAGCCGTGAGGCGCATAATACTATTTTTATGTTCTTTGTTTTTTTTCTACTTATTGTGTGCCTTACCTGGGTCAAATAAATTTATTTTCTTTCTTCTTCTTTAATCGGTCTGGATATTGCAAATTGGGGTGCCGAAGTTGGTTTTCCAAAAATCCGTAGACCATAACTTTTGAACTGTGTTCTAGAAATAGGAAACTAACTGGCCCCTTGTAATAAAAGATCGAATGCTTGTGAAAAATATAGGATCAAATGTATTATCGTCGCCTTAGAGTGAAAACCTCGGGAATGCATTTTTGCTATTAACGCACATCCTGATCCGGCTAATTTGTTCATTCGATACTCGTAGCGCCATCTATGACAGTAATTGAGAACCTTGTAAATACTCGCACCTGACAGGTTGGCGTGAAAAAATCGTACCAAAATTTTACAGCACGCAGTTTTTTCATCCTTTAAGTTACTGCTTTTACACTTACGAGGTTTTCACTATAAGGCGTCGCTATGTGGGTAATGTAGGTATTGACGATAAGGCCTTCAAATGCTTTTTCGGGAAAAAAGATGTGCCCCTTGACTTAAAAACGTTGCCGTCGTGTCCGTTGGGGGGGATGATGATACTGTGTTTATTTAGAAACTAGCTATTGCCCGCGGCTTCGCCCAAGTGGTATGTCGATAAAAAGTAGCATATGTCCTTCCCCAGGATGCCATCTATCTCCTTGCCAAATTTTGGCGAAATCCGATCAGTGGTTAAGGCGTGAAAAGGTAACATACATACAGACATACAGATAGACAGACAAACAGAGTTACTTTCGAATTTATAATATTAGTATGGATTCTCACTGCAGCTGGGAAATCAGAAGAATGCCTGATTTTCAAACGCTCTTGACATTATCACACCTATATGAACTTAAGTAAATAATTATTCTGTAAGTAACAAAAACATAACAATCTTTTAATTAGAGGATATTGCGACAGTTACCGCGGACCAGCAGACGTTCAATTATACTGATTGATCATTCATTTACCGTGTTGCAGCAATTGTCATTGCGAAGCTGTTTAGTAATTAATCGTGGTTTTAATAAAATTGGCAAAAAAATCGTGCATTTACGTTTCTTTTAAGAGATCTAGTTCATACTTTATAGACATTGTGTTGACTTTTCTACATTTCTACGAAATAGGTAACTCTTTTTCACTGAAACGGTGACGTGTGTTCCGACTCCGAGTAACCTACAATTTACTTAGCAGTAGATTATTGGACAGGATAGCGTTAAGGCTCTTACATACTGGCGCTATTCGCCGCGCGACGCGACGCCGCCGCATTGTTCGCCGTGAAGTTTTCTCAGAAATGTGTGAATGTGAGAGCCTTTAATTAGGTAAAATGACTTCATCAATCAATCAAACTCAACTAGCAACTATTCAAACTAGGCTGAGAATCAGCACTTTTCAAACGTCAAAATAACATAACACGGTCCCCCAAAACGGCCACCCGTCACCACTTCCTAGTGCTTTAGCTAGGCAGAAGACGTGGCGCAACAAACTCTCCAGCAGCACAGCTGTCTGTCAATCATTTATCAATTCACATCTATATTCTATAGTCGATCGTAATTAAGATATTGCCCGTTAAGGAAGATTAATTACAGCATTAAATGTTAAATGTCGAGTTAATTAGTATTAGATCATTAACACGTGGGCAACCTTGCTTATGTCGATGTTGCAGCAAAGAGATGAATATCGTATCTTTGGAACACGACTAGAAAGCCCGGTGTAGAACTAATTCTGCTTGCGATAGCTTCCAGCAATCCACAAGGAAACTGGAATGTTCTAGAAACAAACATTTGAAGACAACATTCACTGGGTTCGTGTGGTAGATTATGACCCACTCCCTCTCACTGAGAGGCCTGTGTCCCAGCTGTGGGGACGTTATCGGCTGATTATGCGTATGCAGTAATGCGCAGGGGCACCAAGAGTCGAACTCGAGGCAATCGTATAGAGACAGTGAGGCATAGTAAGAAACCTTTGCACACTTGAGTGGTGCATTTGACCAACATGGGCAGCACCGTAATAATTTTGTCATTTTAAGTCAGAAATGATAAATGCTGAACACGTACTAGTAATACACTGACATGTTTCACGGATTTGGCACATTTTGTACGGACAGATTCAAAAAATTCCGTGACATGTCTTGTCGAGAGTCACGACAGAGCACGTGCAAGGCCGAGTAGCGTAACAATCGAAAAGATAGTAGGTACCAGTAGGTAAAGTCAAAGAAATTAATTGTTAAGCAAATTGACTACCAACTTCAATTGTCCGTATATTCAATTCACAACTGTCATTCTTTGACAGTTGTATGAAATAGCTATAACAAGACAAATTGACGTAGATAGATTTCCGTGACTGTACAAAGACGTATCACAAAGGTATACTCACCACGAGAGATAACCAACACGTTTGCAGTTTCGCTAGCAATTATCCCTGTATACGAAAGGATTAATTTCTCACAAAAAAAAACGAACGTAAACATAACCTAAAAATTTAATAAAACTTAATAAGTTACTAGCTGTTGCCCGCGACTTCGTCTGCGATCCAGGATCAAAAGTACCCTATGTGCTTATCCAGGTCATGGTCTACCCATGTGCCAAATTTCATCCAAATCCGTTCAGCCGTTTTAGCGTGAAAGCGTAAAAAACAAAGTCACTTTCGCATTTATAATATTAGTGGATTATGGCTTTTCGTTATAAAATATGAAATTAACAAAATATAGACTGATATAGGCATGTATCATTACATTATTGCGTGTCTTAGATTTTATGGTCCTTTACCAGACAGACTTGAGGAAATAGTATTAGAAAAAATCCGGTTATTTATGATCAATTACCAAAAATTGCTCTAGTAATCAGACCATAAAAAATTCTAAGCAAGTGCTAGTCCTTGCGTTTTGAGAGTTCCGTATATCTTAATTGTTGTAAAGTATTGTTTTATTGTGAATGTGAGGACTATGTGGATATTTGTTTTTCGTTCTGTTAGTTTTAGCGGAGGAGCTCGTGGCTAAGTAATAACAGCCGCTCGGGTCGATCCATCAGGTTAAGCTACGCTTGCCGGGGTTGGTCCGTGGATGGGTGACCATTTTCACATATCGAGACTCCTCCGTCCCTCGGAAAGCACGGTAAGCCGTTGGTCCCGGCTGTCATTTGTGGATCTTTGACAGTCGTTACGAGTCGTCAGAAGCACGAAAGTCTGACAACCAGTCTAACCAAGGGGTATCGTATTACCCAGTTACTGGGTTGTGGAGGTCAGATAGGCAGTCGCTCCGTGAAAAATACTGGTATTCAGCTGCATCCGGTTAGACTGGAAGCCGACCCCAACATATTTGGGAAAAGGCTAGGCAGATGATGAGTTTTAGCGAAGGTCTGGCAATTTGAGAACTTTATGCGACCTACCCAAATGTCCTTTCTTTGGTATTGTTCGTCGAGTCGTTGAGCTCCTTAAGTTCTGATTTGAGCTCCACTATTACTGACAAATACTTGCACTGACTGGATAGGTTCACTCAAATCTGTGTGGTTCTTTCCTCAAAAGACCACTTCAGACTCTAATCTACATGGTCCTCATATAGCCTGACCAAGATTATGTCTCGACTTTAAAGGAGACGGTGACCTCTGTGTTTGTTTCGGCCGTTCTTCTCAGAGTAGTCAGATAGGAAACGCCGACCTCATCTAGCTTATTTTTACAACTTTTTAATATGACGTGTAAAAGTGATTCCAATATCCTATTTACAGAATAAACAATTTCATTTCATTTCATTTATTTTATTATGTGATAGGTCACTGTTGGGTAAGCAAATAATTATGATTCCTCATTCTCTGCAGCTCTTCAAATATTTCCTTTGCATTTTGTTCGTATATAATTTTCTTTTGGAAATTCGCTGAACCTATAAGGTGACATATTATATATAAGTGAAACGAACGCGTGGACTATGGTGCATGAAAATTACATTTATACAAAAGTGTTATCGCCAAAATTATGTTAATGGATGCCTCGTTGGTGTAGTTGTCGCAAACGCTACTGCTGGGCAGGAGGTCCTGGGTTCGATTCCCGGGTCGGGCAAAGTGTTATTGGGTTTTTCATCTGGAATTTCTCAGTAGCAGCCGGGAGTGGATTTATGCCCGGTTGAGGGCAATAGGCTCGCCCCCTATTACATGGGACGCAAACATAACTGTCGAAATGTGGGTGGGTACTACTGTGGAGGTACACTTCTGCCTAGCCCTTCGGGGAATGCAGGCGTGATGTTATGTATGTATGTATATGTACAAAATTTAATGTGATGATATGTATGTAAAGGCAATATGTGGTCTTTATCAGAAGAGATCTTATTGTCTCTTATTATGCGTGGGTTTGGGGGCTAGGAGATGTAATTAAACGGGAATGAACAATAATGTAAACGACGTTCCACCGAGTACGTGAGGCGCGAGCGCAGATCAATCAACTCACTGCCCTGCCAGGGTAGTCACCATGATCACCAATACCACAGTCGCCATGAATCCTTGCCGGTTTCCCGGTTTCGATCCATCTTCGCGATATTCCAATATTTTGGCGGGAGGGCCGCCTCCCCAGTACCCGTCTACTACGTACTACGTCAAGTTGACAGCCGTCACAATCGTTCGAAAATCAACTCCGTAAGTTTAGTGTCGTAATATCTTTAGACGCGCCGTCATATGTAATGTGATGATACGTGATGTTATGTATGTATGTATATGTACTCTAATATTTTTTCGCCACAGAACCCAAAACCATTTCTGCAAAATTGATCTTGAATTCTTGATCTGCATGCCATTTCCTATTTCTATCTCATTCATGCGACAACGTTAAAATATTACCGCCAAGGCCACACTGAATCAGACAAGCAAAAAATACTAGTATTCGGAAATCATAAAACTAATTGGAATCACAGGATATTAGATAATTCGTAATAGTACGTTGATAATTAAGTTTTCTATATAATTGTCAGTGATTATTTTAAGTCATAAACGGATAAGATAATTACTTGTGTAGGGAAAACTTTGATTGTTAGACCTAACTTAAAAGATTGTTGTATTTTTTTAATAATTATGCTTGCAAGTCATTATGTATAGACTAACTTGATACTAACAACCTGTAATGACTGTGAATAAGACCTCTTGTTAGGAATAATAACCTAACCTAACCTAACCTAACCTAACCTAACCTAACCTAACCTAACCTAACCTAACCTAACCTAACCTAACCTAACTTAAAAGATTGTTGTATTTTTTTAATAATTATGCTTGCAAGTCATTATGTATAGACTAACTTGATACTAACAACCTGTAATGACTGTGAATAAGACCTCTTGTTAGGAATAATGCCTTGGTATATAAGAATATATGTATATTTATGTAAGTTTTACACCTGCAGGCTTTTTAAGCTAACATAATCCGTTGGTATAAGTAGCAACAAGCTATATATTGCTATGCAGTGGATTCGGAAACCATAACCGAACTCAACAGGATGCAGTTTTCGGAGCATAATGTCGATTCAGGGTATTGTAAACTATAGTGATCCCCAACACGCCAGTCTAGAAGGTAGTTTCACGAGGCCTGCTCGCTTAATCCCTAACCTGTTCAAGTGAATTGAGGTGCCTAATTGCAGGTACCTAAATTAAATCAGTAAACCTGTTAATCGTCAGTAACTATGCAAGACTGTCAACACAAGCTCAATACTTACTTACAAATTAATTTACATTCAGATTCCTGAACAAGAAAGTTCAGATAACAAAGAATTTAAGACAATACGTTTTTTTTTTTTATAGAGTTTTGGCAATCGTTCGAGGGGCGGGACTATCAGTCTTGAAAGATTATATTGTTAAGACCATAATGGTAATGGACCATTATGAAACAAACAAAAACGCCCCAAATAATATTACATAGCAATTGTTGAGCCCTACTATGGAAATCGAGTTGTTTGCAATCGAAAGTAAATTTTATTGCCTTATTTCGGGACCTGGTTTCATTGACGCAATTCGCGGTATGACATTAATTTTCGAGTTTGCTGCGTTGCTAAATGCGAAATGTAGGTATTAATAAATTGTAGCACCTATTAGCATGTGTGTCGCATGTACTTGCAACACGTTGGAGTTGAAATTACGGTGTTAACACAGTTTAAAGTGGAATATAAATTGTGGAACTAACATGATTTGTAGTCGTAGAGCCGTAGGTCATAAACGAGTTGCATGTAAATACATTTATTTTGTTTGATAGTCTTAAACTTTTAGAGGATCGTTGGCGTTATGTAGGCCTATTTATACCATTGTAAATACAAAATTAATATAAAACAGAATGTCTATTTTCTGGTCCCAAGTTACCGCTCTGCCAAAACATGGCAAGAGGTTCACCAGCTTAGTCATTTACTTCAAACTAAACTTCACTCACTATTTAGCTCTCTTTAAATTCTGAAACATAATTCGAAACTACTTCCAGTTTGCATAACATCGAAAGACATACTTCTACGGACTATCAGATTCATGTGCGTATTGTATAATTATCACTTGCTTCAAAAACGGTGAAGGGAAACATCGTGAGGAAACCGGCATGCCTTTTTTTTTTTTTAGGTTGGGAAATCATCCAATGATTTCCCCGCTCCGGGCGGAGAGGAAGGGCGTGTCAGACTTATACTGACTAAAACTCACCCGTGTTCCTTCAGTTGCCTGTTGTCAAGGTCCCGGTATCCCTTTCGGACTTTCCCGCAAAACCGGCATGCCTGAGAGATATTTCTCGACGGCATGTGAAGCCAAGTCAGAGGCCCATGGGCGGCTTTAAAACTCTGACACCAGGTTAGTCACTAACCACACTAAAGAAGAAGAACGGGCTACGACGGATGGTAGCGTATCTTACATCGGATCTCTAACCTTCTCAAACTACTTCAAAATCCGATAATCCAAATCAACAATGTAGTCAGCTAGTCACGTGACACGTCCATTTTCGCCGTGAACCACATCGTCAAGGACGCAATAGTTCCCACATTACTTAACCTTTACCCCACTTCACCAAGCCATGCCCATTGCAATACAAATTAGACATTCTGAACATGACGTGGCTTGCTTTATTCCCTTGTGCTGGAAAATCTGTACCAATGAGCAATGAGCGCTGGATACGTTATGTTCTCTGTGGAAAATTGGGCACAGTTGAGCACGGATTTTCCTGGGATTGTGGTGTTATTGGTCAGTATTTATACGTAACATAATTATACGGAATGTAGATTTAAATATTATATTTATTTATTTATTTATATGTATATACTTTATTGTACACGAGAAAATGCAAAGCAAAAAAAAAAAAAACATAGAATGGGCGGCCTTATCGCTTTCTGCGATCTCTTCCAGGTAACCTTATAATGGACAGTAATATGTGATTTTAGCGAGTTTTTATTTTGAAAACTTACTGGTCAATTTTTTTTCTCTGTATATTTATTTACAATTTTTCAGATAAAGAATCAGGAAGGCTTTAAAGTTCAAATAAGTGGAGGTAATAAGATAAAATAAATAAACACTTACATTTATTATTTATTTCAGGAAATGATTATCGTCATAATATTTGCAACAGTTTACCCGTTGGGGATCATAAAAATTCTTTGTACACATACGTTAATCTCTATAATATTAATTTTCCCTTCAGGCAGTAGCAACCTGTTTTAATTTATCCGTCAACACCTTGATGATAAGTGATTAAATGTGAAACATTATGATAAAATTTTGTTACAGACGGCCTACCTGTTAGGAAAGAGACAAAAAATATATATCAATAAAATATTATGCCCAGCCTATAAAAATGTATCGTGCACCAAGGTCCCAATTTCGATTGATATTTAATTTATTACCACAGCTACCGTGAGTTTTATTTCAGAGTTATTTAACACAATAACACTAATGTTACTAAAGGCCGCCATTTTGTTTTTATCGATTTATGAAAGCCTCCTAACCTTAACATTGCTGGCAGAGACATTTAAATATTGTCTGTATTAAAATGTAATAAAATAAACTTACTGCGTATTAGTGTAATTAAAACTTATTTGTTTTAATTAATACAATATTGAATAAGGTTGAATTTGGTAATTAGATACTTCTTTTTAGCTAAATGTCATCTGCACAACTAATAATTCTCCTCCTAATGAACCGCTTTAAAAACAAAACAGCAAATATTTACTTTTTTATTAAGTTTCAATAGATACTAAAGTATTTAAATAACGAATTGATAAAAAATTAACTTCACTGACTCAACAGCTAGGTCTAGAAGCATGAAATTTCAACCCCTGGAGGGGTCAAATAGGGGATGTTTTTTTTTACAAATCCATGTACCAAGCGTTGTATAGTATGAGTTTACCATCCAGCTAAAGCTAAAAACCAACAAAGGACATTTCACGGTTAATTATTATGGTATAAATAGTGACCAGTCGTAAACCCAAGTCACGTTGTATGAAAAAACTTCGTTTAATTTGCGTCCATAAAACCACCATATTAATTGCCAAGTCACTTCTAATCTGATCTAATTCATTTGTATCTCAAATCCCAACTATTCTAGAATGACCTTTAAATAAATAGTCATATTAATAGGTACTGTGAGAACCAACGCCGTATAAAATGTGAACTGGACACTTGGTTATATAAACCATTTACAGAAGACCTACCTCGCCTCTTTGGCTCCCTAAAAATGCTGGCCAGTAAAGGGGTAGCTATAGTTTTTGACAGCTCATGTTATGATAGCCGGTAACATATTAAGTCCAGCTGGTAATGTCTTACGCCTTGGCATTTGGAAATTGGTTCATGTTGTTGACGCAGGACGATGATTGATAAATGTAATGGATAATAAACTATGTCCTTGTTCGATTAAATGTTAGAAAGATATAAAATCTAATTGTACCAATAAGAAGCCTTGAAATATTGATGAGATGTTAAGATGGACTACTTTAAATGAAGCAATGATGAAAGAAGTTAATGAATCGGCACTTAAATAAAAAGAATCAATTAAATCCTTTCACTTTTTATGTTTTTAGTGCATATACTTGCATAAATATTAGTATTCATTATGCAAATCATTTAAAACAAGTTTCAGAAACTTAAAAAATCTACGGCCGCACTCTTCATTCCGTAGCGAAAAAAGAATCCATCATATACCTACAGCTTCCTCAGAAAATGAGGCAACGATGTCTTAAACCCTCAAAATAAAATTAATACATAACTGTCAAAACACGTCAACAAAATACAAATAACATTAATCATTTTATGGCAAACGATATCTCGGCAGATGAGACGGAGATGGCGGGATGAGCTGGACACCTTCAATAAAGATTGGTCCTTGGCAGATCTGGACAGAGAGAGGTGGAAAGAGAGTAGGAAGGCCTTGCCCAGCAGTGGGACTGTAATGTATAAAAAAATAATTTTAAAAAATTAATTGATTAACAAACGAACCGTAACAAAGTCAATAAATCTCAGTCGCAGTGAACATGTATGTGTTACTTATATTATTTAATGGAACCATTATCAACAGGACCTTGCTAAGCTAGACTAGTTTTATTAGACCTAAGGTCATAATAACACACACTATAAAATTATTAGCCGCCCATTTTGTCTACATAACCCACCCATTATAAGTGAACTATAGTTTAGAGGGGCTCGTGGCTAAATAATAACAGCTGCACGGGTTGGTCCGAGGTCAAGCTACGTGGCCGCGATTGATACGTGGATGGGTTTTCATTACTTTTCGAGACCCCTCCGTGCCTCGGAAAGCACTCCCGGCTGTCATTCGTAGATCTTTGACAGTCGTTACGGTTAGTGAGAAGCGAAAGTCTGACAACCAGTCTTATCAAGTGGTATCATGTTACCCAATAACAGGGTTGCGGAGGTCAGATAGGCAGTGGATCCATATAAAATGGTGGTATATAGCAGCATCCGGTTAGACTGAAAGCCGACCCCAACATAGTTAGGAATAGGCTAGGCAGATTGATTTGTTTTCTACACACCCAGTTTATCCATACAGTAACCACTGAATAATGGTCTACAAATTATTCAAGAATGAATACCTATAAAAAATCATATCAACCTGTGTAAGGAAAACCATTAAAATACGATTTATTATTATGAATTGTAACAAAATAAATAACACCTCCAAATATAAGTACATATTACCACGGCACATATCTCTTTGACACGACAACGCTCTATTTTTGGTCGAATGTCCGCAAGTACCGAGACCCAAGGTCCACCATTCTCCTAGCCTAGGCCGCCAAGAGGTTTTAGAAAACCTAGTATATTACGCACTAAGTGATTTATTATCTGAATTGGAATTATTACTTCCTTGAATATGATAAAAAATTTAAGACATGAACACAAACAGAATTTAGTTTTGAATACCTTCATAATGTTAAGGTGATAAATATCTTTTGATACCAAAGTGTCTAATTTATAAATGATTTAAAAATGATAGGTTAAGGGGTTTATTTATAAACGTTGCTTAAAGTTAAGTTATGATTAGCGACTGTTTAACCATACATTTTTGACGATTGAACGTCACTTAACTTTAAGCAACGTTTATAAATTAACCCCTTAGTGTTTAGGTTTAGTGTTAGTGGTGTTTAGTGTTTTTTTTTTTCGATGAAGGCAATTTACGAGAATACGATACTAAGTAGGTACTGTACCTAACTAAGACTGAAAAAAGGGAAAGATGGCTGGAACATTAACTGACCCCAGTTTTTGAAAGCATATTCAATGTCACCTGACGACCTACTCTGTAAAAAAAATTACTATGAAAACTTAGGTGAAGTGAGTTTTATGTGAGCTGTCAGTAGTGTCATCGGGTGCAATGACATCTCACTTCACGCTCACTTCACCTAAGTTTTCACGGTGAGCTTTTTACAGAATAGACCGACAGTTGTTAAATCCTACGTCTAGTTTTTTATTAGTTCTCGTTTCTTCAGACAACCAGCAACACCAAAAATGATCGGACAGCACGGACAGATCTGATCACGCAGTCTTGATAATGCTTTCAGGAACCGGAGGTTAAATAAACTTGCAAACATTAGAAAATACGCGTCCTGAAAAAAAACAGACAGCGGACATCGATAAACCCCACAAACGTCCGATATTCTCGTGTGTAAACAAGATACCAAATACCTTTTTTACCTTACCCGTAACTCGTACTTACAAGTAACCGTAAATGGTACAGTCAACCGCACATCAGTAAAGTTGTTACACTGGCATTACGAAAAACGCCCTTACAGCTACGACATAAAGACGCTGTCAACGTTAATTTTTGTTACCACTGTTCACGGTTGTCGGAGTGTACGTACAGATTTTTTACCGAGCACCATATGAGAAGAATGTTTCCTACATTTATTGAATTATTTAATTGAATTGCGGAAAAAATTAATGCTTGTGACATTAATTAATTTTACATTATATTTTATGGCGATCAATTTATGAAAAAGGGTAGGGCACACAAGTATCCGCCTAGAGCTTTATATTTTCTTTATAATATATATTTTGTAAAAATATTTTTGTATTGGATTTTTCCATCAGGTATTTCAGTTAGCGGGTCGTCTTACGGGCGGACTCAGTAGCAGCCAGGAGTCTGGATTTGTGCCCGGTTGATGGCAATAGGCTCGCCCCTATTACATGGGACTTAAAACATAACTGGTGAAATGTGGGAGTACTATAAGTATCGCTTTTTTTTTTTTTTTTTTGAGGGTGGGAAATCATCCAATGACTTCTCCCGCTCTGGGCGGAGCGGAAGGGCGTGTCAGACTTTTACTGACTAAAACCCACCCGTGTTCCTTCAGTTGCCTGTTGCCAAGGTCCCGGTATCCCTTTCGGACTAACCCGCAACCCTGGCAGGCATCGGTCCTAGCGGACCCCGCCAATTGTGCTGACATCTCTTTGAGGCGCACTATAAGTATCCCTGCCTGACCCTTCGAGGATTACAGGCGTGAAGTTGTGTTATGTTATTGTTTTATTCAAAAGACTGTTCCAGGAATATTTTATTTCTTCTCCCTACGATTTGGAATAGGCAACTAGCTTCATCTTTCTGACTGACCGACTCCTTGACAATTTGAAAATAGCTTGTAAATAGATTAATTAAAATAAATGCTTTGAATTTGAGTATGTATTTCGCACAATATAGGTTGTTCATCAAAGATTTAAAAAAAAATAGTATTGTTTGTGTTATTTTTGATGAAAAGAAAGCAAGTTGAAGAATCTTATTGTCTAATCACATGTCTTAACAGTTACCTAATTGTGTGTTAAATATTTTCTTTCGAAAGAGACTTTAGCCTTAATTAATTATTCTTATTAGTGCAGAAAGATAAGAGGTGATACACTCCATTTATTCTTAATCCAGTACCCATAATGTACAGTAGATTATAAAATGAAATATTTTACTAGATAGTTATCAACCTATTTAAATCTTGATAGCTTGACTGTAAAAAAAACTAGACTAGGTATGCATTATTTTAAAAGTAAAAACAATTGGTATTTTTTGTTTCCTGTCAGTATTTGAGGCCTTCAAAAAGACATGAATGTACCTCTTTAAAAAAAAAACCCGAAGCAATAATAGGAATTTCTCAGGAACTAATTTGGGCCCAGTTGATTGCAATAGGCTTGCTCCATGTCCCCCCCCCCATGCTACTTAAACATAAACTGGCAAAAAGGTGATATAGGTACCGACAAATCTTCCTGTCCTGGGCTCCATTAGGTGTGTAGCATCACTACACGTGGGACGACATTTTTATAAATATTTATAGTATTTTAGTCTTTTTTACATGTTGTGAAAATTTAAATTCAGTTGTGTCAGCGATTCGTAATTCTATAAAAAATACAGTCCACACATTCTTTGTTCTCAAGCATTTTACTTAAAATCTAGGCACCGACAACAACAATCCACATACCTGATAGAATGAATAATTAAATGAAAATGAATGAATAAATAAATGAATTATGAATGAAACGATGTTGAACTATTTCTTGTAAGTAAACAGTTAAACACCTGCGTTACCTGGAGAGTACCGAGTTCGCATCCGGGTTGAGGCATATCAGTCAATCTCTCATGTAACGCAGGAAGTGTGGGTTCTGCGGACTTCTGCGTGACATATGAAGACACGTTTGATAAAATGATAATGGTTTGTGAAGTGATGCAACGTTTCATTGAGACGTCCTTAATGTTTTCGTGAATGGCTTTCAGTGGAAGCCATTCACGAAGAAATGATGTAATTAATGTTACAGCTTTTAGCAGGAAATGTATCACAATATCTTTCAAAAGATATCTGGTAGCAGGAAATTGCTTTCAAGCCGATGAAACTGAGTTTTGGCTCTAGGCTCTAGTCACACAGCAAAGTTAAACTATAAACCGTAACTATATAACTTCTCTAAATAATTATTGTGAAAAAACATGGATTATGTTCTAATAAGATGTATGCTAAATGTATTTGGAATTGTCCTAAAAAATGGTATACTCCAAATAGATAATACACATACGACACCAATCAATTCGAATAACCGAAATCGAATTGTTCATAATCCATTGCTGCACTACAGCAAAACATTTTCAAAAAAACAAAACAAAATCGTACAAAACCACCAATGAACTGAAAAATTAAACATGAACCTAAATTGTCCGTCAAATAATGACTGAAGTCAACAAATGAGACGTTTCACTCGATAACAGTCGTGGACTCGATTTACGTAATCGATTGTTAAAAAAAGCCATTATTGTTTCTATTTTTTGTCTAAACTCTAAAGGCATGATTTACCCCGTTCTTGATTATGCAAGCCAAAGACACGAATAATGGTTTACAATGTTAAATCGTGCTGATTTCTATTTCGTGTTAATTATTTAGTTAAATTACCTAAACACGAGAATTATTGTCAGTATTTCATTAACTTAAGTCAAACTTTTTCTGTCTGTAGCATTTCAAGTAGGTAATTAAATGATGCCCTTTTTCATTAGTACTAGGCGACATCGAAACGTAATGTCTAAATATTATTTGCACCTTTCATTTTGAACTCTCCGCGCTGAGCCTAGCGTTGAAAATCCAGTAGTGCGCTTGCATTACAATCATTCTTCATTAAAATTTGTTCCAAAGGCCCAAAAATAAATATAAAAGCAATTTCGCTATCACAAATCCACATCACCAAACTTGATTTCCTTAACTGAAACCTATTTTAGCATACCCAGTACCATATACTTTAAGTGCCTGCTACACGATCGCCAACCGCGTCCCGACAGAGGTGAACTTGGTGGTTTACAACCGTGTAGATGATGGTTTACTACCTTTGAAACAGTTCTGCTGGTCACCAACCAAGGTCACCCCTGTCGGGGATATGGTTGGCAACCGTGTATCATGCAATTAAGTCTAGCACATTTTTTAAATTTTCCTTAGCCGTCGCCCACGATTAGTGTGAGAATTTCGTCATCAACAAATCATCGGCTAACATAACAAAACGTACAAATAGCTGTTAATTATTATTAATTATAGCACATTTCAAACCAAAATAAACGTTCAGTGCGCGGTTTCGTCAGCCTCACTCAATCGGCCATTACAAACATTTGATAATACCCTATTCATTAATATTACCTCACACAAGTTACAAGTGAACATGGGAAATATAGCGTTGTACAAAAACACTTAGATATTGACACAATAACAATAGAAACTAGCAAGCACATTGGCAAGAGTTGTGTCCATTTATCTGAACGATAATAAAGTTTTTTTATCGTTTCCTGTTAAAATTACCGTTTATCAGGTTATATATAAAAACTTTTTCAGTTACAGGGTTGTGGAGGTCAGATAGGCAGTCAATCCATGTAAAATACTGGTATTCAGCTGCATCCGGTTAGAGTGGAAGCCGACCCCAACATAGTTGCGAAAAGGCTAGGCAGATTGATTGATTGATATATAAACTTTTCCAAAAAAGTCACTTTTTTTTAAGTTTTTACTTTCCACCTTTTAGTTGTGGTACCTACCGAATACCACTACGTGCTATGTAAATAACAGTGATGGAGAAACTTAAAACATCGTTCATAATATACTAAATGGGAATAATACGTGATATTGAAGCTAATTCAAAAACTACGCAAGAAAAGTTTATAAAGTTTACATGGGACCACTCACCAAAAAATGAAACATCAAAATACATAATTGGCGGAGTAATCGCGTATCAAACACAAAAAAAAAACAAAATATTATAATTATCTGGTGGAAGCAGTCAGAACTCAGATCAATTTTGAATAATATACATATAAGTTTTCGCCGGAAAGTTTATAGATACGTCTAGTAAACATTATAGTTTCCATTCTAAGTAATACCAAGGTCTTTATAGTTTCTATTTGGTAGATTAGCGGTTCACAGACGCAGTTATTCAAGCGAAAATGCAATACAAATTGTAGTGCATCGATATGAATGTATGTTGGTTATTGCAGTTCCAAATTGCCGTTAGTTACCATTATTGCATCTGTATCACAAATGTGTTATATATTTTTATTACTGTAGGTAGGTTAATAAAATCGGTAGGTAAATGAAATCGGTGTTTCCTATCCGACTTCTCTCTTTTATCTTCCCTTTTAAAGTCCAGACATAATAAAATTGTGTTGTTACTATTAAATTTTTCACCGGATTCAATGATTTTTAACTGTTCCATTTAATTCACCGGATTCAATCTATTTTAACTTTACCATTTACCTTTTACGCAATGCAATGGAAACAGTAAAAAATATATGAAATTGCGTTCCGGCCTCATCTCACGGTGTATAGTCTATTGTTTCAACGAAATTAAGCACTTACATTTGTAATTGACACGGAAAACGCTAAAGTTAACAGAATACTCATTTAACTGCATTAAGATGTACACACGGCTACATGTCAAGCTATACATTTCCAGTATAAGCTGACCTCGCATTGTACTGAAATCCTATACAATGCGAGATCAGCATAAACTGGAAATGTATAGCTTGATGTGTAGCCGTGTGTACCAAACACTTGCGTAAAAGCTCTAATCATCATCATTCTCAGCCTTACTCCACCCACTGCTAAGGGGAGCCCCCCTTGTACCATCCTCCCATTTCTACCATTCACTCGCCAGTAAGAGTCTCATCCAAGGGGTCTAGTTAATAAAACCGACAGCCGGGTGTAAGGCCCCAAATTTAAAATTTCGTTCACCCGTTTTAGCGTGAAAGCGTAACAAACAAGCAAACTCACTTTCGCATTTATAATATTAGCTAGGATTAGGATATTTTCAGTTTATCAAATGGGGCCCTGGGTCTTACCCACGGTCTTTTGTAAATCGTCCGTCCAACAGGCAACAGGCAACAGCCAGTTGGACGGACGACCGGTACCTTCTACGGTGTATATTTTCGTCGCATTAGTAGTGAAATTATTATCAATAGTTGAAGGTGAAATCAATTGAAACAAAACACGACATTGAATGAAGAGGTCAATTATCGAATCCGCGACAACAACGTTACAAGAGATACGTAAGAACTGGTAACACACGCTAACAAAATTATCCAACGAACATTTCACAACCCTAGTCGACTAGAAGGTTGATTTCATCACCCCATTCACACCCCCCGATATTCTAAACACTGAGTCTAAACAGAAAATTTGGCACCTCACCACTAATTCTCATAACAAAATTCGCTCATGACCTTTGACATGACAATGCGTAAGTTTCGAAACTTAAACAAAAGTCACACAAGTTCAATGGTAGATAGTAGATACATAAATATCGTATGAGTATATAATACAGGTCGATCAAATACGCCGTGTTACCGACTTCGTGATCGGTGACAAAAGATTTCGCAACGCAATCGATAATTGAATTAAAAAAGTCCTAAATCAAGGAGTCATTATTAAAACTTTTTTATGAAGCCTTCATTTAGACACGCATTAAAAAAGTTCAAGTTGCCATTATGATATGAGTTCTTGAACCTAATTTCGCTCGAATCCGGGGCACGCGCAACAAAGACAATAATAGCCAATGCCGTTTGCATCACGATCGGTATCCGTCATATTTGCTGTTGAGTATCGATTATAGGCATGTCAATGATCGATACTGGATCGTATACGCTTTATCGATAGCCAAGGCTGCGAGGTTTACACGGTCATAATTAGTGAAACGTATTAATAAAAGCGAACAATGTGAATAGACACACGCTATTCGATAGTAAATCTATTGTGCTTGTGCGCCATTGATCTATGATTTGAATGCGAAATTGAATTTCACACTCTTACAAGTC